>OZ035962.1:104232033-105492866 GCA_964034945.1 Chrysopilus asiliformis
TATAGATAATTGGCTACATATTTGACGTATATGAATTACTACGTTGTGCTATGGAGGGAATGCATCAGGATTGCAACTTGTCATCTGGCTAAGATAAATACAATGTACAACCGTCATTAACTTAAAGCACTACAGATTATTTCATAGATCAATATCTAGTATAGTTAAGCTAGAAATTTTTCTATTTTTTCGTATAAATGGGATTTTTGCATATCAATTTCCAACAAAACTATTTTCCCTCAGATGTAAAATACATGAGATAGATTTCTTTAATAAAGATAAGATCTAACAAATACCAGTTTATTGAAGATAGAAAAAGTTCTTCTATTTTAATCAGAGAAAAAAACTATTTCCGTCAATTTAAAGCGATTTGATTAATTTGTGCGCTTTTAAAGATCACTTTTGAAGGAATTTTACATAACATATAGTATTTCATAAAATCAAGATGAAATTGTCTTTTATTTCTCAATGTTCGGAAATGTTGAGTATTTTTGGAGGTTAATTCATGATGTCAATTAAGATAGAATTAGTTGCTTTCATTGCCATTAATTTTTCTGTTTACAAAAGTTCCTCCTCCTCGTGTTCTCCATAAAGATTAGGCATATGCTCATGTCTTGTGACGGATTTTATTTATTTTTTTGACACAGTTTCGAAATGAGAAGTGCTTACGGATACTTAAATTATTAGTAATATGCTTTTTGTAATGCCGCTCCAATGGGGTGTGATATAAGATTTAACATGAATTGAAATCGGATATCGCTAAAAGCTCATAGTTTGTTAAAAATTTGCATGAAATACTTAAAATTTATGAAGTTTGTTGTCACTCCATATGTACATTAGCCGGGATTATTAATTAAAATATTTGATTCCAGATTATGCTCTCTGTACGCGATTGATCAAAGTGGAGAACTGGTTGAGCGGGATTAGATGACTTGCGTCTTAAAGATTTCGCATTTATTTTGAATCGGAATTCTCATTAATGAAAGTCACAATTTAAGACAGCCTTACAATTTTATAGATAAGGTTCGCATTCGAAAGTGCAATAAGACATTTTTCATTCTATATGAGTAGGTTGTATCAAGCTATGGATATTTGAACATAAACGAATGTAGACTATGTAACATACTCAAAGACACTTGGTTTCATGTTAGTTCTCATTATATATAAATTCATTTTGATCCTAACGATATTTAGTCTCTAACTAGTTTTCTTTTGAAAAATATTTGTGTATTAATACACATTTATAAAATTTAAATTTTTATTAAATAGTTGTACTGAATGAAATCAGGCATGTATTTGAATGAAGAACTGTCAACTGTTTTTCATTTTTAGTCCAAAATTAAATGTTTTTTCAATTTTATTTAAAAGACAATATAGTAAAAATCAATATTTTAACTGCATCAAGCATCTAAAATTATTTAAATGAACTGGGCAGCAATCATGTATTCCAACGCGTCTCTGTCTTTCGACTTCGACGCAGCTTTTAACTCTTGACTTCGCCATATTAGCAGCTTCAAATTTCCTGGAGTGACAGTCAGAATCACGTTTCGATTCATAGTGACGATTCCGCGAAATTTCAAGCTGCAGATATGGCGAAGTCAAGAGTTAAAAGCTGCGTCGAAGTCCAAGGACAGAGACGCGTCGGAATACCTGATTGGTGCCCAGTATTTAAAACAAAAACCCAATCAGTTAATTTGACTATCAGACAGAGCGCGCTTTCTTACGCCATGCAGTCAAAACAAATAATCGAGCATTTGTTTTGAATGCATATGTAAATTTATCGAGGCTATTAGCAATGGCGAATGGAAAAGAGAACGAGAAGCAATCACCATCGTCGTTGGTGGCACGCACAAATATATTTTCTTTGTTTTTATGCACGCAGAATATCAACAATGGCGATATGTTTTTTCTGATAACTATGCGACGCGATATTAAAAGTTTTTTCTTTATTTTTTTTATCAACCTGAATGAAAAAACTTGCTTTAGCGCGGTATTACACACGGCAATTTTCGGGCTTACTTAAGCCAATTTTTGGGAGAAACGACTGAGGAGGGAAAAGTTGCCACTCGAAATCATGGCTTATCGACAATCTGCATACATGCAAACCGTGTGAACCGGTTTGGGAAAAGTAGTAGGCAGAAATCATTTTCGTTCTGACCGTCAGCAGGTAAAGATCTTGGGAAGTATATGAGCAGCAGCAATTTCAATGGTTTGAGTCCACACCCACATATGTAAACTTGTGTAGCATATGCAAACAGGATTGGCTTATTTAAGCCACAAATGTAAGCACATTGGCTTATTAAGCCCAAAAGTTGCCGGCTTAAATAAGCCAAGTGTAATATCGGACTTAGGAGCAATATCTTCATCTAGCAATTAATTTGAACCATTTTTTATAAGATTTTTATATCAAATATGATAAGGGGAGTATGTTTTCTCGAGGTGACACTATAATATTCATCAAGAGAATTCATTCGTTTGAAATCTTGGATCTAAAAATCCTCAAATTTCAGTAATTTTATGTTACTCGAATAATTTCAATAGAACATAAAATAAAATATTTCCACCTTGAAAGTAATATTAAATGCTACCACAGATAAACTTATAAATACATGCTATTAACATACACTAATAATAAAGAAGAGGAGATAATAAACAAAAAGAAATTTTACTTTGTTTTGGTATTTTCCGGCAAAAAATTAATAATTTGGTTTAAATTACTTTCATTTAAATCAAATACAATAATTTGATTCAACTGCTTTTTGGTTAAATCTAATGACAATTCAGTGTGTCCACATTTTTTAACGTTTATTCCAGACTCACCCTACTGTTCAATAATATAAAAAAAAAGAAATGAGTGTAAAAGTAAAGGGTGATCAAAGACAATAATAAATAAAAATATTTTCACTTGATATGCTTATTTTATATCATGTTCGTTAAACTAATTTATTACCATGGTACACTTCAATTAAACATAAAATACAGGATTAGAATTTAAATTTGATGAAAAATTTATTTACTCATCGACCGGAAATTACAATAATAAAAAAAACCAACTCAATTTTTTATTAAAATCCTTGTTTTGTTTTTGTAAATGTTTTTATGTAAATAAATCACAGGACGTTGTTTGTTCATGAATCTGTCATAACATTCGTATTCCGTGCGCACACGTTTTTCTACTTTAAATAAGGAAATATTGAAAAACTCAAACATATTCGGAATTCAATTGAAATCCACTTGACATCATCTTCATTAAAAAACGGAGTTAGTAAAATACTTGTCAATGATGACTAGATAAATTGTTGCCAGTTACAGAACTTTGAATAAAAAATTCAAAGAGAGTATAGAAGACAAGAAAACCAGCCAGTGGCAATATGATATAGACATTGTCAGGTTCAGGATGGGGTAGCATTAATTCATATTTTGTTACACCACTAGAGTGATATCTTGCATGCTAATTTCGTTGGTAGGCCAATCCATCCAACATAATCAATCTCGTATGGATTTGGTGTACTTGCAGAAGACCGAGTGTGATCCGCCAAGAAACCTGGTTAAGATCGTGCATTAAACCTTCTTTGTACATTGATCAAATCACCAAACTCGAGGAGATTGCTACTGGCATCAGTTTGGTGGTGCCACGGCTGTATGTTTGGTCATGTTGGTGGCAGTGGATCTTCTTTTTAGCATTCTCGAGGAGGATCACTCGTCACTTCGAGGAATCGGATAGATAGTCATCTTTCGAGGAGGTAGTGTTCAATTTCAAGTGTTCACTGTCTTTCGATATGCCATTCAATTTGTTGCTTCGGTTGATCGCCTATATGTTTATGATATTCCTCGCCATATTCGTATATTTACCTACCTGAGCCAAGGCCCTCAAGGAGGCTCAAGAGACGATATTTTCAAATACGCGGGTATGTTGAACGCTTATGAATGAAATATGATCGTTTCGATTGTCTGATGAAGACAAAAAAAACGGTCAGGCTTCTGGATTTTCTCTGCCATCATTCGACTTCCTTCGACATTGTCATCGTATGCTCATCATATTCATATATGTAGTATCAAGTAGTCATGTGGGAAGATCAAGTGATGAAGATTATGTGTTTTTTTTTCGTGCATTGTAATAATGATCTGTGACAGACTGTTTTGATAAGGAGCCATTGTAACTTTTCTTAGTTTGACATAGGTTCACCGGAATATTTATTTAAGGTTGGACTTTACTATGGTTATTGGTTCCTCTTCAAATAATTCACGTGTACCAATTCACTTAGGAGTTTAAATACAATCGAAATTTATTAGGATGTAGTTTTAAGAAGTTGAAATCACTATTTTTAAGAAGTTTTTTTAACTGGTTTTTTTTAATGTGGTTGAATTGTAAATTTTTTGAAAAATTTATCCAAAGGGAAAGTATTTAAAAGTTGTTGCATAACGGTAAATATTAAAAATTGTTTCAAAAAAATTTTAACTCCCAAAAACATAATAGATTTTTAAGAAAATTGCATGAGAACCGTAGATTATTCAATCTGAGAAAACTTGTGCAAAGTTGGATAATAGTTCCACATTCCACATTCTTGGCAAATGTACGCAAATCAAAACCTCGACTGCCAAATTGGGCGGTTTTTTGTCATTTTAATTTATGTATTTATACGGTATTAAAATTTGGGTTTATGATAAAAAAACATTCAGAATATAAGAGATTTCCAACATCGTAAACCTCATTTTTAATCTGCATAAATGAAAAAAACTAATTCAAACTGTGATTCGCCTACATTCGGGGAGAATGTGGAGCAGGCATGTTCGGCTTAAGACCGAATTTTGGCAAACTTGATTGTTTTATTGTTCGACAAATGACTTTTTAAAGTGCGACGGGTATATTTGTTGAATTTTAGACACTCATTCAGAACTCATTTAAAAAGGATAAATTTCCGATTAAATTAGATGTATTAAATAAAAGTAATTACTGAACTGAGGCATTCGGTGAATGTTGGATGGAATGTGGATGGCAAATTGGCGTTGGCCAAGATCTGCCGAATTGCTTGCCAAACATTGGTTGGCGTACATTCGCCAAGAGTGTGAACCAAGATGTGGACATAGATCAAAATTTTTTCAATAACTTGGTAAACTGAACCTGAATATAAAAACTAGTAGTTATTCTGTTAAATTAAATTAATATTACAGTTTCTTCATGCTAAAAAAGATAAATTAATTTTCGGTTTCCCACAATTTATCATTCGATTTTTTAACCCATTCTATTCAATATCATCGTTCAAAATATTTCTTCGAGATTCTTGCAAGTGTCAAACAGATGTCTTACCATAAAATATAAATCCATCAAAGTTTTCTTAATATTTTCTCTCTTCTTGATAGTGGTTCATAAATCTTATGGCAATCAAGTCCAGAACAAATAACGATCATTGCATCAATCGCGCGTCTTTTCTGAAATGTTGACAAAGAAAAAAGAAAAGAGGCGAATTGGATAACGAAGATGACATCTCGACATTATTTTATTGTTTGGGTGTGTTGTTTCCTTAATCGTTCCGTTCTCAAATTCTGTATTCGAACTAAAAAAAACTCTCAAATTCGTTGTCAATTGTAATCGTCGCGGTTGGGTTTTTTTTTATTCAAAACCTTAAACGATTTTTCTTATAATCGAAGAAAAATGTTAAAGAATAAACGTGGAATCTAAAACTTTTCGGATGTAATTTGAGCCTCGCTCACATACGAAGCGATCTAGCGCAAAGCTATAGGTACATAAAATGGTTTGTAACCTAATCTTTTATGTGAGTTTTATAGTAGAACACTCGTCTCGATAATAAATTTAAACGAAATTTTCTATACAATGGCCTTTTTGTATAATGTCGTTATTGGTCACAATCGTATTTTGAAATTACTGACTGTCTTCAAATATTTTGTCAACATTAGTGCTAACCTCAAGCGGAATATAATTGCATATTAAATTACTAATGGAATCATATCGTTTTCTTCAAGATTTTTTTTATACGTTTTCGTAGTAAAATTTAAACAGAAAACATATGCCACTCAATTATTTTATAGCTTAAGAGTTTTTTAATACTTCGAAAGCACTTTAAAAAAAATACCTAATGCTCCAAATACTTGGAAAAAACTTTAAAAGTCTAATGACATAAATAAAATTTCACTTTTTTGTGAAGTTTGTCCTCATACCACCCACAAATCCCGAATTCCCGGTGAACGTATTAAATTCAGCGTTGCCGGTTTAATTCTTATTTAGACTTTTCATTTTTATTTCGCAGCTTTAATACTTAATTCTGTTTTCTTATGACAGAAATCTCATAATGCATACTTGTATTATAAGAATGGAAGAGACAAAAATCCAACATCAGATCCAGCATCAACATAAACATGAGAGAGATTGGCCAGGTACTAAAATTTAACATCGACCGTAAAACATTTTCATTAAACGCCATTCGATGTAAGTTAAATACGATATTAAAATTTTTATGGTTCATCATTATCTTGGTTTTGGTTATTTTACATATGGATTATCTTTACACTGTCGATACCAATGGCGTTTGTTATAATTAAAATATAATTTTATTCTCTTAAAGGTAGTTATGTGTGTAGGCAGTTGATATATTCACATGAAGGAAGAAATGATGAGATTGAAATATTGTTATGGTTTGATCTAGACACACACATCATCAATCTAGATGCCTGATTCCATCGTTAATTTCATTTTATGCTTGTCTACCTGATTATTTATGAGATTTTAGGGTTTTTCTGGTACATTTGATAATAAGCAAATCTCACGTGAGTTTTTAATTGAGTCAACCGATCTAATTTATTTCGCACGGATAATAATAAAAATCACTAATAGCCTGGAGAAACAAAAGGTGAAAGGTAAAAGTTTTTTATATCGACTAAAATTCACACCAAATTATTTACTTATCAAAAAACATGTTTAACATATGAATAAAAATTATTTTAGTTAATTGTGACTCTCTTTTTTGATAGAAAATATTTAACTCACTTTTTTGATAAATAATATTATAGGATATGTATATATTTTTTAATTTGGACTCTTTTCCCTATCTCCGATACAAATAAAACCATTTTTAGCGAAAAATTACAAAGAAGAATAGTGTTTAAAATATAGTTTCACATAACACTTCCAGACATTAAAATTCAATCGGATCACTCCTTTCCACCTCCCCTATAAAGGCTCTCCTCCATTAAGGTGGGTTTAGAAACACGAGCATTTTCATTTTTACTGGTAAAGTGAGCGGGATAGCGAAATTCAAATTTACGTGCGTAAAAAGTCGATCACATCAGTGTCTCACACGTACTTTCCCTTCCACTTTATGGCGAACTGTCACTGCACATCACCTTCTCGCAGCAATACGTTTGCTATCACTTCAATTTCACCTAACAAAATCATTTTGTGTGATGTTATAATTAATAACATAATTAATATTACCTCCCGTTTCCATTTAAAATGCGTAGCTTTCAAATAAACATCGAACTTAACCTTACTTTTGCTGGCTGCCATAATTCCCCATAGTTCAGGGGTAACATTTTGCTGGCAGGGCGGGGAAGTCCAATGTGTTTGTTGTTGTTTACTGCCATAACTTTCCTATCGTCGACGAAAATTATGGATAGTAAAACCACTACATGCAAGCCAAATTTCCAGTAAAATTTTTACTGAGTGGTTGCCCGTCCCTTTCCCACTTGGTGAAAAAGTCATAAGAAATTTGGCATTTCACTCACTTTGCCAGTAAAAATGAATATGCTCGTGTTTCTAAACCTACCTTTACCATGACTTCGGCAACTGCAAGAAAATAGAGACACATTTATGTGAAGATACGTTGACGAGAAAGGGAGATAAGAATCAACTGCAAAAATTTGTCGGCAACTGCAAGAATAATTTCCCCTGTTTTTTATGGCGATTTTATGGCGATTTCTACTACAATCACACATTGTCCCTGTAAGTGGATAGTAAGCACGGACACATTCAAACTGTTATTATAGCGTGATGTCATTTTTCTCCTTCGCATGCATAGTCAAAAGCTTTGTTACCATGCCAATTTGAACATTATATTCATAGCATAAGGTTTGATATGATTGCTATAAAATTGTAAAACTGGAAGGGATAGCGTTTAACTTGTATTCAGTCATTCCTTTTTAGATCTACATAAGTCTATCTTGCTCTAGTTTTCTGCATTTTTTTGCAGTTACAGAAGTCATGGTAATGGAGGGCGGCCTTAAAACTGGAATGATTTTTTTTTCATTTTTTTGGTGCATCGTACAAAAAAAAGACTGTTGACGGATTACGTTTGTTTGGGCTTAAAATATTTGATCGAAAAAGATATAAATAACGGGTCCAACAGATAGTTTAAAACTATAGAAGGATTCTATCTTTTATTCATTTTCCATCACAAAATAAGTTGACGTTAAATGCGATTTTAACTAAAGTATAAAAGAAACATAAATTTTTCTTACATTCTCGCATGATGTTTTACAAGATCCATACACTTCCAAGCAACAGGTGAATATATCTGTAATATAATAATAACAATTTAAAACATTCATTAAAAATATATTATTAAAGGTTAATGCATAAAATAATCGGACAGTTACTGCCCCCAAAGTTTTTGACCGTTTATAATAATTGTAGGTCTATCGAAAGTGGTCGTGAAGGATAAGAAGAGAAAAAGTAGTACAGTAAAACCCGCTTATAAGCAATTTCAATTTGGCAGCATTTTTGTTGCTAATAAGCGGGATTTCCTTATAAGCGGGGTAAAATACACGATTATGCATTACAATGGGTTTTTAAAATGTGATCTTGTAAGAGGGTTTTCCTTATAAGCGGGTTGCATATAAGCGGGTTTTTCTGTATTATCTAAAGCACATTTCTTAGTGATTGAAGTTTACACTAAGAATTTTTTTAATTTTTCTAATCTTACGGATTTCAGTCGGTTAGTTGGAAAGTTTAGGCGGCTGGGATGGAAAACGAACGGTACCAAGTCTAATTTTATAATTTTTCTTATTTGGATAGCACGAAACTTCTTTGATGAAATTGTACAGCAAACATTTAGATAGACAGACACATACGTTTCTTTTAATTTCAATGGAGTAAATTTCTAAAAACATTAAATTTCTCGTCATTTTCTAAAAACATTTCTAAGAAAACCAAAGTTACAAAAATATCGCTTTTATATTTCGCATTTCCCATAACAAAAATTCCGTAAAAATTTTGAAAAAAATGTTTTTTTCAAATATTTCGAGAGCCGTTAAAGATACATAAAAACCGTTAAAGGAAGATTTTATTTTCTACTAGCTTGCATACCCGTCGTTGCCGTATTTTCAATTTTTTTTTATGGTCTATGTTGGAGCTAAACTTCAGACTAATCGGCTCGGTAGTTTCCCCGCGAAAGAGGAACATAGCGCAAAAACTAAGTTTCGAAATCACTTTACTCCCTCCCCTTACTCCCCCCACCCCTCCCGCTACTTTTCCGTATGCCTATGTTGGAACCAGAACTACCACAGACACTCATGCCAAATTGCAAGTCAATCGGTTCAGCCGTTTTTGCGTGAAAGAGAAACAGACAGACAGACAGACACCAACTCATTTTTATATATTAGTATGATAAATTTGATTACATGCTTTATTTTTTCTTTTCTAAAAACGGTATTTTTTCAAAAAAAATTGTATAGAAGGTATCCGTTATAAGTAACGTTGTAAAACTCATTAACAAAAAATTCAAGTCGCTAGCTCAACGCGTTATTTAAGATACGTAAAATGGACACACCGGCAAACAGATGCATAATTTTGCCTAAAACGGATGTCGTACTGATTAGAAAGTTTCTCTCCGCTCCCGTTCTCGAGTTGGTCCCCGTCATGAATACAATACTTTCCCTCTATAGCAGAGGAAAGTAAAAAAAATCGGAATTATTCTAAGAAAAGATCCTGCGCATAACGATTATTTTAGCGTTTCCTAAATATCTTTAGCCGTGAGGAATTATTCAACTGCCTCAAATTCTTGTGAACCGAATGTATAGTATTTTTTAAATATTCAATAACTGTTGACTAATTGACTGTTAAAAGCACATTTTAGAGTATTAAAGGACACTTTGAGAAGATGTTTTTCTTAAGCGAGTGCGGCGTTGACACAACGCACAAGAATTTGAAAGGCATTTCTTACCACTGTCAAAACAACGTAAAATTCTCTTTAATCATTTGCCAAGATTTCAGCCGTGTGTTGTCTTCTTTCATCCTCTTTTTCCCCAAAAACCAAAATTCACTGTTCAAAGATCTTTCACTGATGATCTGACAAGATGAAGTGCCATGAAATGAATTTTCCGCGAGACGTAGAGATCCATTGCGTATGATGATAGCTATTGGATTTGGTAGACCAAACACGAAGGAAAAAAAATATAATCTCGGATGAACGCGAAAATCCCGACATGCCGATGATTATTAACGCCAGAAGCAAATGCGTGCACACTTGTCGTAACTTATATATGTTTTGTGAAGTAAATATGAGGGAAAGCGACATAAATGACTTATTTCAAAAATAATATTTGAACTCTCAAGTGCAAGGAGACAATTTCTGATCACGATGCCACTAATGCAAATACGCGCAATACCAGCAAAAAAATCTTATAAGATGTAGAAAAAATAGGGAAGAATTGCAGCTAACCGATGCATGGTGTCAAAGTACTTTTGTTGTCATTACTCAATTGGATCGCGAAGATACACAAGTAACTCTAATCGTGGAGATCCAAAAATAGATGGATGGAAATGAGGATGAAACACAATGAATTGACTTAAGTTTGCTATAGGGAAATTAATCATCACTTGACTAATGTTGAGAAACATGACAGCCACAGAATTATCTTCCCCGTCTAAGGAATTCTTAGACCCGAACGTCTTTGATTATGTGCCACAGACGAAAAAAACTTTCATGAAAAAGAAAAGATTTACTATGTTTAAGGATTAGTTAGATTTGTGGCAGAATTTTTCACTAGATTTCTGAGAATATCTCGCTTTAGTCAAAAGTATCTTAAGATAAATGATAACTAGCCGTTTAAGGGATCTAAAACTTGCTTAAAAATCGTAAGGCAAATTTTTTCAAAAAACTAGCAAACTCGTGATTTTTTTGATACAAATTATATCTGAAGAAAGGTTTGAGATATTGGATGTTATTCGTGGAAAATTTGTGGTTAAAAAAAATGTCGAAAGTTAGTAAAGATTTTCAAAAAAGTCTCATATTTTGCCGCGTGGAGCAAAATTTACCAAAAAAGTTATCGAATTAAGCGATTTTACAAATTAGTCATGGCTAAAAATTGCATGATTTCACTCCAAATGTTTTTTTAACCTCTTTTAAAATAAAGAATTATTGCAAAAAAATAATTAAAATTTTTTTTAAATTTAAACTGACTACTAAACTTCATATGTTTATACCCGTATGGTGAAACCAAAGGGTATATTAACTTTGCCTTACCGTTTGTAACGCCAAGATTCCGTCATCACACACAAAAATGAATTACACCAGTGTGTTTAGAATGATAAAAAAAAATTGAATTTTACATGTCCGTCCGTCTGTCCGTCCGTCTGTCCGTCCGTCTGTCCGTCTGTCCGTCTGTCCGTCCGTCTGTCCGTCTGTCTGTCCGTCTGTCTGTGGCGCGGATTGCGGACGCACGGATTGAGCTACAGACTTGAAATTTTGCGCAGATCTGTTTTTCGTAAAATGCGAGGCTAAGTTCGTTAATGGACAAAAATGGACCATTAGGGGGGGGGGCCCATACGAACGAAAACGGTTTTTGCGAATACCTCAAAAACGGTGCATCTTATCAAAAAAGTGCAAGAACAAAACTTATTTAGGATATGATTCTACATAAAACTCTCATACATCAAAATCCAATTGGAATAAATTTTAAAAAAATCTTATTGGAAAGTTTGACTTCAAAGTGGAGTTTTGGTACAACTGTTCGCCGTTCAATTAAATCACCATACGGGTTTTCAATAATTGCCAGATTGGCAATTATAGCTTTTGTTATGTTTTTCTTTAAAAACCATGGAACCTCGGCTCCTGAACTTCATCCGTTTGTAAACATCTTCCACAAACCGAGGCGTTCAGGAACCGAAGTTACATTGTGATTTTATTTGTTTCAAATGTAATTGATTTAAAATTTTACTTTTGGAAATTGTTTAGAAAAATGTGAAAAATAAATGAAATTAATATTCTAAATTTGCTCAAGAAGTCAAATTCAAATGAGATCTCGATTGTTTTAGTGAAAAATACAATTCGAAGCAATCCCTAGCAATAATTTCTTTCGGATATTCCATTGGCACAAAAATTAAAATTGATGTGAGTGAGCAAATATATTTAAAAGTCATGATGTTAGTAACTTGTCACTGTTTCAAAAAACTCAAGTCAATTATTATTAGGAATTGAAATTGTCTGTCAAAAAACTACGAAAATATTTAGCCAATATATTAGGGTGAGCAGTATCCCTAATCGAGCGGAGCAAAGACTTTTTATTCGGAATTGAGAGATGAAAAAATTCACAATCATTAAAAATAGGCAGAGTCGTAAAATATGTGGCCGACTCGAGGCAGCAAAGAGTTGTCGTGACATAAAATGTGCGATTTGATCAACTAGAAGACATCACAACTTGATCACTTGTTTAGTTTTTCCCACTTCAGAAGACGGTTTTCTTACGATTCTTATGCTTAATGTTGTGCGAATGTGGTAGTTTTGTTTTCAATTCAACATCGTGTCGTTTAACCGAAAATAATTTTCGCATTTTATTACACATTCGGTTTCTTATTCCAAAAAAAATCGAATAAGAGATATTCAAAGGAATACTACATACATACATTCGAACAGGCCATGATGAACTGGAATCAACTGAATAAAGACGAAAAACGACCAAGAATCAGAATAAGAAACTTATATTTTAATGGTAATTTATAGCGACATAAATTCTCCGTTTCGGTTTGTGTACCAAGGAAAAAAAAACTTTATTTGTACCTCGTCAATCTCACCACTTCTGGGACGGAATCTTGCCTTGTTTCGATTTCTTTATTTACGCAAAATAAGCAAGAGTTTTTCTTTATGTATTTTGTTTTATTTTAAACAATTTATTTAACATTTTTTTTTATTGTCGCGATTATTGCTTTATTGAGTTTGACAAAATCTATGTTCAAAAAAAAACCCAAACGACGGGATTGAATATTTTTTGAAATTTAGATGACACTTAGATGGTTCGAACAGATTTCCGTTGAATGATTGATGAACGGTGAACTACCTGCTATAATTGTGTCGTTTGATGATTATTAGTAATCGGATTTTGGGTGTGGATTCATGATACGATGATTTGCTAATGTCGCTGCTTCGTTTGCTGGTGATCTTTATGTATCAAAGTTGATTTTTGGAGATATATTTATGAAATTCAGCAAGACAAAAGCATACACCGACGTTGGTGTTGATCAAAATAACACGTGAATTTCCTAGACAGGTAGATAATAAATAACAATAAGAATTCGCTATTTTGGGAATATTTGATGTTTTACAAATTATCTTAGATGGCATTATCACCCAGCTCTAACTAGATATCGTTTACAGTTCTCATTATCAGGTTTTCCATAACGAAATCGGTATAATGATGATATTTGATTTTCTTGATATATGAATTGGTTGGTATTGAAACTGTGATGACGGTGATTTATTAAATACCTCCCGCTTGTGACTTTATAATAGGAGCATATATTTCCATAACGTGTGTGTGGTATTTTTTCATTATATTCAAATACCTAACAGATAACTAAGTACACACCTATGTTCATTCGATCTGTCATCAAAAACATTCTTCAATAGCAAATAAATAAATAATGCATGAGGCGTAATTAGAATCAATTTCGTTATAAAATTGACAAGGCGCCCGTAAATACAGCACCACGATAGGCTAACAAATCATATCCGCCAATTTCATTAAATTAAAATACAAAACATGTCCTCAGACAAAAGAGAGGGTTAAACATACCAACATTACTGGCGTTGAACTTATAGGCAATAATTGTATGCAAGGCTTGAAAAATACGAAATGAAATTATGACAATAACGAACGATTTTACTTCAATGGGCAATTGAAAATTTTTCTTAAGTGCAATTACGATTAAGACAAATATTCTGCACCGGGCAGAACAATAAATCTATATACGATGGTGTTGGGAATTACTGAGTCAATTACTTTATGGTCGCTTTATCTCTGTCACCGGATGTCATCATTTTATGATGCATATCACACCATTAGAATTCCATAATATTGCACATTATATCACTGCGAAATGCATAGACAACGTTTTGCGTAGGATTTTCACGTTTGCAAATTTACAAGAGGACGATGAACCTTAAAGGAATTTAGCAATTTTATCTAGATTGTTAAATATTACAAACTTTATGAATTGAAACGATAATGTAATAGGAATTCGGTATAGTGAACCCGCTAAAACCAGGACGTTCACTATATTGCGTACGGTAACAATTTCAAGGTCCAATAAGGATGCATGGGGATCACTATGCCGAATTCCTACTATAGTCACATTTTTTTAAGGAAATACAGGACAAATATTTTATAGAAAAACTACAGCATTTAACTGGGAACTAATTGTAAAATAAGCATCATAAAATCGTTGAGTAACAATTATATATAAGTTTAAGATTTTAAAAAAAACTGGTTTAAAAACATGAGAAAAGCTAGAATTGCATGAAGGCCATATGAGGGCAGACAAAATTTTTATGAAAAGAATGCATTTGTATGGAAGATTGGGAAGAACTGCTCTGATTGGATTTTGATGTATGGAATGGTTATGTAAAATGATATTTTAAATACATTTCGTCTTTATAAATTTTTTGATGCGACTCACTGCTTTCAAGTAACTTGTAATAAACTGTTTCGTTTGTATGGGGGAGGAGGAAAGGAGTATTCCGATTTTGCCATTTACGAGAACCGCAACTACACAAAATTTCAAGTCTCTAGCTCTATTCTTTTGAAATTTATGTTCTTCACGGACTGGCGGACAGACTGACAGATATATACAGACAGACTGACGGATATCCCGAAATCAAAATCTTTTTTGTCATCCCAAACACCCTGATGTAGTTCATTTTTGTGTCCAACGATTGGTTCGATGCGTTATAAACGGTATACTAAATCTAATATACCCCTATTTAATATATCCTATATAGAATATAACCTGTGCTCTGTTCGCAATGCTTTAAGGAGCCGCTCCATTACCATGACTTTTTACCACGACAAAAAAATAGAGACACATTTATATGAAGATGCCTTGGCGAGAAAGGGAGATAAGAATCAACTGCAAAAATTTGTCGGCAAATGCAAAAATAGTTTCCCCTCACTTTTTATGACGATTTTATGGCGATTTCTAATACAATCACACATTGTCCCTGTAAGTAAATAGCAAGCACGGACACATCCAAAGTGTTATTTAATATAGCGTGATGTCATTTTAAAAGCTTTTTCTCCTTCGCATGCATAGTCAAAAGCTTTGTTACCATGCCAATTTGAACATTATATTCATAGCATAAGGGTTGATATGATTGCTATAAAATTGTAAAACTGGAAGGGATGGCGTTTAACTTGTATTCAGTTATTCCTCTTTAGATCTACATAAGTCTATCTTGCTCTAGTTTCCTGCATTTTTTTGTCGTGGTAAAAAGTCATGGTAATGGAGCGGCTCCTTAATAGACCATATATACAGAAAATTTTTGTTCAGTAAGGAGGCTCGGTTTTGGCTAAAAGGGTACGGTAATAAACAAAATTTCCTTTTACAAACCTCTGGAGATTCAAAAGAGTTCATTATATCGAAAGAAATGCACTATTGCGGATTGCAAGCCTGTGAGAAAAATTTTATGTGCTTGTACGTTTTGCTCCGTTTTGCTCCGTTTTGCTCCATAATCAATGATTTTTTTAGGATTTAATAAATTTTCAAAATAAATAGAATACTCAAAAAAATCATTACAATTTTTTCTCATGTGTGAACGAAAAATTTGTGTAAATTTTGAAGTCTGTTTTTAATTTGTTTATCAGAGTTGGGCGAACATACACTTTTTGATTTTCTACAAACTAGCAAAATAAAAGGATCTAAAATGTATAAGAAGTTTATGTCAAGCAAAGTAAAATCAGCTAATTTATTTTTAGCAATACAGTGGAACCTTGGTTTGTGAACAATGTTTCGGTTTGTGAACAAAATTTCGGTTCTTGGGCAGAGATTCGAAATAAAAGATGAGTTAGACCTCCAGTGAATGTTAATCAGAGTTTAGTGGTGTTTCTAATAGGAAAAGGTGAAAAACTCCTAATAATAATGTTTGACGTTTTATTTTTTGGAAGGGCAACCTTTCTAAATATTATGTCTCCCCACCGCACTTTATTAGAGACTTTAAATAATCTCCTCTACATTTTGCTTATTTATTAAGCTAGTGTTACAAGACTCCGGAACGGTTTAATTGATATTGATTTATATAGAAAAAATTGTTTCGGTTTGTGAGCATTCCGGTTTGTGAACGCTCTTCAGAAACGGATTAAGTACACGAACCGAGGTTCTACTGTATATGAAAATTAAGTTATGAAATCTCTAATCAGTTCAATTTTCTATCAACTTCAAAATAATTTCAACAACTTCAAAATAATCTTCAGAAAAATAGATGTTTTCCGTTCCTTTTTAATCAAACAAGACTCAATATTCTCACTTCTAACGCACCGACAATTTGATAAACTTTAAACTTGGGGTCGTAGATGAACCTCGATGCGTCAAGAATAATGAAGATCTATATTTAAAATTTATGAACTCACCATAGGAATAATTTTTATTCTCTGAATTTTCGTATGTCAACACTTGACTGACAGAAAAGTTTAGCAGTATAATTCCCACGAAGACTTTATAATTCGCCATCGTTTAAATTTTATTTCCTGTCAGGTTGAAACTTTCACATAAATCCAAGCGGTTTTACCACGTAAAAACGCATATTGTGAACGAATAATCAGTACGATAATTAAATTTCAAATATTCTTTAGTAATGAATTTTTGTAAACATAATACCCAAATTAACGACGACACTTTTTTAAAGAAAAAATTAAAAAAAAACGATTTCAGTGGAATGACCCTTGAACTTTTTTAATAAAAAATGCACAACTTCAATTGATTTTTATTGCACTTAATTAATCACTTAAATCTGCGCGCTCGTCTTGCGACACTATGGAAAAGAAGAAACTCGACGAATTCTTGTCGCGCGCACATGTATCTTTCATCGCTAGAGAACAGTTTTAAGACGACACTCGCGTTCCGTTCTGTTTGCTTCCAATTTGATAAATGCTCAGATGGTGGTTAGTTGCTGCCAAGGCATCCAAGATACTTCCAAGAGAATCTCCCACTTCAGATTCACTAACATGGGATTCTTGGCAGCTTCTTGCCGAGTTTAATCGAAGATCCACAACGATTCCGGTTATGCTTTTCAAGAAGAGAACTTCAACCGACTATGAGCCAAGGCAAGGCGACTTTTTTGAAGAGCACAGACGGAGAACTTACGTAGTGTTTACTGCGAAGTCAACTCCAACATAATGGGAATAAACATCAGGGGTTACACCATCGAATTGTGGCCTATGTAAAGTGAGCGGGGTCATCCTTTGCCCCAAATCCTATGTCCTCACTCCGACCGTTCGTAATCTGGTCGGCCGTCTGTGGCCAGCAGTAAACTGGAAATTTGCCATTCGTCCACCCACAACAACTGTCCAGGTTCAGTCAACCACATACGAACTTTGTTCACATACCCAATCATTTCATATACGACTCACATGTGAAAACGACCAGCATTATATTCCTCCTCCTTCATTTCCAATTCAATTTCTCAACAGTCTTTTTTTTAAATTTTGTTTCATGCAAAAGCACGACGAGTGGGAAATAAACAGATGCACTTCTTACGATTTCTTGCCATGAATTTGGTTTATATTTAAATTGGTTTTATTTCACTATTTTGTTGTTCATCGAAGAGCATAATAATCTTATTGATCTGCGAAAGTGTTAAATGAAATAAATTGATATATTTAAAGTTTTAAATACAGCATTTAAAAATATCTGATGTGAACAGTACATGACTTTCTTATACAAAATCTACGTTTCTGCACTATTTATCTGACGAATAAAATATTAGTTTATATAAAAATATGAATTCTTTTTTTATAAAATCTGAAATATCTCGATAACGGTAAAAGATAGCGGATAACGGTAAAAGATAAAATTATGGCAAACATTATTCTCTGCAATTCATCTCCTACATTAAACCACTAAAAACCCGTTATTTTTCGAGATAATTGCAAAAAACTGATTTTTTTAAATAACGGTAATATCTCGATAACGCCATTTTTCTCAACCGAGTATTGAATGAAAGAAGATTTTGGTTTTCCACTGTCCATCCGTCCGACCGTCTGTTTTCCCGTCCGTGAACACGAAATTCTCAACGTCTGTTCTCAAACGAACAAAATATGACCATCCCTTACTCACACCCCATGAATTTTTTTTTCTTGACTTTCTCGAGAACGGCGTATTGTATGCAGCGATGTCCCTCTACTACAATTGTAGTAAATCTACTACTATTTTCGCCTTCAAAAGCCTTAGTACGTAGTAAATCAAATCTACTACTATTTTGTGTAAAATACATGAATCAACCAAAAAATTGTATTATACATGGTAAATGTAAAAAGCTTCTAACGAAATTAAATATGAGGCAGCCAATACAAAAGAAGTTTTTAAATGTCATTTTCTGAACTACAGCAAGTTTTTTGTTGATAGCATTTTCGTATTATGAATGATAAAGCTATTTAGCTTTAGTTATACAAATTGGTATGTCGGCATAGGTAGAAAAGGTTTTTTTTTTGAAAATCTGCTACTATTAGTATCAATCTAGTACTATTTTTGGTCCAATCTACTTCCCTCCTAATGCCCGAAGTCTTCAGTCCCAGATATACTGCGGATAACACCAATTGGGAGATATACTAAGTATATCTAAAAAAATGGAAATCTTCGTAGCAAAAAACATCGAGATAAAGATAACTCTCGGGTAAAGTTATCTCTTGGTCTGAGGTCGAGATATCTTGAAATTTTGTGTATATTTTTACCCCAGCGCCACCACTCCCTTTTTAAAGCAGTTGTTGACAGTTTTAGAATAAAATTAAAATATTGAAATCGGAAAGTTAAAATGTATGAAAAAACCTATGGATTCGTTAATGGAAGTGAATATTTTGTCTGACTCTGGCAGTGATGAACCAGCAATCATTTCAAGACCCTACGTACTGCAAATAAGGGTGAATCATTTTGATACTTGGAGTGAAAGTGAATTTGTCATAAGATTTCGCTTAACAAAAGCAACATTTCAAGCACTTTTGCCTAGAATTGAAGCTGAAATCTGTATTAATCATAATAGGTAAAAACGAAATTTGTTATTTATTGTTATTAAATATTTTCAGAAGCAGAGCAATGCCACCCAGAGATCAACCATTGTTGGCTTTACGGTTTTTTTGCGACAGGTTGTTTTTTAAGGGCGTGTGCTGATTTCTCAAAAGTTTCGGCTAGTCTCACTGGTCGTGTGGTAGCTAAGGTTTCAAAAGTTATTGCGGCGCTGGATCATGATATGATAAAAATCCCAAACACCATACAAGAAATCCGAAAATCGTTTCCATTTGACAGAAGTGCTTTCAGCGCCACGATCGGACAATAAAACATTCAAAACAATAGCCTTCGTGATTAGAAACAAGCCGTGATGCTGCTTTTGATTATAAATTTAAGGTCACTATTTCGACCACGATTTCATTGATTTCTTCGGTTCTTTGCTTCGCGAAACAAGATATAAAGGTGGTGAATTACTCGAAAGCTATAACGGATAATTTGCATCGTACCTTTCACTTCGAAAATCCTTTAATAAGAACACACAATTATAGAAAATACCTCTTTATGTGACGTCACGATAGTTTGTATCAAGGTGGTGTTTTATTGTATCCAGTGTGCAGGAGTTGTGGAACCTTATTTCGAGAGTTGCTATACCGAGTTGGAATTTTCATGAAGATGCCCAAGTTAAAGATATCTTCGATATATCTTTATCTGCGGTATAGCTATCTGACAGAAAAACTAAATATGAAGACCTCGGGCATAAGGCAAATAGGGGCCATCCCTGATTGTATGGAAAAATTTATTATATGGAAAAATTTAGTTAAGCATTTGATTGTACATAAAAATCCAATCGGACCACTTCCAGTCTCCTTCGCCAAACAATTTTTTAATCTGCTGCCCCTGGCAATTGCAGCTTTTCTTATGGTTTATGCTACTTTTATTTAATGTTTTTTTAATTCAAGAAAAATATTTAAAGAACCGACATTTTCAATTAAAAAACACTTAAAGTTTACAATTTTTATTTAAATATTTCTCTGTTATATATTATAGCACACAGTTTTGTTTTATTTTATACATTTCCATCGTTATTATTATTTTTTATATTACCATTAATTTTTTCTTATGTATGTAATTTTATGTTTATATGTATTTTTCATTCAATTATAACTGTATATAAATTTTTTTGTAAATTTTGTTGAAAATAACCTAACTTTTCAGTCAGAAATTTTTTGTTTAGTTATTTACCAGTTTCTTTTTTCTCTTATATATATATTTATAATTTTTATTATTTACCTTTTTATGTTGCAAAGTTTTTTTTGTTTTTGAGATAGTATGTTTATAGAATATGTTTTTTTTTAAATTTATTTATGGTAACTTATTTTAATTAATATTTATTTATTATTCATTTCTGTGATTAATACACTGATTTAACTACAATGTTTTTTTATATTTAATATTTTGTTATTATTTTAACTTCTTAGGTTGTTTGTGGTAAATAAATACTTTAATAATAATATTCATATTGTTATTATTTTCTTCTTTAAACAAACTTGCTTTTTATAATCTTTACATAACATATAACAGTTAATACAAATATATTTATTTTATATATATATTTTTTATTTTTTAATTAAGTTTCAGTAATTGTTTAAAGTAAATTACATTTTTCCGTAACCTCTTCATATAGAAAAGAAATTGCAATAATTTTTATTTATATTTTCTTTGCTGTTTACTTAGTTTTTACGTGAAAGTATTTTTCTACTCTTTCTCATATTCTTGTTGGTTTCATAAAAATATAAATGTTACTCTTTTTTGATTTGTCATAAGATTTTCGTTTATGTTTTTATTTCCAAAATATATCTTCTCTTTTGATGTTTTTCAGTAATGTTTCTTTATCTAAAAAAACATCTTTAAGTATAATCATATTTATCTAAAAAAATTTAATTTTCAGTGGTTAAAGTAGATGTATTTTATATAGGAAAAGTATTATTGGCAATATTTTTATTATTATCTAAGCGTTTCATTATAAGGACATAAAAATTTTAAATACTGAAGTGGTGGGCAATATTAGCATCTTTACTGTAATCTTAAAAGTATAGGATTCTGAACCTAGGTTGAATTTATACTGGACACAAACCGATATCTATTGGTTTGTGTATAAGAAGAATGAAAATGAAAAAGCTTTGATCTTATTAGAAAATTGTTATTGAAATTTTCTTAGCATTGTTTTTTATAAATACCATTAAAAATTGAAATACTTAGCTAAAAAAATTAATCTAGGGACAAAATTTCTCTGTGAAATTCGAATTTTTGTTATAAATTTTGAATTAAAAAAGTCATTATCTAAAAAATTTGGTTAATTTTTTTTTGCATAAGAAGAAAATTCGTTCTGTTCAATTTATTTCAAACTTAGATCTAAATTTCAGTTATTTTTATATTATTATAATTTTCATTTATTTGTTAACATGTATTCTGTAGAAAAATGTTTATGTATTTGCAATTTAGGCAATAAAAATGCAGTATGGTGTTTTTATAAAAATTTGCTCATAAGAGAATGCTAAAAAAGTTTATAATGGTTGAATTTGTGTTTTCATTTGTATATTTGTCTGTATAAAAATATATAAAATCATTGTAAGTATTTCGATAGAGTCAAAATTTTAAATCCGACTGAATACACAGATAAAGTAAAAACTTTTATGGCCGGCTAAAGATTTTTTTCATAGTAAATCGTTGTTACATTCGACGTTTAATGCAAATGAGATATAATATATATTTTTTGTATTGTTAAAAAATAGAAGATTTAATAAATGAATTATGATATGGCTTATCAGACATTTTTGAAAAAAGCGCTGTTCTAAAGGGATAACATCTAAAAATTTGATGTTTTTATCAGTAATTAAATCTTTTAGACTTGTTTTTCTTAGTAACAGATTAAAATCGTTCAAATGTTGACGGTAATAATAAAAGTCTTTAGATTAGAATCGATTACACTGTCAAAATTTGTTTGATTAAAGTTTGTATGAAATTTTCAAGTGTATTTCAAATAATAACTCACTATGAAATTAATTCCCACAAGAGCCTCAACCTATATTATTTCCCATTAATAATGATATTCATCATTCGTCTTTATTTTATATAAATTTATGTTTATGTAGTACAAAATATCGTATTGTGCTTTACAGCTCCTTTGTTGCCAACCATTCCTTGAAACGAACAAACAAAAATATTTCTCCCAACTGAACTAAAATATGTCAACATGAAATTATTGTTAAGTACACTAAAGTGGTGGATAAATGAACCGCGTTTACAATGATTTCAAGAGATGGTATAAATTTCAGTTGAAAATGAGACCAGGACTCAAGTTCTTTAACTACACATTCGAATACATACATTAGAACACATAGAAAAGTCAATTAGGGTCGTGGTAAGTAGTACTATTGAAGAGATATTCTCCCTAATTAGCTAAAGGGAAGGGAACTTGTTTGTTACAGAAACCGATCGTCATGCAAATGGGACCATGAGTGACATGTCAATAATCATGTTGAGATTTATGCACTTCATATACATGCAAGTACCAACATATAAAGCCTCTTCCACTATACTTGTATATAAATGTACAATTTCTCAAAGAAATTATTTCCTTAAACTTTTAAAAATATTGTGTGGTTTTTTTTCTTCAAAATACAGTTTCTTTAATTATTTTATTGAACTTTATCCTGGGTATTAAAACCTATCTACGTACAAAACCAAGTATCCCTGTTTTAGCGTTTGCTTATCGCCTTATCCTTCATCCTATTATCAATATTATCATCTTAAACGGCTGCAGCGATGTTACCAATATTTTTATTGTTTGTAAAATTTTATTATCATCATGGGCATATAATTTGATCAGCAAAATTCTTATCTAAGGAAGTGCCACATGGCAGTACCCTTTCGAGTGCTATGTAACATTTCCTGCCAATGTTGTCGGCCGATGCCATTTTCCTGTGGTCCGATTCCACAACTTCCAATTGGATTCGACTCACCTCCCGCACCAATTACATAAATCTATATATAAATGGACATTAATCAATTTAACTAAAAAAAACATATATTCTTTGTATCTACCTCTAGGGCTGCTGATTGAATATTTTGTTTTGGAAGGTTGAAAGCCAAAGCCTCATTCCAAATGGGATTCGAAGGATCAGTGGATTGATTCATTCCAATTTTCTTCTTTTTTACTCGTTTACCATTTTGTATTAAGTATATCTGAAATAACAAAAAATAATATTTTCACCCAAACTCTTACTGATGAGAACTCTGATTTACCTTGACGGAAGGATCTTGTGCAGTGTCCAAGTTCTTTGCTTTCAGCAGGACAACTGTTAACCTCTCCGCTGAAGGTAGATAATTCATTGAGAGTAAAATTTCTGGACGATCGGCTGGCGGTTTTTTGACTCTCAATACATCTCCCCATATCTGAAAACAATATGATAACATATATGAGTATCTTTAGAATATTTGTTTTTTTTTTTTCAATTGATTTTTGAAATTTTCAAATTATTTTTTTAAATTAATGAATTAGAATTATTGAATACCTCCACAGATTTCGAAAGATCTAGTTCATCAATGCTGACTAGAACTTCTCCGACGATATCATTATGCGAGTATCTATCATAGTCTAGGACTTGAAGAATCAATTCCTTGCCTTGTAATTGATCCCTCGAAACCGGAAATTTAAAATGTTGATCAAAATATGGATTCGTTTCGCCACGATGAATCGCTGTTTGCCGTTTACGTTGGTCAACATCAGGAACTAGCATTAAACGGACATAAGGATCACGGAATCCGCCATCCTCGATCGGGCATAAATTGTGTGCTAAAAAAAATGTTCATTAAATATCGTCGATTATGCAAAACATAGTTTTTTTTACCTTCAATAAGATGGACAGTCAAATCGAACAGATGATGATCATATTTAATACGAAGGTGCAAGCGACCCAAGGCTGGACTTGATTGAGGTGCGGTCAGATAGATCGGTCCATCTTGGCGAGTGTAGAGATCCGGTTGAATGGCGCCTAGTGGAGATGCCGGACCACAGCCGGGTTCAGTTCCAGCGGGGGTTCTAGGTGGGATGAGCAACGGTGACAGACAGCGACTGATTTTAGGACTCTGCAGACAAACGCTGCTAGTACTTCCGCCGGCCAACGAAGCTAAACTACTTTGCGATGGGCTTGGGGTACGAATATCACTTAAATCGGTTGAAGCTGGCGAGGATGAACGAGCATCTAGTGAAATAGCACGCATCGGACTTGGTGACCGAGAAACCTAACATATTTCAACAATAAGAAAGTGGGAATAATAGTGATAGGAAAATCAAATAAATAAATAATCACGGATCAAATATAGGTTGCAAGTAATTTTATTTTGCCGACTTCATACGTGGAGTCTATATATTTTCAGTACTTAATACTTTGCTAGATATAGAAATGTTAAACAAATTACGTGTAATCCGCCATGATCCGTTGGTAGAGGAGTTTTTCCGTCTGGTCCAAAAGTTCGAATCTGTGGTGAGGAGCCTCGATGGCCCTTTAAAAGAGGAATTTTTTATTAAAATAAAATCGAATAAATGTTTAATTAAAAATCATACCGATTGTCTAGAAGGCGCACTATCTACACTACTTTGACTAGATACAGATGGTGTTCGATTTAAACGCGGTGGGAACGACTTACTTTGGTGCTGTAAATGCGTATGAAGTGGACTTGGAGTTACCTCCAATGGACCTCGCAACATTTCCGTGTTAACTGTGTGGGCTGGCACTGATGCAACTGGTTGAATGGCATACGGTTCACGGACAACATTGCATTCCTGAAAGGATATTAAGGGAAATCTGCTGTAATTTACTTAATCTTGTTAGTAAAAAAAAATTTTATTTTTAATACAAATATTTATATTTAAAAAAATCGAAAAAGGATCCTTGATTTCCACACCTCTATGGATGAACTGGAGTCCGTCGGAAGATCACAGCTTCCACTTGCGCTTCCACAGCCGCTAGTTGCCGACGAAATTGAAGATGGTGTTGGTGGCGGAGGCGGAGTCGAAGGTTTCTCCTCCGAATTCCTTTCGGCAGCTGCACGACGAACCGCCCCCACTCTCTCTTTTGCCATTCGAGACCAAGATTCTAGGCGTTTATGTGCCAGCCAACAAGCTGCTGGACCTAGACCGCTCATTGTGCGATTTAAATTTTTATTTCCAAAAATCAGATCAAAACAACCAAATTTTACGGTAGTGGAGTTTTTTTTTAATAAACACTATTGGAGTTTTTAAGAAATTGCTTTTTTGTTATTTTTCTGTTCATTTGTCTATTATAAGATTTTCATTTTTGCTAGTGGATTGCCTTAAAAATTTGGTAGATTGCATTTAATTTCTGTTGGTTTGAAACATTTTTCTAATAAAGATTTTAAATCTTTTCAAAATTGTAGTGAGTTTAATGAAAGAACTTCGTATTACTTGCATAAATTAAACAAGTTTACTAATCGTTTTAACATTCTGTGTCACCATATTTGTCACCATATATGTATTCGTCAAAATTGGAAACAATAATACTTTGTTAGAAGAATCTTTGCAAAATTTTGAATAGTGCCTGTGGTCACGATAAAAAAAAATTAGCCAACTAAATTTTCGTCATCTTAAATTTGTTTTTTTTTTCCTAAATATCGCAACCCTTTTTCAGGATCCCTTCTTTATTTCATTGTATTGCAATTGCTCTTTACAGATGTGCAAAAAGAGGTTTTTTTAAAAGATTTATACACTAGAAACCTTTCACTTTTTGCATTTTATCATCATTGTAGATCAATGAAAATAAGATAACTTGATTTGGTAGTCATTGCAATTTTAAAGATCACTGATCCCTAATAGAATTTAATCCTTTTAAAGTTTATTTATAGTTTTGTCGATATAAAAGATTTTTACCAAATAACTACAATGGAAACAATGATAAACATTGAAAAAGGGAACCCATGATCCTATATTTTTCAAATTGTATCGCTTCCATTGCCAAAATAAAATGATTATCTTTTTAATTGGCCTGAGGGAGTATACTTTATGTGTACCCTTGAGAAAAATGTACTGTATGTGTGTTACGATGCACAAAATGTGTAAATAAGACGAATTTAGTCATCTACATAAATGTAGGCAATTTTAAATAAAAATATCAGTTGCGATCAACACAAAACTTTCCTCTGCAATATTTAGTTTCGGAACAAATATGCATAATATATCCAGAACCGTTAAAATTATGTAAAAACCATTAAAGCAAACAATGGAGAAAATTTTGTTTTCTTTGAATATGATTAAAGGCATTTTTTTCTCAGAAGCGCATAAAAAAATTAATTCCTCTGAAATACATATATTGAAATTCGCTAGAGATACGTAAGAACCATTAAATTAAATGTAGAAAATTTTATGTCCTTTAAATTTTTCCCAAAAGCTGCATTGGTTTCGAAAAATTTTCGACAAAATGTATTTTTTCGAAAGAAATGTATGGGAGGTACGCATTATTCCAAAAGCTGGTTATTTCTAAAAGTTTTTTTTTTCGTAAAACCCATTTACACAAAAATTCAGGTCGCTAGCGTTATTTAAGACACATAAAATAGACAAACCGACAGATAGATGCACGGACATCCTCATAATTTTGACTGAAACGGATTTCATACTGATCAGAAAGTTTCTATGCGCCCCGTTCTCCAGTCGGTCTTCGTCATAAATTCAATACTTTTTCTCTATAACAGAGGAAAGTACGAAATATGAGATTAATTTTTTTTACAAACTAATCTATTCTTTATATTTTTTATTATTAAAAAAGTTATAGAAATCATATTTTGATTACATGTTGGCAAGGTAGCAACAACATATGCCTAACCTCTTCTTATCATGATTGCGACTGTCATTAATTGAACGAATCCTTAGTAATATTTCTAGTTCTTTTAATTAAATTGCCTTTTTTTGTTTGGCTGACATAGTGAAATAACCAAATTATAAAATTTATCATTTTTCAAGACGTAGGAGGTACTTATCATTTTTATCTCTCCGACGCTTTTCGTAACTCTCGCTTTTTATTTCAAACATTATTTTAATTATTTTGCTGGTATTCTACATTATTCCTTGCCTCAAGTTAAACACAGCGTAGAAGCTGTTATTGCAAATTATCTGTAAATGTTGACACTCAGGAAAGTTCTGATCTTGTATGGAGAGACGTGGTATCGTAAAAGTAAATGTTTTATAAAGGATGGCCTAAATAGCCACAAACTATCAATTTGAAAGCCTTTTTGCTTGACATTAACGTTTAAATGACAAGTACGTGATGTTACATCCCAACAGGTATTCATCTAGATCCTTAGATTTTTCTGGAAAACAACAAAATAAAAATATTTTGATGGGCTCACTCTTTCAAGATATAAAACCCCTTTCAAATTAAATTAAAACTATTGATATTTACAATTTTTGTAAACATATAGAATATTGTTGCTTTTACAATAAAAAAAAAGGAAATTTGAACCCAATAACATTTTTTACGGGTTTTTAATAGTGAAGACGTTGAAACTTTTAGAGATAAATTTTTCTACAAACACCAAAATAAATATAGTAGTAAATTCTTTACTAATATTTACTTGACAATTTTAACACTTTTTCGGAACGTTAGAATATTAATGAATTTTCGGAGCACTAGAAAAAAGATCCTATTTCGGAAGGCCTTTAATTTTTAATCAAAACAACAATGTTTTTCTTTGCAAAATACCTTACTAGTGTAACCCCCGTTGCACACTTCAACTAAGCTATGTGAGCGAGGCTAGCTATAGTTACATAGCTTAGCTGGGTTAGCTCACCTCGTTGCACACTTGAGCTAAGCTACGCGGTGATATTTTCGGTAAATATATGCATTTTTTCACTTTATCTGCAGCCATTTTTAGATATAAATTATTTAACGCAATTGAAAATATTCTGCAAAAGAATTCAATTTTCACCTTTTCCTTACACTTTTATGTCAACAAAATACTACACTTTTGCAAACACCGATTCTGCACTGTATAACGCCGAAAATATTTATATGCGAGTGTCAGCGATGCCAGCGAAGTCGTTCGCGTAGTTGAGGTCTGAACTACGCGAGCGAGCTTAGTCCGTGTCGCTCATGACTAGGCGACGTAGTTTCATAGTTTCGCTGAAGTGTGCGGTCACCAATGTAAATGCTAAGGATTTTACTTTCAGCGAGAAACTTAGCTCACGTAGTTGAGCTCGCTTAGCTGAAGTGTGCGACGGGGGTAAGAAACTTAGCTCACTTAACTCGTCACTACATGTTAACCAAATCCTCACAAGTAACTCTAAGTTCTTGATGAAACTCACATATGTGAAAGAATGTTGAAAAATAAGAAACAGGTATTTTTTTATATTGCCAACCATTAATGTTTAGGGTCCATTTTGATCTCCCAAATTTTCTGAAAAATTCGATACGCGAGAAAATTGCAGGGGGTGGTTTAACATCAAAATGTCACTCGGTCGTTTCGCAGAATACCAAAAATTAAACCTTACATATTCAAGAAAACTGATTGTGATTTTTAACACGCAATTCGCGTTTTTTTTACTCAAAATACCAATCTTTTGGGCAAAATTTAAAAAGATTTTTTTGTTACTTTAATTATAATTTTTTTTGAAGGTGGGAGAAATTCTAAACATTTTTACTTTTGTTTAAAGAAATATCTGAATGCTTTCATGGCAGGAAATGAAATTGAAATCTGTTGAATTTACCTCTTCTGACCTAACGAACAGATAAAGAATAATCACAATCTGCAATATCAACAACATTAAAAATTCGCAAAAAAAAAACATCCAAGATTTTCCATGCGAAACAACTTAAACTCTCATAGCACTTGAGATAGATTTAACATTATTTTCTGTTGTCTGCCTTTTTTTCCATTAAAATTGAGTCTTAATTCTTTGAATAGAGAGGAGACCTTGTTTCGCCTTAAGGACAATTTAACAAAAAGATAAAATACTTTATTCAAACAGTGCGTTGAAGGGTTACAGCATTCATTGTCTGGTATCAACTTGTGATTTAGTTCCCACAATTTCGAATTGCTCTTGATAAGAAAACGGAATCAAGAAAATTCGAAATATTCCTTTTAAATAAAATAATTCTCCATCAAAATGAAACATTTACGCGCAATTTAACGATCTCGTTTGTGATGGTAATTCGTTTCATTCATTTTCATTTTTTGCCAAAATAACAGGTCGGTATTTTCACCAACTTTTATAGAGTTGGTTACAACAGTGTATATTCTTGTTCTGGTGAAAATAATTTAAATTAATGAACTAAATATACGCCACTTCAACGAATTTTAATGTGATATAATTCTTTCAGGTTCTTGAAGAAATTCTTTGGCACAATTTGTTGGTTCATAAGTCAATCACTTTTAAAATCTAGTCAATCGATTTATAAATACATTCAGCAGAACCTCTTTTAATATGAATTAAAGGGTAGCAATTTTAAAGGGTTTTTTTTTCTCAAATATAATTTTGTTTTCTTTTTATATTTGTAAGCTTACTGTTTAATATAGGAAATAATTTTGTATTTTGTACGACCCTTTTCTAAACAAATCGCATCAACCCTTTTTACGGTGAACCCTCCTTAACAGTGATTCAATGATCTACTAACAATGATAATTTTATAATAAAAAATTCATATTCTATAAAATTTATAAACTCCACCTCTTGTTCAGACCTATATGTATATATTTGAAACATTATATCAATTTACAGTTAGTGAAAAGTGACATGAATTGATGGCGAAAAACTTTAAACGGACATTTCCTATCCGAAGGGATGAATCGCTATTACCGGTCCATACATTTGATCAACGTAATATTTAATCAAATGCAGGGAAAAGTATGTAATCACATCAAATAAAATACATCGATTATAAGAGATATTTGGTTTGCTTATGGAGGGGCACTTGAGGGTATTAAAGTTAACAATGTAAACAACTGCAAAACATCAATTTTGAATAGGCAAACCCATCCCCTAATCGTAAATGATCATGACTAAGTAACTCGCTATAAAGGACTTTTTTGTTACAAAATAAAAGGGATGAAACTATCAACGTTGTTGTAGCATCTGCTTAACGAATAGATACAAGAATGGATCGAATAATTTCATTCTTAAATATTGTTATTGTAGTTTCTCACTTTACAACTAATACAAACGAATTCAAGACGGAAAATATACGGTGTTTTTGCTTTTGCATAGTTTACATGTGAAAAACGTGAACTTTGATATCGCTGCCAATGTGATAGAGAATGTAGCATTGCATTGAAAAAAGTAAAGTTGGTGGTACAAAGCACCCCGAAAAGGAAAAAAAGCAATCCTTGATTAGTTATGGCAATAAACATTTCAAGTAGTTTCCACTTTGTCTCTAATTTTCAACACTTGAGATAAACCGAAATCCTAACATTGGTCGGAGCCGATATACCTTTTTTTGCCCTAGGTGAAATACAAAAGTGGAAGTTTTTTGTATAAATACGAGCCAGTTGTGTTTTCTGGTTGGCGTACGATGTCATGAGTCTTCGTGGAGGGTTTGCTAGAAACATTTTCCGTTTGATGTCGATTCCCATATATGTTTCCCATTTTATGTGATAATTTGGTGTTAAATTTCTATTTAAAGGTTTTTATTTGATAAATGATTCAGTAGCAGTGATCATTTTAATGATTCCAACCTATGAGAAATGGAGAATGTGATCAGATGTTGTTTCGTTAATACCATTCATTGTTCATCATATCGTTGAGTTTAAATGACAAACATTTTCCACATAATTTAACTTATACGTTATGGTTTGATTCGATCCCCGTCTAATTTATACATACACTTCATATTTATATTTGAAAACGGTTTTATGTTTTTGCGAATAGGGAAATACTTCCCAGAAAAGTTTTGCACAAATGCCCCACTAGCATTTTTGGTATATGTCACGTAATTCTGTCATGTCACTAATCGTAGGCTATTCCCGGTTTCTAAAATCGCTCATTTTTGCACGTTACGTCACAAGCTTTCATTTTTTTTAATGAAAGCTCAAAAATCTCACTTTTGAAATCAAAAAAGTGTGGAAACTTTAAAAATAATCCTTTTTTCCTGCAAGAAATTTTTTTCACTTATTTCTTTCTCTAATTAAACTATAAGTACCAGGAAGACCGAGCCATGCTCGGCGATCTCAAAATCCTCCTTGTGCCTCTGTCTCTGAATAATTGAATCCGATTGTAATTGCAACATGATTCGTATAATGAGGTTCAGGGAACTGGATTGTTTTGTAATTACTATTTATCGTTGCCGATAGATATCTAAAAAGTGATATTTTTAGAATGCATATCGAAAAACCTTACTCCCTAGCAATATTGCGAATTTTCATTAAGATACCTTCACGTAATTCGAAGACACCAGGCGAGGGGTATCGAGGGGAGGGAAAAGTCAGGTTTGTAGTGGAAAGATCGAAAGCCCTTAGCCCCCTTAGTAATACTGTAAAGTTTCATTAAAATCGGACCACCCAATTCGAAGATAACAGGCGAGGGGACTTTTCTCAGAGGTGGGACCTATCTAGATCAGTTTTTTGTCCCCGAAAATCCCTAGCCCCCAAGTTTCGTGAAAATCGTTAGGCGGGTTTTCGAGATCGTTGTGCAAACATTCCTCGTATTATATTATAGGATTAGGTACTACAAACAATGGTTTTTTAAGTTTTAATTTGCATAATATTTGGTATTTACAATAAAAAAAATCGCGGATTTTTGAAAAATTTGTACACAAAATGTATGGTTGACATTTAAAATTAAGATCCAAGTGACGTAAAATATTTTAAATGAGAAAGGCTTTCGCAAAATCTTGCCATTAATACTTTTTGAATTATGCATATTTGGCACCATATTAGATACACTTCTAGTAGCATTTGATACTAAAAGTGTACCTATTATAGTGCCAGATATGCACAATTCAAAAAAGTATTAATGGTATTTACGTATCACACACCAAACGTTCTAGTAAATAATAATTTTTATTTGATTAAAATCAACCTGGTTATGGGGCAAATCTTTATTATCGAACAAATTGGGCTGATGGATTTCATTTTACTTTTATAAATTTTCTTGGGGTTTTATCAACTAAAATCAAATGAAAAAATTCTAGCCATCATGTCTTTCGGGGAAACTACAAATTATTCTTCCGATCACTTTAAAACATATTTTTTTCGAAAAATTTGTCACTGATTTCAGTGATTTTTTGGAAGAAAAAGTGGAAGATAGTATTCAACCGAAAATTGCAACTTCGGCCAGTTTCGACCAAAAATTACACATTCGACCAACATTTCGGCCGAAACCGAAACTTTTGTCGTTTTTTTTTTTCAAAAAGAAAGGTAATTTTTCATAAATTCAAACATTTATATCCTTAGACCAGGCATCATCAGCTAGTGGCTCGGCTGGCTCATCACACAGATTGGCTTTAACAGCGTAGCCACTATAATCGACCTTTTATTCTGTGTTGTAATGAATGTGTGTGCGGCTTCGGACCGCAGGAATAAAACGAATCGTGTTTTGGGTAGGAATCGAGGCATTATTAGCATGACGCATTTCATTTCAAATCAGTTCGTGTCAAGCCATTGCCGTGGAAGGTTGTGTTTCATTGAACTGTATTTTAATTTGTAGTGGTTATAAATTTTGATTGTAAAGGTAGCGACAGTTACTTTGATGGTCCCTGCCTTAGACCCACACTTAATAGTGGTACAATAACGAAAAAAAAATTCGCAATTTCGATTAGTGGGTTGGACAACTTATGTGCTCAAAGTCTCTTTTAAAATTTCAAGAAAAAGTTTATATCACAATTTTTTTCTTGAAATTTTTAAATAAGACGCTAAGTAAAATTATTTTAGCTTTTTTCAAAAATATTTTAACTTTTTATTCAAAATTTAATTTTGTAGACCAAATTTATACTTTTTCAAACTTTCTGGTCATATAGCTATAAAAAAGTTTCGGTTTCGTTTTCGGCCGCAAGTAACTTCTTGACCGAAAACTCAGTTTCGGTTGCAGTCGAATACTAGTGGAAGAACAAAGAAAATACGAATGAAAATGTTCGAACGATTTATCAATTAATCAAATGGTATTTTAAATGGATAGCTTCATAAAATCGGAACTAAGGATTATTACTATTATTAGTTTCGATTTTATGTCATTTCAAAAATTTTACTTAAATTGAGTTGTCAGTTACCAGCCGCAAATTCATAAATGTTTGTCTATAGTTTTGATATTCTTGAACTAAATGGCAGCATAAGAAGCAACTTAACTGTGACGCAAAATAACACAGAAGAGAAACCATCAAAAATTCAGATACATTAGGTACATTCCTTATTAGATGGAATCATGTTAAAAGATGATATAAATATAGCATAATATCTTCATAAAATATTTATGTATTAGCTTATGACTCTGCTCTTATGTAGCATAGAAAGGACAAATGAGGTTAATCCGTACCAACCACTGTATGAAAGTTTCATACAATTTAGATAGAAGTAAAAGCGAAATGTGCGTTAAGTAAGGAAATGAGACTATTGGGAGCTGTACCGGTTAGACGTAAGTAGTAAGTAAGTAGATGTAAGATGTGAGACCGAATTAATGATATTCAAGGAAACAAACTTATTAACAAATTCATATTGTAATATCCTAAGAGTAGATAAATTAGGAATTCTAATAGTTCTTCAAGGCATTTTTTCTGCTTTTAATACAATAGTTTAATACTTTCTTTTTTCAAAAAATGTAATAACAGGCATATAATTTTCAAAAAATGCAAGTCATACATATCTAGTTTCTTTAAAAAAATATTAATAATGTGCATATGTGTACTAAAAATAAATGGAAAAAAACGGGAAAACTTTAGTAGCTGTTTGGTACCATTTACGATGTAAGGAAAATTGTATCGCGCACATGAATGAAAAAAATGACATAAAAATACGCCGATATTAGTAAAAATCCAAAGATTATGTGTTCATGGGCCTTAACAGAATCGGTAAAATGACTTAAATTAATAAAGGATAATAACAACAATGATATTGGGAACAAGCAGTAACCTAGCCCAACACATATGTGAGGAGCAACCAAATAGCACTACCGACTACCGACACAAATAGATTTACAATTGGGGGTTGATGGATGGCTTCCATCCAAAAGAAATGTATGAAATAAGACAGCGAAAACAAACTTCAGAAGATCCTCGAAGAGAACAAATCATCTTACTGGTAAAAGACTAAAGAAAAGCCATTGACGTACTTGGCTGATTGTGTCCGTTTTTATCCTTACAAATTCTATCGATAATAATCGATTCATATTAAGCATTTGACAAATAAGAATCCGAAAATAAAAAATAACACACAAGGAATAATGATCCAATATTCACTGGCATTTTTGAATGGTTTTTCATTCAAAATTCTCAAAAGACATTGAGTCCAGCTGTTCATCGGATTTTTTTATAATGTATCATTGTCACATTTTGAAGTAAAAGCGGCAAATGCCCAAATTTTACGGTGGGTATCCTTCAAGTGTTTGTTTGGTTCTTTTTTTTTGCAGAATCGCCCAATAGTTCTTGACTTGTTGAATTACTTGACCAAAATTAAGGGCCAAAAAACGACAAAAGAGTTTAGCAGTTACCATAAATTTCAGTTCGAAACAATTTTTGAATTCTTTTGAATGTAATGAACGCGTGGCGAAAAGTCTTTAAACATGGCCCTATTATTCTTGATAGGTTTAGTAAAATTATAACAAAGATTTTAGACCCACTTGAAAAACTTAATTTTGCCAAATCACGTTATAAATCATCATACTAATATATAAAAATGAGTTGGTGTCTGTCTGTTTGTTCCTCTTTCACGCAAAAACGGCTGAACCGATTCAAGAAAAGTTTATATCAACCGATTGACTTGAAATTTGGCATGAGTGTCTGTGGTAGTTCTGGTCCCAACATAGGCATACGGAAAAGTAGCGTGAGTGGTGGGGGGCGTAAGGGGAGGGGGTAAAGTGATTTCGAAACTTAGTTTTTGCGCTATGTTACTCTTTCGCGGGGAAACTACTGAACCGATTGGCCTGAAATTTGACATAGATGTTCGTCGGGGGTCCAGCCCCAACATAGACCCATTAAAAATTACCCCGAGAGGTGGGAGAGTAAGGGGAGGGGGTAAAGAAAATCCGAATCTTTTAAAGAAAAGCATCTAACTTATTGCCAATTGAATTTTGTTTTCTTAGATTTTGTTCTCCTCACGCTTTTAGCCGGGCGTAGCCGGGTCCAAATTCTAGTATTTCATATAAAATAAAAAATTCATATCGAAAAGGCTTTCAAAAGAAAAATTGTAGTTACAGTAGTTAAAAATTGTAGTTAAAAATGTGGTTATATTTAGAAAATTTAAGGTATAGAGAAAAATTTAAAAGATACGATTTTGAATATCACTTAACTTTGCCTCTCAAACTCGAGGAGTTTCAAGGTTTGCTAATTTTGAATCTATGTCAAAAATGACTGCAATTGGAAATCCAAAAAAAAATTTTTGATTCGGAAGACTGATTTTTCAATTTTTTGAAATAAGTGCAAAAAATCTTGCTCAAAGTTAATAAACTCAGTTCCTAGGCAAAAAGTGAAAAATAATATATGCGAAAATATATAAAGTGAAAATAAGTCCTAAACAGAAGGTCTTCAGAAAGGAGAAGGGAAGATATATAGCTTCGAAGAAAAGTCTCCTTCCATAAAACCAATCAGACAACAGTTTTATTGGGGGGTTTTCTCCACCTCAATCATCTTTTTTAACACCGCTCGACTCTTATTGAAACCTATCGGAAATCTTCCTATTTTTATTTGCACATGACTATGCAATAATCGATTTTTTTTTCTTGAACCGAACCATTGTTCATGAACTGAGAGAACTGGAACTGGGCTCAAAAGGAGTTCACAAATTGAAACTTTTAAAACCCAAGGTGTCACCGTAGATTTTTGTAAATATTTATACTACCATAAAACAAATTAAATATAAGTGTTTTACATTTCAACCTGTGTAAACCGGAAAAAAACCGTGCTAGTCTTACGCCGGAGTACAGGTTTTACTGTATATAAATAAATCAAATATGATACACAGATAACAAGTTGTTAACAAAATTTCAGATTTCTTTTTTTCTTAGATTGATTGCATCTTCGAGGCGAAAAAACTTTTTTTAAAAATCATTTTCGTTGACGATTAAGTGTAATGCTGATGTTTCCTTCACAGCAACAACGGTGCGCGAGAAGGACCTATTAAGGAAGGAAATAAATTTCTTTAATCCTATTACGGTGACAATATGACAAATACAAACAGGTGTCAGACGGATGTCATTGCTAATATAGTACAATAACTAAAATATAAAATCCTACAATAGGGCCGCAACTCCATATCGTATTTAACAACCTCCATTTGAGGTATCTGTATTATATCATTCGAGTATGATAAGGCGACACCAAGTGTGGTATTCATTTAAAAAGTATGTACAAATACATCACGTACGATTTTGAAAAAGCCCGCTTTATATATACTTGTATCTGTAAAATAAAATATGTAATGTCTTCTTATGGTGCAGTATGAGAAATATATATGTATGTACGTTGTACAAGATAGGGTTGTGTTATGATGATGATGGGCTGTGATGATGATGGTGATGGTTTCTATTTTACGTGTGTGATATGGTAGCGTTCGTGTTGCGTGCGTTTAGCCAGTTGACAGGTGACGACATGGTAGGAGATTAGTTGAAGAAAGTTTTGCTTGAAGTGTGCGGTAGTCCTTTTTAGATTTATGGATTATTTGGGATTTACAAGGTCTACTTTTTAAGATTTATGAACCAGCATAAATTTAAAAGTCAGAAAATTTGAAAACTAAGTGAAAAAAGTTGATTACAGTGAATGGAATTAATGAGAATTAACGAGTTTTCTAGTTTGTAATTTTCAGCTTAGTCACATTGAAAAAAAATCGTCATTACATTCTAATATGTATGTTTTTAAGAATTTAATGCTAAATGTACTAATTGGATTTTACTGGTTTTTTTTTGAAAAATGTATACTTTTGACAGTATGTCAAGGTATTTTTGACTTGTTGCATAAAATCACTGTTATTAATTTTTAAAAAAATGTAACATTTTAGAAGTTGCCAGTGAAATTCTTTTCACATCTTAACCCTTTGTTGCATAGTGTTGTTGTACAACAACACCTTTTCTAATTCAGTTTTTTAATATTATAACATATATTTCATGCACTTATATTGACTAAATTTATTTCGTAAGTATCCTAGGACATCAATTGTTATGAAAAAAAAAGTAATATGCAATTTTTTTTTTATAATTACTGCATTTTATAAATAAATAAAGAGCAAAAAAGTAGCTATTTTGCAGATTAAATGTAATTGTGGCAAATCTATTACAGTTAAAAAATCGGTAGCAGCTTTATAAAGGTTTTTGGGGTTGCTGATTATGAATCTGAAGTCAAAAATTCAAAATGGCGGATCCAATATCGCGGTCAAAAAAGAATAAATTCATTAGAATACGCTGAAAACTGGTACGCAGGGGTTTTTGGGATCGCTAATTACGAATCTGAAGTCAAAACTTCTAAATTCAAAATGGCGAATCCAATATGGCGGTCAAAAAAGATAAAATTGCGTACTAGTTTTCAGCGTATTCTAATGAATTTTATCTTTTTTGACCGCCATATTGGATCCGTCATTTTGAATTTAGAAGTTTTGACTTCAGATTCGTAATCAGCGACCCCAAAAACCCCCGCGTATTAGTTTTCAGCGTAATCTAATGAATTTAACCAACGGGAAGCATAAATAATCACAAAATTTTGAATTTTATGGTAGTCCGTCGATCCAAATGATATTTTGTGACAAAACTTGATAAGTTTAGAGTTAGAAACAAATTATTTTCTATCCCTAATACGGGCGAAGAAGAAACAATTGCAAACAATTATCCTAAAAGTTTCCAATTTTTTTTTTGAAATTTAGAATTTTAAAGGGATTGGCGACCTAATATTCTGCAACAGTCTTCGTAAGAATATAAGATTAAATGAAACTGTTATTTTCCTTAAAAATGCCGCCACCGATGAAGATTTTCTGCCTTCAAGGTGACAGAAAATTATTCAAATTCGAGATTATGCCTTAAATAAGTTCATTATTTTTTTAATATGTGCGCCACTTTTCTAGTTTCATAAAGAGTTAATTTTACAAAATCCATTAACCGAATTTTTCGTTTGATTTTATTTTTCTTAGCTCTCATTACGAACTCCTAAAAGAACGGTCGTGAACCAACGACTCGGACTCAGAGACTTATGTGCATATCCAAAACTTTAGTGCAATTTTGACTTAAAGCCACACTGTATGAGGTGGATCAAAATTACACTAATGATTTACAAAAATCTTCTACCATATTTTGCTTGCTAATTGGTTGTTATTAAAAGCAATTTTATAGTCAAGAAAATAATAGAAATAAATTTTATCGCAATTAATATAGTCCTAGTGATGATAAATTAGTGTCAATTTGATGAAATCGTTCTTAATTGTAAAAATGCTACTATAGATAGCTATATACTATTATTATAAATTTTTTTACGCGTTTTAATCATTAAAGCATTATGAATAATATCGAAAAAAATCATGTGTAAACTCGCAATATTCCACAAAAGATAAAATTTCTTATATAATATTTTATTTGTCGACAAGGCTTGCGTGTTGAATGTAATTTGATAAGCAGAAACGATTGTTCCGTAACGTATTATCTTGCCATAAAATGATTTATGTATGTAGAAAAAGCTTTTGGTTTCTCATTGTCCTTCAACGTTTAAGTGAAAAATATTTTTTTTTTGCAATTTATTGAAAAATGTATATGAATAAAATAAAAAAACGTTTTATAGAAACGAAAGTAAAAGAAATCATATTTATAAAATTGTAGAAAAAATCCATTGTATAATAAAATAAAAGTATTGAATAAATTTGCAAGGATTTCACAACACCCTAAAATTGTTTTGTGGCATTTTGGCAAAAAAAAAAAAAATTGAGAAATATCACATTTACTCATCCTTTTTAATTAAAATTTTGATACATATTTTAGGGGAGAAATGTTAAACAAAAATATTTTTGTTAATAAACTACAAAGACACTTTACTTGTATATTTTAATTAAAAATCTTAATTAAAAACCCTTTCTGATTGGTTTTCTTCAAGGATTTGAATAATTTGAAATATATAGCAAAAGTACTGATTTGGAAAATTTCTCATAAGGGTGCCAAATTTCAAATATTAAAGGTTTCCTTAATACACTGTGAATAGTTTAATTAACTAAAGTATTAAAACTTATCTTAGTCTATTTTTATTGCGGTTAGCCACAAGAATCGATGAGGCAAATTCTGTTTTTCCCCAAATACTTTTCAAACTTAATCGAGTAGAAGTTGATGGGAAACATATTAATGAAATTACGATAAAAACATTCAAAGATTTCCCTCATAATCTTATTTGGGTACTTTACTCAACTATCGATTGATCCCTTATGGAATTCTCTTCCCAACAATTTTCCGGTTAATGTGTAGAAATTAAAGAAGGGACCTTCTTAAAACCAAAAGTCTAAAAGAAATTTTTCTTTGAGAAAAATACAATCTTACTATTTATATGTACTACAAAAATATAAGTATACATAAGTTTGAAATATAATTTAATAGTATGAAAGAAATTCATAAAATACATTTAAGTGGCGAATCCATTTCACCGATACTTTCGGCAAATTTTATTTGGTATAAAATTTATGAGAAATGGCTGTTCGTTCACATTACGACACAGAAGTTTATTCCGAAACAAGTTTTTATTGGAATTTTCTCATACAAAATTTTTGGAATAAATTCGAATTCTGATCGAGAAGTGTCGCAGATTAAGTTTTGAGAGAAAAATTCCAGGAAAATCGCAAGTCTCAATGGTTTCTATGGGGTTCTTAATGGTTCCCAGATAGAAACTCTCTTCAGTATGAAATCCGTTTCACGCAAAATTATGAGGATGTCCGTCGATCTATCTTGTGGTCTGTCCATTTTACATATCTTAAATAACTAGAGAACACTTTGAGCTAGCGATTTGAATATTGTTTTACACGAATCTGAAGTTACACGATTCAAAAAACTTTTACTTTTTTTAAAAAATTATTTGATCTAGGTAACTCGATTTTAAAGTCATTATCTTATAATTATCTAATACTATGTTCACACCGACGCAAAATTACGTAATTTTGAAGATTTTCGTAATTTTGAACGAAATCACGCTCGAAATCTCGAGATTTCCAGTAGGTACATTAGCCTGTTTTCAAAATCACTAAAAGTATGCAATTTCCACAAAATTGGGAACGAAATCAACAAAAACAATGGATACAACCCTGCATCACTTATTCAGATCTCTTCAGCACATCAGTTTTGACATTTGTGCTGCATTGGAAAAACGGAAATATAAGAAAAAGAAGCCGTGTTCCGCACGCGAAGAGGATATATTAGTAAGCCTGTGGCCTGAAAAAATAAATAAATGGACATGTTTATGATGCAGTTAAATATGAAATGGAAAATAATTGTTTATTTTCATTACAGATAATTTCCATTTTCGTCAAAAGTGTCTAATTCTGTTTGCACATATTTCATTGATGTTTTGAATTATATTATTCATCATATTACTAAAATTCATAGTAATCCTACACGAAATTCCTCGATCCATTTTTGAACTAACGTAGTTGAAATGTCAAACAAAATTACTTTAACCTCTGTGTGAACACTGCCCAAATAGCATTTTAGGTAGCAAATATGATGTTTATCCCCATATTTCGTCACCATGCAGATCACGGCGATAAGCAATTTATGTAGAAAACACGTCCTTAGTCGTGCGTATGAGACGCGCAACGACACACATAGTGGGGAACACTTTTCTGCGGTTTGCTACGTCGCAAATATAACGACAGGGACATAATTAGTAGCCTCATGCGCGAGCGTCATCTGACGTGCATATCACACAATTACACAAATCATCGAGCGGGTTTTCTTTCTCCCTCGAATTCTTACTTAGCTTGGGTGAGTCAACAGAGATGAACAATAAAAACGTAAACAGAAACGAACAAGAAAAATCTAATGGCGATAAATTAATGGAAACTTTTTGTGGAGTATTATTTTATAATGGACTTTTCTTCCGATTGCATGTCGTGATTTTAATTGCCATTAAAATTTTTCGGCAATATTGGATCTGAAATTTAAACAAATTTTAATGGGCCATCAAATTATTTAGTTTTTAATGAAAAATTTCTTTAATTTTATTTTACCGGTCAAATTTATTTTTTCTTTTGCAATAAAATTTTGATGCCAATAAAATTGCGCTGTTTCAAAAATGTCTGCTATCCACTTTTTATGCAATATCCTTCAGTCATTCGCCTGAAATAAGAAATTTAATTCTCGAAACGTAATCGTTTTCATCAAACGTCAATGGGAAATATGGCGGCTGAAGGCATCAATTTTTTTTGGTGTTTCTCAGACGGGGAGCTTTAATGAAACTTTAGTGGTAGCAGTTTCGTCACTTTTTCCATCACACGCTTCTTCAAAATTAAACTGACGTTCAGGCTCCACAGCCAATCACTATTTCGGCCCGAAAACCATCAAATGCTGCTCTATCGCCGCAGGATTTTCATGAAGCGAATGTTGCCCCAAAGATCGTGCTCGTCACTTCTTTCGCTTCTTTTACGCGGATGTGAATTATAGGTGTAAATTTTTAATCCCGATTGTGTAAATTTCTACTCTTTCAAGTCGCAAAGAACAAATCTCATGTTCCCGTACTTTTCGATGCTGTTTGGGTGTGGTTGAAGATCTAAATCATTTCGCAAAATTACGTGATTTTGCGTCGGTGTGAACATAGTATAACTAAATACTACATAAATACAATAAACTATTCTAATTTTAAGTTTTCTATGTATTCTTAATTTTGCTTTAACAGATTTCTTTTTTTTCGCTTGCACTACTTATGCTTACCTAAGGAATATGCATATACTTTAACTTTTATTGCCCAATAAAACTGCATATGTATACATATATCATTCGTATATAAATATAGTACTTTATTTCATCTTACATGGTTTTCGGATAACATGGAACGTATCCCCAATTTCACTATAGGCAACTATTACACGTTTTTTTACACGAATTCCTGAGGAACGTATCTACCGTGTAAAAAAAGAGTTGGGTGTCTATCTATCCTATTCCGTGTGTCTCTGTGTAGATAGCCAATTAATTGTTACTTTTTCAAAAATGATTTTGCGTATATTGTATATGACTAGAAGTCCAAAACGAGTATTATAGTCATGTAATAACATTCATTTTGGAATTTTAATCGTTTTGTTCGTGTATCAAAGAACCCCATATTTCACCTTGTATTGATTTTTTGATTTAACATCGTTTAAATTTATTCCAAAAATACGAGCGTGAACAAAGGACATCAAGCAGTAGGGAGCGTAAAGTAGATGAACATTGAACAGGATCAAATCTCCAATAAAGCACAATGATGCTATATCACAATTACTCATGTATATATCATATTGACATATTTAGATGTCGATCGTGTATAGAACATAAAGAATATAGAACATGGAGGTTCGGAAAACTCTCAACATGGTGTAGGAAATAGAAATTAAATAAAATTCTCGTACACTGACTGGGGCCACACAAGGACGAATTGAGAAAAAGAAAAGGGCAAAAATCAAAACCAAATTGTATCCTTCCATAAAAGGGACATACTGAACTTATACAAACACATATGCCTGTGTATCTGTATGTGTGTGTGTGTGTGTGTGTGTGTGGGGATGTGTACAGTATGGAATATTACAAAATATAAATTTAGATACTCCGATCGGTGTAGGGATTGAAATACAAGATACACGGGCTATACTATTGCCGATGTTGACGGACGATGACGACATATATGTACATATGTACATATATTTGTATAGCTTTTCTAGTGTCATTTCAGTTTTGCCAGATTCAAGAAGTTCACAGACAGTCAATTCTTTGATTAAGCGAAGAAATTGAATCTGAAACTGCTCACAGGCAGTACACCTTCTTGTAACGGCGCGTGTTACACAAGCAACATTCAGGAAACTTATAGCGTTTTACCTCATGGTCTTCGATAGATCATTCGCATGAATTCATTTTCTTTGCTTGTGACTAAGTGACTGTTGGCAGATATTTCAGCCTCTCATATCCTTTTTAGATATTTTGGAGGTTACCTTACTTGTTCTATGGGTTGTCATCTCCCATTCAATCTCAATATTCCTATATATGTATACATAATGTCCCATAGAAAGGTAGATAAACATGCCTGTATGAGATAGGATGGTATTATGTTAAAATAAGAAATGAGAAAAATTAAACTATACATACAGAACAACCTAATAACATTGACGCTGGAAGCATATCGTTGTCACTGTTACAACCACTGTTTTTGTCATATAAAGGATGATATTTATAGATCGAATTCATTAGATATAGAGTGATACGCGTCAAGTGATTTGAAAGTAAAAAGTTCAATTTACATTAAATTCATAAGATATTGAAGTTTAATTCATGGCTATTTAGAACATAGGGGAGAGGGGACGGTTTCATATAAGGGCAGCTTCATGCAATTCCATTTTCTCTGCATGAAAAACATACATTACCTACATTGAGTTTTCAAGAGTAATGCTTTAACTGCCATTTATTGAAGAATTTTTCAAGAATTTTTTAAAGAATTTTGCAGTTTTGTGGTTTTTTTCTGGGCATAACGATTTTCTTTCAAATATCGGCCCTCACCAATAAACTTGGGTCCATGTTAGCCAAAAATACACCTTCATTGATTGGCTCGCTAAAAAACCATTTCATGGTTTTAATAATGTAATTTTCTAGTCTTTAAAAGTGGCTGAAAATTTAACACTAATAATATTAAATACCATTTTGTTTGAATTATGAGCGAATTCGATGTTTCAAACCCTCAAGGAAATCAAGATTTGCCAAATCATATCATTTGACACTTTCAAGTCGCTTCGTTAATAAACACATGATTTTTTTTTTGAATATTTCATAAAAATTGAATTTAGTAGACTTACACAGCCTTTACACGCGTCTGTAGAGCTGACACAGTCGCTGACACAGTCTCGTGTAAATGCTTACTGGCACTGACAAGTCTGTACTGACGGAACTTTTTTGTAGTCGGTACAGATGTGCCAGTAATTTGACATTTCAGACTTCTAAGATGGCGGAAAATGAAGAATTTGAGGTAAATCTATTAAAGTATTATGAATTCACGGTTTTTAATTCTTTTTTTTTTACTTTTAGAACTCTCAGCTGGCGAAAGAAGACTAACTAGGAACGAGATAATTAAAATAATGAAGCATACGAGCAAAATTCATGCCTCTGAAATACGAGGGACTGTAGCTGTGTTACAAACGAAGTCATTTTGACAATGAACTGGCTGCCAATTCGCTAAATGTCTTCTAATTCGTTGTCAGTAATTTGACATTTGGAGTCTGTGCTACTAACAGACTTTATAGTCGCGTGTAAAGGCCGCGTTAGAACATTTGCAAATACTTTTGACAGCTTGATTGAAATTTTAAAATTCAACCGAATATTATGACACCTTGCTACAATAAGTTTAATAAAATCAAGTTTTTAGCTTGACAAATTTGAATGGAATGGAACCTATTTAGGGGTTAGGGATCCTCCGCATTTCTGAAATTTCATGGTTTAAGACTTTTCACCAGAAATCTCCATGAACAAGTTGAGCCCTCTAACTTGTCGGAATATCGTAGGCCACGAAATGTCAAAGCTTGCTCACGTGTTAACACGTCATTGGGTTTTCGCTCAAATTCCATATTTATGGGAAAAAACTGCATTATAGCCAAATATGGGAGTCATTCCTATAAAAAAGTTGTAACTGTTCCCAAATTTTTTTGAAAAAAACAGAAAAATTGGGGACATTCCATTTTGTAAGGGACTCAATCCTAAAATTAAAGGGATGAATATATTGTATATGCGGGACATTCTCGTTTGAAATAGGATTTGTGTTCTATAATTATAGCACCAAATCCTATCCGAATTGGATTGACTACTTGTTTTTATTGGATTTCTCCCATATTTTATAGGAACGTTTCCTATGCGGATTTTTTTCTGTGTAATTTTAAAAACAGAATATTCATTTACATATATGTATAATTAAAGTTGCATTAGACCACTCTATTACAAGTTCCCCATACAAAAATGTCATTTTCAGTGAGTTCGCCGATAATGGTGCATTTTATCATCAAATTTGTCTAATCAGACCAATTCTTTGAAAATGCCATCATGTTTGAGAATTCTGAACAGATTTAATTGTCTTTTTAAAAAAAACTCTTGATTCCCGTTCGAAGATCTAGTATGAAAGCTATTTTAGAATATATGCTGAAAATTAAAATTGGTCTGACATATTTCGCGACTCATCAGATAAAAAAAGAGATGTGAATTTTTTAGTGATGCAATGAAATCTCGTATGGCTTCTTCTCTCCTAACTTATTTTCTAATTCATATTCGATTGCAAAAGTAAATTTGAAGGCATAAAATCATGAAACTTGACTAAATTTTGCTTCGGGCGGTTGTTTAAAAAATATGTAAACAGCATGTTAATTAAGAATTTAAATTTACTACACAGTATATTTGAGGAATTTTTATTTACCAATTGGATACATAAATGGAGATCTGAGTTCAACTGTATTGCTGTTATTTTTATGTAAAAATAAAGCTAACCGTCGAAATCCTGGTGATGGGTAGGTAGGTAATGGAGAAAGTTTAAATGATGTTCAATAATATTCCCAAGGGACACTCTATCTCATCATCTGACTTTTGCCATACTCGCATATAAACGTAATTAAAAGCAGTGAAAGTGCTATCGATTTTCTGCTAAACACATTTAACAGTTCGGATGACTGCTTTTATGTTCTCACAAAGTATGAGGATTTCCGTCTCTAATATTTAGTCAGGTCTTTGATGTTTCTTTGATTCCTCGACCTTGTTCCCAAATCTTTTTTTACATATGCCATTACATCTTGTATCAAATTTATGTTTTTCTATATTTGAATAACAGAAGCTCAATATTCTTCCATCTACATGAGTTGTTAGATGTTTGTGCGTACAGATTGGAAATGGTTGTTCACAGTTCACTCATACCAAAAGTACGATTTTCAGCTTAAAAAAAAAAATATATATATATATATATATATATATATATAAAAATCGAAAAAAAATTCACGCTACCAAAGATGTAAATAAACACATGTGTGCGAAAAGGTAATAATACTATGTTTCATCTCCGACATACTTTTGAAAATGTGCGCCCTTGTTAACGTTAAAAGGAAAACTCTTTTTATTTTCATGATTTCCCACACCTTCGCCGCAGTCAGTATAAAAAGAAGCTTTATTGAAATTGTTTTCTGGCTTTTACTTAAAAATATTTTCATACATACATCGAAATTGAAAACGCACCGTTGATATTTACGTACGCTCAACATCATAAGTATTACTTCGCCAGTTCAACCATGAAATATATCAACATAATGTAAATTTATATACTGTTAGATATGGTTAATATAACTGCCATCAGCATATATAAATTCGTAAAATTTTAATCATAATTTCGTCGAAGTGAAGCGAACATCAACAACAGCGCAAAAAGTGAACATTTGATTCGGCAATTCAATATTCAGTGGCTGTCTGAATTTTTTTTTATATTAAAAATTGAAAATGCTAAATCTAATCAATATGAAGTTTTGTATATAATATTATCCATGCGGGAATATTAAAAAAATATGTAAATATCAATTTTTACAATACGTTTCAAGTTACTTCAATGTGCCAATATCTACCAAAATTTATTGACATTTACTTTATCGGTTGAATAAAATTGATGTAAAGATGAACAACAACATGTAGATTAATTTTTAAAAAGTTTTTTTTAGGTTCCGTACAAAAAAGGCAAAAGGGAGCGACTCTTGTCGCGACGATAATTCCTTGTCCATGTCAAAAAAAATTTCTGTTTTTCAATACTTAATTTTAAATTTAAATTTTAACTCGAAGGTAGTCAAGATATCCCTTTACAAGAAAAGGCAGTAACATTAAGGAGATTTAAAATTATAGATACTGACAGAGATTTGATGTTGGCAATTTTTTCATATGTATATACAGGTAAACCTCCTACAACGCGGTCCTCCTACAACGCGATTTTCGCTACAACGCGGTTAGAAAAATGCGGAAATTTTCCTACAACGCGGTTTAGGGAATGTGAAAATTTTCCTACAATGCCACAATTCTATAGTGTACTGTACATATATAGAACTCTGAAAGGTATAGAAAAATATTTGGACATGGCGAAACAGATGGAATCTTACTTTTCAGAGAACGATCCTCTGCCGGAGAGAGCGGGAATATATAAAAGAAATCTTCAAAATTGCTTATCTGCCTATGAAGAAGTTTATAAAAATTTGCAAAGCAACAGCAAACAATCTCTAATGACAGATTTTTTATACCCGTATGGTGAAACCAAAGGGTATATTAACTTTGCCTTACCGTTTGTAACGCCAAGATCCCGTCATCGCACAGAAAAATGAATTACACCAGTGTGTTTAGAATGATAAAAATATTTAATTTTTGCATGTCCGTCCGTCTGTCCGTCCGTCTGTCCGTCCGTCCGTCTGTCCGTCTGTCTGTCTGTGGCGCGGATTGCGGGCGCACGGATTGAGCTAGAGACTTGAAATTTTGCGCAGATCCGTTTTTCGTAAAATGCGAGGCTAAGTTTGTTAATGGGCAAAAATGGACCATTAGGGGGGGTACCCCCCATACGAACGAAATCGTTTTTTGTGAATATCTCAAAAACGGTGCATCTTATCAAAAAAGTGCAAGAACAAAAGTTATTTAGGATATTATTCTACATAAAACTCCCATACATCAAAATCCGATTGGAATAAATTTTAAAAAATCTTATTGGAAAGTTTGACTTCAAAGTGGAATTTTGGTACAACTGTTCCAATTTTGATACGAATATCACCATACGGGTCTCCAATGATTGCCAGATAGGCAATTATAGCTTTTGTTATGTTTCAAACCTAAAACTACCGGAAGTGCAGTCGAACTTGTCGATGAATCGAGCTCTGATTTTCAAAAAAGGCCAGTCAAACTTTCTCGACCAACTATAATAAGTGACGATGAAGAATAATTTTGTCAGCATAACATTATGTTTCTTCTTGATTTTTAATATTAGTTAGTGAACTTTAAATCATGATCTTTTTAGTTTTTATATGATGTTGAATGTTTTTATGTGCATATAGTAAAAAAATCATCAAAATGTTACATCATAAAATGCAGTTTTTTTCTTTTGAGAACCGAACCCCCATTTTGATATGGAGTTAGTGTCTCCTACAACGCGATTTCCTACAACGCGGCATTTTCCAGGAACCTAACTACCGCTTTATAGGAAGTTTACCTGTATTGTAAACCAGTTGATAAAATTTTGATGGATTTTCTTTCCAATTGCTTTGAAGTTTTGAAAAACTTTTGTAAGGTACTGTCTGTAAGTACAAGTATCAGTATACATTAATGATACATTTTTCAATGTTTCATTATCAGTACGAAATTTTAATAGTTTTGGTATAAAACACCAACATCGGTACTGATGCTGAAATGTCAAAACTACTTGAAAAGTACCAGGGGTGGAATCACGTAAGGCGTAAAGGGAGAACTCCAATTGAGCAGAGACAGTAGCAGAGGCAGAAGCAGTAGCAGCGGCAGAAGCAGAATCTGCTTTCTGTCCCACAATGAAATTCGAATTCTGACGAAAATAACAGAAACCTGTCAAAATGTTGTACGTATTTATATCCGCGGCATGATTTGTCGTATAATATTTTCTCGTTTTTTAAGTATTCAATTAATTTCTCCTCCATTTCAAGTATTACAAATATTTACTTCCGTCCATATATGCAAAAAATATCAACAACGATTTGTGAGGTTACATTGAAAGCAGAAATTTAGAGATTAGAGCTAAAATGTGTTTCTGGTTCTGCCACTGCCTCTGCTGCTGCTTTAAGCTAGAACCTGAATCGTACGTCGATGCGTCCGTCATGCGTCCCTCACGTTGACAGTTTGAGTAAAATCAACGGGCTGCTATGAGTACTCCCCTAATAACACGTTTTCCGATGCGGCAACCGCATAGAGTAGGTCGACTTTCTACTTTTACATGCGGCAACGCACGGAAATGTCGTTTCGCAAAAAAGTTTGTTTACGATTTTAGCAATTTAAGTATGGAACAAATTGAAAGTAATTGTTTCGACGATAAACTAATAGAAGAAGTGCAAAACAATGAATTAACTCCAGATTCGTTGCCGTACCCAACTGTCACCGCATCGAACTGTCAACCGGACGGACGCATGACGGACGCATCGACGTACGATTCAGGTTCTAGCTTTATTGGAGCTCATCCCATAAGACGCTATGTGTTCTAAAGTTCTGCTTCTGCCTCTGCCCAATTGGAGTTCTCGCTTAAGGGACTGTCCTTCGTGAATTTTTCGTACAGTAGACTCGCGTTTATATGATCGTTCTATTATATGAACGGCTGTATTAAATGCATAGAAAATATTTGAGATTAAATATTCTGTTATATGAACCTCTAAAAATTTCATGTTCATATAATCGCGAGTGTACTGATCTTCAATAAGATTCCAACGACCAAAATTTTCTAATAAAAAGCGACAACTACACGGGTACCATCGCTGTGTGATTCCATTTTGATTAAAATTTGCAAAAATTTCGCACCACCGAGTCCCGAAAAATTGACAGATGACAGTCACTGTCATTTGTCACCGTACGTGATTCCACCCCAGTACTTTATCAAAAATGACTTGAAAAATTGCAGTATTTTTACCAAAATACTTGAAAAAATTCCAGTACTTTTGTAAAAATACTTAAAAACTCACAGTACTTTTGCAAAATATGTAGTTGTGAAATTCCAGTAGTTTTATCAAAGTTCTTATATAGGGCTTTATATTTTTTCGGTTTTCGTAACGTTTTTCGTTATTATAACGGAATTTGATTTCCAAAACGTTATACCGCAATTTTAAAGAGAAAACCGCAAAATCAGTTCGTTGTTTCGTTACATTACGATAACGTTTTGCATCTCTGTAATTAAGCTTTAAAAAATTTAAAGTAAAAATATTCTGTAGTCATAGTAGAAATAAGCACTGTTTTTCTAGAGATCGTAAAGAAGTGATCTAATCTTGCTTATTCAAGAACTTATGTCTCTCTAGCTGAATTTCTCCTATCAAATAAACGAAATACATTTTTTTCGCTATATATTTAGTTGGCGCGCATTTATAGGGTTTTCTTTTTAAATATGCTTAAGAAGATTCAGTTAAATTCATCGTTGCGTGAAACATTCGAAAAATTCACTGATGAAAAATGAACACGATATATCCTTCTACGATAATTTGGCCGTAAGTCATTGAACCATAGTTGGTTACAAAATAAGCGAAACATGATATCTAAACATACATTTTTTTAAAAATATTATATTTACGCCGGGCTTTGCAAAGTGTAGTTGTAAAAAAACGCATGATGGGAGGAACTGTTTTTCACTTGGGCAAACGTTCCAAAAATATAAGAAAACATTATCACAACCATACTAACAGGGAAAAAAAATCTGTGTACCTTGCTGAAACTCAATTTTCTCCTAACAACTTCGGGAAAGCGTTTGCTTTTCTTTCTTGTAACACTTTCCCGAAAAATAAAAATATTTTCTTAAACTTTCCTTTTTTGCTAAAGTCTTTTAAGGACTCGCAAAGAGGAGGAGGAGGAGGACAGGCGAGTAAGTGAACTAGAAGAAAGTCAGAGTTAGAGAACCGGGGTCGACTTTTAGTTGATGGTAATGGTAACATACGATTGGTGGTATCAACCAAAAGCTTACTACAACTACAAGGGTGGATTTTTCATTACAGTTCTATACTAATGCTATTTGGTTATGCTGTTGTTTTTTAGTCCTTTACTTATTTCTAAAAGCGAAAAAAATATATATTTTCCCATTTTCTTCAGATGTTAGTGTGCAAACTTGTTGAACATATTTTGTTTATGTATTTTCCTATGTGTCTAAGAAACATTTTATTATATATATCTATAGCGTATACGCATAATTTTCTATTGGACAAATGAACAAACTGTTGGGTATAACGTTTATCGGATGGGGTTTTGATGGTTCAAGGTTTATGTACACTCATTTCGATATGTTTTCTTGTAAAAAGTATGATATAGAAATTATATATGCATAAATACGAATATGTGACAAATTTTAGTTTTCATAAAGAAAAGTATGTGGCGACATTGGAGTTAATAGAATATCTTAATTGCTTCAATATTAGGTTTCTTTAGTCTTTTAATTGCTTCGAACCAACAGAAAGTCAACGATGAAATTAACATCACTTCACTAAGGAATAAAATTTAAATGTTAAATCCAATCAAAGTGAATGTGCTTAATGCTATCATTTCATATTCCAATTTTCAATATCTTCGGTTTCTCATGACTCCTCGGAACTTTTGTTAATTGTCGTACAAAAGCACAAACACTAACAGCTCTGCTTGTTTTGCAAAATATGTTTGTTTGTGTTTTCTTTTAAAAGTAAAACCTTTTTAATAATAAATATTTGGTTTTAAAATGGCCACACTTTTGGACAATAGTAATATCAGATCAATTACAAAACACATTGACCAAAAATCGTACACTATAGTCGATATGGCATCATAACCAAACACACAAAAAAAATATAGAAAATAAGAAAAAAAAAACTAGAAAAAAAATCACAAATTTGTATAAGGCATTGTGCCTTTCTCGTTATTTAATGTGAAAACATCCACAAAAATGATATAACATTTTATTATTTAATTATTTTTATTATTAGTAAATTTTCATAGAATTTAATTTCTTTTTAACACACTCATTTTATAAAATATACTTTTTTTTTAATATATGGACATGTTTGATTTTTACATCACATATTATTATTATAACGCACGTTTAGAAATAACCAGAATAAATAAACCATTTTCTAAGTTATCTCCTCTCACCATATTAAATAACGTTATTTATGCTTTATAACTGACGTTTATCAAGATATCGATTAAAATCCGAATTTAAGCGTATTGTTTTCAATATTGATGTCGTTTTGTAATATCTACTCATCTAAAACTGAATTAAATGCAAAATTTAGGAGGGACCGAAATTATACCGAAGTGTTGTTTTGGAATCAAAGTACGAACTGGCTCTGGACGACAAATTCATGTATCTTTTTAGTGCGCCGTCCTTATCATTATTTTTCTATATATATATATTCATATATTTATATATAATAACCGTACATGTTGCCTGTTGATATTCAATTCAACTTTGCTACGACAACGACAGAGTGCAAATATCTCTACAGAAAAGGATATTTTATCACACAGTCACAGAAAAGCTCACTCAGACTGATTAAATGATTGTTTTGTACAAAACCAGCGATGGATGACCCCCAATTTCTTTCCTCTTCAAGGATCCCCAAGGATGAGGTGTTCAACATGATTCCAGTATGTCTGATGAAACTGGTAGCAGTTTCATAGTATAGCATCAATCATAATATGTATATATAATAGGGCAAATATTTTCACTGTGCCTCATAATTGTCACACCTTACAATTTTTTAAGCATTTGCTTCTAAATTTAAGCTAAAAGCACCGCTTTTACTACCGCTAATAGTTGAACATATTTCTGCACATAATTCGGATTCTGTAGTGTTAAATTTTCCCCTCTTGCTTTATCACCGAATCCTTGTTATTTGAGCATGTTTTAATATATCCTGTCCGCGAAATACAAATAAATCATTTTTTACATGTTGCTCCAGTATTTGTGATTTTGTACATGACGTAGATCAAGTAGATATACATGTGTACGTATGGAAGGACGCCTGGAGGAAAGCTCTAAGGTAAATATCAACTATACTATACTTATATGAATATGATAAAGCTTTTTAGAGTATTAACTTGGTGCTCCACAATCTCACAAAAGTTTTCACATCTGTGTATATGTTTTATATATTCTATTGAGCTTTGACTATATTATTTTTCTAAACTTGTGTGCTTTGCTTTCTGTTATGCGTTTCAGTTTCTTTTTCACTTTCACTATTGTGCTAAAGCGAAACTTTTTGATTCAACAGATCGAATCAAAAGCTTCTGAAAATTTACAATGAGAGCTAGGAAAACATAGGTATAATAAAATAAATAAGGTTCACCAGGCTCGAACTAGGGATATTTTTAAACCCTTATAAAACTGCGGTAATTTAAAAAAAAGTTGTAAAAAACATATTGTCCATTTCGAGTAATTCACTAATCCGGACAAAAAAGCTGTCATCATGTGCTCCACTTTAATAAAATCGTGTGGTGTCGAAAATGTTGAGACAGTTTTTAATTATTCGCTCCCATCTTCGGGAAAATTCATTTTTTCTCGCGAAAATTATGATCAAGGGAGTTTTTGGGGTCGCTCATCATGAATCTGATGTTGGAATTTCAAAATTCGAAAAAGAAGATCTTGAAAGGATAACGCTGATATCTTTTTTCGTGTTTTTTCTGGAAAATTTGCATAAGGGGTTTTCGGATCGTGGTTTTCGGATCGGGGTTTTCGAATCGGGATTTTCGTACCTCAGAACAGGTTTTGTATTGGTACAATAATTGAAGGTACAGCTTTTTCTTATAAAAAACTAGCTTGCATACCCGTCGTGGCCGGGTTAAGTTTTTTCAATTTTTTTTATGGTCTATGTTGGAGCTAAACTTCAGTCCAATCGGCTCGGTAGTTTCCCCGCAAAAGAGTAACATAGAGGGAAAACTAAGTTTCGAGATCACTTTACCCCCTCCCCTTACTCCCCCACCTCTCGGACTACTTTTTAAAGGGTCTATGTTGGGACTGGACCTCCGAAGAACATCTATGCAAATTTCAGGCGAATCGGTTCAGTAGTTTCCCGCGAAAGAGTAACAAAGAAAGAAAATTAAGTTTCGAGCCGACTTTACCCCCTCCCCATACTCCCCCACCACTCGGGCTACTTTTAATGGCTGGACTTCCGACGAACGTTCAGGCCAATCGGTTCAGTAGTGTCCCGACGAAAGAGTAACATAGCGCAAAAACTAAGTTTCGAAATCACTTTACCCCCTCCCCTTACTCCCCCCACCCCTCGCGCTACTTTTCCGTATGCCTATGTTGAAACCAGAACTACCACAGACACTCATGCCAAATTTCAAGTCAATCGGTTCGGCCGTTTTTGAGTGAAAGAGGAACAGACAGACAGACAGACAGACACCAACTCATTTTTATATATTAGTATGATGATATGATATGATTGAACTCAAATTTATGAGGCGGAAATTTCCTAGGACACGCAAGACTTTCCCTTCTAGAAACAATCCCACTATCTTTTAGTCCGTAACATACTGAAGCTTTTCGTACTTGACAATAGAGTGGAAAAAAAATGTTATTCAGATTTCATTTGACATATTCAAACATGTTAATATGAATTTTTACATCTGCTAATCTCCCGCAGATAAAATCTGGCTGCTTGCAAATACTTGAAAATATTTATCTGTCGGTTGCCATATTTTCTTTCTCACAGTCACTAAAAATATTAAGCAGGAAAATTTGTACAGTATTACTATTAATTAAGGGAATACCACCACCGTCGTTATTATAACATAACATGGTCCTTAAAATATTTTCAATAAGTATTGTTAGACTAATCTGACATGCATAACAAATTGAATTTGCCCTGAGCTAATGGTTTATCAAACACACGTTAAAAACTTTCACGAACGTTATTAGATTTTCATTGTTATCCTTAATTTCCTCGTTTAAATGAATTCAAGAGCTGTTCGACAATATACGGAAATGTAAAAAAAGGTGTTAAAAAGATGTAAAATTTTCTTTATAGAGTCGTCAGCGTCAATTTTTGAATAGATATAAGCATCAAATGGAGCTATTGCACTACTGGCATTAAGGTATCAATGACGATTCCGATTCCGGTGTATTTACGGATCTACTATTCCGGAAAAAGAATTCCTCCCGAAGTAAATTGGATGGACATTGTTTGAATTTTTTTGTTGTCGAAAAATCAACTGCCAGATGTAAGAAATTATAATTTGACGGAAAATTAGTTTTTCCATTCAAAACTAAATGCTTCTTGTGCCTTTTTATACCCGTATGGTGAAACCAAAGGGTATATTAACTTTGCCTTACCGTTTGTAACGCCAAGATCCCGTCATCGCACAAAAAAATGAATTACACCAGTGTGTTTAGAATGATAAAAATATTTAATTTTTGCATGTCCGTCCGTCTGTCCGTCCGTCTGTCCGTCTGTCCGTCCGTCCGTCCGTCCGTCCGTCTGTGGCGCGGATTGCGGGCGCACGGATTGAGCTAGAGACTTGAAATTTTGCACAGATCCGTTTTTCGTAAAATCTGAGGCTAAGTTCGTTAATGGGCAAAAATGGACCATTAGGGGGGGTACCCCCCATACGAACGAAATCGTTTTTTGTGAATATCTCAAAAACGGTGTATCTTATCAAAAAAGTCCAAGAACAAAAGTTATTTAGGATATGATTCTACATAAAACTCCCATACATCAAAATCCGATTGGAATAAATTTTAAAAAATCTTATTGGAAAGTTTGACTTCAAAGTGAAATTTTGGTATAACTGTTCGAATTTTGATACGAATATCACCATACGGGTCTCCAATGATTGCCAGATTGGCAATTATAGCTTTTGTTATGTTTAGAGTTACATTCAGCAGAATTCGTTAATTCTCATGAAATAGCTTAAATTTCAAACACAGAAAAAGTGTATTTCTTTATGTGGCACAGTGCAGAGTTCAATTTAAATTTAATATTGGAAGTTTTTAAGTGCTACTAACGATAAAAATAGGATTACAAACAATTACACCATCGTCAGTTAGAAGTCTGGCGACGAACTGTCTGCTAAGGTACCGACTTCTCATTCCTCATAAATGACAATTTTTACCTGTTAACGTTACCTGGTTTAGGTAGCAGGTGTGAGAGTTTTTTTCCCTTTATCTAACGCCAAGAATACTACATGCACTTTTTTGTGTGTTCATTTAAACAACTTTAAATGAAATTTAAACAAGTTAAAATACCGAATTTTGCCTCCACCTCAGGGAGATCGTAGAAGAAAATAAAAACGAGGACCGCAATTAGAAACATATTCAGCCACTTGACCTTCTCGAAATGAATGAATGCAACCAAATAGTCATCAATTACAAATTGAATAGGACTCCATTTTTGTTATTCTGGATATTATAGCAAATCACTTCAAGTGCCTCTTCGAAAGTATCGTTCAGCTCAATGGGAAAACGAAATCAGCAGGAATCCAGCTCTGGATTCCTTTATTTTTACCAAATGCAGTTTCTATTGCCATTTTCTTTAAAAGGTAAGACATTCAAATGTTATCTTTTTTCACAAGTGCACAGCACGTAAGGTTCCTTAATTTTTGTGAATGAAATCAAAAGGATCCGCTGTGGGTCAGTTGTATGTAATATCAATGACGATGCAATAAAATTTTAGGGTAAGCAAGACTCATTCTGTCACAATTCACTATTTTCTGAATGAAATTTCGATCTTTGTGACGAATTTTGCAATTTTTGATACAAAAACTCAATGGGATATACACAAGTGTTTATTACAATGTTCAGTTTTTGAATAAAAATTAGATAAGTTCTCTTTAGGATTCTCGCTTGAAGAGGTTTCTTTAGTGTGGGAACTTTTTGGGTTTTGTTAAACCTTGCTAAAACTCGGTGTTGTGAGTTTCAACTATTTTTATAGTAACTTTTTGATTCATTCTTATGATGGTCGCAGCTTTTTATACCCGTATGGTGAAACCAAAGGGTATATTAACTTTGCCTTACCGTTTGTATCGCAAAGATCCCATCATCACACACAAAAATGAATTACACCAGTGTGTTTAGAATGATAAAAAAAATTGAATTTCGCATGTCCGTCCGTCCGTCTGTCCGTCCGTCCGTCCGTCTGTCTGTGGCGAGGATTGCCGGCGCACGGATTGAGCTAGAGACTTGAAATTTTACGCAGATTCATTTTTCGATTTTTCGTAAAATTCAAGGCTAAGTTCGTTAATGGGCAAAAATGGACCATTAGGGGGGTACCCTTCATATGGACGAAAAAGTTTTTTGCGAATATCTCAAAAACGGTGCATTTTATGAAAGAAGTGCAAGAACAAAAGTTATTTAGGATATGATTCTACATAAAACTCATACATCAAAATCCGATTGGAATAAATTTTAAAAAATCTTTTTGGAAAGTTGGACTTCAAAGTGAAATTTTGGCACAACTGTTCGAATTTTGATACAAATATCACCATACGGGTTTTCAATAATTGTCAGATTATCAATTAAAGCTTTTGTTATGTTTATATTTGATGATTTGTTGTTGGAACTAGCCTACTCAATGCAGTCATGTTATAAGGAAGGCACACTCAGCAAGAAAGGTAGCGTCCCAGCAAACACAGAAGTACTTTTAAGAGTAGTGAAATAATGCCTGAAAGTAATGCTTACTAGAAATGAAACTTTGATAGGGCTCCGGGAAAAAATTCAGCTATATACTTCGTGTCTGTGAATACATGTAATTGCACCGTCCGCTTCTCCAAAAGTACTTCTATAAGGTATTCTGTAAGGCGTTATAAAAGTACTGAAAATAAGGCCTTACAGAACTCCTTACATGGATTACTTACATAAGTACTCCACTAGAAGCAATGAACACTTTTTTCTCAAGAAAATGCACACAAAAAAAATAAAAACTAAACTATTTAAAAATAAACACTTAATTATTTATTTTAGAACATTATTTTTTTAATTACCTCCTTTATGTTGAATTTTTGTCTATTATCTGCGATAAAAAACGCGTTCGCACTTTTCTATTTTTAATTGCACTGTCAAAACAGTGCGTTTTGTTTTGTTTTAATTTTTTCATGCGGCAGCGGTGATGTATATAACACACACAGTGCCATGGTCACCAACACAAATTTGAATTTGAAAAAGTGCTTACCCCGGGCTTGCTGGGGTCTATCGTGGAATACGATCGTAATAGTAACGATCGGAACTTCTGTATTGTTGTTAGTGTTTTCTACTAACAACAACAGGCAAATTCCGATCGTTACGATTACGATCGTATTCCATAATATTTCCTGAGATTTTGATACATTTTGATATCCGTATTGCGGACTAGTGCATCGTATTATTAAAAGTTGCAATATGAGGGCTGTCCATAAAAAAGCGAACCATAATTTTCGATTTTTCGAACTTCTCCTCATTGTGACGTGTTTTCGCTATTTTTGAATGGCTTTTTGTTTTTGAATGGCTATTAATCCTAAATATTTTTACTACCAAAAGGAATGTTAACTTTATATGCATAGTGGGCTATTAAGCAACACAGATCACTCTATTCAAACAAGTGGATTTCTAACTGCTGTATCGAGTAAGGGGCAGAAATGAAGAGGAGCCCTTAAGTACTTCCTACTATGAGTACACTCTCGAAAAAATCTGGGGACAAATGTTTGAAAACCCTTTCATTTCTGTATTTTTAAGAAAGTAAAAATACACTCAGGGCATTGGCGAGCGTTCAGAAAAAAGGCGTTACCCGCCGATTTTGATAAATGAAATTTGCAAAATTTACAGACATTTTCAATCGGGAATTTAGAATATCTGTCTAAATCCTTCAACAACGAATACAATTTTGAAGCTTTTATGCAAAATATCAAAAATTCGGTACACAAACGAAACAAAATTTTAAGGTAAACTGCCTTTTAAGCTGAAATTCTTCCAATATTGAAATTTAAAAAATTCTACTTCAACGGTTTTTTGCAAGCAATTTAAAAAGTCAATACCTAAAGTTTATACGACACAACATTTGGAAATAAATCCCAAAGTTTTCACTGCAAAAAAAAAATCAATAAAACCGTCATTGTTACTCACTATACTGCATAAAAATTATAAAACAATAAAATGATCATTCTTTTTATCAAATTTTAAAAATTTATTAACGCTTACTTATATGTTATAACAATCTTAAGTTAAATTTAGGGCATAATTTTTACATATTTACAAATTCTTTACATAAAATTCAATAGATCTGAATTAATTTTTGTTTCTTTTCACATTCATAAATATTGAGGAAAACATTATAAAATATATATACATGCTCAAAATATCTGTAATAACTGGAGTGATTTTTATACACTTTACTTGCAGTCACTGGAACCGGAAGGCCATAGTTCAAACGCTCTAGAAACAGAAATTCATCATTTAAACGGAGCTGACTTTCCGACGGTCCTCAAAAATTCTTCATTTCATCTTTTCCAGGAATATTCAATTGGCTTTCTTATAATAGAAGCACAAAAGCACGATTTTTTAAAATCCCAGTAAGATCGTCAATGCGAATGACAGCAGCAGGATGATCCACTTCGAGTTGGCGAGGTCGATGGAGACGATGTTGTTGAGCCACATTTTTCTAGACTTGTATCGCACCCCTGCTCGATGCCATCTTTCGGTTCACCTTTCTTATCCTTAACTCTTCGATTCTGAAACCAGATCTTAACTTGCTTCTCGGACAACTTAAGATTATTTGCAATTTCGATTCGCCGCAATCGTGATAAATATTTATTCTTTTTGAATTCACTCTCCAACTTCAAAAGTTGAAAACTTGTGAAGGCTGTTCGTATCCTTTTGCTGGAGTCGGCGTAATCCGAAGCGCCATCTGATTTGGTCGGAGATTGTGGCAGCTTAGACTTCTTCGCCAGACTCGTTTCGAAATCATCCAGCGACGGATATTCCAACGTAAGTGAACTTGGAGTATATTCAGGTGACTTCTGCTCAAGTTTGGGTCCAAAATTCAGAGGAGCTAATTGCCGGTTTAATCCGAACGGTTTGCTTTGGAACTGATGAAATTGGAGATACACATACGGATCAAAATACGAGGGATACGGAATTGATGTCATCAGAGCAGGTTCAATACGTCTTAAATGATTTATTGGCGTCGAAATTACACTGGGCTTATATTCACAGTTGGTGTCCATTTGAGTTGATTCGGTGGTAAAAGGTTTGTTGTCTCCACTACCGATTTTACCACGCATATCACTCAGTAACGCATCCATGAAAAACGATCGCGACATTCTAAAATGTTTCAGTTCAAAAAAAATGTGTATATAACTTAACTTGTTTGCGTCAAACTGGTAACTGGTTTCAAAATATATGAGCCAAGGACTTATATAGGTTCAAAGGACAATGCCAAGTTCCCCTACTGATGTTAACAATACCCTGCCCATTGCTAAAGGTAAAAACGGCCAGCCCTTAGCAATTTGAAATCCTGTGATCACAAGGGAAATACCTATTGTTATAGGTATTACTCCGCCTTTGCTACATGTCTATTCGTTGAAAATACAAATGGGGTTGGATATTCAACTTACAAGAAGTGGTAGGAATATTTGATTTTAAAATTGAAAATTATATGCTCATAGATTTTTTCTATCAAATTATATTTTTTTTTAATTATTTAATTTTGATTCCGATTAGCTAAATAGGGAGTTTATTTAATTCCTAAATAGGGGATCAAATATGTCTGTCACGTGATTTAATTAGATTTTAATCCACCGAATTAAGATTAAACGGATTTTAAATAAAAATTGGAAATTTTGATTTATTCAGAAAGATTTTTTTTGAGTACCTAATCGAAGTTTTGTTTGTTTCTTTAAAATTTTTTGGTCATATTATAGCAGAAATAAAATAGCTAAAATGTAATTACTACACAGACTTTCATAATCCTTATGAATTAAAATTGAATGTGACAGAATTTATTCAGGTGTAAAACGAAAAGGGACTCGTTTAATAAATTGAGGGTTTGGCACACTTATTTCCACATTAATTTAGGTTAATGATAGTTTTTGAACATCTATCGAATTTCCAAAATTTCGGAAAACAGGGATCATTATTAGACTCCTTAGAATTTGGACCCGGGTTTGTCCGGGTAAAACTGTGAATAATGAATCTAAGGAAATAAAATTCAGATGGTGAATATTACAGTTTTTTTTTCGGTCCAAATTCAACCTTTTACACTTACGCGGTTTACGTGGCTTTTCGTAGATTCAATGAATTCCCCTAATAGTTAAAATTCTTCAATTTTTTAAAATCTGTTCGGAAAATTTCATTGAATATAAATTAAAAACATAACAAAAGCTATAATTGCCAATCTGGCAATTATTGAAAACCCGTATGGTGATATTCGTATCAAAATTCGAACAGTTGTATCAAAATTCTACTTTGAAGTCAAACTTTCTAATTAGATGTTTTTTAAATTTATTCCAATCGGATTTTGATGTATGGGAGTTTTATGTAGAATCATATCCTAAATAACTGTTGTTCTTGGACTTTTTTGATAAGATGCACCGTTTTTGAGATATTTACAAAAAACGATTTCGTTCGTATGGGGGGTACCCCTCTAATGGTCCATTTTTGCCCATTAACGAACGTAGCCTCGCATTTTACGAAAAACGAATCTGCGCAAAATTTCAAGTCTCTAGCTCAATCCGTGCGCTCGCAATCCGCGCCACAGACAGACGGACAGACAGACAGACGGACAGACGGACAGACAGACGGACAGACAGACGGACAGACGGACAGACGGACGGACATGCAGAAATTAATTATTTTTATCATTCTAAACACACTGGTGTAATTCATTTTTGTGTGTGATGACGGGATCTTGGCGTTACAAACGGTAAGGCAAATCTTTTGGTTTCACCATACGGGTATAAATAGTAAGAATCTGTTTATCTAAGTGTATTGAAACCCGGGTATTTACGATTTTTTTTAAATTTTTTCTGAGACTTATATTCGGGGCTATAATATGGGAATTCATTTCCTATTGAATTTTCAAGAATATACTCTCAATTTCTATGTATTATTTGTCATTATAAATTTTATCAAACTAATTTTTATATTTTTCCTTTTTATCAACAATTCACAGAACTAAGAAATGTGCGTGCGTCTCATTGATTTCTTTAGGTAATAGGTATTCATTCAATATTACAAGAATCCAATTTTAAATTATAAAAAATAGCAAACAATCAATAACAATGCATTCGCCAAGAGTCAGTCAGTCATTTGTCATCGGATTTTATGGCTGTGGCTATTCTTAAGACGTGTGCGCGAATGTAAGCATCCCGAAAAAGGACATACTTGACACATTCCTTTCCGAATATTATACAAAAACCTATCACGCTGTATAAAGGTTTGTTCGATTTGTATTGGAATATTGTTCGGATATTCGTTTATTGTGTTCAAAGCACTTATTGGTCATTATTACACCAATTTATAAACTATGACCATCTACGAAATATAGCAGAGACCAAACTAAATCTTATCGTCCCAAAAAAAGAGCGCAAGAACGTAATTCTTTGAAATTGAACAAAAATTTAACATTTTTTTTGTACAGTGTAAGAGTTTTATTGTATTCAATTATGAATGAATCTGAGTACATGGCGATACAAACCATTGACAACATTTTAGAGGTCCTTATTACAACTATTGATACATATACAAACTGAATAATAACGAAAGAAAAGGTGAAAATAGATTTTTTCTAATGTTAAATTTGAGTCAGTAAAAAGGCCACAAAAAGCTATGCCGCTTGCTTTGGTACGGATCAATGATGAATGCGCAAATTAAGGACCTTTGATATTTTCAAAAGATTATTGGTAATTGTAAAGGAAGAAAACCTACTTAAGGAAGCAAAATCGCCCAGAATCACTTTTATTATTTCTCTTTTGTTACATGAGTTTTTAGCATTGTAAAATTGGCTCCGATTTGTCTAAGACATGGCATTTGGAGTTTTCATTCATTCAGGAGCTCTTTAGAGCGACCTGGAAAGAAAATGCAAATATTTATTACGTGGTCTCGTAATTAGAAGTAACGATGAAAATTTCTATAAATATTTAAATATATTCCAACAGTTTCTAAATTTATTGTTCTTAAGACAACCACTTTATTGGTATCAACCTGAATTTAAAATGAAAACCACATAAATGTAAATAAATGTTTCTATTAAAATCATATGCATGAAATACATCAATTATAATCCGAAAGGGGATTGGATTTATTTAACCGCTGGAATAGGAACCATATTTTTTATTGGCTGCAATCTATTGAAATCATTTATGTATATAAAAAATAATGTAACCATATTTTAAATTAGAGCAGGAATACCGAAAACTGGCTTGGTAAACATTTTTAAAAGTGAATTACCATCAATTATCTCGTCTTATGTGAATACATTCTCGTCGGGGTTAATTTCATTTGTGTTCATTCGATCATCATCGTACTGGGACGGTGTATCATTGCTGGATTTAAAAATGGAAACATGTTTCAATAACTAAATAGAATTCTCCTAACCTAAATTTTATTTACTTGCTCGATACAATTTGAAAAGAATCCTTTTGTGAGGATCGGATAGCGCGAGCGAATGTTTACTCTATGTTTGGCCATGCGAGCATTTTGTTTCTTTTCATTGTATAGTCTTTTGAATGAAATAAAAAGGGTTTTGAAACTAATTGAAGTTGACAGGGCGGTTTCCTTTTTAAATCTTTTCTTTAAAATACTCGTTTGTATGCTATTCTGAAATTTTGCAAATGAAATGCAAATTGTAGGAACTTCCTTCAGCAAAAATTCAAATAAGCAAAGTTTTTCAAATACTTACGATCGACATTTTCGATAAATAGTTTTTTTTTCACTTTTTTTTGGACGCATCATATATAGTAGTGGGCATGTTTTTAGCGGATTAATAAGATCTTTTGCAGCTAAACCAACACGACTATAGTTTTGTTTTTTCGCTTTCTCGATCCACCAACATCCCGTTTTCAGGAAGATGACTTGTAAAAGTGTAACTCTTTAACTGTGTCCCTTATTGGAATATCAAACAAAAGTTATACAAAATTGCGTTTCAAACAACCACTTTGACGAAATTTCTTCTAGAAGTTTTCATATGATGCGGAAACAAACAAACAAAAAAAGAAAAATCCCTCTCTAATGGTCCATTTTTATCCATTAACGAACTTAGCCTTGCATTTTACGAAAAAGGAATCTGCGTAAAATTTCAAGTCTCTAGCTCAATCCGTGCGCCCGAAATCCGCGCCACAGACGGACGGACGGATGTATGGACGGACGGAGGTATGGACGGACGGACGGGTGTATGGACGGACGGACATGCGAAATTTAATTTTTTATACCATCCTAAACAGACTAGTGTAAATCATTTTTGTGTGTGATAACGGGATCTTGGCGTTACAAATCGTAAGGCAAATTTTATATACACTTTGGTTTCACCAAAAGGCATTTTCCTTTGCACCAAGATATGCAAATACTGGACAGAAACTGTATTGTTTGTACGGGGAATGGGAAAGGAGATTTTCTAAAGAATAACATGGGTTTCAAGAAATCTCAGCTAGCCGTTTTCACGCAATGATGCAACAAATAGAGAAAAAATTGGACCAATTTTAGTCAGAGAATTTTAAATTCATGTCCGTTTTTTAGTCTGTCTGGAAATTTGAATGGGTTATACTAAAAATGTATTTTTTCATCTTTTTTACTTTGATGTGCTTTATAATTGGTTGCAATGCAACCTAACTTAAATGAGAGAAATTTGTCCAATAGCAATTTATCATATCTTGCCCAAATTGGATTTGTACACTCAAAGAAATCTATATATCAGCAGTTCTTTGGTTTTGAGATATCATTTCATCTCTAATTTTAAAAAATTTCTTTAGTTTAAATATTTTTCTTCAGCATTTTAAAAAAAAATTTATCATGTAATACTTTTCTGAGATTTTAAAACAGCACAGCTAAACTATCTTAAAATGCGGTTAAAAAGTTTTGGCAAATTTCCACTGGATTTAACGCTACCAATTTTGTTCAATTTAAGTCAAACGTTTTCTTACTTTCAATAAAAGATTTCTTTTTTTCACGTCCAATATATTTTTGTATCAAGGGAGTATTTCTTCATTTCAACTCTGGTTTTGCCAAATAAAGTGCTTTCGTGTTCCAAGTGTAAGTTTTTGTGTCAAGTATAATTGTGCCGTCAATGTCATGTAGTAGTTCTTTCATATATGCATAATTGCGCACTGCATTCAGAAAAATGGAGGCTAACTCGACGACCTACATACGGCGTAATTGGGCTCGGGCAGGAAAATTTAGCCTATGTGAGGCGCGCGTTCGCCTGCATGAGGGAAAGTAAAACTTGTGTTGACCTGTGACCGGAGAAATTCTGAAATTAAGCCACCAGCAGGTGAAGTAGGGCCTTGGAAGCTGCACGAGTTGACCTTAGATAGGCATTTTGAGGATGTAATGTCATGTAATGAAAACCTCTGTCAGCCAGCTAGCGGTCAGAGTTAACCTTACAAAAAGTTGACCTGGACATTTTTCTGAGTGTGTAGCGTTAAATACGATTCATAAATTTAAAAAAAATCCATAGTGAGCTTAAATACTCCACAATATTGCATCAAATAACTTAGAAGACACGCGTAGCACACGAAAAAGAAGTGTAAATGGTCCAAAAATAGAAAAAGGAATTCGGAAATTCAACAAATATAAGACGGCGCGGCGGATAAAAAAGAACGGTCACCATTAAGTATTAGCAAAGATGCAAACCAAATTAAGGCCAAGACTGAAACCATTTGAAAAATACATAAATCTCTTCATTTTACCATTTTAAACAACGTTACAGGTACAATTTTTTAAGACAATTATTATCAAAGTTCAAAACATCGCAGGATTTAGTGCTTTCTATGTTATTTAGTGCCGTTTGCACCAACAAAACTTAGCAACTTATGTACAACTTAAAAAATTTAAGTCGAAGAATTTCTACGGTTTAAGTAGGCTAACCACAACTTAATTTTTTAAGAATAATACACGCAAACGGGCCTTAATGGTTCGTGACTGGGATTCCAGAAGAAAAAAATCAGCTTTCGTCCTTCGAAAGCTACTTTAAAAGCTTTTAGCCAACGCCACAACCATTACATTTGTTTGAATTTTACTAACCTTCAGCTTCACCTTCCGCATACACTTTGTCTCCTCTAAACGGTCCAATTCATCCCATTCTTTTCCCCTTCGTCTAACCAAATAGTAACGATATACCACGATTGTTACAGCGACTACAAGTGCCAATCCTGTACCTGCAGCTGCACCCAAAACTGCAGAACTAACCAAAACCATAATATAAAGTGTAAATCAGTTTTCACAGTAAAATGAGGAATATCTGTAAGAAAAGAAAACAACAAATTAAAAATACATCTACACTAAAAAACTTTTTTTTTACAATTTAAAATAATTTTTCTACGTGTTTTGTAATTGCCTGTAATGCGACCTGAGAAACTTATTTATAAGTTAATAACAAGGTTTTTATATTGACTTTGAAAGGATATCCTTTATCTCGCTAGAATAAAAGGAAATCAAGAAACCGATCATGTTTTTTTATCTTCTATTGAAATTTCTAAAAGTTTGCTGTAGCACCATGAAATTGTACCCGAGTATACGAATAAAGTTTTCTAGATATCTCAATATTAGATCTGTTATTTAAATGTGTTGTAAAGTGTTTAAGTAAAAGAAAATTTATGTATCTTCCGAGAGAAATCTAAAATGTATTGTTTTGTATTCAAAATAATTTAAAGTGATTTAAATTTTGAAACTCAGATGTTATTACTGAGGTGTAAGGAAAATCGAAAAATTCGCAATAGTGTGGATTTTTCCAGAAGGTTATCTAATAATTTTATTCAAATTGTTGCTGGTTTTGCGAAAATGTTTTAAGCTATTGCGATTTAAAAATTCTTTGATAAAATTTGTGTTAAAAACACTTTGTGGGAGTAGAATGATAGAACTATATTTTTGTGCAGATTCAAATTAAACTAGATTCAGGGAACTCTCGATCTACAACGTTTTTGAGCGGGTAAAATTTCGTCATTAGTTCGTAATAGTTTTAAACTCTTGAAGATTGGGTCATGAAAAGGCCTGTGGTAATAGCGTAATAAATGGTACCAAAATGCAGTACATCGAATACATACGTAGTAAAATCCTAACACCGCTCCCATGCACAAGTCGTGCCTTATTTAGACTTTTTTCGTTCTACACACTCAGAAAAATGTCCAGGTCAACTTCTTGTCAGGTTAACTCTGACCTTACAGAGGTGTCTGTAAGCCAGCTAGCGGTCAGAGTTAACATATCTAAGGTCAACTCGTGCAGCTCCCAATGCCCTACTTCACCTACTGGTGGCTTAATTTCAGAATTTCTCCGACCACAGGTCAACTCAGTTTTACTTGCCCACATGCAGGCGAACGCGCGCCGTATGTAGGTCGTCGAGTTAGCCTCCATTTTTCTGAGTGCAGATGGCTCTTATTTGAATAAAGAAATTTTAACTCCATCTTGAAAATCACAATCAACGCAACGCAGAAATTTTACTGCCGGTGAGATACTTCTTAAACATAACAAACTATATCATCATATCATACTAATCATACTAATATATAAAAATGAGTTGGTGTCTGTCTGTCTGTCTGTTCCTCTTTCACGCAAAAACGGCTAAACCGATTAACTTGAAATTTGGCATGAGTGTCTGTGGTAGTTCTGGTTCCAACATAGGCATACGAAAAAGTAGCGCGAGGGGTGGTGGGAGTAAGGGGAGGGGGTAAAGTGATTTCGAAACTTAGTTTTTGCGCTATGTTACTCTTTCGCGGGGAAACTACTGAACCGATTGGCCTGAAGTTTAGCTCCAACATAGAAAAATAAATTTTAAAAAACTTATCCCGGCAATGACGGATATGCAAGCTAGTTCCCAATAAATATGATGTCATAACAATATTTTCTTGGTTCGATTGAAGTATTTTTTTAAATATTTGAGAAAATTTTTAAGTTTTCCTCATTTTTTAAAAAGAGGACAAAGAGTACAAATTTTTCAAAACATATGACAAAAAATAAAACGTTTTCTCGTACATTGTTCTCGGTCAGAAAAGATTACATGTCCTTTAAACGTCTGGACATCTACCTTTACGTCAACTTTGGATAAATTTATTCCAAAGAATAAAATATAACTCTGTTTGATACTATGTTCTCATACACAAAATAATTGTAAATAAAACAATAATCAATGAATTTTGAGAAAAGTAAAATAAGTTGTAGTCTTGACTAGAAAACTGGTATAAAGATTCCTTTTATCATCTTTGATACTAAATTGTTAAAGATCCGGAAGCGATGTAATTAATTGTTCTTAATTGCTTTAATTATACTTTTGTCGAAACTTGATACTTTTTTTTAATGATGAGGCACATTTGATTCACAATTAAAGGTTTGTTTATAAATCTATTAGATAACAAGTTAGAACCTTTGCCTTTTAAAAAAGTCCACGTTATATTTTAAATCACGTGCAAGCTAACGAAACATAAGAAAAATAACATAGCAGTATTGTTAATAGAAGAATTGAAGAGAAGTTAAAAGTTTTCCTTTATTAACTCTGCGATAAAAGTTTTCATCCTGATGTAATGATTAACTTCGGACAAAAACTTTTCAAATTTTTTCTTCTAAGATTTAATTTTTTTTTTTGCGAAAGTAACAATATACTATTTTACTTATAGTGTCAATACAAGTATAAAATAATTTTATGCTCTATATGAGAAATATATCGTAATGTATTAAATATAGAATACCGTTTGTAATCGGTGCGTCACAAAAATAAATTACATCACAAAAGATTTTAATTTCCGCATGCCCTTCTGCCCGGCAAGTCTTTAGTTGAATTGCTTCGGAAGTTTATGGTAAACACCATAACTTCCGAAACAATTCAGCTAAAGACTTAAAATTTTACACAAATCAGTTTCTCGCAAAAAGTGAGGTTGTTCTTAAACGAGAGAAATCGGAATATTCCTTCCCTTCTCCCTCATAAATAAAAGCAATTTTTCACAATTTTTTCGAAGACGGTGCATCATAAAGACGAAATGTGAATATGATTTGACAAACCTCTTCCACATATCAAAATTTAATTAGACCACTTCTCCCCGTCTCCTCCAAACCAATGTAATTTTTTTTATAAAAATCTTGTCTGTCCTTATATAGAGTAATTTGACGATTGGTCATTGTAGCTTTTCTTATGTTTTTGTTTAGCTATTGTCATTATTGAATTTTACCAGCATTCTTGGCTCTCGGCCAAATTTGATTTTCGTGTGTTGAAAAGGATCGCAATAACGCTATTATACGTATTTCTAATAAAAACTGACATGATATGTGTTGAATTTGCTAAAATTCGTAGATAGAATTTTCTATAGATGTCTTTTTAACGTTTAACAATTTTATGTACAACCAATAATAAGACTTTTGATGTTGTCTTACAAATATTTTTGGAAAAAAAACCCGCTTTAAATTTTATTTTTTATTAAACCATAACAAGATTTGAAATGTTCATTGAATATTTTGTGTAGGATTGCTTCGGAAATTTTGGAGATTGATTTATCCTAAACAAAAACCAATCAAGAGGATATTGAACTTGGTAAACTCATCATAAAACTCAATTGGATGTGAAAATAAAGGATCATAATATTAAATATTTATACTGATGGAAAAAATCTTTAGATCAAATCAATTTGGTTGAAGAGTTCAAAGTAGAGTAGCTTTTTAAGGAATTTCTTAGTCAATACGTGACGCAGAATTTAATTTTAGAAAAAAAAAATAATTATTTACTTGTGAGCTTTTTCATAATTCAATAGGCGTACAAGTAAACCAGTAGTTAATAGAACTTTACAAGAATCCAATTAATTTCCTTCGCCACAGGATTCTGAGTATCCTTCACTGAGTTCAAATTCAAGTAACGGTTTTATTATACTGAATGAATACAGGGTAAAAACCACTAAAACGCATGTTTCTGTTATTTTTTGCACGAGGGTTCACAGGCCTTCGTGTCTTCACCACAGTATCATAATTTTCTTTTTATATGGTTAGCATTTTCGCAGTATCTCCCCAGAGTTCGGTCTTGTTTGATATCGAATTTAAAAGAATTTTCTTATATATTGTCTATACGATAACCACACAATTGCAATTTTTGGAAAATGACAGTTCGTTGACGATCTCAGCTGGGTGTTTCGGGGGTTAAGATACTTGACGTAAGACTGATATCGATAGGCGGTCTAATATTTATTCCTTTCCATATTTTTTTTACCGATAGAAATAGTTTTTTTTTCCTTAATATGAAAAGCAACAGATTATGTTCATGGAAAAACAACCAAAGACAAGAAAGTCTAATTAGGTTACTCCTATGTTATCCAATTTTCTTGTTATCCTGTGCTTTGGCTTTCGATTTCTGCTGGTACTTATTACAACCTATTGACTACGATTTTTTTTGGCATATGTATACTGTGGAAAAACATAAAATTAGCAAAATATGTTCTTCGTATTTCCCTATTGACAGTTAGTAAAACAAATTATATGTTGATGCTCGGAGGCAAAAATCCATAAAAACTCATACCGCGTTTATTATTTTCGTATTTTTAGTCTCAGATCCGCTGAAACAAAATTATCATCATACTTCATACTAATATATAAAAATGAGTTGGTGTCTGTCTGTCTGTCTGTCTGCCTGTCTGTATGTTCCTCTTTCACGCAAAAACGGCTGAACCGATTGACTTGAAATTTAGCATGAGTGTCTGTGGTAGTTCTGGTTCCAACATAGGCATACGGAAAAGTAGCGCGAGGGGTGGGGGAGTAAGGGGAGGGGGTAAAGTGATTTCGAAACTTAGTTTTTGCGCTATGTTACTCTTTCGCGGGGAAACCACCGAGCCGATTGGCCTGAAATTTGGAATAGATGTTCGTCGGGGATCTAGCCCCAACATAGATCCATTAAAAAGTAGCCCGAGAGGTGGGGGAGTAAGGAGAGGGGGTAAATTTATCTCGAAACTTAGTTTTCCCTCTATGTTACTCTTTCGCGGGGAAACTACTGAACCGATTGGCCTGAAGTTTAGCTCCAACATTTTGTTATGGAAAGACTTTTTTGTTATGGAAAGACTTCTAATTTTTTGGCGAATTTTGGAAGAAAATCGTTCAATTTGGGTACGAAAGGTCGATATAAATAACTTTCAGCTAAGCCTGAGCGAAAGAAAAAATCAGAAAGAAATATTGAGAAATTTTATTTTGAATATTTGCAAATTTTTGAGTATTTTTTTGATGTTTTTCAAAATTTTTGATGTTTTGTAGGGAAAAAATAAGAAAAACGTGCCGTAGGCAAAAAAAATTTCAGAAAGAGCAGTCATAGACAGAAAAAAATACGCCGTAGGCGAAAACTTTTACGTGTCAAGATCTACTACTGGCAATTATTGAAAACCCGTATGGTGATATTCGTATCAAAATTCGAACAGTTGTACCAAAATTCCACTTTGAAGTCAAACTTTCCAATAAGATTTTTTAAAATTTATTCCAATCGGATTTTGATGTATGGGAGTTTTATGTAGAATCATATCCTAAATAACTTTTGTTCTTGCACTTTTTTGATAAGTGTAGGATATTGGGAGAGGATAATGAAAGACTACTTAACAGTACGAAGGCTATTTAATGACTGAGTTATTCTTAAATACAACGATCCTTGTTTAAAGTTTGATAATTTTACATTCTACATAAGATGCGCCGTTTTTGAGATATTCACAAAAAACGATTTCGTTCGTATGGTCCATTTTTGCCCATTAACGAACTTAGCCACGAAAAACGGATCTGCGCAAAATTTCAAGTCTCTAGCTCAATCCGTGCGCCCGCAATCCGCGCCACAGACAGACAGAAAGACAGACAGACAGACAGACGGACAGACAGACGGACAGACAGACGGACATGCAGAAATTAACTATTTTTATCATTCTAAACACACTGGTTGTGTGTGATGACGGGGTCTTGGCGTTACAAACGGTAAGGCAAAGTTAATATACCCTTTGGTTTCACCATACGGGTATAATCAAAAAATCCTTGTCGCACCCACAAAAATTTATTTCTGCAATTTTTTTTTGAAATTTTGTAATTAACAAGAAAGCAGTGACAAATAATTTAATAACTAAATAAAATTTTCAGACTTAAAGAATGACAAATTATAAGTTATCCCTAAAAATATCATATATCTATCATTAATCGCTTAAAAACATTATATGCGAAGGTATTGTATTAGATTTTCAACTCTTGTTTACAAGATTTTCTTGTGAACTTTTCTATCTCATTATGTGAAAAAAGTTTGCGATTTTCTCCCTCAAATAAAAGCAAAACATTGCAAATATTAAAATTTGTTACGGGAAAACCTTCATTTATTTATAAACAGTTGCCGGCATATACTCGAACTGACTGAAATTATACAATATTTGCAGGTAGACAATTCTCCTAAATGAATGAGAACGTGTTTTACTCAAAAAGTTTTTCTTTGAAAACAAGGAGAACATTATTTGCAAAATCACGTCCTTATGAAAAGTTTTTAGGTTGAAATGATTAAAATTCCAAGATATTTCAAACTTTCGCTACAACTTCTGCAATAGTAGTATAAGACAATGAATGCATTCTCTCAATATTTTTTGATTTCATTTTTAAGTAATGATTAAGGCCGCCCTCCATTACCATGACTTCGGCAACTGCAAAAAAATAGAGACACATTTATGTGAAGATACCTTGGCGAGAAAGGGATATAAGAATCAACTGCAAAAATTTGTCGGCAACTGCAAGAATAATTACCCCTGTTTTTTTTATGGCGATTTTATGGCGATTTTATGGCGATTTCTACTACAATCACACATTGTCCCTGTAAGTGAATAGTAAGCACGGACACATTCAAACTGTTATTATAGCGTGATGTCATTTTTCTCCTTCGCATGCATAGTCAAAAGCTTTGTTACCATGCCAATTTGAACATTATATTTATAGCATAAGGTTTGATATGATTGCTATAAAATTGTAAAACTGGAAGGGATAGCGTTTAACTTGTATTCAGTCATTCCTTTTTAGATCTACATAAGCCTATCTTGCTCTAGTTTTCTGCCATTTTTTTTGCAGTTACAGAAGTCATGGTAATGGAGGAAAGCCTTTAGTTTTTAAAAATCAGTTTTTATAAAGATTTTTCTAATAAAGTATATATGTTTGATACATTTTGAAAAAAACTACTTTGAATGAATACTGAAAAGTTAATATCACTCCGGCAATGCATTGGAACGGAATTGGTGATAAATTTTATTAGCGCACATCAGTGTTGGGCAAAACGTAATTGTCAGTGCAATTAACAATTAACGATTAATCAATTGTTAATTGTAGATTTCTGCAATTGACAATTAATCAATTGTAATTGTAAATTTCTGCAATTAACAATTAATCAATTGTTAATTGTATTTTTCACAATTAACAATTAATTAATTGTTAATTGCATTTTTCACAATTAACAATTAATTAATTGTTAATTGTTGCATTTTTCACAATTAACAATTAATTAATTGTTAATTGTTTGATCAATCATTACTAGTACAATTAACAATTAAATCTTATGAACTTTTAATTTGTCTAAAAACGACGGGATCGGGAAGGGGTTGGAATTGGGAGGGAAGCGAAGGGATGGTTAGGGGAGGGGGGGTGGGAAGGGGAAAAGGGTGGGGGGAGGGGGAGGGGGGAGGTGGAGAGGGAGGTGGAGAGGGGGAGTGGTAGGTCTCCTTCCCCCCTCCCCCTCCCCCCTCCCCCCTCCCCCTCCCCCTCCCCCTCCCCCTCCCCACTCCCCATCCCCCCCCCCTCCCCCTCCCCCTCCCCCTCCCCCTCCCTCCTCCCCCTCCCCCTCCCTCCTCCCCATCCCCTCCCCCTCCCTTTTCCCCTTCCCACCCCCCCTCCCCCTCCCCCTCCCCATCCAATTTTTTGTGGAAATTTTACATTCAATGTACATTTTTTTTACAGGCCCTTGTTTTTGAATTTTTAATTGTAAATTTAATTGCAAAAAAGTTAATTGATTGAAAATTTAATTGCAATTAATTTAATTGCAAAATACTGCAATTAAATTTAATTGCAATTAAATTTAATTGCAATTAAATTTAATTGCAATTGAATTTAATTGTAAAATCTGCAATTAAATTTAATTGCAATTAAATTTAATTGCAAAATCTGCAATTAAATTTAATTGCAATTAAATTAATTGCAATTAAATTTTCAATCAATTGATTAGTCAATTGAAAATTTAATTGATTGATGCCCAACACTGGCGCACATGAATAGCCATTAACATTTTATGGCACATAGTGCTAACAGATCCTTGATATCCCAACATTCATCGACACAGTCAACGCATGTTCTATTCAATCGTAAAAACTCAAGAATTGGAGATCTTAGTAGGCGTACTTATGAGCGTATGTTTAAGAATGGACACCAAAATGTTTGGCAATAATACATAAAACTTTTACGATTATGTTCACCCTTTCAAAAAAAAATCGACAAATATAATAGAACACGTCCTGTTTGATTTTACGCATAATGCAAAATATAAATTGAAAATATAATTAAAAAACTACAGCAGTATTTAATGGTCTAAAATATAAGTTAGAAACTCGAAATTCCCACTTAAAAATATTGTATATAAAAACATTTTTCTTATTAGTACCTATTAGATCGAACAGGATGTCTTTATAAACATAACAAAAGCTATAATTGCCAATCTGGTAATTATTGAAAACTCGTATGGTGATATTCGTATCAAAATTCGAACAGTTGTACCAAAATTCCACTTTGAAGTCAAACTTTCCAATAAGAATTTTTAAAATTTATTCCAATCGGATTTTGATGTATGGGAGTTTTATGTAGAATCATATCCTAAATAATTTTTGTTCTTACACTTTTTTGATAAGATGTACCGTTTTTGAGATATTCACAAAAACCGTTTTCGTTCGTATGGGGGGTACCCCCCCTAATGGTCCATTTTTGCCCATTAACGAACTTAGCCTCGCATTTTACGAAAAACGGATCTGCGCAAAATTTCAAGTCTCTAGCTCAATCCGTGCGCCCGCAATCCGCGCCACAGACGGACGGACGGACATGCTAAATTCAACTTTTTATACCCGTATGGTGAAACCAAAAGGTATATTAACTTTGCCTTACCGTTTGTAACGCCAAGATCCCGTCATCACACACAAAAATGAATTACACCAGTGTGTTTAGAATGATAAAAAAAATTGAATTTTGCATGTCCGTCCGTCTGTCTGTCTGTCCGTCTGTCTCTCCGTCTGTCTGTCTGTCTGTCCGTCTGTCTGTCCGTCTGTCTGTCCGTCTGTCTGTGGCGCGGATTGCGGGCGCACGGATTGAGCTAGATACTTGAAATTTTGCGCAGATTCGTTTTTCGTAAAATGCGAGGCTAAGTTCGTTAATGGGCAAAAATGGACCATACAAACGAAAACGTTTTTTGCGAATATCTCAAAAACGGTACATGTTATCAAAAAAGTGCAAGAACAAAAGTTATTTAGAATATTATTCTACATAAAACTCCCATACATCAAAATCCGATTGGAACAAGTTTTTAAAAAATCTTATTGGAAAATTTGAACTCAAATGAAATTTTGATACGCCGTTCAATTAAATCACCATACGGGTTTTCAATAATTGCCAGATTGGCAATTATAGCTTTTGTTATGTTTTTTTTATCATTCTAAACACCCTTTTAAGCTTTTATAAAGATTTTACTTAAATTTCAATGGAATTTTTAGGCCCGTTTGAATCTTTGACTCTTCAAAACAGCGATCCGAATTATGTACACTTACCTTAGATTTCCATAAATATTCTATTGTTTGTTTTTACTTTTCCAGTAAAAAAAAAATGAGCAAAAAACAATCCTTTTTTTTACAGCTTCCCTTAGAAGGATATGTATTTGTTATAAGGACGTTTTTTTTATGTTTTCGTGCTACGAGGATCAACATACTTTGTTCATACAAGTATTTTTATCATAAATCTGCTTTATTACACACATGACCTTTCTTGTACGGTTTCATTTTTTTTTTTATCTTCCCTTAGGCTACTTATTAGAGCTAGCAAAATCTTAAAGCAACTGAAGTCTGTGTCAGAGACCCAATAAAATCTTGCTAATTTGGGAACTTCGAATTAACAATGGAAAAAAAGGATATAGATTTTTGATTACTATTACTTTTTGATTACATTCTGTAATTTTGGTCGATCTTTTTTTAAAACTCAAATTCGAAAAATCTTTTTTCTCTGGCATCACTTTATTCAGAAATTATTTAGTCTCAAGTTTCAATTATTTGAGAATCCTTTTGACGTTTTCCCTTGCGAAATATTTTACGAAATATTTTCAGCTTTTTTTTCAGAGGAGAAAAAATCAAAATTCAAGTTCAAAATCTCATTTAAATGCAAATTGGTAGAATCCTACACAGGATTATTAATGGTAGACGTACTTTTAGTAATAACAAATATGTTTGAATTTCGATATATTACTAGTCTTACCATCGTTAGTTTGGGATTCACCAATAATCTTGGATTAAATGATATTTAGCAGATAAAAGACAGTCACAAATCTTTGGCATAGAAATTACAAAACAGTAGTATATTAAATTAAAGACAAAAACAAAGGTTAATTGAAAATGGTCATATCAGTGATTAGATTTGCGACTTTTCTTACATTTTTAATATTTATGCAAAGTGTTTTCACATTATGTGCACAAATGTTCTTTGTATAACAAGTAAAAAAATTAATTCAAGAGTGAATAGTCGGAAGGGAAGTAAGTAGTCGATTATGCTATCCTTCTATTCAAATCATTTGTTCTAAGAAACACCCACTTTCTATCTTCAATTTGCGCAGCCAAATGCTAAAAGGGAAATGCAATCAAATTATGTAAAAATCGTTCCCATTAAGGAATTTATTGCGCAATTTCTTCAAATGATTCGTCGTAAAGTGAAACCTGATTTTTCATATGGCCTTCAGGATTTCCTGCTCGATTGAGATAATTTTACATAACGAAATTCGCATGTAGAATCCCTGAAATGTTCAGCAGGTCGAAACACCCTAAAAAAATGAGAAAATCCGGGTGTAGATATCAAAAAAAATCGTTCAATGGAGAAGACAAGAAAAATATACTAGTATATGAATATATATATATACTAAGTGTCTGGTTAAAGAAAATAATTTTTCACTTTTATAATGTTATAGCTTGATTAGCTAATCGGACCACTTAGAGTCAAATTACATACACTCACTGCTTCTATTCCACTTTAACCAAATAAAATTCCAAACCGAAAAGCCCAGCGGAATTCGAATTTCTTTTCTTCTTCACCTTTGCCCTATTCATATTGTAATGAATATGATTGAAAATTTAAACATTATTTTAATTCGTTTTTTTTGTTGTTTATATCTATAACAAAATTTGGATACAATCACCGAAATCGAGATTTATAAAGTTGCCATACGTTGCAAAAAGCAGAAGTAATCAAAAAAAAAATCTTCAGCTAATTCTGTGATCTGCAAGGTGCAAGACATGATTTTTTTTTTGTTTTTCGGTTTAACAAAATGTGATTTTTTAGAAAATAGTGGAAAAGTTATTGGTTTGTGTGGAAAATAGTGAAAAAATCAACATTCGAACAAGGCAAACGGCTACTCAGTCATCGCACACCACAAAAAAATACAGTGAAACCTCTCAAATCGGGACAGCGATGGGACCGACCATTTCCTGTCCCGATTAGGAAGGTTTACAGAATTTGTTATCCATGACAATTACGAGAGAGGGATCAGATCGTTTCCCGATTTCGAAGTTGTTCCGATTACAGAGTGTCTCAATTAGAAGGTTTCACTGTAGATGTTTTCGCCACGAACTCAAACACAGAACTGAACATATTTTGGTAAGGGAGTATAAAGCCTCAACCACAATTACGCGTTCGTGCGTGCGGCACCCACGCGGTGAAGGTAAAAACTACGCATTTATATGAGTAAATGTATAATTGCGCGTTGCTCAGACGCGTTGCCGCGTCCCTGCCGCGTAGAGTAGGCTCAGTCTCTACTTTTAGACGCGGCGACAACTACTAGATGCCAAAACAAAATCATGCCGCACGCACGGACGCATGTTTCTGGTTCTACCCATGCCCCAATAATACTAAGGTCTGCTTGACAGCTCAGTCTCTCTTGGCTCTGACGTCATCGGCAAGAAATTCTTATACGACTCAATGGGAATTATCCTTAATTCTCAAATATTCAAAACATCTAGCTAAACAACTCCGTACGCACAATCAACATTACAAAGAATGCACCGAATATTTCTTGCCGATGACGTAGCAAAATGGTGGCTGCCAAAAAGTAACCAGCAGACCTGTGTATAATTCGGCCATGGGTTCTACCTTAAGCGCGAAAGCGGTTGGCACATTCGTCTGACTCAAGCGAACAAGGCCAAGCCTAGGCGAATCATAGGAGATCGAGGCGAACGCATAAACACTTTTGCTCTTGCAATTATTGGCGTGCCTTCGGCGAGAGTATTATAGTCCCAGCATAAAAAAAATGAAAAATGATTTCAAACTATGCCTTAAAATCGACTTTTTTGAAAACAGAAAAAATTTGGTGTGAGAAACGCAAAGAAAACTCTGTAAACCTCACGCTCTAAATTTATTATCGATTTAAAAAGTATTTAAAAGTTCTAAAAACGCTTGTTGGCTTTAAAAATATATTTGCGTAAATTTTTAAAGTCTCCATATATATTAAATAAAGAATGTGGTCTTCAAATTGCTTTGCAAAATGAATAGTAAATATTTTCACTTGTTTTCCCTACTAGAAAAATCAATTTTCTCAAAGGACGAACATTTGTCATTCATATTTCACCATGCGGTAGCATAAATAAATGTAGCATTTTTTCGTAGAAGCTTTTCATATAAACGGCATCATATTTGTCCTACGGTCACATATGTAAAATATTGGATTTATGATCTATTGTCTTGCCTTGAGCAAATAGATCAGAATATGTATTTATCATGTGATTTATGTTTTCTCATATGAAAATGCTAATGAGGCGCTAGGTTCTTCCATTTCGACACAGTCTAACAGCGATAAAATATTGTATCGAGAAAAAAGAATCGGACAGAAAATGTTAACAGAAGAATTTTTTTTTATACAAGGCACTTTTTATATCAAATCTACATTATTAGGCCAGTGATTTATTATATATTTCTATTTTAAAGGCGTGTATTTAATAAGACTATCCTTTAGGCATGTGTAGTCTTTTTTTATAGTTTCAGCCAGAGCTTAGGGGGATACCCTTTAATGCCGAAGCACAGCTCGGGATGATCGGAAGGACAAAAGGAGATGCCGATTTATGTTCTCCTTGAACTTCTGCGGGATATAGTCCGGGGAACATATCGGATGGTAGATCGTTCCAAAGTCTTGTTGTTCGCGGAATGTAGGAACTCCTAAACTTTACTGTACGAAAATGGGGAGGCTCAAGGAAGAAGTCGTGCGCGCGTGCAGCTGCACGAGAAGGTCTAGGGAAAACATACCGTGGAGGAATAAGTTAATATGGTAACCTGATGCATCTTTGACTATGCAGCACATTCGGTAATGCCATTTTAACTTTGAAGAAAGCTTCCGCAAGCAAAAATAATCAATGAAAATACAAACCAGTACAATTCCAGGAAATGGAATGATGTTTGACCGTTTTTGTCCTGCAGCCAAAAAAGTTTTTTTGTGTTTTTCGGTCCCACTCAGAGAAAAAAAAGTAAATCTAACTACTTTATAATGAGGAATTCAGACTATCACTAAAATAGTTAATTTCAATTACAAAAGAATTGAAAAAAATAGTCAATTTAACTACAAAAATAATAAATTTTAAGTTAGCTCAGTTTACGTAATTTATATTGGAGTATAGAAAAATATAGAACTTTATATACATAAGCAGATGCCAATTGTATCTGCATCTTGCTTGGAAAAGGTCAGGGAAAAGTTTTTAAGATAGAATCATCTGGGAATCGAATAAACCTTATTGTTACACATTTAATTTCATAGAAGGGCATCTACTTGACCTATGCTGACATGTAGCCGACATTTTCCTGAAATCAACCGGGTCACGTACATCATCTGTTCTCTACCAGATCAGTATCGATGGTTAGCAGATTTTTCGCTAAATAAGGTTATCCAGAAAATTGGATATCGTTCCTTACAATGTTTGACATATTTCCATGCCCATGCTTTATATTGACCCAAAAATATAAAAAAAAGCACACTCGTACAACATTGACAAATAAAAACCTACTAAAATGATCCAATTATTGACCTAACAGCAAGTTTTGTATTAGGCTCAAACATATAGTATCTTCCAACAAAATGAAAAACTCTTGCAATTTATTTAAATAATCCTAGATTTTCCCCGTTTTGGAACGCCATTACAATTTGATGTTGGAGAATTTGATATAAAAAATAGAATTATCGCCTACCACAAGTTACTAGTACTTTTATTATAAATTGCGTTTGAATTTTTAGAAAATTCAAATTAACCTCTCATTGTGTATTCAAAAAGTGTACAAAAATATTACATGTCACGAATCTTAATTTTGCCTATTTCTCACTCATGTATTTTCGCTTATAGCAAGAACTATGCGCATATAGAATTTATGGTATAACACTAAGTGGTAATAATAAGAACACTGAATTATCAGAAAATAAACACCTGAATATGTTTATCTTTGACAGACCATGATTTCTTCGATTAGATACAACACTTCAATAAAAGAAAATCTGTCAAAATACAACGCCACTCTGGAATTAAATCAAAAGTATTAGGGATTACTTTGATTTGGATGTTCATCATGTTCAATCATTCTAGAAAATCAAGCCACAAGGATATAAAGGAAAAAAAATTGTACGCAAAATTATTTTATTACGGAAAAATTTCTTTTGCTTACGTATAGCTTGTGCAAGATCAACACAGAAATAACCCACAAGTCCCACGGGTAGAGTAGGCCAATGTTTGGCTCTGAGACTACTTACACCAAGTTCAAAGATTTGCACGAGGATTTTCCCAGATTTATTCATTAAACTTTTAGAGACATGGCGCCAAAATTGGATTTATCTCACAGTAAAACCACCCACACGTTTTAACCGCTATATCCAAGCACATCTCGGTCCTTGCTTTCGGATAGAAAAGAAAACGCAAAAACAATGGTGATAAGAGACGTGACAAGGGTGCAATTTTCCCTATAATCAGGACAATGACAAAAAAAACCAAAACTTCAACTCTTGTTTTCTGCTGAGGCTTCCTCTGCTACCAGGCACAAAACTCTAAACCTTCAGGAGCAATTTTTTTCCTTAATTTAGCCACATATTTTTTTATGCCCTGCTAACACTGTTACTTTTCTCCTATTTGTTGGTAAATTCAAATAGAAGGGTTCGTCCTGCATATGAAACGAGGAAAAAAATATGAAAATTTCGCGATTATTTTTGAATATGTCTTCAATATAGAGTTTGTGTTTCTCGTTTGGCAATAAACAGGCAAGATAAAATTTAAATGTACATAATTGCCCTAAGTCAATGGCGAATATTTTATCCTTTGGGGAAACTTACAAAAGCCGCTAGACATGATAAATTATATGGCAAGCTGACTTCACAAATTTATCAGCATCTGGCTAAAGGATTGTAGTAGGTCAAAGGTACAATAAGCATTAGTGCTGTCCCATGTATTGTTGGTATATTTAAATATTTTCATTTTTATAAAGATTATGATGGATCCTGTGTCCCTTAACTGTGGATCCTAAAATTAGGAAATTGCTTTTATTATCTAAGAACGAAACATTTTTGAATTTTATCTTTTGTATACATAAAAAAAGAAGCCGCGTCAATATTATTACAATCAAAAATTAAATTTATTAACAATTCTGAAGGAAAAGGAAAAGTTCAATGCGGAAGAGAATTTTCATTTCCACAAAAGAAATGGTACTTCAAAATTAAAATGGATGTACATAATTTAAATGTTTAGTGGGAAAGTTTAAATGTGCACATCCATTTTTATGTCAAAACTCTAGCATCCCGCAAGGGTCGTTAAAGAAACAACCGATTATTTTACGACCCTTGCGGGGTGTCAATCGATTTTTTTTGTTACTTTATGACAGGATATAATATATTGTATATTGCACTTTTGACATGATTATCACTAAACGGTTCGTTTTATAAAAAAAAAATTGAGTTCTCATCAATCTTTGTATTAACTCAAAGTTTATATCATGTCGCTGTACCATATGATAACGCTAAGTTAAAATAGATTAAGACCACTTTAGTATTAAAGTAACACTATCTGTCTTATTTTTCGTCACAGAGCATATTTCACTAAAAAAATGGTAATTTCAATTTTTTTTTTTTAGTCTCAAACATCCAGAACAAATATAATTTTTCAAAAATTCTGTAACATTTTTTCCTTTGGGCTTGCAAATAAACTTTGTTATATGCATATCTCATAATTTCTCACACAAAATTGTTTGTAGGAGCCGAAAATTGAAAGTCTGTACAGGGCCTTCATTTTCTCAGAAAATATTGATAAGATGCGAAATGGTATACGAAAATGGTATGTAAAACTATCAGTAAAACTATTAAACCAGATTGGTCCTCACTGGCTTTTTAGCAGAGAAGTTTACTGGTACACTAGAAATAAAAATCAATGAAGTTCCTATGAAAGAAATAGATACATATTTATAAAATACGCCATTTGGGTTACTAAAAATCAATCAAAACGCAAGAACAAAACAATTTCTGAATTCTACAAAAACAATTTGACTTTTGAAAAATCTCCTCCTTTCAAAACACGAAAGTGAAACGTCGGATGACCGAGCAATAAATTCGATCGTCATTCAAAATATTTTTGTCTTTCATCAAAAAATTCCTGAACGAGAAAATAACATGGTATAACAAATTTTCATAGTATTAGTAATAAACGGGCAGCTACGTTCTAAGAGAAGAGAACAGATAAATTCTTGCCAATATTTGTTCTTTATTATCTGCCATTATACGAAGAAAAAATCTTTTCAGTTTTTCAACGCCAATGAATGTTTGACGCCTACAATCATTCCAACATATTCGAATCCATAAATAATTTGATTTGAAAACAATTAATTCCTAAAATAAACCTCCACATTCAGATATAATAAATCCACAATTATCTTCCTTTTTCATTTTCCATGACAACCAACATTAACATGTATATTATGAGATATACAAAACCACAGGAAAAGCGAAATTAAGTCGTAATAACGAGAACTCATTAAATATATTTTAAATATATTGCAAAAATCATAAGCAAAAGCCAAAGTAACCAAAGTGGCACAAAACCAAAAAATTTGAATTTTCAGGATCAAAAAATTCATATCATTTTCTATTTTTGAGTCCAGCCTTTTTTATGTTAATCTAGTACCAAAAAACATTCCACATGGCCTCAGTCTTGTGTAAAGCCTAGTACGCAGTTCGAGTAAAATGAAATTTCCCATACAAATTTAACGCTGAGCTTAAATTTAACCTCAGAAATTTTACCAAGCGGTACGCAGTTCGCTGGTAAAATGATGTGAAAAACCCATGTTGCACTAGATGGCGTAGAAAGTCTCCACTTGATTTTACCAGCATTTTAACTGTTCGGTACATTAAATTCGAGGTAAAAATTTGATAGATGAAAATAATAGAGGTTCTGTTTCCAGTTTTCTTAACGAGTGTGGTTTTTTAATTGTGTGTGCTCGGCTGTCAATGTTTTTTCTCCACAAACAGTTTTTACTTCGGTTTTAATGTGCCAATTTGGAGACCGCGTTAAAATTTCATTTTACTCGAACTGCGTACTAGGCTTAACAACCAAAACCACTATACCATTAAAAATTCAGTTAACCAAAACCAGAACCAAAACCAAATTTTTGAAATTTTAGGGACCAGAACAATTTTTTTTGGAATTATAGAGACCAAAACCAGAACAAAAGTGTGGAACTTTAGAAACCAAAACCAAAAACCACAAATCCAAAATTTTTATGACCGCAAATGAAATTTAATTAAAATTTTTATAACCGCAAATCAAAAATGTTGTCAAATGAAAATAATATTTTTAATCCTTGCAACCTTGGTTCTAAAATTTTCTTGCAATTTTGCAATTCCTTTATGAATCAATTAAATTTTGTGAAATTAAAACAGAATCCCGAAAATGCCATTAAATCTTGAAATGTCACAAACAACGAAAATCCTTTTATGCAAATTTCCTTCAAAGCAATCCGAGAGTAAAACTGTTTAAAAGTTATTCACTTTACTTTTTAATTTTTATGAATTTTGTGATATTTTTGAGAACAAAAATATTAAAGCGTCATGATCAATTTATTATCGAATAAACAGATCATTTTTTCTAAATGATTCTTTTTGAATATTTTATTGATAAAAGATTTTTTTTAAGTAAAGCTCTAATGGAGGCAGTCCAAAAAGTTTAAAAGAGGTTTTCAGTTCTTTAAAAAAAAAAACGAAACAAAAAAATGTAAGGAGACGAATACTGTAAGGAGACGAATACTGTAAGGAGACGAATATCTCCTTATTTTCCCATACAATTTCTACAGTAATGAAAAACTCATACTTAACTACGAGAAATTCGAATACTTTTTCTGCTTCCTGTATCACTCTATTTTATGAAGAAATCTTTTTGTGAATTATTTGTCAAAAAAGATCATTTTTCCATAATTCGACAGATAAATTTAAGTAAATTTTCACTCTCACCTTCCAATGTCAAAAATAAACGCGATTTTGATCAAATAAAGAACACAATTTTTACCGCCAGAGTGCAGTGCGAATGCAACGAAAATCCCCATTGTATTAACATTGGGATTTTTGGTTGCATGCGAACTACACACTTGCGGAATCCCGCCCCAGTAGCATAACTTTTGTGGAAATAAATTAAAATTTAAGGAGACACCGCCAAAAAATTTCTTCAACCTAATTGTAATTTACCTTAATTTTTTTAATAACACAGCTCCATAGAGCCTATAATAAACAAAAATAAATCATAATTTAAACCTCAGGATAGCATTTATTTCTTTAATAAAAACACAAATTCATGCAAAAATCGGAGAAATAACTTTTGTTGTGGGAGGACTTCAATTATATTTAACGTAGTCTCTATAGTGACATTGACGTCCTATACATTATACGTATTACATATACAAAGGCGATATAAAACCAAAAAAAAAGGAGAAGATAAAAATTAATAGACGTTTATAAATAATTACCTAATTCGCCGGAAAAACTTTTGTAAAATGAAAAGAAAAACATGAGAATAGTTTATATGTAGAAATTCTATAAAACTTATTAAACTAGGTCATATTAAATTATATCAATTATTTTTCCAAATGGTAAAATTTTGTTATTAATCCCAAACGTCTTTTAAAATCAATGGTTTTTCCAATGAAAGGCTTTTACTGGGTATTGAAAATTATTCAAACCCTTTTATCGGTTCACCGCAAAACGGATCGAAGACTAATTAAATTCGGTCTAGTCTATTCTATTTACAAACTTTTACTTAGTTGTTAGTTCGTTGATTTGAATTTAGGGTCAAATCATGTAATTTAATTTTTGACCTACTGTCACTCATCCGATTGACTTAACATTTTGTGCACATACGTAACTCTGATGACAATGCAATATTCATCGGAGTTACGAATGTGTGTATGCACGTAGGAGAAAAAGCACAATGGCACCCGGTAGACGCCATTTTGTCCAAATCAAACAAATGAAATACTCATAGTGTGAGGTTTTAAATGAAAAGGCTTTGAAAAATAGCTTTGGGAAAAACAAAATGGCGACTAAAATGAATAAGATAAAAAATAAATCATACTAAAATGAGTTGGTGTCTGTCTGTTCCTCTTTCACGCAAAAACGGCTGAACCGATTGACTTGAAATTTGGCATGAGTGTCTGTGGTAGTTCTGGTTCCAACATAGGCATACGGAAAAGTAGAGCGAGGGGTGGGGGGAGTGGGGGGAGGGGGTAAAGTGATCTCGAAACTTAGTTTTTGCGCTATGTTACTCTTTCGCGGGGAAACTACCGAGCCGATTGGCCTGAAGTTTAGCTCCAACATAGACCATCAAAAAAAAATTGAAAAAAACTTAACCCGGCAACGACGGGTATGCAAGCTAGTATTTTAAAAAAATCAAATTTTCAGTGTACTAGAAATTAAAAAAAAAATTACGTACGTATTTGAACTCAAAAAAAACAAGAACAAGATAAAAGTTAATATGCAAAAACTCTCAACGCTTTTATTTTTGGAGCCAGATTCCTACTTAGATTTTTTTATTTATTTATAGTTTTATTTTAGAGTGAGCCAACATATATTTCTCTACTTGCTTCCATTGACAACAGCTATAGATTTGCAACCACAATCAAATACTCCATTTCTTCGAAAAATATCCTTTCAATAGTACCTGCCATTTCGATAAATGCTATATTTACGTCTAATAAAAGATAGAAAGAAAACCTTTTAGATTTTATATTCAGATCCCACAAATATGTGATTTGTATGTGGTTCCATTAAGCTTTTGTCGTTGTCATGTTTTTTTCATGCCATCCTTGTGTATGGAAAAAATCTTTGATAACATCCTGGAATTTTTGTCACGCAATTATCATCAATTACCATCACAAAGAAGCCAACATATCTGAAACACTCGTATATAAATGAGAGATACACGTATTTCCCGACCTAGGATTCACTTCTTTAGTGAACACTTGATTTTTTTTTTTTTTTTGCTTTACGCTAATTTCCTGTGGGATTTTCTTTCTTTTGCTTGGTTGCTGATTGTTCGGCTTTATCACTCCTTGTGTGAATTGTCGTATACACACATAAAGGTATTTCTACTAGTTTTTTTTTGAAAATTAGTTTTTCAGATAAATTCATTGGTTCAAAATAGCGTGATTTTAGCAAGAAAGTGTACAAAATATATGCATCTTACGAAACAATGTCAATCATGTTTAAGGAGTCCTTTTTGTTAAAATATAAAACACTTTCTTAGAGCCCTTGGACCACTCTCCAAAAAAAGTATAAGAAACATTTCGAAAAAGTTTTTGTTGAAGAAAATGCACCCACAAGGATCTGATGAGTTGTAAATTCCGCATATCTAAAAGTCTTGAAGAAGGCGATAACTAATTTGTGTTCAAGTATACCAAAATTATGAAATCCTGCGAGGGACTTTTCAATTATTTGTAATCACTTGCACGCATTCTTAACAATTTTGTCAGATATTTTAGAGATACATGTTATGATTTTTTATACAAAAAAATTTAAATAAATTTTAATTCGTGCAACAAAATTGTGAAACCTTCACCAGTTGAAAAGCTCTTAGCTCAAAATATTTCAAGCATAAAGAACTGTGAATAAAGTTGAAAGTAGTTTAATATTTTTCTTTGAATAATATCGGGCAACAGATCACGTTGAAAATATTTACTTTATTTTTGTATCTCTCCTTGAACAAAAAATTTGTTTAACTAATCCACCGAAATAGCATATTTTGAAGTATCTTATCATGTTAAAACTGTCAACGAAAGTTAATATACGAGTGGAGTTATGTTGAAAACTGTTTTGATCACAAATAAGACTCAGAATTTCATCAAGTAGCATTTATTAGAACTCTTTGGCCCTTTTTTTGTCTCTCAGTAGGGAATAAAGTTTTAATCTTGTTAGGAAATAATAATAGAAAAACGTAATCTGGTTGTAAAAGTTGGTGAAAAAATTTAATTATCGTTTATGGTTGTTTACTAAACCATTTTTCATTCTGAAAATTGAAAATATATAAACCGTGGTGTAGCTACCGCGGAACACGTGGAACAAACTGCTCCTGGCGCACAGATAATAACGTCACAAAATTAGAGAGCACGAAATAAACATTTGTAAAAATTTTGATTTGCGATAAATCAAATTATTCATATGTGCGAGGACTCAACCTATACTACTTGTATATTATCTGTCAACTAAACAATATGTCCACTATAAACACAGCAAAAATTCAACACCGCATAAGTAAAATGTTTACTAAATGTTTACTTTTTCCACGAGGGAGAAAAGTTTCAGAAAATTCCACGAAAAGGGGTTTTCCCAGCCATTTTTTTCCTAAATTACTTTCTGTTAGACACAAAAATTCAATTTAGATGTCAAATTCAATTACATATATTTCATTCGAAGATTCGAAGCTGGAATCGCTAACGGTTAAGCAGTTATGCGACGAAAACTAATTTATAATTTTGCACTAGACATAATATGCCAATTTTTTCCCAAAATTCATAAATTCTTTATGATTTTTTTCCAGCATATTCATTTAAAGCGATGTTAAATATTATGGCAAAAGTCCATGAGTGACAAGTTTTTATTAAAAGTTGTTCTTTTTTAAAACATGACAGATTTTCTCTCTAACAGTTGAACTGACATATAATAGAAAGAAATTCAGAATAAAAAACTGGCTGGGAAAACGAATTTCCGTGTATATTCTAACACTTTCCTCTGTCGTTTCAAATTTTATGGGAAATTTTCATCCCGCATTATTCTTTGTAAAAAGCTCAGATATTCTTCTTTAATTTTGATATAAAGACCATACACCTACGACAAACAGGTTGCGTCCTATGAATTTTATATTATGGAAATAAAAAGCTAGGACTTAAAACTATGTGTCGTATTAAAAAAATTATATCAAGGTAAAAAGGTTGCATTTAGAAAAAGCTATATATCAACGCATTCGTGAAAGACTATGATAACTTGACTTACAACATTATTCACAGTTGAATTTTTAAATCACTAATGCCTGGAGCCCAATGAACGCAACGCGAACGCAAAAACTGTCACTTACAAGTTTGTCCCATAGAAATCATTTGAAGTGAGCACAGTGAACGCAGATAACGCACCTACAACGCAAAAGTTTGCAAACTTCTAACTTTGCCGCAGAATTCTGCGTTGACAGTTCATAAAGTGAGGTTGGGGAAATGTCGTTCGAGGAAAAATTGATAGCCTTAGTGCAATAACAGACAAATAACAAAGATAAAGACCAACAAAGCAAATTATCTCTACAAAATTATCCATTTTTGTAATTTTTCCAACTTTATACCACTTTATATTATGTCACTTGTACTACTTCACGAGATGCCATTGGGCTCTGCCGCTGAAATGTTGCGCTGCGTAACAGTTCACAGCGTTGGAGTTGCGTTCGCGTTGCGATCATTGGGCTCCAGAGGTAAAAAATAAAACTCGTTAACTTTTTTGAGGTGTTAAGAATCCACAATTCCAGATTGAACAATTTCCTTCCAAAATTTGCAAAAAAAAACTAGAATTCTTCCCAAAATTAACGTTTTATCGAACTTTTAACAGCTCGAGAGGATACCATAGTCTTATGCTACATTTACACGAATGACAAATTTGTCATTTTTTTCTTGTCATTATGTTAATTCCCGTGTAAATGGCATAATTTTTGTAATTTTTTCTGTCAGAAATTGTCAATCTCTCATAAAAGAATGAACTTGTCCATTCTTTTATGCCAGATTGTCATTCGTGCAAACGCAATATTAGTTATGACAGCTTTAGTATTTTTTAGTATTCAAAGAATGGACAAGTTCATTCTTTTATGAGAGATTGACATTTTCTGACAGAAAAAATTACAAAAATTATGCCATTTACACGGGAATTAACATAATGACAAGAAAAAAATGACAAATTTGTCATTCGTGTAAATGTAGCATTATGCTGGGTTTACACGAATGACAGATAATCACAATCTGTCATAAAAGAATGGACAAGTTCATTCTTTTATGAGAGATTGTCATTTTTCGGACAGAAATAACGACAAAAATGATACTATTTACACGATAATGACAATTTATGACGAAAAAATGACAAATTTGTCAATCGTGTAAACGCAGCATTAGACTGAGGTGTTGAATATAAAAATCCAATAAGAATATGTTTAAAAATTTCAAGTATATTAATTTAAAAAAAATTTATTTTCAGTAAAAAAAAAGCCCAATTTGATCAAAATCCGATTTTTAATCTTTTAGTTCAATTTATTAAATATCAAAAGGTATACTTATGTTTTTTTTTTACCTTTTCAAGTTTATTTTATCACCGTTCATGCCGTTGAATTATTTATTTTCGAGTTATCCGTATACATCACAAATTCAAATTCCTCTCATTGTCCTTGTCATTGACATCATCACCTTAACCATTTCCATTTGTATCGACGCCCTCGACCCTTACTTCTACCAAGTCCTATTTTTGTTGATCGAAGATTATGAAAAAGATGTTATTGGTTTAAGGCGTTTTTGAATTAAAAAATGTTTCGACCTGAATTTTAATTGTTGTTTGTATAATCTTTGCTATACCTCATTAAATATAAGTGCTTTTTTTTATTTTACCTTGTGTCTATTTTGATGAAAAATTGAGTTTTTAAAAGGATTCACGTCACTTTTTCGAAGGCCCCTGATTTTCTCAATAACAGAAATTTATTCGTTGTATTTAATATGTTCAATTTTTTATTCTAATTAGGTGAAATTATTTTCATAAATTTTTATAAATAGAGTTGATCGCTGTTTTTTACTTCTTTAGGTTCAATCAAAATTATTCAATCGTTCGCCTGTGAATTAAAAAACATAAGATAAACTACATAAGATAAACTAATCATCGAATACTCTATAGAGGGCAGACAAGTTTTTTATGAAAAAAAAGAAATTTCCGTTTGTATGGAGGGGAGAGGGAAGAATTGGTGCGATTGGATTTTGATGTATGGAACAGTCATATAAATTTATATTCTAAACACATTTGTCTTTTGTACTTATAGGAATCGGCAAAAAACGGTATTGTAGGAGGGGGGAAGAAATGGTTCGATTTTCCCCGTTTAAGAACTTAGCCTTGCTATTTACGAGAAACAATTTCAAGTCTCTAGCTTATAAAAACGGAAGATTGAAAACCTCAAATCAATATTTTACAAGTGTTTTAAGTTTGTGTTTATGTGTTTATGTTCAATGAAAATTCTACACAACAGTCATGCTCCTTAAAATTGGGCACAATTAGATTTATATCAATATTAATTGATAGAATAAATTGAGTTGTAAAAGAATCACAAACGTTTGAATTTACATTGAGAATCGTTAGATAAGAATATTGCGAGGATAAGAAAACAATTTCCGCTAAATATTCAGATGCTACTTCAATGAATAACAAATCAATAGCACTCCATTGATATTGATCTGAAATGACAGATTTCGATACACAATAGTAACATTGACATCGAAAACGTCTTCCAATCAATTTCAATTTGTTCACAATGGCTTTACTCCAGAAAAAATCTGGCTTTTCTAAAAATAAAGTTTTCTTGTCAAGCATTTTCACTTTTTGTAAGATTTGGCAACTTGTAAGATATGTTAATCACAAATATGTTAATCAAAATAATGTTCTTTTCGGAAATTTAAAGAAATGCCACTTTTTAGCATAAAAAAATTTCATAGGTCTATGAAAATTGTGGCTATTATTGAGTTTTAGAGTAGAAATTTATGGTAATTGGAGAGAGAGAGGGAGGACGATTCTTAGAAGTATGAGTAAAGAATCCAGAAAATTTTACTTTTATATTCACACGGTTAAACCGAAAGTTGTTAATATAGATCAAGAAAATGTTTTAACAATTTGTACAATTCACAGTGAAGAATATTTATATAACACAAACATTTTTTTTTTAAATTTTCTCCTAAAGTCATCTTTTATTATTTCATCAATGTCACCACATGCCAAACTTCCATAATTTCAATTTCGAAACTTTTTATAACAGGGGGCGTTGAGTTAGGAAATAAAGTTTGTTTCTGGATGTATGTATAATTTATCTATACGTTTGAAGTTTTTCATTGTTAGATTTTTATGAATATTAAAATATTTAAACGTTCATTTGGAAAATTTTCTTGATCTTGGAAACGACACAAAGGCTCCAAGGATGTTAAAGAAATTTATAATTTGGTGGATTTCGGAGGACGAAGTAGTAATTGAACTAGCTTCTGTGAAGAATTTCCAGTTTATCTCCGAAAATCAACATCAGGGAGTCAATGTCACTGATCTTATATTTTCATCTAAATCAAAATTCTTGGAGTCGTTTTGAAGTTAAAAATGGTGTACCTGAGATACACACCAAAAGTTTGACACATACAATACAATCTTTGCGCTTACACCGAATATTTAGATAAATATATAACAAACTAGGGGCTCCGCCCCGAACCGCTCTGCTATTTTGGGACTTTTCTAAGAAAATTGAAAAAAAATATTTTTTGTTGTATTTAACCGATTTTTTATTCATAAATTTATATCACAGGAACACATTCTCGTAAATTTCACTTTTATTTCAGGAAATTTTATGAGAAACTAGCTTGCATACCCCTCGTTGCCGGGTTAAGTTTTTTCATTTTTTTTTATGGTCTATGTTGGAGCTAAACTTCAGGCCCATCGGCTCGGTAGTTTCCCCGCGAAAGGGTAACATAGAGGAAGAGCTAAGTTTCGAGATCACTTTACCCCCTCCCTTTACTCCCCCACCCCTCGCGCTACTTTTTCGTATGCCTATGTTGGAACCAGAACTACCACAGACACTCATGCCAAATTTCAAGTCAATCGGTTCAGCCGTTTTTGCGTGAAAGAGGAACAGACAGACAGATAGACACCAACTCATTTTTATATATTAGTATGATTTAGAAACATAACAAAAGCTATAATTGCCAATCTGGCACTTATTGGAGACCCGTATGGTGATATTCGTATCAAAATTCGAACAGTTGTACCAAAATTCCACTTTGAAGTCAAATTTTCCAATAAGATTTTTTCAAATTTATTCCAATCGGATTTTGATGTATGGATGTAGAATCATATCCTAAATAACATTTGTTCTTACACTTTTTTGATAAGATGCACCGTTTTTGAGATATTCGCAAAAAACGATTTCATTCGTATGGGGGGTACCCCCCCTAATGGCCCATTTTTTCCCATTAACGAACTTAGCCTCGCATTTTACGAAAAACGGATCTGCGTAAAATTTCAAGTCTCTGGCTCAATCCGTGCGCTCGCAATCCGCGCCACAGATGGACGGACAGACAGACAGACGGACAGACAGACGGACAGACAGACGGACAGACAGACGGACAGACAGACGGACGGACAGACAGACGGACAGACAGATGGACAGACAGATGGACAGACAGACGGACGGACTTGTAAAAATCAATTTTTTTAATCATTCTAAACTCACTGGTGTAATTCATTTTTGTGTGTTATAACGGGATCTTGGCGTTACAAACGGTAAGGCAAAGTTAATATACTCTTTGGTTTCACCATACGGGTATAAAAAGGACTTTTGCAGGATTAAATTTTCCATGTTAACAAGGAATTCGGTCATTTTTTTCGGTTAAGGTATTAATAAACGATACTGAGTTTTACTATTATTTTCACTTTCACCAGAAACTTGTAGTTCAAGAGAAATTAGGTTATGTATCCATTAAAAGAAACTATCACTTACAATATTACTTTTTTGTACGAGTATGGCCCATGAGAATTCTTTACTATGCATGATTATAGAGAAAGGCGTCAAATGTTATGAATGAAATTGGATTACTTAGGAGGGTTTAAATATCGAACATGTTCACTGGTTCCAAGGGGAAAAAACCTCGTTGTGATATCCTTTAAGTAGTGTGAATATTGGCTTACAATGAAATAAATCAAGGTTTATTTCTGAACTGCAGGACTCACATAACAAACGCAAACTGAAGCGGCATTAAAAGTTTTGAACAACGTCATAGAATAAAAAAAACATGTCAATCGTTTCTACTTTCATATTTCTGAGAAAATTAAAGTCAAGCTATATGTAGAAATTTTTATTTTAATTAGAATCGTAGAAAAACTGAGTTTAACAAAGGTTCTGATTTTATTTATGTGTAGTTATTTGTAACTAAATCAACTTTCTTAGGGTTGTGATTCCATATGTTCTCCTGTTATGCAGAAATATTATTGAATCACTATTGCGGTACAGTCTGTGGCGCAGTGATAAATAAATAATGAATTTCATACATAATTAAGCATCTACTGAGTAAGTGTGCTTCCGTGCGAAATACCAGATTTCATATATGTAGGTATTCAAGTGGCACGCAACCACTACGTGTAAACAAGAAAATTTCCCATGTTATCCTATCTCCTTTTTCAAATATTGTATCTTGGCATGTCGATTATACTACAACCTTCTACTTCTTCCAAACAATACCCCTCACACTCCTAAGAAGCGTCAACGGAAAGAAAATTTCTCAATGGACTTGTTATATTAATTACCCAATCGCTTTTCCTAATTGAGTTAAACGAATGGCGAGTGTCTCGGTTTTCCATGATAGTTCTGATAGGGTTGTTAATAATGTCAAATTCACATACGAATCTTTTATATGTGAAATGTATAAATGAAATTAATTTTGTATGTGAAAACTATTCAATAAGGGCTTGTACATATAAATCATAAATGCGTCATCGTACTTGTGTATTTTAATGTAAACAAGACACTTGTTGAGTTAATATGTGCGAGTTAACACATTTATTTAGCCCACCACCATTACCATCACTTGGTTTATTCATCTTGGTTATTCATCATTGGTTCAGGCAAAGTTCATCCCCCAATTAAAAGCTCTAATTGTCCTTTAACTTTTTACACATGTAAACAACCCTTCCTCTTGATTTCATTTAAATACGGGTTTGTTTTGAAACGGAAACATCATTCAAATTACATATCAGTTTGTCTGGCAGTAATTACGCAAAGACAATAAACATTAAATTGGAACTTATCATTGATATTATCGGTAATTTTCCTAGATATTTTCCAAGCAGTTTTCTATTTTCATGACTGGAAAAACACGAAACTGCTGTGACGGTTAACGTTTTTTGACTGTTCTCTTCACTGATGATTGATCGCATTGAGAGGGTTGTTGTTTAATGATATTGTGTCATCAGCAGGCGTTTTGAATGGTTTAATTACGTTTGTTTTTTCATATATCAATTAAAATGAGAGTTTCCCGCAGCATATATCACTTTCCTGATGGCCATCACCACCATTGCTATTACCATTACCATCGTCACTATCAGATACATGCATTCACACCTATAGATACATAGATTACATATACGTATAGTTCATCTAGCATCTTATCATTTTCCATTATCAGTTTGGTGAAAGCGAAACATATTGTTACTTAAAAGTGGCGAAAAAATCAATAAATGCCGTAAGTTTTTGATAGTTTGTAAAATATTCAAAATCAATTTAAAATACAACACAAACTCACCCCAAAGGTTCTTTATTTCTCACCGTTGTCTTATGTTTGATGAAGCACAATAAATATGAAAAATTATTTCCACCCCTTTGATATTAATGCCACACTTATTTTTAATGCTTGGTAATTTTATTTAATTTGTGTAATACTCCTTTAGATACAAAAAAGTACAGCACGCAAGTATCAAGAAAGAGTTTATTTTGGTGCAATATTTGTGTGGGTGTCCTTATGGAGCCATCCGACCGGTCAATGCGGTTAAAAATACCGTCCAGAGTACAAGATAAGATTGGGCAGGTCTGATTCCGCAATAGCTAGAAACGTGTTAAACAAGAGTAGCGAAAATATTTAAAAACGATCAAAGGAAAGTATCCCTTGAGTGTATTGTTCAAAACTTTGGCGAATCAAGCACCACGTCCCGATAAGTGATTTCGAAAATCAGATAAACACACAATTACACCTTAACTAAGACGAATTTATTGGCTTTTTAACCCGAAAATGGAAATCAGTTAAGAGCAGCTTCCACGCGTACAGTTACGTAGAGACTGAATGAAAATGTTTTCCTTCAAATTGCTGCAGCCATATGAACTTCGGTCGAGTTCAGTTGCGTTAGGTATAGATAACATAGGGGGTGGGTTTGTCAATAGCAAACCACCCAGCGCTCTATGGAGTATTCTTCTTTTATACCATAATCACGTAAGTAAGGAAGGAGTCCTTAAATAAGAGAATCTTACTTCACTCTCTTAAACAGTCTACAGTGACGTGTGCTTTTTATATACAAATTCTTATTGTCTATGAAAATATTAATAATCCAAAGAAAACATTATCGATGTTTTTTTAATAATATTATTGGTCATTGTAATTATATTAAGATATGAACTGCGTAAATTCTTGTATGATCGAAAAACGATAAATTTCTATAGTCTCAGTAAACTCTTTATTGTAGGTACTATTTTGATTAATTGCCCTTTTAACGGAAATATTTTTTTTATTGATCGATTTAAGAACCTCATTTTACCTTTTTGTTGTTATTCAATATATTTTTCAAGATTTTTTCACAATGTCTTTTGGACTATCTCTTTTTAGTTCGCTGTAAAAATTTTATCCATATAATATATAATATCTATCTGTGATAACATTGTACAGTTCAAACTAGCATAAGGCCCACTTAACTGAATGTGATGTGATTTTGTTTGGTTTGACCCCCAGTTGGGCAATTGTAGACTATGTTTTATGTCTCATTTGGGAGTAATAAAAAGGTAGAACACTCAACAAAAATGTGAATTACAGCCTCCATCTAAATCAGTTACTTCGCGTCCCTTTTCCTTAAGCAATGACTTGCTTTTTATATCGAAACTATATAATTATATATCGAAAGTAAAGAAAGTATTATACACCTAATTCTGTTTTTGCGCAAACTTTTATTAACCCTTAATTTATGAGGTGAAAATCATATGCGTAAATGATGAGGTGGTTTCCAACGGACTTGTTCTAATCACATACCAAATCTGTTTTGTATATAATTTCCATTTTATTTAAGTTGAGCCCTTTGTAGTAACCCAAGTTCCAAAATTTGAGTGATTTTTATTAACAAAGGCTAATGAAAAACTTCATCTGTGGTAGTTCTGGTTCCAACATAGGCATACGAAAAAGTAGCGCGAGGGGTGGGGGGAGTAAGGGGAGGGGGTAAAGTGATTTCGAAACTCAGTTTTTGCGCTATGTTACTCTTTCGCGGGGAAACTACTGAACCGATTGGCCTGAAATTTGGCATAGATGTTCGTCGGGGGTCCAGTCCCAACATAGACCCATTAAAAAGTAGCGCGAGAGGTGATGGGAGTAAGGGGAGGGGTGAAGTGATTTCGAAACTTAGTTTTTGCGCTATGTTACTCTTTCGCGGGGAAACTACTGAACCGATTGGCCTGAAATTTGGCATAGATGTTCGTCGGGCGTCCAGCCCCAACATAGAAAAGTAGTCCGAGAGGTGGGGGGGGGGGGGTTAAAGTGATCTCGAAACTTAGCTCTTCCTCTATGTTACCCTTTCGTGGGGAAACTACCGAGCCGATTGACCTGAAGTTTAGCTCCAACATAGACCATCAAAAAAAAATTGAAAAAAGTTAACCCGGCAACGACGGGTATGCAAGCTAGTATTGAATAAATCAAGCAACGAAATTTCATATCATTGTGGTTGTTTTGTTAAACAATTATGTGCAATCAAATGGAAACTCCACAACTCAAGTTATAAAATTATTCAATTAAAATCACAATTTGTGTCTTCTTTGAGAGAGATATAATTTACTATAATTTTCATACATGCGTATGCAATTTATTTTAATAAGAAATAAATTGGTGAAGACAAATTCCGATTTTTTTTTAGAAAACAGTGTGTGTACCAAAAACACATATTTTGAGCAATTTTTAAAATTTGTGTTTTACGTAAAAAATATACGCAGATTATATCATTTAAAAAAAACGTTATCCAGTCAGGAATGGCGACATATCTTTAATTATATAATCTTTTAACAAAACATTGTTAAGGAAAATGAAAACCATAGGAATTTCAGGAAACGATATAAACCAGTTGAATCATACAGTCCTCAAGTGTGAGTAGAAGTAACAGCTCAATCGACTATTCATTCTAGCCACATGGTTCATTACATCATCATACATCTTGTTGCCTTCATTCACGAGTAAACGAACACTCATTCATACCTTAACTTGCTCTCACAGCTAGTCAATCACTAAAACTAACTATTTGTGTAGGGAGTAAGGCAATACGAATATAAATAAAATTGTTCAACATAAAATTAAAGCATTGAAGTGTAACAAAATTGTGTTATCTCAGAAACGAAAGCATTGAGATTAAGCTTATTGTGAAACATTCTCTTATTTGCTTGGATGTTAGCATATATAGACGAGTATATAAACATGTACAACGGTGTTCGATGGAACGACAATAACAATGTGAAATCAAATTGTAAACATAACAAAACGTTAGGATGGCAACAGGATAAACATCGACAGCGGGACGCCTCAAACGTAAGGATGCTAAAAAACAGCATCAGCTTATTTTGAATACTTCCTTCGTGATACGAAATGAAAAAGCTTACAAAATGTTTTTATGAATTCTGTTTTGAAAACTTGTGCTTGCAATTGACAATCAAATGAAAATTAATTCTCCTGTCCACAACAAAGGTCAGTTTCAAATGTTATTGTTCGATTGGTATTACGCAATTTCCATAATTAATGGAGACCTAATCTATCCCGCTGAGGGCAACAATCGCTCTTGTTTCAGGTGCCGAATAATAAGGAATTTGTTTTTTTTAAATATTCTTATTTCCTGGAACCATTAGTAATTTCTAATTTTTAGATGTGAATTTTTTTAAAAATACTGTGCGAGAAACCAAGAAAAAAAAACGATATCGAATGCAAATCTGAAGTAAAAACGACTTTTTATTGTCAACAAATTTATTGAAGTATCTTTCTTATAAAACATAAATTTGTTCTTCAACATAGAGAGACGGGACTTAAGGACGAAATTGAAACGCAAACACATTTGAGCTTATTTAAAATCATAAAAGGTAGTAAAGAAATTTAAAAAAAAAATCAAATAATTAATTAAAAATATCTTACATCTAAGAGCAATTATAAATATTAAACTATTCTAATACAATTGAGCTTAAGTTACAATACAAGTCTTTGGAGTCTAATAATAAAAATAGTTAAGGAATTAAAATGTCCTATATAACCATTACGTTTGGTAAGGCACACTTTTGAACGAATAAGGCCATTGGTTTTCGTAATCTTAGTCTAAAAGGCAACCAAATACTGACGTATATTTAAGGACTAGAAGTATTTACGATGCCAAATGTATACACATGGCCGGATTTCGATGTATTTGTGCAAAATTTTGAAATAGAACAGTCAGGACGGGTGTTTGAATTATGATTTCTTCCATCTAATAAGACCAGGTGATTGTAATGGCTGCAAAAGAGTGTCCAATCCAATCGGCCGACCATTTTGAGGTTTGTCACGACACGGAGGTGACCCTGATGTAATTATATCTTGAGTGTGATGTGTCCAATTGCTATTAGAGGCATCTGATGCAGATCTCCTAAACAAACAAATCAAAAAATTATTATTAAAAAAATACAAAAAGTGCTCTAAAACAAAATCTCACTTTGAAGTAGCTATTTTAAAAATGGATTTGGAAGCAATCCGTTTTCCAGCTTGCCACCGTTTAACAATAAACCGCATGCGTTGTATAGCGACAATAACCAATGCAGCGGATCTATTAAAAGAAAAATATTTACATCAAGTTATTAGCTGAAATGAAGAAATACCCACTTAAATGATTTCGTTTTTGGTTTTCTTGGCTCATTTCCATTAAGCAGTGCCAGAGCTTTGTTTTCATTTTCTTGGTAAGTTTGAAGTACAATTAGTAGATACCTCTTTTGATGAACCAAAGCCTTGCGATGGCTTTCCACACGGAGGTATTTTCCGAACAGGTGATTCGCCCGTTCTTCCATTTCATTGAAATTTGTTGTCATTATTGCGATGTCTTGGGTTCCTAATTCCAATTCATCGCATTTCTTCTGCAAAAGTCTTCGTTCCTCGGTTAAATACTGCAAGGTCTCCATCATTTGTTGATTTTCATTTTTATTCTCTATTAGTAAGACATTCATCTCCTTAAGTTTCTGCATAAACTGATCTGGAAGTGAATTATCCGTACCAGAACTAGCTAATGCCTCCGCCAATTTCACTTCACGTTGAGCACCGCGTTCAATATCACCACGCAACATGGCAATCGATCGCGTCAAATGATCACGCTCAGATTCTAAACTAACTACCTTTCCTTTCAGTTCTTGAAGCTCGACTGCGCTTTGTGTACTCTCGACCCTTTCACGACCTCGTCTTTGCGCGCGCCTTGTTTCAGTCTCCTGAAGTGTGGAAATTCTAGCTTCCAAACTATCAATTTCTCTCGTGGACAGGACCAGCCGCTCCTGAAGATGTCCAACCTCTTCCTCAGTGGCTTCCTTCTCTCTGCTGATTTTATCCATTTCCCTCTTAAGTTTCTCACTGTATTCAATCCGTTCGAGCAACTCGGTTTCAAAACGGCTTCGTTCCCTTTCTAGCACCTTCTGCAAATCTAAAGAACGTTCTTTCTCCCGCTCGTTTTGCGCTGTCAGCATTTTTATCTCATTCTTAAGTCGTTCGGCTAACTCCGACTCAAAATCACTAGATCGAGGTGACCTTCGCGGTGATTCCGGAGGCGATTTCATCATTAAACCCGCCCGCCGTGCCTCGCTTCGTTGAAATACCGAAATCTGTGTAGACAAACGTTCGCATTTATCCCGTTCTTCATCTAGTAGTCGGTGTAGTTCGTGTTCCTTCTCTAAGGCCGCTTCCAATCGATGTCTCATTGCATCAATTATGCTTGCGTCCTGTTGTTGAATATCCTGCGAGTGTTGTTTCTCTATTCTTAAATCCTCTTGAGTTTTTAAAACGTTTGCCCTTTCAGTTTCCAACTGCCTTTGCAAGGCCTGCAACTGAGTAAAAACATTTAATTCGTCTGCTGCGACCATGTCAGTCTTTGTTTGCATATCAAAATTATTCTCCTCTTCACTTTCAATTGCTTTTAAAATATTCGAGTCCAGTTGAGCGGAATAATTTAGTTCTTTTTCAACCTTTTGGGCAATTTCTTCCAATGAAAAAGGTTTCGAGTTGTCACTGTTTTGAGAGCGCAATTTCTCAAGCTCAGATTCGAGAGCTGAATTGCGTTCTTCCAAAGCTAAGCAACGAGCCTTTTCCTCGATCAGTCTCTGGTTCAGTTCTGAAAGATTTTTATTTGATATAAGCTCGTCAAGCCGTGTCTTGTAGTCTTCAATGTCGAGCAAACATTTCTCATATAGTAAAGCCTTCTCCGAGAGTTCTTTACGAACTGAGTCCAGTTCATTTTCGAGAATTTCAGTATTCGGATCTTCCTTGCCACGAGTTTCAAGCTGCGTTTCTAGCTTCGAAATCTGTTCAACGGCACACTTTTCACTGGATTCGTATTTGGAAATGATTTTCTCCTGTTTCGACAGTGCTTCATCTTTAACTTCAATCAACTTGTTAAGATTATCAATTTGACCTGTGAGGGATTGAATTTGTTGTGACAATGAATCTGCGATCTCAGTTTTCTTACACAACGATAGATTCACTGAAGACAGTTTGCTGATTTTTGACTTAAGATCGTGTATTTCGGATATCTTAATTTGAATTTCCGTTTCCAATTGAAGAATTCGATCGGTTTCTTCAGAAGATGCTGCTAAGAGTTTTGTGATTTTTTCCTCTTTTGATTTTAAGTTGTCCTCCAGTTCAAGCAACGTATTTTCCAATTGTGCTTTCTCTTCGAGCGTTTCAGAATGAAGCTTTGTTTTGGCAGCAATTTCTATTTCTAATTTATCAACAATGGCTTTCTTCTCGGTTTCAAGATTCTCCAAAGTAATTTTCAAATTATCAAATTTTAGTTCCGACGCTTGAAGCTTATTTCTTAAATCCTTCACATCATCGCTCTCGTGCAATTCCTCAATTTTTGGCGTTGACTGCTTCACCTTTGAATCATCGATGAATTCCGAGAAGTTGATCTGTCTTGGCATTATGGAGGGCGTCAAACTGCTTCCATCTGTTCCAAACGCAGTAGGGAAAAAGTTTGGCTGGTCAAATGTTTGCGTTGCCAATGACGCTGCGGGCCCGAAGTTGACAAGATCATCGGTTCGTTTCTCAGTTAAATTGGCGGTTGCACATTTTGATGATCCCTACAAAAAAAGATTCAATGATTTTTAAGAAATTTAAACTAGATTAGAAGCTGTTCATAAAATAGGTCACGCGGCGAAGCAAACGGAGAGATTATTGTGTTTGGTGACATTTTCTTTGCTACAACCTACATGCCAAACACCTTCACAAATTTTCATGAAAATGGTGTCAAAAAATTCGGTCATTATCTTCAATAATGGCTCGACAACCTGATCCGGATCTTCATTGGGTCTGTCTTACATTATTTGAGAAAAATTTGTCATGAAACAGAATATTAATATATCGGAGAGAAAACCTATAAGAATAGGTAGGGGATAAAATAATAAAATCATTCCCGTATGAATGCCAAGCCGAATCGATAAAACCGCATAAAAATCGGTCCAGTTTTTCAAAAGGCATGATAGCTTGCTCAAAAGTGAGGATAGCTTGCTTGAACAATCAAATCAGTGGAATTAGAACCGTTTTTAACCTTGACTAAGGTAACAATACATCCATCCAAGAATAATCAGTGTAACAAACAATCATCAGTGTAAAAAACATTCGTAAAACAAATATTGACGAACAAATTGCCAAAACTTACCATCGCTTGTCCGAAATGTTCATCCTGAGGCAATGGTAACGGCGTCTCATTTTCGACTGCAGCTCGTCGAATCACATCCGGTTCATCGTATTCAGAAAACGAGACAATGTCGCTTAATGTGCGAGCGCTTAGTTTTCCCTCTTCCCCTTGATCTTCAATATTTTCGTTTTCCTTGTTGGGACTATTATTCAACTGACTCAAATTTATCTCTAAAATACCCTGAAGTTCCTTTACTTTGGACTGCAATTGTTCCTTCAAATGATCGATTTCTTCATTTTTATCCGCTAACATCGTTTCCATTAAATCAGGTAATGCCAATTTGTTGATCATTTCGTTTTTGATCCTTTCTTTTAATTTTTTATTCTCTTCCGTTTTAGATTTGACTTCAGCCTCAAGTTTCTCGACTGTACTTCGATCTCCATGCACGCCAAGTGCTAACTCCGCTTCCTGCCGATCGATAAATGCTTTGCTTTGCTCTAAGTGATTTTTCAGGTTTATGATTTGCTTATCTCTCGCGCAAAGAGTTTCTTTCAAGTTGAGAACTTCATTCTGCAAATCATGAATGCGAATCGTCAGATCAGATGTCCCTTGCCGCTGGAGTTCTTCGGCGCGATGCCGTTGTTCATCCAGTTTTGATTGCAACGACGAAATTCTAAGCATTTGTTCCGACATACGTTCCTGTAGTAAATCACGTTCGTGTTGTAATTCCTGGAATTTTAATAAAAGGAAAGAAACATCAGTTTTTTGAACATTTAATGAATAAACAAATACTTAGATATTAAAAAATTACTGAGGCATCTAAAATTTGCAGCGATTGAGCGACCCAATTACATTCATTGTATGTTTACCACACCCAGTTTGGAAATTGTTAAAAAAAACTATAATCTAGAAGAATAAAAAATAAAGTCGGACAAATGCAGCACAAATTGACTGCCAGACCACCAATTCTACATTTAAAAAAAAAACGTACTCAATTGATGTTAATTTATATCAGTTAAACTAAGAATCGAGATAAGAAATCAGAATGTGCAGAGATCAGTTCAATAAACTGCTAAATAATTCGCGAGATAGTTTCAATTGAGCGATATAAAAAAATTCGTTTACTATGGGTTCATCATGTTTATAACGTCCAACCACTCAATTAACATAATAGCTACATCCGTATTAAATATGATACTATAGAACTGCTTCTAATAATGATGGTACCTAAACATTTTGGTTGAAGAAAAAAGTTCTCATATTACGCAAGATGAAATTCCCTAAAGATATGCGGGCATCGGAAGATGATGCATGAATTGGTTTACGAAAAACAACAAAAACAAAATGCGAAAACATTGGAAAAAACCTTCTATACGCATATGTTTCACGCTCAATGTAAATATAAACATTTTTCGTCATTAAAAAAGAAAATTGGAAGAAGTACACATTTGGTGTTTATCATCGATCAAGCCCGACCATATCCAATCCCACTTACAGTCTATTTATAGCCACGGTCGAGATCATTGATACCAAAATTTGTATAAATTTACTCACTTCGAAAGAAAGTAACTTGATTTCAAAGGACATTATATCCGCACATAGCAAAATTCAGGACACATAATATTTTTACACAAATTGAATGCACTTGAGAGGAGATAAAAATACTAAAGATTTTCCCTTGAATCTAATCAATTCAATGAAATGCCCGGCGTCGTACTTAACCAACTGAACGCTTCGGACTGTAACAACGAACTGGCAACTGATCAAAATTGTGTCGGCTCACATGGTTTTATAAGAAGGAAGTGTTCACTTCAATGTAGACATTAATAAAAGAGAAATGATGAATTATAAAAGCAGAAATTTACAATAAAAAGTTACTTTTAATCACAATCATCCATATTTAAGTATAATTAAAATATTTGATATTTCTTTCTTGTGCAAAAAGTAAAACAAGACTTTCTGAGGATTATTTTCTAGTCGATTCAATCTTAAATAAAATCCATAAGCATGTATGAAAGAAAGGTGATCGGCCATGTGTTAGAAAATTGGAGATAAGGATAGGTTATACAGTAAATTTGAATTTTTCTCCATTTTAAAAGCTTCTTAGTCCGGTATTACACTCGGCTTAAGTAAGCCGGCAACTTTTGGGCTTAATAAGCCAATGTGCTTACATTTGTGGCTTAACACGTTGGCTGCCAAAGCCTTTTCAGGATTTTGATCGTGCAGTGCCAACGTCTTTTCACGATTTTGGTCACCTGAGGCGAACTTTTTTTTTGTTATTTTTTGTTTCTTTGTGCCTAAAAATCATTTTTGACTACTCGCGACTTTATTATTGGTCCTAATTTTGCAGTTATAACGGTTTTTTTGTGTCGCACGTTTTCGTGCGACATGGCCTGGGAGAACATAAAACATCCTGTGGGGCCACATCCTGTGGGTAACATTTGGGTGTCGCACGAAAACGTGCGACATGGCAGCCAACGTGTTAAATAAGCCAATCCTGTTTGCATATGCTACACAAGTTTACATATGTGTGTGTGTGGACTCAAACCATTGAAACTGCTGCTGCTCATATACTTCCCAAGATCTTTACCTGCTGACGGTCAGAACGAAAATGATTTCTGCCTACTACTTTTCCCAAACCGGTTCACACGCTTTGCATGTATGCAGATTGTCGATAAGCCATTATTTCGAGTGGCAACTTTTCCCTCCGCAGTCGTTTCTCCCGAAAATCGGCTTAAGTAAGCCCGAAAGTTGCCGTGTGTAATACCGCGTTTATTAGAGAGGTTTTACTTTATGTGACATTACAGTCACTTTAATTCCCACTATATTTCCAATATTTCCTGTGAGGCCGCCACTCTTTTTGGTGAACGCGATATCAGAGTATTTTTTAGGTTACTTGGTGTCACAGATTCAACCAAAGGCATCGTGCGAAATCGAAGTATAGGAAAAGACATGTACAATTGGGTACAAAGGGCGTAAATGGATTAAGTAGTTTTTAAAAAAATTTGTACAGACTGTCAGACATTTTAGTAATTTTTGCTTCTCTCCAGCTTCGAATTTTCGAAAGTGAACCCTATTTCTAAAAAGTAAAAAATAGATATCCATTCAAAACCTAACACAGGCTGGGCTACGAACAGTAAAAGCTTTTGATATTTTTGAAATTTTGAAGTTGTTAATCAAAAATATTATAATCTCAGTCGTTAACATACTTAATAATAATAAAGGTGTTCACAGTCCTCTTTTAATTTTGGGTATTCGGTGTTTTCGGTAATATTAAAAGACTGAAAATATTCTGCTGTGAACATCCCACAGCACAGATTTGAGAACAGGGCTTTTATTGGATACGTGATCAAAGCATGAACTGCGAATTTGATTGTCACATACCTTTAAATCCATGTTTGATGTATTTTTTTGAATTTCTATTATGGCAATGGCTATCAAAATTGAAAAAGTTTGCAGTCCGATGAGATTAATAAAAAACCAGCGAGAAAATTTGACAACTAAAAACCTTACTAGCGCCACTCGCGGCCGGAAAGCACGGCTCAAGGCATGTCTACAATTACCGAATCCGGTAATTCATTTTTACATGAACCAAATTACCGTCTCGGTAAAAATCTGTTAAATTTGACTGAATTACCGAGCGGTAAAATTACTCGCAATTTAAAAGAGGACTGTGAATACCCTTAATGGTTTTTTTCATCAAAAAACTTTGAAAAGCGAAAACTTCTTGTTTTATTTTTCTAAACCGATATAACTTTGCACGTTCAAAATCAGTTTAAAGCATTTCATCTCGGCATCCTCCATAAAAAGGAGTAGCATAGCAAGGTGACAGAGAAAGTGGCAAATGTTTATCCATGACAAAAAATTGTGGAAAAATCTTTAGAGCAGCAAATTGTAACATCCACCCGTCGTTACCAATCTTTACGACACCACCAACCAATTGAACAAGTTTTAGGCAGTGATATATTGAAAATATTTTTACAGACCATCGCAGGAAAATTCGATTACTGACAAACATAGAACAAATAGAAACTAAAGCAAAACAAAATTCAAAATTGTAATACACAAAACCGATGTAAAGGGTAAAGCGTTGAAATATTTGAAAGATTTATAAGAATTAAACACAATAAAAAAATCAAATTGTGTAGAATTGGTATATTTCACTAAAACAGAAAAAACTTAGTTGGATTATTGCCAACTATTTAAAAGTATAGTGCCAATCAGTTTAATTTCATTTCAAAGTTTTTTGACTCCAATATTTGGCACCGAACTAATATTCTACTTTAAAAGCGTGTGGTGAATTATGAAGCTTGACACGGATGTATTTTACTTTACTATGCAAACTATTTGAAAAAAGAACTATAATCATGATGGAATTTGCTAAGGATTTGATTAAAGTTTATGAAATTCTTCGCAAAATTTATGTTTTGAGTTGGTATTTGAATTCAATTTTATTTTTGAATAAAATTTAAGAAAAAATTTAACAATAAAAACAAAGGTAAAGCTTTTCGAATTATTTGAGGAAATTGCGAAAATATTTGTGTCAATGGCACAGACCAATAAACTACTGTTAAGCATTTTCTTAACATACTTTTGTTAGATAAATATACATAATTGTATTACAATGATTAATCCACCTAACGGTGAGATGATACCTTTCTTATATAAAGAAAATTAAATCATATTGTTGTCGATTTTTTAAGTAATTTCAATATCTTTCATATATTCTCAACTAGCTTGCATACCCGTCGTTGCCGGGTTAAGTTTTTTCAAATTTTTTTTTTTTTTGATGATCTATGTTGGAGCTAAACTTCAGGCCCATCGGCTCGGTAGTTTCCCCGCGACAGGGTAACATAACGCAAAAACTAAGTTTCGAAATCACTTTACCCCCTCCCCTTACTCCCCCACCACTCGGGCTGCTTTTTAATGGATCTATGTTGGGGCTGGACCCTCGACAAACATCTATGCCAAATTTCAGGTCAATCGGTTCAGTAGTTTCCCCGCGAAAGAGTACCATAGCGCAAAAACTAAGTTTCGAAATCACTTTACCCCCTCCCCTTACTCCCCCAACCCCTCGCGCTACTTTTTCGTATGCCTATGTTGGAACCAGAACTACCACAGACACTCATGCCAAATTTCAAGTCAGTCGGTTCAGCGGTTTTTGCGTGAAAGAGGAACAGACAGACAGACAGACATACCCCAACTCATTTTTATATATTCTCCTTTCAATAAACACAGATACAATGATTTTGAGATGTCTCTAGTAATTAGATTGTAACTTACCGAATAATTAGTTTTAATGTTGAAAACTTGCATCTCCAAGTCGCGAATTCGCTTGATAGCCGCTTCTTCGACCCGAGTATGTTTGGTTAATTTTTCAAAAACACGTTGCACTTCATCAATCGGCAGCGAATGCTGTTTCGGTGCTGTATGCACGGGTGATGCTTGTGGCGTTGGATTCGGTATTAAAGCTTGAACTTGTGCTGGTACTGAAACATCTTCTGAAGGACTTGTACTGCAGCTGTTTGAACAAACCGCTTGATGAAGTGACTCCAGAGTTTTTGTCTTTTGATCCAACATGGTTTCAATATCACGCAGCTGAAATTGCATGGCAAATTTGAATTGTGAAATTAGTTTATTTGACGAGACAACCAAGTGTGAAAAAATAAACAACCTGTTCTATAATCTGTTTCAACACAACAGCTTGCTCTGCACTTGGCCGTGAATTGCTCAACTGTTCCTCCAAGTGGGCGATCTTCTCTTGGAAACCGTGACCTATTTCCGTCTTCAGACTTTCGACCTCCTGCTGCAGCGTATCATTCGAACGATTTTGTTTCGAAATGAATAGTTGGAGCTCCTAAGTGTTTCCCCGGAAAATATAAATATGTATTCTCAGTTTTTACTGCATTTTTATACATCAAGTAAAAATCTTCTCACCTTGATCTTTTCATTTAATACGTGCTCGTTCAGAGCTTTACTGTCATTTTGAGTTTCTAACTCTGAAATAATTTCCCTCAGTACAAAAATTTTGTCAATTGAGGCTTTCAACTCCGTTTCCAATTTCTGCTTGTTTTCTTCATGTCCATCAACTTGCTGCGTTAATTCTTTGATTTGTTGTTCCATCTGTTCGACCTGTTTATTTACGAGCGAAAAAATATATTTATAGATTTTAAAATACACTAAATAATCTCTTTGCACTTAAGGTTTTAGTAATTTTAGTAGAAGCAATAAAAACCTTGTTAAAAAGGATATTTTTTTTTTATTAAAATTGAATCAATCGAAAAATCTCTATCATACCACTTAATTGACGACTGAACAATATCTGGCCAACGCAACGGAAAAAATAGAAATTCGATGAATGAACGACATGAAATCAAGTTCAACAAATTTATTTTTAGGTTCTCTGGTGAAACATCCGTTTATCCGAATTTCGATTGCAAAACCGAAAACAAACAAATTTTATACACAGAATCCAGTACGTACCAAAGAATGTGAAGGTGTGAACATATTATGTGTTATTTGGTTTCAGCATTTAGGGTTTTTTTACACTTGATTACGGAATCCTACTAAAAGCTTTATGAACTTTTGATGATTGATGGTAAATTAACACATTTCTATGGGGAAATGAATCCTTAATCAATTTCCGTCATTTTTATTATTCCATTTGATTTTTTTAAGAAAAATCTACCGAACAACTCAAAATTACTCTAAAACAAATTGAGTTTCTAACAAGATTCAAATTAATTCTATCCAAAACTAAAGCAAATATGTTATTAAGCTAAAGTCAAATTGAAAAAAAAAAATCTCAAAAATCGAAATCTCGTCAAAAAATAACTCTAACTTGAAAGAAAATATCAGACCGGATACTCACCTCCTTCGAGGCATTTTCAAAGGAATTTCTCTCTTTTTCTTTATCACGAATTTGTAATTTTAATTTTTCCATTTCCTTTAGGAATTCATCCCGCTCTAATTCCCTTTCGGCAGCTTGATCTTCCAAAAATTGTCGAGTGGCTTTGAGCTGCTTGTCGGCGGCATCAATCTAAACATAGTTGGTAAATTTTTTGAAGGCATAATTGTTTAGTCAATTTTAAATCGCTACGTGTTACTTTTTCTGTTTCAATCAAGAACTCAAAAAATTATCCAGCTAGTAAAAATGATGTCAAAACTACTGAAGAAGATTAAAGTAAAGCGAAATAATTTTTAAGAAACTTTTTTTTTCATGCCAATTTTTGTTGTTAATTTTTTTCTGTCTAATATTGAATTGCACCCAAAAATTTCATATGTGTAGAAAGATATTCAAGATTTTCCCGAGACAAAAAAAATTCAATCATCTTCAGTGACAGAAATGGGCTCTCTGCAGGATTTACGAAGTGCGGAAAAGAGAAAATGGTATGCATAATGTAATGTAAACTAGAGAATCCATCCGTGACCTTTTCCCCGGACACTGTTTCTTTTTAAGGGTGTCCAGTGAAGCTGTCTTAAATGTCTCAGCGGAATTTTGAGCCGATTAGAAGATTGCTGCATATAAATCCAAGAAGGACATATCATGGAATTACTCCTCTCTTGAAAGTTTGAGGGTCTCAATTTCGAAATGATAATTTTTTTTTATTCTGCGGCACATTAGAAAATTGACAAGAAAAATTTTATAGGGGCGCAATTCTTCCTGTTTATTTTTGTTTACAGAACATGGCTAGTAAGAAAAATGCCATTTTCTATTTTCCACAGAACTAATGGCCAGAGATCAACTGACGCCCCGTGCTTGCGTTTATTAAAATAAAAAAGTGTTATAAAAATCTCTACGCTTGATCCTAATTGGCTGTCCGAAAAATATGTCACATTTTTAAAGCGAGGAGGGATGCAACAGTCTGAAAGGCGTAAACATACCAAAAACAAATTCCATATAAATAACCTAAATACGTGTGACGAGGGGTACCTGTATTATTGTTCTGTACTGCCAAACCCTTCGTTCGAAAAGTTTATCATTAGCGAGACGTATTTTATGGACAAAACCTAAGCTATTTGTTAAATATTTTAAGCGCGTTCGAGGTTGTGACCCCAATGTCTGAGCTGTTTCTCTCATGACTCCTGGTTTTCTAACATTTGTTATGACAAATCTCCTGGGGCCAATTTCTGTTACTAAAGTGAATTTTTGTGCCTCGGGATTTTTTTAAATATCTTTCCTGTTTGTTGTTTGTTAAGACTATTCCAGATTCTATAAATTTTAGTCAAACTAGATGTGAATTATGTTTAAAATTCAATTATGTTTAAAATAAAAACTTCTGTTCTAATCGTTCCATTAATGATTACTACTAAAAATTTGAACAAATTTAATCATATCTAAAATCTACCATACTGTTTTAAAACTGAGCAACAATGAAGCAAATTATAAGAAATTTTCTATCATTATGAAAGAATAAGAGAAAAGAAAGTCTCGACAATAGGTACCTAAAGAGAGAAATCCTTTTTTGGCTTCAGAAATTAAACTTTTTAGTGCGATAAAGAAGTAAAAAATTAGTAGTGTTAAAATGCGTCTTAAATAATAAATTTTAGTGTTTCATGCGGTTTTTCAATTTTATAAAATATGTAATAATTTACCCATTCTAGTATACAATACTAACCTGCGCTTGTAAATCCTCCCGATCTTTTTTACCTTCTTCTACGACTTTATCGCCCTCCCGGCAAAATTCCTCGATCAACTGCAATAGTAAAGAAGTATTCTCATTCATCCCTTTTGTTGGCGTGCCCAGCAATGACCTAGCTTTATCCTGCAACTGCGATAAACCCGTTACGGATTTATTATTAGCACGTGACCGCGGCGATGATTTTAATTGTTCGATGCCGTAACTTTCGCAGAAGACTTCTTTATTAAACGAGTCGCATTGCTCCAATTGGTCCCTGAGCGCGGTCAATTCAAGTCCAAGTTCCCGATTCTTATTTATCGTAATCTCGAGTTCTCGCTGGAGTTTCTGACGGTCACCTTCCGATTTAACCAACCGATTGCGGAGTTCATGAACTTGGAAATTGAGTTCACTGGCCGGCCCAGTTGATGGATATGCGTCTTCTAACAAAGACTCATTGTTTATTGACAAACGGCTAAGATCTGGTGGTAAACTAAGCGGCACTTGATTAAACGCAACTACTTGATTTTCACGTAAAAGATTCTCATTGAGGGAAGTTTGTCGCAACATTTTCTGCGGAGACCGCTTAGGAACTAAATTGGAAAAATGGTTTCAATTACTCGAACAATTATAAAAGGAAATGAGTTTTTCAACTTACCACTCTTCAAACCGTCTTCCTCCTCACAGCTATCACCGTTTTCTTGATCAAACTTCTTTTTGTATAAATTGTCAGATAATTCTAAGAGATAATTGGCTTCTGTTTTCAATCTTTCTAAACAATCACTCAAGTTAAATGTATCGAAGCTATGGTTTTTACTTTTTATGTATTCAATTAGTGATGGATCTTCAATTATGGATAAAAGCCCAGAAACATCAGGCACGAAACGTAACTTCTTTGATAATGTCGTCTGTAGCAGGTCTGGATTTGAATTGGCAGATTCGTTTAATAAACTGCTATCGTTCTGTTTATCTTCTCCCATAGCACTACTGTTCGGATTTGGCTGATACACACCATGCCTTTGAAGTTCCTCAAGTAATGTGTTATTTAAATCATCATCACACGCTGAAATGCATTTAGCTAATTCAAACAACAACCATCTGAATGTATTTGAGAGCTCCCGTAAATTTTCTCTTTCGCCGACAATTTGATCCAAATCACGGTTTAAATCGAACGTTGAATTTCGCTTCAGTTTACGATTCAGCTGCTTCTCATAGTCAAACTTTAGGCGCGACATCTGGAAAATTTAAATAAGCATCACGAAAAAATTATTCAAATATTATTAAGCGTTGAACCTCTTCTTCATGTTTTATTTGCAATTGAGCAATTTCTAATTGACTTTTTGCTGTGAACTTTTCGCGAAGTAAAATTAATTCAGGGGGCCAATGATTATCATCTGTCGTCGTTTCAGAGAGAAGGGCCTAGAAATAAATAAAATAATAAGAAGAATTAGAAAATAAAACTACCTTCTATATTTTTTAGATAAGATTTCTCTTAATTTCTTATAATAAGTAACTGAAGTTCAAGATCGAACCCTCTATTTCTTTAAATGTTCGATCTCCTCAAAAGATTCCTCATGTTTGCGGGGCTTTACAGAATACGTTGGTCATCAACGGATTCATCAGTGGTTGATAGTACACGTCAAAGCGGTTGACTATCAATGTATCACTACGATTTATTTGATTTACCGTTGGTATTGAAATGTTAAAAAAAGGAATACTTTGACAAAAACGACATTTTTTTTATATCATGTTGCATATTTTTGGACAAGTTTGTTTAAACAATTGCCCATCTAACAAACATAAAGCTTAGAAATTTTTTGAAAAAAATGTTATTTATCTCATTCAAAGAAACTACAAGAAAACTATGTTGATTTATTTCAAGTGGATATATTAAGGCGGTGAAAATTTTCCTTCAAAACTGCTGTCCATTGAATCATGAAATGTTTATCACTACGGCATTATGTTAAAAAAAAGGCACGCACCAAGAAGTGCGAACCGTGAAAAGCATGCAAATGTTCTATGCTAAAATGGCACGTTTACATTACACATGATTTACTTCCACTGTTACTCACTGCGACAAATATCGCATGTTCTTTTACAATAAAATGTCTCATAGCCTTATTATGAGTAACAATGAAAAGAATTACAAAAGTGGAACATATTTCACAATTTTCATTCGTTGACGCCTTTAAACTGCATTTCGATTAGAATCCTAAATATAGAATTAGAATTTACAGACGAATAACTGTGGCTTCCCATCTTCTAGAGTTTACTAAAGATTTAAGGACTTTAAAATTGGATTAGAGTTTCGCGTCTATTTTGGATTTGAATTCGTGATCTTGAAATCTTGGAGTTCATTTATTGGATCTTCTTATAGAACAAAAAGTTTCCGTTCTTTACTCATCGTTTGAGAAGTTTCGCATTGTTTGAAGACTTAGGATATCGAAAGGATTTTTAAATATTTAAAAACAATTCGCAAATCGAATTGTTAAAAATAGAGAGATATATAGGACTGCGGACAAAGCAAAATTTCCATCGTTTAATAAATTATGTTCAGAGGCTGAGGATTTGGTCGTTTCCTGCCATCTAATGAAGGTTTGATTCCCGAGCTAGAAACAGATCTTGCTTTGCATTTGCCTTTCGATATGAGAGGATTGCACACAAGTAATTTGGGATATAAAAACATCCAAATAAAGACAGACTACGCCAAAAAAAAAATCATTTTTTAAACCAAGTACGGTCAAAACAAAACAATTGCATAAAAACTACAATTGTTGACTTTGTTTGCCACAATTTTGAATTGGTTGAAATAAAAGAAACTGTTTAAAATTGTAAACATCTCACACAACGATTACTGTAGCATTGAATGAACTCATAGCGCCGAAAAACCTAAACAAATCAGAGCCCCTATCACCGAATACGATACGATTGGCTCGAATCGTTAATTCAATGTTGTTGTTAGTGTTTTATGCCAACAACAACATTCAATTTACGATTCGAACCAATCGTAACGTGTTTGGTGATGGGGCCTCAGTAATTCAAAATTTGAAATGTTTATAAATTAAGTTGATCTAAAATAAGATTTACTAGTTTTGGGATTAATGTCTAGGAGAGATTTTAGTTCAGAATTTATCAATGAGTGTAAAACATGTTGAATTTTTTTTATAAAATACATCAAATAAAGGAAAATTGCCAGGTAAATATTCTTTAAATATCTAGTATTTTTATATCTTTAAACTAAATCTTTAAACTTATTATATTTTTAAACTAAAATAATGGGAGAATATATTAACTCACCTCAGCCACATATAATTGAAAAGCAAATGCAATTAGATTTTCAAATACGTCTCAATTAAACGTCAAATTGATCTATTAAACGATTTGGCCCTTAACCAATGACTCTAACGGAAACGCATTTATTAGTCAAATAGGAAAAAATTTGAACAGGAATTGTCACAGAGTTAACTGAACTCGTTTCACTTAAAAATAGCGTCAGCCCAGCAATAATATGCTTGTAATGTATTTTTCAATTGAACTGCGCGCGCAATATCGATTCAAAAGTGAAATTGAACGGAACCGGTACAAATTTAATCAAAACCACACGCTCAAATCACTATTGATATTTATGAACTTTGGTTGGAACTTCTCTTACTGTTTGATAAACACTGACGGAAAGATTTTCGACTGGTGAAACGATCCGTTTTAAATCTTGTGGATTACTAATCTGTGAGCGTCTTAACTCCTAAACATTTACTTAGGAATCAAATTGGTGCTGCCATTTAACTTTTTCACATGTTATAGCGGTAACAACACTTCAAAATTTTTATTTGAAATTAAAGGTTTTGTGATTTGTCCCATACTACAAAACAAATTACAGCAGGTTACATTAATTTCTTGTTCACCACAAAACAAAATCTGTTCAATAATTTATTGACCTATGTTAAACTACTGAGAACCAAAACAAAATAAAATGCTGGCAGCACATATAGTGCTTACACATTTGGATAGAGACCGAGCCCTCATCTGATCTCAACCTGCGAATAGAAAAAAAAACATTTTTGGAGTCTAGATGCTAAAAATAAACGAGAGTCTTCCTCGTTTTTGTTAAATGTGTTCTGGTGATAGACTTTCCTCTTCAAGGAAATAAAAATCTTTCAACGGCGACTGACTAGAAGAAATCATAATGAATTGGGGTGGATGCATGTGTTCGATAACATCTCCCCACATTTGGATTAAATCAGCCACAAAAAAATATTATTTCAGAATGAGTGTTAAGGAAGCGGACGCTTAATTTGAGTCAACATCATTTCTAAACTAATTTCATAGGGAATAAAAAATTAAACTGGATTGGATTTCATCTTATGAGTAATTAAAAAATAATTCCCGCGGGGCTTTTGGCATGACTCCCTTCTTTTTATTAACCGACGCCTTTAGTAAAACGATTGTAATTCTTTGTATCAAATGTTGCATTATTACAGACACGATCTTTAGTTTTCTAGGCCATTTAAACATCTTTTTCATTGTGCGATTGATTGCGATAGAAAAATCTTGTTATCAAAACGAGGTCAAAAATTACTCAAATAAAAATAAAATAAAATTCGCTAAAATTGAAATTTCCACAAACACACATATATGATATTTTTGCATAAAGTCGATTCAACCGAACATCTGTTTAGTACGAAAATTTAAAAATAGGCGAAAAACATATGCTGAAATTATTTTAAAATTTTCTTATATTTTATTTTTCGATTAAAAGTGATACAATTTTAATTTTATATCCTCATTTTTTTAGATTTTTAACTAGAAATCTGATTTTATTTTCAGTTTAATTGAATTAAAAATTGTACGCCAATTTGTCGCCGAAAAAAATCCTGATAATAATGCTCATCCAGCAATGTTGCTGATAATAATGGTAAAAAATATGCACAGTTTACAAATAGCGAAATACGACTTTTTGTAACTTTATGGCCTTGAATATATTTTTTACAAAAACATGCCTCGTATTTGGACTAATGGACTGAGTTTTTAGAGATTGTCGGCTGTTAATATAATTTAAATTATATTACTAGCAAATAATCTCGTGTGATTGAAAAAAATGTTGATAATTTTGCAATTCAAGACCTAAATCATGACACGTAAATTTATAATGTAAAATGTTGATATTGGGTTACATTGTTTTAGATATTTTAAATCCAAGGGGTTCGAAAATATACGGGGATACAAAATATCATTCGGTAACAAAGAAAAATTTGGGTAGGCACATTGATTTGATCGAACTGATTTTTTGATGTTAATTTGACTATATCCTTTTAGCATTTTTTCCACGAATCGGCCAGACCAGCATTTTATGTTTTTTAGAGGCAAATACGTGCCGCACGCCAAAAACGCTAGAAGGGGGGAGAATCACTCTTCAAAAAGGGTTAATTCAATTTTTTCGAGATATCAAATTTCAGTGGTTCTTAACATTTTTCAGTTAACGCCTCCATGAAGGATCCATTAAACTCACATGATTCTATTAACTTTTTACACATAATGTGGTATTTGTACTAAAAAAGAGAACGAATTAAACCGTTGACGGTTTTTTTAACACTCTAACTGCCACGACAGTTTTAAGCCTTTTTCGAATATTTAGTTGTCAGTCAAAAAAGCACTAAGAGAAAAAACAAATGAAACAAAATTATACCTAAATGTTATTTTATTACCATAAAACTACAAAAAATCGTTGCAGTTGCAGCGAACACTTTAATCATTTTCATTGCGGCCGTTGTGTACAATTAGGTGTCCGGTATTTTTGACGAACGTGGCAGTTAGAGTGTTAAATTTATAACCGAAAATTTTCAGAAAAAGTTTGTTGTGGTCGGAAATTTGTTTTGCAAGCATTTTGGAGCATTGCAAGAAAAAAAATCTGTTCTAATATCGAGTATTTTAAGACAATTTAATGTAGCTTTTCTTATATTTTCTCCACACTAAATGTTTTGTTTAAACAAAAGTTCCTGGTATATAATTCCGATTCCAGACTTTTGACATATGCCAGAGAATCATGGGAAACGCGAGAGTGTAGATGGAAGGTGCTTCATTTGCTATAATTACTCTACGCTTGACGCCGAACTTTGGCGAACAAAAAGTCGGACGTAATGTACCTAATTTATCTCATTGAGCCTATAATTTGAGACTGAAAATAAAGAAAAGACAAACTGAACGACGCCGCATAAAGTCTTATTAGCGAAACTATGTATTAGTAATTAAATATTAAATGCAAGAACTCGGTAAATTTTTTGGCATGAATGTGGATGGTAGACTCACTTTGGCCGACATCAGATAGCTTCGCTCGCATTTGCCAAGAGTAAACATAACAAAAGCTATAATTGCCAATCTGGCAATTATTGAAAACTCGTATGGTGATTTAAGTGAACGACGAAGAGTTGTACCAAAATTCCACTTTGAAGTCAAATTTTCCAATAAGATTTTTTTAAAATTTATTCCAATCGGATTTTGATGTATGGGAGTTTTATGTAGAATCATATTCTAAATAACTTTTGTTCTTGCACTTTTTTAATAAGATGCACCGTTTTTGAGATATTCACAAAAAACGTTTTCGTTCATATGGGGGGTACCCTAATGGTCCATTTTTGCTCATGAACGAACTTGGCCTCGCATTTTACGAAAAACTGATCTGTTCAAAATTTCACGTTTGTAGCTCAATCCGTGCGTCCGCAAGCCGCGCCACAGGCGGACGGACGGACAGACGGACAGATGGACGGACGGACATGCTAAATTCAACTTTTTTTTTTATCATTCTAAACACACTGGTGTAATTCATTTTTTTGTGTGATGACGGGATCTTGGCGTTACAAACGGTAAGGCAAAGTTAGTATACCCTTTGGTTTCACCATACGGGTATAAAAATTCTCCGCCAGCATAAACCAGAGTACAAAGTGTACCGCACCCAAAAAAATTGATTCAAAAATATTAAAATTGCAGGGGAACTTCGACGTTCACTTCTGATGGAAGGAGTTCGGTAAAATTGTAGTTTTGTGCATGAAGTAATATAACTAATATTTCAAGTTTTTTGATTTGAGATTTTTAAAATTTATAACAAATTTTAATACGACCAATTCAGGCGTACGAAATCAATTGATATGATTTTCAAAATGAATATATTCAAACATGGATTTTAAATGGATTTTAAAAATAAGGTTAATGTCCTCAACCAATTATTATACATATTTTACAAATATTCTACTTACCTGTAAATTTACAAAGAAAATTGCGACGATTTTCATTACATCTATATACATTGAAGCTTAAAATAAATTAATTTCATAACTTACCTGTATCTGGTTGTCCAATTCATTTATAATATCTTGTCTAGCTAGTGTGATTTGCTCTTGTAGACGACGTTCATATTCAGCGGCAATTTTTCGAATTTCATGGCTTTCGTTATTGGCATCGTCTTCATCAATAATTAAATATGACGATGTCGTCTCGGCCGGCATATCATCCTCATTTTTAGTTTTACTCTTTATTTATTGAGGTATATTTGCATTTGTATTATGTTTTCGGGAAATTTGATTAGGGATGTTGTGATTGTTACATGTCACAGAGTTAAATATCAACACCGATGGAAAATTGGAAAACAAGAAGAGAAAAACATGCAGTTAACACAACAACAAAGATTTTTTTTACATTTAAATTTAAAAAAAAATGTCATGGACGATATTGAAATTTACATTTCGATTTTTTCAAATGCAATGAGGTGAACTTATTTTTGTTCTTATAATAAAATTAAAAATAACATTATTTCATTTTATATTATGTAAGTAGCTTAATTATAAGCTCACCCCATTCACCAGGGTAGGGTTATTTGTTTTAAAAATTATGTTTGAAAAAAATCTAAATAACTAAGAAATTTACCAAAAAATCGTCATCTGCATATTTCATTTCAAATATTTTGATTTTATCATTTAATTTTCTCACTATGTCTTCATGATTTTTATTAATTTCTCGGATTTTTTCCTGATAAAATGATTTCAGTTCATCAACACTTATTTCAGGATCCTGTAAGAAGCAAAAAATTTCCATTTAATTACAAATCTTTGATTTTATATTTGAATTTTTTTAATTCAACAAACCTTATCTTGATATTGCCCCGATTTTAAATTTCTATTTAGTGCCTCGCTAATATTTTGCGACAAAGTTGTTGGCGTCATTTGCCTGTGAGTTGGACTTGCATAAAGTAGTTCTCTAGCCCGTTTTCTTGGTGTACTTTCCTTGGATTTTACTTTTCCTTCATCAGGCAAAATTTCCTGATCAGAAATATCAGAGTTACTATCATGTGAGTTTCTTTGACTTTTTTGGGAAAACACTTCCTCGGAATATCTAAAATTTAGATAGAAATCATTAAAAAATGAGTTTTAAAATTAAGTTTTTTAAAATTTTTTTTTTTTATGGTCTATGTTGGACTAAAACTTCAGGCCAATCGGCTCGGTAGTTTCCCGGCGAAAGGGTAATATAGAGCAAAAGCTAAGTTTCGAAATCACTTTACCCCCTCCCCTTACTCCCCCCACCCCTCGCGCTACTTTTCCGTATGCCTATGTTGGAACCAGAACTACCACAGATACTCATGCCAAATTTCAAGTCAATCGGTTCAGCCGTTTTTGCGTGAAAGAGGAACAGGCAGACAGACAGACAGACACCAACTCATTTTTCTATATTAGTATGATATGATATCCAATTTCTCATCATATGTGGTTTAATTATGTAAGAAAGATATCATGTCACCACTAGGCGGATAGAGCCATGGTTTTGTTTATGTTAAATATTTGGTGTTCATATAGTCCAGTAGTTCATATAATGCGATGTTCATATAACCGCTAGTCGACTGTATTATATAATTTTTGGTAACTCACTGCTTCTCCAAATCGGCGCATTTCTTCTCAAAGTATGTACGTAAGTTTTCCATTTCTTTCGCATGGATCGTTTCTAGTTCTTGTCTTAGTTGTAACAGCTCTGTGGAACCATCCTTCACACTAGTCAGTAATTGCCGTAATCTATTTATCTGTAAGAAAAATTAATAAAATAATTAATATTAATGATAAAAATTTCAGAATCTACAGTACCTCAGTTTCCCTTTCGTGTTTTTCCCTATCCACTTGATCTGCCAACATTTTGATTTCCATGTCGTACTTAATTTTGACCTTTCCAATTTCCTGACTTAAAAAATCATCGAATTTCTTCTGGACCATGAAAAATATTCTCAATTCATCGGCATTTAAATACTTTTGAAATTGTTCGATTTGTTTAGTGATTGGCATGAATTCGGGATCGCCAAGTTCATAAATTGTCATAGGATCATTTAATTGTCGTTCCTTGGAGTTACGATGTGACGTAGACATTCGGTCTTCATTATCAGTGAGAAAATGTCTGTCCAAATCCTCATCACTTTCGCTAACCAAGTCAATTGAGACCTCCGACAACCTTTGGCCAGTACTATCCTGATCCCGTGGCCAATATGGTTTCTTAATTGTGTCCAAAGTATCTGTCAATTGCTTCCGGAGCAATATCACTTCAGTATTCAACTTCTCACTTTGCGATTGCAATTGCTCGCGTACATGCATCGATTGTTGCAACGAATCTGTGAGCTTTTCGATTAATAAGTCGCGTTGAATGATCTCAGAATGAAAATCAAGTGTCTTAAAAAAAAGAATGTTAATTTAACTATAAAAGTGATCAAACTTTTGGAAAATATTTACCCGATTACCATAATCCTCATGAATTGTTCGATATTCCGTTGAGGTTGTTGCTAAGCTACACGAATCTCTTCCAGATGGTGGCAATTCCTTGAGCGAATCTCTGCCATCGTTATTTCCACTTCCATACGATTCTCGCCTATTTGCAGAATCTAACTGCATGTTGAGTGATGCCAGGCACACATTCTTCTCCGCCACCGTGTCTTGCAGATCTTTTATTTTACTTTCTAGCATTTGAATCATATTCAAACTAATAATACTGTCGAAATCATTCGATGTGTGGTCGATGTCGTTCAATGCTGACGCCTTTTCTGATTCTTCCGTAATATCTTCCAGCGCCTCTTTTGTAAAATCGCATGAGATTCGTTCCATTTGCTTCGACGAGGCGACCTCATCTTCCGCTTCTTTGCTGGGTTGCTGAGATACATCTTTGCTCGATGGTGGATCATTTACCTTTGTGACCTCGTGAAATGAAAGAATTTTCTCTTTAAGACCTTTCACATCATCGTCGGTATCACCAGCTGCTTCGCTATTTGTTGTACTAGGAATTAGCGGCAGTTCTTTTAAAGTATCTTCAAGAATTCTATTCATTTCCGATTCGTTGTTAATGTCGATATTTGGATCTAGAGAGCTCAGTTCATGTGCATTTAATGTGATATCGATTGTGTGATTCGGTGCTAGGATGTCGTCAAAAGGATTATCAAATTCGTCAATTGCAAGTCGATTTGAAACACTTGTCGCACTTTGATCATCGGTTAATTGAATAAAGTCCAAAGTGTGATCTAAACTTCGATACTTTCGATCCTCGAAATTGATTCCAGGTGGCTGATTTAATTCTAGACTTCGAGTATATAATTGACTTGGAGCATTGCTACTTTCATTATGTAGTTCTGAGACATCATTTTCAGTGCTTTGATTACTCAAACTGAGCAAATTTTTCTCCTCAGTTACCCGAGTATTTTTCAAACCCTTTCCAAGCTCTTGACTTGGTATTCGAGATGTTGTGGCTGGTTGAAAATGTTGTGCCAATTGTCCACCGGATAATTCTTTATCGTCAATACTGAATTTACTACCACCAGGATCGATATCGAAGAGTTCTTGTTTCTTCAGGAACAATTCATTGATTTTCGCCTTTTTCGCATCATCGCCACCTGCACTGCTATGAGCTGGAGTTGATCCAGCCGTTATCACCTCTTCAATATCTTCCTCAATACTGTTCTCATCGCTTTTGTTCACCTTCAAATCAGTGTCCATTGCTTCAAATTTGTTTGATTCCACTGCTGAGATTGTAAAAGTTTGAAACTCGTTGTCCTGTTGGAAACCAGCACATAAATTCGCATTTTGTTCATTGAATCCGATTTGAATAATTGAATCCGCAACAACAGATACAAGCTCGACTGTTGGAGTTGAATTTGTGTTTAAGGTATCATCAAGGTCTTTCTTTCTTGTTGTTCTTCGTATCAGTGAGGTAAACTAAAATTCAAATCAAATTATTTTCATTAAAAAGGGTATTAAAAGGAGAAATCAATTCGGGGCTATACATAGAATACGTGACACGTCATGGGGAGTTTGCGATAAAATTATGAAAAAGTGTAGCAGGACTGTTGGAGGGGGTGGGATTTCAAAAGGTTAAATTTAGCGTAACGTATTTTATGGAAAGCTATAAGAGAAAATTAAAATTTTAAAAAAATTGATGCAAAACTTTCGACGATCAAATGGATTTAAGGGCTTATTGATATCGCATGTTCCAGTTTCTCTGAACTATAACAGATCCACTTCACTGCCGGCTAAGATTAAAATTAGAACCGATCCGGATGAGATCGCAATGTTTTGATCTTCACAGCACACAGTAATCTGGGGAATTTTTGTGGTGAGTCAACACAGGTTAAATTCGACATAAAACAATAAAAAAAACTGTTTATTTTATTACCGTTGAGTGGAAAAACGATAAATCTTAAATGCTGTCTTAAAAGGATAAGAAAATTCTTTAGAAATATTATAAAAACCACAAAAATCAAAATATTTATGACGGGTCTAGAGTATTTGAATAACACGTTTTTCCTGAATATTCAACACTAGTAGGTTTTTTGGTCAAAGATGTTGAATAATATAATATTTGCTTCTCTCGAAACGAATTTTCTGTTCATTTGTACTGGATTTCTCAAGGCGAACGATTGAATATTTGAAATTCGTTCAATTGAAACAAAGGAAGACAAATTTGTTCTTCACCAAAGTTTAGTAGGAATCACCTTCAGAACAAATACTAGAGTTCTGTTATTGACCTGCGGAACAGGTAGGGACAGGGACAGGGTGGTAATAAACAGAACTTTTTGTGTACCTTTTTCTCTAGATTGATTATTATTAAACTCAAAGCACAAACATTTTTCTATTTTTTTTTTCACAGCGAGAACAAAAATTTTCTGCACAAATTATATGAATTAACAGATGACCTCAAAATATGAATTAAAAAATTTATCCGTTTATGCACATCTCGAGAGAATTCTAACAAATGAAACTATTTTTAAAATGAGACGATGTCAACCTCCACACCAGTCGAGCACACATCTGACCCATGTAAATGATTAATCAGCAAAAACTTAAATTTATTCAGTCGGTTTATTTTTTGGATGGAAATTAATTTTTTTGCTTTTGTGTTTTTTCCTCTTCATTCTTCTCAGCAAATAAAAACGTCCTTATGATGGATTTATCTCTGAGGAATCTTATCAGGAAATTTGTCATTTTAATTAGTAGTAAAAATGTCGAGCATTTGTTAGAACCAGTAGTTCAATCAGATGGAATGCAAATAAGTTTTAATCAAATTAACGTTCAAAATATTTCAATTTATGACTAATTTAAGGGCAGATAAACCGAATTCCAAACATCTGCAGTAAAATTAGTTTGTTTTAAAAGATAAGTATGCTTGTTAATTCAATGGAAATATTTCATTTACACGAGAGTGAAATTCGAAAATGTTTATTTAATGAACTGATAGAGAACTAGTGTTTTAGACTCGATTGACAGACTTGATTATTCTTAAGCATAAATGCATCCAAAATAGAACACGGAAATTACACGAAAGAGGCAAATGAAAAGGTCGAAAGAAATGCATAAGAAAACATAAACTAATTAAGCCTTAAATAGTATTCTTCTTTAGTATGATGAGTTAATAATAAACATTGTAACAATCTTATAAATAATTATTTCAAATTGTCAAACACAAACAACATCGTGCTCAATTCTTACCTAAATACGTCATAAAAAATGCACTAAAATATTGTATTATTAATCACAATTTTGTTGGTTTGGTTAAAAACATTTTCATTTTTCTCTTTCCTTGCAATAGAAGAAAATTACTTATTGTGGACACAAAATTCTACTGTTCTTAAAATAAATTGACCTACCCAGCCATATATGTTAGAAGCGTTTAATAAATCCATTCTAAAGGGTTTAACGCAAACAAGGAAAAAAACTTTTTTTTTAAATCTTTTTTAGTTTGAAAAATATTTTGTCATTATTTGATGTCGTTCTACGCACTGCTTGAGACTAAAACAAGAATTTCCTGATTTTTCATTTTACTTGATTTCGTTTTGAACTTTTTTGTGGAAATTTTTATTTTTCACTTTTGTTTATTTATGGAGAAGAAACTTTTGACTAAACTTTGGAAACAACTGATTGCCAATAGAGCACTTCGTTCCGTTTAACGTTGGCGAGAACTGCATTTCTTAACTCGCGGAATCATCTTGCGAGATCATATTTTTCAAATTCCGGTACAATTTTGTATCAGATATAGAATTAAACTAAAGTAACACTGATGAATCTCTCGTTTCGAGTTCATCTCATCCCATCTGATTTGTAAGATTGCTCAACTTTAATGCTTTCGCTTTGAAGACAAGGCGTGCAGTTCCAATTTCAACACGGCTCCCAGTGTGTGCTATCCGTACAACAGCAACAACATGGGTAGCGGCTTCTATTTTTGGAGTAACCGTGTGTAGCCCATTTACTTGCCTCCTTGTGGGCCGGAAAAGGGTACTCTACACATCATACAAATCGTACTCTTCTCCATCTTCATTTTAATTTCTTTTCTTATGGGTCTGATTCGCTTCTCTCCAAACATATATGATAGGTACTTACATTCAATATTTTTAATTTGCCGAATGAAACGCTTTTTGATCTCAATTTGCCAAATTAAACTCAAAATATAGCCGCGTTGATGAGTAATCGATTTTTTTCATGAATTCTTTCGTCTGATTTCAAAGTTCATCCATAATAGAAATTTATTGTCAAATCTTTGTTGCCTTTAAAAAATGTTTGTTCATAAAGTATTACACTTTCGGCATAAAACCGGGTGTAACCGGTTGCAAATTTTACTGTTTAAAATTCATTCAAAGCTAAACTTTCAAGAGCCTAGACATGTACAAATTTTTAAAATCATTTCAAATAAAACAATTAGTTTTTGACAGTATTTCGGAGTAATAATTTTGACTCTTATTAATAATCAGAGATGCAAAACAAAAGATTTTTTGGATGTATTCGGTTCTGGTTCAAGGGTGAATTGGATTTCTGATTTTTAGTTTTGGTCCTAAAAGTTTTAAAACTTCATTCGGGTTTTGAGTTCAAAAATTTCAAAAAATTGATTATGGTTCATAAACTTTCAAAATTTGAGAAGACATTTCCAAAGTTTCCAACTTTTTTGCAAATTCGCTGCCTTTTACCCAAAAATTCAGGTAAATATGAAAATAACTTCTTCCTAAAAAAAGCCAAACTCTGGGAAGTTGCTGTCTTATTCTTACTATTCGCAATAGCTTGTGGGGACACCTCACACCCACTGGCTGCTCCTTCGTATTTTTAATAGACAAATCATACAGAAATAAGGACATCTAATAATATATAATACAAAGGGGGATGAACCGCGAAGCGGTTCGGGGCGCAGCCCCTAGTTACATATAAAGCTTTTGAATCAGGACAGGAAATGAACAGCCGTCGGTGTCCCGTTTCCAGAGGTTTTACTGTTTTCCAAATACAAAAATATTAGATTCTTACGTTACTAGACTTCCAACAAATGAAAATGTAAAATATTACAATGAAGTTTAATTATAAATTTGATATCGATTGGATATGCGTCTTTATTGTTAGAATGGTGTTGTGTCCCAGGTCGGTGTGATCCACATCGCAGTTTCTTGGATACACGAAAGGCCCATCGAAATTTGATTCTGGGACTAGCGATATTCCACGCATTTTAGAAAGTAAACATTTATTTGCATTTTACGATGTTTACCCTGCATATCAACAGTTAAAATCGATTGAAAGAGCCTTTGCTGGGGCGAAATTTCTATTTTTAGACGCACAAGTTTTAATGCCAACTGAAAAATACCTGAATGCGATTCATTCTCACTGAAAGCGTAGGGAAAAATATTATACGTAATAAGAATTAAAATCAAAATTGCAATTCAAGAAATTGTGCAACGAAATTATTCAAATTCATAAACAATGCACAATATTCGGGAGTTCAAATTGCTTCACTTTTTGCAGACAAACAGCTGCAAATCTCTTACCTCAAGTAATTTTATTTTCCAATTCTCTACTTGTGAATATGCGATATTAGATGATGGTTTAAGGCACGGTGTTAAAACTAAGATTAATTAAGAGTCTTTCGAAAAATTGAAAACTAAAACGGAACAACGCTTTTACCTGCGTCTGTCAACTAATTTTGGGATTTTTGACATTTTTTTTAATATTCTACGAATATCCTCGAAATATCCTATGTATCAGCTACAGACACCTAATGTTCTTGAATTTAAATAACTGCGAAATTTTAATGCAATGAGTGTGAACTGGAAGTTTTAATCAATAAGTCTCATTTCGTGCAAAAAACACATAATCAAAACATGAAAAACATATTTAAAATTCATTTGTGAATTTATAATTTAAATATTAGGAACACGAACCCATCGATTTTTCAGCGACATCTCTGTTTCAACAGAACAATCGTAGTACTAAAAACCGCGGAAGTTGAAAGATTTTAGATTATAGCGGCTAAAACCCACGAATAAAGTATAAATATTCGGAAATGATTGCTTTTCAATTAATATAAAACGAAATTTCGAACCAAAATTGTAAAAGTTTTTCCACGGCTCTAGATGTTTAATATATATCCGGTATTCGTATGATTTTTCCTGTAAAAAAAACATAATTAATAGTATAGTGCGTAATAATGTATATATAAATCAACCCATATATGAAAAAACCAGAAAAATATATTTTTAACATATTCCAGTATATGTTTCATGCACGAAGTTAGCATTTTTAATTAAAAAAACGTGAGAATGCCAGAGGCCAATAGTGAAGAAAAGCAACATTTTTATTTTAAAAAAAATCCATTTGTGTGGAAGAAGGAAGAAAGAGTGGTCCAATTGATTTTTGATGTATGAAACGGTTAAGTAAAATCATATTCTAAACACATTTCACCCTTACAAGTTTTTCAATATGGCTCACCGCTTCCAAGCAAATTTCAAAAAAAAACTGTTTCATTGGTATCTTAGGGAAAGTTGAGGGGAGGAGGAATGTTCCGATTTTGCCCGTTCAAAAACTTAGCCTTGACATTTACGGGAAACGCAACTGAAGAAAATTTTAAGTCCCTATAGGCTATAGCTCAATCCTTTCGAAAGTTATGGTGCCAAAATCTTTTGTCATCCCTAACACCCTGGTGTAGTTCATTTTTGTGTCCGACGATTGGTTAGATGCGTTACAAACGGTATACTAAATCTAATATAGTGCCAGATGATATATCATATAGAGTATACAAAAATCAGTCCTTGATAATATAACTTCGAAATACATAAACATTCCAAAAACACCTGTTTGGAGGTCTATTTGTTATGCAATTGTATTCTGTTACATGAATCTATTTAGAATTATTATATTCAAAGGTCGATTGTGACTTAAAAGTCGCTCAATTTAAGACGTTTTAATAATCGATGTAAAAAACACTTTTTGTGACGTCAAATACGTGGTAAATTGCCATCAAATGTTCTTAATAATAATAATTTTAATCTAAAGTTCCATTTAAAAATCCCCAATTAAACTGTTTTTACAAATTTATAAGCCCGCTAAAATTTTCACTAAAAGTGACAACATAAATAATATATTAACTTTTAAAAATCACCGATGCGTAAATTCACTTACATCCTCGTATCTGAACATGACAGGAAATCCACTTAAATTCAAAAACATACTCGGCGATCCATCCCAGTATATTTGAGGCAACATTTTCAAAAGCATTTTTGTAATAAACAATTTATTTTTATTAAATATTCGGGGCGATTTCGCTCCCGGCAGTAATTACTTGGACTGTTTTTCCATTTTACCTTGTAATTTATTTTATGCTAAAAATGTTAACGTGTTCACAGGCAAATACAGTTTTCTCATTTCCCCCCAACTGTACATATACATGGGGCTAAAGTAACGCACACACGAACAATAAAAAATTCACAAAGAAGAAGAAAAAAACAGTAGAAAACATTTCATATGATCACTCCCTTAAAAGCATTTTCCATGCTTCAATTTCGGTTGTTATGTTTTGTGCTATAAACAGTACTCATACACCATATTCAGACCAGACCCATAGAAATGAACTTATGCGCGCCATAATCAAATTATTATTATTTGCATAGAGGATTACCTGTGCAGGATAGCGACCCTGGCGTATATTTTTTTCGCCTTACATGTTTTTTTTTTTAAATTCCCAGTCATAAATTGAATTACGTATGCTTATATCCCTTTAATTAGTGTAGTACAACAAAGTTTTCCACCGTATTTTGCCAACAGTCCCAGTACAAATTCCATTTCACAAAAACCCATCGCCATAGTCTCACGGTTGGGAAAACAGTAAAACTTTAACAATAAATCTTCATTTAGATTTTGCGGTGGAACTGGATATGGACCGGGATGATTTGAATTAGAGTACCTACTATCCACCGCCACTGCATTAAAAATCCATACTACAGCTTCGAAATGAAGCTATCTATGTTTTGACACGTACCTAATAATAGAGCCTCACCACTTATCCTTTGGGATCGAAATTCTGGAATTGGTCGATTTTAATGTTGGCTCGTAATGACAAGAGTGTTTTCCACAAAAAGGTTTAGGAATGAGTTTTCAGCGGCATTATGGACCGCTGGTAAAGCCATTCCAGGAGGCTTTTTTAAGTTCTACTTCGCAATTTCACCATACCTTTGAGTATATCAAACAAAAGGCGATATGGCAGATGTACACAAAAAACTCTGAAACGAATGTTGAAAAGGAAAAATGCACAGAGGAATTTCAGGAAAATGAGGAGTAATGAGAAAGGACCGTAATTTGAAAACTTTTAAACATCATGCATGAGAATTTCCGCGATTTTTTTTTGTATTTTTGTAATTTTGTCGTACACATCTCATACCAACTTACATACAGTTGTTTTTTACCATGCGACTGCAAAGATTTAAAAAAAAGTTCCTTTTTGAAACTAAAAAAAGAAAAACGAAAAATGTAACAATCTGAAAAATGTAGATATATAAACCGGGCGGATTTCATGCAAATGCTCGTATGGATTGTAGCACATAGAGGTGTATATCTAAATGCAAATATACAGATAGGGGAACATACCTATACAAAAGTTGTGAAAAAAATAGTATTAGAAAAGCGGACTTATACTGTCATGATGAGGGAGGATACCTCCCATATGACGCTTAAGTAGTGTTAGTAGTTGTACAATACTGTAAGTAGTTGGGACGCATTATTACTGGAGGACCTTTTGTTGTCAGACTTCTTCTCGGATGGTTCATGATTTTCAATTAGAAGAAATGGAAATTATGGGACTGGGACTCATTTTTGCTATTTTCCACTGTACTATGCTATACTGCAGCTCTTTAAAGATATTTTCATGAATTCCGATGAACACAGTAGAAATGTGGATAGGTTTTATAGATAAATATATAGACAAAAATTATAGGAGAGTAATGTATATAATGAACCTATTCCTCTCAGTTTACTACTTTTATTAACATCTAGAAGACAAACTTTTGGTAACTTTTTGTTTTACATAAATAGTCAAATCTTTTGAATTTCTATTATTAAGATATTAAACATGTTTTTCTGGCATCAATTCAGAAAAATTTTTGTGTGATTAAAAAAAGTCCATGATCAACTGTAGACATTTTTATATTGGCCACATTTTGCTTTTAAATTAAAAATCTGGGAAACATGTTTATATAAATTACCATAAAATTATCTGAGCTAAAAAAGGAGATAAATATCACAGAAAATCCAATTTTCGATCATTTATTTTTTGTGGTTTCCCAAGGTGCCAATTGATTGGAAACAAACAACTTTTTCATCAAAATCAATCAAAATAAAGAGAAATACTAAAAGATCTACAATAATAAAAAAAACTTATTTATCATACTAATATATAAAAATGAGTTGGTGTCTGTCTGTCTGTCTGTTCCTCTTTCACGCAAAAACGGCTGAACCGATTGACTTGAAATTTGGTATGAGTGTCTGTGGTTGTTCTGGTTCCAACATAGGCATACGGAAACGTAGCGCGAGGGGGGGAGGGTAAGGGGAGGGGGTAAAGTGATTTCGAAACTTAGTTTTTGCGCTATGTTACTCTTTCGAGGGGAAACTACCGAGCCGATTGGCCTAAAGTTTAACTCCAACATAGACCATGAAAAAAAAATGAAAAAACTTAACCCGGCAATGACGGGTATGCAAGCTAGTTATAAATAATTGAATGTAGGTTAATTCATTTGATGACGCCATATGGAAATGGCAATAAGTGGTTTGTATTCAAGTGTGCTCATTGTTAAGTGTCCTCTCGTATAAAAGTAGGTAGGTACTACAAAATTTACAAAATATTTGGTAAATGATAGAAATTATACAGAAGAGTGAATTTTTAGGTCATTAAAGTGGATTGTTTCTGTTCTAAAAGGCAATTATGAAAAACATATGTGTTAACACACGCTTAGATGAAACATGACTATTTTAACATGCCTACATAATATTTGAGAATATTTGCCTAACCGGAACAGATTTCCCATTCAGGTTCATTCAACGGAAATTTTGCTTTTAAATAGAAATTTAATTCTGTATCTTTGCGGTTAATGTGATGATCTAAGTTCTTAAATTTAACCAGGATTAAATTATTTCGGTCGATTCACATTTCCCGATCTCGTATTATAAAAATATCCATTTGTCTGTTAGTCTGTGTATAAATTTTTTTAAAACTACTTGAGCTAGAGTGATGAAATTTTGCAAGAATCTCAAACCGTCCTCGTGATATAAAGTTATTTCAAAAACTTCATTTTTTTGCAATCACCTCAAAAACTAACTGCTATTATTTTTTTAAAAATATAACTAACAAGAGAAATCTTAAAATAACGTCTTGCTGTTATTTGCTGTTTTAGTTGCTATAAAATTTTAGGCTTTGTGGTACACAAAATATATTCAAACTCAAATTATTTTTGCTATAAGTAAATATAAGCATATAAACGTTTTGTTATTCAATAAAAATTAAAAACTTTTGCACTTTCTGTTTTTGTAAAATGTTTGCGATTTCGGCACCGAACCAAATTCTTAAAATATATAAAAATCCTCGGGATTTTCTTCTTGTCAGTGTTAATACTCTATATGAGAATCATATTAGATTTAGTATACCGTTTGTAACGCATCAAACCAATTTTAAGACACAAAAATGAACTACACCTGATTAACAAAAGATTTTATGACAAAAGATTTTGAATTCCGCATGTTCATCCGTCTGTCTGTGTGTTTATCCGTCTGTCTGTTTGTCCGTCTGTCTATCCGAGACCACCAGAACTTTCGAAGGGATTGAGCTAGAGACTAGAAATTCTTTCCAACTGCGTTTCTAGTCAATGACAAAGGTAAGTTTTTGAACACGGGCAAAATCGGAACATTCCTCCCCCCCCCCCCCCTTTTTTTATGAAGAAATAGTAAGTCCTTTTTCAACATCCAGAAGAGTATTTGAAATTATTCTTGTTTGTTTAATTTCTTTGAAAATATCAATCCAAGAACAGAGCATACCCTAGTTTTTACAGCACAAATATATGTTTGTAAATATCTTTTACTATCTGCCCAATGCAATAGTTTGCTATTAATAATTCTATGCTTAACTTGGCTGTATTTAGTATACTGCATTTTATGGTTGGATTAGTGCCAGGAAATTCAAAATTCGTCTGGAAAGGGATTACAGCAAACATCGTTTTAATTTAGAGCTGAATACGACTTCTCTGATTATTGCACACGATTTCAATTACGATAAGACTTCTCGTTTAGCTGGAATGCACAAATACGAAATTTTTCTGCAAACCACAAATTGCCTCAGGATTACATTTATCCTAGCCGAAAATAAAATTACTCCACGCTTACAAAGAATTTGCGGTAGAAAAAGGTTTTTTCATCTTCATATAATTGTGACAGGCGGTCAAACCGGCGGTTCAAGGAAGGAAAATTATTTACATTTTGAAAAATACATTTCTACATTTGGCTTATGTATTTTTAATAGTGTATTAATTTCAAAGAATCAACTAAAGGAGTGGCATTGAAAATAAAAATGTACAGTAAAATTTCAAAAATTATCTAAAATACATAATTATAATTTCGAATAGTACCTAAACTCAAGTATAAAGTTGTTAAATTTATTCAGTGTATAAAGCAATCAGTCAACTTGATTATATACCTTAGGAATCAAAATTTTCGCAATTAATGTGGCGTGTAGTTTGAACAGAACTGCAAAATGCTATTTCGTATATATGATTCCCACAACTTATACGTTACTTCCTCTTTATGATCAATTAAAGGGAGAAACAGTGTTGATGACTCGTTAAAATGAACGTGATATCCATAACCATTTTAACTTGAAGCCATCAACTTGGGCAAAACCATCAGCCATATCCTATATCTTTACCATACAAAGTACTAGGATTTATAATTTCTGTGCACCTACGAGTATGAATAAGAGAAAGTTTTACACGTGATAAATGAGCTTCTGTCGATCGAGTTGAAAAAAAAACGTTGTGTAACCTTAATATTGATGATAAATACCATATGTATAACGTATATGCAGTTTATCCAACAGCCTCTCCGTACTCTGATATTGTCTTATAACATGATACTGCGGTGACGCCATATATATAATACCATATATATAATACCATAAATATAATACCATATATATAATATTATATATAAGTCTCGATTATGTGTAGTTCAAAGCCTTTTAAACTAGCTTGGAAATGTTCCTCGATATAAAAATCCAATTTGTATGCAATATAATCTCTGCAGATTACTTGTTAGTCCCAGTTTCATCATCTGGAAGAGTTTTAATTGAGTTGAAGGCTTTTTGAGCTTATCTACAACACTGAAATTTGATTAGAAACACTAACGGAAATGCAATTCGTTATAATCGGGGCTAGTGTAAAACTTCATAAACCACCGCACATCTCTATATTAATAAATCTTAATATCGTAAAGTTGTATAAATTGTTGCTACTTTTTTAGCTAAATATTTTTATGCACGATAAAATTGAATTTTTATTATAAATTAATTTATGAGTATTTGAACAAAAAAAACACCGTATATTATATTTTTAAAAGTTTGCTTTTTAACATCAAAACATTAAACTAATTAGAGAACATACAAAAGCTTTCAGTTAAACACAGCATAAAAAACATAACAAAAGCTATAATTGCCAATCTGGCAATCATTGGAGACCCGTATGGTGATATTCGTATCAAAATTCGAACAGTTATACCAAAATTCCACTTTGAAGTCAAACTTTCCAATAAGATTTTTTTAAATTTATTCCAATCGGATTTTCATGTATGGGAGTTTTATGTAGAATCATATCCTAAATAACTTTTGTTCTTGGACTTTTTTGATAAGATGCACCGTTTTTGAGATATTCACAAAAAACGATTTCGTTCGTATGGGGGGTACCCCCCCTAATGGTCCATTTTTGCCCATTAACGAACTTAGCCTCGCATTTTACGAAAAACGGAACTGTGGAAACTTTCAAGTCTCTAGCTCAATCCGTGCGCCCGCAATCCGCGCCACAGACAGACGGACGGACGGACGGACAGACGGACAGACGGACGGACAGACGGACAGACGGACGGACAGACGGACGGACATGCAGAAATTAAATATTTTTATCATTCTAAACACACTGGTGTAATTCATTTTTTTGTGCGATGACGGGATCTTGGCGTTACAAACGGTAAGGCAAAGTTAATATACCCTTTGGTTTCACCATACGGGTATAATGACATTTTATAAGTGTATTTAGAAATCCATAAATAGAGACAAATTCTGAGTGAGAATTTACTCATGTTAATTAGTGTAGTTAATTAGTTTTACCAACGAATAAACAATAAATTGATTTTCATTTAATTATAAATACATGACTCTTTAAATTCAACCAATATTTATTACAAGCGACTCGACAATTAAAAATTGCGTTTGTGTTGCAAAACCTCGCCATGCTGAGGAAAGTGCTCAAGGTAGATCAAGTTTGGTCTCCAAAAAAGGGTTCTCAAATTTTCGATTATCAAAAGTATATTTAACGAAGACTTTAATTTCCGGAAAACCCCAAAGTGCATAATTATATTGTTGCTAACATGTGATATGAGCAAAAATACCTATTCGTACTTTTTGAAGGGTGTCCAGAGGAGTTTTTTTATACCCGTATGGTGAAACCAAAGGAACTTTGCCTTACCGTTTGTAACGCCAAGATCCCGTCATCACACATAAAAATGAATTACACCAGTGTGTTTAGAATGATAAAAAAAAGTTGAATTTTGCATGTCCGTCCGTCCGTCCGTCTGTCTGTCTGTCCGTCTGTCTGTCTGTCCGTCTGTCTGTCTGTGGCGCGGATTGCGTGCGCACGGATTGAGCTAGAGACTTGAAATTTTACGCAGATCCGTTTTTCGTAAAATGCGAGGCTAAGTTCGTTAATGGGCAAAAATGGACCATTAGGGGGGGTACCCCCCATACGAACGAAATCGTTTTTTGTGAATATCTCAAAATAGGTGGATCTTATCAAAAAAGTCCAAGAACAAAAGTTATTTAGAATATGATTCTACATAAAACTACCATACATCAAAATCCGATTGGAATAAATTTTAAAAAATCTTATTGGAAAGTTTGACTTCAAAGTGGAATTTTGGTACAGCTGTTCGAATTTTGATACGAATATCACCATACGGGTCTCCAATGATTGCCAGATTGGCAATTATAGCTTTGGTTATGTGTTTCTATGTGCCCGAGAAATTTTGCGCTCATTAAAAGTTTGCTGGATAAGAACGTCAAGATAGACAAAACATTACTTTTCCCTTGCAAATATAATGCTTTCAAGTGAATGGTCGAAATGCTAAAATTATCGCCTGCGGCTCATTTCTTCGGGGTATTGAAAGTACGGGGCAAAAAAATTCTATCTGACGGACATTTTTTGACGGTAAAAAACGTTTTCCTTCAGCAAAATTATGGGTTCGAAATTTTAAATGCTTTAAAAATTCTAAATCATTGTCCCTCTGTAAATTTCAATGTAATTTCGGCCCAGCAGGAAGCAAATTTATATCCAGTGGCTATAAACCCATAAGGGAAGAAAAAGGAATAACAAGCTATGTCTAATACTTGGACTTTTATGATAAAATAAATAGTTTTAACTTCTGCCTCCGTTTGACCCAAAACCAGTATTTAAATAATTAAACCATGCCCGATGTTATATACTGCAACGTCGGAGATTTCTCGCTCACGAGTCCTAGTTTTCTTAAATTAAAAAGACGAGCCAAAGAAGAAAATTTGTTTTACAACAAATCGCTCTAATTTTTCTGCGACCCACTTTTAGTTTACATGTGTAATAGTTAAAATGAAATGAACAGTAAAAATTTACAACTTTTCTAATAAAAGGTTTTATTGAAATAACCCTAAAATTTATTTTACAGCATGCCTCAAAGTTAAACAAAACTTTTTTCTATTGACCATGCAAAGCGAGATTTGAGGTAGAAGTTACAAAATTTCAGCTTTATATACGAATACATATGTATAAAAATAGTGATCCGAAAAATCATTTTCTTGCATAGAAACCGCCTTAGGTTCGTTGTTATAAAATTTTTCATCAGCACAGCCACCGCTTAAAATGTTGAGCCTATACTATTCCCACATATTCATGTATTTTTTTCTAATTTGTACATTAAGATGGCACACTCTTAAAAAATCCTGGGGCAAACAAACACCGCCCCAAACATATCTGAATATAAACACCTCGCAGTGTGAAGTTTAGCTCCAACATAGACCATAAAAAAAGATAAAAATTTGAAAAAACTTAACCCGGCAACGACGGGCATGCAAGCTAGTACTTTCTAATTGGCTACAATAGCCTAATGGGAAAGCGAATAGCTCGACTTTCGGTAAAGACATGCTGGAAAATTCTTAACAAATATTAAAAACACCACAAAAAAATCAAAACCTCTCAAATGCATGTAAAAACCAAACGTTTGAAAGGTCAAATTTATTGATTTTTTCAATTGCTCTAATAAGTTAATGTAACACCAAAAAATTGTTAAAAATTAACACTCACTATTGTGAACACTCTGGGGTGGAGTTAAATTTAACACCGAAAAAGGTGGACTCCCTCAAACTCCGATTCCTTGCCACTCCGTTTTTTCCAGAGTGTACAATCAAAATATTCAGCTTGTGTTGTAGTATTGATGTATGTAAACGTATATAGACTAATGTAACATACATATCGGCAATGCCTGGTATAAATTAATTCCAACTTAACATATAGCGAAAGAACTTTTATAGATGGTTCATGTTTAACCATGCCCAAAGACCATAGGCAAATGCTTTTCTTCCAATTCATAGACTGTCAAATTTTGGATTTTCCGGGGGTTTAACCAAAAGTCCCTTAATGTTGTTTTAATTTCTATTGTTGTCGGTCTACCGCATCCCTTCAAGAATGCTTTTTACCCCAAATGAATAATTTTGTCTAAAAGTCCACGTCGAAATAGAACAGCATCCTATCATCACATCGTTTCTGGCTAAATACTGTCCGCAATCTTCTTGATGGCCACAATTTCTCCACATTGGAATCCACAACAACGACGACTATAGAGAATTCATCCATGGGCAAAATTACGCGCCAGTTTACCAAAGAAGACCTAATTTATTTTAGAATACAAGATTTCTTTTTGTTTTGGGTTTAATTGAACCTATTTTTAAATGAATTTTTTCTAAATATTCTTGCGGTTATATGTAGGATTGTTCTTAAACTTTCATTTCTTGAAAGCATCATTTAAAATATTTTCTTTCTAATTTACTACACATAAGTAGTTGTAAGGGCGCACTAACTTTGAAACTGGCGTCATATAAATTTATTATCAATGACAACACTGAATATTAAAAAGATTAATCAACATCTTTATATTCTCTCAAAGCTTATTATTTTTTCAAAAACATTTGAATACAAAATCAAAGCTAAAAGCAACATTTTTATCCTTGAATTGTCTGTGTCACACCTAGAGAGTGTAGAGTTTTAACGAAATTTCTTATCCACACTTGCCTCAGGCAAGGTGTTCTCGAAAGGTGACAGACGAAGCTGAAAATTAACTTTTCGAGTTTTGAATAAGCCGAATGGAATTTTCCAGAGGAATTTTGGAAAAAATCTCTGATATGAAAACCCACAACACATCAAGTCTAAAATGATTTGCCCAAATTGCTATTTGCCTTTCAACTTCTTCTCCACGTATTTTTTCGGATGTCCACAACAATCGTCTTATCATCTTACAAAATGTATAAGAAAAATATAGATAAAGTCATAATAATGGTACTGATTCTATAATCATTGGAATGGCAGATTAATGATAAATCTTCTCCGATGGCTTCATTTCTTCGCTTTAGGACCAAGTTTTGTTAAAAAATCTTGATTAAATTTTCGTGAAGCTCTCCGTCTTGTGATTGAGAGCTAATACAAATTCGGAGAAGCTTATTTTTTAAGGATGCCTTTAACATATAAACGACCGACGAAAATAATGAGATTATTGCAAAGGTATTGTTTTTAGAATATTATAATATTCATATTTGGATTAGGAAACCATTATTCAAATTATTAAGATTTACCTTTCTATTTCTTTTCAAAAAACAATTTCCCACTTTTGTTTCAAACGATGTGAAAACAAATAATTCAAATTATAGAATTTTTATTTGCATCTTCGTACCATTTTTCATTCAAATGAAACCGTTTTTGCGATTTTCTAGAGAATAGCGTATCAGATCAGAAAAATTGTTTAGACAAACAGTGTTTCGAATTTTATTTCAAATATGTATTTACGTAACATCAAAATTCAATCCGACCACTACAATATTTCACCCTTTTACAAACATAATGTTTCTGATTATGTACCCAAAAATGGTGCATATTTCGTCAATTTTTCTTTTATCTTTAGTTTTTTTTTTCAGATTTTTTTTGAGTCGAGAGTTTTTTTTTATTTATTACTAGCTTGCATACCCGTCGTTGCCGAGTTAAGTTTTTTCAAATTTTTTTTTTGATGGTCTATGTTGGAGCTAAACTTCAGGCCAATCGGCTCGGTAGTTTCCCCACGAAAGGGTAACATAGAGGAAGAGTTAAGTTTCGAGATCACTTTACCCCCTCCCCTTACTCCCCCACCTCTCGGGCTACTTTTCCATATGCCTATGTTGGAACCAGAACTACCACAAACACTCATGCCAAATTTCAAGTCAATCGGTTCAGCCGTTTTTGCGTGAAAGAGGAACAGACAGACAGACAGACAGACAGACAGACAGACAGACAGACAGACACCAACTCATTTTTATATATTAGTATGATTTTAACTCCCTACATGATACGAAACCCCTGTCCTGTTATCTTCCAAACTACTAAATGGATTTTGATACGATTTTAAAGTTGGGCAAGTCGTCTGCCAGGGGAAACTTTTGTCCACTCAAACTTTTGCTCACTCGATTCGACACACTGGTTTTGAAAAAATCGCAAAAAACTTTTCATTTGATCGGGAGAAGGGGAATATACAGCCTTGGCCAAAAGTATTGAGCACCCTGTAAATTTTACTAATATACAAAATCTGGTGCTCCAAATCAATCGTATTGTTTATTAAAGTTTTGTCGGCATCTAAAAAATAAAATTTAAACAATAGTCAAGTGGCTGGTTAGTAACAAAACATCTAGAACCTTAAAAATTTGCTTTTGTGGTGTTTTTTGATATCCGATTAGTTCGCTTTCTCAGCTCGCTGTGAAGACATACAGTTGTGTAGTGCCTTGAAGTGATTTTTTTTCAATAAATTAAATATTTTAATGTAAATATGGCGGAAAAAAGAGAACTGACATTGCAACACCGGGTAGAAATTCAACTTTTGAAGCAGCAAGGCAAGTCCCAAGTGGAAATTTCTAAAACCGTTAAATGTTCGCGTCGAGCTCTGCAATATGTTATCGAACGGTTCGAGAAGACTGGATCGCATAAAAATAGACACAGATCTAGACGAAAACGACTTACTATAGATCGTGAAGACAGAATATTAGTAAGGGATTCACTGAAAAATAGGAGAAAAACGTCTTTCGAGCTCGCTGCTGATTTTTCAGTAACAATTAAAAAGCCAATATCTGCCAGGACGATACGAAGAAGTCTGCAGAAAGCTAGTCTAAAAGGCTGCAAAGCCAGGAAGAAGCCGTGGCTTTCCAAAAAAAACAAAAAGGCTCGCTTCCAATGGGCTCTAAAACACAAAAGTTTAACCGAGCAAGATTGGTCAAATATTCTATGGTCGGACGAATCAAACTTTCAGGGGAGTAAAATAATTCCTTTTTTTGTAGAAAAACATTATTTTCGACCCGATAAATATGTGTAGTGTAGTAAAATCCAACGGTTTACAAATCATATTTTTTTTATTATTTTTTAGGTTTTCGGGACACCCGGTGCATCGTATGTCCGCCGCCGAATAGGCGAAGAGTATAATGTCGAATGTGTTGTACCAACCGTAAAATACGGGGGTGGCAGTATAATGGTTTGGGGCTGCATGGCTGGATCTGGAGTTGGTGAAATGTTCGTATGTGAAGGCAAAATGAACTTCAAAAAATACATAGATGTGCTCAAAACTACACTTATGGCGTCGTTTTCATGCATTTTTGGAGATACAAATATGGATGGCGTAAAGTTTCAGCAAGACAACGCACCATGCCATAAATCCACCAAAACAAAGAATTGGTTTGAAGAAAATTGCGTCGATGTTTTAGAGTGGCCTTTGCAGTCTCAGGATTTGAACCCCATAGAACATTTATGGGCTATACTAAAGCGTAAGCTGCGGGCACATCAAATTTCGTCAAAAGAAGATTTAAAAAGGCACCTCCAAGAAGAGTGGAGCGCGATAAGCAGCGATGAATGTAAGAAACTCGTCGCATCCATGCCTAAGAGGGTCGCTCCCGTTATAAAGGCGAAGGGTGGCCCCACAAAATATTAAATTTTTATCATACAATAAACGATTAACTTCTACTAAAACTATTTTTATTTGACTCCATCTAAATATAACGGTTATTTTGCCATATATCATGGGTGCTCAATACTTTTGGCCAAGGCTGTATAAATCAATTTTCTGACAATATAAATAGTGACTATCAGGAGGAGAAGGAGAAAAATTAGGGATGTCCATGACATGTATTTATTTTGTTCAATTTAGATAATATGACAACTGGAGTCCACCATTTTGAACTTTTTCCAGCTTTATATACACTCGTGGAGCCAACACGAATCTAACGACATCTCGTTTATTAAAATCGGTCAAGCCGTTTAGACTGCACATGGTCATAAAGTATCAGACATACATGACCAATAAACACATTAGGTACCCTCCTTTTTTCAGCCGGGAAGTAAATATTTATTCACTTAATTGATTTCACAAATTCATTATTAATAATTTTGGTCCCTGGCTTCCTATTTTGTACGAATTAAATACGACATGTCTTAGGGCCATACTCGGATAACGATACGCACAGTAAAACAACAGAATATTTACGAATTGAAGTTTTGACTTGCAAAGGTAAGCAAATATGGTAAAATTTATGAACACTAAAGTAGAAGTTTCAAACAAAGGCAGAAAATGAAATTTGGAATGGGTAGGAAACTAGTAAAATAATCAGAAGTCAAGACAATAAGTTTTTCCTTATCTTACGTTAGTTATATGCATTATATTCTGTTTAAACATAAAATATTGTGTTAATTACTACAAAGCTGTGGCCAAATACCAGGAGACAATTCCACATGAACATTTCATAATTATGATAAGACGACATGTCCTTAGTATCACAAAAGCCAAAAATTACAACCACAAATGGAATAAATTTTCCGGAATAAAGAGAATAGATATACAATTTCATATTAAATCCGAGCGAAAGCATTTTCTGGAAAATTTCAGTTCCAATTCGAAATAAATTTAGAATAATTCAGTTTTGTGTAGATAAATTCTGGAAAAGTTTCTATCTACTTTACCAGCCTTCCCTGGAGGTCAATTAATACATTTGGCCAAAATACACACTCATATAAAACCATAAGTTATGCTGTTTAGTTACCAAATGCACACATCTATGTAGTATTGTTTTAAAATGAGTCTGCATGATGTATAAAAAGTACACCCAAAATTTTATTGGTCTTTGCTTTTTTTTTTAAATAGATTTACCTTTTAGAGATTTATGTATTCAACCAAAAAAATATATAAGCCACACATATTTACAGCTCGTTTGATTTTTTAATAATGGAAATTCAGAGCCATTAAACCTCTCAAATTATGAAATATTCACAAAAAGTGGCAAATTGGAAGAACTGAAATGCAAAGCTCGCTATAAAACTACGATAAAAGTCTATCTCAGATTTTCCACATCAATTGCCATCGGGAAAAATACTGAAAAAACCACAACATATTTTTGTCGAAATACCTACAGATACAAAATGTAAAACTTTTAAATCTCTCCAGGTCTGTATAACTATAGAACTCCTGTATCTACACTGTGTTATGTCATGAAAATTTAAAAGAGAAAGCAACATAGATTCAGATTTGTACAAATTTTCATTGGAAGTTTTTGGTGGGGTCCTCGTAGGCAATAAAATAAATAAAAAATTGCTTTCCGCCCATGCATAATCTGGCGTTGATGTGTAACTCTGCAAATTACTACATGCCGCCAGAAGCTTGCAAAATTTCCATATAAATATACAGCCCAACGTAGTGTCGATGTTCCAAAGGGAGCAGCATTTCGGAGTTGTTAGTTTTGTGATTTCTGGTACACTGCAATAATCCCTTTTTTGCATGAAAACGGAATTTCAGTTCAGCTGAGCCCTGGGAAATTTTATACTGGGACATTTAATAAATGCACAAGTATAACAGCGAATAAATTTCTGGATCAAAAACAAAGTGACATAATCCGATTTTTTTTTTCATTTGCCATCATCCAATTCATATATGCGATTATGTTTACCATACACAAAATACGAAATAACTAATGTTCAACCATAAAGGTGGGCAAATGGATAAATGGTTAAGGATAATTTCATTCTCGTAATGAAAATGGGAATGCACGAACGAAAAAAATCGTCAAATTTCAAAATATGATTGGATAGTATTTAAATTCAAACCCTGGTTTAAAACAAATTATCTCAAACAAAATCACAACTTTTTTCCTATAAAAAAAATGTATGCTGACGGCAAACATTTTTTAACCTCATTAGAGACAAATTTTGAATTTTAGTATAAAAAATATCGAAAAATAGAAATTTCTAAAAAATAGAATAGTTTTTGTTTTTCCTGATCATATTAATAATATACCACATTCTTTCTGCGTGAATCCGGAACAAATTACTGGTGGAGACGGGGGAGGGGAACCCAGTGTGTAAATCTTGTTTTTTTGTTTGTGATTGTATCTTGTTTTTTTTGTTTGTAATTGTAAATATCATATTTCCAAAAAAAATACAACAGAAATTACGCAGCAGGCAAAACTTTTAAAAAAAAACACTATTGAAAATTATTTAATGAAATGCGCCGCACGCGAATTTTACACTAGAGGCAATTATTTCTAAGAAAACTGCGCCGTAGACGATAGTTTTTGAGTTTTTATAGTAATTTTTTTAACGATTAAGAAATTCTAACACCAGGGACCGTTTGTGCCAACTATTCTTTAAAAAAAATAAGTTGTATTAAACCATAGAAATTCTGAGACTTGAATAATTTAAGTTTAGCTTAAATTGCTAAGTTTAGTTGGTGCAAACAACCATAGATTGCATAATTCCGGGACAAAAGTTTAGTTTCTGGGACGCGGTCTTTCCGGGACTATCCCAGCCAAATAGCGATTTTAAAACAAAACCAGCCGATACCCCACCCTAAATTTCTTGAAAGAATCAAACCGAATCATTAAAAAAACTGATTTTTGGTTTGGTTACTGTATTTGTTTTAAAAAATTGTTTGATTCGATTCGAATAACTTTTTTCTAGAATGGTTAGGTTTATCGTTTGGTTTTAGTTCATTAAAATTTCAGTAGGTCAACGAGATTTGGTCAGTTCGCAAAACCGATTTTTATCTCTGGCTTTAATTTATATTTATCTTAATTTGATTAAACTAAATAAACGCGTATTTTTGTTAAATTTTCTTTGTTTATAAACAAAAAGATTTAACTTGACTTTAATTATCTTTAAGTGTATTTTCGTACTGGTACTTCAATCACCGAGAAATAAAAAACGAAACAAGTTGGCAAGTGAAATTAGATCCTTCGCGACAAAATGCTAAGATAGTACAGAAGCCACATATTTGATTGCATAAGAATGCTCGTAAAGTTAATTGAAACAACTTATTTGGAAGAAAATACACCCTCGTTCTCATTTGTTTTAATCTTTACAAGTACCATGTACTACCAACCCCAAACTGCGATCATGTCATATACACACTTTTTCAACCATATGCATATTTCTATTCACTATTATATACTCTGAAGTTAAATACTCTAAAGTCCTTGTGTCCTGTTTCTTTATCTGGCCTGAGTTCAGTTTCAGTTGTTCCATGTTACGTCAAGTCATTTTTATTTCAAAATCCTTAATATACGTAAATGAAACTCTTTGGTACTTTGTACACACATAGTTTCTGTACCATTCGGTAAAAAAAATTTACCATAGTTCTTGTGTACCAAGTACCGCGCAAACAATGAATGCTGACTTAAGCTTTGCAGAAATTCATTGTCACAACCTACATTTCCATATCTCGTACAATTCAGTTCATATTGGGTTGAGTTTTAGCTTTCGTATAACAAAGAGCTCTGGTTCGTTTCATTCATCTTGGCTGTCTAGTATCATTAGAAGAAAACTTCTATAGGATATCTCTGGAGCTCAAAGATGGATTCAGGAGTGTCAGAGACCCTCCCTGGTACTTACCTCAGTCACATGGGTGGGTATATACATACATATTATATAACTGTAGTGATTCCATGCCTAATTATTATTAACAGAACGTGTCCCTCGGGGTGAATTTAGGCAAACTTTTGTCGTAATGCTCTTGTTCTTTAGTACGCCTTTTCGACTTTGGCAAATGTTTACCTTTAGACATTGTCGTCTTGATACTGTTCTGGGTGGAACTTTAATGATTTTCCATTTTCCCGTACACTGTTTTTCCATTCGAGCATATAACAGCTCATATCCTTAGTGTTGAAACTGGAGCTAGCAGACCTAGAACCGGCAGCAAATGGTAACTTGTTGCTTTCGTGCCTGGAATTTTAGCACACGAACATTAACATCTTCAGCTACATGCTATGCATATAAATAGCTGAAAAAAGCAACAGTGGAAAGTTACACCTTTTCTCTATCTGCCAACAAAAAAAGCAACGCTCGACTTATCTTAAATTCAAGGATTTAACTATCCAAGTAAACTCAACTTGGCAGGGACTGAATGCTATGTAGATAGCTAGATGAAAACGGAACGGAAAATGATTAACATTTGTCGTTGTGCAGGAAATTTTCCAATATGAAAAGGTAACCAAAAACAGACAACTATAGTCGACGCTTAATTCTCATGTGTAATGTCTGTCATTTGATTGTCTTCATTCGGGCATTTTATGATGTTTAATAATGAGATAACAAGATACATTGACCCAGCCACTGAATTACAAGTGATTATAACACAATATGTTACAAATGCTACTTTGCGGACTTTTTGTTCTTTTAAATTTATTGAAGAACACTCACCACGTATGCATTTAAGTTAAAGCATTCGGTTGAAAATTCGACATCACAAATTTTATATGTAAATATCCTCTAAAACTGCACAACACATATTGTGCGCAGCATTAACGCGAACAAGGATGTCCATAATGAGATAGGCACAATTACAACCAGAAAACATAAAGAGGACTCCGGCCAAAACCATTCTAATATTCATTGAGACGAAATAATTATGGGGATGTTAAGGTCGCAGTAACAATGAAGCTAGAAAAGCATTACCACCTTACACAAAAATATAATAAAATTCTCCAAATGTAATAAACAACATAACAAAAGCTATAATTGCCACTCTGGCAATTATTGGAGACCCGTATGGTGATATTCGTATCAAAATTCCACTTTGAAGTCAAACTTTCCAATAAGATTTTTTAAAATTTATTCCAATCGGATTTTGATGTATGGTAGATTTATGTAGAATTATATCCTAAATAACTTTTGTTCTTGCACTTTTTTGATAGGATATACAGTTTTTGAGATATTCGCGAAAAACATTTTCGTTCCTATGGGGGGTACCCCCCCTAATGGTCCATTTTTGCCCATTAACGAACTTAGCCTCGCATTTTACGAAAAACGAATCTGCGCAAAATTTCAAGTCTCTGGCTCAATCCGTGCGCTCGCAATCCGCGCCACAGACAGACGGACGGACAGACAGACGGACAGACAGACAGACAGACGGACGGACAGACAGACGGACGGACATGCTAAATTCAACTTTTTTCATCATTCTAAACACACTGGTGTAATTCATTTTTGTGTGCGATGACGGAATCTTGGCGTTACAAACGGTAAGGCAAAGTTAGTATACCCTTTGGTTTCACCATACGGGTATAAAAATTCATAAGAATAAAATGTGCGTGACAAGAAAATTTTCATATTGTTAAATAAGTATTTCATATGAACTGAACCTCCTTGTAAAACTTATCATCTGATTATGTCTATTCTTTTGTTAAGATGTCGCATTTTCTCACACATTATTAACGAGACGAAACCAAAGACATTAATAAGACAACGGTCCATATTGTCGACAAGACTTAATGAAGAATTTAAGTTGTGTCTTACTTAAACTAGGACTTTTGTAGAGTATTTCTTTGCAAGCAAAAACCCTTTCTGTGGCTATGAAGCTCAAAATTTTGCTCTCCACAACAACAAGACTGTGAACATGACAAGACAACAGCATGTAGTATGAGTTTAAAGCTTTATAGTGCACCTCAGTGGCTGGACCTGATGATGCAAACCAAATACCAAGAAATTGTGGTTTCACCCCTTTATGAACGTCCATCTGGGTTTCCTTCATATGACCTTGTTTTGTGCTTTTTTCCTGCCCTTGTAATTCTAAAGATGTACAATATTTTGCACATGTTAAAATGTTTGAAATCTCATTGTTTTGTAAGATATGGTTTTAAAATTGATTTCTTGTTCTAGAGTTGGGTTTTTTCAGGAAAAAAAATACCGACTAGAAAATTCTCTACAAAAATATAATCTTCAAGATGTATATAAAAGTGATCTTACGATAAAATGTACTTAAAGTCACCTAAATAATCTTTCTTTAGCAAGGTAGTTTTAAGGCAAAAAGTTTAATCTCTTCTGGTTATGGTTTTTGAAATATATGCTTAAGCTAGCATCAGACGAGCACACAAAACCTTAACACGTGTGATGACTGACGTAATTTTGACGTCACAAAATTGTAACACCAGTTAACACCGTCTGATAACTTAAATTGTGACAGAATTTTTGTTTACACACCGTGTTATAACCTGTGTTACGACCATTTTTTTGACGTGTGTTAAACGAATTTTGCCTCCGTCTGATAACCCTGTGTAAAACGTGGTATGTGCGATGACATTTTTCGGTCTGTGTTAAGACTGTGGGAAAATGTCCCAATGTGTAAACTGGCATGAATTCGTGCCATTTCACACGCACTGTGTTATAGCGAATATCTTAAAAACGGCGCATCTTATCAAAAAAGTGCAAGAACAAAAGTTGTTTAGGACATGATTCTACATTAAAGTTCCATACATGAAAATCCAATTGGAACAAGTTTTAAAAAAATCCTATTGAAAAGTTTGACTTCAAAGTGGAATTTTGATACAACTGTCCGCTGTTCAATTAAACTTCAAACAATGCCATATCACCAAACGGGTTTTTAATTATAGCTTTTGTTATGTTTCTATCTGCGACTTCACCAATTGTTAGCAAATTATCGAATTGACCGACCGACATCCGTAAGAAATTCCGATACAATTCGGGTTCTTCAGAGCACAATTCCACCATCAATTTGGCAAAGAAACCCTCCTTCTCGCGACGCGACACCCAATCCTTTGTCCAACAACTGCGCTTTCGACTCATTGACTCGTCGTCGTCGTCGTCACTGCTTTCCACAATATAGGCTGCCAAAATCGCCATTTCCATCATCTCCTCATATTTCCTTTTCGACATTTTAATTTTATTTTATTTTTCTTCACAAATTGAAAATAGCGCACAATTGCTTGTCAAAATTGCTTGAGAAAAATACACAAAATGTCAGAGAGCTATCACACCGTCTGATAGCAAATCAGTGTGTCAGACGATTTCGACTGCTGTCAAACGTCTTTCATCATCACACGTTTTAAGGCTTTTCACTCCGTCTGATAACTACTCAATCTGCGTCACACAGTGTGTAATTGTGTGACAAAATTTCGTGGGAAGACTAGCGACGTTAACACGTTTTGGGACAAAAATCCGATTGTGTGGAAAAAAAATCACACCGTCTGATAGCAACACTTTTCAAGTGTAAGGACGTGTCGTGTCAGATGTTTGTGAAATGTGTGTTGAGTTTTTTTCGTGACGTCAGTCATCACACGTGTTAAGGTTTTGTGTGCTCGTCTGATGCTAGCTTTAGTTATATGAATGAGAAAAACCCACAATGAGCTTATGAATATTTTTTTATGTAGATATTTATAGAAATATATTGTATCCAATACTTAAAACACAATCCTTAAGGTAGAGATACACGACGAAAGACTTTGGTCTCTGGTCTCCAGGGTACAAAAGGCAAAAATCTCCAAAGTGTATACACGATCACAGACATTTAAGTATGGAGATCAAAAAATAGATCTCCGGAGATGTTTACTAAAAAGTCTCTAAAAGCAAAGTCTCTGGAGTGCATACACGACGCAGGTATCTCGTCCCCAAACATTGGGAGATCTTTTTTGACATTTGGTAGTTTTTGATTGGTGTTGTGCTGTGAAATTTTTCGAATTGTGGATATTTTGTAAATCGAAAAAAAAGTTAAACCGAAACCCGTCAATTGACGCAAAGAATGTACGGGAAGAACTAAAACAGTACTTTGGACGGGAGGGACAAGTTCCCTGGCAGTACAAATTTTGTTTAACACTAGTACAAGAAACTCGATAAGATGTTTAAAATTAATGAAATAATAAAATTCATCGGCAGTTGTTTCCAGCTCGACAGCGATTTCCTTGAATTTTTCGGCTCGGACAAATCTGTTTTTGAAGTCCGATTTTTCGACTTCCCACAGCACCGGGCGCTCCTCAACCATATCCAGCATTGTTGTGGTTTTGGATTTTGTCCACGTCGTCATAATATCACTAATCTAAAATATAAAATATGTAAAACACTTTTTTTCTTTATAAAAATTTACCTTTAAACTCAAAACAACGAAACAAATTCTCGTTCCCACAAAACAATTCTCTGAAATATCAAAATTCGTCTCCGGAGACCAAGAGATAGATATCAAAACGTTTTGAAGACCGGAGACGCATTAAAGAGACTTTCTCATTAGTAGCTACACGGCAAGAAACTTAAGTCTCCCAAGAGACCCTAGAGACTTGATACTTGGAGACAAATCACCGGTCTCCGAAGTGTATACACAGGTCTCTTTGTATGCAAAGGCGAAATTTTTGGTCTAAGAGACCAAAGTCTCTCGTCGTGTATCTCTACCTTTAGCAGTGAGATTATCGTGCAATTGTAAAATCATTTTTTAAATCGCAAAATTCGAAACTCTACTTCTGGAGATACGAAAATAAAAATATTTTCGATACCAAAAAAGTTGCATAAAATATTTTCTCTGGCCAAAACAAAGGTCGATTTAGAATCAAAATATGATTAAAAATACTACCCCAATATTTTTAATGATATTTTATGTTGGTGGCACATTATGTAATATATGGTATGTAACATTCTCTAACGGACACGATTCCGAGAGCAATTTTTGAGCTAAAAACTTGAAATTTGGGTAAGTTGGCTGATAAGAAAAAGTTGGTTCATTCTCTCCAGAATCTTTTTTTGAAAGCGGTACATGAAATCGGAAAACTATAATAAGTGCTTAAAATACAATTGTACACAACTTTCCCTTACATCGGACTTTATTTGCACCGCTGCGTACGAATGAAGAAGTTTTTTTACGGTTTGCCTTGAAACGGTGCGTCATATCGAAAAAAAACAATAAAAAGAAAGTGTTTAGAATACGGTGTTACGTAACTATTCCATACATAGAAACTCAATCGTACCAGCATTTTTCCCTTTTCCTACTGGCGGTTAATTTTATTTTAAAGGCAAGAAAATCTACCTTCTTTAAGGCTACTGCTTTTAGGTTTTCTTTTTCATTCAATTTTAATTGGGTATTGAAGTTTTAATCCCTAAATAAATCATCTATTCGATTTCGCATATATTTATTTTACATGCGTAATTTATTTTTATTCCTGCCTATCGTACGAAAAAAATGGAAATTTTTAATGTAAAGATTTCCATTAAATATACGTTGTCACAAACAACTTTGTAATTATTAATTTTGGTAACTTTACATGTGTTTCTCCACCGTCGTCAGTTTTTCCATAAAACATTTTCCAACATAACACGCCCTAACATTTGTAGTCTGGATATGAGATTGCAAAATTAAATATACGTATGATGATCTAACAATGTAGACGGACATGGGAGACGTAAGAAGTGACAGAGGGAAATCGAAAAGTAAAAAATCTAAAAGTTGAAGGCAAAGTATAACGTTTGTTGTGTAAACATGTCACGGAAGGTTATGTGGCACGGGAGAATGTGAAACCAATCATACCCCATCGTTATATTTATAAGACGTGTCTGTACTCTTTTTAGGAATGACTCCTTACATCAGTCGGTTGCTCATAATTTTACCACACGGAATATACAGGAGTTTTGAAATACAAAACTCATTACGATGCTAATGTTAGCATAAAGCAACGTAGCACGGAAGTCACATATGGAGAAAGTTCATTATAATAACTACCCAAGTATAGGCACCGTTCATATTTTAAGCCCATATAGTACCCATGGAGCACTTGTCACATATCCACGTATCTAAAAAGATTTATACTTTTTTCACACATATATTGATGAATTAATATGTCGAAATTCCCCCCTCCCTCTTTGCGGTAACTAGGACTATAAAGACACAAATTGAATTTCTTAAGTAATGGAATTTGATGTGGGCAGAGGTGCAAGATCAAAAGTTAAAGTCAAACCTGAAAGTTGAAAACGACCCCGATTCGTTGGTTATTCAACTAAATTTTATAATGTAGAAACAGTAGGGAAACATACTTACAGTCACCCGCCGCAGGGTCGATTCTATATTTACAACAAATATAATCCTTGCTAGCTCCCGTTTGCTTCATTTCACCAATTTTCAAGTAATGATCTTCAGGCTCCATTAGTCGTGCCTAACCCTGTTTTATGCCTCACATATGACGTTACCCAGATGTTTTTGCACGTGTTTTAGTCATATGATACACAATTGGTTAATTTATATTTATACGATTCGGTAGATACATTTGATTTCAACGTAGACTTAATATCGCTACATAGTATTATAAAAAGAGAAAAAAATTTACAATCATATAGGAATGCCGATACGTGGTGCCAAGTTTTATATTATAGTGGAATCTTCTAATATATGTGTACCTGTTACTAAGGAAACATATGCACCTATGTGTATACATGCGTACTTTCTTCTATAAAAAATAATGTCACGTATGCTAGTACATAAATATGAACACACAAATCTACACCAATTTTGTAGGACGAGTATAAGTGATGTTGACATGTAAATGATACCTTTCTTTTATCAAATTGCTTTACTTAGTAAGCTGCAATACCGTAAGAAGCTATGATGAAAAACGAACCAAATATCCTCGGAGTACCAGAAAATTTTTATATGATGTCTGTCATTTGCAAAATACCAGCGCTTTTCGGTGACTAGGATCTAAATACGCATATATATCACGTACGATTTCTATACCTTTAAGTCCTATTTTCTGCACGTTTTACAAGCATAAAAACGTGTCTCTACCAATTGATTGATCGTTTTTTTCGATTTTATTTAAAAGCTTTTTATATATTGTTTGTGTAACAAAATTAAATATGCCCGAATTTTGTCTGTTGTCTAATACAAATTGTAAAGATCTAAGAATATATTTAAAAACTAGCTTGCATACTCGTCGTTGCCGGGTCAAGTTTTTTCAAATTGTTTTTTTTTTATGGTCTATGTTGGAGCTAAACTTTAGGCCAATCGGCTCGGTAGTTTCCCCGCGAAAGGGTAACATAGAGGAAGAGCTAAGTTTCGAGATCACTTTACCCCCTCCCCTTACTCCCCAACCTCTCGGGCTACTTTTTAATGGATCTATGTTGGGGCTGGACCCCCAACGAACATCTGTGCCAAATTTCAGGCCAATCGGTTCAATAGTTTCCCCGCGAAAGAGTAACATAGCGCAAAAACTAAGTTTCGAAATCACTTTACCCCCTCCCCTTACTCCCCCCACCCCTCGCGCTACTTTTCCGTATGCCTATGTTGGAACCAGAACTACCGCAGACACTCATGCCAAATTTCAAGTTAATCGGTTCAGCCGTTTTTGCGTGAAAGAGGAACAGACAGACACCAACTCATTTTTATATATTAGTATGATATGATATGTATTTGAGCCTTTGTTTTTCTGTGTACTTTTTAAAAAATTTCAAGGTTCGATGTACCTCAGAATTTGTTATATTTTTTTACTCCGTACAAAAAAAAATAACTACAGCAATTACTGGTTTCTTCACAAGATAATCTCTATCTAAAAGAAATTTTCACTTTAGAAAAAATTATAAAAAATATTTATTTCGCAGCCCAAGAAAAAAAATTCAATCCTGATTTAAGGGAAAAAAATTTTTAGACCTGGAGCCTCGGATCAAAAAAAAACAAGGACAAGCTAATCGACTAAAATATACATGGATCGGTAAAGCTCGGTCTAACTATCAACTACGAACATTTCAAAAAACTTTCAAAAAACCTAATTGGAACCATTAGGGAGATGTCCCACTGGCGCATCAGCTCCTGCAGCTGACTGATCCCGACATCAGGTCGCGCAGCTGCATGAACTGATTCGATCAGTTGACATGACACACTGAACTGGGATCAGCTGACCTCAAACGTCAAAATGTCGGACTCGGAGGAAGACCTTCTCCTTATTTCTCTGCTAAAAAAACTGAATCTGTGCAATCGTACAAACATCTACCTTTTCCTACAGCTTGTACGATTCCTGTGTTTAATTTTTCCTATTCGGTGGACATCGTATTTTTTTCCACTTGTTCAAAAGTTTATTAGTTAAACAGACTTGTCAAAATTTTATGATGTCCCCAACTAGTAAATATTGTAAAGTCAATATTTTATGAAGTAGAGAGCCTATAACCTAGAGAGTGGCCATGCTACCTTTATAGATTGTGCCACTGATGACAATTATTACCGCCAGACGAAAAAAATATTGAAAATTATCATTTTATTTTATTTAATCTAACAAAAATGGCATTAGAAACTACCCGACGTGTTCCTGATATCAGCTACATTTAGATCAGTTCAAAAAAGTCAGCTTTGTGTCGCAGACATGAAGCTGCACATTTTTTGCAGTGTGCCATGCGCCTTTGGATTACATGTGCAACTGATATCGGGATCAGTCAGCTGCAGCAGCTGATGGCCAGTGGGACACCTCGCTTAGAGATACAGAAAAACCGTTATCTTGAAAACCGTTATAGATACAGAAAAATCGTTGAAGCAAAAAGTGTGGAAAATTTTAAGTCCCTTAAATTTTGTTATATTCATTTTCTATTAAAAGCGCATATTTTTCGAGAAATTCTTAAAAAATAGTCGTTATAGGGAGATTCCCGTTATAGACAAAAAACTACGTTTTTGTAAAACTTATTTACAAAAATGACACCAAAGAGTCAAACTTTAAAATTGTTTTTTCGCTCTAATGCGGCGATCACACGACGCTGTTTTGCCAGCGCTAGTGGCTGTTTGGCTGTTAGCAGCCGTTTCTGGCACTAGCCAAACTAGTGCGTTGGTACTACAAGCAGCAGCGTGATGATTTTACCAGCGCTAGTGAAGTAGAAACCGTTCTACTTTGCCAGCGCTACTAGAGATCACGTGACCCTATCATATGGTTTCTGAGCTGTCAAAAGTCTGATAAGTGGTAAAGTTTGTTTATTGTAGCTTGTTATTTTACGTTTATTTATTTAAATTTGTGTGTAACGTTTATTATTTAAAAAATCTCCCAGATTAAAATGTCAAACCACTGTTTTGCTACTTGCCAGCGCTACTAAAGTAGAAATCCTCTCAGTACGCTGGCTGCTGTTGCTACTTGACAGCGCTACTAACCAACAGCAGCCAGCGGCTGGCAAAACATTGTCGTGTGACCGCGGCATAACATAACATCATGTCGGGAAAGCAACTTCACAGCTAACGAACTTGACTAAAAATAACACGTTCAGATTTGTAAATAGCTTCTTTAGTATTTACTGAGTTAAAGTGGGGGTATTAACTTGACTGAAAAATTACAATCAAAGGAATTTAGTTGATTTAGTCGATTAACTAAACGACTTGACTAAATTGATACTAAACCGGTATGTTCACACCTGTTTAGTTACTAAATTACTTGCTACTTGACTAAAATGCTTGTATAGTCTGAACCGACCTTTATATCAATATAATATTATTGTTGTCATTCATCGTATCCATTTCTTCTCAGAATTGTAAAAGTAAATAGAGCATGAAATATAAATGAAATGAAACCTCATGTTTTTCAGAGAGAAAAATAGAAACCAAAATGTGCCAATGATAACATTGATCTTCTATGAACGATTATTCATAAATACTATGAATAATTTCATTGATTGGAAGCTTAAAACTTTTTCATACTAGTCTGTATGAACAAATTCATAATTATGGTTTACTTTTTCTCGTTCAGTGTACTCAAGGTAAATTCCTGCCTCCAGTTACCGTTTCAGATGTATATTTTGTTTAGATTGGTGCTTTATTTAACTTGTAATAGTCGAGAATATTTTGATGTAATAATCTATGTAGAATTCCACATTTACCGGTAGTGTATAGTTTTTATTGCGGATGTATAATGAAAATGTTTTCTGACATAGAAAAATCCTAAGAATGGCGATAACTTATATGGCGTTTAACCGTATTCTAAGTTACTACAGCGCTTATCAAAAAGTTTATCCTTGCCAACTAACAACTGTCGTTAAAACTCAGGTAAAAAAAATTAGAAGGGAATTTTTTCCCTGTCGTTTTTACCTCAAAAACTTTATGATGCTCTTAAGTTAAGTGGTAGGTTTACAAATATCCTGAAGCTATCCTTACTCCAGTTGCGAAAGTAGGAAAAAATACCGTTTAGGAAAAACGGAAGGAAAATCGGTTAGCATGTGTTAGTGTGTGCTTTAGTGGAGCGGGAATAGGTTGAAAAAGCCACATCGACATGATGCAAGTGGAGTTGGTGGAGGTGAATTGTGGCTAAGGAAAAACTTTCAACAGCTCTGTAAACTTAATTAAGCTTTCTGTTAGACATTTAGGAAAGTCGTTTAGGTGATACACCGCGTGTTGATGGGCATAAGCCTTCCAGCCTGGTGTTAGCTTTATTTGGCAATTGTCTCAATATATACATAGAATAAGAAAGGGAACCAAAATACTTTTCATTCAAAAACCGTGTAAAAGAGGTGGGGATTGATAGCTTGGTTTAGACCTCCGGCAGAAATATTATAGAACGGAAACAGAAACTAGAATAAGGATGGGTTTGGGTTTCGGGTTTCGGGTTTCGGGTTTCGGGTTTGGGTCGGTCTATAAAACTAAAATCATTCATTCTTCGGCGTTGTCATTCCTGAAAGCCGTAAAATAGTAATTTACGAGATTGGATGGTTTAACCATGAATTCTGCTTCTTCACTTTTATGTCGTTACATGGAGATTGTACTTTTATACTTTCTGGTTGCCACTTTTGCTTCTACCACCACAAGTGTTCACTTATTGCTGCCATATTGACTCACTTCCCTTACCGCTCTACGGTAAACATTGAGCTTTAATATGAGAATTTCGACTCTCCTTGCAGAATGTAATAAAAGTAGACCTCATCCCTCTAGCCCTACAATATTAACATCCATTTCGCAACTGATAACATATTTACACGATCTCTGGCACAATTGTTATTAGAGTCGATATAATACTCATATCCGTACATTCTAAAAGATATCTCCAATGCAAAGTATTCTTTTTTGCAGAATTTAGTTCTATTTTTTCAAATATTCGGATTGGTATCATTTAAAGAGAGTGAAATGTTGACAACAATTTAATATGTCATCGTACATCTTAGTTGAATTTAATAAAATATCCGATGCTACTGGGAAAAAATGCTGTTCGGAATAATTTTCATTATTCTTTGCTTTCTAAAAGTTATACAATTTTGGCCACGTCTATAATTATGAATTCACCTGCAGAGTTTATATCATACAAAAAATCAATTTTTATCGTTTTCCAGAAGCATCGATTTCAAAATGTTTTTTTTTTAGTTGAATAAAACTGTCGAATGTACATGATAAACTGATAAGCGTTCTGTAAAAAATAGTTGCATAAAATAGTTGGCACCACGAATGCTTCGAACTATTTTATCCCATCGAGATAATTTTCGGGTGCATAAATAAAAATATGCTGGAAAAACTTTGTTATTTAAAGAAAACTGAATGCCATACAAATAGAATGAAAATCATTTGATTTGGAAACCAAAGTTTGTTAGGTGCCAATAATTTCCAATTGCAGTGCATTAAATCATGAACTATAACATGAAATCGTAAACTATTGCATCATGGAATGTTTTATCTATTTTATTACATTGATTTGTGATACAACAAAAATACATGATTTATATTCTTGCCAAGTCTGCATAAAATGAAAAAGTTTTGCTGTAAATTCTAAACTATTGATAAATTTTCTTTCGTTTTTTTTATTGGTTATCAAATCTACTGAGATTTATATAAAATAACTAAATAATACTGAGTGAGAAATATTATATTGATACTTCCTAACAATTATTAGAGATAGATTTTGGAAATAAATTTTTGTTGTGTCTTCACCTGTGGATTTTCTAAAAGTAGTTATCCATATTTGTTCCCACAACCATTGATTATATCAGGGCTTTTTGGAATTTGTCGGCAATAAATACTAAAAAAAATATTATAATTTTACCATTGCGCAAAGACCTTAACGCAAGTTTTGTCGAAAATTCTCTTACTAGCTTTTGTGGCATTACTAGCTCTTAATTTTGACTAAAAACATTTCATGACCACTCCCAAGTCAATTGAAGTAATTTTACAAAAATACCTGAATTTTTATTGTAAAAAAAATCAGATTGTTATATAAACTAAAATTTTATGTGTAAATTGCGCATAAACGTAGATTTCATATAAGAAAGTCAGGTACTGTTCACATCAGTTATCTTTTGTTTTTTAGTATTTTTTCACTGAATTATAATCGGAATTTCGTTACACTTTTCACGGAAAACCTTTAGCAGTTCGGTTTTCATAGAACGTGAATTGACCCCCACGACTTAAAAAAAATTAATTGAAACATATTTTAAAAAAAGCTAAAAAATCTACGATTTACAAAAAAATCCTTTTAAAAAAAATGTAATAAAATAGCTCAATAAATAAATATTTTCTTCTCACAATAAGTCTCTATTCGAACATGTCATACAAAATTTAAAAAAAAAATCGATTATTTTAATTATTTCTGGCGGTGGAATAATTTTTTTGATGTGAGATTCTTATGTTAGAGATCAAAAACAGCTTAAATTTTAATTTTTTTTTTAACATTATTTGTCTATTTCCGACAAAATATGAAATATTTCTGACAAAAAAGTCAGATAATTAGTTTTTACGGAGTTGAGTAATTAACAAAAGGCTCATTCAAGGATTTAAACAGTAATTTCAACGTCGGATAGCTGTAAAAACTAGTTTCAGGAATTGTCCCACTGGTGGGACATCAGGTCTGAAAGGGTTAAAGCAGCAAGAAATACTTACTTGATTTTTTTTCAAATATTAAATTCAAAACTAATTTTTTTGATGAAAACTAGAATGATATATTTTGATATAATATATGAAAAGTGCGATGATTATAAAAACTGGAGATCAAAGCCATAATCCTAGCAGTAAAAAGCTGTAACTTATGGATAAAACTTGTAATCACTTGCATTATGAGCATATTTTTGTGATCCTTTATGTTAATTATTTTGAATGTAAATTTCTTTCCATAAACTAGTTAAAAATAAACGCTTCATAGTAGGAAAATATTTTTAAACCCATTTTCAAAATAGGCTTAATCTCCTTAACAGGTCATAGTTTTACTTTATTTAACCTTGATAGACATTGTACATATGGTGTACTATAAAAGTTTTCCCTTTCATCTATGGTATCAACTAATTTGAAAAGGTCTTTAACAAAATCTTACGGTTATCTGAATTATCCTCATTTTAATATATGTTTATGTAATCTGGAGGCAAACTCATTTAACCCTCAGACAGTAAAGGCACTTTACATTGACACCACATCGACGTCGTCAACATGACTTGGCACAAGGTTCCTTCCTATTCGTACATAAAACCGTTGAGATGAGACGACATTGAGAATATCATCTATCCATCAGAAGCCAAGTAAACTTTTATATCCGTTTGTGTAGTTATTCCCGTACTACGTATAAACGCGGACTATCAGATTACAGAATGTAATCTAATCATACAAATGTGTATGTACACTTTTATCGTGAAATCTTTCAGCGTAGCGTTTAACCTGTGCATGGTAATGGGTTTGTTGTTTATTGGAGTAAATCCTGACCCGGGCAATCAAGCAGTCGATTAGGCCCAGTGAACCCATTAATTTTGATTAAAACGTCGCCCTGGGATAATTAGCAGTGTCTCCTTTACTGTTTTGCGTAAGCGCACCGTACCATTTACTAATCTTTGAATTCGAATCGATGCAAAGTTCCGAAAAAGGCCGTTTTTACTCATGACTAAGTTGGGGAATGTTCCTTTTTCAATTTCTCCGTTGACAGGAATTTTGTCGTTAATTTTGTTTATGATCCGAAACAGTGAACAATCTTAAACAGCGTTTTAAAAGAATTTAAATTTAATTCTACATTAAAACATTAAATAGTAGATCTTATATTCGGAATTTATAAAAAACGTTTAAAATATCACTTCAACTAAACATCCCAAATACATACTTCCAAAACTCTAATCGGAAATGGTTGATGATGAAATTTTAATTCCGAAAACTTTTTAATAGACGAACTTCCTCCAATCAAAATTTTCATCGTACTATTCAAGCGTTTAGGGAAATTGAGTCTTTCCTGCAGTAGAATATCAAAAAATGACATTTAAATAAATCTAGATATACACCAAATCAAATTCCATTTTAGCTACAGTTTTGCATAACTACATATAGCAAATTGTTTCATAGCTGATGAGAAACTTTCTGTTGAATTTTATTTTTCAACGCTTTATTCAAAATTTCGAGCCAAATTCCACGTAGGCACATTCTGCTTTTCGCCCATGAAAAGTGATGAAACTAAACAAAATTATTTTGTGCAATTGCCAGATGTTATAATTCGTGCATTATTCAATTCCCTTTTAAAGATATACGAGTACATTGCATGATTTAATATTTTTAATGTGATTTCGATAATATTAAAAATTTTAGTCTTAAAATGTAGGACTTTAACGTCCATCACTTCACTACTTTAACGGAGCCGTGCCTATCCATTACTGGACCTTCTACAAACTATCAATTTTGGCACAGATTTTTTAAAAATTATGATATACCCATTCATATTTTAGTAACCAATAAAATTATGTGCATGGTGAACGAAAAAAAAATCTACTTCTGTATTTATTCTCGAAAAATATAAAAAAAACTATTGTCTACTATTGTTTACTATTGTTTACTATTGTTTACTATTGTTTACTATTGTTTACTATTGTTTACTATTGTTTACTATTGTTTACTATTGTTTACTATTGTTTACTATTGTTTACTATTGTTTACTATTGTTTACTATTGTTTACTATTGTTTACTATTGTTTACTATTGTTTACTATTGTTTACTATTGTTTACTATTGTTTACTATTGTTTACTATTATTTACTATTGTTTACTATTGTTTACAGTTGCTGTGTGATTTGGGAGGAGGGTAGGGGGGGGGGGGGGGGGTTGAGGCAGCTGTAAAAGAAATACGTGATATCGTATACTTGGTGCCCACTCAGTATATTTTGTATGAAAATTCTTTTTATTTGGACTACAGCTTTGGGTTTTTCCCCTTACAAACCAGCCATACATTTTCTATTAGAATTACATCTTGGGCATAAGTACTTGGGCATAAGTACCCCATCTATGGAAGTTTTATAGTACACGGGTCTAGGGTTAAACTGCGATAATTCAATTAATGTAGGATATATGAGCACCGAAATTCTAGATTCCGTTATTTAGAAGCTGAGAAATTGTGTTGGTCCATATTAGGGGGTGGTCCACATAGCGATATCACGCCTTGTAAACATGCTTAAAAAATATCTTTCTTTGTGTTATACGGTATCCTATTTTTTGTAAAAAAAATCTTTGTATAAAATTTCTCCGAAAACCTTTTTTAGATTTAAAAGGTTAGAAATATGAACATAAAAAACGTGAAAATTGTCTCTTATTTTTCATAAAAAAAAGTATCATATTTTTATTGCTTCAGATTTTTATATAGCATCAAAACTTTTTAGTACTGAGAGTTCATTTTCAATAAATTGTAATTGGCCCAAGGAAAGAATTTATTTTTCAAACTTTGTCAATTTAGGGAGAAGTTCAATATCGCAAGATGACCTTTATCTGATACAAAAGAAAGCGAGATAAACAGTTTATCAGTCTTGGTCAATAAAGAAAAATTGATTTTGTTCATCTCTGCTATTAAATTTTGGGTATTCCTTCCGGAAAAACAACTTTCCACCTTCGATTTCTGCTAAGGCACAGTTTTGTATCGGTGTTGATTCTCAATATCCATGAGCTCAAATTATTAAAAAAAAAATTTGAAATTACAATCTCAAGGATCAGGCCTGCATGATGTTTTCAACATTTAATAGTAAAAAGAATAAATGAAATACCTCAGTTTGACATAAGACCGTTCAGGATGTTATCGAACCGAAAGGGACAATTTATGGTCCATGAGAAATTTCTTTTCAAGTCCATTTTAAGGAATCCATAAGTAAATCGAATAAAGAAAAAGAAATATCCATCTTAAAGTTCAGTGTTCGAATTTTTGGAATTTATTTAATTTTAAGGTTAACCGATTTTGTAGAAAATATTTCGTTATCATGTATTAAATTTAATGCTGGTAAAAACTTGTAATTATGTATTATTCACGAATAAGAGAGATCGGGTCGCAGAACTACTAATGAATGACGATGGTGAGGGGGAGGGTCTGAGGAAGCAGGCACAAAAACAACAAATTTAATGACGAAGCTAATTAGACTCGTCTTAGTTATGTGCTAATTAAATTCTGGCATTGAATACCAGATGAAGGGCATGACACCGAAACCAACATTGTTAATAGCAGTAAGGATAGAGAAAAATTCCTAAGCTAATGGGCATCACAATTTTCTTTGCTTAGAACTTCTGATTACACATCCTACTAAGCTATTTATTCATCAAGTCTCGAGGTAATGGTTCATTTACGAGATTTTTGTCCTTTTATGTTTTAATCAAATACGAATCAAGGTTTTTTTTTTGTTCTACTTTTATCTTTTTGACGAGTCCACAGAATGGAGCGGAACATTTAATGTAAAATAAAATTTAATTTGATTTTTTTTTGTTTTGGTCCTAGGCTAGCAAGGGACATTTGAAAGGTAAAATATGTTAATGAAAAAGGCAATTTTGTGCAAAAGCTTTGCCCTTTTTTCAATATTTTTAAATCAATTGTCGAAATAAAAAGTTTGTAGAAAATCCTACGCAAATACGAAGGTAAATACACTCAGAAAAATGGAGGCTAACTCGACGACCTACATACGGCGTAATTGGCCTCGGGCAGGCGCGCGTTTGCCTGCATGTGGGCAAGTAAAACTGAGTTGACCTGTGGTCGGAGAAATTCTGAAATTAAGCCACCAGCAGGTGAAGTAGGGCATTGGGAGCTGCACGAGTTGACCTTAGATAGGTTAACTCTGACCACTAGCTGGCTTACAGACACCTCTGTAAGGTCAGAGTTAACCTGACAAAAAGTTGACCTGGACATTTTTCTGAGTGTATTATACATATAGAAATATGAATGCCCATGAAATGAAGTATACTAAAGAGATATTAAAGTGATGACATATGTTTTTGTTATTGATATTAAACATTACAACAGTCTCGTTATTGTTACTGCTGATCCATTCGATTACTTGCAAAAAACGAGGTAAAATATATTGCTAAAAATTCAAAACAATGACATTAAAATGAAATTTCAGTCAGCATATTCAGAAAATTATCGATTTTTAGCAGGATATTATTATACTTGAATCATATTAAAAAATTCAACCGACGACGAAAGACTAAGAAATGTAAACATGAAAGATAGAACGTATGGCATTAAATTTTTATGTGTCGCATAATAAAGTTGTTAAACATAGTCGAGGATAATAAAATTTCCTTCATATTTATTGTATTTTCCCCGGTTTTGTTGTCCCTGAACGTTTTTCGTCTTGCTTTGAATTACATTAAAAGTCTGGGCAATGATTGCCAACCATTAATAAAATAAACGTTACTGTCTTCTGAAGAAAATGAAAAAGATGAACGATGATTGATGGTTTTCAACGATGGTGGCGATATTCACCCTATGCCGAAATTTTAATATTGCGCTAATTTTCAAATAGATTTATACATTTAGCTCTCTAGATTAAAGAGATTAATCTTTGTCCTTAAACGTTGAATTATTTGTTTTATGATGTTAACAAAACAATATTTGCATTATATCAAAGAAACAGAAGTTAATTAAAAAAGGCATAACTAAAATTAATAAGAGATAATTGCGAGAAAATATCATATTAATTTTTAACGTTTTTTATAACGAGAAATCTTCCCACAAATTAATATTTTTTGTACTCTTTTTGTATAATAAAAACTGTCCCGCAAGAGTATATTAAATTTAATATATTATATGCAAAGCTTAGAACAAATTTTTGGAAGAAAAGATACCCTTACCATTTCTTTTAGATGAAAACCATTGAATTATATCAGATTCCAATCAGAATAAGTAAATTTTTTTAACTCCAGTTGGAATTTATTTATAAATATATTCCGATTGAAGTTTCTATATGTTGAAGTTTTAAAATTTAAGACCGTTGACTTCATTTTAGGTGCAATTATAGTGCCAGCATATGAAAGTTTCTTAATTTTTTCACTTAAAAAGGCCTTTGTAAAAGATCTTTAAATGTTAAAGAACAACTCAAAAAGTAGATTTTCACAACAAAGCAGTTACTTTTTAGCAAAGTACTTGCTTTTGTGACATAAAAACTCAACTCAATGGAAAATGGGTTAAAAGTTAAAGGGTTTCACTGGAAAAGGAAATTTCTTACACAACCGTTTTTGTTCTCATAACGCATTGAAAGACCCACATTATGCTATGCCTCCCAATCTAACAAAGCGAACCCTAACATCACTCTTCTATATTCACGAAACTTTTGTTAAATTTTGAAATCCGCTTATCGTATAACGTTTACATATATTTTTATTCAGGTATTCTTTAATAATTTAAAGGAGTCACTTTACTTGCAAAGTATGTAATAATAAAAACTTAAAATTGCGCCGTTGAGGATGAAGGAAAAGTGTTACATAATAATAATGTTCCAACGAACACTTTTCTTTCAAAAGGGTATACAACAGTAAAGTCAAATGGGTTACATGGAGAAAATGGGAAAAGTTCTTATAAATATGTGTACTGGGGACTGTCAGATATGTAGATTTTGCATGCAAAATGCTTCTGTGCTCCAAAAATGATATTATCAGCTCTTTACCTAGTGAAACCTCGGATGTAATAGAAGTTTGTTAGTCTTGCAAACAATGTGGTCTCAAAAATATTATACATTTTTTCATATTAATAGCAGATTGAAAAAATCATTTACACACATTTCTTAAAATAAACGCAATAGAATCCCGGTAATTCGTAGTCCGGGTAATTCGGAGTCCGGGTAATTCGTATATCCCGCTAATTCGGGAAGGTATCCGCTGTATCGGAAAAAGCAGAGCTAGTACAGCCAAACTACTGCCACATTCAGATTCAGCGACCCCTAATTAACCAGAAAAGACTCTTATATCGTGTGCACCAGAGTGATTATCAATCTGTTTAATAAGTTATGATCGACTAAAGATTTCCTTCGACTAGTTAGTCGATCAAAAATAAACATGACTGCTCAATTCGCTCGAAAAAGGTAAATTGCTCCGTCATTAGAAAACCCAATTTTTTGTAGAATCTTTCGGTCAACATTTAGTTGACAGAGTGAAACTATAGCTGGTTGTTGCATAGAATTGGCATTTATTTATACTCCTATTATAAACTGAAATGTATAGCTTTATTCACAAAATGTACAATAAGTCGCTCTATATCCCACTTTCGTATAAAATACTTTAGTTTTGGCATTCTGTATCTCCATTTAGTTGTCAAATTATCTGTAAACTAGCTTGCATACCCGTCGTTGCCGGGGTAAGTTTTTTCAATTTTTTTTTTATTTTTTTTTATGGTCTATGTTGGAGCTAAACTTCAGGCCAATCGGCTCGGTAGTTTCCCCGCGAAAGGGTAACATAGAGGAAGAGCTAAGTTTCGAGATCACTTTACCCCCTCCCCTTACTCCCCCCACCGCTCGCGCTACTTTTTAACTGGTCTATGTTGGGACTAGACCCCCGATGAACTTCTGTGCCAAATTCCAGACCAATCGGTTCAGTAGTTTCCCCGCGAAAGAGTAACATAGCGCAAAAACTAACTTACTCCCCCCACCTCTCGGGCTACTTTTTCGTTTTCCTATGTTGGAACCAGAACTACCACAGACACTCATGCCAAATTTCAAGTCAATCGGTTCAGCCGTTTTTGCGTGAAAGAGGAACAGACAGACAGACAGACACCAACTCATTTTTACACCCGTATGGTGAAACCAAAGGGTATACTAACTTTGCCTTACCGTTTGTAACGCTAAGATCCCGTCATCACACACAAAAATGAATTACACCAGTGTGTTTAGAATGATGAAAAAAGTTGAATTTAGCATGTCCGTCCGTCCGTCCGTCTGTCCGTCTGTGGCGCGGACTGCGGGCGCACGGATTGAGCTAGAGACTTGAAATTTTGCACAGATCCGTTTTTCGTAAAATGCGAGGCTAAGTTCGTTAATGGGCAAAAATGGACCATTAGGGGGGGGGTACCCCCCATACGAACGAAAACGTTTTTTGTAAATGTCGCAAAAACGGTGCATCTCATCAAAAAAGTGCAAGAACAAAAGTTATTTAGGATATGATTCTACATAAAACTTCCATACATCAAAATCCGATTGGAATAAATTTTAAAAAATCTTATTGGAAAGTTTGATTTCAAAGTGGAATTTTGGTACAACTGTTCGAATTTTGATACGAATATCACCATAAGGGTCTCCAATGATTGCCAGATTGGCAATTAAACCTTTTGTTATGTTTATATATTAGTATGTCTGTAAATTTGATATTTGTTAGTTTTAGACCTGCCTTACACGTTCAATATTTTTGCTCTAATATATTGAAGGGTATTCAAAATCGTAATGATTTGTTTTAATATTTTTGTTTCAATACAGTCTTTTCACGATCAATATATTGAAAACAATGAAAATATTGTTCAATATATTGAACGTTTGAGGTGCCTATTACACAAATTTAGGGTTTGATATTAAATATACCCATAAACCGACTTTTAATTTACTGCGTTTATCGTTTAAAGTTTAGAATGAAATTTTAAATAATTTTTTTAAATTCCAAACTGGATCGAAACATAAAATTTTATTGACGAAATTGAAATGTCAAAATGTACATTAAATGAGGCGTTAAAAGCTAGAGTGGACCAACCCACATGTCGAGATCGTGAATTTTTTTGTGTTTGAATCACTATTGCGAGTGAGTTTTTAGATAAAAATGTTTGGATGCACAAAAGAACATTTCAACATTGAGTAATAAAGTCCACAGAAATTTTTTTTTCCAAAAATTTACAGTCAATAATAGTACAAAAGTGGAAAAGCTTCAAAAACTCGATTATGTGGCTTGGTCCACTCTAGCTTTTAACGCCTCAAATATAAGTTGCATTTTATGAATGAGGCCATTAAACTTTTTTAAGTCTAGCTGTTTAGAAAGATTAAACGATGAAACTAAAAAGAATGAAACAAATATATTCTTAACAAAAATCCGATTCTTATAAGAAAAGCAAAACCTAATCGCTAATTATTTATGTATATTCACAGAGAAAAGGCCTTTTAAATTTAATTGAAACCAACATTAGGCAAGAATCTGTTGAAAATGCACAACTAAAGCCTGTTATGCTATAATGAATTTCCCACAAAGGAGGAACGAGTTTTTAGATCGTTAGAAAATTCCTTTATAGAAATGACTCTACTGGGAAAACATTTAACTGAAAAATGTTTCGCCTCAAGTGTGATATAAATCATAAAACTTGTGCATTCTGCTGAAGTGCCCAACATGTTGTGAAAAGCTCTCAAACACTTTTTTATCACTTTATACATATAGGCTTAGATAAGTAGAAGAAGATATCCAGCTAAGCTTCATTCTCAAAACACTTTTATAGACAAATATTTTTTAACGCAAAAGTATCGAATTTTTGAAAAAGAATTTTTTATACATTTGAGCAATTAATGGAATATAGTAAATTTATGAATTCGTTTTAAATAGGTACTAAAATGGTAAATTTTAATTTAAAAATTCCATTGTACAGAGTTTTTTAAATTAAAAATTCTATATGGCAGGGACTTAAGTGAATTTTGCTGTGGAAACATCAGGTGCATTTTGGGAAATTGTAATATGGAAGTTTTCTTAATTATCCACAGAACAAAATTTTCTTGGTTTATTTTTGGTTTCTTAATTCATTTAAAATTCAGAAACCTCATCCGGAAGTTTCAAGTTTATCTGCAACGATATATTCTTTTTTCCAAATACCGTAACATTTAAAATTCATCCTAATTGCTTTAGATTCATTATGATTCCGGTTTGAGCACGAACAGTGTTCTGGCTACGTCTACTCTTACCAAACGGAGGCTGGATTTGGTGATAAACGAAGAAATAAATAAATATCGATTACAACAGGTCTCATCACCATAGGCGTCGGCAGAGGGGCAAGAGGGGCCTCGCTTCCCACCCTGGAAATGACAAAAAAAAACTTTGAAAAACTGTTATGGTTAATTTTATGGTGTGTTTGACTTTGGTATTGAAAATTTTCGCCAGCGGCGCAATTTATTTTAATATTTTTTTTAAATAAAAAAATTTTCTGCGGCGCAATTTATTTTAATCGAAGAACGAAAATTCCCTTTCTATCGAAACAATATCAAACAAAAATAGATACAAATCTTTTTCTCTAATCATAGTCTTTAAAAATTTTCGAGTACACAGAAATTTTTATCAAGTTTCGACGTCGAATATTTACTAACTCGATTTTTTTAGAGGTATTATTTCTTGGTAATCTTTGATAAAATAACAAAAAGTTTTTTCAGCAAAGAGACGAGAGGGAAATCAAGTGAAATGAAACCTTTTACTAAAAGGTGTGTAAATATAGTTCAGATCATGGTCCCCTTGGAAAAAATCTTGCCAGCGCCAATGCTCATCACTTACATAAAATGCGATAAGTCAAAGACCATAAAGCATAGCGTTCGTGCTATGATTAATGTTATGCCAAAAGTCTGATAAGTGTGACGTCTTAAAAGATGATACGTGGCAACCAACAGGGTAACTTCCGCTACTCATTTTTCCCATGTTTTTCTTCGTGCCTTCTGTTTTTTTTCTTTCACAGAACGATGAGAGAATGTTTGGATATGGCGGCAGGGAAAAAGCCAAAAAAAAATAGAAGCAAAAACATAAATGATGTGAAAATACCGTTTTGCAGATATCCTATTGGCAATGTTAAAAGTATATGCTTCCATATTTCGACAATGATAAATCACATTATTATTAGTTCCCCTTAACATTATTGACGATTATCATTATTGCGGCAGAGTATGACGATAGATTAACCGCATTATCGGTATTCACCATAAATATAATTTTACGACAACATTTCGGCAAATTATTATTATTATTATTTTATTCTAAATAATCTTGTAAATAATTTTTCGCCTCTTGACAAAAAAAAATTATTTATGTTCAAATCTTATTGTCCAAAATAAAAAGCGTCCTAATATGAATACTTGTAAGCCACGTATGAAAAACAAATTTCTAAGGAATTTCGTATTCGAAGTTTCAACGTAATCCGATAACTTTTCAACTCACAGTGAAAATCGACTTTACTACAGTAAATCAAAAGCTCGAAAATCCAAGTCGATCTGATTAAAGGCGGGTGATATAGGTCGAAATAGGATTTCACAATTGAAATCAACTGGATAACCTCAAACATTAGGGTAACTCACGGAGAGATGCCCCACATTTTGACTTTGCCATATTTCAGAATGAAGAAAGGCATTTTCGGTTTTTATTTTATTTTTAAATATTAGTCTTAACATTTATCAACAATTTTAGCGAAAAAAAACTTACATTATGTTTTCTTTTTATTATGATAAAAATGTTTTTGTCAGTCCCTACTTTTTGGGATAGATGCCCAACCTATGGGATAGACGCCCAACATGATAAATGTGAATGTGGGATAGATGCCTTTGAGGAAAAAAAACGTTTTATTAAGTTATAACAAAATTTTATTATACATTTTAATTCATTTACATACATATATGTCTATCCAATATACACATACTGCAATATAAAAAAAATTAATTAAATAATAAAGAAAAAAATAACATAATTCAGTGTCTTTCGGGAGGAAATCCAACGGCCTCTAATTTCTGAATATGACGCACGAGCCGTTTTTCATTTTCGAATCCAAGGATGGGATGTTTACCTATAATAAATAAGTATTTTCAATGAATGTGGGAAAGCAAATAGGAATATGTTATTACCTAGAGTTAATTTGCCCCTAAGGTCAACTATCCCTTTAAAAAAGAAGGCGTCTATCCTTTTCATACCGGATACATGCGCCAATTATTTAATAAATTAAGTGTGGATAAAAAGGAAAAAAATTTTTTTTTAACAAACATTAAACACTCCATTTGACACATAAAAAATAAAAAAATATATACATACTTCTTTAAGTAAAAGTTCCAAGAGTTTTTGTTCAGCTCAAAATAATTTTTTGGAGTTTTCCCTTGTTCGAAAACAAAAATGCCCAATTATCCCGCAACACGCCCGACTCTCGCGAATTTTAACAACGCACTGAAGTTTCATTGAGCAAACACTTCATATGTAGAATGTGACATGTTACGTTTTATTTCGTTAAGTACCAGTTTTTAACAGTGGGGCATCTCTCCGTGACTTACCCTATCATATTTATCATTTAATGCAAATGTTTTATTAAAACAAGACAATAATGATTTAAGTGAAAATGTAGTCGAAGAAAAAAATTTAAGTAGTTATATCTTTAAAAAATCCATCTTACGTGCACAGTGTAAAATTAATTCCGAAAAAGTCTCATCCAGCAGAATCTCGTTCTGAATAACTTGCGTTTTTTCCCTTTGAAAAATGGATAATTATTTGATTTAATCAATTTGATATGTACATCAAGAAAACTTTTAGAATAAGTAGAGACATGTGTAGAACATCTGTTTTGTGGTAGTTTCTCACAGACTCTACCCTGCTTGATGCGATTTCATTTTTTTCCCTCTCTTGTGAACGAAAACTAAAATTAATAAGGGGGGTACATCGGTTGGTTCCAGAGGGTATAGACGACACATGGAAAACAAAATATCGGCAACCAAATTTCGAAAAAGTTGCGAGATTTTGTAAATAAAAAAATATATTGAATTTCTACAAATAAATTATAATCTAATTCTGAAAGTATTTTGGTATTTGGTTTGGGACTTATTGTAGCTCAAGTTCTTTGTAGATTCATAAAAACTTTATATTCTTCAAAAACAAGAAATCCAATACCTCATTCTACAAATAAAGTTGTCTTTTCACTAAAACCTTAGTAGCATTTAAGATTTTTTTTCGGGGAAAAACTTATATATCGGTTACCGTGTGACCACCGGTGGTATATGCTGTGTGACACACATGTTTTTTTAACATGAGGCCCCGTGTTCTCCCAGTGGGTCACATGCATAAACGGTATTTACAATTAGGTAGTTGAGTGATAATTTTATTTTATTTTTTTTTTTTTTGTGGATGTCGACTTGTTGCAAGTAGGGGCTTATTTTTAGGTCAGCCTTTAGTACTATTACCGCCTTTATTTGAGTTTTTTACTATAGTTATCGATTCAGATCAAATTAATTTTCGCCTGCGGCGCAAATCATTCTCCTTTCATCTTTTATAAATGACTAGCTTTCATACCCGTCGTTGTCGGGTAAAAGTTTTTTGCAAAAATTTTCTTGCGGCTAAAAAACAAAAAAAAAACCTTAAAAACTTTTGAAAAAAAATCGTTATGCCTTCAGGACCCCCCGTTCCGAATTTTAAAATTCTAACACCAGTTTCGTGATCAGCGGCTCCGAAACCCCCTTATTACCAGTTTTTTCGAGGAAAAATGGTAAAAAGGATATTTGAGTTATCCTTACAGGAGCTTCCGTTGGCAATTTCATCATCAGATTCGTGTTCAGCGACCCCAAAAACTCCCGAGTGAAACTTTTCAGCCTCCTATAGAGCAGGATTAATGGCGAAAATCACGGTTTAAAAACACCCGAACCCCCTTTACCCCCCGTTCACCCCCTTAGTGGTAAAATTTCGGAAAACCCCGCCTTAGTTAGCGCCTGAGCGATGGTTGGGACATACTGTGAAAGTTTCAAGTCTCTAGCTTCAGGGGTTTGGGCTGGGCGTTGATGAGTCAGTCAGTCAATCAGGTTAAACGATTTTATATATATAGATTGTAACATTGTGATTTTCGAACATATTCTTATAACTCTTGATGACTATATTTTTGCAATTTTCGTCAACATTTTGTATACAATGGTATGGGAGAAAAGAAATCGTTCTCCTAGGAGAGATGATAGCGACAAAAGGTTGGAAACACTGTTATAGACCATAAAAAAGCTGAAATGGTTATAACGTTTTCACTGTCCTTTAAGCTAATCATTATTACATAAGACATAATTTTGCTGCCCATTTATAGTTTGTTCATGTTGAACGTAAAAGCTTGAGAAAAATCATATTTCTATTTGGCACAAAATATGCGATTTAATACGAATCCAATTTAAAATGTAATTCAATCATTTTGCCACTACTTTTGTAGGTAATAAATATTGTGCAATAATACCTTACTAGTAGTATTTTATCAAAATGAAATATTTCAAATATGCTTTTTAGTGGTCAATGTTGCAAACAACGGATATGAAAGGAAGTAAACAAAGTGTTTTAAACGAATTGCTATCATTAAAAGGATTTCCATCAGTTTAATTAATCGTGAAATATGCTTTTTACCAAACAATAGCATTCCAATGGAAGAATTATAATCCATCACAGGCCAATCTGATCCTCTCTGAATTGAATTGTGAACCAATAAAGCAATAAATAATTCAATCGAAATTCGGATATTATATTAGCATACCTATGTATGTTGGTCTCATTGCATTTATTCAATTTATGTACTTCTACATGTACTATATGGTTTTGATTTTAATTTGTGGTAGTTTAGTAGTAGAAAACTTGAAATCATCCCTAATTATCAATTTACAGACCACGATATCAGAATATTGCCCGCATCTTCTATATTATTAAAAATTAATATGAAAATTGCAGTCAATGTGAAATTCCACTGTGGCGATGGTAATAGAGGAGGCAAAATGAGAAGAACATATTTTATTAATGTAAATTAACTTAATGGACTTCTAAGCATTATTTACCATAACCATTACGATGACATTGTTAACGAGAATATCCCATTAAATTTATAGGCTTAACGTGGTCCATACACCTGATGTAGACCATCATCATTACCCCACTGTGGGCCTTACTCTCCACATGAAAATGTAAACAGCAAGCATTTCTTGGCCAAGTCACATCCAGAGTAAAAGTACCTACTCCAATTAGCTGTTTAGTTTTCCGAAGCCACTTCAGCTGGAAGAAAATTAATAATGGAGGACAACTTTAATATTTGCAAAACAGTATAGTTGTTCAATTAATGAGGCGAGGCAATCAATTGAAACGAATTTTCTAGTGAAAAACTTTTTTTTTTTATAAAATACTTTTAATATTTTTACAATGGAAAAATGAGAACTCCATTCGAATAACAATTCCAACAAAAATCAGCTGTATTCCTTACAGCAATAGAACCTCATGTTTGAATAATGTCATAAATAATTTAATTCAAATCTCTGTAGAAATATGGGAAAACAATTTTATTTAATTTAAAATCTTTTATGCACTCTTGAGAAGAAAAAATAACTTTGGCCAAAGGCAAACATGGTTTGTTTATTTTTACTTTCTTCTACGGAGTATAATAAAGTATTGTATTCATGAAAAATTTCGACCTCTTAATTTTGCCTAAAAAACATTTCCCGATCACTCCTGAGTCGATTGGAGTCATATTTAAAAAATGTCTTTCTGTCTGTCAGTCTGTCTGTCAGTCTGTCAGTCTGTCAGTCTGTGTACAAGATTTCTCAAAAACTAATAGAGCTAGCGCCATGAAATTTTATAGGCATGTTGGGTCCTGAAATGGGACGATCCTATCAACTTTTGGTGGAAATCCGTTAACCGGAAGTATCCAAAATGGCGGTTTTTCAAAAATCGCAATTTCGTTTTTCTCGATTTACTCCCAAACTACGCGTTTTTTAGTGGCCTTAAGTATGACAAAACTTGGAGAAAATAAAATTTCCCACACTTTTGTCTTTAGCTGTAACTCGATATCTCCACCTGTTATCGAGATAAACCGTTATTTCCAAAAAAACAGTTTTTTGCGATTATCTCGAAAACTAACGGGTTTTTGCTGACTGAATGTATGAAGTGAATTAATGAGAATGGCATTCTGCACAATTTTGTTTCTTACCGTTATCCGTTATCTTTTACCGTTATTGAGATATTTTCATTAATATGTAAAAAATCATATTTTTGCGAATAATTTGCAAACTAACGGTTTTTCGACAAATCAGTTAAAAGAATAATTAAAGATGTTAACATTTTCTACATTTTTGCCATTTACCGTAAATTGATATCTTTTACAGTTCTCAAGTTATCTCAAATTTTATACGTTTTTGATATTTTTGAATAAACCAAGAATTTATTGGGAGGTCGTCTTAGGTTGACAACGCGACAGGGCTCTTGCGTAAATTGCGCAGGGTCGTAGATTTTGTAGAAGAAAGTTTTGTGTTGACCACAACTGATATTTTTTTAAATAAATGAAACTCATATACATATTTGTGTTTTACGGAAATTTTCCTTTTGGATGATTATAAAATAATTCTAAAGAGCTGTCTTGCTTTTGCAGCTGGCTTGCAGTAACATACTTTTATGTTAAAAAAAATCATAAATAGAAAAAATATTTCCAGTCATATTTTCCTCTATAAATGAAATATTTTACTGTTAAACCTGTATAGAGTGAACCCTGTATAAGTCGGAAACCAGCATAAGCCGAACAATTTTAAAAGACTGGTGATTTTAAAGAGCTTTTCCATACAAACTCAATCTGGATAAGCCGGAACCTCCCTAACCTGAACCCGGGGACTTAATTTTTATACCCGTATGGTGAAACCAAAGGGTATATTAACTTTGCCTTACCGTTTGTAACGCCAAGATCCCGTCATCGCACAAAAAAATGAATTACACCAGTGTGTTTAGAATGATAAAAATATTTAATTTCTGCATGTCCGTCCGTCTGTCTGTCTGTCCGTCTGTCTGTCTGTCCGTCTGTCTGTCCGTCTGTCTGCCTGTCCGTCTGTGGCGCGGATTGCGGGCGCACGGATTGAGCTAGAGACTTGAAAGTTTGCACAGATCCGTTTTTCGTAAAATGCGAGGCTAAGTTCGTTAATGGATAAAAATGGACCATACGAACGAAAACGTTTTTTGTGAATATCTCAAAAACGGTGCATCTTATCAAAAAAGTCCAAGAACAAAAATTATTTAGGACATGATTCTACATAAAACTCCCATACATCAAAATCCGATTGGAATAAATTTAAAAAAATCTTATTGGAAAGTTTGACTTCAAAGTGGAATTTTGGTATAACTGTTCGAATTTTGATACGAATATCACCATACGGGTCTCCAATGATTGCCAGATTGGCAATTATAGCTTTTGTTATGTTTTCTTTATGGGCCGGATTTTTTTCCACAAGACTTTTTGTCAGACAAATTTTTCAACCCCCTACTAAAATTGAAAACCGTTCCAATTATTCGTTCTTTTTTTGTCGCATGCCTGAACTGAGGCATTTTTGGGCTCAAAAGTATAGTTCACAAACTTTGAATCACTAGCCAAAAAAGTGTTTCCAAAAAATACGTGAAATATTCAAAAATGAGACGTCTTTTTCATAGCCAGGGCAATTTGGGCAGGCACATGATAGATTTAGCAAAATCTGAAGCGGACTTCATTTTTTAAAAGGTCTCAGTTGAAAGATAACTAGCCGCTAATAGACTAATGCCCGAAGTCTTCAGTCCCAGATATACTGTGGATAACACCAATTGGGAGATATACTAAGTATATCTAAAAAAACGAAAGTCTTCGTAGCAAAAAACATCGAGATAAAGATAACTCTCGGGTAAAGTTATCTCTTGGTCTGAGGTCGAGATATCTTGAGGTTTTGTGTATATTTTTACCCCAGCGCCACCACTCACTTTTTAAAGCAGCTGTTGACAATTATAGCATAAAATTAAAATATTGAAATCGGAAAGTTAAAATGTATGAAAAAACCTATGGATTCGTTAATGGAAGTGAATATTTTTTCTGACTCTGACAGTGATGAACCAGCAATCATTTCAAGACCCTACGTACTGCAAATAAGGGTATAGTTTTGGTGCTTCTTTGGAATATCCCACTTTCAATAAGATTTTTGTATTTCATGACACAATCCACCAAAATATGAATTTCAGATTTCGTGAAGTTCGCGCTTCTCTGCATAATCCCTGAAAATACTTTCATTATAAATATATTTAATTTAAATTAAATTTTGTTTTACCTGATGACTGTTCGCTCCATTCGCTCGTTTCCATTTGACAGAAGTGCTATCAGCGCCACGATCGGATAATAAAACATTCAAAACAATAGCTTTCATGATTAGAAACAAGCTGTAATGCTGCTTTTGATTATAAATTTAACGTCACTATTTCGACCACGATTTCATTGATTTCTTCGGTTCTTTGCTTCGCGAAACAAGATATAAAGGTGGTGGATTACTCGAAAGCTATAACGGATAATTTGCATCGTCCTTTCACTTCCAAAATCCTTTAATAAGAACACACAATTATAGAAAATACATCTTTATGTGACGTCACGATAGTTTGTATCAAGATGGTGTTTTATTGTATCCAGTGTGCAGGAGTTGTGGAACCTTATTTCGAGAGTTGCTATACCGAGTTGGAATTTTCATGAAGATGCCCAAGTTAAAGATATCTTCGATATATCTTTATATGCGGTATAGTTATCTGACAGAAAAACTAAATATGAAGACCTCGGGCATAAGTATTTGTTGGGCATTGGGATGTTCCTTTTAAAAAATGAGGTTCGTTATAGTTTTACGATACTTCAAAAACTATTAATTTTAGAAATAGCAGAGCAACTGATTTTTTATTTTTCCATCAAAACCTTCTGTTTTTGATCGACCTGCAAGCAGCATGGCAAAACTTGCCCTGCGTTTGAAATAGACGCAAAAATGAGAGGTAATAAAATTTTTATAATTTTTAACTTTTACCACGGTACTCATGTTTCGTGGCGAAGTCGCAATTGTGATGTATCAAATATTTTTGCCCGACGACAAGTTCTATACTTTACAAACAATAAATCCCAATAATGGTTGTACAATTTTTAACAAAGCTCTAATTGTAATACCTAAATATTTGCGTGACAGACAAAACAATGACAGCATTTGAAATTTATTATCAAATGTTAGGTAATAATAAAAAAAATAGCAAAATTGTATACAACTATGTACTATTAAGCTTTTTCTATTTCTATGGTATTCAACTTAGGATAAGTATAAAAAAGAACCTAAAAATCATAACCAGAATCCTTGATCCTGATGACCAGCTAATTCTAATGCCTATGATGCTGTGCGTGTCTCAATTCAATCCGATATAAAAAGTACCGACAAATCGCCTGAAAATGTCCTAGCAATTCACATTATCTCGCATTTTCCTTTTTTCATGGTATTGTTGAACGAATTGGAACGAACATCGTAACAGGAATCAGGATACGTGCATGGCTATTCGTTCGGCAATTACGGGACGGCCAATTTATATTTTCGTAACGCAATTGTTACCATAAACGTTCCGACATTGAATTAATGAATAATAATAAACTTTATTCGCTACAACAGATTGACCCGGAATTCAGAAGGAATATTAAATTTCGATGGGTAAATCGTTAATATTGGAATTACTTTATCAACTTTACTTCATCAAATCGAGTTTATTTCGATACGACGCCGTGATAAAAGGGCAAACAATTTGTCAAATCCTTCTATCAGTACAGATAAATTCACATAAATTCTTTTGAATGCAAAGCCGAAAGGCATCCATCCATTCGTTCCTCTTTCTTTCAGTCGATTTTCCTATTCCATTCACTACATTCTGTTCCAATTGATCAGGACCCGGTAGGGTATTGTAAAACTTTGTTGTTCGAACATCCAACCTTACTTAAGTTTTCTCTTTCCGGCAAACCTAAAAAAAGGTAAAAAAAGCATTCTGTTTTTATCTTTCTTATACAAATTGTAGCAAAGATTTGTTATCATCAAATTTTTACCTTCATAGTTTTTGGCTGGATAAGACTATGGCGAAGCCATGGCGATGAAAAAACGGAAAGACACTGAGAATTTTAAATCAAGAAAAAAATTCTAGTGGATTTTACTGGTTTTCTTCATAGAGTTTTTATTGGCGGTAGTATTTAGAAAATCGCAAAAAAAAACTATTTATAGGTTAAAAAATGTATTTATAGGATCCTTAGGCCCGCCGTACACTTGAGCTAAGTTAGCTCAGCTATGTGCCTGTTTAGAGCTTAACTTGGCGTGTTTCGTCATGTATCAAAGTGAGGATAATGTGAACCACTAAACGTCTACGTCTAAACAGGCACATAGCTGAGCTAACTTAGTTCAAGTGTACGGCGGGCCTTAAAGCTGTCATTCATCCAAATCGATTCAGGAAATAATAAATAGTAGAAAAAGTTGGGGATTTTATAGTATTTAGAATTTTATTTTACACAAATGCATAAATTGTAGTTCCTATCTACTTCAAATACACTGTTTTTATTTTTTCCCAATTTAGAATATTGAAATCTCTTTTAATATAGAAATGTCACAATTAACTGATTTCTTATACATTTCGTAGGAAATATTGCGTTTGAACTCTCTGTCACAAATGATGGAAATATGTACCTACTAAGAAATTATAAAAAACGGCAAAAGATTTTACAGATATTTTTCCAACTTTAAAATTTTATTATTGAAAATCCTTACGATGACCGTACCAGATTTTCGCTCTCTTGCTTTGTGTATTTCCTTTGTTTTTTTTCATTTGTTGGAAAATCTTTCACTGCAGGAATGAGATCGAGATCGGGATTAGAACATGGACTGGGATTCAGAATCACCCTTGGCTTCATCCGCGCTGTATTTCGACTACGTAATAGAAGAAAAGCAAAGAAAAAATCCACCTCTCAGGTTAAATTCATGCTAGGGATTGAGAAGGTTTTGTTACTTCAGCACTTCTAGAAATAAAAATGCAAATTAATCCCTAGAGGTGTAACCGGAAAGAAAGGAACACTGCAAGGAAATGGGGCTAGGAACCATACACTGGCTGGAATTGAATTTTCTCAAATAGTTGTTGGCTTTGTTGAAAAGCGAACACCAAGTCGCGTCGTTGCCTTTTCTCTTCTCTCCATCCGAGTCTTGTAAAGCCTTTCAACTTTATACAGACTGAATACAAAGAAAAAAAATCGCTTTTTACAACTCCTTTTTATAGCTTTGGGGCTTCCTAAACTTCCTTTTTTGTACACATTAGATATTGACACAATAACAGAGGAAGGCAGGAAGCTTTTGTATCTTTACAAACACAAAATGTCCGGGAATGTTATAGAAAAACAAGAATTGCATTAAATGAAAACCATCCTTATGGTTCAGGTATTTTTATTTTCATTTTTTCCATAGAAACATACACATATAAGTGTTTTAATATAAAATAAACACTATAGTACCCGTAAGTTAGCAAAAGTAAAGATTATAAGTGGAAAGAGAATCTCCTACAAATAAATGCAAAAAAACGAATATTCCGCATTTATCCGTATAGCAAGCCGACACAGAAAAAGTAAGAAAGCTAAGTTATCTCAAATAAAGGTAAAAGTTACATAAATTATTTAGGCCTTCCACTTTCGTTTTTGTGACAGCCCCAGTTTTAACCCTCTAAACCTGTGTTTCGACCTCTTTTTTATCTACTTTATTCCAAAAAAAAAAAAACCATCTTACATCCAGTAGCTGTATACAAGATCATGTTGGGGTTTTTTTTATCGTTCTGGGAGAATGTAGGTCTCATTTCGGGGGATAATTTTTCAGGTAACGTAAATCAAATCAGTCTGATGTTAGGTTTGTTATTTTTCTTGAACCCCTTTTTCATTTCGGATAGACCCTTTTTTCACTTTATGTCATTAACGGCCGTCATAAAACCTGTGCACACGTATGAGATACGAGGTTCTTTCCCACATATAATAACTAGTAGTTATATTTTATATAAAATATAAATTACAAAAGGTGAAATATTTTCCAGCGCTAAAGGATCTATAAAACATAACATTGGATTATGTTCCGTATAGTATTTTTTTTAATTTGTTTTTTTTGCTAAACTGATAGAGAATTTTTTGTGCGTAACATTAAAATTTAAAAATGTCACTCTAATCTACAAAAGAAAATTGAATGTTACTACGTTTATACACTCAGAAAAATGGAGGCTAACTCGACGACCTACATACGGCGTAATTGGCCTCGGGCAGGCGCGCGTTCGCCTGCATGTGGGCAAGTAAAACTGAGTTGACTTGTGGTCGGAGAAATTCTGAAATTAAGCAACCAGCAGGTGAAGTAGGGCATTGGGAGCTGCACGAGTTGACCTTAGATAGGTTAACTCTGACCGCTAGCTGGCTTACAGAAACCTCTGTAAGGTCAGAGTTAACCTGACAAAAAGTTGACCTGGACATTTTTCTGAGTGTACGACCAAGAAATTCCTTATAATTTCACTCTATGAATAACATCACAAGAGTGCTGTTAGTATCTTATATTATACCATTTTGGAAAAACCAATATTTCGTATGATTTAATGAAATTCTCGTCCTCGGAACATTTTGCATGTTTTACGATTCTTCGAGAGTTTTCATCCTTGTATGTAAACGGATACACACTGCCAGACATCGAAATTTTCGGTTTTTCATCGTTATTTTTGGAGATGGTTCCAAAAATATCAAACAATATTTTTTTATAGAAAAAAGAGGTAATACGTGGAATTTTAGCTTTTTATCGTTAAGATACATAGGTATTTTTATAACTGTTACATAGCAATATTAGATGAAAGTAATGCTTTTTATTAAATTGATGTGAGCAATTTTTCAAGTTACTTTAAATTTTCAAGTTAATTTGTAAACCCCTTAAGAGTATTTACGACGAGCCTCGAGTAAATTAAGAGAGCGATTTCACGTTTGAATACTGTGTATATACTAATTGCAAACCCAAATGACATAATTTAGACCTTTTGAGATTTATAATCAAGCATACCGTTATCTAGGTGAACATGGAGTGTCGTTAGCAAACGTATCTCATAGATTTTTTTTTTTGTTTAAAACGTTTCGGCGACAACTTCATGCTTCACGATTAGTATTTTATTCACACTCCAATGCGGGTTAATCATTAAACAGGAACCATTCTCATTAGCGTATTTAATGGTTAATCAAATAAAATCCTTGTAACTGCCTTTTACTAAATTGTGAATTTGAATTTATTTTTAAAGTGGAAAAGATTTTTTGAGTTAGCGATTATATTAGCGATTTTTTCCGGAATTTTTCTGCGAATTTTATTCAGAATTAGAAGCTTTGTAGCTGACGCTTTGATCCCAGTAAGCTCCTCGGAACGTTTCATCCAAATCGGTTAAGTGGTTCTCAAGTTGTAGGCGAACATACAGAAAAACAGACGGAAATACAGATAAATCATGGAGAATAGCTAAAAAATAATGGGAATCTTTGATTAACTCACGTTCTAAAATCAGCTCCTTGATGCACATGACATTTTTATCCAAATCGTTACAGCTGTTCTCGAGTTTTAAGTGAACATATAGACAAACACACAAGCGTGTAATTGATTTATTCCATGAATTCTATTTATCTATCGCAGAATAAATTCATTTAGCAAACGTCGTAAAAATTTATATATATGGGAAATTCAAGTTCCGGAGTATTTTGTAATAAATTTCAGAATATTCTGCCGTAGGGTAAACGGTTTTACAATATGAATTTAGGTACGCACAGTAAAATTTACGGAATAAAGTGTCAGATTCAAACGATCCCTAAAATAGAATTGAATAAATTTTTGAATATAGAAATTTTACCCGCTTGTTTATTTGTAACTTTCCTCGAACACAACTGCCATTCGCTTTGTAATCAAACCATATCAACATTAAGACATAAAGGTTTTTATACCCGTATGGTGAAACCAAAGGGTATATTAACTTTACCTTACCGTTTGTAACGCCAAGATCCCGTTATCACACACAAAAATGAATTACACCAGTGAGTTTAGAATGATTAAAAAAATTGATTTTTGCATGTCCGTCCGTCCGCCTGTCCATCTGTCCGTCTGTCCGTCTGTCCGTCTGTCCGTCTGTCCGTCTGTCCGTCTGTCTGTCCGTCTGTGGCGCGGATTGCGGGCACACGGAGCTACATACTTGAAATTTTGCGTAGGTCCGTTTTTCGTAAAATGCGAAGCTAAGTTCGTTAATGGGCAAAAATGGACCATTAGGGGGGGTACCCCCCATACGAACGAACACGATTTTTGCGAATATCTCAAAAACGGTGCATCTTATCAAAAAAGTGCAAGAACAAAAATTATTTAGGACATGATTCTACATAAAACTCCCATACATCAAAATCCGATTGGAATAAATTTTAAAAAATCTTATTGGAAAGTTTGACTTCAAAGTGGAATTTTGGTACAACTGTTCGAATTATGATACGAATATCACCATACGGATTTTCAATAATTGCCAGATTTGCAATTATAGCTTTTGTTATGTTTAAATTATGGCAAAACATTTTTTTTTCAAATATTGGGTTATGTTGCCTCAATTAGACCCTAACTCTGGTACTAACAAAACAGTATCAAATTCCCACAACATTTTTCGACTTTGTGCTTATAAAAGCTTTTTCCCTTGTAATGTTGATAGTCCGAATGTTTTTTTTTCTTCTTCAGAATCCAATCATTTTGTTCCTTGCCCCATTTCTGTTTTCTGTATACTAAAATACTAAAGTACTCTTAACGCATGTATATAGCCGCATTTATTTTGAGTTGATTGTGATTCTACGCTTTCTACGATTTATTTTTCATGGTTAAATTGAGCGATCAATCTCATCCTTAACCATTGAAACATTATTTGGGGAGAATCCTATCTGTTTTGCTTCCGGATTCGATTTATAACATGATAATAGAAGTGCGATAATATATTTTCGATAAAAGGATTTATGATCTTTGAAAATACCATTCAGTGCTTAGTAATTATGTCTTGTGGTTGATATAATTTTGTGTTTTATGACTTTGATGAGGCTAAAATTTACAAGCGTTACCAACGCTATTTCTCAAACAACATTAATTTTATGAATCTTGATCTAATAATGGAGGAAAACATTTTCCAATTAAAACGCTATTAATATTCAAAAGGATTATCTTTATGTTTGATTTAAAGCATATTTTACAGTAGATTACCATCGAAATTCTAAACAAGTCAAAATTGATTTCAAATGGTGACTTTATAAACACAAAACGTTTGTAAAGTTTAACCATTAAACCTATTTGATTTGATTTGAAAAATTACTACTGGAATTTATTTGCAAAAACATTTTATTTATTTATTTTCATTTGACTTCTTTTTTGCATACTTGTTAGGTTTGTTATTGCAACCTGTTGGTGGCAAGATTCGCAAAGTTTTTTTTAATATGGTTTTTAAACAACTCAAAGAGCTAATTTCCGGGGTAGTCTCATTTTTTTAATTGCCTGAATCTTTTTAAGATCGGTATAAGATCCGTTCAAAAATATCTGGAATTTTCACGTCGCGAGATGGATATTTTTCTATCGCGTAATTGTTATCTGCTAGTAACATTTTTAAACAGTAAAATCAAATTTGGTTTAACTACATTAGCAATTACATTAATTACATTAATTACATTAATTTAATAAAAATGTGTTAATTACGCGTAATTTACCAATACTGATCAAAGATACTCCTAATAGTGATTAAAAACAAATCTGTGTAGAAAACGCTTGAATTTTGCCATTAAAGAAGTTAAAGCTTCCAGACAAATAATTTCGTTTCCATAGAATAAAACATTGTATGACGTAAAACATTGTATGATAAATTTCCGTTAGCTTATATTAATGATATTTTTTCATTGGAGAATTAGTCTTTTTTTTCTTCAAAAATTGAAGTAAACCGATTATGAAACCCATGACTTTGGTAATAGTAGAGACGTAATATCTTTCGATGCGGCTTTTAAGTTGTTTATTTTTTATATTTGGAAATGTGAAACACATAACCCTTGTGTCTTCACTCAATAGAAACTTCCTTTTTACGATCCATCGTCACTTCGTAACTCAGCATTTTTCTTTGTAATCGGATAATCAAGAAAATGTCGAAACGAAGAAAACACCTAGGTTTCAGGCCGAAATTTGTGCCATCAGTTCAAACGGCACAAGAGGATACGATGAAAAGATTATAAAAGAACAAGGATTTAGACTCCTAAATGAGCACAATAGAGACCATTGGCCCACAAAATTTTATATAGTCTTAAAGTGTTATAAACCTCATCCCTTTTTTAGCTTACTTTATCGATCTGGAAAATTCAAGAAATTTAATTTAACTAAGTTGAGCTCAATAAGACAAACAAAAAGAGGAAATCAATCCGCTCCATTGAATTCATTTATGACTCCACTTCTTTTTCCTTCCTGAATTCGTGGGATAGATAGCTTAAGAAGAAATAGATAAGGTTTAAACCATTTCTAAAATGAATTTTGTTACACTTGTAACAGAAATTTATACAAAATGTATCACTGTTCCCTATCATTTATAACAATTTTTTTTGCTTGAAATTGTCACCCTTCAAAGAAAGCGAGTTTCAGGGAAAAAATATCGATAAAAACAATTGACAGAACAAGCTCACATTATCCGATTAAAATCTTTTTTATTGACAATATTGAAGGGAATAAATGCGTTTGTGAAATTTATTTTTAATACAAGAACAGAATTTAACTTCAAAAATGTCAACTCGTGTGTTATAAGTGAGTGCCTAAAAGCCTTAACTCGTTTTATAAAATATTTTTTTTATTGGGATATCGAAATAAATTTACCAAATCCTGGGGTGACAATACTTACTTATTTAGAGTCAATCCGGACAAAACGTGGTAAGGTTTGTGGAGGGGAGTATACTCAGAAAAATGGAGGCTAACTCGACGACCTACATACGGCGTAATTGGCCTCAGGCAGGCGCGCGTTCGCCTGCATGTGGGCAAGTAAAACTGAGTTGACCTGTGGTCGGAGAAATTCTGAAATTAAGCCACCAGCAGGTGAAGTAGGGCATTGGGAGCTGCACGAGTTGATCTTAGATAGGTTAACTCTGACCGCTAGCTGGCTTACAGACACCTCTGTAAGGTCAGAGTTAACCTGACAAAAAGTTGACCTGGACATTTTTCTGAGTGTAGTGATGAAAGTTATTAAGGGAACAACAAAGTGGGATCTCACGGGATCGTCTTACCCTAAGTTCCCACCTCTGTTTAGAAATATTCGAACAATCCATCGCCGATATAGAGTTTTCCCACTTTCCACAGCTCGAGGTTTTCCGATATTGAAGTTTCCCACTTATCCAAATCTAATATTACGATTTCAATCAATGTAAAAGAATTTGTCTCTGACAATATATGCACAATATATGCATAAACAATCTAAAAAACGGATACTAATAACTAGATTAATTTAAAGGCTTGAAGGAACAAAAAACTTCAAAACGAACAACTTACATAACATAAGCTCCAACTCTGATGTAGTATTTTTCATTCGTTTGAAACACAAAATGTTTCATTATTACCTCTGGTTAATTGTAGCTTTGCCTTTGCTTATGAAATAAATTTTAAGAACTGGTTACAACTGACTACAAACTAATTTTTCTCTCTACCTTTTACAGATACACCAAGAACAAAGAATTTAACCAAACTAATTGGTGTAACAAAAAAAAAGTATACTAGTTAAAAATCAGCTCAAAAAAATCCGATTGTTTCGCTCCATTGAAAGGTCTTTCGTAAATAAGTACAAAATTCCATTAAAAAACATTTTGCAACATCTTACGGTATTAGGTTATGAAGAAATGTTCGTTGAAAATTTAAAACTCTACCTTAAACATAAAAAACCCTTTCGCAAATTACGAGTGCTTGTCAGAAGCTTATTGTCCGACGCCCTTTCGTAGATTGTTTGGTTGGACCGTAATAAATTCAGGATGAAAGGACTTTTTGGAGGACTTTCACGACGAAATGTTGAATAAATAGTTTATCAAATGAAAAAGTAATCCTTGAATTTGTAAAACAATTTTCTTATTTTATTTGATTTTCCATGTTATTAAATATGGTATAGACCGATACTTGAGGTGTCCTACATTCAAAATTGTACTGTCGAAGAAAAATAATAAAAACGGGCATGGAATTTTTTTTTTTTTTTGAAAACGCCAAAGGATTTATTTTTACGACCTCGTAACATGTTTTGGGCTTTTATTTGAGTTAAGAGCTATATTTAAAAAAAAAACTCAAGTGGTTCTTAAAAAGGAACTTTTTTTTCTCATTCAATTCGTCCATTTTTTTACGTTTTTCACATCAGATGAGATCGTCTCCACGTCCATTTTTCTTCGTTGCATTCTCCGCATATAAACACTTTCGCGTCTGAAAAAAGGTCGATTGGATCATAAATTGTTAGCAAACGACCTATAAAGCAAGCAGGAGATGCCCCTAAAATCTCTTGATATATTTTTCAATAAACCGAGACCGATGCCAAATGTAGCATATATGTTTATGTGGCTCTTATAAGTGTATTACATATCGTTCGTATCCCTCATTCCATTCTAATAGCCCAATGCAGGCAGTATATGGGGTAAAATATAAGTATGGTACGTTATTTGTGAATAGGGAAACAACAGCAAAGTACATACTCGTACATATCCATATAGATTGTAATACCCGAAATGGGCTGTAGAGACCCCGCATTGGCATAAAGACGCTGAAGCCGTCCCATAATATATCAGCTACCGAGTAGGTTACCTAATTCTAACCATCCGGCATTGAAAGCGGGCGGAAGGTGGTAACAAGGATCGCAAAGACGATGAATTGAACATAATGATATGGAACGCAGACATATATTCAACTAGAATTGAAACATTGGGGCTTTTGGAAAGCAGGCACAACACACTGCGAAAACGAGAAAAATTGCTTACATTTGGTGTACAATATGTCGCCGTACCGTGGTAGCCCTTAATGTTTCCGGTCTGAAAAACCTCTGGAAAATTTCTCTTTAGTTGCTGATGTCAAACAGTACGCGATTTTAAGGAAGAGATAGAAACAAATGTTTAACTAGGGTAAAAAATAACCTCTATGAATGTTAACCATTAAGAATTTTGTGAATTTCAAACAAGAATTTTCCACCAGGACTAACCGAGGAAAATTTCGGATAACCTACATTAAAATAATCTCGATGACGGCATACGGCACTGGCTCCAACATACCTCCGCAATTTACACAATAAATGCTCAATGTTATTGATATAAAAAAAAACAGTAGGTAAAAAAAATACCATCTAACATTTGATATCGATAATGTTTTTGGTTTCATATACGAATTTGTTTATCTACAAGTCCAAAGTAAAATTTGTTTTTATATCCATAACTGATGGCTGTAAATTGTTGACAAACGCACCCTAGAACATAACCACGCTTCACAGCATTTCCCACAAAATACGATTGAAATTTGTCTGTGAACATGGCAAAGAACATCATATTCGATTTATTTGTCGAGGAAAATTTATACACTGAAATTGCAATTGAAATTTTCGTGATAACATAGCAAACAAGAATTCATTTCAAATACAGCACAAACAAAATTGAAGAGCGAGGATGAGTTTTTATCTGTTGACAATGATACAATTTTGAATATCAATTGAGATAAATTTTAAATATCAATTGGAAAATATTATTGTTAAAATATAACGACTACACTGATGAATGAAAATTCATACGAAAATATTGTGTACAAGAAAGTGAATTTGATGAATATATTTATTATGAAAACACGAACATTTTATGAAATACGAAAGTAACAATAAAAATTGTATTAATAATTTCATTAAAAATTGACTCCTGCGGCGCATTTTTTTTTTTTAGTTTTATACGGGATTTCCGTATTTGCCGAACCTCTTATACTCTAAATTTCTAAAAAAAAGCGGCCCCTAAGATCGAAACTCAAAATTTCGACCGGCTCTTTTTTCATACAATGTGAGGAACTCTTTCTCAAATAATTGTTATTTTTAATACACATTTATCGATCGTTTTCCATGATGGGTGCGGGGTCTGCGATAATGTGACGGCAAGGGGTTCAAAAGGCCGAAACTCAGCGTGACGTATTTTATGGACAGCTCTATAAAAATATACAATTGCCAGAGGCCAAAATCGAAAAAAAATCGATTAATTTTGGGAAAATCCCCCATTAAAAAAATGTGCCAATTACTTTTAGAATTACTTTAATAGCAAATGTGAAGATCCCTATTATGTCTCCTTAGTTACGAAGTTAAAATCTAAGTTCACCATGATTGACCAGATACATAACAAAATAGTGAATGAAACCATTAGTGTAATAATGATTTCCAGCAATCAATATTTGGAATACTAGTAATTTTCAAATTAATTAAGCACCACAATTTAGAAGGAATATTTATTCAAGTACTTAGCAAAATCATTCTCAGATATTATTTATTAATCACATCGCTTTCATTAAATTCCTACTATGGTTTAATATGGGTTGGATTAAATTTGAATTAAATCAATCCGTTTGGCATACATTGGACCCAAAATCAAATCTAAATATGGGATGTTTACTCCCTGATATATAAAGCAATTAGATTTTGTAACATCCCCACTCAATCAAAATTTAAAAAGATTAACTCCCAATTTTGGTTGTAAATATGTGTTTAGGACACCAGTTGAATAAAAAATTTGATGTCATCTGCTATACACTATTGTTATAAATGGTAGCAACAAAAAAAATGCATTTAATAGGAAAAATTTCCCAAAAAATACTTAGGAATTTTCCCATGACGCTTTCCACGCCACGTCTTACGAATAACGAACCAATTATTTACTAATAGACTGATCTGATAGAGTTTCCATCTAAGGTAATTTCAAATGGGGTTGGTCGATGCCAACCAGTGGGAAATTTATAGACTGACATGAATTTATCAAAGTGAGAAAAACAGAAATAAGGAAGACGAAAATTTGCATAAAATAAACTTGGAATAAACAACTGAGGTGTAGATGAGATGGAAGGTAAAGGGAATAGATAAGGGAAACAGCCATCATCTCTTAAGGTAAACAAATGATTCCGAGGTAAACAGAATAAGAGTAGCCTTACTGATAAGAATTCATTATCAAAACTCTAGTCTAAGTCCTTTCAACTGCCTGCCAGACACTACCAACTATAGTTGATGTCCTTGGACGGATCGCGACGGGGGAGGGTGTTGTTGCGAAAATGTATGATTTTAGTCACCATTTCGGTCTTGAGGAAAATGTTGGGATTAACTTAAATTTTTCCGGATAACGATAGGAATGAAGTCAACTGAATTCCAGAAGTTTCCATTTAAGGTTTTGATAGTGGGTATCGGGTGGTCGGAATTAGGCGACATGGACGCGTCGCAAACGCTGAAACTGGGGCGAATAAAGGTTCATGGATCGTTGTGCGGTAACTTTTGACATCGGTACAAGCTGGTTTAATCGTTTCCCTTCAAGTTAAACATTTGCCATTTTGTCTTAAAAAAGTTTGAAATTGGGTAATTCGGTTGTCTTTTGTAACATTTAACAGGATTCTTCGTAAGCTTTATCTCCCTCAATGTTGAGCAAGAAACTTAAATTCGGGAACATTTTCCACTGCTTTTTAACAAGATTTTATCTTTTTTGCCGAAATGGATGAGTACACATTTGCATATATAAGAGAAATGGAAAACGATGTAAATCATGACAGTATCATTGTGTACGTTATAAAAACAGGCAGTTTTTTATGATTAATGGCAGTCATCGAATAATGTTATCTAACTATTTATTTACTTGTGGACTCCTTCTCATTTCCAATTTCAACTTTTTTTTTTCAAATTCTTATACTGTTCTATGCAAATTTAATTAATAAATCATTCGGTAAAACATTGTCATTGTGACATATAAAATTATAATATTGATTTTTTTTTTTGATCTTGTTTTAAACTCATTATTTTTCTAAAGAAATTGTGAGGAGCAATTAAAATCAACAACCTATGTTAAAAATCCTTCGTTATTTTGGGGAAAAGTTTCGCGGTTTCATTATATAGAATTTGTTATATGGAAGGTTGCTGTATTAACATTGCTTCACATAAATATAATAAAATCTAATTAATGGTCAATCAAATTGGCCAGATCTTGAACAAAATAACATATTTTGCTAGAAAAATCGAAAGAGGTGGCATATTAGAAACGTCACAAATCTTAGTTAAATTTTCAAAATGCCATCATTATGAATTTTGCGAAAAAATAAATCTGTTTTGTTGGAAATACAACAAGATAAAAAAAATAAAAGTAACAATAACATCCTATAATATAATACGAGGAATGTCTGTCTGTCTGTCTGTCTGCACAAACGATCTCGAAAACCCGCCTAACGATTTTCACGAAACTTGAGGGTTAGGGATTTTCGGAGACAAAAAACCGATCTAGAGAGGTCTCACCTCTGAGAAAATTCCCCTTCGATACCCCTCGCCTGTTATCTTCGAATTGGGTGGTCCGATTTTAATGAAACTTTACAGTATTACTAAGGAGGCTAAGGGCTTTCGATCTTTCCACTACAAACCTGATTTTTCCCTCCCCTCGATACCCCTCGCCTGTTATCTTCGAATTGGGTGGTCCGATTTTAATGAAACTTTACAGTATTACTAAGTGCGCTAAGGGCTTTCCATTTTTCCACTACAAACCTGATTTTTCCCTCCCCTCGATGACCGTCACCTGGTGTCTCAAAACAACGTTTCAAAAATCGGTGACAGCGATTACTCAATAATCACTCAACCGATTTCTATGAAATTTTGTTATTGCGCGTTAGTTTTAGTTCTAGCTTTCTAGGTCGGGAATTTACAAACTCTGGAAAAGCTCTGTAAAGATAATGTGAATTTCGTTTTCCCCAGAAATCAGCAAAAGTAGGATTTTGAGGTCGCCGAGCATGGCTCGGTCTTCCTGGTACTAAATGTTAATATGAATTACTCTTTTGTGTGTTATTTGTGACTGGCTTAAGCTTTTTTTAATTTAAAAAAAAGCTACATTTTGACAAAATTGTTGGGGACTTGCTGAAGTAAAGGAAAAATGTTGTTTTAATGGAAAATGGGCAAAAATTGTTAACATTTTTTCTGTGACTTGGAGGCTCCTTAAAAACTTAACACTACTCCAATTGTAATTTATATCTACTTTTGGCAAAGTGACAATTGTAAGCAGTGCCGTGCCGAAAAACGGTGCCAATATCGCAACTAGCCGGATGTAGCTTTTGGATGAGTAAAACAAATTCAAACATTTTACTTTAGCAAGATAATCGAATACACATTGGAGCTGGATTCTAGGCAAAGGCGCCCAACTAGGAGTTTAATTTTTTTAGAAAGGGATGGACACCAAATGCAGGTTTTGCCCCGCGTACCATTTTGACTTAACACGACCCTGATTGTTATCAACTGTAGCTGTTTTCTTAATAGAAAGCTACTGTTGAAATAATCGCAACTTTTGATGCCTAAACATGAACCGAATTTGAATATTTTCGGAGAAATGTTCCAGGATCAAAAACAAACTTAAAATCCGACAGAAGCTTCATTAAAACTTTCGGCACTGGCTTAAAGCATCGAAAATTCTTATCTCTGCTATAAAAATGTGATCTATTGGCTTTGATAAATTGTTAAAAGTGAAATTTGGATTCCTATTAAAGTTCACTACGAAATATTTTTCCTTTTTCAGTACTGCCCAATTTCCATTTATTTTCCTCGTAACATTGTTTTATCATTCCTTCCCTTTTTTGTCGCTATCAATCGATCAATCATTGATAAACTTATATATTCAGTTATAGGATAATATCCTTATGCAAACATATGTATATATAGCTTTCAACAGTAATCAATTTACGAATCGTAAAGTTAAGCAATTAGTCTGCGTGAGAAGACGAAAACACCATCTGGTGCTATCGATTAACTTCTAATATTACGAGTATAGTAGCAGGAGCCCCCTACAAAATTTTCATTAATAGCGAAATTAACAAACAGATTTTCAACAATTCTCCAGCTTCGATATTGAGCGGGAAAGCTAATATATACATAATTGAATATTAATTATAAGAACATATTAAATAAATAGATGCTGAAAACGATATTTTTGAATAATTCTTCGACACTAAGAACGGAAATTTATTATTGTTATGTCGTTGTCAACAAATTTAAGGATTTCCAAAGCAAAAATATGACTATTGCTGTTTTATTCAGAAACCCAACAGTCCGTTTAATAACATCTAAGAAAAAAGATAACAACATTTTTTTAATTGAAGTAACATAAGATGTGGTATAACTAGGGTGACCATAAGTCCCGGATTGCCGAGACAGTTCAGGTTTTAGACATATTGTTCCGGCGTTCCGGAAACTAAAAGGAATTATGCAATCTACATGCAGAGAAAAATAGGATATCTAATTATTTTGTAAGGGAGAATCGGAATTTTAACTAAAATAGTTAATTTCGATTACAAAATTAGTCAAAATCGATTATTTTTATAATAAATTGAACTACTTAGTAGTAAATTTTACTATTTTGTGCTTAAATTGATCATTTTTGTGACTGAAATTAGCTACGAGTATTTGATTAATAGTCCCGATATATCCCATTATAAAGTGCATAGAAGCCTCGAATTTTCCCTCGAGTTTTCCCTCGAATTTTCCCTCGAATTTTCCCTCGAAAATTAACGCATTTCCCTCGAAAATTAACGCATTTCCCTTGAAAAAAAACGCCTCTAACGAATTTGTTCCAAAAAAAATTCACCTACGGCGTGTTTTATTAAATAATTATGAATTGTGGGTTTTTCTTTCTAAAATTTTTGACAGCGACGCGATTTTTGTTGTATTTTGAAAACATAAAGCATGCATAAAACTTTTTTTTAATCACAAACAAAAAAACATAACAAAAGCTATAATTGCCAATCTGGCAATCATTGGAGACCCGTATGGTGATATTCGTATCAAAATTCGAACAGTTATACCAAAATTCCACTTTGAAGTCAAACTTTCCAATAAGATTTTTTAAAATTTATTCCAATCGGATTTTAATGTATGGGAGTTTTATGTAGAATCATATCCTAAATAACTTTTGTTCTTGGACTTTTTTGATAAGATGCACCGTTTTTGAGATATTCGCAAAAATCGTTTTCGTTCGTATGGGGGGTACCCCCTTAATGACCCATTTTTGCCCATTAACGAACTTAGTGGTCAAGCATTTTACAAAAAAAATCGCATTTTACAAAAAACGGATCTGTGCAAAATTTCAAGTCTCCAGCTCAATCCGTGCGCCCGCAATCCGCGCCACAGACGGACAGACAGACGGACGGACAGACGGACGGACATGCTAAATTCAACTTTTTTCATCATTCTAAACACACTGGTGTAATTCATTTTTGTGTGCGATGACGAGATCTTGGCGTTACAAACGGTAAGGCAAAGTTAATATACCCTTTGGTTTCACCATACGGGTATAAAAACAAAATTGAATCAAACCCTCTTTTCCCGGGTCAGGCTTTCGAAATTTTCACGAATAATATCGAAGAATTAAAAATTTTCCTCACACTTGGTCGCCACCACTATACAACAGGCATAATCCGTTCCAGGTTAACACAAAAAAATGTGGTCACCCTAGGATATACCACTCTTTCCGATATTAGATTTAAAGAAGATTTTCTCAATGAAGATCACATTGATGTGATGATATAAGTATATATATCCCCAGGACGCTATTCATGTGCTTATAGTCTCGTTCCGCAAAGAGTTTTTCTCATCTTTTACAATGTTCATCAGTGATATACACGTGCCATACTTGTAAGTATATAAAAATAAATAAATATACGAGAAACCTTTCTATGATACCTATACGATATACTATACATTTTCCTTATTATCAGATCTTAGTAATACTCGTATGGCTTTTTTTCTTTTTTTTTCTTGTTTTTACTTTGTTTAATATCTGATAGCGATATTAAGACATACACGTACGTTGACAACGGATTCTTAACAATGGAAAAATCCAATTAACGATTTCTGTTCCTTTCCCCATCGACCTTCGACCTGGGCTGTCTTGCCTTATTTCTTATCAATTCTAGTCAACAACAAAAAAAAACATGCCGACCCAGCAATTGTCTCGTTTTCCTACTGCCGCAAACCTTGTCGATGGGATGGATGTTCTTTTGATTTGCAGCATTTTTCAAGTTCCCCAGACAAAGCATCGCCAGAGATATCATCACTCGGCTGCCACGATGGGTTTATTACCCAAAAAATACTGAACTCGCTATCATATTTTACATGTGAGATTGAGAACTCTATGTTACGAAAATTTCATGTCGAGAATGAAAATTGAAAAATGCGCATGCCAATTTTACCCCAGTTTAGAATTAAACGAAAGAGAATTGTCTCCATGTGGAACGTAAAGCTTTAATATTCAGGAGTATTTGAAAGCTTATATATACGGGTAAAAATCTGTTAAAGTTCTCCCTTTTTGGTGAATTTAATAAAAAATACGATTTTAAACCAATATCTGGAAAAGTTAAACAACCATAAGTCATATCTCGTCATCAATAAAATATTTGAACATTTTTATCCACCCCTTCAAAACTTTTGAAATTGAATTTACGTTTTTTTGTTCTCCTTTTAACGTCGAATAGATACAAAGCTATGAAAATGTAAACAATAAATATTCATAATAGTCAAATATATAATTTTTACTCCTCTTGATTTGATTTGATTTCAATTCAGCCTACTAAACATAATTATCTATCACTGGCACAGAGTTTTTCTGAATTAGCCGCAGGCCAGGAACTTTGACCAAATATGAAAGTTCCGGTCTTCAAACAAACACAATCCAAAAAGGATATTTGATTTTTTTTTTTTTTTTGAATTTATGATTTAATACTTTATTGAGATATAGACCCTTCCGTTCCGGTCCCTTGACCAACCCACAATATTTTGTTAAGAACCACAATACAGCAAAAATTAAGCTGAGAAGTCTAAAACTTTTATAAATAGGAATTTTCGCCCTTTGACGCCTCAATCCTCAACCATGATTTTATTCATCTTGAAATTGCCGCAAGGGGCTGTTTTACCAATTCGAAGTGAATATTCTGTGGGTGCCTAATTTACACATAGGATCAGTCAACTCCTTGGATGACAAGACTAATTAGAATTCGTGCTCTGTGACTATACGCTTTAGTTCACTATAATTTCCATTTTAGCTCTGATTCCGAAACCTAATGCTGATTCTCATCCTGATTCTGTTACGGTTGGCAGACAATTTGTTATTTATATAAGAAACTGATTAAATATCTATGTTTACTTCTAAGTATACAAACATATTGTATCGTGCCAAAATTAACTAGTGAATATTATTCGTGGGAAAGCCTTAAACATCTGTTAGTGGCATGTAATATGATGCTACTTATTATATTATGTAATTCTTATCATTCTGTGTTGAATGGGAAAATTCTATTGTATAATTAACGTAATAATTATTCAAAACGATTTTTTAAGTAACACTAGCACATATACAACAATTCCAAATCAAACGATATAACAATGTAACTTTTTATGAAAATGCTTAGGGATTTGTTTTCCTTTCTTGAAAATAAATCAAAAATGGTTAATATTTCATGTTTCAATCAAAACACAGCCTTGAGCAACTCAAACTGAAATGAATCAATGAATTATAAGCAATATTTTTTGTTCGTATCGATGATAACACATAATCGATTCAGCTTTTGATTTATCCCCGAATTAATCAATGTTTATTTATTTTGTTTCCACTTGAAAAGCATTATTTTTAATTTGTAATCAATACGAAATTATGTTTCAGAATTTTCGTGAAGCTTTCATTTCAGTTTGGTTAACCAGGCTCTTAAAATTCGAAGTTTTGATTGTCAATACTTTTTTCAAATAACATTTCATTTATATTTCTTTTCTTGCTTGGGGTGTAATAATTTTCTTGCTTAGGGTGTAATACACCCCAGTACACAGAGAGAAAGTTAAACATATATCATCTTCGTAATCGATATCCTTTAGGCGCTCTGAGGGACTCCATATAGATGTATAATGTGCCAAATTTCTTTTTGACAAAGAAACTCTGACGGCATCACTTTTGCCAGTTATCTTTTGATCACAAATGAAGATGTAATTAGTAACAATTGTTCCATTTCCCTATTAAAATTCTCTCAGCTCAATTCGCATACATGCCTGATGTATGTATTCTAATATTTATAACTAGCTTGCATACCCGTCGTTGCCGGGTTAAGTTTTTTCAAATTTTTTTTTATGGTCTATGTTGGAGGTAAATTTTAGGCCAATCGGCTCGGTAGTTTCTCCCCGAAAGGGTAACATAGAGGAAGAGCTAAGTTTCGAGATTACTTTACCCCCTCCCATTACTCCCCCAGCTCTCGGGCTACTTTTCCGTATGCCTATGTTGGAACCAGAACTACCACAGACACTCATGCCAAATTTCAAGTCAATCGGTTCAGCCGTTTTTGCGTGAAAGAGGAACAGACAGACACCAACTCATTTTCATACATTAGTATGATTTTTAAAATACGGCAACAATAATCTAACAATAGCTGATTTACATGTGAAAATTACACGTGATAAAAAATAATACCAAAAGTAATTGCTACCTGTAATCAAACCAAAAAAAAATATCAATTGGACCGCGTTTAACTTTTTTCAGTCGAAAATAAACCCAAAATGGCATCTGAAAAAACCCCCTATTTTATAATAGGCTTGTAATTACATAATGAGGAATGGCAAAAAATTTTAATTCGATTTACAGTTTAAAATTTTTTATTTCCTTTCACTCCGTTGCTCTTATTGGATTTTTACAAATCCACACACTATTTATGTATATTCAAAAATATCAGTTGTGACCAACACATAACTTTCCTCTGCAATATTTAGTTTCGGAAAAAATATGTAAAATAAATGTTTTTTTTTTTCAGGGACAGGAAACGAAATAAAAAATCGTAACGTTATACATGCAAAATTTCACAAAAAAAATAATACTAAACAAAACAAGGAAAAATTAATAAATAACGAAAAAACGTAATATTTTTTTACGTTTTTCGTTACGTTTTTCGTTACGTTTTTCGTTATTGTAACGGAATTGAAATTCTATAACGTTATAACGTAATTTTGAAGAAAAAGCCCGAAAATCATTTCGTTATTTCGTTACATTACGATAACTATTCCCATCCCTGTTTTTTTAAATATCTCGAGAACCGTTAAAGATTCGTAAATAGTGTTAAAGAAACAAAATGCAGGAAATTTTATTTTCCTTGAATTTGGTTACATGCATAAAAGTGTATAGTTTCCGGGAAATTTAAAAAAAAAATATATTTTTATGAAATATATTGAGAACCGTTAGAGACACGTAAAAACTATTAGGGCGAAAAATGTGGGATGTTTTGTACCCTTTAAGTTTTGTTATATTCATTTTTTCCCAAAAGCGCATACTTTTCGAGAAATTCTCAAAAAGCAGTATTTTTTCAAATAATTGGTATGGGAGGTACCCGGATTTCGTACTGATCAGAAAGTTTCTGTTACTTTCTGTTATTTTTCTAAAAGTTTACAGAAAACCACGTTTTTCGTAAACCTCATTCAACAAAAATTTCAAGTCGCTAGCTCAACGCGTTTTCAAGTTATTTAACTACGTAAAACAGGCAGAACAACCGACCGAAGCTCGGATATCCTCATTATTTTACCTGAAACCAATTTCGTACTGATCAGAAGGTTTCTATCTGCTTCCGTTCTCGAGTCGGTCTCCGTCATGAATACTCTATAGCAGAGGAAAGTGAAAAACGCAGAGGAAAGTAAAAATAGCTCATAATTAAATTGTTCAATCAGCATGACATTAATTTCGTGTAAGCGTAATCACCAAACCATCATAGCATGGCCAGTTTTAATTAAATGCAGACATGCAATATTTTTGTGATAAAAGGCTGTTATATACTTACACAAAATATTTTTAAATTGTATAGAAATAATTTAACTATATAAAATATAGCTTTATCAACCTAGCGATGAGATTACACCTTTCCTATATAATGGGTTTTTATGTTGAATTTTTTTATACACAGATACACTCAGAAAAATGTCCAGGTCAACTTTTTGTCAGGTTAACTCTGACCTTACAGAGGTGTCTGTAAGCCAGCTAGCGGTCAGAGTTAACCTATCTAAGGTCAACTCGTGCAGCTCCCAATGCCCTACTTCACCTGCTGGTGGCTTAATTTCAGAATTTCTCCGACCACAGGTCAACTCAGTTTTACTTGCCCACATGCAGGCGAACACGTGACTGCCCGAGGCCAATTACGCCGTATGTAGGTCGTCGAGTTAGCCTCCATTTTTCTGAGTGCACGCACCGCTGTTTTTATAATAAATCATAAGGTAATTATATACAGGACCCGTTGCTATTACGGTCAATTCTATTCAAAATTGTCTTCTAGCATTTTTGTTTTATTTTTTACTAGCTTGCATACCCGTCGTTGCCGGGTTAAGCTTTTTCAATTTTTTTTATGGTCTATGTTGGAGCTAAACTTCAGGCCAATCGGCTCGGTAGTTTCCCCGCGAAAGGGTAACATAGAGGAAGAGCTAAGTTCCTACTCCCCCACCTCTCGGGCTACTTTTTAATGGGTCTATGTTGGGGCTGGACGCCCGACGAACATCTATGCCAAATTTCAGGCCAATCGGTCCAGTAGTTTCCCCGCGAAAGAGAACTACCACAGACACTCATGCCAAATTTCAAGTCAATCGGTTCAGCCGTTTTTGCGTGAAAGAGGAACAGACATCCACTCATTTTTATAGTATGATTTCTTCTACCAGAAGTTCAAGGAGAACTTAACCCGACATCTTCATTCGGTCTTCCGATCATCCTAATGCTACATTTACACGAATGACAAATTTGTCATTTTTTTCTTGTCATTATGTTAATTCCCGTGTAAATGGCATAATTTTTGTAATTTTTTCTGTCAGAAAATGTCAATCTCTCATAAAAGAATGAACTTGTCCATTCTTTTATGCCAGATTGTCATTCGTACAAACGCAATATTAGTTATGACAAAAGTTGAATACTAAAGTTGTCATAACTAATATTGCGTTTGCACGAATAACAATCTGGCATAAAAGAATGGACAAGATCATTCTTTTATGAGAGATTGACATTTTCTGACAGAAAAAATTACAAAAATTATGCCATTTACACGGGAATTAACATAATGACAAGAAAAAAATGACAAATTTGTCATTCGTGTAAATGTAGCATAAGCTGTGTTTTGGCATTAAAGGGTTTTCCCCTAAGCTCTGACTGAAACTATAAACATAACAAAAGCTATAATTGCCAATCTGGCAATCATTATAGACCCGTATGGCGATATTCGTATCAAAATTCGAACAGTTGTACCGAAATTCCACTTTGAAGTCAAACTTTCCAAAAAGATTTTTTTAAAACTTGTTCCAATTGGATTTTGATGTATGGAACTTTATTGTAGAATCATGTCCTAAACAACTTTTGTTCTTCCACTTTTTTGATAAGATGCACCGTTTTTGATATATTCACAAAAACCGTTTTCGTTCGTATGGGGGGTACCCCCCCCCCCCCTAATGGTCCATTTTTGCCCATTAACGAACTTAGCCTCGCATTTTCCGAAAAACGGATCTGCGCAAAATTTCAAGTCTGTAAGTCAATCCGTGCGCCCGCAATCCGCGCCACAGACAGACGGACAGACGGACGGACATGCTAAATTCAACTTTTTTCATCATTCTAAACACACTGGTGTAATTCATTTTTGTGTGCGATGACGAGATCTTGGCGTTACAAACGGTAAGGCAAAGTTAATATACCCTTTGGTTTCACCATACGGGTATAAAAAAGTTATGAATTATCAAATAATTGATTTTTTTAAAGATGATCCTTTTTCAGTGTTTGCATTACTCGGTGATTTGTTACGAATTTCTTCCCCTCATGAAGTAATTTCTATAAACCCTTTTAAAAACAATTTTGACTTTTAGATTTCGTTTCGTCACTAAAATAAAAATAAATGTCGTCTTTCATTAAATCCCACAAAAAGGTTTTGAATAGCATTTGCCTACAATTCTGTCCCGTCCTGCATTTGCCTTTTTTTTTAAAACCACACTTTTAATTACCTAAAATTGATCTGAAAGTTTTCATTAAATTTTGATAAAAGAACACCCAGATTTAATAAAACAATTCTCCAAAACTAGAGATCTAAAATAATATATTTATTTAAGAAACTCATAAAATCGCTTGAAAATAAATGGTTCGTTTTAATACATTTATGATATGCCTAAGCAAATGCGTATGAATATTTCAGAACCTCAACTCACGTAATGAAATTTCAAGTCACCAACAGAAAAATGCAATAAAATAATCTTGAAGTGGGAACTTTCAGAGCATGAAACCACATTTCTTCGGATTTGTGGGAAAAGTGCCCATCCATCCATGTGAATGAATGCACTTATCTTCAGTTTGAAGATGAACAGGACCATGGTTGAAACGATATCTCTCGGAGCCTGATTTCCAATCTAACCAATTCTATATCGAAATGTGCATAGCCGACCTTTTCCTGTTAGGCACGAAGACACTTGCACTTCTAAAATTGTAGACTGAAAGGATAAGATTTAAGAAAAGATCCTTTATAAAACACATCTCCACATATGCTACTAGGCGATGCTCTTGAATATTACAATATGCATGTCCGAATGACAAATGAACAAATGTTTTCTAATACTTCGAATATAATTCAGGCAATGAAGGACGTTAACTTGGAGTTGGCCTGGAGGATTTCCGATGGTGATGAAAACCAAACCAGAAGATTTTCGTTATAGCAATGGAAAAAAAGTTCGACAGCTCAGCAAAGTAAAATTATCCATATATAATATCAGATGGTATTCTTTTCCCATAGCCAACGATGAATCGGAAGTCGTGTGCAATGGGACAACTCGACTAAAAGTAGACCAAAGTGGTTTTGTGAGCATCCAAAGTATCTTCCCTAAAAGGAAGGTTCTGTGGTCCCATTTCGGGGAATATAGAAATTATGCTTTGCTAGCACTTAAGTAAGGGAAGATGATTTGCCCAAAAAACTTTTTCCAACTTTTCCTCGCTGATGTAGTGGATCCCAGCTACTAGTCACCCTTATTTCGTGATCCTGTGATTTTCCGTTTCTTTGGAGTGTGGCGACCCTTCTATCAAGAATGTGTGTAGGTGAAAAGTAGGAATGTAGTAGATTTCGCTTATCTTAAGCGACTTATGGTAATGTGAGTTCAAAAAGTCCTTGTACAGATGATGGAATAGTCCTAGCGTTAACTTTTCAAAGCAATTTCTGGTTAGTGGACCGGAAAATTTACTGTAACTCAATGCCATCAGGAAAATACATATTTTTTATTTTGTTCATCAAGTGGTTTGTATACGAATGTGTTGCTATAGGTCGTCGTATGTGTTCCAAAGCGATAAGAATTTTTGAATGAATTTCACGAAATATTAATTTTTTATGCTGATACGTGCTTTTTACATTGTTTGCCGTTATCATGTTCACACAAAATTCATCATGATTTGATTTGACGGATGAAATTACATACACTTGTCATAGCATATTACTCGTTTGTCAGTATTTGACTTTATTTTCATTTTTATCATATATCCTAACATATTCTAGCTTATTTGCTATAAAAATTGAATACATAATACTAAACCAATAATGGAAAATTCTAAATAGAACATGTATAAAAACCTTTTTACTTCGTATAAGTTCACTTTTGTTGCAAAATTATTGACTAAAGTCCTTAGGGAAACGAATGGAAATTGCATAAGAAGATTATTTTTTTAAGTGAACTCAATTAACACCCAAACCCACTGTTTACACGGTTTTTTTGTCAATTTCGAAAAAACACGGTTTTTTGAAAAATGTGAGTAATAGGCAAATCTGCTAAATGTAAAACAGGTCTGTTAAACTCAATTATCACCAAGGGCCACAAACCGCGGGCTGCATCACAAAAAAAAATACAGTAAGAGTTCTGTAATACGAGCACTGAAATTTCACTTAAAAATTTATATACTATCAAAACATAGGGGGCACGTCCGGAATCAAACATAAGGGAAAGACTTATTGAAAAATCTACTCTGGTCGTGAAAATTTTTGAATATACGACCTACAAGCGAAAATTTTCACGAATAGAGTCTAAATAAAGGGTCTCTCAACAAGGACATAACAATTTTGTATTTTAATAAAAACGCACCCTAAAACTTTTTTTATGATCTGGCAATGCTAAACCGCCACTCAAGGTTTACATTTTTATCATGGCGAAGTTCACGAACGAGCAACGCTTAGAAATTATTAAAACTTACTACCGAAATTCTGAGTCGGTGGTCGCAATCGTGTAATCTCGAGAAATGGTCCGGTCGAATGGCCACCTCGCTCATGCGATTTAACGCCGTTTGATTTCTTTTTATGGGGTTATGTTAAGTCGTTGGTTTATGGCAATAAGCCAACAACGTTAGAGGAGCTCAGGAACAATATCGAATGCGAAAACGTTCCGGCCGATATGTGTGGCCAACGTTCCGGCCGATATGTGTGGACAAGTGGTGGAAAATTGGCCCCAAAGAATCAATCAGTGCAAACGTGCTCGCGGTGGCCATATGAACGACATCGAATTTCATACTTAAATGTAACATATCCACTACACCTGGAATAAATTTCAGCCCGATATCTCAATTATTCGTATGTGTTTTATTTAAATACAAAATTGTTATGTCCTTATTGAAAGACCCGATATATACCTTTAAGTTGAAAGTTACACGATTTATTATTCTATTGTAGTCCTTTTCCGTTCAGACTATTCTAAACTGCAAGACTGCCAGACTATTCTAAACTGCAAGGCTCCCAAAGACGGAAGAGGTTCGTCCGAATTTTGTCTGAAAGGCAAAACTATTATTTTAAAAAATGTATATATAGACAGAAATTATAAAAAACTTGTTATTGCGCCGAAGGCGAAAAATTTTAACTTCCGGGGTCAAATACACCCTTAAATTAGGGTTTCCATCTCGTCCTCTTTTTCCCCGTACTATGTCCTCCACTTGAGGTAATTCAGTCGTTGCCGTCCTCGCTGCGGTAGAACAATCTCTTCGGATTTTATAGATACTTCTCTAAAAATGCTAAAAAGAGCTAGCCCAGTTAGACGTTATTGCTCATTGCTCAATGGCATTTTTAAGATTCGCTTTTACCCGCTTTAAGGTGAATAACGATCGTTCAAGAGACGTTGTTGACACGGGAAGAGTAGCCAAAAGTTTGTAAAAAATTTGAAAATTTTGATTTTGTGAAGCCAAAGACCGTGTAAAACCAAAATTGAATACACTTACAAAAACTGGAGAAAAAATCGCCCTGTAAATTTATATACAGCCATGTTCAAAAGTGTTAGGCACCATTTCAAAATCAATTTTTTCCTGTTTACGTGTATATAATATGATAGTGAAACAATGTGATTTTAAGAATATCAAAATTTATTTATCTGACTAATATTAGGTGGGCCCACCCCTAGTCCTTATTACAGCAGCGAGTCTTTTCGGCATTGTCGCTACAAGCCTATTTTCGTGTCGTCACTTATAAAATCCCATTCCTCCTGAATAGCCCTTTTCAGGGTATCTTCTGATGTTATTTTTGTGTTTCCGGATATTTTTCTTCAAAATACTCCACAAATGCTCTATCAATATCTATGATTTCTTTGTAAAAATGGGGGTGCCTAACACTTTTGAACATGGCTGTATATAAAATCATTTGTCCTGGCTGACTGACTCACCAACCCCCAGCTCAAATCCCTTGAGCTAAAATCCCGAAATTTTCACATTACGTTCCTTGTATGAAACAGACGCTCATGGCGGGTTTTATCGAAATTCCACCCATTGGTGTTTTAAAACATTGATTTTTAGCATGAAGGCTAACCGTTAGGAGACTGAGAAATGTCAGTCGGCGGCATTCACCGTCACTGATCACGAAACCGGTGTTAGAATTTCAATGGAAGTCCTGAAGCCAAAATGATTATTTTTAAGTTTTTAAGTCATTTCTCGGTTTTTTTTTTTGAGACGCAAAAACTTATGCTAAAAACTTGAACCCGGCACCGAAGTTTAGAGACATACTCAATAACAAATGAAAAATGTGAAAAAAAACCAACTTCAGAAGAAATTGATAGCATCATGCCTGCTTAATAAATTTCACAAAGAGGTCCAAGGAAATTGACTAAGAAAACCCAATGCAAGTTTGTGAAAAAGTCGTTTTTCCTACAGTGAAAACAAAAGTCACTGTATTTCGACCGGATTTTTCATTCGGATCTATTCAACGGGTTCAACGGAGCAAAAAAGAAAAAAACGCGAAGAGAAATCGATTTCAATTTTTCACGATTGTTATCATATTGTCCCATACTGGCTAAAAAAATCTAGGAAAGAGTGCCATCGAACCGCAAACATTTCACGTAGATTCTAAACAACTTTTAACTCGTCCAACTCTCTAACGTAAACTAACACTCCAAATCAGTTGGCAATCTGTGGTATCTGTGCTTGATCCTTTGGCCTCACATGAATTTTTCAAGCTGTTCAATCGACATATGGGGCGCCGGATCATCCCGATACGAGTTTAAAATTGCTTTAAGAGTTCACTTTAAAAAAGTAAACCATTGCCAAATAATACACAACAATATTGTGTACATATACAGTTTAATATGTCCTTTTTCCCTTTTTTCCATTTCAACTACTCTGACATCCATATTCGCCGATCAAAAGTTTGTTTTCATGTGGTCGCGCTCTTGTACAGCATGTGTTTAATGACAAAGTCAAACAGAAAAGGCAAAAGCCTAGTTGTCGCCAACCGAATACATCATTTTATTGCTAAACATAACTATATGTATGTATATATATTTTTTGAATCACACACCATTGTACACACTCTCAAACTCATTCGTATCACATTTTAGCATATGACGAGATATATATACATAGTGTATGAAACTTATACAATATATTCTATTATATGTTATCAGTGAATGGACACACGACTCTACAAATGATACACATATGCATATATAGATACTATTACGAATTTGTCGGTTTCAGTAAAGGAAAAGGAAAAACCACAGACCCATAAAATGTTTTCGAATGACCTAGAATCAGACCCTTTATGTCGATTTCTGGCACACTTTGGCGCTTTTTCACATTTTTCCCTCGAGGACGACTTTTTACACACTATGTATATATATCTGCCTACATAAGTAGATATATCCCACTTTGATATATGTGATTCCCTTTCACTTTTCTCATATGATCTCAAGAGTAAAATTTTTCACCAAACAGGGATTTTTACGAATGAAAAATTCAATGAGTCGCCCCAGTCTTGGTACCAAAACGTGGTATCTGCAAGGTAAAAAAAAATCCAATCGTTCTTTGTTGTATAGTATATATATGTGAGTGAATTTTATATCATAAAAAGTAAGCTATGCATCAACAACCATATTCCTGTGACTTCACCCGTAATTTGGACAAACTTTAAGTTCAAAGTTTGTAACTTTTCCCAAAAAAACTGTCAGATTTGGATATGATGTACAAAAAAAACTAAATATCTGTACCTGATAAAAAAAAATATAAAATGTTACCTATTTGAAAATGTTTCCTTATATTTCTCAGTTTCCTTACGCTGCTGGCGCCATAAAACCCTATAATAACAAGCCAAAGAACTTTTTGGTTTTCGTCAAACCATCAGGATCAAAAAGTAAAACTAGATTGAACCCAAACTTAAAAAGTAAAATTTACATTCGGTATCCTAAACTTATTTTTTTATTACTTTTATTTAGTTTCAGTTCATCTGAAGATCCTTTCCTACTTTCCTACGGTGTATAACTTGGGTCGACGACCTATTCGCAATGTAGCGAAATAATATAGAAAAAGGTTCAAAAATGCCGTCGTTTATTGTGTCGATGTTGGGATTTGTTGACCGGTTAAATGAGTTAAATTCGATCCACGATAAAATTTGGGACAGTTTGCCATTCTTCTGGGAATTTTATTTTTGTTTGTTTATTCGTTCAACTAATTTAAATTGATTTTTGAATAATAGAATCACATTTTATAGTCTTGAATATTTAGCCGAAGGGTTTCTTTCTCTGTTGACTGCAATTTTACACTTGAAATAATATTTGGGACCATTTTATTTTCATACAAGATACTCTGTATTTGCTGTTTAAAGTATACATTTTCCTCATAAAATATTTATGATGATAAAACGGTAAAGTTTGTAGGAAGTAACCTTGAATTAGTTTTTCGGTTTACATTATGGATACAATTAAAATTAAATCATGTCACAGTCGACAATTTATTTCGTGGAATTAAAGTTTTGAACAACTTTTGGCAATATTTGAATGTCCAACAAAATAGGTTCTTTACTACTAATCCACACCTGCCATGAATGCCGTCAGTGTCGCTGTCACGTCTGATGTTAGTGAAGATTGAAATGTCAGCTGTTACGACATAAAAGTCTAACATTTTTTGTTGACATCTTTGCTAACAGAAATCGTAACAGAAATGGAATTTAAGATGGCGGATTCTAATTTTTCACGTGCAGAGTGGCTCCGTGTTATAAACGAATACTGTTTAAAAGTAATTTTTACAAAGAAATGATTTGAAAAATGCATCGTGGGGGCAGCAGGAGGCCGAATTTCATTTTAGTGCGGAGATTTTAAAGAAAAAAGTGAAATCACAGATCGTCATATTTACTACTCTGAGTTGTTTATTGCTCAACGCATTTCTGGAACTGAAATGTCATGCCAGAATCAGCAGCCCACCTACGTCACAACAGACTTTTCTAATGACATTTCTGCTAACATTTATGTCAGAGTTTCCGGCAGGTCTGGATGGCGTGTTACATTGCAAGTTGTGTGAGATAATAATCAAGGAATACAGGGTGGTCCGGATTAGGATGTCAATCCATTAACCCTTCATTCTTTGCACAATTTCATGAAAAAAAGTCCACTATACATGTGTTCGGAAATGTACCGTTATCGAACGGCAGCCATTTTAAATTTTCCCGTCGGAATTTTTCCGCACATCACTAACGAGGCTCTCACTGCCACAAATATTAACGGATTTCTATGATTTCTATGTCGTTAGATAGATAATAAAATACTGTTTTTGGATCAATTAAAAGTTTTGTGAAATACTGCAGATTTCCCTAAATAAATGGCTTTAAACAAGATTTTTTTTTGTTTTCAATCCAAAAAATTTGAGAAAGTTGCGTTTTTCTCAAATACTTGCCCTATACTTTTTTTTATTTTTTATTTTTGTATTATTCCTCTGTCAATTCCCCACAAAACGCATATTTAATTTTCATTATACGATTTCTAGTTCCATAGATATAACCAAAACACTACTCCATGTTTCCACTGAAATCAAAATCAGATATTTTTCTTAATGGAATAGGCACTTCCCCGCACTTTTGGACATCGTTTGAAAAAAATACATAAAACAAAACAAAAAACATAAAACAAAAAAACATAAACATAAAACAAAAAAATACATAAAAAAACATAAAATTTCAAGATCCATGCACTATCGAATGTAGTAACGGTTGTATTCTTGTACTGTTTTGGAAAAACAAACTATTTCCAATCAAATGGAGGTCACTTCGAAAATCTTTTGTAGTAATTGTTAAATAAAAACGTGTTGTTTTGTTTTATGTATTTTTTTCAAACGATGTCCAAAAGTGCGGGGAAGTGCCTATTCCATTAAGAAAAATATCTGATTTTGATTTCAGTGGAAACATGGAGTAGTGTTTTGGTTATATCTATGGAACTAGAAATCGTATAATGAAAATTAAATATGCGTTTTGTGGGGAATTGACAGAGGAATAATACAAAAATAAAAAATAAAAAAAAGTATAGGGCAAGTATTTGAGAAAAACGCAACTTTCTCAAATTTTTTGGATTGAAAACAAAAAAAAATCTTGTTTAAAGCCATTTATTTAGGGAAATCTGCAGTATTTCACAAAACTTTTAATTGATCCAAAAACAGTATTTTATTATCTATCTAACGACATAGAAATCATAGAAATCCGTTAATATTTGTGGCAGTGAGAGCCTCGTTAGTGATGTGCGGAAAAATTCCGACGGGAAAATTTAAAATGGCTGCCGTTCGATAACGGTACATTTCCGAACACATGTATAGTGGACTTTTTTTCATGAAATTGTGCAAAGAATGAAGGGTTAATGGATTGACATCCTAATCCGGACCACCCTGTATATTCGTAGATGTTGTTCTTGCACGGGCCAAATCACTAAAACAATTTCTAAACCCTGTGTAAGCCAGGTATAACGATCGAACTAAATAAATTACCCCCAATTAACCAATTACTAACAAAAGCTGGCAGCCTTGCAACTTCGTCGCTGGATGAGGACAGCCCGTCGTTTCGGGTGCGAGGCAACTGAAGCGTGAGTGTTATTAGACCGCTAGAAGGAGAAAGTTCACTGACCCGAGGGTTCAGATGCTCCGCACCACGGGGGCGTAACGGCGGTTTGTCAACTAGATGGCGAAGCGACTGCAGCTATTAAAATAAATAATTGATTATACCTGACTTTCTCGATTATTACTTTAAAACACAATTAGCTTTTGTGACCTGGGACAGACCAACATGTGGATTTGGCTCAAGTATGATTTTTAAAAGCTATCACAAACAAGGTGTTTATGGTGTGAACGGGCCCTAATGTTAGATATTTTGATGCAATCGAAAAAACGTGTTGTTCATAGTTAATTTTTAACTTACTTTAAGACAAATTTCTGAGAACCCTTGATAGTTGGTGGGTAGACATTTGGAAAATATAGGTAATGGCCTATTTACAGCCGCTGCAACAAATTGGTTGGGTTACAATAAGAACAATTTCTTGAGAGTTGAAAAACTTTTTTTTTTCAAATAGCTTTTAATGTGGGGAAACGTGTCTTCTATATCCCACAGGTATATTTTTTGCAAACTCCCAAAGGAATTCCTGAGAGATGCCGGAAATAAGATTTCAAAATCGCCGGATTAAATTCAAATTTGGACAGGTTTGCCAAGTGAATTTATTCCGCGATAGATGAAAAAAATTCGTTGAATAAAAATAAAATTCGCTGAAAAAATTCCGTAAAAAATCTCAAGTGTAAACGAGGCATAATAGAGTTCAATGGTACACAGAAAGAAAAAAATAGTACAAATAGTTAAAATTGCGTCAAACTACGAAAATAGTTGTTTAACCATACTTATTCTTCTCAAAACTGTCTACAAAAGTACTTATTTAATTCAACTATTAAATGGTCAAAAATGTTTGTAATAGTTGGATTAAGTACGTATGTAGTAAGTTTTGAGAAGATTTTACCACGTAAGCATGGTTAAACCACCATTCTCGTAGGTTGACGCAATTTTAATTATTTTTTTTTCTGTGTAGTCGCTCGAGTAAAAACTATGAATCTGAAATGATTCAATGGTTTAACACAAATTAATATGGTTTCTAAAAATGAATTTTCAATAAAGTGTTTGCATGACGAATTTTTTAAAACAATGTGGAAAACATAATCTAAATTAAATATTCAAGATGCTGCTTATCTAATTTTTATTGTTATTCTTATCAATGCATTAATCTTGCTTAAAATGATTTATAGAAATCCATTTAAAATTTATTTTTTTATTTATATCGTAAACTTACTAATCCATTCTCATTATAATATGTATCAAGTTTGGTCTTCCCATATGCTTATGGTGTCTCCTTTACTCATGCAAAAAACACTTTTCGAAGGATTCGATAGTCAAAAGAATGTGTGTAAAGAAATATAAATAAATACAAAAACTTTTACTGGATAATGTCTTGACAACACATTACCGACGACAAGCACGTCCCAAATTCATTAACTTCTATGAAAAACGAAAAAAAATTGACGACAAGAAACAGCACAAGAAACATTTTTCCCGAAAAACTTTCTGCCCTCGGAAAAGTTTTTTAATGTAACATTTAAAGTATTTTGGGTTCGAATTAACATTTTCATCTTTCGCTAAACGAAAGAACAAAAGCGAAAATCCTGGCAACAAGTCGCCTGTCTTCGAGAAGATCAATTTTTAGAATCCATTACCTCTCAGTTCAATCTTTCAACATTTTCACTATGGAGATATCTTTTGATCCCTATCACGATTATAGTTTCACGAAGGTTGCATAGTCATCCCCATTTGACTATTAAAGTATCAACTGCAAAGCTCTTTGCAAAGTTTTATGCATTTAAATTTTGCAACTAAAACATAATCAGGCGGCAACTAGCAATACCCACCGCAACTTTAGCCCCGGTGATATACGAGTATGCGGACATGTAATTTGATACTCATCACTTCAACATAAAATCTTCTTTGCATTTTCCCATCGACATAAATGAAGAATGTCACATTGTAATAGTGTGGTCCCTGGATGACGACAATGTTCAGTAATCTTCTTCTAAGGGATTTCAAGAAATTTTTCTACGAAAATCCTTCAATAGAGAAACAGATAGGATAATGTTGATGCCTCACAAATGCGGATAGGATGGATTAGCATAATTTTTCGCCAACAAATTTGTTTTTCAACTTTTATATGCGTCTCCAACATCCCAAGTATAATAGGATTCAGTTCCTGTTGTTGCTCCTATATCTACTGAGAGTGTTATTTTAACTTATGCCAACTTCTCTCGGAACGATAACTACATTACAGTATTTTTACTCGCCCGTCTTGAATTTTTCTTAACAGGCGTATGCGCAAATGTATAGTATGTATATAATATGTATGAACGGTTAATTGAATATATTTGAACTCAGAGGTGGGGATTTGTTTAAAACTTATTCGGGGAGCGGATTGAAGAAAATTCCTTTTCTCAAGAAGGAAAAAATTCTCTATTATATTGATTTTTTTGGGCAACGAAAGTTTTTTTTACAGAAAAATAAAAAAATATGTATTCTGATTTAACCTATTTTAGACAGCTCTGAAATCCCGTGGTATAATTGGTTTTTTTTCCAAACGTTCCTGCCATGTCCATAAAACTTATAAAAGTCTTCCCTCAAAATTTCACAATTGATAAGATCTTTGCAATCCTGCTACTGCCATAGTAGATAAATGGTTTTAAATATTAAGTTTTTTTAATATGTCAAGATTTAATCTTCAAAACGGTTAATTATTTATTTATTTATTTATATTTGAGCTAAAGTACAGAAAAAAAATTCCAATTACACTGTAGCATCAAGAATCAAACAATTTGTTTTTTACTCTAAAATATTAAAGACCAATGTGAATAAAGAAATTCTGCTAGTCTCGACAAAATTACCCAATTTTCCCATTTTTGGATTTAAAAATTGTTTACAATCCGACTTTCAAACCATTAAAATGTTTTTTTTTTTCATTTTGGTACCGCTTGGCACCACTTGTGAAAAACTGTTTCGTTTGTATGGGGAGGGGCAGGGAATTGTCCGGTTTTGCCGTTTCAAGAACTGAGCTTTGCCATTTAAGAGAGACGCAACTATACAAAGTTTCAAGTCTCTAGCTCAATGCTTTCGAAAGTTATGTTTTTCACGGACAGACAGACATACAGACAGACGGATAGACGAGCGGATGGACATGCACTCAGAAAAATGTCCAGGTCAACTTTTTGTCAGGTTAACTTTGACCTTACAGAGGTTTCTGTAAGCCAACTAGCGGTCAGAGTTAACCTATCTAAGGTCAACTCTTGCAGCTCCCAATGCCCTACTTCACCTGCTGGTGGCTTAATTTCAGAATTTCTCCGACCACAGGTCAACTCGGTTTTACTTGCCCACATGCAGGCGAACCCGCGCCTGCCCGAGGCCAATTACGCCGTATGTAGGTCGTCGAGTTAGCCTCCATTTTTCTGAGTGTGGGGGAATCAAAATATTCGTGTAGTTTAATTTTGGGACCGATGATTGGTTCGTTGCGTAAAAATATAGAGCATAAAAATTTAGAAAACACAAGGATTTTGGACTTATTATTGTGACCATGAATTATGAAAATAATTTTTTCAACATCTGAGTAACTGAGATGCCAAACTGGTTCGTTCCACATCAACACTTTTTCAGAAAATGCAAAAAACGTGAATCTTTTTGCTTGTCTCGAGAAAGGATCAAGATACGATTTCGATTCTTGATTTTTTTTTATTCTTTTTTTGATTTGTACCTCGATTTCTTAATTTTTGGGAAAGAGCGAGTTTTGCATCTCAGTTACTCATTTGTAGGATCACAGTCGGGTATTGAAAACGGTTGTGAAAACTTCAAAACATATTTATACAATTTTTTTATTTGCAATAATTACAACCAAGTAACTGAATAAATCAAGAATATATATATCGATTTAAGGAAGCCCATATTACACATATTTATGATACAGGTATGTTCTGTACTATTGATCTTATGTTTTCGCAAAGATACGAATCAACTAATCAATAAACTGCTCACCATGAGATTATATTAATTCCCAATATCTCCGGGTCAGATTTACGTTTAGCCTTTCTAATCCCATACGGAGCTCCTTGGATATCATTACTGTAAACAATAATAACTTCTCCTGGAACTAACTAACACTATCACAATTTTAGTTGGGCTTGCATTTATAGTATAATAGTTTTTAGTACGGGAGTATAGTAGAAATAAATCCTGCTACAAGACTCGTCCGGACGTTGTTAATTGTGTGCAAGATTATTTGCTCTGAAATATTTGAAATTTTCTTCCTTAGTCCCTTAAATGGTTTGCAATGGTAATAGAGGAGCATAAAATGTATTTATATGTATCTACTAGTCATGAAACAAGATTTAGACGTAGCTCTAACATACTCGTATACTCATATACATACACATGATTTCCGAGAGAAAATCTTCCATGCTGAGCCGATATTGAACTACAGAGACTAGAGTGTAAATCGAACCATAGTTTACTGTGTCTAAGGGACATACAAAGTAATTATTACAATTTGTTTTAATTAATTTTAATACCAAAGGAGAACATTAGGTAATATATTGACTAAATTTTGGTACTAGACGTTCCCTTTCAACGTGTAATTGATCTCTTTGACTTGGTTTTGTTTTATATATTTACATTGTATTCTTAATATTCCGTAAATCTTTTCAATTTTGTACTCAATTTTTAAACTTTTCGAATAAAATGTAAGAAAAATGTGCTGGTTTCATGTGAATGTGACCCCAAGGTACAGGAAATGACATGTAGCGGCTATTGGTTGTCACCATAGATATATACATATATGCAGCCATAGAAGTTTAAAACAAAATTCATGAGATTGAATAAAATATTTTAAACAGTCCTTATCGTAAACGATTTCCCATTCAAACGAAGTCATATACACTCAGAAAAATGGAGGCTAACTCGACGACCTACACTGTAGAAAATGAATTTGAATTTAAACCGAAAAATGGGGTAAAAACGGGGTAAATTTGCAAAAACGTCGTAAAATTTCGAAAAAAATCAGAATTTAGCTCGCACACCATTTAAGTTGTAAAATCACCCAAAAAAACATTAATCTTACACTAGAAATAGGGTAATTTTAAACCTTGCGTAAAATTTCGACCAATATTCGTATTTTTACTCTCATTTTGGTGTAAAAACACGCTCGCAGGGTATTTTTGCATTATTGTACGGACAATTTAACCTTAACCTTATAATTCGCATAAGGTTTGTGGCATCGGAGTATAAATACTCGAATCGAGTTTTACTCTACCAAAATCCTGTGTGGCGCCTGCCACATGGCAGACATGCCCGGGAAATTTGGATGTGAAAACATCCGCAAAAATAATATATTTTTTTTTTGCAGACCGTATAAGCCGAGAAATTCTAATACCATTTTCGGTGTAATTTTAAACAAAAAATGTCGTAAAATTACACCTTTAAGACGCGGTTTTGCTACCAAATAGGACGAAAATTACAACAAAAATGTGGTAATTTTAAACATCCATGTCGTAAAATTACACCCGTATTGTACTTTTACTTCTTATTTAGCTTAAAGTTCCCCCGTAAAAGAGGCTTTTGTACGCCACAAAATGAGTAAAAATGCATAGCTTTTAAGCCATTACGACTCGGTGTAATTTTACCCCTATTATCGTAGGAAAATGGTTTCCTACGATAATAGGGGTAAAATTACAATAAAATTTTCTAGAGTGTATATACGGCGTAATTGGCCTCGGGCAGGCGCGCGTTCGCCTGCATGTGGGCAAGTAAAACTGAGTTGACCTGTGGTCGGAGAAATTCTGAAATTAAGCCACCAGCAGGTGAAGTAGGGCATTGGGAGCTGCACGAGTTGACCTTAGATAGGTTAACTCTGGCCGCTAGCTGGCTTACAGACACCTCTGTAAGGTCAGAGTTAACCTGACAAAAAGTTGACCTGGACATTTTTCTGAGTGTATATTTTAAACTTGATGTTTAAAGCTATTTTTCAATTAAATTGTTGTAATTTCCATTAAAAAATAAACAAACTAATATTTCCATAAAAAGTATTTGTTATGAACATTTATCTTGAAATATGATCTGAATAGTCTTTAAGTAAAGTCCAGGACATTTTTCTTTGTCCAATACAAGCTTCCCGACAACGAATAGCAGTTAATAAAAACACAAAACGCCATAATAAAATTACGTGAAAGTAATCGAAAAGACCTATAACAAAGTGACATGAAAGTAATCCAAATGTGAACTTATTTCTCACTGTTAAATTCAACTTGGCATTAATCATATTCTATTCACAGGCTCCGATATCACACCTAATTGAAAAAACTGATCCCCATCACACAACATAACATACACAACATACGGTTAATGGACATAAACAAAGAGCACAGGCGAAATTCCGGACCTGTCACAAAAATTCGTGCACGCAACTGTGAAACTTTTGCAATTTATGAGTTTTTGTCCTTAAGTATCATCCTGGCTCATTTCCGCATAAATTCCAGCGACAACACCAGACCCATTTTTCGGTGTCTGTGGAAGCATTTACACTAAAATCTCCACAGCAGGAATAAAAATCATTTCCACAAAAAATTATATGGAAGCGCAAAAAATCATAAAGGACACAAGGCGCAGAAATATTCAAGTGAAAAAAATTAAAGTACATCCCCCACGAGTCAGCATTATATGAATACATTCTGATAAAAATATATTTTATATATACTATACGTTTAAGTATATATATATTATACTATGTATATAACAAAGAATGTGACGTTCCCCCGTAAAAGTTCTGGCCGTTTAAAATTTCTCACTTTGTACGTTGGAAGGTTCTGTCGTCTATAAACCACAGCTTTTGTGGGAGATTTAACTACCCCAGAGGCCCTTAACGTATAAAATATTACCACACCACATTGTGCGATATGAAAATATGTCGCCCAATGCGAAATCATTTGCAAAACTTTTGGCAAGGAAATCTAAATTCCTGAAGCCCTTCACAATTAGTTACACATTTTTCCACTACTCTTATAAATATACTATTTGCCGCATATGACTCTCTCAATTAATTACATCTTCGCGTCTTTAATTAGAATCACATCTTTTTTCAAACTTTCATTTTAATCCTTTGAATTCAACTCACCCATAACATTTTTCCATTCGGAAAAAGTTTTCTTAAAGAAACTTTACTTTTGACGATACTTAATTTGAAAATGTTGCCTTAAAATTTAAGCGGCACCAATCATGTATTCCGACGCGTCTCTGTCTTTCGACTTCGATGCAGCTTTTAACTCTTGACTTCGCCATATTCAAATTTCCTGGAATGACAGTCAGAATCACGTTTCTATTCATAGTGACGATTCCGCGAAATTTCAAGCTGCAGATATGGCGAAGTCAAGAGTTAAAAGCTGCGTCGAAGTCGAAACACAGAGACGCGTCGGAATACATGATTGGTGCCCTGATTTAGATTATTGCCTGTCTGTAGTTCTTTACACTAAAACCTAAAACTTTGGAAACGGTTTTCATAAAATGATGTTAAAAAGTCGGCACCAACTCACTCGCCAAATGCATGCGAATCATGGCGAATGGTGCGGTCGACTTGTATTCATGTGATTCGCTTGGGTTAAGGTGGCCATATACATACATAACCGATGTTGTGACAGCATTTTGACCGTGTATGGCGAATGGTAGCATCGGAAAAAACCAGAATTTTTGTGTCGCGAATTGGTTTGTAAAAGACAAAATTTTCCGGGTTATTTTGTAAAAGAAAGAAAATTAGTTTTTGTCCCGATTTTGTAAAAGAAAGAAAATGTAATTTTGTCCCGAATTTAGTAATGCTTGAAAACTCATATGCATTTTAACCAACAAGTTTACCCCTTAATGTTTAATTACCACCGTTATTGATATCAACCTATAAAAAGATCCTAGTTCTATCAATCGATAACACACGATTAATTTTCGCCTCGAAAAACAATTAGATTAATATAAATTAATGATTCTACCGGGCTTAATGGGAACAACTTTTGTTCCATTAAACCATAATGAATACGGTCCCTGGATTAGAGCACATAATTTTCGCTTATTCCAAAGTCACCCTCGACCTCATCCTACCACGTAAACCGGAAATACCGCAACGGCCTCATTATGTTCGCCATGGGTATGAAATATTTCCACCAAGGTTATTAAATAGGAATTAAAAGCAACAAGGACAAATCAAATGTAACTAAATTTATAGATATAGATATAGATAGATACTAGATATGAAGTATTTATTTAAATTATTAAACGATATAATATTATGTAATAAAATTTCATTTTATGAGTACAATTAAAAATTGCTATTACAAATATCTCTACATAGCAGCTGAAAGTGGAAATTTTAAAATTAAATCACGCAAATATTTTTGATTCATAAATAAAACTGATTAGTTTTCAGAGGTTTTCAATAAATGTAGAAACAATAATTACATGTAATATTTACACAACAAAAATATCAAATCTTCTTAATTTGAATAATTTATTCAAACCGGTGTTAATAGGTATGTTTTCATAATTGATAAGTACTTAATCCAGATAATTGAATTAATTATTGTTTGTTTATTTAGTTGTAACATGGTGATTATTACAAAGATATTTTCTTAAGATGTTTTCCCTAATCTAAAGAGGAACACTTTTCACATTCCTATAATTAAAGAATTATGCGTGTTCCTTTATATCTGATAAAATCTAATCACTAAATAATGGTATTTGATTTATATTTAGGGTAACCAAACCTCTCGGAATGGCCGGAACAGACCCGAATTGAGGCATGTTGCCCCGTCGTCTCAGAAATGAAACTTTTCGCGAAATTGTGCAATCTAGTGTTGAAAACTTATCTCGAATCCCATAAATTTTCGCGCAGTTTCATTAGAAATTACTACCTCTAGAGCATTTTTCTTAAGAAAATCCACCTGCGGCGCATTTTATTCAATCATTTTTGATAGTGGAATGTTTCTTTCTAAAACTTTTGCGTGCGTCGCTATTTTTGTTATATTTTTGTTGAATAAAATACCCTTAAGACTTTTTATATAAAGGCAAATAAAAAGCAAAAATTGAAATAAACTCTCTGATCGGGCTTTTAAAATTTTCACGTTTAATTTGGAAGCATTAGAAATTGCCCCACATTCCACTGGTAATACGTCCCGGATCCACACAAGAAAATATGGTCACCATATTACATTCATTTATAAATACGATGATCAGATATATATTAATTTTATTATTTACTAGGGGCTGCGCCCCGAACCGCTTTGCGGTTCACCCCCCACATAATACGCGGCCTCCTGCCGCGCGTTTAATTTATCAATCTATATCTATACTGAGAAATATCGGGAAAAATTTGACTATAGATTTTGAAATAATAGGTTATTGCCCATTACCGGCTTCGACCGGCTAAAAGCGTGAATGGAACAAATCCAAGGAAAACCAAATCTAGTTGGTTACAAATTAGATAGCTTAGAGAGGGGCGGAGGGGGTTTCCTTCAAGTTTTTCCCCAGAAAGTCGTTTTCAGAAATTAAAGAAAGGAAAATAAGCATGTGAAATATACCAAATGTAAAAAAAAGATAGGACCGTTGTAATAGGTAAATAGGTAATAGGTAAAAAATAGGTAAGACTTTTTTAAGAATACCATAAAAATTTTTTTAATGGTCTATGTTGGAGCTAAACTTCAGGCCAATCGGCTCGGTAGTTTTCCCGCCAAAGGGTAACATAGTGGAAGAGCTAAGTTTCGAGATCACTTTACCCCCTCCCCTTACTCCCCCACCTCTCGGGCTAATTTTTAATGAGTCTATGTTGGGCTGAACCCCCGACGAATATCTATGTGAAATTTTAGGCCAATCGGTTGAGTAGTTTCCCCGCGAAAGAGTAACATAGCGCAAAAACTAAGTTTCGAAATCACTTTACCCCCTCCCCTTACTCCCCCGACCCCTCGCGTTACTTTTCCGTATGCCTATTTTGGAACCAGAACTACCACAGACACTCATGCCAAATTTCAAGTCAATCGGTTGACCCGTTTTTGCCTGAAAGAGGAACAGACAGACAGACCAGACACCAACTCATTTTTATATATTAGTATGATGATAACATAAATTGAATAATTGATTTATTATTTATGAATTTAAGGATATTACTAACATGTAGTACCTATCAAACTATGATTTAGCACACATTTATTTTCAGATAGTATTTGATTAACATTAAAGTTCTTAAAATACCAATTTTCATAAAATTTATTACTAATAACATTTTTTTTGTTTCTCATTAACAGTAGGGCACGTGAACTACGTATGGATCCTATTTACCTTGAATATGTTAGCACATATATAAAAATTCCTTTTTGTTATTTAAATTAGCCTGCTTAACGCCAAAGTCTCTCATCAAATCGATATATCCGAATTCCAAATTCAATTTCCCTAGACTAATGTACCGACAGAATATCTTTATCACCCTAGTACAATAAGGCCATTGGGATTTTTCATTTTCTTTCTTACTTTTCTTCATTTTTATACCGCTTACCAAAAAAGTGTACCTATTCCCTGTTGGAGAATGTATGTGAACACATACTTTTTACACAGCAAAAACAACAAAAAAAATCCTTTTTTTCTCTCTTTCTTTTTTTGGAACGAATTTCCCATTTCATGCAGTTGTTGTTATGTCCCAAAGTCCCTTCGATGGAGTAAGCCCATATTGACTGATGGATGGATGTGATTTTTATTCATCCTTGACGAAGTCGGAATCTTTTTCTGATTTTATTTACAGGTCTTTCGGTATCTTTTTTTCTCCTGGAGCATGATGGAACATTAATCTATGGATCAGTTGAATCCCGGCATCAAGTACAGATTTTCTTTTGAAACTTTGCCGATAAGTAAATTCTTTGAAAAGGTGAATAGGCGAATGAGGACAAAAGCCCACTCAGAGCGACTTACTGACGAGGATGAACTCCATTGTTTGGATATTTTTCAAACATCTGAATTTGATGTTCCTCGGACTTTATGATGTAGCATGAAAGGAGAAATATGATTTTTTTTTTCTTATACTACAGAAAGACAGCACGAAATTTATTAAAAGTCTATGCGAAATTGTAAAATAGATGCCACATCCGTCTAAATTGTACTTAGTATGACAACTACTTTATTCGTAGAAAAAAGCTTTTGTCAAATATTTTTTTATTAAACAATTCTTTTTAATAAACTCGGATTTTTTTTTAAAGTTATTCTCTGGTATTAGCATTAATATCTAGGAAATATTTTTTTCATATAAATGCAACGAAAATTCGATTTTTCTACAATCTTTTTGGAATATTAGAAAAGGCAATTGAATCAAAATTCTTCAGAGATTCAACATATAGCCGTGAAGGAGAATTATATAATGACAAAATCTTGTTCGGAAAATTATTTATCCAGCCCAGAAAACCAGAAAACCAAAAAACGCTTGAAAACCATTTGATAAAGCCTTGCAGAAGCTTCCTGCCGTCCCCACTCCCTAAAAACCAATCAGACTGACAAATTCCCAGAAATTTTTCTTAACATATTACAATTTAAATACGTTACATCACGGTACCTAATTTACTGTGTAGAATTGTTTAATTTGTGATTTGAAGAACATTTGATTTAATAAATGTCTATCCAAAATCCTAGATTAATTAAGAATTTGAATTATATCTGCAATTTCGAGCCAAAATGAATCAACTACTAAAAATATTACTCTTTTTAGCTAACCAAAACCTCGACTTAATCTTGAAGTCAAATTGCGAATACCTACTTTCGTTTAATATTTCTATTTTATCCAATGCGAATAGTTACTTCATATAACAAATAGTTAAAGAAATGTCAAATATTTCAGAGGTAGCTTTAGTCTATTTATCATCATTTATCACTTTGGCCAAGGTTACAACAACAAGAAGGTTCATCACAATTAATGGTTAACCATCTTTTGTAACAAAATTTAAGGGCCTAAAATCATTATACCAACACTCGTCCCACACATATTTACAGCCCGTTGTCTCAAATTCTCATAGCAAGGATATCTGCGTTGTCAGGACCCGGCGAATAGTTCTTATTTGGTTAGAATTTAGTTAATATGGATATGTTGCAGAAGAAGAATGCGATGATTGTTCAGGAATCCAAGAATACTAATTTTTAACCAAGTCCGCATGTATACCCAATTCTAAATGTGCGGCGTCTTAATTAATTGGCTTTGGTTTTTTTCATTTACACTATTTTCCCATATGTCGTACACATCCATGAAATTCTTTTTCGGTACTCACAAGATTAAGTGATTCGGACATGATTTGACAATTTTACGAGAATTTTACTTTATATAAGGTATTCAACCTACTTTATTTTCTCTTCTCTGCCTAGATAAATTATGGTGTGCCCATAAAGTAATCTTCACATACGACCATGTGTAATAAAATATAACAAAATGGAACAAATACCCCACCACTAAAATGTCGCTATCTATTTATTCTTTCTATCTATAAAACGTATATGATATCCACATGAAACTTATGGCATCATACATCCATTTGGGGGATTCATATTACCTTTCATTTTGAAATAAATTTTCGACTTGCATAAATTTCAGCCATATTTATTACGAACAGCGTTTTCAATTTATTGTTACCTTAGCTATTTTAGCATGGCTTGCAATAAATCCAAGATTATTAGAATCTTAAACCAATTCTTTGAATATAAAATTTAATCAAAAAACATGTGAAAAGCTACAATTGCCAGGGGGCAATCATCAAATACTATATATGAGGGTAGACAAAATTTTTATGAAAAAAATCCATTTAGAATAGGAAGGATTGGTCCGATTGGATTTTGATGTATGGAACAGTTATGTAAAATCATATTCTAAACACATTTTACCTTCATAAACTATCTCCAATGTAAAGGATTTGTTATAGCTTTATGAAAAAAAAAATGAATTGCGAATAAAAATTATTATTATTATATTATTATTATAAATTGTTTTTGAAAAAAAATTGTGCAAATCTGTTTCGGTTGTATAGGGGAGGGGAAGGAATGGTCCAATTCTGGCCGTTCAAGAACATATCTTTGCCATTTACGACAAACGTGGCTATACAAAATTTCAATTCTTTAACTCAATCCTTTCGAAAGTTATGGTGTTCACGGACGGACAGACACCATATAGAGTATTTAACAATTGAATTGTAGCTTTTCTTACATTTATACTCTATATGAGCATCATTTAGTATGCCGTTTGTAACGCATGAAACCAATCGTCGGACACAAAAATGACCTACACCAGGCTGTCGTGATGGCAAAAGATTTTGATTTCCGCATGTCCGTCCGTCAGTCTGTTTTTTGTGTGAAAACATACTCATGCTATATGGGTCGGTCCTATAATTGTTTCGATGGTTTAGAAACGTCAGATCTACTAAATCTAATACACTTATATATGATTATCACATCGAGTATTAAAATCTTCACAAGGCGAGACATTTTTAATAGCTTGGAAGTCATTTGTGAAATCCTGTGCCCTCATGCATAAAACAAGCAAAAGGTGAAAGGAATACAAAATCTAAAATTCAAAATAAAAAACAGAAAAGCTTTCATCTAGTTCATGATGCAGCCAAAAGATGATTAAGTACAAAGAATCTCTACCACCTCTTCTATGTGTGTGCAACAGCAAAAATTTTGCATGTTTGAAATTTATGTCATAGCAATTCCACATTCGTAAAATGGGGTTGAACGTATGCTTTATTCACTGGCATAAAAACCTTCACCATCGTTTAGCTAGGATTTACCCAGTCGGCTAACAAACGGCTATATTAGCCCCATATAGCATGAGTATGTTTTCACACAAAAAAAAAGCGAAAAAATCATCTGACAAATGTTGATTAATGGACAAATATGGACCGGACTATTTAGACTGACAAATCGGATCCATGATGCTTTACTGTTTCTTTTTTCTCTTTCGGGGTTGAAAGCTGTATTCATTACTGTTTAGTCCCATGTTTGTTGATATCTTTGTCAGATGATACAATGTTTACAAGAAATCAGACAAAAACTGTACGTTTTCAGAATGTGTATAACACCTTTATTAAATAATCTCGTCTATAAAACATTTTCTATAATTTATTTGAAGCATTTCCACGGCCCAAAAAAATAATTTTGACATTTTTCATCAGCTAAAGCAAATACGGAAATCTATTTTCGGGCTTTTTAATAAATTTTCTACATTTACTATCTGTAAAGACAAGAGTTTTTATACTCTAGCGGTAATAGATATGTATAGTGGGACGTAATTTGACACACTTTAGAATTTATTTGATTTAGTTATTTTTTTGTAAACGAAAAATTTAATCATAATTTTTGAATTCATTCTTGCAGTTAATAAAATTAACTCAAATATTTGTCCTTAAAACAAAAATTAATTTAATTGATAAAATAAAGAAGACTACAAATATAAAAGTAAATGATACAGGTTATTTGGAGTTTCCCTTCCGTCACCCCCTTTTACCGTCATTTCATTCTTTACAACCATTTACACATTTTTGGAATAGTTGACAGAGCGGCGAATGAAAATTTCCACTAAAATTACCTACTTTATATCGGGTCTTTCAATAAGGACATAACAATTTTGTATTTAAATAAAACACAGAATAATTGAGATATCGGGCTGAAATTTATTCCAGGTGTAGTGGACATGTTACATTTAAGTATGAAATTCGATGTCGTTCATATGGCCACCGCGAGCACGTTTGCTGATTGATTCTTTGGAGCCAATTTTCCACCCCTCTTTCACACATATCGGCCGGAACGTTGGCAATTTCGCGTTCGATATTGTTCCTGAACTCCTCTAGCGTTGTTGGCTTGTTGGCATAAACCAACGACTTAACATAACCCCATAAAAAGAAATCCAACGGCATTAAATCGCATGAGAGAGGTGGCCAATCGACCGGACCATTTCTCGAGATTACACGATTACCGAACTTCTCTTTCAATAGATCAATTGTTTGACCAGCTGTGTGGCATGTAAACCTAAAAAAAAACTTTAAAATAAAAAAAATGTAAACCTTGACTGACGTTTTAGCATTGCCAGATCATAAAAAAAGTTTTAGGGTGCGTTTTTGTTAAAATACAAAATTGTTATGTCCTTATTGAAAGACCCTTTATAATAAACCCGAATTTAAACTAAATATACGCCAAAAAATGCAATCCCCCCTTTCCACCCCTTGCCCACCCCACCTTAAAATATTAAATGGCGAAAAACGATTTCAGAAATAATAAAAAAAAATTAACGACATGAACATACAGAAAAAGGGATGTGAAATGAAAATAAATCTTGCTTAAATTTGACAATGACTGGAGCGAAAAAAAAGTAGAATTGCCTTTTTAACACTATAACTTTATTATATTTTTCATTAAACATATGTACATTACCCATATCATTCATTTTTTAATTGAAAATAAATTTCGAAAAAAAATCAGCGAATGGTATCTAAATATTTCGTTTAATATATTCCATTTGACCCAGATCAGTCTAACCGGACGCTCATTCTAATGCGAAAAGCTAAATAGGGATAAAGAAAACCGGAAAGTCTGAAGAAATAAAGTTTTTTAGAGGAAATTGAGAATCTGCTATCGATAAAACCTTTTAAGAAACGATTTCCATTTTTATATGTCTTCATATCTAAACATGTGCATATAATCTATCTCCAATTTCATAGATTCATTATATTTGTACGGCATAGTATACTAATAAAAAATACTCCCTCATCATACCAGATAGCGCTATAATAATGATAATCTGTAGTAATGTCCTTTCAAACGAATTTTGCCATATTTTCGATGTGTGAATAAGCGAACATGAAGGACCGTTTTCACATTCAAAAGATTCATATCGTTTTCTTCTTAAGTGACATTATCTAACTCAAATGGCTATTTCCTAGATAGACATATGTAAGCAAATATATTCACAATGACAAAAAATATTTTACCCGAATATTCCATTATAAAAAGCAACTTAAGATGAAGATAGTGTTTCGTAACTCATTCGTTTGATGTCATAAGAGACATTGAAATTGAATATGCTTTATTCCATGTTCTTCTTATGTGATCCTTTCGCAAAACTCGAATTAAAATACTTGCAACAGACGTAGTTGTGTTGATTTTGTAATGCCTATATTTTCCATCCACTAATTCTAAATTATGCACACACCACAGCTCGGATGACTGAGATTTCAAAGATTTCCAGTGGAACTGGTGATACATCCAAGCATGGGCGTCCGCACGTAAGGGGGAGGGACGTCGTCCCCACAGGATTTTGAAAAAAAAACGAATATTTATATTGCTTAAATAAATATAGTTTTTTTGGATTGCTTGAACAAAAGTTAGATTACAATGAAAGCGTCGATGTGACGCGGCGTAGCGCATGACGCTTTTATTGTAATTTCACTCTTGTCCGACAAACTGACAGCCATCCTCATAATTTTGCCTGAAACGGATTTCGTACCGATCTGAAAGTTTATGTCTGTCTCCGTTCTCGAGTCGGTCTCCGTCATAAATTCAATACTTTCCCTCTATAGAAAAGGAAAGTAAAAATTCAGACGGTTTAGCCCATATTTCGGAGATAGCTTAAAAACATAACAAAAGCTATAATTGCCAATCTGGCAATTATTGAAAACCCGTATGGTGATATTCGTATCTTAATTCGAGCAATTGTACCAAAATTCCACTTTGAAGTCAAATTTTCCAAAAAGATTTTTTAAAATTTATTCCAATCGGATTTTGATGTATGGGAGATTTATGTAGAATCATATCCTAAATAACTTTTGTTCTAGGACTTTTTTGATAAAATTCACCGTTTTTGAGATATTCACAAAAACGTTTTCGTTGGTATGTGGGGTACCCCCCCCCCCACCCCCTAATGGTCCATTTTTGCCCATGAACGAACTTAACCTCACATTTTACGAAAAACGGATCTGCGCAAAATTTCAAGTCTCTACCTCAATTCGTGCGCCCGCAATCCGCGCCACAAACGGACAGACGGACGGACGGACGGACGGACGGACGAACATGCAAAAATTAATTATTTTTATCATTCTAAACACACTGGTGTAATTCATTTTTGTGTGTGATGACGGGATCTTGGCGTTACAAACGGTAAGGCAAAGTTAGTATACCCTTTGGTTTCACCATACGGGTATACACGGTGTTAAGAAAGTTTCGCACCATTACGAAAAAATCAACATTCAGGAAGTTTTGAATGAAATTTATAATAAAATTTATAATAAAATTGTGTCCTTACCAGGATTATTAATCATTTCTTTAATCCTTGTCTGAAAATATGTTGATGATTTACAAAAGAAGTATTGGTTGAGGTGAGTTTAATTTTTTATCAAATGTGTGGAATGGTGCGAAACTTTCTTAACACACTGTAGATACAAAATAAATCCTCCACGCATCATAATTAAATAATATAAACGTTCAGTTTAACAGCAGAATGTCGGAGAAGATGCACAAAAATGACCCTAAACTCCTAAACATATTAAATATTTCATTAAACATATTTTTTTTGCGAAATTAAATTTTAAAGATTTAATACAGAAAATGCCTGGTACCATACGACGCTCCCTCACTGGCCCAAAAGAAATCGAAAACAAAGTTAAATTTGTAGATTTTGTAATTATTTTGATAGATATATTTTATTAAAACCGACTAATTAGTTCGCTTGAGTTCCGAATTCCAAATACATTTATTATATTTTTGAATTACAATCAATCAATGCTAAAACTACCATATTACAGTCTCCCGTATTGCGATTTTCATGTCGTTTTACGTGTTTTTGTTAATGCTTTTCTGCCAACAAAATCATATGTAAAATTCAACTGCAGCAGTGGCGGCTCGTGTATATTTGAAATGAGGAGGCAACGAATCGGAGGCTAGCCTCTATGAAGAGATTTTGTTGTTTATGTTTTAGAGAATTCGACATTAGAGAATAGGATTTTCTTTTAAATTATTATTTTCTGAACATACAGATTTTTATACAGTCCATTATGGTATAAAAAATTAAAGGCATTCGTTAGAAAAACATTTTTATAAAATGTTATGAGGAGGCAATGCCTCCGTTGCCTCCCCTATAAGGCCGCCACTGAACTGCAGTGCCACTTTTCAGGATAACAGTATGAAAATTTTCATCTCATTGGAAATTTATATATATAATAAATGACAACCGACAATAATCAATGGTTTTATCACATAATATTATCCCTTGAGAGTATTTTAATCCGTTTCAAATGGGAAATCCCTTCTATATCTACATATTTTTTAGTATTTTAATTTCTACACGACCTTTATAGCGCTTAACAAAAACATAAAGTCAAATGTATATACATATGTATATGAAGATATTTTGTCCGTATTACTGTAGAAGGAGTTCTGATATCATTTTCATCTTGTCGACGACCGTGGATGGCCGACCGGGCGGGACAAAATTGCTTTGAATGGTGTATTTATTTTATATAGAGAGCATAGATAGGCACTAATTTTTAAGCTTAATATCAAAAGAGCAGATGCTTTTCGGGTTCAATTATAAGGCACGAAATTTTACGACGTAATTGCAGAGAATTAAACTGTATCATGGTTAGGATATAAAGCTTTCAGAGGAGATTTCTGTGTGAAATAATAATGAGATCCTTTTTTGATGTAAATTATGCGGTCTTGTCGGATAAAATTTAATATGGAAGCAAGAAAACAGAAAAAAAAGATCACGGGCCAAAACCATAATCATTTTTATGCTTTACTTTTTTCAATTTTTCTGTATAAAATTTTATAATCCGCATGGGTAACATCAATCCAATCAAGATGGTATTGTTATGCATGAAGAAAATTTTCCTTATGAAACATCAGTTACACAACAAAATGAGAAAACAAAAAAAAAACAAAATTGTATCAGTATAACAGTTAAGTGCATTGCAACTTGGTTTATATAGTAATTTACATATTAAATAAATAAAAATCGGAATTTCCAGGGACCAATAGCCAAATACACTATATCAAATCGAATTTTGATAGGAATTCTGCCATATATATGGGGGAAAGGGAAAGATTGATCTGATTGGTTTTTGATGTGTGGAATAGCAGTGTAAAATTATATTCGGAACACAGTTTGACTGTGTGACCGAGGAACACATAGCTCTGCATTTTATCGGAAATATGATAAATTATATCAAATTTTATTTTGCTCTCACATTTACGCGTTAAATTATTTTTATACCCGTATGGTGAAACCAAAGGGTATATTAAAGTATCGCCAACATCCCGTTATCACACACAAAAATGAATTACACCAGTGAGTTTAGAATGACTAAAAAAATGATTTTTGCTTGTCCGTCCGTCTGTCCGTCCGTCCGTTTGTCCGTCCGTCTGTGACGCAGATTGCGAGCGCACGGATTGAGCTAGAGACTTCAAATTTTGCGCAGATCCGTGTTTCATAAAATAAGTTCGTTAATGGGCAAAAATGGATACGAACGAAAACGATTTTTGCGAATATCTCAAAAACGGTGAATCTTATCAAAAAAGTGCAACAACAAAAGTTATTTAGGATATGATTCTACTACATAAAACTCCCATACATCAAAATCCGATTAGAATAAATTTTAAAAAATCTTATTGGAAAGTTTGACTTCAAAGTGGAATTTTGGTACAACTGTTCGAATTTTGATACGAATATCACCATACGGGTCTCCAATGATTGCCAGATTGGCAATTATCGCTTTTGTTATGTTTTGTGTTTATAAATGAACTTTTGTCTTTTAGGCTACATTAGAAGGTGAGCTTTTTAGGCTACATTTTGAGTCATTTCGCTGCCTCAAATTCGGACCTCATTAACAGAAGTTAATGTGCTTCTCTAGCAATTGTTAAGTCAATTTAAGGTAGGGTTACATGTTACATTCCCGTTTTCTTTTCTCCAGATATCTCCTCTACTTAAGGCGTCCAATGGAACTTTTTTAATGTGTCTGGAGAACTACTTTTCTAGGGCTGCATTTCGCTTACCTGGACGATTTAGAAAAAAACAAAAATATCCCTCACACCCTTAAATAGAGGACAACGTCCGGTGAAAAGAGAACGGGATGGCAACCCTGATTTAAGGGTGTATTTGGCCTAGTTTCTACCTACATGCATTTTTATACCCGTATGGTGAAACCAAAGGGTATATTAACTTTGCTTTACCGTTTGTAACACCAAGATGCCGTCATCACACACAAAAATGAATTACACCAGTGTGTTTAGAATGATAAAAAAATTTATTTTGCATGTCCGTCCGTCTGTCCGTCTGTCCGTCTGTCCCTCTGTCTGTCCGTCTGTCCGTCTGTCAGTCCGTCTGTCTGTCTGTCTGTCTGTCTGTCTGTCTGTGGCGCGGATTGCGGGCGCACGGATTGAGCCCGAGACTTGAAATTTTCCGCAGATTCGTTTTTCGTAAAATGCGAGGCTAAGTTCGTTAATGGGCAAAAATGGACCATTAGGGGGGTACCCCCGATACGAACGAATTCGTTTTTTGCGAATATCTCAAAAACGGTATATGTTATCAAAAAAGTCCAAGAACAAAAGTTATTTAGGATATGATTCTACATAAAACTTCCATACATCAAAATCCGATTGGAATAAATTTTAAAAAATCTTTTTGGAAAGTTTGACTTCAAAGTGTAAATTTGGTACAACTGTTCGAATTTTGATACGAATATCACCATACGGTCTCCAATGATTGCCAGATTGGCAATTATAGCTTTTGTTATGTTTTTTAATAAAAATTTTGCCTGCGGAGGATTTTTTTTATAATCTCTACCTATATTTATTTTTTAAATATAAATTTTGTCTGCAGCGCGATTTTTGTTGCGTACCGAAGAACCAAGACCGCTTTTTTACCTATATAAGCACAATCAAAAACTGATACTAACCTCTTTTTTGGGATCGGTCTTTCAAAATTTCCAAGCATACACGAGAATGCGTTTTATTAATTCTTTTAGAAAGTGCAAAATATAGAATTTGCCCCGTGCGCCACTTTGGCGTTACATACAAATATGATCAAACCATGAAGTCTCATTAAAATGGTTGCTTTTCTATATTTAAGCGACATCCTAAAAATTTGAAAAAAAAAATCTAATAGGGCCCACAGGAGCGTCTGTTGCACAATTTAGTTGAGTTGTATGACAAATTGTAGTGTGTGTGGATAAGTTATACAATCGATTTCCTTGTTGATGCAACAGTCGACATTAAATCAAAATGTTTCGAATTTTTGGGGGTGGAGCTAAATGTTTGCCAAATATGTTGTACAGTCTGTAGCGTTGTTTGCCAAACATTGAATAATCGACATTTCGAGAGGTTTTCCACCAGGAATAATTGAGATCGACTGCAATTTATGTGAATGTGGTACCAACGGTTTTAGTATCTGTAAGGAAACGTACAACCAAGTTGTACAACAAGTCCAAGTTGTACAACAACTATAACAACAACTGATCTTGTTTATTATATCAGAATTTCTATCACTAAATTTTTTAAAGATAAAAGTTTTCGCAATAATTTTCCTTTCGGTAAGTACTTAGTTAAGAACAAATTTTCTCCATATTGCTCCGTGTTTGGGTCGATTCTCAATATTAAAACTGCATCAAACAATGATACTAGCCAAAAGTAGACCATAAAGTCCAAAATTTTCGGCGCGTTGTATTCTAACGTTGAACTTTTAAGTTTACTACTAAACTTTATTGGTGTCATGGCAATGCTAGAACCCAACTACCAAAAAAATACCACAAAAAAAGTTATAAAAAAAACTTTTAATGAGTAAACTTTTGCATTGGAATTCCGTATGGATCAACTTTGAACTCTTAACAGAAGATCAAAGTAAATTCCATGTAATTGATTTACAGTTAAAATTTCCGCTTTTTCTGCTTTTATCCTGTTCTATATGTTCCAATCACAATCAATCAATTTTTATGTACCAATGAAAAGCAGCCAATAAATAGTCCCGGAAAATTTTTCTCTCTTGTACCATTTCGCTTGAATTCTGTTACATGTTTTTATATATTTTTATACATTTTTATACTTTACTGTGAACGTTGATGCTTGCTTATCCAGTACTTCATATTTTGAACTGAAAACTTTGTAATGACGAATGTTTTCGAAACTTGTAAGTAGTGAAGAACATAATTGTAATTTACAAGAGAAAATTAAATATTTTTTATAAGTAATTATTTATAAGTAAAAAACTTGAGCTCAGAATTAAAATTCTTCTTTAAGTGCACAATGCCATAATTGGCTTGAGAAACTATTTTTTTTAACATAGCAAAGAACAACAATTATTTTGATTTACCACATTTTTAATTAAATTCTGTCAAGTACAGATAATTGTGTTTTCCTTCAAGCTTCTAATGATAACCACCATATTGCTGCAGGCGAAATTAAAGCAAATTGATTTTTCCTCTAAAAATATGAAAAATGCAAAACCATAACGAATCTGTCATTAAAGAAAATAGGGAAAAATGACAAGAAAATCAGCTTAATTTGACAAGAAAAAGTTTTTAAGTGCAATATCGGAACTTTTCACCCAACAAGACTGTAGAATTATTGTTTTTTAAACACAGATATAACTCGAATAGTAAAACACTATTGTTGTTCAAAAAAATAAGGATAATGCTTAACTTAAAGTTTGAAAGTTTATTTGAAAATACCCGTAACTTTCTTCAACAAAGAGTTTTTCCGTAGAAATAATTCTTCGTAGAAAGTACTTAATAACAAAAAAAATAAATTTTCAAGAAATCCTTTTAAGCCAATACAGCACGCCCGAAGTGTAAAAAAAAAGATGCTACCCAATTTTCTTGTTTTAAATATTTTAATATTCAAACTATTAATATATTTATATGCCCTATGGACTTGCAAAACATCTCAATTCGCAATTTTTCCATGTGTGCAACACCACAATTTACTGGATGGTTCATAGCAACGGTCTTCAGATTATCTGGAAAGGACCTTTTCAAAATATGAAAGGCTTGTGATGAGATTATTATTAAAATGGACTTTGAATGGACGAAAATTGTATAGGTCTAAGCCAGGTGGGAACCCATTTTATTCTCAAATCGACATTTCGTTACCTTCGAGTTCAACCGCATTAAACTGTTCCGGATCATTTAACAATATTTTTGCTCATTTCCCTAACGAGCAACCGGGGGTGCATAAGTGGGTATAGGAATACTAAGATGCCAAGTCAAGTAGATGATTATGTCTATGTCCCGTAAACCAAGCCAAGTGTTACACCCTTGAAAATTCTTTAAAGAATTATGGGCGAAAATTTTATCGTTGACTGGACACACGAACCCAAATATACCCATAAAATGAAAATTATTTTTATTCGTTTTCCCTGGAGAATGGTTTTCATTTTATAGAATAATAGTTTTTTGTGCTTTCCCAAATTGAATATTTGGCAAGCAATCCAGATATCTGCTGTTTCTCCGGAAATTGCAGTCTAGTTATATTTGCATAACCGTTTAATAATAGAAATTGAAAACTAGGTATAGTCCATATTTAAGTAGGCCTTGAAATGAGCTATAGAATGTTTCGATCACAGAACTATATAACATAGAACAACTGTCACCATACAAAGCTCTGCTGAAAAATTGTGCCAAAAGTATTTCCCTCTTTATTGTACTTGAACGCATCCACTGAACTGTATAAGGTCGCGAAATTCAAATTTAGTTTGCCGCGAAATTCAAATTTCACAAGTTTGAGACTAACTTTAGGCGCAAACAAATAACTTTAGGCGCCAACACCATTCCGAAAGTCTATTTTCCTTTGACACCTCACGGTTTAAACGAGAGGGCTATATTCATTTGCATACGGTTATATTGCTCTTACTTGACTCGTTTTGATTCACTGAACTGTATTGAAATTGGACCATTTGAGACAGCAAATCGAGCGATCTAGTATATCTATGGTTTCGATACGACCACTCGATGACATTAAATATCAAAAGTAAGATTGGTCAAATGGTCGCCGCAGGCGCATTCTTAACGGTCCACTTTTTGCCTTCTTCGAAAAATTCCTTGGTCCTCTTCTGGACTGTTGAAGAACTCGTCTCCCAGCAGCCACATAATTAAAATTGTAGAATGCTGAGAATCAATGAAAAATTAAAACTAATTAAAATATGGGTCAAATGGAACAAAATAAAATCTTATTATTCCAGCTGAATTTCACAATTTCTCAAAATCTGAGTATTTAACGTTTACGTCATTTTACGAGGTTTATACACCAAAATAATGGCGTAAATTTACGAGGTTCGCGTAAAATATTTTCCATGCAAATTTTGACAGTTCATTTACGAGGTGGTGAATTTACGCAGTTACGAGATTTACGGAGCATTTATGGAATTGCATGAATCCCCCTATGCCTTTCGGGCAAACATTTTAAAAATTTAACAATAATTTCGCGTTCAGCGACTTTAACAACCCCCTAACATGGACATAGTGGGGGTATTCAATTCACCTAGCAAAACCATCGCAAAAGACGCAATCTGAGTTTTTGGCCCAGTTTGCGATGCTTATTAAGGTTTTGCGAGGTGAAGTGAATACCCCTAGCTTTTTTATGGGACGGCTCAACTTACCCGTAACAAGAGAAATAAGTAAGAAATATATTTAATCTCCACAAATGGAGGGCATGAAAATCAAAACAAAATGTTTGCATTTGGTGCGTATTTAAAAGTCTACACACTTTAGAGGCAAAAGATCTGGAAACGGATAAAATCAGTCTGTGACCAAGTCAATTAATGGGAAAATTTTAAAATTTGAGAACATAAATGGGGGATTTTTTCTTATACAATAAACATTCTTTTCCAATATATTTACATAACCCCTCGTTAAATTCAAATGTTTCCTAAAATTTTCGTCCAAGTGCTCAACAATAAAATTAAGATTTATAACTTTTACGATACTTAATCACTTCAAATCTGAAATTCTATGTATAACCAGTCTATATAGTAGAAAATCCCGTAATATAATATAACGCTGATGTAAAATTCTCGGAAAAGTTTATTTTCTTGCTTAAATCTTTATATATAAAATTCGAGCAATAACTTTAAGATTTTATAGCAGTTACACGAGTTTTTTTTAAACATTCTATCCAAATGATTTTTTCCTCGTTTGTATATTGATTTCATTACGCATTACATTTTTCAGATTGTCGGTCCTTTTATATTGAATAAACTTCAAGCTTTAATCGAAAAAGATTACCACACAAGGGAAAATGAAATTTCGACAGGAGGATTTGCGAACGTGATCACATTTTCTGCCTGAAAAGAAAAATTGAAAAAAAAAACCCTAAAACGATTTTATTTTTGTACCATCATCAATTCGTGAAAGCCTTATGTCATTAGGCTGGCGCTTGAAATTTTTATGTCATTAGCGCTTTTTGTATCTATATATATAAAAATGGATGTTTGTCTGTTTGTCTGTCTGTTTGTCTGTTTGTTTGAGATTACAAAACTCAAAAACTACTGGACCGATTTTTACGCGGTTTTTTGCAAAATGATCTGCGTTGCCAGGAGCAGGTTTTTAGCTATGTAGATTTTCAAAATTCGAAACGGAAGGTCCTGTAAGGATAATGAAAATATCCTTTTTCCCATTTCTCCCCGGAAAAATTTGCATTATAGGGTTTTTGGGGTCGCTGATCACGAATCCGGTATTAGATTTTCAAAATTCGAAACGGAAGGTCCTGTAAGGATAATGCAAATATCCTTTTTCCCATTTCTCCCCGGAAAAATTTGCATTATGGGGTTTTTAGGGTCGCTGATCACGAATCCGGTATTAGATTTTCAAAATTCGAAACGGAAGGTCCTGTAAGGATAATGAAAATATCCTTTTTCCCATTTCTCCCCGGAAAAATTTGCATTATGGGGTTTTTGGAGTCGCTGATCACGAATCCGGTATTAGATTTTCAAAATTCGAAACGGAAGGTCCTGTAAGGATAATGCAAATATCCTTTTTCCCATTTCTCCCCGGAAAAATTTGCATTATGGGGTTTTTAGGGTCGCTGATCACGAATCCGGTATTCGATTTTCAAAATTCGAAACGGAAGATCCTGTAAGGATAACGAAAATATCCTTTTTCCCATTTTTACCGGGGAAAATCGGCATTATGGGGTTTTTGGGATCGCTGATCACGAATTCGGTATTAGATTTTCAAAGTTCGAAACAGAAGGTCCTGTAAGGATAATACAAATATCCTTTTTCCGATTTTTCGCCGGAAAAATTGGTCTTATGGGGTTTTTGGGGTCGCTGATCACGAATCCGGTATTAGATTTGCAAAATTTGAAACGGAAGTTCCTGAAAGGATAACGCAAATATCCTTTTTCCCCGGAAAGATTGGCATTATGTTTGGGATCGCTGATCACGAATCCGATATTAGGTTTTCAAAATTCGAAACCAAAGATCCTGTAAGGATAAATATCCTTTTCCCGTTTTTCCCCGGAAAAATCGGCATTATAGGGTTTTTGGAGTCGCTGATCACGAATCCGGTATTAGATTTTCAAAATTCGAAACGGAAGGTCCTGTAAGGATAATGCAAATATCCTTTTTCCCATTTCTCCCCGGAAAAATTTGCATTATGGGGTTTTTAGGGTCGCTGATCACGAATCCGGTATTCGATTTTCAAAATTCGAAACGGAAGGTCCTGTAAGGATAACGAAAATATCCTTTTTCCCATTTTTACCGGGGAAAATCGGCATTATGGGGTTTTTGGGATCGCTGATCACGAATCCGGTATTAGATTTGCAAAATTTGAAACGGAAGTTCCTGAAAGGATAACGCAAATATCCTTTTTCCTGTTTTTCCCCGGAAAAATCGGCATTATGTTTGAGATCGCTTAACACGAATCCGATATTAGATTTTCAAAATTCGACACGAAAGGTCCTGTAAGCATAAATATTCCGATTTTCCCCGGAAAAATTGGCATTATGGAGTTTTTGGGGTCGCTGATCACGAATCCGGTGTTGGAATTTCAAAACTCGAAACGGAAGGTCCTGTAAGGATAACGCAAATATTCTTTTTCTCATTTTTCCCCGGGGAAATTGGCATTATGTTTGAGATCGCTTAACACGAATCCGATATTAGATTTTCAAAATTCGACACGAAAGGTCCTGTAAGGATAAATATCCTTTTCCCGATTTTCCCCGGAAAAATTGCCATTAAGGGGTTTTTGGGGTCGCTGATCACGAATTCGGTATTAGATTTTCAAAGTTCGAAACAGAAGGTCCTGTAAGGATAATACAAATATCCTTTTTCCGATTTTTCGCCGGAAAAATTGGTCTTATGGGGTTCTTGGGGTCGCTGATCACGAATCTGAAGTTGGAATTTCAAAATTCGAAACGGAAGGTCCTGTAAGGATAACATTTTTTCCCAAAACTTTTTAAGTTATTTATGGTTTTTTGGCATTCTAAAATTTATACAAAAAACTTTTAGCCACCAACGTAGGGTCTGCTAGTATTGTATAAATATTTTCAAAAAAAAAAATATTAATTTTTTTCTCTTGCTCTATCAATCAGCCCCTTTTTGTATCATAAGGCTGATTTTCTCCTTCATAAATTAAGTAATATTGTACATTCAGCTGATGCTTGAAGTGGACCTTATCTATACAAAAGGCGTCCCTTTTCTACATATAATGTTTGTCCATTAAACAAATATAGGTTGCTTTTCAAATGTTCCTCTTACTGAATTTCAAAGGTGCGCTTATGATTGATGTTGGTCCTGAATCTTTCGTTCTTATTGTTTGAACGATTGAAGATTATATCCTTTTTGTAATTAATTACACAAATGTTTCCTGGACCAAATACCTTTCTCAGAATACGTATAATATATAAATGGCCCAAAAATAGGGTCCGATCTGACCCGATACGAACCGATTCAATGTCCTTTTCATCCGACCCTCTCCCCTACCTCAATCAAATGGGATTCAATGTGGTGAAATTTATTTAATTTTCACTGGTACACTTTAGGTAGGATGGGTTGTATTGCTCCCAATAAAACAAAACAGTGAGGTCTCCTCTTCAAATGATCTCGAGTCAAGTTTACTTAGTTCTTTCTGTTGACTCGTATATTTTGTATATGTACACTTTGGAAAGTAGTCATTCTACACATAAACCCAAACCTGTATATACCTTTTATTATTCAACGACTTTGTACAGAAGAAAAAAGGGATTTTTTTTCCACAGAACGACGCAACAGAAGAAAAATACGAAACGAATTTATTTCCATTAATTACTTGAGCTTAACGAAAGCTTTTCTTCTAATTTTATTAAAAGCGAGAGTATAAAAAACAAACAGTTTTAAGGGAATCGTGAACACTAAGGGTAAATATACATCAAATTTAAGTACTTTGGAGTGGTTACATTTTACGAATTTATCTACACACATCTAGATAAATTTAAATTTTACGAGGGAATAATGATAAGGTAAGCTCAAAAATGGGGTCGAATTTAAACTTTTCTTCAAATATTTCGCACTTTTTCTCGCAATTAATTATGAAAAATATCAAAACTGCTGAGAAAAAAAAATGCTGAACCCCTAAAAAAATATTTTTTGTCATTTATTTCGCCGAATGTAAATGAGATGGGGTAGAATTATCATAACCAGCAGAAATACTAACCGCTTAAGCCAATATGAATAAGGTATGATAAAATAAACACTTGGGCACATTTACAGCTAATAAATAATCATCATAATTACAAAAATTGTGCAGACCCATACCTTTTAATATGTAAATGTTTATTTTTAATCTCTCAAAGTAGTACTACATAAATAAAAGTAAATTGTAAAAGCATAAAATAATGTTCTAAACACATTTTTTTTATAAATTTTTCGACACAATGCACTTGTGTTGTACAAAATTGCAAAAATTGTTTTTTTCTATGGGGCTCAATTAGCCTCAATTTTTATGAAAAGCGAATTTGCGGAAATTTCCAGTCTATAGCTCGATTGGCAAAATGTATTTATTGTAGGACATGATTTTACATAAATCCTCCCTACATCTAAATTCAATTACACCAGCCCTCCCCCCCCCCCCCCCCCCCCTCTTCCTTTCGCACAAATGAAGCTTTTTCTATTAAATTTCGGTTTTTCTCATCTAGAATATTTGTTGATTGACGATTAAAATTGTAGCTTTTTCATGTTTTTTAAGCACACTTCGTACTCTCAAACTTTTTATAATATGAACTTAAAATTTGGCCGTAATATAAAAATAGGACTTTGTAAGAAAACAATTAAGGATGGTTCATTAGGGATATCAACATTTCTTTTAATAATAAGTTTGAATTTTTTTTCTATCTGTCTGTTTGCTTAAATCTCGAGATCCACTGAGGCAATTTGGACCAAACTCTAGCAAAAGCTTGTTAATAAGAGCTGGTCCATAGATGGTCCATTACCATAGAATAAGGAATATATAGAAAAAACTCTGCCGAACAAATTTTTGACAAAATTCCCCTTCGAAGGGGGGAAAAATGTCCCTATTATTCACTAGCTACGGCCTAAAAGTTAATTACTTTTAGACTAGGGAGCACGAAGCAGAGAGAACATTTTCTAATCATTTTCGTCGTATCTATTCAATGAGATGGAGGAATCGAATGGATAATTTTTTCCGTGTTACATCGGATCCTCTTGCTTTATCTCACAGTGGAAAAATTTTCTCTAAAAAATTGTTCTAAGAGCTTCTTCTCTAGATTATTTGTTCTCTGCCATTACTCTCAAAGTTCATAGGAGTCAGAGACAGAGACAAAACCTCTAGTCTACGAGTTAAAATGATTTCCATTTGAAATTAAAAAATGTGAACCAAGCACAATAAAAAAATGCAAACTCTTATCCAGGTTTGAGGAAAAAATACTAACAAAAAATACCAATAAATGGAAGCGGATGACTGATTCCGGAGACTCTACAATGATGAGACCAATAAGCGATATCAAGACGTACCCATCGTCAAGCTCCGGTAAGGTCGTAATGTAACTCGATTGTGTAAACATGGCAAGTCAGTACTGACTAGAAAACGAAGAGAATTTAAATGCTCAACTGGAAAATCTCGGCACGTGACCGAGATATCTGGCATATACGAAATCAATGTGAAATTACCAAAAGAAAATTAAATCCAGATACTTTCATTCATTGAAATATCCGAGAGATTGTGATATGTATTTTGAAATATGTAAGAGATTGCTGATCGAATTGTTATTAATATTGCATATTTTATAAAAAAAAATTATTTAATAAAAAAAAATGTATGATGAATTTTTCGTGAGAACTCTTTAATATTTTTACTAAAAGATTGTTGAATTTTTTCATATCATTAAAATTTCAGAAAAATAATTAAAACTTGTATAATGAAATTCTTCCCTTCAACAACTTCTAACTTATTGAAACAGAAATCACTATTACGTCGTATTATATTAGAAATAGATGAGTCCCTGAGATACCTGGTGAATTTATTGCGTGTTTTCTATATTTTTCTTATATTAACAAAGGTAATGTTGAATGTTTGTTTTTTTTTGTACAATAATGTAATTGGCGTGAGTGCGATATTCACTGTTAAATGCTTTGTATATATGACATAATAAATAATCATAAGATGAACGAAGTAAATTTATTGCATAGGTAATAAAAATAATTTTATTGATCCCCCAAGACGTAATGTTAATATTAATAGAAAAAATAACAGCAAGACGCCTTCCTGTATTTAGTTATATAAGATTTTTTTAGTCGCAGTATACATAATATATTTCCCTATATTTTTTTCTGAAAATCAGTTTATATGCATGTATGTTGCTCCTATTCTCAATAAAATGATATATTCACATAAAAATACGTAAAGATATATCCAGTCGTAGAAGATCTGTATGAAATCTCACATATAGTGGGTTCGAAATAAACGAGAAAAGCTCGGATTCGTGTTCGCTATCATCAATCAAAGCTTTTCCCGATATATTGCATCCCATTATTCGTTGTTCCAGTGACTGGTATACATACAAAGTAATCTGTAGTATCCCGGCATTAAATATTCATTGCCCTTTACGGTATCTAAGAGACGAACGATATCAACCAATAGTATTTTGTATATTATTCGGAGGACACTCACTTCTTGGTAGTCATTTTCCATGGGGTCCTTATCTATATCTACTAAAAGCATTTTGTATATTGTTGATATCACGTTTGCTATTGTTGTACACAGTTATATATTAACTACATTTGATTATAAGTATATTCGAATATTTTACAAACAACATTGAGAATAATTCACAGTATGAGATTTTCGACAATGCCCAACATGAGCAATTTTAACGACATTTGATATACTTTTGCACATATAATGTTCGAATACAAGATAGAAAGGACGAATTCACATTCTGATGGATGAGCTTTCAGCCATCAGTGGTAAAACGACATGCGTGCGTACCCGTATATGTTTCCAGGACTTTTACTTTTCCATCTATCCTCTTATGTTGTTTATATTTTCTACTCCTATTTTGTTTCATTATGGACAAAGCGACTGAAAACGGTTTATAGGTGATAAAAGACACCTGTCTGTCTTCCAATTCTTAGCACAATGGTAATTTATTTTATTTCGTGTCTTTTATGTGCGAAAGATTTTTAGATGGATTTATTTATTATGTACTTCGAAAATAAACCATTTTTACACACATTTATATATTCTGCTAATGAGAAAACCGTGCGGTTTTTATTCATCTGCTGTTTTCATTTCCATTCAATGATGATGATTTTCAATTCGGAAACAATCAAAGAAAAGTTTTTCATTTTTTAACCACAAACGCTCCAGTTCGTACTTTAATTTCAGAAATGATTACAAAAATACAAACTGTTTTTAATTAAAATATGAATTTTTCCATGGTGGTTTAACCAATATTTATATTCCAAGCGAACCGATTAAAATGAGGAAATCGCCTTTTCTTTGTATGCGATTCTGCGACATGGACATCGAGAGTTAGATTTCTTTGCTTTCAAAATAATACGAATCGTTCCCAGTCAATGGTATCGTCATCAGGAAATGTTTTTTAGGCAAAATTACGCATCAATTCGTATCAATTCAATTATCAATTAAAATATTAAGGTCAAACTACCTTGCATACTCGTCGTTGCCGGGTTAAGTTTTTTCACTTTTTTTTTTTTTTGATGGTCTACGTCAGGCCAATCGGCTCGGTAGTTTCCCCGAGAAAGGGTAACATAGGGGAAGAGCTAAGTTTCCATATCACTTTACCCCTCCCCCCCTCTCGGGCTACTTTTTAATGGGTCTATGTTAGGGCTGGACCCCCGACGAACATCTATGCCAAATTTCAGGCCAATCGGTTCAATAGTTTCCCCGCGAAAGAGTAACATAGCGCAAAAACTAAGTTTCGAAATCACTTTACCCTCTCCCCTTACTCCCCCCACACCTCGCGCTACTTTTCCGTATGCCTATGTTGGAACCAGAACTACCACAGACACTCATGCCAAATTTCAAGTCAATCGGTTCAGGCCATTTTTGCGTGGAAGAGGAACAGACAGACAGATAGACGGACAGACAGACAGACACCAACTCATTTTTATATATTGGTATGATTATAAAACGTTTAACCCAAATACGGACAGTGAAACTTGAGGTAAATCTGAGACTCAACAGTACAATTTGTACGAAAATAAAAAAAAAACTTAAAGTTAAAAAAAATGGGCTAAATATTTTATTTCTTATATCTCTGATGCACAACGTCCAAAAAATTTATTTGTTCATTTTTTTAAATAAAAACTTTTTTATTTTTAAATTTTTTTTTTTATTTATTTCTTTGCCGAAGTTTTTATGATCCGCAAAAATATTTTTATGATCCACAAAATGAAATTCTTCAGCTACACTGCCTAAATGGTCTGTTTTTGTGTCCGGTGACTACACTTCTAGATTTCGTTTTAAAGAATGTGATTTTTAAGTCAGAATCGAAAAGAATAAAAATCAATTTCTGTATATTAAAATATTATGATATAAATTATGTGTTTGCCTTTAATTTCCCTTAAAATAGTGTTTTTAGCAAAATTACGGCTTTCGGCGAATGAAATTCCAGTATCGTAAAACCGCTTAAACTGAAATGGTTTAATTTTTTATAAACTCCTATATGATGAATTAATTACAAAATTTTAATAAAGCTACATCGAAATACAATATTATTATACAAGTAATTAAGAATCTACAGACATTTTCCGGTATTTCTTAATGGATATTTCTACTTCTTTCATAATGTCTACGTTTACAAAGCAAAAATTAATAAAGTGCAACCCTCCCATCAACGATGCTGAGAAATTGTGTTCTACCAGCAGTTCTTTAGGTCGATGTAATTGGATACATTTCCCTACAAGTACGAATATGAGTATATATTGCTAGCCATGATAAAAATTTTCCGGTAGGACGATAGGATCCCAGAAACGGTGCTAGCGAAATATTTTCATCGAGTGTAGGAAAAGGTTGAAATTGTGGGTTTTAGTTCGTCTCATATCAAAACCAACGAAACGCGATAGGAAACGAGAGAGAAGCGTTCGGTAACACAATTTTCATATCCCAAGGTAAACATAAAAATGCAATATTCCCCGGACAACGTAATTACCCGGGACGGATTATTTTACCTTGAGGAGTCTTGACGTCTTGGATTCTATAGCCTTATTCACCCTACGGTAAAACTCATCCTATGCAAACGGAAGTAGAAGCGCCTAGCATCGTCATCCGTATCCAATAAATAAAACAAGGAAAATTCTGTCTAAGGAAAACTGGAAAGGGGGATCACATCATTTTATCGAAAATTTCAAGATTGGATCTGGCTGTTAATTGGGAAGTAGCAATTTGCCGTGTAATGAGGCCTATATTCCCGCTTTTCCTTTTTTTTTTTGTTTCTCGCACTCACAAACATTTTTTTCATTATGCTTGAATTATATGATGTGGCGAGCTTTTTATATTTTATTACTTGGGAAGCATAATTTAATATTTAGGTCATGTTTACATTTGATGAAAAGTTTATGCGCTAAAATAACGATGATATAAATGTATAATTGCGTGATAAGAAGTCATGGGACACCAGCTGGTAATGTCAATTTCGAGGAAAGTTCATCAAATTAGACTATCGGGCGCTTCAGCTAAACAATACGGAAATTGGAGACTAAACGAAGGGAAATTAATTTGTCGTTGTTAATTTAGGGGTCAACTTTTAATGCGGACAAAGTTTAACAGACTTTCACAAATTTTGCGAGTGCTTTTTTCCTGTGAACACAAAATTAAATTCCCTCTTTTAATTTTTTATATAGGTACGGGTACGTGTACGTGTAATTTTTTATCGGTAGGTATCTTGATCTAGTCATTTTGATCTAATGCTGAATTTTCACACCCTAACATTCGATTTCCGAGGTACTATATTTTTCATAAAATAATCATCAAATACGAGAATAACCACTAAGCGAGGGCGTACACGGAGCAATTTTCGGTCATCAGCATGCCGCAACTTCACCAAATTGTGGGAAAGAAACGAGTGCGGCAACAGGGGAAAAGTCGCCACTCGAAAAGTGTTCTTCTCGTCTTCTTTTACACACAAACGAAGTCGCTCGTGTAGCACGTCAGCATGCATGTGTGCGTAATTTCATTGAGTCAGTCGGTGCTTAGCCACCGACTCGTAAACATATCCCAAATAGACAAAAATTGAATGCAAATAATGAAATACCAATTGCAGGTAGTTTTATTTTTCAAGTAGGTAGGTAAATAACAAAATAACCAATCCTTATTCTTCTATTGTTGGCAGTTTCTATTTTGGCAATTGATGTTGCCTCGGTGCTAGCTAGTAAGAGAATGAGCTGGAAATACAACACATATATCGCACATGGTCCCGTAGACTGTAGTATCTCAAAAAAATGTGTTTTCGTGTAATTATTCCATTATGTAAAGGAAAATTGACTGAATCAAATGAAAAACAAATTTAAATGTAAACGTAGTCCTAAAATTTATTTATTTTTGGTTTTTTAAATTCCCATTTTTTAAAATTTAAATTGATTTAGTGGAAAACAAACCTAACTCTATCTTTTATTATTGCAAAAAAAAAAAAATGAAGCCAATGATCTGTAAATTATTATCAAAAGAGTAATAAATTGAAATATTACTGTACAGACAACAGAAAAAAACAATTATTTATAAACAATTATTTTGAAATGAAAACTTTGAATGCGTTTTTCTTGAAATGGCCGACTTTGAGATACTACAGTCTACGGGACCATGTGCGATATGAGAACCACACACACATGAGCGATCGCTTGATGTACACAAGTTTTTGCTACTAAAAAGTGAAGAAGCGTGTACCTCGGAAAGGCATTTTGAGGACCAAAAGTTGCCGCAACGAGAAGAAGCGTGTGCGTTCACACTAAGAACAACAGCAAAAATTTACTGAACATTTTCTACTGTATTGAGAAAAAACTATTCGAACTGTCAAACGAAAAATAAAGTGGGAAAATACGAGAGAAGTACTGTGATGGGACTATCGGTTTATTTTCGTACAAAAACTTGTATTTCACTCATTTTGCCAGTACTCAAACCACATGTTCGAATATGGAAACTCATCAAAGGCCGATGACTGTCGTTTTGCAAAAATCTCTTCTTGCGTTTGAAAACTGTTAAATCACAGGCATTAAATGTGGGAGATATGTGTGGCTATGATCTTGAAGATGGTGTCCACCATGACTGAAAAGTCGAGTTAAAATAAAGAAACGAAAAATCCTTCATCTAAATATATAAAAACCAAATACCACTCACCCACTTATCACAGTATTTCCCGAACCACCAAACCGATTGTCATGAAATTTGGCACACAGATTCGTTTTACCTCATAGGTGCTCGCTTTTTTCAAAATTCTTTTTGTAATATTTTCGTTTTTTCTTTCAGACCAAAATTGCGGGATAGATTTTTCCCGCCGATTAACATCTCGGTTGGCGTGGCGCTCTAATTAGAAATACACCACGGTGCCATTTTGCAATTATTTCACAATATAATATTCGAGAGTTCGAGAGAGCAACCGAGTGAGGAAGACGTGCTTTGATTTCCTGCAGAAGTTAAATTTTTATTTTATTTGAAAATTACGTAATTCTTTTTCTTTTGTGTGGCCTTATGCGCCAGTGATTTGTGAACATATTTCATAATGCACCTGGATTGTGGTTTATGTAAACAAAGTTTGAGAGGTGAAGCTAATAAAGTTCTCTGCCAAGGGTTTTGTAAAAGGTTTTTCCATACGAAAAAGTGCTTAAATTTATCAACTTATGACACTGATCTCTTTATGAAGAACGAATGTGTAGGATATACATGTAGAGAGTGCTTATCAGGAATTAGTGCGTTAAAAAATAACATAGGGGCAGTATTCGAAATTTTAAATTCTAATAAGATTGAAATTCTTGAATTTATCGGTAAAAAAATGAATGAGGTGTTAGAAACGGTAGTTGAATTACAAAAAAAAAATATAATTGATGGTGTTAGTGAAAATAAAACTAAAACATTTAATCGCTTTGAGGATACTCCGGTAAATAAAAAAAAAAAAGAGAGTGGAAAAATATCATATGCAGATAGGCTCAAATTGCCAGTAGTGGTAAAACCTAAAATCACTCAAGAGAGTAAAAAAACTTTACTGGATGTTAAAAAAAAAATTGATGTTTGTCAAATGCCGGTGAAAATTAATAGTGTGTACGAACGTAATGATGGCTCAGTGGCCATTTGTTGTAGTGATAAAAACTCAGCTGAAAAAATTGAAAGTGAATTAAATGAGAAGCTTAAAGATGATTATAATGTTATTGTGCCTAAAACAAAAAATCCCAAGATTTTAATATGCGGGTTTGATGAAAATCTGGAAAAGGAAAAGATTGTTAATGCTATAAAAATTCAAAATAGTATTTGTTGCAAAGAAATAAATTGTTTAAAGATTTATCGATCCTATAAAAATACAAACAAATTTAATGCATTAATAGAAATTGATGGTGAAGCGTTTAAAGTAATTATGAAAAAGAAAGTCTTAACAATTGGCTTCAATAGTTGTAGAGTTTATGAAAAAATAAATGTCCTCAGATGCTATAAGTGCCTTGGTTTTAACCACACTGTTGAAAAATGTACGGCAAATAGTTTGGTATGCTATAAGTGTGCTGGTACTGACCATAAAGCAAGCGAATGTGTTAGTGACATTGTTACTTGTGTAAACTGCAAAAAAGTAAAAGAGAGTTTGAACTTAAGTGACGAAGAATGTGATACCTCTCATCATGCGTACAGCAATATCTGTAAAGTATTGCAAAAAAAGCTTAAAATTGAGTCAAATAAAATTTTATATTAGCAATTAAATAATATCGAGATATTTTATATGAATATCCAAGGGCTATTTAATAATTTTGTGGAACTTGAAGAGCTAATATTGAGAAGAAGTGTCGATGTGGTTTGCTTGAGTGAGACTCATTTAACAGAAGATGATGACGGAGATTTAATACATATTAATGGTTACAATTTTGTTAGAGTGGATAGCCACTCGAGGCATACTGGTGGTGTTATTTTATATATAAAGGACTCCATGAGCTTTGAGACCATTAATAGCACAAGTTCGGATCAGTCAATGTGGTGGTTACATGTAAAAATATCCTATGCCCGTAATGTATTTCATGTGGCCGGGTTATACCGATCACCCAAACATTTAAATCTACACTCTGATTTTTTCGTTAAAATAAACTCTTATATTTGTCAATTAGCAGAGTTAAGTCAGAATGCTATAATATTAGGAGACTTTAATATAAACTGGTTGAAAGATGATAACTTTAAAATAAAAATGAGTGAAATTTTTGAAGAGAATTTATTTAAACAAATAGTAAATGATCATACACGTATTTCTCAAACTTCAAAAACATTAATAGACTGGGTTGTGTCAAATTGTTATGAAAAAATTGAAGTAAAAATTGAATCAAACCTAAAAATAAGTGATCATGAAACTATAAAAATTATGTTTCAAATTAAAAATGACAAAACAGTTAACGATGACTTTAAATCAACAAAGATTCTACGATATAATAAGGATAAATTTAGAAGTAAAATTGTTAGAAATGATATAATGACCATTTACTTTGGTGATTGTGACTTTAAAGCAAGAAATTTTAGTTTATCATTGCATAATATTATAAATGAATTCATTGTTACAAAATCGTTATATGCAGTGGATAATGAATGGTTTACAAAAGATCTTTTAATGTTAAAACTACAAAGAAACAACCAATATAACTTAGCAGTATGGACAAATAGAAGCTACGATTGGTATAAATATAAATCGTTAAGAAATCTGTATACTGAAAAAATTAATGAAGCTAAAAATAAGTTTATTCGGGATAAAATTGATAATTCATATGACCAAAAGACTATGTGGCGTAATATTAAAACTTATGTTTTTAATAAAAGACCTTCTGAAATTAAAGAAATTAAATTCAATAGTGAAATAATTAAAGATAATGAACTAATTGCCAAGAACTTTAATGAGTATTTCGTAAATAGTGTATATGATATTCATAAAAATATTCATAATATGGTTTATAGCAATTTAATTGAGTCAGGTAATAACAATTTTAAATTTAGTTATGTAACATTAACCGAACTAAAAAGCACCTTAAAAAGTATGAACAACAAGAAAGATAATAACTTCGTGAATGTGAAATTACTGATTGACTCATTTGATCTTATTGGTGAAAATTTTCTATCTATTATTAATAAGTCACTAGAAAGTGGTTGTTTTCCAGAGTTTTGGAAAGAAACAATAGTTGTACCTGTAGAAAAAATAAAAGGTACAAAAAAATGTGAAGAATTTCGGCCAGTGAACACTATTATGTTGGAAGCCAAAGTTATTGAGAAAATTGTTAAATCCCAGTTTGAAGAATACTTGGAAAGGTTTGGTTTAATATCCGAAAATCAATCTGGCTTTAGGAAAAATCATAACTGTGAGGCACTAATAAACTTAGTAATAAGCAATTGGAAGATGGCGATCCATGATAAAAAAGTTATTGTGGCTGTTTTCTTAGACCTGCAGAGGGCTTTCGAGACGGTTGATCGAAACATCCTAATAAAAAAACTTGAATGCTATGGTGTGAAGGGAATAGAGCTTAGATGGTTTGAGTCTTACCTCAAAAATAGAAGACAAAGGACAAAAATCAACGGTATTGTTTCAAATGCGATTGATGTTCTTATTGGTGTACCACAAGGCAGCGTTTTGGGTGTGTTGTTATTCCTACTATATATCAACGATATGGAAAAATCCATTCGAGTCTCTAACCTGGTTTTGTTTGCAGATGACGCTTTGCTGTATTATTGTTGTGATAATATTAATGAATGTGTAGATGTTATAAACAAAGATTTAGAGCGTTTATGCGGATGGTTTAAAATGAATAAACTTAAATTAAATACAAATAAAACAAAATGTATGATACTTAATAGTAATGCAAATGTCGATATAATAGCTAGTGGTGAAAAAGTAGTGAGAGTAGATGAAATTAAATACTTAGGTGTTATTTTTGATAACAAACTTGATTTTAAATGTCACAACAATTATATATGTAAAAAAATCGCTAAAAAACTATATTTTTTATCAAAAATCCGATCTAGAGTCTCATTTATGAATGCTATAAGAATTTATAATATTATGATAAAGCCGCACTTTGAATATTGCTCATCAGTACTTTTTTTATCTTCTCAGGAAATGTTAAGTAGGTTACAAAAACTACAAAATAAAGGTATGAGAATTATCTTGAGGGTTAGCAAATATACTTCAATCAGTTTTATGCTAGAATCTCTAAACTGGCTATCTGTATATCAAAAAATTGTTAATAATATATTAGTGATTGTTTTCAAAATGAAGCATAACTTATATCCAAAGTATCTCTGTAATAGATTAGTTTATTCTGGAGACGTCCATAATTATGGATTAAGAAACATTTTTAGTTTTAGATTAAATTTTTTTAGAAATGAAAAAACAAAAAATATGTTATTGTATAAAGGTCTTAATTTATTTAATAATTTACCCAATGAATTAAAAAATGAAAGAAATTTATATATATTTAAGAAAGCACTTATACCTTATGTTAAAATTAGTTTTTAAGAATAAGATTTACGTAAAATTATAATGAAAAAAAATTGTGAATTAAGTAGTAAGAATTACTAAATAAATAAGCTATCTAATATTTTTTTACATCTTCCAATAACCAGTTAATAACCTGTTAAATGCAGAAAATCTTCTAGACACCTCAATTACATTATTACCAATAAAAAAATCATAAAAGCCTCATACACCAGATTCCCGCTTTAAAACCGAATAGTAATGCATATAGCTAAATTGAGAAAATTAAATTTTTTTATATGTTTTTTTGTAGTTATTCTTACCCCAAGCACCACCCCAAACATTTTGTATTACAATAAAATTTTCATTAATAACAACCGAAAATAATCCTGGATAAGACAACACATGTATTGAATTCAGTCCTTAGGCAACTTTTAAGTCCTGGTATTTATGTCACAAATGGCACTGAATAAAGATTTATTTCTTAACAAAAAACGCCACAACACACAGAAAAAAAACCTACTCAGATCTCCACGTTACCAATCGATATTGATATATTTTCTATTTCCAGTTGATTATACAATTAGAATGAACAAAAAAAAACCAATTTCGCAATATTGCTAGGCAATTACATACGGAAAAACTTTTCAGCAAAGGTTTCTTCCTTTGGGGCCAACGAACCAAGTCGTCTGTTGGGAAATTATCGCTTTCGGGCTGGTGTTGGTTGGTCGTATGGTGCTACCATCAGGATGGCGTTAGACAGAAGGGAATGTAGACACAGATAAATAACTTTCCTCAATGTCTTTATTTCCCATTTCATCCTCAAGATTTTTTCTATCTCAATGAGTCGTCTCGGTCGTGTGCATGAAGAAGCTATAAGTTGAATTTTCGTTTCAGAAATTGACATGCCTTAAGTCGTTTTTATTTATCACCGTGGTGAACAAGTGAACACCAATCGTAGGCTCTCTAACCCATGCCCCCATCTCCCTTTTAACGCTTCGATACAAAATGAAAGGCATCGGGAAATCTCTGTTTTACGCGTATATGAGAAGGAATGTAAAACTTTTATATGGTGGCGGGTGAATAAGAACTGAACTGGGCTCCTCTCAAGCACAAAACGAAAAAATTAGCTTCACTTTTTTCAGTAGCATCCTTCTTATATTTGGGCTCAATCACTCAGACCGATGATTTCGACTTCCTGTCTTCAGAGAAAAGCGTTGAACGGAGTTTCTATGGAGTCCCTAAAGAAATTTTCCTCGAGTTCGTCCTTCTTTTTTTCATTTACAAACGTTATTATCCTCTTGTCGTTTGTGTTGAATTCGCAAAGCACCAGCAACAGAAGCAACAAAAAAACTTTTCCTCTCAGCTTTCACGTCCTTTCTCGGGTAGATCCATTGTGGCCTATAATAAGAAGAACACAATTAGTGCCACAATATGACAAATGGCAGTTTAGAAAAGATTTATCGTAACAGTTCAAAAAAAATCATATTTTATATAAAATAGAAGTTGAAATTTCATTTGTGTAAAAGTTTTTATTTCTCTTCAATTCTCCAATTGACTTACAAAAATGTACCCCAATACCGCATATTTTTATATTTTTCGGGAAATCAAAAATAGCATCAAGAATATATATTCAGTAATAATGTTTATCCAATAGAAATCTATTTAAAAAAATGTTTCCATTGAAAACACATTACTATTTTTTCAGGTATCTCCCACTAGAATTTTTAACTAAGCAGTGATTGTAAAAAATAGAAAATTCATTAACCGTTTCGTAAGAAAAAGATTACCTTGTAGTTAAATTGCTAATATTTAGAAGGTTTTACAGTTTTGTCATTATCATAACCCATACCTTGGATTTTATAAATATATTAATCCTATGAAATGCATGGAAAATGTGTTTATTATACTGTAAATTGCACTTTAAACAAAAATTTGCTTTACAGGCTATTTATTTATGCTTAAAGAGTAAAACAGATAATGTTAATACTCGTTTCGCCAAAGGCTATCATTTTAAATTAAATATAAACTTAGGCAAAATAAATAGTCTGCTTCAAAAACCAACATTAAACGAAATGCAAACCACAAAACTTACAGACAACAAATATAAATTTAAAATATATCTTTGTAATTTTTCCATTTAAATTTTCATTCCATCAATACTGAGCGGGAAAATGTTTAATATCATACCTCCATCTATATGTTTTACAAATTTTCTCAACAAATTACTTATTGGAGTAAATTTTTGATTTTGTTTTTATAAAGGGTGATCCAATTGGAGGTACTTTTTCCAATAGGGTTGTTTTGACAGTTCTTATGTGTCAACTGGCTTGTCTATATGACGTTTGTGTTCAGTATTCAGTGCCATTTAATCATGAATAGAGTTACGTGTGAACAACGTTTACTAATTGTGGAAACTTATTTCCAAAATCAGTGCTCAGTTAGGAATTGTTATAGAGCTCTTCGTCCACATTTTGGTTGTCATAATCGTCCTACTGAACGCTACGTTAACAAGCAAAATTACTGTGTTTGAGCCGATGAACAGCCAGAAGCAATTCAAGAGCTACCAATGCAACCCGAAAAATGCACTGTTTGGTGCGGTTTATGGGCGGGCGGCATCATCGGACCATATTTCTTTAAAAATGCGGAAGGAATGCGTGTTACTGTCAATGAAGCTCGCTACAGAGCAATGATCAATGAATTTTTGTTGCCAAAAATTCAAGATATTGGTGTAGCTGACTTGTGATTTCAACAGGATGGCGCTATATGTCATACAGCTAACGATACAATCGCTTTATTGAGGGAAACGTTCGATGGAAACATCATCTCAAAAAATTGTCCTGTTAATTAGCCACCGAGATCTTGTGATCTGACACCATTGGATTACTTTCTATGGGGATATGTGAAATCTCTTGTTTACGCCGATAAAGCCGGAACGATTACAGCTTTGGAAGCAAACAAATTATTTCCAAGATGTTTTCAGAGACGAGAAAGCGATTGCGCTAGGTTTCATATTAAAGAAAGTTTGTGCGTCTTATAAAGATGACGTTTGTTTTCTCACAAGTCGTTAAAGTAATTCTTGGAATTGTTTCCAGATTTCTAAATTGTAATACAAAATACTTTAACCAAACAACAACAAATCCATGTTGTTGTACCACAGACCCCCCGCCCCCTCACACAATAATTCTCGCGGTAAGTGTGACGTATTTTATTTACAGCCTCTTAAAATATAGTTTTATTAAGCTCTACAACTGGTTCCTATCAATATAATTTAAAAAAAAAAACAATTCAGTTTTTAGCAATTCATGTGAATATAAATGACTTTTAAGGATTTGATTTAAAATTTGTCGTGAAAAGTTGAAGGCAACAGCGACCGTGACTACAAACATAATTTACAGCATATGCTCATCAACAAATACCTAATAGGAATTTGTAAATAGGGAAACTACTATAGAATACATTATCCTGGCTTTACATTCTAAAGTAAGCATCCTTGAAGTTAACCATCGCATAATAAAACCATCCCCAAGCAATCCATACTAAAGTTTTGAAGTTTATCCGATAAACACCAAAGATGGATTCTAGGAACTTAGTCTAATTTATCCCTGTGTGAGAGTATCATCATGTTTTATGTATAGATCCGTAAATTATTCCAAAAACGACAAAGGATTCACTCAATCGAAACATTTTTGGCAAACGAGCGTTAAGTCAACGTGATGCCCACTTACTTCCTTGCCATGTGACGCCATGCAATATTTCGAGGATATTGCCCAAATGCAGCGTTTCATTTCAAATTCAATATTGGACACTGCAAATTTGTATTTTATGCTCGAAACTAAGTAAAAATTAATGAGGATTTTCACCTATTGGGATTTATTTCATGAATCCATTCAAAACTTTAGTTGCAATCGCATCATACACTACTTTTCACTTGTTTACGTGCTGCTCACCAATGTATGGGCATTGATTTTCAGTTTCAGTATTTCTGATGAAAATGTGTTTTGATCAGAAAGGTACACAAAAGTGTTGCTGCACAGGTGACACAATTCGATCGTTAGGCACTTTAGAGTTCTGAACAACTTTTCAAAGTTTGTCCCATTACTTTTGGCGAGGAAAATACATACATATAGAAACTATGGAATATAAGTTTTCTACTCGAAAATCAATTTGGATTTACCGATTTAACTGGAAGAAAGGAAACTTTAAGCGGTAATCCGAATACCTGGAAAGTATGGTAGAAAATAATTTAATCTCTGTCACATGATCCATTCCTTTGGGTATTCTGTCATTCTTTATATGTTCTACTCTATCGCAGTGCCTAGATATGACCCTAAATATATTAAAATGGGCCAATTACCAAACTAAGTTGAGGGTTCAATTCTCATGACAGCAACTTTATATGTGATTGCAACAGTGTTTGTATAGGTGATATATGCCATTGTATTGTATATTTGGCTAAACGTTGGTAGGTAAGTATATGAAGCCATAAAGTTGAAGCGAAAGCCCAACTGAAAAACATTATTCATGAGTCAGGTCCTGGCCCAAAAACCCTTGAAATATATTAAAATCTTATCTTGTCTACCTAAAGAAATATAAACCCGAAGGAAAATCCAAAATTTGCATATCTTTGCGGTAAATCCTATCTACTAACACTATGTATAAAAATTTAATTTGAAAGGGAAAATGTCAAATGAAATATTCATGCAATATCGAATCGCTTCAAAAAAAACCACAAAAATTATTTTGTTTTCAAAAATATTACTTATGTGTTTGTATTGGAATTAAAATATTTTATTAATGGCTTAATTTTCAATAAATTTCGTCAAAAAGAACTTTTTCCAAAGAAACAGCATTCAATTTCATTTTTTTATCCAATACAGTAACTCAAAATACAAAATTAGTCTAAATTGAATTTTTATTTTACTGTTAATAGACATACTCATGTTTGAACGTTCTATTACTAATCATCAGTGGCGCAATTATGTTTTGGTGCACTTCGCGCGTCTAGAGTCTCCAAATGTCGGGAGAAAGATACATATTTTTATAATATTTATATGATTACAAGAAAACAAGAAAAAAAAAATTTGGAGTGTTAATACTTTAATATGGTCTTTATTCAACTTTTAATGCCACCATCCGACTGTTAGGTTGACAAATTTAAAAAAAAAAATAGTAGTAAGAAAGATGGAGATGCAAAAAGGCCCCCGACCAACCCCTAATTTTAATTAAAAATTGATACGTGATCAGCGTAATTATTTAAAGACTTTATGTAACAGTCCGAAAATGATGAATCCCACAGATTGTCATCACTGGTTTCTGAGACAAGCCACCAGTAAAAAAAGCCGTTTGTAAAATAAAATTTCCAAGAATTTCTAGTACATATATGCCCTTTTTTACCATTCTATATCTAAAAAGTCGAACTTGGGTGCACTCGATAACTTGAACTCCTCTTTTGCAGTCAATATGTAAGAGAGCACTAACTAAGATAAATTAGTTGGCGCAACCATTAAGCCATATGAATTGGGTATACGATTTTTGAAATATTCTCCCTACATCTTGTATGTAAATTAAAATATCGTTCGGAGCTTCACAGATTTGTGTGAAAAACTAAAAATTGGCCGGTGTTTTCGAATTATTTTCTTCTAGAAAAAAAAAACTTTAATAATTGAAATGTACATTTAAGTAATTTAAAATTCTATAAGTCGAATTTCTCGAAAACTGAAACAGTTTTCGTTTTTTTGTTTTTGGTTCGACTTTTCGCAATTCTACTGTATTACATTTATATTACCGTGAAAATTGCACTTCTTTGTATTGTGTCTTCCTAAAATTTATGATTTCCGTTTCCGCGATTTATTCATTCATCAGTTGACATTCTATCAACTTATTTTATGCGATGCTGTATCATGTTTAAATTCCAGACACAGGCTCCGCTACTCGACAGCTTACCTTCATTTATGTAATAGAATTTTATGTGAAAATTAAACTTTAAACTCATCCTCGAAAATAAAAACAAACGAATCCAGCCAATCTTTGAGTCTCAATCTCAAAGTACGATTCAACAAAAAAATTTGTACAGAAAGGAAATGGAATGTCTACAGACGTTCTACTCCAGACTAAGGGACACATTGTCTGTATTTATAACGAGGATGACAACAGAACGATGTGTGTACATTCGAACCGACGTTGCTGCTTTTACTTGGATTTAATGTGCCGACGACTTTCTTAGCTGGGGCTGAACTGTGCTGGGATCCTTTGGGGCTCCTTTTCATGGCATCAAATCAACTACAGATGGCTTTCATCTGATTTCTACTGTTGTCAGAAAACAATTTTAGCATTTTACGATGTCTTGGCAAGAACTTAACTAACTTTACATCAGTCGTCGCAGAAAAAAAATCCATTCGTGAAAAAAAATAAGTTTTTTTTTTGAAAGCGAAGAAGGAGAAAAGTTTTATAGCTTCGCACAGAAGAAATAAAAACCAAGGATGTGCTGCTGGCCCTCAATGCTGACAAATTCACTCGGCCAAGTATTGTTGTTAGTGTGGAAAGCGTAAGAAAATTGAGTTATCGGCCATAAACCGTATAGCATCCGGTGCTTTATTTACATATCACCAAGTATAAGGAGCCAATTGTAACTCTGGCTGTAACAGGAACGTTATCGTTGAGAACTTATCTCTTTATGAACTTGTGGAACGATGAACATACACTTTCAGATAATCCAGGATAGACACATCTCCTTTGAATCTTACAGCCATTCTACTGCCTAAAAGTAGCACCAGAAGTCAGAAGACATCAGACCACCATTCGAAATGACTATCGCTCGCTATATGTATAGTAGAACATTTCCACGTTCCCAGCCCCAGTACTAGAGCTTTGTTATGTCAGCTCCACCTTCCCTAACACATTTATGTTGTCAGCAGATGGTTAAAGATGGTCAAGGATATGGTCATTTTATGAGACAACCGTGTGTTGGTCAATTGCTCATCATCTGCTTCTACCATCCAATTTTTCCATTTTATATTCTGCTCCTTTATTTTTCGTTTTCCGTGCCATTCCATCGAAGTTTTCTAAGTGTAAGAGGGAAATTTTCAAAGTGGTACTTTTATTGTTTACGATATATTTTACTTTTATTTACTTACGTTCCCCGGTAATAATCTCCTTTTTCGTATGGCAAGGATATTCTGATCCAGAATCGCCATTACTAACCGCTTGAATTTGAAAAGCTTTGGTGTATATATGGAAAGGTTAATAGTGAGATTAAAGCGAACAGCCCACAACAATCAAAATTCGAACATTTTCTTCTTGTTTATTATACCTCCAGTCGTATAACCGAGTGAATGATAACATTTCGTTAATAGTCAGTTAGGGACTAGCTAACATAATGACAACAGGTTGCCATTAAACGTTAAATGTTTACTTCTTCTAGAAATCATTTCCAGGAATGAGTATAGCAAAGAATTCTAAACAGTCTTCTTTCATTGGTTTTTTGTGGTCATTTAATTTTTAATGTCAGTGAAGCAATTTTTACCATATTAGTATCTTTTATACGAAGTATAAATTCAATTAAAATATAGTATCATTGTATTCAATACCTCGAGCAATCCTGTCGAGTAATCCTGTACTTGAACTGAAATAACTTCGAGACAAACAAAAGTTTTCCAGGTGACCAAAGTGCCAATATATTGCATAGTATATTTTAGTATATGTGGTATGTTTCTTCCAGAAGTGCCGAGTTTATATGAAAAACAAACAAATGGAATCCAAGTAAAAATAAAAACGTAATAAAAGTTCTGAAATTTTATGCTAGAATATGATTGTACTTAAAATTGTTTAAAAGGATTGCACCCACCGCTGGTAAAGTTTTTTACGAATCAACGACGACAGTCACGACAATTCAAATTGAAGGCTACAAAGTTGTAGGTTAATATCGACCATTTTTTTCGAACCATTAATGATATCTTTTTTTAAGAAGGACTCACTCTTGGGTGCGCCACAACAAATAAGATATAAGAAAGGTAATAAAATCACTTCAAAAACCCAAATTATATCGAAGCTCCGCACGTCCCCGGGACATATATTCGAAGAGACTGCAACATATCTGTTTGAGGGTTTGTTCGTATCTATGCATGGCGTTTTCGCGAAAATTGAAGCGTTTTTGAGAAAATTGCAAAAATGTCATACTTTTGTAGAATCATATTCTAAATACATTTCATTTTATTAAATTTTTAGATAATATGCCCATTTCGAGAAAATCGCAGAAAAAACTATTTAATTTATATAGGTGATCTTTTGATAAAAGCCGATTCCGTGCAAAATTTCAAGTGTTTACATCAATTAGGGCTCGAGCTTTCCCCTGTTTTTGTATAAAAAAATATTCAACACTATAACCACACTCTAAGAAATGATAGTAAAATTCAACAATATTTTACTTCAATAATACTAGTAAAATTACTTCAATAATTGAATGAACATACTTTTGTTGAAAATTCAATTTTTTTTTGAAAATTCAACACATTTTGTTGAAAATTCAAAATTTGTTGAGATTTCAACATTTTTTAGTTGAAAATTCATAATTTGTTGAATATTAAATTTCTTTCAGTTGAAAATCAAACACAATGTTGAATTCTAAGTATTTATCGCGGTATTTCTGAGTCATCATTCGGGAAGTGTTTGTTGAAAATTAATATACAGTAGAATCCCGATAATTCGTATTTCAAGGGACCAGCAAATTCATACGAATTAGCGGGATATACGAATTATCGGGGTACGAATTATCGGGATTCTACTGTACTATTGTTTAAAAATAATACGCATGTTGAATTTTACTTCAATTATTGAGTGTAACCTATTTCAACCATTTATTGAAGTAAAATTCAACAAATAATTCTTAGAGTGCAATTATCATATGAAGTTTGATTATATAAAAAAAGGTGTGACCGTCAGGTGCATTAACCTGTGTTTTAGATTCCGAGGATGTTGGAAAATCCGGCTGATGTAAAATGGACAAAATTTAATCTGCATGTGTACAAGAACTTTTAAATTCTAAATAATGAAAATTAATTGTGGAAGTTCACAAGTAATAAATTAATTAAACAAATCAGAAAGTCAACCTCTCTACCATAAAATGAATTAACGAATTGAGTAGAAACTCATTCAAGTACTTAATTTATGCAACTTTATATTGTATTGGGGAATTTATTTGCTCTCGTTTGATTCAAATCACAATCGAATGAGTGATTGTGATTTGAATCAAACATGGCAGTAGTGGTGTTGTATCAAGGGCATGATTTAAATAAAAGGTCATGAGGTACAGAATCCTCAATGGATTCGAAGCGCCTGACATTCTCTTCTTATTCAAACGTTAAATTTGTATTGATGCTTCATCACGAAGTATAAGTAATCGAATTGACAATAGCAAATAATTATTTTCAACTTAAATAGAAAATGTATTTCAACAATTTTTCTTAGTATTTTTTTTTTGTGAATAAAAGTTATGCTATAATCTAAACTTACCAGCTAAATATTCGAACAAAAGTACTTTCAATTAGTGCCGACCGAAATTTCGATTTCGACCTCAAAACCACACTCAGAAAAATGTCCAGGTCAACTTTTAGTCAGGTTAACTCTGACCTTACAGAGGTGTCTGTAAGCCAGCTAGCGGTCAGAGTTAACCTATCTAAGGTCAACTCGTGCAGCTCCCAATGCCCTACTTCACCTGCTGGTGGCTTAATTTCAGAATTTCTCCGACCACAGGTCAACTCAGTTTTACTTGCCCACATGCAGGCGAACGCGTGCCTGCCCGAGGCCAATTACGCCGTATGTAGGTCGTCGAGTTAGCCTCCATTTTTCTGAGTGCAGATTCGCTCCGTCAAGCCTGTCTTAACTTTTTGTATTGTTTTAGAAAGTGTTATTTTTATAAAAATAAAAAAATATACTCGTTAATAAATCCAACGAATTCATGATGGGCAATCGGGACTATAACTAAAATAGTTACAAATTAGTTAATTTAACCACAAAATAGTAAATTTTACTACTAAGTAGTAGTAAAATTTATTACAAAAATAGTCGTTTTTGTAATTGAAATTAACTTATAGTTATAGTTAGTTATAGTCCCGATTCCTTATTATAAAATAGTTAGATTTGCTATTTTTTCTCTGCATGTATCGAACTAGGCAACAATCCTCGTGTCATTGGTCAATTTGACAAAATTATTTTAACCAATAAATGTCATGGTAATTGCCGCTTTATTCAACCTTATTAAATACTATTGAGAGCTTCAAATTCTGTACCAAATCAGCAAGAAAAACTTTTCTAATCAAAGGTGAAGTCGATACTAATTGAAAAAGAAAAACTCTTTCTTTGACGTGAAAGAGCCCTTATGTTGCTATTGTAAAACTAAACATAGTCAGCAAAGACAAGAATAAGGGCCTGATAACAAAAAAAAAACTCGATTACAAGGGAAATGTGTATACTTGTTTACTTGCATGATCAAATATGTACCTAATCTTATCGAAAGAGGAATACTAGAGAAGCCCCATTTGTATCTATAAGTATCTTGAAGAATCTCAACCGACAAATACGTGTCTGTACCACATTGGATGGGGTCAAAGTAGGTGGCGGACACTAAAGTATCGCCACCATTGGATTCGAATCGGCAAAGCAAAGAAGGAGAAATACTCCGTTTAAGAAAATATACACCAAAACGGTAATGTTTACACAGAACATTTTACAGGAAAGTAAATACAATCGATCGCCCCAGCAACATACAATAATTTCTTCTCACTTCCCACCTTCCAATACTGCCGATCATCAATAAAATTGTACCAAGTATAGGGATTTGCTGGGGGAGTCACAAATTGAATTTCTTAAAGTAAGAGAATCGCTTTGTTGTAGGTACAACCCAAGGTGAATCTTGTAGGCGTTAAAGGAGAACACGAAGGACGAATCTTCATAGATAACCAAACAGAACAGGAAAAAATCGAAATAATACTAGTGAAGGGATAAAGTAAGTATATTGTAGGGCATTCGTCTGGATACACCTGCCGGCAATAGTAGTTCAAGTGTTTGTGACAGTAATTTGTTGGGAGCCTCACTCGATCCATTCCGTCATTTGATTAAGGGCGTCGAATACACAACATTATCTCACATTCTGAGGCCATCAACCTGAACATACATCTATACTCATCCCGTAGTCCGTAGTCACAAAGCCACCCACTTATTTTGTTGGCAAGCCCCATTTCGAACTGTGTAAAAACCCAAAAAGTTCCAGTGGAGGTAGTAACATATATTTCACTCAATCCTTTCGCTTTCGCTTTCGCTTTCGTTACAAAACTGCGGAGCATCTAAGATGCTGTACGACACGATCATAAAGTGCAAACGAATTTCTCCTATGGAAATAGAATTTTCGGCTATTTCCTAAGGAATAAGTGGTTTTGACATAAATATGAGAATATCAAATATATTTTTCCGGATTTTATTTCAGTTCCTCCTTACCTATTCAATCAACCATTTATGTGGAATACTCGAATTCCTGCAAACATCAATGCTTCACTTGATCCGCTTTGCACACGAATGGAGGTTTTCCTTCGATTATCGTCTATTTCAATTTGATTAAATACCCATATTATACGAGCCACTAAAATTATTGGTTTGTTTTCCAATATATGTAATAAATTTTACGCAGAAATCAGTAATAAATTGTTTCAGAGTCTTAAATGTTTTTTTTATTTATTTGTATAATATTAAACTAAATATGAAACTATTAAATGAAACTTTATGGATACAGTCTGTGACTTGATGACTAATTCCGAAAATTTAGTAGTATTATTGAGTTTTTTAACAAATTTTGTTAAAAAATTTATATTGCAGAAATTTTTTGTGAAATTTTGGTGTTAATACCAAATTCTAAAATGTTTGAAATTAAAGTTTTAATTTTTTCAAACTGATATACAAAAATGTCAAATTCACATTCTTGAAATAGCACAAAAAATTAATATTTGCTGAAAATGATAGTAAAAATCATGTCAAATTGAAATTTCCAATTTTCTTGGAGAGTGTATTGTATTAACTATCTTAAAAGAAGACACACTAACTAAAAACGAAGAAAATCGATCAAGAAATGCCAGCGCCAGAATCCTTTTGGAATTGGGGCACCTATTTTGACGCAAAAACCCAAGTAAAATTCTTAACCATGATATAATAAAAATTGAAGCAAATATTAAGCAACTTCAATCAAGAAAAGTTGAGCCAACTACCGATTAAATACGATGACAGAGGCAATCATTAGTACGGATCCACATATCTCGAGTATAAGATTGCAGAAAAAAGAAAACAGGAAGTAAGCACAAAAGTCAAGGGAGTCCTTCAAAAGACGTTGGACTGATATGGGGCAGTGGCATGGCAATGACATTGGCAGCAGTAGGTTGAGTAATCAAGAAATATCATCACACTGCCATTGAGATCAAGATACCCATAATACGGAGACATGAATCTCTTTATGAGGATGGGATTTGATTGCTTAATCTTGCATGAAAAGTAAACTGGCGTATTGGGAAAGACAACAGTCTACCAGCACTATGAGGATCGAAATCATTGTATGGCTCCTTTCATGATTCTATCGGAGGAGTATTAAACCATACCACAGGCAAACGAAATAAAACCAAATTCGAAACAAACTATATAAAGGATGATCCAAAAGACGGCTGGTTGGATTCCATTCAGATGGAATCGGCAGTCAATATTCAAGAGTCGGGGGTTAAAATTGACGAGGCCGTCAATAGGGGCGGCCAAATATCCTCCGGGATTTTTGCTCGGTTATGTGTGGCACAGATGAGGATAACTTGACTGTTAGCACAAAGTCGTTAGCCCAAAATTGATTTTATGCAGATCGAATGGCTGTAATCTATTTAAAGGGACTGATTTAGTATCACTTACGAACGAACCGAGTCTTGGCGGCTTCACATTGTCTTCGTCTTAAAAGGGTTTTGTGGTGTCTTCAATGCCATGAGTGGTGGATCACTTGTGTAAAACCTCTATGGTTTTTTTTATTTTTGTTTAAATTGGCCTTCATCTCAATTCCAGTTCAAAGGTAAATGAGAATGTTACGATATTTTATGGCAACTCCATTTACGGAAATCAATCGAGTTTAAATTGCAATTGAAAAAACAAACTAAATTAAATTCCGATTCACTTACAATTCTTTCAAATAATCGCGCTAAATTAATGGTATCGATTTATTATCGAAAAAAGATTTTCAACAATCACTATGAACTTTCCAAACAATAAATGATGGTGAATTTATAAAAAATATAGAAACCAACCTCTAAAAATCATTAATGCAGGTTTATATTGAAAGTATATCTTTTTGAAAAACAGTTGGAAAAAAATGGATCAAGATTAATGAAAGAAGCTCGTTTTTCCTTTAGCCGGAAGATATACGCAAATGAATTTTGCGTGTTTAGAATTTGCTTTTTTATGTTTCGCATTTATTTGTTCACTGAATTTTCCCCGTTTTTCGTTCTAGATCAACATTACGAACAATTTACAGTGGTATAAACTCATGGCAAAAATCTCGTTGTTTTGTCTTATTTGAGTGAGTTGTGACAGACATGTTGACTTCACTAAATTGGAAAAGTGGTATTCCTTAAATGAAACCTAAGTTCAAGAGAAGGTGAGATAAATGAATATGTGATAATACTGATTCCTAACCGGGAGTTATCCTGGGGTTCTAAATAATATCTGAAGAATATTGCAAAAGGTTATTCTATTTTTTAATCAGAGAGATGGAATACAAACGGGTTAACCCATTAATGATATAAGCTTCCAAGTTAGATTTTTTAGGAGAAAAATCCTGAAGGTTCGTACTATACGTAAAAAAGTTCATGTAAATCTGGAATACTTAATGTAACGTTAGTCACGAATGGGTTAATCATTTTTTAACCGCAATAAATTACAACCTGAATGTGAAAATTTCAGTTTAGAAAATAAGGGAAATTTTTCTTCATTGGTATGCCTGCCACAGCCGTATCCAGCTACTACTAGATTCTGTGCGGAATTTTGGAACCCCGTACAGATTTTTTACTTTCTTCTACGGAGTATAATAAAGTTATTGTATTCATGAAAAATTTCGACCTCTTAATTTTGCCTAAAAAACATTTCCCGATCACTCCTGAGTCGATTGGAGTCATATTAAAAAAATGTCTTTCTGTCTGTCAGTCTGTCAGTCTGTCAGTCTGTCAGTCTGTCAGTCTGTCAGTCTGTCAGTCTGTCAGTCTGTCAGTCTGTCAGTCTGTCAGTCTGTCAGTCTGTCAGTCTGTCAGTCTGTCAGTCTGTCAGTCTGTCAGTCTGTCAGTCTGTCAGTCTGTCAGTCTGTCAGTCTGTCAGTCTGTCAGTCTGTCAGTCTGTCAGTCTGTCAGTCTGTCAGTCTGTCAGTCTGTCAGTCTGTCAGTCTGTCAGTCTGTCAGTCTGTCAGTCTGTCAGTCTGTCAGTCTGTCAGTCTGTCAGTCTGTCAGTCTGTCAGTCTGTCAGTCTGTCAGTCTGTCAGTCTGTCAGTCTGTCAGTCTGTCAGTCTGTCAGTCTGTCAGTCTGTCAGTCTGTCAGTCTGTCAGTCTGTCAGTCTGTCAGTCTGTCAGTCTGTCAGTCTGTCAGTCTGTCAGTCTGTCAGTCTGTCAGTCTGTCAGTCTGTCAGTCTGTCAGTCTGTCAGTCTGTCAGTCTGTCAGTCTGTCAGTCTGTCAGTCTGTCAGTCTGTCAGTCTGTCAGTCTGTCAGTCTGTCAGTCTGTCAGTCTGTCAGTCTGTCAGTCTGTCAGTCTGTCAGTCTGTCAGTCTGTCAGTCTGTCAGTCTGTCAGTCTGTCAGTCTGTCAGTCTGTCAGTCTGTCAGTCTGTCAGTCTGTCAGTCTGTCAGTCTGTCAGTCTGTCAGTCTGTCAGTCTGTCAGTCTGTCAGTCTGTCAGTCTGTCAGTCTGTCAGTCTGTCAGTCTGTCAGTCTGTCAGTCTGTCAGTCTGTCAGTCTGTCAGTCTGCCAGTCTGTCAGTCTGTCAGTCTGTCAGTCTGTCAGTCTGTCAGTCTGTCAGTCTGTCAGTCTGTCAGTCTGTCAGTCTGTCAGTCTGTCAGTCTGTCAGTCTGTCAGTCTGTCAGTCTGTCAGTCTGTCAGTCTGTCAGTCTGTCAGTCTGTCAGTCTGTCAGTCTGTCAGTCTGTCAGTCTGTCAGTCTGTCAGTCTGTCAGTCTGTCAGTCTGTCAGTCTGTCAGTCTGTCAGTCTGTCAGTCTGTCAGTCTGTCAGTCTGTCAGTCTGTCAGTCTGTCAGTCTGTCAGTCTGTCAGTCTGTCAGTCTGTCAGTCTGTCAGTCTGTCAGTCTGTCAGTCTGTCAGTCTGTCAGTCTGTCAGTCTGTCAGTCTGTCAGTCTGTCTGTCAGTCTGTGTACAAGATTTCTCAAAAACTAATAGAGCTAGCGCCATGAAATTTTATAGGCATGTTGGGTCCTGAAATGGGACGATCCTATCAACTTTTGGTGGAAATCCGTTAACCGGAAGTATCCAAAATGGCGGTTTTTCAAAAATCGCAATTTCGTTTTTCTCGATTTACTCCCAAACTACGCATTTTTTAGTGACCTTAAGTATGACAAAACTTGGAGAAAATAAAATTTCCCACATTTTTGTCTTTAACTATAACTCGATATCTCAACCTGTTATCGAGATAAACCGTTATTTCCAAAAAATCAGTTTTTTGCGATTATCTCGAAAACTAACGGGTTTTTGCTGACTGAATGTATGAAGTGAATTAATGAGAATGACATTCTGCACAATTTTGTCTTTTACTATTATCCGTTATCTTTTACCGTTATTGAGATATTTTCATTAATATGTAAAAAATCATATCTTGCGAATAATTTGCAAACTAACGGTTTTACGACAAATCACTTCAAAGAATAATTAAAGATGTTAACATTTTCTACATTTTTGCCATTTACCGTAAATTGATATCTTTTACCGTTCTCAAGTTATCTCAAATTTTGTACGTTTTTGATATCTTTGAATAAACCAAGAATTTATTGGGAGGTCGTCTTAGGTTGACAACGCGACCGGGCTCTAGCGTAAATTGCGCAGGGTCGTAGATTTTGTAGAAGAAAGTTTTGTGTTGGCCACAACTGATTTTTTTTATCAGAAATTTTAACATAATGCAAATAAATTTTTTTTGGCAAGCAGTCCGGTGAAAATTCTGATTTTGTATTTTGTTTTGACTATTTGAAATAGTTTAAAGTTCAAAGATCGATTAAACGAAAAACGTGTTTTGCGGAAAAAATCGCAGAAAAAATTCGTCTAAAATGGAAAGTCATATTACGTTATCCTTCTCGAACTTTGTGAGCTTTCCACGATTAATGTTTACCGAAAGCCCGATTAAGGTTTACCGAAGTGGGTCATATTTATGGGCGATTTCTTCGCCTGAATTCTGTGCAGTCGCTGAAACCAAATAAATTTGCTTGAAATTATATTAAATCTGGTGAAACTTATTTTCCTCAATGATTGTAGCACTCAGGGTAGTTCAAACTAAACAGAGTTTAGGCAACATCACTTATTTATTTCGCTTCCCTTTTATTCATCCCTTTGATGAATAGTTTGATCCATGTTGCAAATATTCAATAAAGAGCGTTTTAAATTGGAAATTCAGTTGAACAATTTTTTCACAAAAACTTTGTGATACTAAAGTTTGCGAAAAAATTATTGGAAAATTTGACTTCAAAGTGGAATTTTGGTACAACTGTTCGAATTTTGATACGAATATCACCATACGGGTTTTCAATAATTGCCAGATTGGCAATTATAGCTTTTGTTATGTTTACAAATTAATTTCAATTATTACCAATTTTAGTATAACTAAAAGTGTTTCGATCTTTTTTTTTTTTTAAATTAGATACAAAATACGAATCGAGTTTTATTTGGTTCTATTAAATCTTTCCAATTTATCAGTGTCATTGAGAGTAGGATTGTATTCCAAATTATATTTATGAGACAGAAAATTTACCCCAAATGGCAAATTGTCACCATAATCTTTGATTTACATACGCACTAAAAATGCTTTGTTAACATAAACAAAATGCACTATATTCAACCCTTTCTTTTATTCTCTTCGATAACAGGCTAAAAAAATTGAAAATAGACTCTAAGGGGAAAAAACAAGAAAAATACTGTCGAATATACATATATATTTGGTGGCAAGTTGCTACCAAATATTGAGATTCTAAAGATTCCTGCAAACTATCTGATTTCCAATCCTTTAAAAGCTCATTCCACAAAGGTAACCCTAAGCCATCCAATATATTCCAAGATATATGAAGGAAAATTTTTTGCTCTCGAAATAGGTCGATTGGTCCATAAATTGTTGGCAAACGACCTATAAAACAGCTAAATGTAAACCCTTGAATATCCAAATATATTTTTAAATAAATGGATTTTGACGTCGACCAATGAAACCAAGTAGAAACGGAAGCAAGCATTTCGGCTTCTAACTGAGGTATACCTGCACCAATGGCGGTTTTAAGTCAATTACACCAAAAATCAATGTTCATGAAAACATACTTTTGTGTACAATAAACATTTAATGGTGTTACGAGAAACATATTCGCCCCAACTATTTTTAACACGTTTTACAGTCAATTATAAAAATATTTAACACTTTTGGTTTTAGCTTGAAAAGCCGTATCGAGATCTGAAATTGTTTGAAATTTTTATTGAACAATTTTTTTTAATTTTTTATTCACACCAATTTTTTTCTACTTTCTTAACATTCAGGCAATCGACATTTTTTTTTCATTAAAATCATAGGTTTTTGCTTAGAATATTTGTTATGTACCGTTCGGGCCACCCCGGCAGTCTAATGGTTAAAACCGTTTTTCTTACAGTTTTTGACAACTCTTCAAAACATTTTTAATGATTTTTTTCGAGTTTTTTTCATATTATTAACTTTATTCCGGTTACCCAGCAATGACTAAATACTGGCAAAAAAAATTCAATAATTTCAAATTCGTTGCAGTTTTTCAGTATAACTTTTGTGTATTAAATTTTTAAAAAAATCTTCGATACGATGAGGCAAAATTCAACCAATTCATTCGTTATTCCCTGTCAAGGTATTGTAACGAAATTAAGCAATGGAATAATTTCCGCAAATTTATGGTGCTGATTGTTCTCTCTGCAATTAGTCAATGTAACCAACAACAAATTCAAACAGAATTCATTCAACCAAAACCGAAAATTCAGCTCATGTAACTTGCAATAACAATAGAATGATATATTAAATGAAAAATCACATTCAATGGGACGAAAACAAAACGAATCAAATGGAAATGGGGAAGGGGTTACAGGATTAGTTAAACAAAAGCCCGATCAATTAACGAATTTCCCATCAAATATATAGCCAAAAGACCATAGTATAGTTTATTGAATATACCTGAATTGAACTCACTCCGAATCTCTTATACGATACTATACGATACTATACGATACTATACTCAACCAATACTACTTTTTTTCAGTTGAAAGTGAAAGAAAATCCAGCTTATTAAATCTATAGAGCAATTATTGTAAGAGGACTTGTGACTAATAAATTTCCTTTTTGTATAGTTCCCTCAACAATAGTTTGGTGTTCTTCTTTAGTCTTGATTCGACTTTAATTAATTACAATCGTTCTTATCCTACTTACTCTATACCCTTAGTCTTACCCATCAATGCCTCTTCGACACTTGTTTCGATTTCAAGTCACTGCCGAAACATGTTCTCCCAACTCTCTATCCAACAAACTCTCCAAGGATAATATCGTCCGATAATCTTGATTACAGCCTTTACTATTGAGGACGACTTCTGGCTGTTTCTTAACAATACTTGGGACCCAGCAGCATAAACTTTTCTCTGCTCATCAAAACAAACCTGGAGCAAGAATACCCAGAGCATACCCACTTCTTTAGTTTGCCATCGAAGGAGTATCCCACTCATCTAGTCTAGTGCAATTTGTTGTTGCAATGTGGAGTAAAAGTAGCAAGTATGCTGTGGATCGTAAGCTCTTTGAACATTTTGTTGCCACATTTATTAACAGCCGCCAGCAGCAGTAGCAATATAAAAACACGTATATAGGTAGCTTTGGAGAAATTGTGGGGATCTGTGCAGTAGCTGAGCCCGACGACTGACTAAATTTTGAAAATAAATTGCAAAGTCGGATGTCCTAAGGCCTCAGTTACGGATGGACTGCGATACGGATCTGTAAATCAAAGAAAATAGAATGTGAGACACCTGTTATAAATACTATCGCGCTACGAATTCGAATTGAATTTGATTTTCATATTGACTCAACTGGATAAACAAGTGAAAGATAATTGCGCCAAAAAGAAAAAAAAAATCTTGTGAAGTTGCCTTTTGTGTATTGAGGTAGAAACGATGCTATTATTGGGAAATGTTTTCATGATATCAAGATTAATTTTGTTATTTTGGAACGAGAGTAAAGTTCGAAAAGTGTAGTTTTTGTGGAAGTGAAATACACTAAAAAATTTCAATTGTTAATGACATCCGGGGAATGGGATTTGCGTGCTTTAAAGGCACTCGAAGAAGAAGAATTAGCACTATTTCAATCGATAACTGAACCAGAACAAATCCAAAGGTCATCGGTAACACAACTGCCACCAATCGCAGAAGTCCGGAGCCTAGGGGATTCAGTGCCATCATCGCCGTGCATTCCCCTGCCACCGATTTTAGTATCGAAACTATCCAGCAGCTGTGGACCCCCTGCAGCTGGTTGTGCAACAAGTACACCATACTGTTCATCGTCCTCGTCTCGTGATAGCGGAAGTGGTAGCCACGGTAGCAGAAAATATCGGAAAACTCAACAGCGACACTCATTATCGTGTAAGGCAGCTGGTGGCAGCGGTGAACGCCTGTTACGCGATAGAGACCCGGATTGGGACAGGGATTGGGAGAAGGATCGAGAACTATTGCGGGATAATTTGGGACCAACGACAATTGAGTCAAACGACATGATGGCCATGATGATGTTTCTGTCATCAACCGCCCCCAGCGAGGTAGCTATCCCAGCCGCAGGTGGGACGACAACTAGTCTGGTTGGTACAGCGACCACATCTTCATCGGATGGATGCGATGATATTACCACAACGACCAGCACGACCACCACCTGTCGTGGTAAAACAACAAAGAAAAGTGGGTGTAATGCGACCAAGAGAAAATCCTCAACGGATGCGATTGACTATGAACTGGAGGATCATATCAAACATTGCTCCTGCTCCTGTAATCATATGGGATATGGAAATTCAATGGACTATCAGGTTCGTTGCTTTCGATTTCTGTTTTGTACATTTCATCAAACACCGCGTCTATATTTTCTCACTTTTCCAATGATTTTTTTCTCTATCCGCGAAAATTTATCGACTACACTCTATACAGTCGACCTCACGTAAAAATACAAGAAATAAAGTGTATACTACTGTGCGAAGTTGTGCTTTTAGGTCCATAATTAATTGTATGTTTCATAAAATTTGGTGTAATCTTTATATTTTGGTGATAAATTCGCATACTCTTCGCCTGAACTGATCTGCATTTACAATTGAATTGAGACTTTCACATATCAAGCTACATATCCACAAAATATAAGAAGGCGAAAATTTTTGCTTTTTTTTCTCTCCAATCCAAGTGCTACTAAACGAGTAAAAATAATTGCATTTTCATAGAAAGCGTTTTCGTACTACAATCCATTACTGAATTGCTCTAGGAGAGATGTGTATTTTTCAATTACTAAAAAAATGTTCTTAAACGAATTACTGAATTCCTAATTTGAATTGCTCATAAGCGGGTAACAAAAATGTGCATTTAAATTTTTCATTAAAAAAAATTGTGCCCGTTAAAAGTTTCTTTTCTCAACCGATTTCGTTGAATATATTGCCACTAAATTGACAGTGCGTGGCCAAAAGTAACTGATTTGTAAAATTTACGCGGTTTTCTGGGTTCGACTGTACTAGTACTTTGATACAAAGTTGTATACATCGATTGCGTGTGTTTTCGAAATGTGTTGTGCGATCTTTTATAGATCGTGTATACATCAATATTGGAGAAGTTCATGCGAAATTTATACAAAAAGGGAAGAGTATATGGTGCACATATCCGGAATAATGTCTATCGAGACGAGACATGGAGACGAAATACGACTTACTCGTAGACAAAAATATCTACGTATCTCGGCATCGAGTCTTTGGGGACACTGGTGATGTTGATTTTTACCTTCGTTCAAAAATGTTTTGTACTTTTACACAACGCCGGAAGCAATTTTTCTCATTTAAGGGATTTTTCTATATTTGCGCTTCTACTATTCGATATCATTCCATTCGTTTCGTTGAATTCATGCTTTTTATACATTTCGTTCTATTGGTACCTTTTTGAGGCTAAACATCAACAGCGAAGATTCCTTCCGATTCAATCGTTCAGCAAGCTTACTGAATTTTCGCCGAGAACATTTTTGTACATTTTGTTTTTATACTCCAGATATTACGTTATTCTTGGGGAGAACTTCCGAAACGAAATATAAATTACAGCCAGCGGCCTTAGAAAAATACATTCGTAACATCAATAGGAACATAAACAACAGAATAGGGTTCTTTTACTAACTTCCTAAAATCATGACAAATGTTGAATTTTTTCAGGACTTTTCATCTTACCTACTATATTATTTCGGAGAGCCAAAGTCAATAGCAAACTTGTCATCATCGAGTTTTTTTTCCTAAAATCACTTGTCCCCAAAATAGGCAAATAAGTAAATGTGTAAATAAATAAAACAGATTTATTTTTATGTATCGACAAACAAATGTGTTATATCCATTTTCATTTTTTATTTAGTTTTACATGGAATACATATGAAAATGAAAAATACCTGATATATGTGAATATTTTTACGATAGCAATGCGAAGGAAATAAGAAAAACTGAAATTTGTGAAAAACAATCTTGCGAAAAACATGGGTTGAGTTATAGAGCTCCTAGTTCTGGTTATCAACATAATGGCACTAATAATATGAATTCCAGCGTAACGTTTCGAACCCATATAGTCAACCACCCACTTGCAACGTAAGGTGAAGAATATGTTTAGTAATCTAAAGCGGATGGTGGTTCAGATTATGATGTGTTTACAAAAAAAGTAATAAAATCTTAAGGACACTTTACATGTGAAAATTTTCATTTTAATTATCCCAGCAAAAGGTAATTTATGTCGCTTCGTATGAGTGCTGTGAACCGTTATTATAGTGTAGCATTGATGTTTATATGTGTGGTATTTGTGTATGCACAAGTTTATAGATTCACCTAGACGGAGAATTACAAAAGTGCTTTGTACTGCTCGAACGCTGAACTCGTTACATAATTGTAATGCTCCATGGTACATCTCGTAAATTACTTTTTGCAGCTAACAAAGTTTACTGCTACGATTTCGTGCCCCAACATAAATAATTTAGTAAATTTATTATAATTTTACCCTATTTATTCAATTTTATCACATGCCACAATTTTGTATTTAATTATCAAAGTAAACGTCATCTGGTTTAGTTTATAATGAATAATTATTAAAATTTATATAATATGATTTAAAATGTTATTTAAGAAAAAGTCTTTTTTTGTTAACATTAAATATGGCGCTGTGAAATTAACTAGAAAATGTAATTAAATCAACTAGAACTGTAATCTAATTTTATTTAACTATAATCTATAATCTCAACTAGATTTTTCTAGTTAAACTCAACTAGATTTTTCTGTTCTCTCCAAAACGATCAGAATCTAGTGGAGATTTGGTAAAACTTGAAAAATATTTGCTGTATACCAAATGGTGAGTCAACAAAATGAGGAAAACTGTTGTTCTATTAGACAGGTCTTGCGATTCACTGTACTGTCTTAAATCGCATGGATTTTTTTTTGAAAAAAGCCAGAAAGCGCTGAAAACTATTTTTTTGTTGATCACAACTGATATTTTTCATCAAAAGATTAGCGTTTAACTGTTTTTTTAGTTGACCTATGTAAAAGATAGGGTCAGGTCGGATGAAGTGGTCCACGTTTTTATTATTGGCCATAAAATGGTCAAAAATTTGAATTTTTGCATGATAAGATAGTCAAATCGTAAGCGCAGGACCTAAGCTAACTTTCTGCATTCACAGATTGCCAACTTTTTGACATTAAATTTAATTTTCATTCATTTTTCGAAAACTTTGATTTTTCGATTTTTTCAAAATGGTAGGGAGAAGTGGTCCACCCTCAAAAACTTTCCAGAAATCGCATAAACATAAAATTAAATCACAAATAACAGTATAATCATGAAGTTTGATCAAAAATATGGTTTATTCGAAAGTAACAAATGAGCGTTTGATCTGTTTTGGTGTTGGTTTCTTCGGTGTAGTTGTTAAGCGTCGTTTTCAGGCGGCTTGTTCTGCTACTCTAATTCAGCTCGATTTTTGGGAGAAGGTATAATCGAGCTTCGCATCGATTTTCGGCCACGATTTGAAACACTCAAAATAACTCATAAAAAAAACTTGAAAACACGAAATATGACATTGACAGCGTGAACCACTTCACCCTACCAAACGTAGACCACTTCTCCCTACCGACGCTATTTTGCGCGGGATGACGCTGCTTCAACAATTGTGGAAAAAAGTGCAGAAATTCGGTGGATTTACAAAGTTCATAATGTAGACAACATTTTAGATTAATTAGCTTATTGAAATTGATGAAGAATTCGTCAAAATGTTCTTGAATGTGAATACTTGCAAAAACTTTGAACAATTTTTTTTGGCACTGGTCTGTGAGAGTGAGGAAATATACGTCTGCACATTTCAATGAGTAATAAAAAACAAGCTGTCATCAAGAGCAACCGATGAGAGTTGCATATTCTGTTCTAATGTCACTATTACTAACAAAAATTGTGGTGGACCACTTCTCCCTACGGACCACTTCTCCCTACGGACCACTTCACCCCACACGACCCTACGTAAAATCCGTTAAAGGAAAAAAATACAGGAAATTTTATTTTCTTTGAAGTTGGTAATACGCATTTTTTTCAAAAGCGCATGGTTTCCAAGAATTATCAAAAAAAAATTTTTTTAAATATCTTGAAAACCGTCAGAGATACGTAAAAACATTTAAAGGAAAACTATAGAAAATTTTATTGTATATTCTTTTCAAAAGTTGATAAAAAACTATGATTTTCGAAAATCTTATTTACAAAAAACTTCAAGTCAACGCGTTCTCGAGTTATTTAAGGTACGTAAAACGGACAGACCGACAGGCCGATAGACAGATGCACGGATTGACATAGATGCATGAACAGAAAATTTATATTTGCCCCCGTTCTCGAGTCAGTCTCCATCATAGTTACAATACTTTCCCGCTATAGCACAAGAAAATAGCAAATGCATTTTTTTTTTCCTTTTTGAGAATTTATAGTTTTTTGCAAATAGTTTAATGCAAACATTTTTTATTTTCAAAAATCTATTCTTGTCATAATTATTAAATCAAGAAACTGATATTAAAAATGACTATTTTGCACATGTAGTTTTTTGCTCATGTAATTTATGAAAATTGTTTTAATTTTTATTGACATAGTAGATCTAAATTCAAGTATATAATTTGTTGCAAAATCGAAGGTGTCAATATTGATTTAATTCTCGTGCCGAGTGCCCGTGTTAATATTTTATAAAAATCAAAAATTTTCTCGTTCTTCACGAAATTAAAATTTAAAATTGTTTGCATTAATAAATGTATGTCCTTCAGTTTATTAATAAGTTATCTTACAAGCAAAAGATTATATTTTGACCTCTCCAGCTGAAGTCTCATTTACTTATTCAAAGTCGTTGGACTCATCATTATTGATTTTTCTTGAACCACTTTTCTATGCAGCAGAAAAATGATCTCCTTGATATACAATCTCATTTCAATAAAGTAATTTTTGGTCTAAGGACAGGTCATGCTACAACATAGAATTTATAATTGTCATGGGTATAGACACGAACACCGTTTGGTGTTAAATCCACATAAATTCTAGCTTCTAGCTTATGATATGTATTCTAGCTTATGATATTTGGAATTGACCGAGGTTTTTAATATACAAAGATGCAGAATAGTTTAAAGCAAAAAAGAAAGCAGCATCACATTTAAATGGTTTTAATCACAGATATCCTACTACTAGATCAAGCCATTTGCTATCTCAAATGGGCCACTGAAACGTCAAAAAGCTATGACGAAAAAAAGGGACAAAGCTAGTAAATTCTGGGAAATTAAAATTCTGGAAAAAAATGCTTATGCAGGTCCCCGACGGAATATTATTCAATCCCTATACCGATTATTCATATTAATATTCAGAGCTGCCACATACATACATTAATATGCAATTCCCTAAACCTGTGTATAAGTCTTATGAGTTCGACGTAAAACATATAATTCAAGTGTTATTGAGTTTGTTGATTCGAACGTCTGACATCACTAAAATTCGAGGACAAAATGAGACAACCATAGTCACGCTGTCCCATATTTTTGCTATGGAATTGTTCGAGTGCCGCGATCTAGTAGTACGATATCTGTGGTTTTAATAAAGAAGCAACTTAACATCAAATGATCAAGTTTTTTTTGGAAAACAAATGTAATGCGTATATTTAGAGATTGTTTAAAATTTTGCTTGCGGCGAATTTGTAGTTAAGGATGCAATTTAACTTAAAACCGTTAAAAATTATTGTGCCGCTGGCGAAAAGTTTAATGTCAAATATCTCTTCAAATTGAAGGTTCCCTGGGTGAGCCACTGAAATACGATAAAAATATATGTATGTGACCAATTTTTTTGTAGTTGTACCAGAGAACAAATAATCTAGAGCAGCCATGGGCAAAGTGTGGCATTTTTGCAACTGGGCCAAATACCAATTGCAACTGGGCCAAATACAATTGCAACTGGGCCAAATTTAGTATCATGCTTACACAGTGCTTGTAACTCTCTACTTTCACAGCGATGAGCGAAAACACATCTCAGCCATCGGTCGCTCTAAGTTGTTTTCATGTCATTCGCCATCAGGCACTCCACTCAGTAGGTTGTGTTGTTTGCGTTTCTATAATAATAGAAAGTTTAAAGATCAATGGGAGGATTTTTTTTGTAGAAATCCCTTGGTTTGTTTTCTTAAGCTTTCCCACATCCAAAAATATGCAATGCAAAGGCATTATGTAATAAAAAAAGCTTCGTTTGTAGTCAGTTTAAAAATCACACAGCACAATAAATGTTTCAGCGACGGGGACTTTATAAAAGGCTTATATTTTGGCTTGTTGGTATATGTTTGGCCCGTTTTAATTTTCTCTTGCCCACGTCTGATCTAGAGAATAATTTCTTAGAACAAATTTTTGACAAATTTCCCCTTCGAAGGGGGGAAAAATGTCCCAATCATTCACTAGCTACGGCCTAAAAGTTAATTACTTTGGGCCTTACCAATGACCCGTGACTAACTTAGTAACAGCTTTTGGTGTGTGCGAAACGGGCTATTTGATTGCTAATTTCGGTTCAAATCCTAGTTTTTATTGAAAAGTTTTAAATTCGCTGTGATAAATATGTGAAAACTTACTAGAATTAGCAAGCAAATAGCCCGTTTCGCACACACCAAAAGCTGTTACTAAGTTAGTCACGGGTCATTGGTAAGGCCCTTTTAGACTAGGGAGCACGAAGCAGAGAGAACATTATCTATTCAATGAGATGGAGGAATCGAATGGATAATTTTTTCCGTGTTACATCGGATCCTCTTGCTTCATCTCACAGTGGAAAAATTTTCTCTAAAAATTTGTTCTAAGAAATTATTCTCTAGATTATTTGTTCTCTGGTTGTACTCGTTAAGTTCAAATTATAGATAACACAAATATTTTCAATTTTCTTTGTTAATTGTTTGTATAATCTAAAGAGTAATCTAAAGCTAATTTGGTTTAATATAATATAAACCAAACTTATAAAAATGTTATTAAATTCAAACTATTTAAATAATTTTAATATTAAACTAAATATGCAAATGATATCATGCAAATTTTTCTGGGAACATTTTTCGAAATAGGCTCCAGTTATACCAGCAATCTAACCGTAAAGTTTCGTTCTTAAAATGATGAAAAAAACTAAACATAGTCTAAGGAGGAAATCATCAGAACTTATTTAGAAGAGGCAAAAATCTAATTCGATCGTTACTTTGTCCCAAGAGGGAAATTTTCAGCGCCTTTGATTGTCGGACGGACGAAATGGAATAAAACTAATCCATTTTCTCTTCGACCTTTTTTCCCATTACCGCCAACTTTCTGTGGTTACAGCACATTAAGAATGGATCCTGGCATTTAAGAAACCCCAAGGAGACGAACCAAAAAGAAACACGAAAGCGCACAAGGAATCTAAACTAAAAAAAAACCCAAAGTAAACAATTCCAGCACCAAGGAGGACCCTCAAAAATGTAGAAAACGAAGACGAACCTAAAACACAACCAAAGGGAACAGAAAAAAATGTTTTTTTGGGAATAACAAATGTTAAGAAAATGAAAAAAAAATTCTCCTTCTGTTTTTGGCGCAACTACTTCCTCCCAGTGATAATAAATAAAACATGATTACAATAATTTCGTATTCATTGGGCATAACAACGGGATCCGACCGGGATCCAAATAGGGTTCAAATCCCTGAATAAACAGGATTCAACTTCACGTTTTAACAAGTGGAACTTGGAGTAGCTCTTAGCATGTTTATTGACTTGGAATAGAAACCTTAAATAAAAGTATGTGAATATTACCAACCTATAGCCGATTTAAGATAAATACAATCGCAATGAATCTACGATATCTAATAGTGTAGTCAGCAAAGTATCGATACTTATAGCATAATATCGAGTACCAAACATCTATATCTATAACTGCTGTTCACAATCCACTATTAACCGAATTCCGTGGCTGGGGAAATTTCCCGTGGCTGAGTTAAATCACGATATGGAAAGCACCTGTTTAATGTCGATTATTTTATCCGTGAAAATTGTTATTAGGTAACAAACTTTATAATCCACACCGCACCAGTGGAGAACTTCAAGCGCAAACACGGCAAATCAAAAAATTTGAATTTCATTTAGAAATTCTAGTAGCGTTCTCAACTGCTCAATTTTCCCCCAAAATATGTTTGTTATGGTGCTTGTCACCATTCAATTTCAGTTTCTCGTTAATTGTTTCAACTTAGGAGTTTTCCAATTATTTTAATAAGATTTTTCATAGTAACGGTAACTTCCTCCACAGCAAACCCAATGAAATTTACTAACCAGATGGTGTCGTAATTTTGACACGTCTGTAAATTTGTTACCTGTACCAATTTCGGGCAATTCATTAATTTTGAAGCTTTCAGATGATTTGCAAGTTTTCCGAAAATCGTACCTGATTTTTCCACCAGACTTTTTCTGCTCACTTCAATATTTTCCTCATTTAAACAAAGGTAAACTTTACCCAAAAGTTGTTTCCCTTAAAGTAAAGTTGCCAGCTGTTGATCTTGTTGTTGTCGTTCCAACCGGAAACATTCCCTTTTGAGGGAGAAAAATGGTGGCAAAGCATAAAGTCGATTCGGAGAGAAAAAAATAGTTTAGCAAGCTTAAAGAAAATCTGACAGTTATCCAATTTGATGTACAGATTTTTGTTATCATCCAGCTGACCGTTCAGTTGCTAGACGTACAAAAAATAAGACAGGAAATTGATAAAACTTTTTACTTGAATTCATCCCTATATGTATAATATATTTCTGATAGTATTTTTTGAAACAAATATTTTTATGCTGAGTAAACGGAATTCATATAAATATGTCTTCAGTTGTCTGGCAGGTGTATTCTCAGAAAAGTTACAAAACTTTCTAGTTTTAGCCTTAATGTTATTTCTCTGTGAAATAACGAATTCCCTTCCAGGAGACATTGAATAACGAAAATGTCTTTATTGATTTAAATTATCAAATAAAGCAGCAAATATTTCGAAGAGAATAAGAAAAATATATTATTTGTAAGACATTACACAGGTCAAGACATTTTTGACTCGGGATATTACATACTTGGTTCTCATTGCTTTTTGGTCCTAAAACAAAAATATTGCAAAACTGGTTTTGTGAATAATCGCCTTACGTGAAGCGATTAACTTGAACAGTCTTGGAATCAACAGTCGCCTGTAATCTTACGGAATTTATACCAAGATTGTGTTTACCCGTTATAGGACGGGCTTTAATTCTAGTATAAGTTAATGGCGAAAACCGAGTTCAAACTGCTCCAACAGTTTAGGAGAATTGATAGGCAAGGGGGAAGGGCAAAGGTACTGGCTGAAAACTTTGCTTTGGGCACAATTTACCTGATAGCGCAAACAGCGTCAAAATTGCTCCAGCAATTCAGGTGATAGCAGGTGAGGGGTAAGAACTAGGAGGAGCATTGAGTTGACACCTAATGTCACTATGGTTGCTGGTAAAGTTTCTCTAAAATCGATTCAGTGGTTTCGGAATTCAAAACCTATCTTTAGTATGGACTATACACATTTTTGCACATTTTAAAACAAAAAGTTTAAAAAATTTACTCTCGAGGTTTGTGATATAGATTTTTTCTTGCAATTTCAGTTCTTCGGATGGCAAGTTATTGCCTCGCTGACACATAATACAAATAGCTAAAACTGGATATGAGTTTAATTGTGTTCCGGTGATTTAACATATTTTCATTTCTGCTTATTCAGAAGCTACAGTCATTCTTATCATATTCGTAGTGCAATATTTTAACAATAGATATCTTTTTTCCTGTCGGAAATGCCTTCTTGGTTGCGAAACGTCGCGGCGCCATAGTGCTAGATATTTTTATACTAAAACACCAAGAACATGAAATCGTTTCAAATTTTTCAAGTTGGAAAAACTCAAGCGGAAAAGGAGAGCTCCCTTTCGGGCAAACACAAATAAAACTTATGTTAAGAAATATACTTATGTTGAACTTTGGCAGATAATCAAAGTAGGGATTAGCTTCATTCAGATTGCCAAATACAAAATTGAAAACTATATTGATATAAAAATAGCAACAAAAAAAACTTTGAAATTTAATGGAAGTGGAGGCCCAAATTTTGACAAGGGTCCACCGTCAACTTCTTTTCGATGCCCCGATTTTATTTGTTTATTTATTTATTTATTCCTTCTTTTTTAAACTTTTTTTTTTCATTTTTGTATTCATCTGAAACTGTTGTGAACACACAGAAAAAGAACAAGGGTTATTGTGGACTAATAAATCTTTTTGACAACAAAACCACATTTTTGTCCAACAAACAATCTTTTCCACTATCTGTGTGCGAAGATAAAATTCCAATTTATTTCTCCTTTTTAAACATTTAACCCTCTTCATTCGACGTGAAAATTCCTTGATCTAATACTCAGTTTAAACTTCTTTTTTCCATTGAAATGAAACGGAACGAAACTCAAACGAAAAAGGTTCCGCACACAATATGAGCAACCAAAGGAACTTTGTGACCATCAAGAGGCGACACAGTAACCAAGAAAAAAAACCCAAGAAGAAGCGAAAAGGCATAAACTAACTGCTATATACAAAATGAAACGATGTGGCAGGATAACACGGCACATTCCAGGAATAACGGCATGCATGGTCATAAATCAGAGTTTGACAATGGTACCTCACCAAACATTCAAACCTTATTGAGCCGCCTCAAATCACACACGTCCAATCCATGCACCAGCCGCCCAACGCCACCTACTCTAAATCCACTCAAAGTACACCCAACTCGAGTCCTGAATAACACGAAATGTGAATCCGGCCATCGTTTCAACAGTTCAAAATCCATATACTTAGGCCTTTCTTATACCCCTGCCCCATGCCAAAGTTCCGCAAAAAATTTCCTTAGAGGCCATTTAAATTGTCATCTGTGTTGTCACAGGATTCTTTGAAATTCAAGAAGTTTGTGAATGTAGTTCCTTGTTGCTATCTGTAAAAATATAGATACCTAAGATATATGCGTATCTATAGATATTTTCGGAACGAATTTCGACTATACAGTACATCCCTGTGTAAGAGGCGCCCTATATCACTTTGTTATTTATGATATACGAGAGTCACGAGGCCCGAAGCCTCCTTGAACATCCCTGTCATAAGTAAGAGCACACCTTCATTTGAAAGGCCGCGTTTGTCTCCAACAGTTAGATAATATCTTGACACATGTACGCACAAACATCAGAAATGGGGCAAGATAAACGAACGTGGTAAATACGGCGAATGTATAAGTATCGCGATATTATGTCCTAGATGGCGATGTGGTACTTTTTTTTCTTTAATTTGTATCTTGACTTGACACCAAAAGTTTAAGGCGTCGAATCCAGGTCTCCAAGACTTTAAGGCTAGTCGTATTTGAATCCAGGTGACATATCAACCACCAAACAAACGCTACACCACTGATTCCTGATAGTGAATGAAACAGGAGAAGGGTTCAAGCCAAATACTTCTAAGAGTCACAACAAAATTCTATGGACCGCTTTTTCATAGCGCATGTGTGCTAAGGGTGTGTAACTGAGAAAGCTTTTTCGGAGAGTGAACGCTCTCGGGAAGGTCACGGCACTTGGGAAAATACACACGGCGAAATGTAGACGACTCCTGCCTGATGGTTCCAACGGGCATCCTCTTCAAAATCGCGGCCAGTTTGTGATTCGCTCTTATATGGTATACAAGTATCCCGTGCTCGAGTTCGGGGTTGATTTTTTTCTGTGTGCAAGAATCCTCCCTAAATTATCTTCTCTATATGTGGTACAGATAGTGTTGAGAGGCGAGGAAAAATCAAAGTGCATCTAGCGGAAACAATAAATCTTTGAATACAGTGATCGGGGGTGAGTGTTAATAACGGACTCGTGCAAAAATGAATATCCGTCCGTTAGACTATTTCAAAAACGATGATCTATGTAAATTCGAGTTGTTCGGTTTGGCGAATGCCACGATGGTACCGGTAATGATGACAATGACGCCTTCACTTGCCATCCAAGCACAAAATACAGCGTTGCTTCCCCAAACGGCTGTGGTGCAATGTAACGCGATTCCGCCACCGCAACTGACGCCCGGTATCCCACTTCTTCCAGCAAAAATGTCACAGACGCAACTTCAACAGCAATTGAGCACAAACGGCAGCGGCGGCGGACTTATATATCAAAAGTTGCCGCCACCACAATTGACAAGCTATCCGGTCGGATATGGCGAGGGAGGGGGTCTACATCACCACCATCATCACTGCCATCACCACAGCCAAAATAGTCAGGATATCAGCAGTACAGCAACCCCGGCGCAGACGAAAAAGTTTCTGGAGGCCACAACTCCTTTATGTGTGCCAGGCTTTAGTTTGGGCAGCGGTGGAACTTGTGGAAGTGCCAACGTTGGTGGTGTGGGCGATGATCCGGTGACGATGCCCGGAGTTGGATGCGGTACCGGATGCGCCCTCATGATGATCGGCATCGACTCTGGAGGCAGTAGCGATGCCAAGGACTCGACTGGACCCGGTGACCGCCTCAAACAGTATTGTAATTGCACCTACATGAGCTTCGACAACTTTATGGATTACCAAGTAAATATTGCCTGCGGTTTTCAACTATTATATAGTCGTTTGCTACATTCACAACAACGCGATTCCACAATAAGTTTTTATTTTATCCCGTCGGGCGAATTAACAGACTGTCGAATGGCACTCAAACTGCCACAGGAGGTCATTTCAATACAATTAAGTTGAACACTTTCATTCTACTTGTTATGAATAATAAAATGTAACTTAAAATTCAATTTAGCCATTAATTCATAGTTGGTACGGAAATGTTTTCTATATAGGTATAGTAATACATTTTATACGTTTTTTGAACACGTTCACGTGATTATTTATTGCATGCCTTTATGCAAAATTATTAATAATCCTAAAAATATATTAAAATGCTTGAAATTTCACTAATATGAATACATTCTCTTTAAATGAGTTAATTTATTACCATCGTCCCATTAGGTTACCCAAAAGTTTCAATGTAATTAGTTTTATATTATTTATTAAAAGGTCAAACGGAAACATGTTCCTATCAATGGTATAAGAAACCTTTCTCAAAACACATGCCAACAACTTTTTGGGATTACCATTAATAATATTGGTCGGGTCAGTTACAACTTCACTCTTCATCCTTAAACTGTTATCATGTCTAATATGACCTATTTTATTGAAGTTCAAATTTTATATAAATATTGATGCATTAATAAGGAAGTGAAAAAAGTGTGTTTAATTTGAATTTATTTATGGTTGTTTGCACCAACGAAACTTAAGAACAACTTAATATATTTAAGTCCCAGAATTTCTATGGTTTAAGTGGACTTAGCTCAAATGAATTTTATTTTAGATTTTACTTTTTTTATAAATTATAACCGGATAAATTTTGTTTTCCCTCGCAATCGTAGAACACAAAACTAACCATTATGGAATATGAGTGTGACAAAAAAATTGGCTTGTGAAAATTCATTTGTCGTTCATTTTGTAGCACTGTTGATTTAATCGTTAAAGAATTTGTGTTTAAGCAAATGGCGGACATTTCAACATAAATTGTCATTCCATAACTTATTGAGTTTATATTGATTTTTTTTTGCATGATTTCATGATAAATTAACTCATCTAGTTAAATCAACTAAATCTAAATATAGTAAAATCAACTAGTTTAAATCTGCTGATTTATATTTGATTTAAATATACCTGACGAACAATTGAAAATTGTGACCTAGGTGTTTCAACTAGAACTCAGTTTCGGTCAAAAATTTTAGTTAAAACTCTTAGCTAGATTTTAAACTAGAAAATCTCGATGTTCCACTCTAGTGAAATTTCACTAGAATCTGTTGAAATAAATTTAGAATAAAAAACATAACAATAGCTATAATTGCCAATCTGGCAATCATTGGAGACCCATATGGTGATATTCGTATCAAAATTCGAACAGTTGTTACCAAAATTCCACTTTGAAGTCAAACTTTCCAAAAAGATTTTTTTAAATTTATTCCAATTGGATTTTGATGTATGGAAGTTTTATGTAGAATCATATCCTAAATAACTTTTGTTCTTGCACTTTTTTGATAAGATGCACCGTTTTTGAGATATTCACAAAAAACGATTTCGTTCGTATGGGGAGTTCCCCCCTAATGGTCCATTTTTGCCCATTAACGAACATACAAAAAAACGGAACTGTGCAAAATTTCAAGTCTCTAGCTCAATCCAAAGCGCCCGCGGACGGACGGACGGACAGACAGACGGACGGACAGACGGACAGACGGACGGACAGACGGACGGACAGACGGACGGACAGACGGACGGATATGCAAAAATTAATTATTTTTATCATTCTAAACACACTGGTGTAATTCATTTTTGTGTGTGATGACGGGATCTTGGCGTTACAAACGGTAAGGCAAAGTTAATATACCCTTTGGTTTCACCATACGGGTATAATAAAATGTTAGTTCTATTTCAGTCCTTACCCACTCGCTCACGACATCATTAGCTGTGCTTCCTGTTTATACGGGTTTATAAAACCAAGTATGTATGTACATATATAGGCATCTTGTGTCGCATTTGTTTATTAACTTTCTTGTTTCTTACCTTTCGCATTTTGTTTCTTATGGAATTGCGCAAATGCTTTTTAATATATCCACCTTTCAAAAGTAAAAGAGGAGGGAAAAAGAAGACACCCTAAAAAAAGAGGACCGGTACTCCGATTCGCTTTAAATTTTTATTGTATTTGCAGTATCAAATATAGACCAACAAAATTTAACAATAGAGAATCGGGCCTAAAATTTTAATCTTTCCTGAAAAATTGAGAAAGATATTTTTAAAACGCTCATAAAAGTATGAAAAAACATTTTTTTCATTCTCCACCATTAAACTGGAAGATGTGCCAAAAATAAAATACGGATCCCTTATATTTTTTCCGTCTACAAGAAACCCGAGTTTCATCAAAATCGGAGAGACGCACTTCCCGAAATTTCTTTGTAAGTATAAAAAATGCTTTTTCCATTTTAAATATAAAATACATCATGCGAGTTTTAGGCTTTTTGGACAGCCACTCTCCCTTTTTTTCCCCTACACACTCCTAAAAATATGACGTACTAGCTTGCATACCCGTCGTTGCCGGGTTAAGTTTTCTCAATTTTTTTTTATGGTCTATGTTGGAGCTAAACTTCAGGGCAATCGGTTAAGTAGTTTCCCCGCGAAAGAGTAACATAGCGCAAAAACTAAGTTTCGAAATCACTTTACCTCTCCCCTTGATCCCCCCTTCCCTCGCGCTACTTTTCCGTATGCCTATGTTGGAACCAGAACTACCACAGACACTCATGCCAAATTTCAAGTCAATCGGTTCAGCCGTTTTTGCGTGAAAGAGGAACAGACAGACAGACAGACACCAACTCATTTTTATATATTAGTATGATTTTATGGACAGCTCTATGTCCAAAAAAAACAATTTAATTGTTGTAGCGCCCGTTTATGATTTCATCGTCATATTTAAGCTAGTGAATTTCCAGTTTAATTAAAAGTTATAATACTGTCAAAACGAACACTCTGCCGACTGAGAAATACATACAAAATATTAGCCATTTAATATTGAGAATATATAAACCAAAACAAAAATAACAAAGTAAAACACTCAATTGATATAAACTTAATTCTCGATTCCACGCCATTCTGATTCATTCTATCCCTTTTTGGTCGTATTCCATTTATTTCATTATCAACTGAAGGCAATAAAAATTTTATTGCTCATTGTCGCAGAATCTGATTTTGAATCGAATCCAACAATGAGTGTCAATGATTTATTACCGAGATTCATTTTTATTGCCAATTTATAATATATTCGACTACTATACGACGCTGTTCTTCACATCACATGGCCCTTTGATTGCTTTTTAACCGAATTTTAACCAAAATGGCAACCGATCTAGATTCCATGGCTCCGAAGCCTTTCTTCATCCATGAAATTTCACTTCGGCATTCATAAAATATTTTCAAACTTTACCCATAAAGTCACATTGAAAAATACCTTTATTGACTGACGTGACGATAAATTCATGGAATTGTACTTCCTTAATGTTAAATTTAATACTTGTTCCCGTTGAACTTTCCTATAACTTTGATTGAATATAAATGAGTAAACATTTTGTGGTACTTTTGTAAATAAAGGATCTTTCTACAAAACATTTTCAAATTCCAATTTCTCTTAACGCTTTGAAGCGCGCATTTTTCAGAAAGTCCGAATCACATGAAAATTTATACACAGATGTTTCTGGGGTCACTGATGACGAATCCGTCATCAAATATTCGAGATTCAAGGAGGATACAAGATGGCGGACGCAACAAACAAAAATCGCGAAAATTTCGGTGACTATGGGTTATTGTGGAGTTTTTGGGGTCGCTGATTTCGACCTTGCATTATGTCAAACATACTATAAAGAAAATAATTTTTAACATTTAGAATTTGGAACATCAAGTGGAGTTCTTGACCAAAGAGTTTTCAGATATAGTTTAGCATTCTTGTTGATACCTATCGATATAAAGGGTCTTTCAACAAGGACATAACAATTTTGTATTTTAATAAAAACGCACCCTAAAACTTTTTTATGATCTGGCAATGCTAAAACGTCAGTCAAGGTTTACATTTTTATCATGGTGAAGTTCACGAACGAGCAACGTTTGGATATTATTAAAACTTACTCTCTACAAAAGTTTGAAGAAAATCCTGAATTTCATCGAAAAGTCATCTACAGCGATGAAGCTCATTTTTGGCTTAATGGCTTTGTCAATAAGCAAAATATGCGTTATTGGACAGCAACAAACCCACATGTGCTTCAAAAGACTCCATTGCATCCACAAAAAGTGACCTTGTAGTGTGGATTTCATGCCTAAGGTGTGATTGGACCGTATTTTTTCGTCGATGAAAATGATCGCCATGTTACGGTTAATCTAGTTCGCTATCGTGCCATGTTGGAAGACTATTTTTGGCCAGAATTGGATGGACTTGACATCAGTGATATGTGGTTCCAACAAGATGATGCCACATGCCACACAGCTGGTCAAACAATTGATCTATTGAAAGAGAAGTTCGGTAATCGTGTAATCTCGAGAAATGGTCCGGTCGAATGGCCGCCTCGCTCATGCGATTTAACGCCGTTGGATTTCTTTTATGGGGTTATGTTAAGTCGTTGGTTTATGCCAACAAGCCAACAACGTTAGAGGAGCTCAGGAACAATATCGAACGCGAAATTGCCAATGTTCCGGCCGATATGTGTGGAAGGGTGGTGGAAAATTGGCTCCAAAGCATCAATCAGTGCAAACGTGCTCGCGGTGGCCATATGAACGACATCGAATTTCATACTGAAACGCAACATGTCCACTACACTTGGAATAAATTTCAGCCCGATATCTCAATTATTCTGTGTTTTATTTAAATACAAAATTGTTATGTCCTTGTTGAAAGACCCGATATTTGTGTCGTGTTGCATACTTTCAATATGAATTACCAAGATTCGATTAAATTTAAAAATAAATAATTCAAACCGGCAAAATAATTCCTTGACACTAAAAGAAATTCCCAGATTTCGCCATGGCAATTTTCTCAGTATTTTATATAGTAGAAACTAGGTTTATTCATGCACAAATCCTGAAACGATTTCTTGTCGGCACCCAATTCTATGCCGAAGAGTTTCATCAAAATATGTGAGTTGTTACTGCTTCAGTGAGTAGGAAATTTTGCCAATTAAATATATCGTTTTATCTGAGCAAAAGGCGAAATTGTTTGTAACAAGTCTTCTTCAACGCTTCCGAGAAATGCGAAGCATTGCCAAAAGAGAGACATTCTCGGTGTGGGATTTCTTTATTCCAAAAATAGAAAGAAAAAAAATGTATGCTACAAAGATTGAAAAAAAATAAGTATAGGGTATCCAGCCAGATAAAATCACTCGAAGTTGGCAATTGAATAAAAAAAAGGTGGTGTTTGAGATATCGATAATATTTTGTTTTATTTTGAAGACCCTTCTATGACATTAAAAATGGATAATAACATCAACTAAATGGTCGCCAAGCATCCTGACGTTCTAAAATTTTGGCCCCGCCTATGTCACGACTTTTTGGGATGTATTGGACACTTTTGGACCTCTCCTCTTCTGGATTTTTACTGCCCCAAATTCGGCAATTCATCGCTCACAACGCACGAAAAGTTTGGCAAAGCAAACACTGATTTTAATGGAAAATTTTAGTGGTTTTCAAGCGTTGTTGAACGTTCAGCCTTTCATAATTAAGAATCAAGACTCACTAAACACGACTGTCAAATATTACAGCTGTGACCTAATAGGCTTTGTTAAAATCAGCTGCCAAAACTTTAGCATTCCTGCAGGAACACCCTACAGATATTCAACAGGCTTTAAAAACCCATAAATGTTTCGATGCTTTAAAACTTTTTATACCCGTATGGTGAAACCAAAGAGTATATTAGATTTGCCTTACCGTTTGTAACGCCAAGATCCCGTCATCACACACAAAAATGAATTACACCAGTGTGTTTAGAATGATAAAAATAATTAATTTTTGCATGTCCGTCCGTCCATCCGTTCGTCTGTGGCGCGGATTGTGGGCGTTCGGATTGAGCTAGAGACTTGAAATTTTACGCAGACTCGTTTTTCGTAAAATGCAAGGCTAAGTTCGTTAATGGGCAAAAATGGGCCATTAGCGGGGGTACCCCCCATACGAACGAAAACGATTTTTGCGAATATCTCAAAAACGGTGAATCTTATCAAAAAAGTGCAAGAACAAAGGTATTTAGGATATAATTCTACTTGTTGAAAAGATTGACTTCAAAGTGGAATTTTGATACAAAAACTGTTCACCGAACAATGCCTTATCACCATACGGGTTTTCAATAATTGCCAGATTGGAAATTATAGCTTTTGTTATGTTTTAAAAATATAGTACATAAACATAAAAATAAATTAATAACCATATAAAATAATTGCATCATTATTCTTAATATAAAGCCATTCGATTATTGTTATTATTATTTTTATTATCCACTATGCTGCCCAACAATGAGCTTTTCGTATCAATTAGGCTTACATAATAGAAAAACCTATTATCACAACAAACTATTCTATTCGAAGATAGTAAAAGAAAACCTTTTAGTGCTTATTCTTTCTGCCTCTAATCGCATTTTATTGTTTTCATCGATTCTACTTTGCTACGAAAGGAAGAGATTTTAAAGATTTTAACGTTTTATTCTTTTGTAGATCTTTATATATGACTTTTTCACATTTTCAATATTTTTCTACAATAAACTTCTACTTCATATTGCAAAAAAGTAAATCGATTTCTTGAATTTTCTTTCCATTAACACTTAACTCTGTAATTATTACGCTTAACCTAGATTTAAGGATAACTGAATCACCATGACTTTAATAGGTGTCCTTCTTCGTATTTTAAATTTGTAATTGACTGAAAACTTTTTACATTCTGCGATCTGTGAAAAACGTATATTTTACTGATACGTTTTTCACAGATCGCAAAGTAAAGATATTTCTCCTTCTATGTGACCGCCCACCACTAAGCAAAAATACTAAGAGAAGGAAACGAATTTTCATAAGTTATACGAAGATTAGCATAATATCTCGCCAGAAAATTTGTTTGTTTGGTAAACTTTTAACCAGCACATCGATTCCACGAGTGTGTATACTTAGCTCTCTTTTGCTTCTTTCTTAGTTCTTTATTTGACCTTTCCCACTTATCATCGCCTTTACTGTTATCTATGCCCTATTTGCATTCATCCTATTTTGAGTTTTAAGTACCCGAGGATTCTTTTTATCAGTGTTATGAGGAAATTTTATTTTACACAAATGTATAGAACGAAAATTTAGAATTTAACCCGAATAGAATTCTTTCCTCTTGAAGGAATTTAGATTAAACTACAGACTCTTAAGGCGATCTATTTTCAGTTCCTCATTATTGGTTACTATGTAAATATTTGCATATTTAGTGCCCGGAATACAAAACCATTTCGCTATGCTCAGCACAAAAAAAGTTTTATCAGTTTAGCCTTTCGAGTTTTGCATTTAAATTTCTTAATTAGTTGGCAATGTCAATGGGTTGGAGCTACTTAATCCCTTTTAGATTATCATACTGAGGTTAGAGGTTATCAATATCGAGTTCAAGTAGTGAAATCTTGAAACGGGTTAGAATTGCCCTTATCTTTGCCTTTGATATTAAACCATAATAATTGAAAGTTACAAAATTTTTACATTTTTATGATTAATTTTAAATGTGATAGCAAAGAACCACGGCTTTTATCATCTTATTAAATTTCTAAGGCTTTATTAAAATTGTCTTCTTCAGATTCGAGTTATCGAGATTTGACTGAATATATACATGTACACTCAGAGAAAAATATACTAAAATCAAAAAGAAATGCTCTAGATTTTAGTAATTTGTTGTTTGCGTACGAGCTAAACAAGTTCATTCTAAAAATAAAAACCACATTATTTTTAATTCTAGTGATAGCCCTTTTAAAATCTAGTGTTTATTTCTTTAAATTTAAAAGACGAGATTTTTAATTCTAAAAGATTTACACTAATTTTAAAAGAAAACCTTTTTGAATTTAAAAAGCTTCACTGAGGGGAAAAAATATAATCTTCATTTTTCATGGTTTTACGATAGTAATAGTAGATTTTTACCAATTTCCCAATTGCATTTTTTACTTTTTACAGTATTTATAAATTATAAATATTTTCTTACGTATTAATTAAATGTTGAAAAACTCCTGCTCATTACCGCGATTCGAACCCGAGATCCCTAGGTTTGAAGGTTTGAAGTCCACTCGCCAACGCATACGGCCACCGAAGTAAAATAACGAAGCGAGTCTAAACATGAATGGTTTCTATCTCGCTTGAAAGAATGCATTTAAATTTTAAAATTCACTTGTTTAAATTTAAAAAGGTCATTTTTGAATCAAAAAGAAAGATTTTAAATTTAAACATTTTGGTTTTTTAATTCTAGTAGGGGCAATTTTAAATTTAAACATTTTGGGGTTTTTAAATCTAAAAACAAGCTTTTTAATTTAAAATCATGTGTTACTAAATAATAAAATTTTCTGCTGATTCTAGGATATTTCTTTTTAAATCAAACAAGTAACTAGATTTTTAGATCTAGGGTGGAAATTGTTTAATTTTAAAATGTTCATTTCTCTCAGTGTAGAAGTTGAATATTTTATTAAATGAAAAATGCCTTTTTTACACATGACATCATTTTATTTAATTTGTCTGCGTATTCCAAACCAACTTTTTTTCTGTTTTCAATATTTTTATACCCGTATGGTGAAACCAAAGGGTATACTAACTTTGCCTTACCGTTTGTAACGCCAAGATCCCGTTGTCACACACAAAAATGAATTACACCAGTGTGTTTAGAATGATGAAAAAAGTTGAATTTAGCATGTCCGTCTGCCCGTCCGTCTGTGGCGCGGATTGCGGGCGCACGGATTGAGCTACAGACTTGAAATTGTATGCAGATCCGTTTTTCGTAAAATGCGAGGCTAAGTTCGTTAATGGACAAAAATGGACCATTAGGGGGGGGGGGGGTACCCCCAAACGAACGAAAACTTTTTTTCCGAATATCTCAAAAACGGTGCATCTTATCAAAAAAGTGCAAGAACAAAAGTTGTTTAGGACATGATTCTACATTAAAGTTCCATACAATTGGAACAAGTTTTAAAAAAATCTTATTGGAAGGTTTGACTTCAAAGTGGAATTTTGATACAACTGTTCGCCGTTCACTTAAATCACCATACGGGTTTTCAATAATTGCCAGATTGGCAATTATAGCTTTTGTTATGTTTTTTAGTTAAGTTTACTTTTTTCACATCCTTCATACAGACGAATCTTTTTATAAGAAACTTGATTCTTGGTCTCAAAAAGTCATTTTCTTCCTGATTTTCTCAAAAACAGTTAATTTTATCAATAAGGGATAAAATAATGAACAAAATTGTCTGGATCACGGCAAACGTGATTCGCCTAAATTTTGATACGTTCAGCGAGAGTTAGACGATGAATACTGTGGAAGCCAAACTTATCTAATTTGCATTTCCACACAGATCATATTGGCTTCGCCTGAAAATCGACTTATACTAAGTTCACACCGACGCAAAATTACGTAATTTTGAAGATTTTCGGAATTTTGAACGAAATCTTCCTCGAAATCACGAGATTTCCAGTACATTAACCTGTTTTCAAAATCACTAAAAGTATGCAATTTCCACAAAATTAGGAACGGAATCAAGCAAAAACAATGTAGACAACCCTGCATCACTTATTCAGCTCTCTTCAGCACATCAGTTTTGACTGTGCTGCATTGGAAAAACGGAAATATAAGAAAAAGAAGCCGTGTTCCGCACGTGAAGAGGATATATTAGTAAATCTGTGGTCTGATAAAATAAATAAATGGACATGTTTATGATGCAGTTAAATATGAAATGGAAAATAATTGTTTATTTTCATTACAAATAATTTCCATTTTAGTCTAAAGTGTCTAATTCTGTTTGCACATATTTCATCGATGTTTTGAATTGTATTATTCATCATATTACTAAAATTGATAGCAATCCTACACTAAAATTCATAGCAATCCTGTAGTTGAAATGTCAAACAGAATTACCTTAATCTCTGTGTGAACACTTTGGTTTAAGATCTAAATCATTTCGCAAAATTACGTAATTTTGCGTCGGTGTGAACATAGTATTAAGCTACTTTAACTAATTAGTACAGAATTTCACCCACACAATTTTACTTTGACGCGGCTCAAGATGTTATCATGTGTCCCCCTTGGGTGTTAAGTTTTTAACAATTGAACCAATTTGTTGATGTCAATTCGATCCATTTTGGTGATGTCAATTCGATGTTACAGTAAGTTCTTAACTCCTTCAAAAAAGAATGTCACAAAAAAAACTTTTCACTGAATAGCAACGCAAAGTTTTAACTTGTTGCTATGTTTTAAGACCTTGTCAAGTTTTTTTTCCAATTTTTTCCAGATTTTTGTCCAGAATATACAATAGAAATTTAACTTTTACTTTAATGATGAGTAAAACATAATCCTTCATCAAGCATTCTAAAGAGTTATAAAGATAAATCCCTGCCTACTTTCAATTTATACTTAGACTTTCGAGAGCAATATATTTGCAAAGATTTCATAGTCACAGGTAAATATCTACTACAAATGAAAATATATGAAAGCGTAGTTCTGGTGATTTTCTGATCGAAGGGATTATTCCTTATCTGAAAACTGTCTTTACGAAAATACGTTTCTCCTGTTTATTTACTTAAGTAAATAGATATTATTTTATCTATATCAAAGAAGCAAGAAAATCAAATGTATTTATTATGGAGATACTTGTATACATTTCTGTGTGTACTTATCGTCAATATATTTTATATATACTATGGTTATATCTAAATTCTGTTAGCTATATTTTATCCTATAACATTAATTTAGTAATCTCAGGGTTTACCTTCATCTGACGTAAATTCACACTCTTGTTACCTTTCGATAGATGTAATCCTCTTGATTCCCTACCAGCTGCGGCAAACAGCCAAATAAGTTGGATAAAACATGATTTTACGAAACTATATGGGCTCTGGCATCACGGTAGCTGGTTGAGTCGCTGCCAAGCCCAGGTATTATTCCACATATAACAAAGAAAGCCTTTTTCCATTTCAATTTCGTACTTAAGGGGTAATACTTGTCCCAACATGGGTAATCATTTTTCACTTTACTCTTATTTAATATGCTTTTGTTGTATACACTACGCATCTACCGACTGGAGGTTTTCCACCAACTGCAAATAGCAATGCGTCATATATTCATTCAAATAATCTCTTTGTGCTCTGGCTTCGACTTTTACGATATTTGGACTCAAAACGACCCTCAAGACCGAGACTCAGGTGACCCCGAAGTAAAGCTACCCAAAGGGTAAATGGCAAAAGAAAATAATTTCGTTGAGTGTGTACCCTTAGGCATTTAGAATTCATACATGTGTACCAGTGTATAAATTAGGGTCTCACTCCTCAATGTTTTACAAAATGTTTCAGAAATAATATACTTCCGTACATGCGAATCCATTCGGAATACTTATGTGCTCGACTTTTATTTATTTTTCAAAAAGTTTTATTTATTTTATGAACAATAATGAAAGATTCATTTTTATACCCATATGGTGAAACCAAAGGGTATATTAACTTTGCCTTACCGTTTGTAACGCCAAGATCCCGTCATCACACACAAAAATTAATTACACCAGTGTGTTTAGAATGATAAAAAAAAGTTGAATTTAGCATGTCCGTCCGTCTGTGCGTCTGTCTGTCCATCCGTCCGTCTGTGGCGCGGATTGCGGGCGCACGGATTGAGCTAGAGACTTGAAATTTTGTGCAGATCCGTTTTTCGTAAAATGCGAGGCTAAGTTCGTTAATGGGCAAAAATGGACCATTAGGAACGAAACGAAACATACGAACGAAAACGTTTTTTGTGAATATCTCAAAAACGGTGCATCTTATCAACGAAGTGCAAGAACAAAAGTGATTTAGGATATGATTCTACATAAAACTCCCATACATCAAAATCCGATTGGAATAAATTCTACTACATAATTACTACATAATTAAATTGCGTATTTAGTTTCTCTGAGATATTAGAGTATTTAGTTACTCTCGTATTCATATTGCTTCAAATAATTTTCAAACTCGAACAACCAAATGGCTGATTGCAGGCCTGTTTCAATGGATAATTTCGGAATTTTCTCTGAGGGTGGGTACACAAAGCCCTGAAAAGAGTTTTTTCTCATCTTCGTGTTGATTATTTATTTTTTTTTTGTTTGCTGACAAAAGAAAAAAAGAAACAAAAGAAACAAACAGAAAAATATCAACATAGATATAAAGATAGGTCTTTTTTCTCAGGATTCCTTTACGGATATATTATTACGTTGATATGAACGGCCGGCAATGGACATAACCAAGCAAATCCATAAACACTGCCCCGGTTTCTTTTAGTGTCTGTTACACTCGAGATTCTCTGTCAAATAATGAATATTCATGGAGTTATATTGAAGAAGTTTTTTTTTCCTCTTTTATTTCTTTGATAATGATGAAAGAAAAGTCGACGATGAAATCACAGACAAATGAGTTGGGTGGTATCCCTATATCTCTACGCATCAAAATGGTTGAGTATATGAGGACTCGGTATTAGAAAACGGAGAAAATAAATTGAAGGACATCCGATAAAAGTAAATGGAATGCTATTAATCAACAGTCAATACTTAATCAAGATGTGTAATAGATGGAAAAAAATATTTTATTCTGTAGCTTGGAAAATATAACAGAAATCTTGTAAAAAGCGCTAGAATATTGAGGCTTGTCTATACAATTTGTGCTCTCTATTGATAAAAAAAAATCTTTTCATTAATAATTTTCTTTCTTCTTCTCAGCCAAGAAAGAAGAAAAATATTGAATGAAATTGGGAAAATTTTATTAAAACTTGTAAAATACGGCATTGAGTAAAATGAATTTCGAAAACCAACTTTTAAACTGAAACCCAACTAATGAGGATCATTCAAAGAGCTTTCGCATTTTTGTTCTCAATATAATCAAATTATCTTAACAATTCATTTTTAAAGCATAATTTATGTAAATTTCATTCGGTTTCAGAAATCTAATTTATTCCATAGTTCCTAAATAAAAGGGATTTTTTTTAATAAACTGTTGACTTTATAAACAAATTCGTTGTACCAGTTTTAAACAATTGTTCTTTTATTGGTAGAGACGAGTTATAGCATGAAACCTTTTTACTATTTTGCTATTTTAAATAAATTGAAAGCCATAACTGGCAGGGATGAAAAATGAAAAAAGTCATAACGTTATATATTTCGTTATGTAACGAAATTCAAATTTTTTTTCGTTACGTTATTTTGTTTTGTAGCCATAAAAGTTTTTAAATCGTTTAACGATATTATTTCGTGACACGGTACAAGAAAACCAATAGCTGAAAAGAAGTTCAAGCTTTCACAAATATTTTTGACTTATCACTTTAACCCGGCCCTTACACGCGTCTGTAGAGCTGACACAGTCTCGTGTAAATGCACTGACTGCCAGTTCGCTAAATGTCTTCTAATTCGTTGTCAGTAATTTGACATTTGGAGTCTGACAGACTTTACAGTCGCGTGTAAGGGCCGGGTTAGAATATATCGAAAAATTAGAAAAAAAATCGATATTCAAAAATTTGGAATCTTTTTTGTCGTTGTTCGAAATTCCAAGTTTAAAACAAGTGTGTAATTCATTTCGAGACCAGGGGGCCTATTGCGGTTATCGATATCTATTCGATCGACCATCGTTGGCCGGAACGATCGAAAAAAAATTTGGTATTGCGTAAGGTTCATCGTTCAAGCAATCGCTATTGTGAATTTTTTAGTGTTTGACGTTTGGGAATTCACATTGTTGAAGTTATTTTAATGTTTAAAAATGACTTTAACGCAGAAAATACAATATTGAGCTCCCTTAAAACATAGAGGAGGTGGATGACAATGGCCATATGAGCGAAATTACACCAGAAGACGGTTTTACAAACCAACGTCAAGGCGAAAATATTAAACACCAAATGTTGAGTTCTTTGAATTGACCAATATTTCAAATCTATGTGAATAAAACAGTTTTTAAGTTCATTTTTGATTTAAATTTTTATACCACTTTGGTCTTATTTATCTTCATTTTTTCAACCAATTTTTATATTGGATTTTTGATCGAGGTTTTGATCAAGATATTCCTCATTAATAATTTCCTAATGTGTACAAATACTTCCATTTTATTATTAGCCTCTAATTTTGATAAAAAAAAAGTAATTGCAATACTTCACCGATCGCTAACTTGACATAAACTTCACCGAACGATCAAACAAATGTCATCGTTCCGAACTGAAAGATTTTATCGTTCACGAACGATAAAATCGATGATCACAATACCGATTTTTCGATTTGACATTTCAACGATCGATTGACGAAGCTCACAATAGGGGCCTAGGAGTTTTTCTACTGATTTTTTTAATAATCGGATATTTGGTAAAGTTGATCAAGCAGCAACAAAAATGGCAAGCTTTGAATTTTGTACTGGAAACTAGGAAAACTTTAAACTAGCCAAGCTATTTATTTTAACTATCTCATCCTCTAGGATTTCAACTTTTTTCTTTTTTTTTTTGAATAATTTTGAGCTAAAGGTCACAGGAATATTTTTTGTGCTTTTTGATCAAATCTGGTACTGCGTAATATCAGTTAAAAACATAACAAAAGCTATAATTGCCAATCTGGCAATTATTGAAAACCCGTATGGTGATATTCGTATCAAAATTCGAACAGTTGTACCAAAATTCCACTTTGAAGTCAAACTTTCCAATAAGATTTTTTAAAATGTATTCCAATCGGATTTTGATGTATGGAAGTTTTATGTAGAATCATATCCTAAATAACTTTTGTTGTTGCATTTTTTTGATAAGATGCACCGTTTTTGAGATATTCGCAAAAAACGTTTTCGTTCGTACCGGGGGTACCCCCCCTAATGGTCAATTTTTGACCATTAACGGAGTTAGCCTTGCATTTTACGAAAAACGGATCTGCGCAAAACTTAAAGTCTCTAGCTCAATCCGTGCGCCCGCAATCCGCGCCACAGACGGACAGACAGACGGACGGACGGACGGACAAACGGACGGACGGACATGCTAAATTCAACTTTTTTCATCATTCTAAACACACTGGTGTATTTCATTTTTTTGTGTGATGACGGGATCTTAGCGTTACAAACGGTAAGGCAAATCTAATATACCCTTTGGTTTCACCATACGGGTATAAAAAGGAAAACAAGAAAATTTTTAAATTGCCGTTGCTGCTTAATGTCCTTTTAGTTTTAACTTTGTAACCAATTGCAGTTAGAATATTCGTCAAATTTTATACCGGGATAAAAATGTTTTTCAAGTTTTTGACTTTTAAAAATTAATTTTTTTTAGTCCTATTTCATCTAGATAAATAATATATCCGCAATTTGGGCATTCTCGATCTTTGATGTTTGATTTACATTAGAGAAAAATTTAAAGTGCGGCCTTTTGTGTTCCTACCTGTACTTCTTAAGAAAAACTCGATCAAAAAGGAAGTCTACAATTGATTTTGTTTCCTTCTTTTGTGCCATGATAGACTTAGATGTTGGTGTTGGATTTTGTTTGCAAAAATAGAACAAACCCACCAATTTTGCACAATGAAAATTTCCAGCGAAAAAATAACGAAAAAACTAAATAATATTTTTCGGTTTTCGTACCCCTGACTATCCGACATTTTAATTGAAGTAATTTTATCATGAAAGAAGAATATTTCCCAGAAGAAATACTCAGACAAATGCCTTGTAAAGAATAATGTACAAATTTACAATCTATTAAAATATTATTTAATTGGTAAACAGTTTTTTTTAAACTGTAAGTCTTCTTGAAGTTGTTTCAATAAATTCTATAATAAAAGATTTATACCAATAAAAAGTTTTGTTTCTAGGAATATTTTCTCTGCTACCCTAACAGCCAGTTTAGAACTTTCACCCAATACAGTAAACGCAACAAGATATATAATGAAAAGAAATACCCACAGCAAATTCATTGAAGGTAGAGGAAAAAAAAACTCTTGGTAAATGTTTTTCCCCGATAAACTTTTACTCTCATTGAATTTGTTCCACTCAATATATTTTTCATTGCCGGCCATACAAAAATTATCTTAATGTACATACATTTATATATGCGATAACGCTAAATTAAACCAACCGCAATAAAGAAAAATTTTCTAGGAAAAAATGTTTCTATTATAGCTAAAACATTAATTAAATTTTATAATTATTAAAAAGTTCATTAAGGAAATGCTTCTTTAGACATAAGAAAAGTTAAAATTGCCAAGGGCTAATCGTCAAATACTCTGTATGAAAACAGAGAAAATTTTGATGAAAAAATCAATTTGTGTAGGAGAGGGAGGAAGGATTGATCCGATTGAGTTTTGATGTATGAATTTCGTTTTTTCGATACGATGCACCACTTTTGAGAAAATAGAAAAAAAATGTCCGACTGGATTTTGATCAAGTTATGTAAAATCATATTCTAAACACATTTTACCTTAACACTTGACCCCCGGTAAATGTATCTTTTCTTATGTTTTCCTACAAAATCAATATCTTGTATGTGAACCCAAAAGTTAGAAGATTCTTGAAAATCGCCTCATTAAACAGTAATAATAAATTATTTACAGCTAAAACGATTTAATTTTATCGTGCCTTTCTACCTTCTAATTTTTTGCCAAAGGACAAGACTGGAGATGAAAATATATATTGACCCACGCTATAATGAAATATCTTACCTTCAATGATAGCAACCGAATTTAAGAAAGTATTAACCCTGAAATTGGCTCATAGAAAGGGACCTCCTCGTCGCAACATTTTCGGAAAAATGACAGAAAAATCTTATACCAAGTATATAAAGTATTGTATTCATAAAAAAGTTAGCTTAAATAAAACATTTCCAGAGCATTTCTGAGTTGATTGAAACAGTATTACAATAATTGTCTTTCTGACTGTCAGTCTATCAGTCTGTATACAAGATTTCTCAAAACTACTAGAAAGAGCCACGAAATTTTGCAGGGATGTTTGGTCCATTTTTAGAAAGCCGCCATTTTGGTTACGGGGCCTCCATTTTGGTTACGGAGCCTCCATTTTGGTTAACGGATGGGACGATCCGTTAACCAAAACGGAGACTCCGTAACCAAAATGGCGGCTTTCTAAAAATTCGTTTTTCATGGCTTTTGTCTTTCACTGGAACTCTATACCGAGATATACCGTTATTTCAAAAAAAAATTTTTTTTATGTACATACATAAATAATATAGGATATTGTGTTTGTTCTACTGTTTGCAACAAATAGCAAAAAATGTATCGCACTTGTGTGTTTAGAATTGTCAAAAACTAATTTATTTATCTCCGTTCGTCCGTCTGTTTGTTTAACCATATTTGTCTGTGACATGAAACAATGTACCTACCAAAAATCATGTTATTAACCAAACCAGCCCGTATTAAATATATTTAACACAAATTTGATGAGAGTATGATATCGCAAAATGTTTTTCGATTAGCAACCATTAAACATAATCATATTATCGAAATATTCAATAAACACAAAGTATAAAATGCAAAATTGGAAAATTATGTTGGAAACATGCAAATAATAAAACTACTTTAATATTTATTGCCATTGTATGATCGTTAAGAATACATTACCATCACATGCCACGGTATAACAGTAAAAAATATTATTGTGTATCGATAAATCTGAAATTTCAAATATTATTAAATTTTCCTTATTATAAAGGTTTCAGATAAAAACCAACCGAGCAGAAAAAATGATAACGAAGCACTGCAAACTAGGCGATAAGTTTATTTAGTGAGCTGGGCTTTTTCTATTTTTTTATTTTTTACGAAACCCCTTCAATTAGACTTTTACACAATTTCGGCTTGCCTTGCACGATCCCAAATCCACTGAATCAGGTCGGTCCCAGAGGTTTCCCTTTGTTCCCGCCATCTGATTATTACAGTCGCATTCAGCCTATATGAAACTGCCTTCAAACAGAAATTGTATTTACTTGAAAATATTTTTCATTCGTGCGAAGGGTCGGCCTTCTCGCTGCCAATGATTCCATTTTCCTCTTGAAAAGTTTTTGCCTTTTCTACAATCGGTTTTCAAGTTTTTCGCCCTTTCCGACACTTCCCCCTATTCCCGAATTCGACATTTTTCCTCTGTCTGTCGTTGTCTTAATAACCCAGTCACGACTTGGTGTTCTATCGGGATAACATAAAGCTATATCCAATCCTAAATAGATAAGTATTGATCCAATTGTTGCCTTCCTCTTGTTAGATTTACGACGAGAAAAACTAGAAACTGAGCGGGTTACAGCACAATACATACCCCTACGTAGTACCCAAAAGTTGTTTAAAATTCTGTGGCGCACTTCCGGAAACTTCATTTAGATAAGTTTTCAACAATTCCTTCAATTCGTCTTCTATTCATTTTGCCTTCGATTTTTTTTTAAGTAAAATCTCTCCTTCTTCTTTGCAGACAACTGGATTTGGAGGCCTTCCCGATGTCACAGAACACTCGAATATACGGAGAGCTGGATCTATACGACAGGATTCAATATCGAACTCTGAATCGGCGGAAGTTGCCAGTCTCCAAAAGTCAAAAAAACCGGCGGTCAAGACAAGGGCATCGAAACGAAATTATTGCATAGTCAGTTTATCAATAGTAATGACGCTATTATTATGCGCTATATTGACCGCTGTGCTATATCAGTTTTATCTTACGATACCAAGTCGAAATTCCCACGACGAACGACTGCGAATAGTGGAAAGGATATTGAGAGAAGTTCCACTAGTCGACGGTCATAACGATTTGGCCTGGAATGTACGAAAGTACGCCCACAGTAGCCTGGAAATGCTTGATTTGGGACAGGAATTGGATCAGAAGACGGTTTGGCATCGACCGCCTTGGTCACAGACTGATATTCCAAGACTGAAGAAAGGATTAGTAGGAGCACAAATTTGGTAATTAATTTTTATTGTACAGAAATCAAAACCAAAACCATTTTTCTGAATTTAGCTTTTTTTGTATCCATAAAATATTTGTCGATTTTATTTAGGATTTTCGAACCCCACTTCATCCTCTCGTCACGCTTTTTCGCGATTTTTCTGTATGAAATGTGTGATATATTTTATTTAAATATGTGACGTATTTTATCTAAATCTGTGACATATTTTATCGACAGCCCCATATTGCCCTAGTCACCAAATAGAGTGTCTCGATAATTTCAGGTCTCGACTAGATATAAATTGTGATTTTATTCATGGTTAGCCATTAAAATGACACTTGCAGACATCGTTTTTCTAAACATTTTTGTTCCAGATATCAAAAAAATTCTGAAAACTGCTGTTTCCACGGGCAATTCATTGGCACGCCATGAAAAAATCCCAATTTATGTCTAATCGAGACGAAATTTAATTGGCCAAATTGTTTTATTATTGTACGAGATTTAAGTTTCACATTCAACTAAAATTTGGTAGTGTTTAAAATATAACAGAAAAAAATGAAAAAAATCTATCACATTTTTTTCAAAAAAAAAAATTGTGACTTGCAATTTAAAAAAAATACTTCTCAAGATTCACGATAATACCCCATAATTTTTATATCAAAAAGCAATCAAATTTTCCCCACATATTACAATTTGATAAATCACGTAATAATTCTTAAGATTGCTTTAAAATATTTGGAACGAAAATTCCAAGACAAAATAGTTAATTCTTTTCTCCGGACACCAAACATTGCCCAACTTTTGCCTCCTTTGGGAAAAAAAATTTTTGGTGAAAGAAAATTGCTTCTTATTTTCTAAGTCTAAATATAAAAACAACAGAAATTAAATTTACTGCGAAAAGTCGAAATGGAAAAATTATGTCGAAAGGCAATATCCCAATGTCAAACACATTTCAACAGTGACATCAAAATAAAAACTTCCCTTGTACACGAATAAGAGAATTCGAACCTATAGAAGTTTTTTTTTAAAACTTTTAGGAAAATTCCTACTAACATATACATACACGTATCCTACACCGCGAATATATGCGTACAGAAGAAAAACAATCGACAACCTAAAGTCGAAAATTTCCCGAGTACTTTAACTTTAATGGATTTTGTGTGCTCGACGGCACCCATTTGACGGGTAAAAATGTTTTAAAGCAATACAAAATACGACAAGATGGTGCTCAGCAGAGCATATGACGTCTGGCCTTTTTGGAACCCTCATAATTTAAGAAATTTATGCAAAAATTCCTACCCGAAGGCCAAAAAGATGATGATGTTAAAATTTTTGTGTTTTTTTTCTATCTTCCATTTCTAGGTCAGCGTATGTTCCTTGCGAGGCACAGGGATTGGACGCTGTCCAACTGGCATTAGAGCAGATAGATATCATTCATCGTCTCGCTGAGCTTCATCCGAAGGACTTGGCGCTGGTGGTTTCATCACAGGAGATCCTCGTCACCCATCGGCGGGGTATGTTGGCCTCTCTAATTGGAATCGAGGGTGGCCATGCACTGGGCTCGTCCTTGGGGGTCCTGCGATCAATGCACTCGCTCGGTGCCCGCTATCTCACGCTAACCCATCAGTGTGATATTTCGTGGGCTGGCTCCAGCACAATGTCAATGGAAAAGGGATTAAGTCAATTTGGAAAGGCTGTCGTTAAAGAGATGAATCGCCTCGGCATGATGATCGATCTGTCGCATTCATCAGATGCAACGGCTCGTGATGTCCTGGATGTAACGCGGGCGCCGGTCATCTTCTCGCACTCGGCGGCGCGCACCTTATGCAATTCATCACGCAACGTGCCTGACGATATTCTCCGTGCCGTGGCCGATAACGGTGGTTTGATTATGGTGAGCTTCGCGTCTCATCATATCACCTGCGAGGATACATCCGCACTTCAGGATGTCGTGGCTCATATAAACTACATTCGGTCGATTGCTGGTATCCAACATATTGGCATCGGTGCCGGCTACGATGGAATTGAATCACCACCGATCGGTCTAGAAGATGTCTCCAAGTATCCGAACCTTTTGGCAAAACTTCTCGAGGACCCCAACTGGAGTGAGGAAGACATTGCCATGTTGGCGGGTAAAAACTTTCTACGTGTCTTGAAATCCGTTGAAAATGTTCGAGATTACTGGAAACGAGCAGCAATTCCGCCACTTGAAGTTGTTGAACCCATTAAGAAGACACAGTGCACATACATGACATCGTGACATTCGGTGTCGCCTCCAGCAACTGCCACAGGACCTGGAAATATCCCGGGAGCTTTAGCTGGAAGCGGAGCAGCAGCAGGAGGTAGTGCTCGAACAACAACTGGAGTGGGTGCAATCGACACAGCAGCACAGAACCAAACGAAAGTGGAATTTTAAACTGATATCTCGGATCTCGGAAATGAATATTCGGTGCCAAAAAATGAACAAAAAAAAATGCCCCTAAATGGTGTATAAAGAGTCATATAATTTCAGATCGGTAAATCGTGAGAAATGTAATTTCTGATCGGTAAATCGAGTAAAACAAGCGTAAATATAATGGAAATTATTATCGAATGTATAATTTAAAAAAGTTGAATTTTCAAAGGAGAAATATTAAAACAAAAAATAAAAGATAACACACGCAAAGCGAAAAATCATAGGCTTAGATCAATTTACAAATATTATGATTTTATCATGAATTCTGTTTCATTTGTTTAGTGCTAAGTAAAAAAAAAAATTTGCATCATAAGAAAATAGCATTAAGAACTATGAGAATAAAAGACATTGCTGTTGTGATAATTGTGATAAAGCAAATTATTGTATAATGTACTATTGAAATGACTTATACAAATCAAGGAAAAAAAACAAAAAAGATATTAATTAAAAAAATATATAATAATAAACCACACATGCGATTTTTATGTAAGACATGATGAATTTTTATTTAAACATAACGAGAAAAGATTACAGTCAAAAACAAATTTCTATCCGTAAGTATAAATTTTTCTTTAGGTAAGAATCGTAAGTAAGGTAAAGTATTGGCGTCGATTCGGCGAAAGGTCGTAGCATAATCTTCTCTAAACTGAAATAGGGACTCCCGACAAGTGAATTAGTTTAACTATTGGTTAAAACATATATATATACTAGAATTTGGACCCGGCTTCGCCCGGCTAAAAGCGTGAACAGAAAAAAACTTAGGAAAACTAAATTCAGTTGATTAAAAATTAGGTAGCCTGCATGCTGTTCGTTAGTTTTTTCTATTCGGAAAATGATTAACAAACTAACAAAAAATTCCAGCACTTGCATTCGGTATTACTTTACCCCCCTCCGCTTACTCCCCCACCTCTCGGGCTACTTTTTAATGGGTCTGTGTTGGGGCTGGACCCCCGACGAACATCTATGCCAAATTTCAGGCCAATCGGTTCAGTAGTTTCCCCGCGAAAGAGTAACATAGCGCAAAAACTAAGTTTCGAAATCACTTTACCCCCTCCCCTTACTCCCCCCACCTCTCGGGCTACTTTTTAATGGGTCTATATTGGGGCTGGACCCCCGAAGAACACCCCCCTCCGCTTACTCCCCCACCTCTCGGGCTACTTTTTAATGGATCTATATTGGGGCTGGACCCCCGACGAACCTCTATACCAAATTTCAGGCCAATCGGTTCAGTAGTTTCCCCGCGAAAGAGTAACATAGCGCAAAAACTAAGTTTCGAAATCACTTTACCCCCTCCCCTTACTCCCCCCCTCCCCTTACTCCCCCCACCCCTTGCGCTACTTTTCCGTATGCCTATGTTGGAACCAGAACTACCACAGACACTCATGCCAAATTTCAAGTCAATCGGTTCAGCCGTTTTTACGTGAAAGAGGAATAGACAGACAGACAGACAGACAGACAGACAGACACCAACTCATTTTTATATATTAGTATGATTAGTATGATATGATTTATATATATATCGTCGCTTGAGTATATTTTTGCCAAATTCGCCGAAATTTCTTTTTTGAGATTTTTTATATAGGTTTTTTGAGGTGCTCCAAATTGATGAAATCCGCTTTCAAAAATACGTATTAAGATATTCGCCCTTGTTTCCCGCATATACCGAGTTTGCATCCCGATAAAATATATGTTTCCTGTTAGTGATGTTGCTCTAAAATTCACAATCCATTTAATTTGCATCTATTTTAGCTAAAGAAAATAATTTCTCAAAAAAACTAAGTTTTTTAAAAAAATCTAACCATTTTTTTTACGAGGAATCGGAGCTGTAACTAAAATGATTAATTTCAATTTAACCACAAAATAGTAAATTTTACTACTTCTTCTTCCATAATAGCGCTTTTAGTTCACGAGTTTTTTAATATTTTTATAAAGTAAATTTTAAGTTTTCATCACATGGAATTCAATTATGTAAGTAAGGTATCATCTCATCGTTAAGTGGATAAAAAAGCTATGTTTTTTAATCTTGTAATTTCTGAATTGATACGTCTTAAATATTTCTTCTTAATTAAATTTCTACGGCAAAGTATATAAAAAATTTATGGCAAAATAAATCATATTTGTGTTTATAATTAATGAAAAATAATTATTATAAACTCTAATCCAATTTCCTTGATTACTAAATTAAGAATTACAGCACCTAGAAGAATGGAACACCTTTAAAAACAAGTAAGGGGTTTTAGTTCAGAGGCTAGAAATGAATGAAAAGTTTTCTAACGCCAATGTCGACATTTATCGCTGGTGCCATTCCTTTGTATACAGCTGGATAGCATTTAAATTAATTTTTTGCTCCTTAAACCTGATTTATTGCGGGAAACTTAAGGACTTACCTTCAAAATGCCTAAAGAACTTTATCATACAGAAAAAATAATTCATTCAAAGTAAAGTCTATATTTTGTCTTAGATTTTGTTCTGAAAAATCACTTTAGCAACTTAATTTTAATTGACAAAATCATTACGTTAACTTGTGAACGTATAATTTTGAATTTGAATTAATTTTGAAAAGAATACTTTTGTATAATGAAATTCAAGTCATCAAAAATTCAAAAAAAAAAAACAAATTAAATAACGACTTAATCAACATTATACGGCCGACATCTCATCAAAAATTGAATTAATGTTTCAAAACCTCAAGTTATTAAGAAATCTAGATATTATTGCGCAATTCTGGAACTTAAACCAGCTTTCACTGTTGTCATGTCCATCCGTACCTATTTCTTGCTTATTTACTTTTCCTACACCCTTCCTTTTTCGATGGGGATGATTGATTATAAGCTCTCCAAAGTATAAATGGCTTGGTAAGTAACCTTTCTCGACTTTATTAAAAGTGGTAATTATTTTCTTTTAGTTGACACAATAAAGATATTTGTGATCCTAATTAGTGCAAATAGTACTACACTAATTATATCATCATTTAGAGACGTTTGGTTCAATTCTTTAGGCGTGAACACGAATAAGAAACAGAGACAGACGCGGATAAAGTAATTGGATGAGATGTCGAGTTGAGGTAACATCCCCAATTTGTCACCGATATAATCAAGTTACCAACCAAAATAAAGAAATATTTCGTCCTGTAAGCGAAGCCAATTAAATGAAAATGGCAAATGGAAAAAATCTGGCTTTCAAATATCATAGCAAACAAAAGTAAAACGCAAATCTCATCTTTATTATTTTTCGCTATTCAAGTAAATATAATAGTAAAGTATATCTATGAATACAATGTACTTATGTATACATTTTGCCTGTGACTTCGTATACACTTATGCTCCCAAGGCATTCCTGGAATGGGATTTGGCGCCCCTTTTTCTATTAGAAAACTGATTAGGACACAAACACGACTACTTGCCTTCTCCAAACAAGATCTGCTTGTTTCAGGTCGTATTAAATTTTAATAAAATTAAAGCCAAAAAAGCAGAATAAAATATATTTACTTCCTGACCTTCGGGCGGTGTAAATTAGAAGAAGACATTACGAAAAAAAAATTCGAACGTTGAATTGAGAATTGCAAAAAGTTTCGCATGGGGAGTTTATAAAAAGAAAACTTAAATTAATTAAATTTGAGATTATTATCAAAGATTAGTCAATTACTGTAACTTTTTTAACAAATATAAATGTAAATGAACCTAGAATTAGGCGATTTAAAAAAAATGAAACTTTTGAGCAAAATGATATTTTTGAAAAAAAAAAAATAATTTGATGACCAAAATATCTCCATACTGGCAACTCTGACTGAAAGGAATACAATAAAGGGCATACCTCTCAAACAAGTGTAATTTGATAAAATCCGGTTTATTAGATGAGGAGTTTCAATTTAATATGTAAATAAATAAATAAATAGATTTCAATTACAAAATAGTTAATTTCAATTACAAAAACAATCAATTTTACTACTAAGTAAATGTGTTATTAAAATAATTAATTAATTTTATTAAATCTTTTATTAACCCTAATCCGTATTTTGTGTCAATTTGACACATGAAATACTTTTAAGTAACTTTAAATGAGATACGGATGAGGGTTAAAATAGAAAATTTCCCAAATTCTAATAAAATTATTTCCAAATGGTTTTCAGGTATAAAAAAGCTATTACGCATCGGGAAGATTTCCGGAAGGACCCTTGAAAGGATAACGTGAATACCTCGATTTAAATTTCTCTTGTAAAGAAAACGTAAATACCTCGTTTTATGGGTCGCTCAACACGAATCAAACGTCAAAATTTGAAAATTTTCCGAAGCTTCTGTAAGGATAACGCTATTTTCTAAAACGCACAGATTGAGGTTTTGAAATCTGTTTATGCCGATAGTTAATTTGCGGTTTTCCTCTTTATATTTGAGGATAAAACTGTTTTTTTGAATTCCCAACTGGATTCAAATGTAAAATTTTGTAAATGAAACCAAAAAAAAAAACCAAAATTATTTCCGCTTCTCAAATTTTAATTAAATTTGTTCAGTTTCTGTATTTCAAACTTTTCTATGATTTTAAATAAAAACCTTCTTTTAAACCTGCTCATCTAAACTTTTTCAACCAGAAAACTAAAAATAATTTTAATTGGATCGTTCTATGAATGTCTGTCGATTATTTGCGTATAATTTTTCAGCATAGTTTCCAGGATTTTAATGAAGTACTAGTTTAATGAATTGAAAACTCTCTGATGAGATGATATTTTAACGATTTAACTTACGTCAATATTTTTTAGTTTAATTGTAGTTTTGTAGTTTTAGTATTTATTGAAATAATAACAAAAAACTTATTTATGAACAAGTTCTGGTTTATTCTTGAAATAAAGTTTTACATTTCATCTCAATTTCTTCATCTGCAAGAAATAAATGTTCAGAAAGTTTATCTTATTCAACTATACAATTCACAGTTTGTATTGTAAATGAATTTAGGTATGAAATTTAAATTGAATTTTGTGGTGGCTGCACTAAGAGCAGTTTATTAGATTCAGTTGTACAAATCTAAACGCAAACTTTGAGCAAAATAATTGAATTAAACACTGGGAACCATTTATAGAACAATAAGTGCCAACTTTATAAGATTCGAGTCCAATGTAAGTCAATTTTCGTCTGTATTCCCAATATTTAATAAAACTCAACAATTCAAATTGTTATTTTACTAATCATCCAGAATTCATTGGACCTTTACAACTAAATTTAATTTCCTGAATGATCATAAAATAACTATATTATAAAAGATTTTCATGTTTAGTAAGCAATTTTATGACTGAAAACTTAATTACTTACAAATCTACAGGGTGCGCCATCTATTCCTCCGGTATGTAAACATTCAATAACTTCGCCATTTGTCAACCGATTTGCTTTCCTAGACACGTTTTGGAAACGTCAAACCAGTACAATTTTAACCATGAACCGCTTCACACCGAAAGAACGCGCCGAAATAGTGACGATGTACATTGAAAATAGTCGTTCAATTGTGCTAACTCAACGTGCATATCGTGCAAAATATCGTGGCAAAAAAGCGCCTACCGACAAAACAATTCGGGCGCTGGGTAAAAATTTCTTTGAGCATGGAACAGTAGGCAATCTAACCTATAATCATCCACGCCCAAGACGTTCCAATGAAATTATTGAAGCCGTGAGAGAGAGTGTTGCCCAGGACCCAAATGTCTCGTATCGCCACCGAACTCAGCGGTTGAAAATGAGTGGAACCACGTTGCGGCGCATTTTAAAGGACGATCTCCATTTGTTTCCTTACAAAATACAACTAACTCAAAGAATATTGGCAACAGACAAGTCGCGTCGTATAGAATACGGCAAATTAGTCGGCCGAATGTTGGAAACCATGCCGGACTTTTGGATGCAAGTTTTAATGACCGACGAGGCACATTTCACTCCCTCTGGCGGTGTTAATAAACAAAATTGCCGCATTTGGGCGACAGAAAATCCTCACGAGATTCATGAAATACCATTGCATGATCGAAAAGTGACTGTTTGGGCCGGCGTGTGCGCAAAAACCATCATTGGGCCATTTTTCTTCAATGAAGGTGAAACAGTTAATGGTAATCGATATCGGTGGATGTTGGCACATTTTGTGTGTCCGAAAATGCGTGAAAAAGGTCTGACTGACTTCTGGTTTCAGCAAGACGGGGCGCCATGCCACACAGCGGACCAAACAATACGGTTTTTGCAACAAAAATTCCCTAGACGTGTGATATCGAAAAGAGGCGATATTGACTGGCCACCAAGATCCCCTGATTTAACCCCCCCAGACTTCTTTTTGTGGGGTTATTTGAAGAGTAAAGTTTACGCCAGCAACCCGAAGACCATTGACGAGCTCAAGACCAATATTCGTGCCGAAATAGCTGCCATACCGACGGAGATGCTCGAAGAAGTGATGGAAAATGCCCGAAAAAGAGCACAGTTTGCGGTGGCCAATAAAGGTGGTCATTTGATCGATGTTGTTTTCAAAAAGTAGTCCACATAAATTGTAAAGGATTGAACTAAATAAAAAAACACCATTTTTTGCAATCTATTGTTTCTTTCAAAAGTTATTCAACATTCTCATACCGGAGGAATAGATGGCGCACCCTGTACATAATTTAAATATTTTTATACCCGTATGGTGAAACCAAAGAGTATATTAACTTTGCCTTTATGTTTGTAACGCAAATTTCCCGTCATCACACACAAAAATGAATTATGCTACATTTACACGAATGACAAATTTGTCATTTTTTTCTTGTCATTATGTTAATTCCCGTGTAAATGGCATAATTTTTGTAATTTTTTCTGTCAGAAAATGTCAATCTCTCATAAAAGAATGAACTTGTCCATTCTTTTATGCCAGATTGTCATTCGTACAAACGCAATATTAGTTATGACAAAAGTTGAATACTAATCAAAAAAGTGCAAGAACAAAAGTTATTTAGGATATGATTCTACATAAAACTTCCATTCATGAAAATTCGATTGGAATGAATTTTAAAAAATCTTATTGGAAAGTTTGTCTTCAAAGTGGAATTTTGGTACAACTGTTCGAATTTTGATATGAATATCACCATACGGGTTTTTAATAATTGCCAGATTGGCAATTATAGCTTTTGTTCTGTTATAAATAACACAGTTACAAAAAATTCCTCTAAAATTCAAAATTCCCAAAATATTTTCTCTCAAATTTTTTGTCCGATTTTCTGGCATAAAATTTGGTTAGGTCAGCGAGTATCACTTTCTTAAATACCATAAAAATCTTATGTAGACTGCGGTGAGTTTTTCGTAACCAATGCAACTTAAAATCCAATTAAATACGGATTAAAAATCTTTGTCTGATGGTTACATACCATTTATTTATTGAGCTTCGTTAAATTACAGCTAAAAAATAAGCAAAAACAAATAAATTCCATAATAATTGATGGCAAAAAAGTCGGCCAATCAAATTTGTTGTTCAGAGATTCAATTCGCCCCTCAAAAATGTGGCAACAAGAAGAATTTAGTATTTTCCATATCTTGATATCGAGTTTTTATTCCTACAACATACCTTCGACATAAATGAAAACCCCTAATAAGCCTATTATATTTTCTGTCTTAAATCCATCAGATCCTGCCTGTAATCAGTTTTTACTTTCCTCTTCTATTTATAGAAGGAAAGTATTGTATTCATGGCGGAGATCTACTAGAAACAGGAGCGGATAGAAAATTTCTCCGAAATCCGTTTGAGGCAAAATTATGAGGATGTCCGTGGATCTGTCTGTCGGTCTGTTCGTTGTACGTATCTAAAATAACTCGACAACGTGTTGACTTAGCGACTTGAAATTTTTTGTAAATGAGTTTTACAAAAATCATAGTTTTCTATCAACCTATGGAAAAGTAACGGTAACTATAACGAGTACGTTCCACACCTCCCAAATTTCTCGGAAATTATACGCTTTTGGGAAAAAATGAATATGACAAAATTTAAAGGATATAAAATTTTCTACATTTTTTGCTTTAACGGTTTATATATATATCTAACGGTTCTCGACATATTTCAAAAAAGTTACGTTTTTTGAAAATTTCTCTGAAACTATGCGCTTTTGTAGAAGAATCCATATAACCAAAATCAAGGGACATGGAATTTCCTGCATTTTTCCCTTTTAACTGTTTTTACATATCTTTAACGGTTCGCAAGAAACTAAATATGGCAAAGGAAAGTTTTGTGTTGATCACAACTGAAATTTTTTTCTTTCCGCGTAGGCTGATATTTAAATGTATGGACCGAAAAAAAAATTGAGCTTGCAAGCGGATATTACTTTCATATTCGTATAATGGATGGATATTATGTGAAAAATTTCTCAGCACAACAATCTAAAAGGTAGCACATTATAGGTATGTCGAGTAGTCTTTCTTCTCCCCAAACATATATGAATAATTCATTATTGTTTTTAAGTTAAAATGTTTTCTTCCTGCTTTAAATATTTTCCACGTGAAACGTGAATTTCATCGATTAAATTCAAAGGAGTCTTGTAATTGTTTATTATTGTTACGCTCACAACCAATATCTGTTTATGATGGCTCTTCAACGGAAATACAGATAACCTCCTATAACACGGTTGATATGTTTCTGGAACATGTCGTGTTGCAAGAAACCGTATTATAGGGGATTCAGAGTCAGTACAAAAAGGGGGGTTAAGTTCCGGAAATTTAAAAAAAAAATGAATTCTTATAAGAAACTTCATTTTTACTAAAAAAAAATATGACCATATACATATGCATAACAAAAACTTTTTTGTAAAAAAAAAAAATATTAATCAAAAAATTTAGTTTTGCAAAACTATTTCTATCTTATGCATTTTAAACTTTTTTAAAGATCCATTAAAATTTCCCGTTTATATCATTTCGAATTCAATTTCTCTTTAAAACTGCTTTTTAAATCACATTTTGCACGAAAAATTGTGATTTACGTGTATACATTTAATTTAGTCCAATATAAAAACTTATTTTACATTCACAAATATGATAGTTTATCAACAATGTGACAAACCAAGAGTATTAAAATTTTAACTAACTCTTTTAGGCGAATCCTGCTAGACACCGGCTGCTGCTTCACTAGCATTTGGTTTTTATAAAACAGAATAGGAGAACATGCAGTGAAAGTTTCTCATTAGATTTTTACGTTTTTTTTCTGTAAAACTGTGAAGTCAGTCCATTAAAAACTTTAGCTTCGTTGTACGATGCCAAAAACTTTTAAATGTCTGAAATTTATGGCAGAAAGATATTTTCTCTCTACGAACGACCACAATCAGGTAAAACTTTTCTACGGATATTATACAATACATATAATGTGTTATTCTTTTTTTTTAAAGTTGCGACTAAATATTTTTGCTACTTTGAAAATCGTAACGGAAATTTATATTGTATAAATATGAAATCGTAACTTGAATCTGTCTATTCAAAGCAATATGTTTGATGGGTTTCTTCATATTTTGAGTAATTTTATAGCAAATCCAAACCCAAATACTGCATTCTTCGTTATCACAAAACCAAAAAACGTTAAGCGATTTGGCATGGCATTAGAAAACATGCCGAGAAGAAGGAGTGATCCGATTGAAGATTTAATAGATCAAAGAAACCTATTCGCATTTATTGTATACTAAAAAAACATGGGGTCGTGTGAATAAAATCTAACCAATGATTTTACTAGCAGATTGGCATATATGAGTAAGAAATTCCATACAATTTTTTTATTGAATGTAAAAAATTCCTAGTATTTGCTAGATTTTATTTAACTCGTTGGCTACCAGCCAAAAAAACGCTTACTCCGCTAGTATCTATACACTGGGAAAAAACGCAAAAATCATTTCTGTACTTTGTGAGTCACCAGTGAACACAAGATCAATACAGACAAAAACGAACTCCATGCTCCACAAAAAAACCCCTTTGTACCGCACGAGCGACTGCACTCAACCATGGAACTTGAGAAACTGACGGTAATGACAATAGTGTGTGTACACCGGTGACTCACATGGTAGCCAACGTGTTAAAAATCTCATCGATTTTTTTTCGTATTTCTCCTTAGATTTTTTTTTAAATGTTTGAAAAAGCTGAGTTTTTTTGTTTTAAGCGAGCGGTAGTATGACGACCGTGTCGATTTCCATACAATGAAAGCGAAAGTTAGCGTTACGCATTTTACCGGCAGCCCCTATTGCAAATATCATATATTTTTAATGCATGTAAGCTAAAAAATTCTATAAGTTTATTGGTTAGTCTGATTTAATGAAGCTCTAACTAGAAAAACTTAATTTTTGGTTCAAGCTGAACTTATTGTCATCTTTTGTGATAGTAAATTGCCAGAGAGAAACTCCTTGTATATACTTCGTTGGGGCGCGTACATAAATCTGATGCCAAAGTAAAATTTTTGACACAAAAATGGCTCAAAAAAACTTTTTATTAAAGCCATTAAAGTCAAATATTTGCTGAACAATATTTACAAGTGTGCGTTTCTCTCAGCATTTCATCAAGTGGCATATGACACACAGGATTAAATAACTAGAATGCCTCTATACCTTTCGTATTCGTTTTACCATAAAATATTTTTAGTATTCTTGACATCGTAGGTACTATTTTCAGTAAATAACAAAAGGTTCTTATCCTGTAACAATAGCTCTTGGACTATAAATTAAGAAAGCAGATTACCTGAAAACCCTTTTTGTTGTTATTGTTATTTTTTCCCGTTGATAAGAAAAGCTTCATATATGTTTAAGCTTTTTCATAAGGGTTTCACATTCCTGCCTATACGTGCGTTTCAGTTTTATTTTTTCCCATTTTTAAATTCTCCAAAAACCTATCTAAATTCTAAACATATCTATGGATATGGCTTAATGTTGAGAATTAGTATATAGCCCAACGCCTACATACATTCTCAACGACTCAAATATACTACAAAACGGCTACACATCTGTTAATATCAATATGCTTTGGAGTTTAATATATGTGTAGAAGATACTAGAATTTCATATTTTAACTTGTTCTGTATTAGTGCTTGGAAGGATTTTAACGCATCTTGTTGTGTCATATTCACCCACATAAAACACCCCCAAACGAATATCTTATTACTCACCTGAGACCGGATCACATTTGAATTTCAAAAGAAATTTTTATCCAGGTTTAAATTGAAAATTTAGATTTCTTTAATGTAATTTAGAAAATGTAACCCGAAAATATTTTTCATGTATAAAAAATCAAATTTACTTCTCAATGGCATGGTATCTTAAAGTCAAATAATATGCGATTTAAAATATAAAACTTTTGCAGATTCGATTATTTTTTCAGGTTTTTGACTTTCCCGGTAAATTTTAACCTTGAATAATTCCCCTGAAAAAAAGTTACGTGAACCGTCGCCATAAACCACAAGAACTCACATTTTAAATTCGATATTGTTTTAATAAAAATAATTTTTTGTTCCAAACAGTATTTATTTTTTTAAAGCTATAGGTATTAACTAATATAACAAAAATCAGAACTTAAATAAAATACAGTGTAACTCAGCGATAACGGACTCTGTTATAACTAGGGTGACCATATTTGTTTGGAACAATCCATGACAAAACCGAATTATACTGCACAATAATTCATTTGATTGCAAATTATTTTAATTCGTGAACAATATTTCGGTTTGTAAACACAATTTCAGTTTTTGGATAGACATGTGTCAAAAAAAAAGTTAAGCAGAGGTTTAGTGAATAATGTGTAAGCAAATTAAGTCAAAATCCCCGACTGAATTGAAAAACTGCCACCCTCACAACACTAGAGGCTGTGAGGTTATGGTAGCCCGTCGCTGTGGTTGAGAGGTAGCTGAAGCGTCAGTAAGTGTGTGACATTGCTCACAAACGGAAGTGGATCTGACCCTAGGCTTCAGGAATCGTCCAACAAGGGGCGCAGCGGCGGGTTTCACCAAAGTAATAGGCAGTTCTACAGATTGGTATTTTTCATAAATTAAAAAGAAGAAAATAAATTGTGTTACAAATGTAAAAGATGTAAGTCGAGTGGTGTGAAAGCGATGTGGGAGAAAGAAATCGTTGCACCAAAAAATAATTGTCTGATTTTTTTTCCGGGCGGGGCTTCGCTTTCAAAATAAGTATCCTCCACTAGCTCTCTCCTATAGCAAATGATGACTTAAGCCTGTTAATAAAAATTTATGGAAAAACCCGCCATATTTACACCTCTATTGTAAAAAATATTATATTTTAAGTCATTTCCCGAAGATATACGTAAATATCCAGTGCATACTAATAATACTATAACTTTTTTATGCGACCGTAATAAGGGAATAGTTGGGAGATCTAATTACTTTTGAACTACATACTCGCTACTACATACCCTCAGACAGAGTTTTATCATACACCACGATTTATTTTAACATGACAATTCTTAGAAATCTATATACCATTTAAAAAGGATGAGTATACACCTTACGTTCATGTTGTCTTAGCTCTTTCCGGACCACAAACAGAATGCTTTACCTTTGATATAAATGATATCCGTTCGTCATCGTACCGAAAAGAAGTGCAAATTATTTGGAAGGAATTTCCCATTAAATATTTCATTTCAAAAGGAAAAGACAGAAACGCTTTAATCTACTTAGTTCCCCATCCCATTACTCCATTTATGCAGAACGCTGTAAATGTAATACGCAATAGAGGTAAAACGTTCAATGTGAAACGGAAAGCCATAATAATGTCGACCTAAAATGATCAAAATTCATGTTTGGTGTTATATAAATATGGTCAATTTTCTATACGAATATCCTATTCTCATCTTCAAATGAAAAGCCCCATTCCTAGATCTCACATTTGCTTGAAAATTTTATCCCGATTCGGATTAGTCATTTAGAGTGGGACTAAAATGATAAGAGCCGAAATGCGGTCAAGAGAAAATGTTTTCAAGTCATGTATGGGTGAATTTTTGATTAAATATAATCGTATTCTCAGGATTCATACGAAGGCCAAAAATGAATAGATGATAAGCATGCAGGAAATCGAATTATGTAACGAAAGGTACGATGATGATATCGTGATGATGATGGTAACGTTGTTATTCAGGAATGAACATATGACTATAGAATAATACATGTATTACCAGTGTATGTATACTACATTGTAAAATAAAAAATTCATATTGGTTACGACGACACATGTAAATATATTTATTTATATCAATTTAGTAGGTATAGATAGAACGTGTACACAAAGCCACTCTAACTAGATTACGAGTATTTTCTTTCATATAATAGTCTATCAAGTAAGACAGAGAAAACAAGGCTATTGGGCATAGAAATTTTGTTTGAAGACTGAATATTCCGTTTCTGATCATATAAGGAATTTATAAACAACCATCATTTGCAGATAATAGCAATTAGGGAAACAATTCCATATACACAATAAAAATCCCTTTTGGGTTTTCATAAAAGCCTTATAAGTAATCGCAATAAAACTAAAACTAGCATGTGACTGCAAATAATCACCGAAAACTAAGATTCAGATTGAGTTAAATGTTATTTGCTATTTTATTAACATTTCTACTTACAGGTCTCTAATAAAATGGAATCCCTTAAGAAGGTTAAAATACCCCTTGAAGCATCTTTAAGTCATTCACAAGTTCCTCAAAAGGATGTCTTGGACATAATGTCTTAAGTGAAAATCAATAAAATGAGTACAGGTGGTTAAAATATCTCGGACGATGGAAATTTTGTTTAAACATGGATGTAAGTGGAGTATCATAGGAGAACGACATAACAACTAATACAGTAAAATTATTCCAGATCTTATCTTTGCATTTACTTTATAGTTTATACAATGATAAGTTTTTAAAAAAATGTGATGCAGGTTTTTTTTTGGGTTCTTTTTGAACTACGTGTTCTTTTGGCAATAGATAGGGTGACCATACGTTGCTCAACACTAACGCGCTCAAAATATCGACAGATTTTTAGTGTCGAATCTGCACGGTACGAAATGATTCGATTTACGATTGAACGTTGGGAAATACTGAAAACTTAATTCCAAACTGACTGCTGTGTTGCCGAAACAGTGCGAATTTTGAAAAAAAAATTCCGTCAAAATAATGCACCAATCCCTGTACGCATGTTTGTGAAGATAGTTCGTAAGATGAATGCGCCAAAACACGAGAACCTCAACCCGCCACAGATCTCAACAAGGTAAAAATTTGTTAATCGGAAGTGTCCAAATGGAGGGCATAGGTTAACATGGGGGAAATGAGTAAAAGAATCTTAATTGTAATGAACTGAACACAACGCAAAAAATTTCAACTCGATATCTCAAGCGATGTAGAATCTAGCCAAGGAGGAGATTTGAGGGGGTGGGTCAATAGAGGGGAAGTATGTAAAATGTCCTTCCTGGCATTGTACTGAACACAACACAAACAATTTCAGCTTGATATATCAAGCTATGTAGAATCTAGCAGGGCAGGGGATATTAAAGCATAGCGCCACGGAGGGAAATTTGCAGCGTGGTCCAACCAGAAACTTTCTCTACAACCATCTCTTTGGGACGACCAAAATCGGTCAACGCAGTAAAAAGTTAGGGGTGAACATACATTTAAAAAAAAGCACATTCAGGTCGAATTGAGAACCTTTTCCTTTTTGGAAGTCGGTTAAAAAAAGTAAAACCAGTTAGAGATACAACTTTTGTGTAATAGTTATTGGACCATAAATCTTGAAATGGTCGGGACAATTCCGGATGAAGGCATGTTGTCTCGCCTTCACGAAAACTAAAATTTTGTCCCGGATTTTTCAATTCAGTGTTATAATTTATTAAACTTTACTATCCAGTGTTATGATTATAAACTCTACTTCGGTTGGGAGCCGCTATAAATTACATTTTTTTCGCTTGCGGCGCATTTTTTCAACGATAGTATTTTTAATTTTATTTTAAATTTTTAAATCTTTAATATTCATCATCCCTATAATGAATTTTTGCTAGAATTTTTATTTATCCTTAAAGACATGTCACGATAATAGTATTTTTAAAGGTTATCCACAAAAAAATTCTTCAGCCCAATGCTGGTTATCCTAAAAGGAAACGCAGCAAAAAGAAAGAATATCCAATTTAATTTTCTTGGCCCATATTTTTTGTACTAAAAAATCTTCTCTTCAACTCAGTATGCAGCACAGAACAATAGAAATAGAATTTATATCAAGTAGCTTTTAAGTACGTTTTATTTGACAGAGCAAGTTTCTTTGTTGCTAACATGAAAGATAACCAAATTTGCAAAACAATTTTTGCTAGAAATGAAAGTAGGACGACGTCATCGTTTCAGGCAAGAAGAGTTCTTATTTTTTCAATTACCACCAGTATGAAAAAGAGCAACAAAAACAGCAAAAGTGTATTTAGTTTCGTTTCTTATTATTATTTTTTTTGTAATTTGAGATGTCCTTTGATTCGAAAGACATTAAATAAATAAATAACGAAAAGAAATAAATAAAAGGATTTATTTTGCCTGTTGTTCCGCTTTAAAAAAAAATAAAGAAGGAAGGAAAGTTTGTTTTGGAAGTGTTTCTCACACGTACACAAACTCGAGGCAAAGGGCAATGTGACAGATGGTAATCGTGCGTGATCCGCATTCCCAAACGTAACTTATGGTTTTAGGTTCAGTGTACCATTTTGTGGTGAGAACTTTTTCAATAGCAACTTAGTCGTTAAACTTATTTCAAAATAAAATAAAATGTAGCCTTACTAAGGCAGAAAAAAAATCCCGAATATCCCCACGACACCGAAAAAAAAGCTGCAAGCTGGTGAAAAATTGCTAAAAGAAACACCTGAAAAAAATGCGACTATGGTTGAATAACTGCTGCCATTGCCTATCTAAACTGTTGGCAATGTCAACGTATTCGTTGGCTTTATAAAGCTAATTTTTGGCATAAAGAACTTCAATGAGAAAATTTTATTATTTACGTGACGATAAGTTCTTCCAAGGAATGCCATTTTATAGCGAATCGTGAATTGAATATTTTAGAGTTACAAAAAAAATTGAATAAACATTTTTAATGCCTGTACAAGACGTTTATTACATTTTTACTTTATTCAAAATGAATAGTTGAATTAAGATTTCAGTTTAATGTTCAAGTCATGCATTTTAAATCGTTTTCCTACTTTTTCTGTTAATAGGTTTTTCTATACCCAACAAAACAAGAAGAAGAGAGCACTGAGAGAAATGCAGGACTATTTTAGCAAGTATCTTACATTAGATGTCTGTTTACCTACAGATGGCACTGTCAACTTATTGTAGGATAACAAGGAAAAAAATTATTTGGAGAAAATTTCATTTTGAAATCCTTGTTATGAAACATGATTATACCCGTATGGTGAAGCCAAAGGGTATATTAACTTTGCCTTACCGTTTGTAACGCCAAGATCCCGTCATCGCACAAAAAAATGAATTACACCAGTGTGTTTAGAATGATAAAAAAAAGTTGAATTTAGCATGTCCGTCCGTCTGTCTGTCCGTCCGTCTGTCTGTCTGTCCGTCCGTCTGTCTGTCTGTCCGTCTGTCTGTCTGTCTGTCTGTGGCGCGGATTGCGGGCGCACGGTTTGAGCTAGAGACTTGAAATTTTGCGCAGATTCGTTTTTCTTAAAATGCGAGGCTAAGTTCGTAAAGGAGCCGCTCCATTGCCATGACTTTTTCCCATGACAAAAAAATGCAGGAAACTAGAGCAAGATAGACTTATGTAGATCTAAAAAGGAATGACTGAATACAAGGTAAACGTTTTCCCTTCCAGTTTAACAACTTTATAGCAATCATAGCAAACCTTATGCTATGAATATAATGTTCAAATTGGCATGGTAACAAAGCTTTTGACTATGCATGCGAAGGAGAAAAAGCTTTTAAAATGACATCACGCTATAATAACAGTTTGAAGGTGTCCGTGCTTACTATTCACTTACAGGGACAAATGTGATTGTAGTAGAAATCGCCATAAAATCGCCATAACAAAAGAGGGGAAATTATTTTTGCATTTGCCGACAAATTTTTGCAGTTGATTCTTATCTCCCTTTCTCGCCAAGGCATCTTCACATAAATGTGTCTCATTTTTTTTGTCATGGGAAAAAGTCATGGCAATGGAGCGGCTCCTTTAATGGGCAAAAATGGACCATTAGGGGGGGTACCCCCCATACGAACGAAAACGGTTTTTGTGAATATCTCGAAAACGGTGCATCTTATCAAAAAAGTCCAAGAACAAAAGTTATTTAGGATATGATTCTACATAAAACTCCCATACATCAAAATCCGATTGGAATAAATTTTAAAAAATCTTATTGGAAAGTTTGACTTCAAAGTGGAATTTTGGTACAACTGTTCGAATTTTGATACGAATATCACCATACGGGTCTCCAATGATTGCCAGATTGGCAATTATAGCTTTTGTTATGTTTTTTCCTTATAATTTTCCGCAGATTTGTCCACTCAGGAAATTCATTCAAGGAATTTTAATCTTAGAAAAGAGACACACGTGAACGAGTTTATAAGCTGAAAGTTGAAGGCTGTAGTGAAAGCAGATACATTTCAAATAACGCATATATTCCCGGGAATTCAGTCTAATGCCTGGAGCCCAATGAACGCAACGCGAACGCAGAAACTGTCACTTACAAGTTTGTTCCATAGAAATCATTTGAAGTGAGCACAGTAAACGCAGTGAACGCAACTACAACGCAAAAGTTTGCAAACTTCTAACTTTGCCACAGCAATTCTGCGTTGACAGTTCATAAAGTGAAGTTGGGGAAATGTCGTTCGAGGAAAAATTAATAGCCTTACTGCAATAACATACAAATAACAAAGATAAAGACCCACAAAGCAAATTATCGCTTCAAAATTATCCATTTTTGTAATTTTGCCAATTTTATACCACTTTATATTATGTCACTTGTACTACTTCACGAGATACCATTGGGCTCTGCCGCTGAAATGTTGCGCTGCGTGACAGTTTCTGCGTTTTAGTTGCGTTCATTGGGCTCCAGAGGTAAGAATTTGTTAATAACAATACGCGATCGTTCAAAACAAATCGGTAAGGTAAATTGACTGGATAGATGGAAAACGTTTATTTCGCAATCGAGCATTTCATATTTAACAACATAATATTAGCAAATTACCTAAAATCATTCTGTATACCTGAATTTGCAGCAACACAAACCATCTCAATCTACAATCCCTCCTAAATTGTGCAAAATAAATTGAAAATCCAAAAATATATTGTTTTGCCTATGCCTGTTTAATCTACAGAAAATAATTAATGCGCATTTGAATGAGTTACATATGTATTACTTATACTAAACGTAAATATTTCACACATTCATCACTTAATTTAGCTAGATAGAATTTCCTACAAATGAGTAATAATCAAATCCAATTTTGGATTTATTTACAACAAAAGTAGTTTTACCAGTAACACTATGGGAATTTTATTGTCATATAAATACAATATTAAATATAAAAATATGTAGAACCGCAATTAAGCATATTTTGTTGCACTAATTCAACCACAAGACATTTAACATATCTGAATACAGAAAAAGGCTTGCATTTTTGAATGTGTTTGAGTTTCAATTTTGCAAATCATTGTAATTTTCGTTACCTGAGATTAAATTGATCTTAAGCCGCGTTTTGCAAATTTTTCAGGAAAGCCATTTTTGAAATTCTAGTCATTATGAATAATTGTATTCATAGCAAACCATATGTTTTACTTTTGATTGGTCGAAATTTGAAAGCTTACGCACGCTTTGACGCGTCATTGTGTTTTCGCTAGAAAATAGAGTGGCAGATTTGGACTGAAATAGACAGATTTGGACTTAGGATAGTTCTAAACTCAAGTGACGAAATATCAGTTTTTTTTCTCAATTTTCCTACTCAGTTTTTGACAAAATCATAAAATTAAACTGCTTTTTTGAATATAATCGAACAGTTTGGTTTGCAGTTTTCAAAATCATTATCACAAGTAGAACACGTGAGATTTCACAGCACAATACCATGAAATTTTATATCAAAATATCATTAATACAAAACACTTTTTATCAAATTAAGTCATCAGAACATATTTATCTGAGATCAAAGAAGTAATATTTATAACGACTAAATACTAAGAAAGAACATTATCGTAACATTCTTTCAGTAATGAAATTCAAAATAAACAAAAATTCCATTCCTTTCCGATGAAAAATGAGTAAACAATTCCCGCAAATTAAATTTAATTGAATGGTTTAAAGAGAATGTGAAATGCTGAAAACCTTATTAAACTTAGTTCATTTCTCTTTTAGTTTCAAATACAACCGTTTTTATGAATGCTAAAGAAAACTTCTTAAAACGTAATAAAAAAATGTATTATGGTCAGCATATGACTTTCTTGTAAGCATAAAAAAATTCCCGTAATATTTAATAAAAAATATTTAATAAAAGAACTTAAAAGTGTTTAACATAAAAACTGGTTTTAAGGAGCTCAGAGTTACACAAAAAAGGAAATCCTATTAAACCTTCTTATGAACAACTGATCCGTTTTCGCAATATCGGAACGTTTTGTTGAACAGGAAATATTCACATTATTCAAAAACTACAAAATTAGTTTCGAGTCACACATTTTTTTAATTATTTTTTTACTGTATTTTTTTTATTTATGCTCTTTTAGTAGTTATTTTTACAACAGTTCCTCCTGAAGAAAAGATATTTTGCAGATTGTTAATATATGGAAATACTTGCAACGGGTTAGATAGTGGGATAGATATTTGAAAGCTATCTGAAAGCTATCTCGGATTTTGGTCTGAAGGTATTTGGTTTGGTACGATTCCATGTATAATTATAAAAACAACTAATAAAAACAACCCGCTTCAATGCTTATAAAGCATTTATTATTTTCTGATGACATTTAAATTTTAATGAAAATCGTTTAAAAAATCAAAATAATGTTGTGATTTTTGTATTTTTATCATTAACGTCTTTTATTTTAGCTCTTGGTTAATGGCATGTTGATTCCAAACATTAAATACCATTCCCGATGGTAACAGTGAAGGAATCTGACTATTGCTTTTTGCAAGCAACGGCCGATATGACCCAAAACAGCAATAAACAACATATGTCCTGGCCAATGTTTAAACAAACCTGACTTTCAAAATAAGCAAAAGAAATGGGACGAATGAGTCCCAATACGTAGGTTATACGATTTGTAACGTTAATACTTTGGGCATGTGACGATTTTCATGGGAAGTATATTCGCATTTTTGTCTCTAATAGAGTTAAAAAACATAACAAAAGCTATAATTGCCAATCTGGCAATTATTGAAAATCCGTATGGTGATTTAAGTGAACAGTTGTATCAAAATTCCACTTTTAAGTCAAACTTTCCAATAAGATTTTTTAAAATTTATTCCAATCGGATTTTGATGTATGGAAGTTTTATGTAGAATTATATCCTAAATAACTTTTGTTCTTGCACTTTTTTGATAAGATGCACCGTTTTTGAGATATTCATAAAAACGATTTCGTTCGTATGGGGAGTACCCCCCTAATGGTCCATTTTTACTCATGAACGAACTTGGCCTCGCATTTTACGAAAAACGGATCTACTCAAAATTTAAAGTCTCTAGCTCAATCCGTGCGCTTGCAATCCGCGCCACAGACGGACATACGGACGCACGGACGGACGGACAGACGGACAGACAGACGGACGGACATGCGAAATTCAACTTTTTTTATCATTCTAAACACACTGGTGTAATTAATTTTTTTGTGCGATGACGGGATCTTGGCGTTACAAACGGTAAGGCAAAGTTAATATACCCTTTGGTTTCACCATACGGGTATAAAAAGATCTGAAAGGGTTAAAAATAGAGATACTAATTTTTGGATTATACTGGCATAAATCCCCCGATTCTAGAGTTTTGCATAGGCACACAATATAATTTCGAGACTTCAACGTTCAGATGGGGGTCCTAACTAGTTGGAGACCTTACCAGACAGATGGTGGCCGCATTAACCGAATGAAGGCCCCATATTAAAGCTGCAATTTTCCACCTGTATTTATCTTGATTTTGGGGCTCCCGCAAATCGGATTGGGTGTTCATAAGGTAACAGTGAAACGTTCATTTTATTCAAACATTCATTTAGTTTTGCACCTCAATGTTGCATACATCAAAATTCAATGATTTAAAAAAAACAACTTTAGAATATTTCAGTTTAAAGTATTTTCCGGATTTTTATACCCGTATGGTGAAACCAAAGGGTATATTAACTTTGCCTTACCGTTTGTAACGCCAAGATCCCGTCATCGCACACAAAAATGAATTACACCAGTGTGTTTAGAATGATAAAAAAAGTTGAATTTTCCATGTCCGTCCGTCTGTCCGTCTGTCCGTCCGTCTGTCTGTCCGTCCGTCTGTCTGTCTGTCCGTCTGTCTGTCTGTGGCGCGGATTGCGGGCGCACGGTTTGAGCTAGAGACTTGAAATTTTGCGCAGATCCGTTTTTCGTAAAATGCGAGGCTAAGTTCGTTAATGGGCAAAAATGGATCATTAGGGGGGGTACCCCCCATAGGAACGAAAACGTTTTTTGCGAATATCTCAAAAACTGTGCATCCTTTAAAAAAAGTCCAAACACAAAAGTTATTTAGAATATGATTCTACATAAAACTCCCATACATCAAAATCCGATTGGAACAAGTTTTAAAAAAATCTTATTGGAAAATTTGAATTCAAATGAAATTTTGATACGCCGTTCAATTAAATCACCATACGGGTTTTCAATAATTGCCAGATTGGCAATTATAGCTTTTGTTATGTTTTTTACTAATTTTAAATTTCTTTGAGCAACTTAAGGAAATTAAAGCTTTTCTATTAAAAGTCCATTTCAGAAAAATATCGAAAAAAAATTTAAGAAAAAATTAAGTTATGGAGAATTGAGGCTTCACGAAAGGAAAAACAAATAAAAAAGGAAAAACAAGTAAAACGTAAAAAGTAATAATAATAATAAAAGACGAACAATGTGGAAGTTCTGTAAATTGAAACAAATTATAACTAGAAAACAAGAAAACAAATAAAATTTCCATCGTCAAAGAAGTAGTCTCAAGCAAGTCTTATTGATAAATTTGTTGAGTTGAACTAAGGCCAAGACTAATATTTAGCGACATATTAATATATACTCGTTTTTTGAAAAAAACATAGAAACTTCTACATGTATGTATCATCTACAAGACGAAATAAGATTCCTGTACTAAATGTCTTAATGTAGTTGTATCTTGAATCCACATTAAACAATTCTAACAGATAATAATACTGTACGTCATATTCGGGTATATCCTTTTCAAGCTTTGGCTTTTGTCCAACGACTCTGCAGAAAAGTTTGATATAATTCTTCGACATTTACCCCGAAGCGAAGGCAGAAATGTCGGAAACAAAAAAATATATACATATAAAAGAAGTAAAGAGGAGAGTTTTTTCAAACATTCGGCCTAAAATCCGTGGAAAATCTTGAAAAGTGAAAGACAAACTTTTCGTTAGATGTCTAGAGAATTTTTCTACCCTCGAGTTCCTGATCTGACGTCGGGTTTTTGACTCTTTTACTTCCGTTTTTGTTTCTTTACTGCCTCGTCTTTTCCTATTTGAGAAGAAAAATATTCCAAAGAAATAAAATCAACCCCATTCAAATTGAAATCGAACAACAAATTCATTTACAATTGATTCGTATTCTCCCCAAATACATATGAGGAGAATTATACATATGAGTAGCGAAAATACAACCAAAATAATATTCAAAAAAATCACTTTAGCAATCGTACTGAAAACACAATCACAACCCCATTTATTTGAAAAAATTCTCGTATTCGAAATCTTTAAATTATACCTTTACAGGATAAACTTCAAATCATTTAAAAATTTAAAAAATAAAATTCATCTGAAGCACTTTAATCGCTTTTAGCCCTAATGGAAATTTTAATTAACCAAATGTCTAAACTTTTCCTTCTATAAAAATCGCAAAAATGTTAAAAAAAAGACCTTTAAATTTCTTCTTAAGAGCCGAGCTTTGCATGGTATTAAGTTATTTTTTGTTAAACTTGACGAGTTTCGCAACGTGAAATATAAATCAAAATTATTAGAGAATTCTCTGTTTCAGTCAGGAATAATATTCTATAGTTATAGAATGTCGGTATAATTCAGCCATGGAACATCCAGGAATAATAATATAGTAAGAAAGCATTGAAAAAGTCAGATCAAGTTCTAAACAAGCTTGTAACATAAGATTGAAGGCTGTTACAAAACCATTAAGAAGTGGAATGGATGCCCAAAGGGCGTTCTTAAGTCTTGGTTTATTTTGCCTTCGACTTTTTTCGCCTTCATTAGATATATGTATGCCTTTCTTTTTATATTTATACATTTCTTGTATCCAATTCTTATTTTACAATGTGCGTCGCTTATGTATTATGAAAGGGCCATAAGGAAAGGAAATATGCACACATAAAATTTGATATCTTTTGCTCGGCATGAGGAAACGAAAAAGTTTTTTCCTCTGAAATAACATAGCTTGTCCCATTTGATATTTTAAATCGGTTTCATAATCGAAAAAAACCGATGACATTGAGAAAGATTTTTTTATTTACTTTTAATGGTATTATTTAAATGAAGATTTTTTGCTTTCAGAAAAGAAAAATCACAACTTATCATTTCAAAAAAAAATTGTTTTTCAATCACTTCAAGTTAATTACGCACTGTTAGGGATGCAAACGATACCTCGATGTTTGCATAACATCGAGGTATCGTTGAAAAATATCGAGTTTTAACCTCGATGTTGAACAGGCCGATATATCGAGGTATCGATGTTGTTATCCACGATGTTAGAACATTACTCTTCAAAAAATTAGTAGAGAAACTAATTTTAATGCTAGAGGGACTAGTTTTTAGATAGATTTAATATAGCCATTCTACTTAATGATTTGTTTAAATTTTCTTTGGTACCAATTTTCGGTTTCATCTTTCTACAAGATTTCGCAAAAAATACCAGAGCTAGCCATGAAATTTTACAGAGAAGTTTGGTCCTGATGTGGAAATCCGTTAACCGGAAGTAATCAAAATGGCGGCTTTTTAAAAACTACGATTTCGTTTTTTGCGATTTATTCCGAAACTAACCATTTTCCAGTAGTCTTATGTATTACAAAACATGGAAACAATAAAATTTGCTACTTTTATGTCTTTTACTAGAACTCCGTATCTCAAGCCGTTATGAAGATATGCCGGTATTCAAAAAAATTAGTTTTTTGCGAATATCTCGAAAACTAACGGATTTTTGGTGGTTCAACGAATAAGAAGAATTAAAACCGTGTTAATTCTACCCGCGTGCACTCAACCCACAGTAGAGCATCCACGGCATACAGACAAACAAGGTATGCTGTAAACTTTTGATAGTCAGGTGTGACGTCATTTGTGCCGATTTTTTTTAATTAATTTTTATGTTTATTGATCACTATTTAATGCAATCAGTCCACTAATTTACAAATATCTTATTTAGATCGCACAAATTTAAAAAAAACCACCCAGAATACAAAATTCCTTCTGCACTTGACGAACTAATCGGCACAAGTGACGTAGCAACTAAATGTCAGATTTGAGTTTACAGCATACCTTGTTTGTCTCTATGCCGTGAGAGCATCGATGTTTTCAGGACGATGTTTTTTGACATCGATGTCGCCGTAGAAAAAACATCGATTTTCGATATACATATCCATATATCGAGGTGTACAGGAAGTTGTTATTGCCCTTTGTCAGCATCAAAGTTTGCTGTGGAAGTTGTTAGAATATCTATGTATAGGTAATAAATAAATCTTAAAAGGTTCCTCGTTTATTTATTTCAGCTGATCAGCCTCGAAATCTAAAAAGCTTCCCAACTCCGCCAATCTAATAAAAAAAGGTTTTTTAAGGAGGAGCGTACTGATTGCTACACAATTTGAATAACACCCCTAATCATACATATCTACTAGTAGAACAGATTCCTGATACAAAAAAATACTACCGATTGAGACAAGTGTTATTTAGGTAAATTTCCATTGACCACCTCAACGCATTGATTTGCCAGAAATTGACTAGGTGAAAAGGAGTCAGTTTAAGTCATAAAATATTTTTGAATTTTTCACATTTCTTTGATGAGATGAATTCCAGATCCTTTAAGCGGAATAAACAGAATAAAAGCCGATTTAAAATAAAAAGGGAAAGCGTACATCAAAGAAGAATTATCTTCAAAAAACCGAAATGGTTAAACACTTCCTAACCTATTGGAAAAGCGTTAGTAAGAAACACGAATATGTATTCTGAGATTTTTTTGCAGCCCATGAAACTAACCCTTTTTGTCCAACAAAAGAAGATTGAATGGTTTTCCAACGACCATTTGTTTGATCCTTTTTTGCGCTTCCCGTGTTCAATGGTAAAAGGAAATTGCTACTCTTTTCCACATAAAGTCATGCACGAAACAATTTCACAGACACATTCATACGTGGGCACGTACAGTATTATATGGCCATAGTAGCCCATCAGATATATTTGTATCTTGTCGCCTTAGAGATGTAATATTCCAAAATATAAAAAAAATTATTCTCCTTTCGGTATGCGGAAATTCATCTCACATTCTGGAAAAAAAATTCTTTTCCGCCGTTTACATCACAAAAAAAAGAATCTGTGAAGAATGATATATCCATCCATATCCTCCAAAAGGGATAAACGATCTCTTTCGGCAAGATTACGGTCAAGATATTAAAATGCCATAGATTGCACAGAAAATAGAATCTCCAACAGTAACAATAGGGTCCCAAATGTCTACGATATTGTCTCCAAAATTACTTGGCAAATTTGCTCCTTTTTACATTTTCACCATATTAACAATTTCACCCCTTTTTTATTAACTAAAACCAGATTCTATCAGTAACATGTTTCTTACCTTACATTAACGCTTTATTTTTTTGCACAAAAGTAATCTAAAGATAATAGCGTGCTAAAGCTCAATTCAAAACACACCTTGGCCGTTTGCACCAACAAAATCTAGAAACTAAACTTAACCCCAACTAAACTTAATCCCAACTAAAATTATTTAAGCCCAGAATTTTTATGGTTTAAGTGGGCTAATAAGCTCAACTTAATTATTAGGAAATGTTTGTGCAAACGGCTATTAGAGATTTTGTATCCTAATAAACATTAGGAGTTAATTTTGTTACATTTTCAAAGAAACCCAATTTATTGAAAAAGATAAAACCCTTTTTAAAAAAAAAAATAAGTACAAAGTCTTTCGGTAAAAACTATTCAACATCAAATTACATTGAAAAGTGGATATTCGAACGAGAACTCATAGTTTCTTGACAAAAAAAATCCATTTTTATGTAATTCGGTATTCTCAAATATGATGAAATTTTAATTGGATAAATTTAAGGAAGAAAGTACGATTATCGGAAAACTTACAAAAAATGAATGGGGAAGCACAATTGAATTTCGGTGATGCAATTGAATTTCGAGCTATAGCAAAAATATGTAAAATCGCATTTTTACTTTCTTCTACGGAGTATAATAATGTATTGTATTCAATAATTTCGACCTCTTAATTTTGCCTAAAAAACATTTCCCGATCACTCCTGAGTCGATTGGAGTCATATTAAAAAAAAATGTCTTTCTGTCTGTCAGTCTGTCTGTCAGTCTGGGTACAAGATTTCTCAAAAACTAATAGAGCTAGCGCCATGAAATTTTATAGGCATGTTGGGTCCTGAAATGGGACGATCCTATCAACTTTTGGTGGAAATCCGTTAACCGGAAGTATCCAAAATGGCAGTTTTTCAAACGTTTTTCTGGATTTACTCCCAAACTACGCGTTTTTTAGTGGCCTTAAGTATGACAAAATTTGGAGAAAATTTCCCACACTTTTGTCTTTAGCTATAACTCGATATCTCAACCTGTTATCGAGATAAACCGTTATTTCCAAAAAAAAAACAGTTTTTTGCGATTATCTCGAAAATTAACGGGGTTTTGCTGACTGAATGTATGAAGTGAATTAATGAGAATGGCATTCTGCAAAATTTTGTTTCTTACCGTTATCCGTTATCTTTTACCGTTATTGAGATATTTAGATTAAAACATAAAAAAATATATTTTTGCAAATTACTTGCAAACTAACGATTTTTCGACAAATTAATTTAAGGAAGAATTGGAGATGTTGAAATTTTCTACCTTTTTGCCATTTACCGTAAATTGATATCTTTTACCGTTCTCAAGTTATCTCAAATTTTGTACGTTTTTGATATTTTTGGATGAACCAACAATTTATTGGGAGGTTGTATTGGGTTGACAATACGACAGGGCTATAACGTAAATTGCGCAGGGTCGTAGATTTTGTAGAAGAAAGTTTTGTGTTGACCACAACTGATATTTTTAATATGATAACAGCCTTCCGAATTATGTGAGGACTGCTCTATGGAGACGTGCAAACAAAAAAACTTGCACTCAGAAAAATGTTCAGGTCAACTTTTTGTCAGGTTAACTCTGACCTTACAGAGGTTTATGTAAGCCAGCTAGCGGTCAGAGTTAACCTTTCTAAGGTCAACTCGTGCAGCTCCCAATGCCCTACCTCACCTGCTGGTGGCTTAATTTTAGAATTTCTCCGACCACAGGTCAACTCAGTGTTACTTGACCACATGCAGGCGAACGCGCGCCTGCCCGAGGCCAATTACGCCGTATGTAGGTCGTCGAGTTAGCCTCCATTTTTCTGAGTGTGTAATCTATGTTTCTATGGGCCTTACCAATGACCCGTGACTAACTTAGTAACAGCTTTTGGTGTGTGCGAAACGGGCTATTTGCTTGCTAATTTCGGTTCAAATCCTAGTTTTTATTGAAAAGTTTTAAATTCGCTGTGATAAATGTGTGAAAACTTACTAGAATTAGCAAGTAAATAGCCCGTTTCGCACACACCAAAAACTGTTACTAAGTTAGTCACCGGTCATTGGTAAGGCTCTATATCATTACCATAAATGTAAAGTTTCATGAAATTCCCCTCAGACGTTCTGGAGTTTCGTGGTAAAAAACAAAACCAGGTTTGATATTTACCAACATATGTACAAACGCACATAACTCTTTTATTTGCATAGATAGATAGTTTAATTTCTTAAAAATTAAGACAGGTTTACCCCTATCGGTACGATTTTTGTATAAAAAAAATACTCTCTTGCACTACACAATTAAACAGGTACAGCTTAAAAAATCGGAAAAGGGGGGTTTGCAGTAAAGGGGCAAAGTTTAAAAACCATATTCTGATAATATTTAATTGCATAGTAACATCCAGTCAAAATTTGTTCAGTAAATGTAGGCGGAAAAAAATCACTAATAATTTCTTAATTCAAACCTATATCGCTACTCGTTATGTGACCCCAAAGATGAATAAAAGAAAATAAACTTTTTTTTAATTAAAATAAAGGTATAGTTTCGAGGATTCCTTAATAACTTTAATTCATCATGCTTGTAATAATTTCCACTTACAAAATTAAACTAATTTGACGTACTCTAGAAAATTTCAATGTGAACAATTTAAAAGCACTTAAAACTGATGACAAGATAGTCTTAAGTTAGGCACCATGGCTGCAATTAGTGAAAAATGAAAGAAGAGCAAATTGTTGGTAAAAAACTAGGGCATAAATTAACGTTATGCATTTCGCATGTCTTTTAGGTTGAGGGGCACGTGACAGATACACGGAAAAAGATTAAAACTTCTCTGACTTTATCATATTGTACGTATATACGCTATATAAGAATATTAGCTGCTCCTTAACGACCCAGCCTTAGGCAAAAATATCCGTCAGCAACAGATGTCGACACTGGAAACATAATTTTTAATTAAAATAGTCCACATTTCATACTAGGGTATCTCCATATCAGTAAAATATTGTCAATGGGAATGAGTAATCTGTGCGGGAAACAGGCAGACGGAACAGAATTTACGGAACTCAAATCAACGAGAGGCAATTAATCCCAATAAAGTAAAATCATATCGCGTTAACATGAAGCATTGAATTTTGTCATTTAATTAATATTTTGAGTTATACAGACGAGTATGTGTATAATCTCCAGCTCGTTGTACTGGGATTACTTACTTTTGTAACTATAGAACGCTAAATTTTCATACTGTTTCGCATCATAAATTACTTTCAGCTCTTTGAATGCCATTCCTGGCTTCGATAGTATCTGAAAAACTGGGTAAATTACAAAAAGGGCGCTCCAATTTGCTATGTAATTCATCTACCGCTTTCCATCATGTCGAGATCGAAATTGCTACAGAGTTATGAGTTTTCAGGGCATTTTAGAGAGCAATCTCGGTAGAATAATAACTTTGAGGCGTTATGAATAAGTCACGAAAGAGATTACAACAAAAATTATGAGATTTAACAGATTTTCAGTTATTTAACCAAACAATGAAAACGATTATACCAAAATTGCTAAAAGTGACAGAACAACTTAGGAGATTCTATCTATAAATTTTGATATTCTTTTAGAATTTGGAAATTGTTTATATCAGAAAAATTACTGTAAGCCATGATTTTACATTGTAAATTAGGGATTATTCTCTTGGAGCCAACAATGGAAAATCTTTGAAAAATGCAAACTACTGCGATTCAAAAAAAAAATATCAGTTGTGGTCAACACAAAACTTTCTTCTACAAAATCTACGACCCTGCGCAATTTACGCTAGAGCCCTGTCGCATTGTCAACTTAAGACGACCTCCCAATAAATTCTTGGTTTATTCAAAAATATCAAAAACGTACAAAATTTGAGATAACTTGAGAACTGTAAAAGATATCAATTTACGGTAAATGGCAAAAAGGTATAAAATGTTAACATCTTTAATTATTCTTTCAACTGATTTGTCGAAAAACCGTTAGTTTGCAAATTATTCGCAAAAATATGATTTTTTACATATTAATGAAAATATCTCAATAACGGTAAAAGATAACGGATAACGGTAAGAAACAAAATTGTGCAGAATGCCATTCTCATTAATTCACTTCATACATCAGTCAGCAAAAACCCGTTAATTTTCGAGATAATCGCAAAAAACTGTTTTTTTTTTGAAAATAACGGTTTATCTCGATAACAGGTTGAGATATCGAGTTATAGATACAGACAAAAGGGTGGGAAATTTTATTTTCTCCAAGTTTTGTCATACTTAAGGCCACTAAAAAACGCGTAGTTTGGGAGTAAATCGAGAAAAACGAAATTGCGATTTTTGAAAAACCGCCAATTCCAATTCCGGTTAACGGATTTCCACCAAAAGTTGATAGGATCGTCCCATTTCAGGACCCAACATGCCTATAAAATTTCATGGCGCTAGCTCTATTAGTTTTTGAGAAATCTTGTACACAGACTGACAGACTGACAAACAGACTGACAGGCAGATGGCAGACAGACTGACAGACAGACTGACAGACAGACTGACAGACAGACTGACAGACAGACGACAGACAGAAAGACATTTTTGTAATATGACTCCAATCGACTCAGGAGTGATCGGGAAATGTTTTTTAGGCAAAATTAAGAGGTCGAAATTTTTCATGAATACAATACTTTATTATACTTCGTACAAGAAAGTAAAAAATACCTACAGTACCTACTTTCTTTCTTATATATACCTATCAATTTAATACGACGAATTTAATCATAGAGTTTAATATCAAAGAAACTTCTTGTATTTTATCTGCTGTATCTGGTGACTTTCCTACGCTACAAATCGGAGGTTAGATAGATACATACATTATTTACGCGTAATTAATTGCGTATTGAATTCGACGTAAATTACGCTGTCAACATGGGCTATAACCTGACGAATAAAATTCCAATTTACATAAAAACATTTTAAAAAATCTGAAATATAGCACTTTTAAGCCCCGACACTTTTAATACCACCCTACCCTACAAAACTTTTCACAGAATATTAAATTCAACAACCAACAGTCAAAATTTTTCACATCTTTTTAAAATTCCATTTCAACCGACACGATAGAAAATTAAATTCAACTAGCTAATATTCGTATTAAAATTTCCGGTTTCATTCTAAGGCATTCATGATAAATCATTTCCTGCATGCTACAGAGCAACGGAAAGAAACTCCGTTTAGCTGAAATTGATGAAGTCTACAAGCGTTCAAGATCCATGTTTTGTAGGAAATGTAGGTTCCACGACATACATGGGTGTGTACCAGTGTGTGGTTATCGTCAGGAAATTAAGTTACTCTTCCAAACAAGTCAACTATCGCAATTGACAATATTTGTAATACCGATGGAAGGAACGATTCTAACAAAGAGATGTTAACGTAGCGGCGCTTGTATCCTTAGCGATTAGGTGAATGAGAGTCACGTCAAGAGCAGTTTATACCCGAATATAAATGTTACATGGCATCGTATGATACCAGGATAGTGGGACATATTGCACGTATCTAATATGTGTCTCTCTAACTCGACGTAGTTGGGAAAATATTTTTCAATTTTGTAGAAAAAGTTTACAGAACTTATGCTAAGAAAGGATCAATATCACGGAAGTGAAATTTATTGAACGCAATTTTCTTGTTTATGTATATTATTCAATTGTGTTGCTTCTCTTCAATGTGAAGTTTTTTTTTCTTACACGAAGTACGGAGTATGTAGTATAATAAAGTACTGAGATCATGAAAAATTTCGATCTCCTAATTTTGCCCAAAAAAATTTCCCGAGTCTATTGGAGTCATATTTCAAACATATCTTTCTGTTTGTCAGTGTGTCCAAATTTCTTAAAAAAAACTATTGAGCTAGAGCTATAAAATTTTACAGGCATACGAAAATTTGCTAACCGGACATTACTGAAATGGCGGCTTCTTAAATATGCCAATTTCGTTGTTCATGATTTTTGTCTTTTACTAGAATTCTATTTTTCAAACTGTTCTCGAGATATACCGTTATTTAAAAAAAATTCAGTTTTTTGCAATGATCTTGAAAACGGGTTTTCGGTTGTAAAAGAGAAATGGGAATTCTTGCTCTATTGCTTTCTATTATCTTTTATCATAATTGAGATATTCTCATACAAAAGTTAAAAATTCGATTTTTGCGAATTCCCTGCAAACTAACGGTTTTACGAAAAAAAACAGTTTGAGGAAGAATTAAATTTCCATCCTTTTCTCGTTTTGCGTGGAACAACATATATAAGTTTCCAAAATATTCCGAAATTGAAACCTAACCTCTTCAACGAAGAATTCTCATCTTTAGCAAACGAATATTCATTTTTAAATTTTTGAGTTTCCATTTTTAAATATTGTTCATGATTTTACAGACGGATTTTTAGGTATCTCAAAACTTTGCCTTTTACCGTTATACTCTATCTTTATTTTTTCTCTAGATGTCAATATTGAATTAAATGATTAATTGTTATGATGAAAAACAACAACGAAAAAAAACATCCCTAATATCTTATGTCTTCTAAAATTTAAAATATGTACAAAAAAAATTTATTTTTTTTATAAATGTAATGGAAAATTTAATACATATTATGAAAAACGGAATTTTCAACATTTTTCATATATTATTTGTAGATATTTGCAACAAATGGACGAACATCAAAATGTTTCATAACTCCATGCAAGCAATGGATGTTATATTTATGTACAAATGGTATAGTATCCTCTGTATATTTTCACCATTGAGGTAAAATAAAAAAAATAATAACATTGAAAAATTCGTATGGCAATCCATCCAGCCCCAACGCCGAAACCAACTGAGATTCATGAATTTACATTTTCTGAAATTACAATTTTAGGATGGAAAACTGCTCTCGTCATCATTTACACAAATTATGCCCGTAGCCTCTAGTGTTACCCACCAATGCATATTTCATGTGTGCCTTACATAAACATGCTCGTCACCACAAAATAACGTAGAGTATTTGTTATCACAGGACACGTTCTATGGTTCTTTCTACGTACATTCGCAGTTTACGCGCCTTTTCACGAATATGTCGACGTGGGCAAATGCCCGCCTACCTCTAAACAGCATCCAGAACTACAAAGCAAGCAGATATTACAAATAGCGACTGATTTGCTGGTATTTACTGGTGCATTGAGATTGCTCGCTTCTAAATTTCCGAACCTTTCCCCGACAAACCCGTGACAGACAAAATATAACCACTTTAGTGCAGCATTTACATAAATTGTTTCACCGAACAAGTATCTCCATGGTGATCAAAGAATAAAAAGTATTTCATAAAATATGTTAATTCATACAGTCGTCGTCGCGTCCTGCTATCTGAATTCTGTTCTCAATACGTGCAATACGAAGTATTTTCGAAAAGAAAAGCTTAGCATAACAGGGAAAAAATAAATGTCGAAAAACGTTTTGGATTTTTTTCTGCTGACTTTATTATGATAGAAGCGAATACGATAACTTCTAGACGATTTCCATAAATTACAACTTTCCCAAAAGGTACAAGATTTTCATGCTGATCTAAATCTAAACCATATTCATTGTCAACATCAGGTGACATGGCCAAAATGGATTTGTATTATTTCAAGATATCAAGAAGGTAAAACACAATTTTTATGTGGAACAAATCGCAATATACAACACATTTGAGATTAATTTGTCTACAGATTTAAAATGCAATAAAAATTTCGAAAGGCAGACTTTTTGTCTGGATAATTGCAAGTAAATCATAAAATCAGACCATAATTTTTACGCGTATTATCTTTAAAAAATAAATTTCTGCTTAGCCCACTTAAGCTCAAGAAATTCTGGCACTTAAATATTTTAAATTGGATTTTAGTTGTTCAGTTTCGTTGGCGCTATCGGCACTAAAACACTAATGCCGGATAAAAAATTCTCATGACACGATTTTAAAAACGCTTTAATGCCAGACCTTTGGTGAACTACCTTCTTCATTTTTTTCATATATGATTTTAAGCTAAAATATATTTTTCAATGGCCACTCTTTGAATGCTTCGGTTGGTGGACGAAACGGATTCCGAGGTACTGCTGTATTTCCCAAAATTAAACATCATTTCCTAAATTTTCAAGTTTTTTTTAAAAAAAACTGAACAAAATCTACAAAAGCAGTAAAACTTATGTTTAACGGCCAATTTATTCACTAGGAGTTAAATCGCCTTAACTCCCTTAACTCACCTTTTACATGGAAAATAACACTAGCTAACTCCCTTAACTCACTAACTCGGCTTAACTCCTAGTGAATAAATTAGGGGTAAAAGAAATTATATTCATCCAAAAAATTAGTTTCCATTGATTTTTTCCATTAATCTCATTACCCAAAGGAACATAACCAAACAATAGTGAAAAAAAACAGAAAAATATAGATTTGATAAATTCTTTTATTAAAGTCAAGTCATTGAAAATTTTATAGTGAAATAAGCAAAATATTCATAATTTCTTCTATAAAAATTAATATTCACAGATATTTAAAAAATTAGTTTTATTCTTTTGGCGGTTGATAATATTTACTCCTTTTTTTCTCCAACAAAAGTAGTTGTCTTTCCAGTCTTTTTTATTACTTCGAGTAATTCCTCGCTAGTCATATTCGATGTCACCAAAACTGTTTTAGTATCCAAATCTATTTTTACATTGGAAATTTTATCTGAAAAAAATAAATAATTTAATAGCTAAAAACAACTATATTTTATGTGTTTTAAAAATGCCATTTTTTGAAGACTTTCTTTCAATTGGCTGCCAAAATATATATTTATGTTACCATAACCCTTCCCCCTTCCCTATCACACGATTTTTTTATCATTCTAAACACACTGGTGTAATTCATTTTTGTGTGTGATAACGGGATCTTGGCGTTACAAACGGTAAGGCAAATCTAATATACCCTTATGTTTCACCATACGGGTATAAAAGAGTTGAATTTAGCATGTCCGTCCGTCTGTGGCGCGGATTGCGGGCGCACGGATTGAGCTAGAGACTTGAAATTTTGCACAGATCCGTTTTTTGTAAAATGCGAGGCTAAGTTCGTTAATGGGCAAAAATGGACCATTAGGGGGGGTACCCCCCATACGAATGAAAACGTTTTTGTGAATATCTCAAAAACGGTGCATCTTATCAAAAAAAAAGTCCAAGAACAAAAGTTATTTAAAATATGATTCTACATAAAACTCCCATACATCAAAATCCGATTGGAATAAATTTTAAAAATCTTATTGGAAAGTTTGACTTCAAAGTGGAATTTTGGTACAACTGTTCGCCGTGACTTAAACTTCGAACAATGCCATATCACCATACGGGTCTCCAATGATTGCCAGATTGGCAATTATAGCTTTTGTTATGTTTTATAATTCTAAACACACTGGTGTAATTCATTTTTTTGTGATAACGGGATCTTGGCCTTACAAACGGCAAGGCAAAGTTAATATACGGATATAAAAAATGAAAAGATCAATCTTACTCTACATATGAAACTGCCATTAATTCAAAGGAATACTTAACTCTGACCTGCAAAAATTTTCGCCTACCACGCGATTTTTTGAGGTATATTATTTTTTTTCAAATTTATATTACGTTTTTTTTTCAATTGAATTGAAAAAAAACTTGGGAATATTCTGTAATTTGAAATGAAGTAATTTAAGTGATTACATTCCACAATAGGCTATTGAAATGGGTGAACGATTGCTTAATGAAATCACAATAGATTAAACTAATCAGTCAATCAACCGATGTCTGATTCACACTGCACCAATGCAAGTCCAACCCCTCCAATTATTAAATCATGCAACTTTTAGTTTAAGTAACCTTACTGCACAGCAATACATTATAAATTATGTTTTAAAATAAATTAAAAATAAAATTTCATTTAGAAACTTCTTACCACCCAATTTCCCCAAAACTTTCTCAACAGCTCCGGAACATCCAGAACAAGTCATCTCAACTTTGAATTCATACGTCTAAAAGTATTTATAATTATTTAAATATGATTAATTAAAGTCCCACACCATAACTTACCGGCATTATTAGTCAAAATCTTCACTGCTTTTTATTCGGAACGTAGAAGAAAATTATGAAAAATCTGCTTTCGTTTGTTTGTATTCTAGGTTATGTCGCGACAGATTGCTTCGTTTGCAAAAAAAACTATTCAAAGTGAGTCACAAGTCAAAAGCGCGTAAATTTCAAATTTTTTTCAAAGTGATATTTTTTTTAAATTCCGCATTGAATTCCGCATTGAATAATAATTATTTGTCGGGTAATTAAACATAATAAATTCACTTTCTTACAGTGAAATAAAAACAAATTGAATAAGAATAGGAAATTTTCAGTTGAAAGAATATACGAAATGTTTTTGGTTCTCAATTTAAAACTTAACAAATATTTTGGACCCTCCTAATTTAAAAAAGCAAAAACTTCTTCTGAAAAAAACCACTTTTACACAAATTAAAATCTAATACGTAAAAGATTCTCTTCAATAACACGAATTCTAGAATCAAGCCCTTGAATATTTCGATTTGCCTTTAAAATTTCCAACGAGATTTCTTCAAGTTTCTTTAAAATATCATTAAAACACGTTTGGGTGGTTTCTTGAATATTTTTGTATTCAGATTGGTCTATAGAACACTCACATGCCATAAGTTCAACTGGTATCACCTATATAACATCGAAAAAGACATTAAAATTGAGTTAAAGAAATTAGTTTAATTGAATCTTTCTCCCTTTTACATGTTTTAGTCAATAAATTACAAACTAATTGAAATAAAAATTTTAGACTAGGAAAAATCAGTATCATCCACCTGATAATCAGCAAAAGCATTGTAGACATCGGTCTTTGTTGGATCTACAAGAACACTTTGGTCATTCCGTATAGGATGGTCTTCATCAAATCCGGAGCATCTAGTATTATTATGTCTTGGAGAATGCACTTCAGAGGTATTCGAAGATAAAGAAGATCTAGCCGAGCCCGGATCGTAGAAATTCGACTTCCAAATCATAAGCTGAAACTTTTTTTTTAAATATGCACGAAACAACAATGTAATTGACACCCACCTGACGATCTTGTCCTCCAGATGCGAAATACTCTCCAGTTTTGGAAAAAGCCACAGCAGTAACGGGACTCATGTGTCCAGTTAGAGTGAAAATTGGTCTTCCTTCAAGCAAATCCAATATTTTCATGGTGGCATCGTCACTGGCCGAAAGCATGTAATTTCCAGATGAGTGAAATGCGATTGAATTAACTGGCTCAGAGTGAACATGGTATAATTGGATCAGTGCCTGCGCCTTTATGTCATAAAGTTTTATTTTATTTGTGTTCATAGCCACGGAAATTATCTCCCCATCCGGATGCCACGCGATTTGTTTACCGGATCCTTTCTCATCCGAAACTGAATAGATGCATTCGCCAGATTTTACATCGTATACCTTTACGGTCTTGTCATCGCTGCAGGAGGCAACCAAATTTCCAGACGGACTAAAAGTGGCACTTCGAATCCAATTTGTATGTCCCGTGAATGATGTTATGAACTTTTTATTCGCTACCTGCCATAGTTTCACCGACTTATCGTCCGACGATGTTATCAACTGCAATCACAACTTAAATTAAAGAAAACCAACTATTTCGATGCTTTACCTTCGTCCCATCTGGATGAAAATCAACACAGCGCACAGCAGTAGTATGGATGATCATATCAGCTGGAGGTCCTTTTATTTTCGGTACCCAAATCCTTACTGTACGATCCTTGGAAGCAGAAGCCACCAAATTCGACTTAGACGACCAGGAAACCGAGAGAACTTCATCTGTGTGGGTAGCGAATCGCATGCAACGTGCCGCCTAGAAATTAAATTCAAATAAAGCCTTTGTCCTTTGATAGGCTAAAACGCTAAATAAAGGATAAATACCTGATCAAAATTCCAGACCATGACTGAAAAATCCGTCGAAGCAGACGCGACTTCATTTGAAGACCGGTGAAAACAAACCTGAGTTAACTTCCCCTTGTGTCCTTTAAAGTGTCGTGTAAGCGCCGGCTCCCCAGTTTTCAATTCCATGCTTGTTTTTCCGAAAATCTCATCAATTTATAATTCTTTACAAAGAAATTTTTCGTTGATGACAACTGTCAAATTTTAAATCTCCAACCGGTTTGAACAGTTTTTATAGCAATAAGGGTTGCGATAAGAAAAAGTGTGGTTATGAAATATCTGTGTGTTGAAATCTTTTACTAAATATTTCGCTTGGCTTTATTTCTTGAGTAGTGAAATTTTGTTGATTATTTAACCTGTGCGTTCTTTGTTTAAAAAGACACCTTTATAAAAATTTAGTTTCAAAGTTTCAAAGTGTTTTTGGGGAAATTCATGAAAGGCTGTAAAAACTTTCAATAGGGCAATGCCTTAGGGATATAAGAACTGTCATTCGTGGGTGGATTTTATCTGAAATTTCACGAGAATGTCCGTAATTTTAGGAGGCTTAGGATTATTACGACAAAGTTGTGCCATCAGGCAGCTGACATGTAAGAAATTTGTATTAATCAGTGTGTGTTTCCAATACCGTTTCTCTAATTGCTAGGTGCTCTTCGAACAGCCAGCCTAAATGGAACAGCCAGCCTGCCAGTTGTCAAAGAAAAACCGGCTGCGTTCCTGGACGAAAAATCAGACCAGATTGTGCAGAAAATCAACACTCAATTGCAGGCGAAGGCCGAAGGACGACTATTTGCGGTGGTGCATCTCTGCGGGAAACAGTTTAAAGTAACTGCCGGAGATATAATTTTGGTTGAGGGATACTGGCCGCCGACTTCGGGAGACAAGATTCGCTTCGACAAAGTCCTGCTGGCCGGTGGACTCGATTTCACACTAATTGGGAGACCCATACTCGAAAAAGGACTCGTTGACGTTCAAGCAACAGTAATTGAGAAAACCCTGACACACACAAAAACGCATTTTCGCAAGAAACGAAGGAAGCAATATATGCGAATCAACTTCTATCGCTCGCCAAATACTATGATTAGAATTAATTCAATAGACATCTCGGGAAAAATCTGTAATGATCCTAAAGACGATAAAAAGCCAGATAAATTGAAAATCTTTTAGAACATTATTAGGTATTTGTAGTTTTGAATAAAATTAAATAAACAGAAAAAATAAGAATTTAAAAATATGGTCGCCTTTTTCCTCTTCTAGTTTCAACAAAACTTTAATTTTTTTGTGGAGCTTTTTTCACTTTATAGAATAAAACCTTAAAATCCAATATTTTTCGAGCATTTTCAATGTTTGGTGGAAAAATAACTAAAACCCACGGCCTAAAACCGACTTTTTGCAAAACGGTATTATTTTATTTAGGTAGTTCTGCATGGAGATGTCAATATATAATAACTAAAACAAACTATTTTTTAGGTTTTTTATTCAAAATGCAAACTTAATTCAACAAATTTTTGGTAACAAAAACAATCTTAAAAACTAAATCTTATATAAAAGTTATTGGTTCATCGTCCTACCTATCACCGCCAACCTCCTTTCGCCGATGAGACGTTGAACTTCAATTTGAACCGCGATAGCATCCACAAGGGGTAACTCCCTTAACTGATACGCAACACTCTTCCCGAAAATTTCAAATTCGTTATTATTCGAGGTGTTTGCAATTTTATTTATTGTCATCAGTGTATCATCTAAAATATCCATACTATCCCGATACTTCTTCTGTCGGTGATTATCTTTCGGAACGCTTTTTTGTTTTTTTCTTGGAATGACCACCATTGGGGTAAGTGTAGGTGGTGTAGATTTTGAGATAGATTGACTCTGTTCGTCCAAATCAGGCACATTCAACTGGCTGAAAAAGTCTACATCTCTGCTTTCCGAATGCGGCTCCTACAAGCAAAATATTTTAGATGTCTGTTCACCAGAATTTGAAGCTATACTTACGATTTCCGGTGGACTCTTCCGACAACTGATAACATTCTTAAGGAACTTATCAGCCACCTTAAACCAAACCACTTTTGGTGTGTAGACTTTATTACTGCGAAGTATTTTTGCCTTCTCGTTCCAATAGGTGCTGCGAATAATTCTAATCTTTTTCCTAGCTGTAGCCACATTGAGATTTGAGCCCCTTACATTTAGATAGTTGACAATCTCCTCCAATGCCTCGTCTCTAGCTGCTTTGTTTTTGTATTCGCTGTGATCGGGGTTCCACAAACAGTGATGTTTCTTGTATTGTTCAACGAATTTCAGTGTAAGGTTTCCGTCCCACTTTTCATTCATTTCGATTTTCTATTGGTTTTTATTCACTTTCTGAACAGTGAAGACAAGGTGTAAAAACACACGGTCCATGCGATATTATTAATGGATAACCAAAGTGATGCGTCACTCGTGCAAAACTGATTACAAAGTTGTTGATAACATTGGGAACCCGAAGACCAATTTTAAATAAACAGTGACGCATCACTCTAGTGTGGCCAGCTCTGCTATTAACGGTATTTAAACCGCGGGAAATTTAAATTTGAATGTAAGCGGAAACATAAAAACTTTTTTAATTGTGTTTTACTTCTTCAATGTTTTTCAATCATTGGGCAAAGTGAATAAAATCTAGCAAATGCTTTTACTAGTAATTTAGCACATTTTAGTACAACTTTCCATATAAATTTCAAACTAAAACCTGATAATTTGCTAGTAAAAGCATTTACTAGATTTTATTCACTTGGCCCATTGGCTTGAAGCAAAAAGTATCTTCATGGACCCCATATTCGGCAAACTCGAAAAAATTACACATTTATCTGGCGAAGGTATGACAGTGAACTCCAATTGAATTTTAATGTCAAAGAAAAATATATAAAATCACGTTCTCCACCTTTTTCGTCTTTATATTTATTTTCGATAGGATGTACCATTTGCAAGAAACCTCCAAAAAGCCTTTCAGATTATATTAGACTCCTCCACGCAGCGATCAAACAAATTAAATTGTAGCCTATGTATGTACCAGCCATGCTTTGCCTTAACTGTAAAGTTTCAACAAAAAAACAAGCCAGATTTGATGCCAATCGCCTGCAAAAAATATCTAATAAACAACACATTACGTTTTTCGTAAACCATTTGCAATCAATTCGAAAAATCTAATTTCTTTTTGATAGAAATATATTGATAACCGTAAAAGATAGCGGATAACGGTAAAAAGCAAAATTGTGGAAAATTTTATTCTCTTTAATTTTTTCCTACATTGAACCACCGAAAAACCTCCAGCCTATTTTTTTAAATAATGATTCATCCCGATAACGGTTTGAGATATAGAATTCTAGTAAAAAAAAAACAAAATGGCAAGAAATTTTATTGTCTAAAACTTTTGTTATACATAAGACTTTTGAAAAATGCGGAAGTTGTGAGAAAATCCCGGAAACCCGCCATTTTGGCCACTCCCCGTCAACGGATTTTCATGCCTGTACAATTTTACAACTCTAACTCAAGTAGTTATTGAGAAGTCGTGTACACAGATTAACAAAAATAAAGACAATTTTATATAATGCCTCGTATATGAAAGTAAAAACCAAAAATATATTACATTTTTTTTAAATTTTATATCTGAAACGATGACAAATAATTTTCGGTACGTATTTTCTTAAACAATTGCTTTTTCGGCAATAGTTTTATGGCGGCCCAAGTGTTCCCATGGTCATGATAGAACCCACAATATCTGGCTCTCTTATAATTTCCCAGCTCCCGAAGCCTCTTCAGTTTTTCAACTTTAGCACGTATTTTGTATCGTGCTTTATTTTCTTCAATTTCCATGCAGCTTCGACACATGTCTTGCGTTTTTTCAAAATCATGCCAGTAATCACCCACAGGAACTTCTTCACATAATTCACATTTGGCCAAATTCGCTGGGCCACAAAAAACATGAACGGCTGGCTTAATATAATGCCTTGTACCAAACGCTTGCTCGATATCAAATTTACGCTTTCGAAAGTTGTAAACACCTGGCCTAAAAATAAAAAATTAATAAGTCGGAATAACGATAATCCCCATTGCTCTGAAAATAGAAATGTAAACCGTTCCTAATTTTCTATACATTCAACACCAGTGCAATTGTGCTGTAATTTTTTTTCACACATTTTTTACGTTTGTTTTGTTATTTTTTTAAAAAAATTTAATTGTAAAATACCCTGGATTTAAATTCAACTTGCTTTGACGAACTTTTGCTCCAATCCCAAAAGGTCTAGCGCTTTTTTTCGGTGGCACATCATCAAATAAATTGTACGAACCAACTCCGGGTGTTTTGCTACTTTGCAATTCCTTAGTCCTGGGCGATTTATTTGCTAGTCCTGTGCAACCGTAATTAGAAGCATACTAAGAAGTTTTAAAATTTCAGACGATTTTTACCATTTTCTTTTGAAAGAAGAAAATTACCTTTCGTATCAACGAGACTGGTGTGAAATAATCACCAGGTCCGGAATGTGGCATTGGTTCTGGGACTAATCGCCGCATAATAGGAGCCTTCGCTGGCCCCTTAGTGGGTAGACAATCACGCTCAATTCTAGACCCGAAACAATAAATCCCACGGTCTGCCGGCCGCAGCACATACTCAAATCCTACAAAATCATTCTACTATATATTGCAATCCCTATTAAAAAAGTTGGTCGTTAAATTTCATACAAAAAAAAATTGTGTCCAGTGGCGTAATTACAAGTTTAGACCCCCGCGAAAACCTTTCGTTGACCCCACTAAAAATGAAAACCCAATATTCTTTCGATGACCGAAAATTAAGAGACATTTTTTAGGAGACCAAAAAATTTGAAAACTTTTTTTAAGTAAAGAGGCTTCTTCAAACTTAATAATAATTTCAATTTGTTCCCCATTCCTAGCACGCCAAAAAATGGTCATGCGTTTTGTTTGGAATCCTTTTTATACCCGTATGGTGAAACCAAACGGTATATTAACTTTGCCTTACCGTTTGTAACGCCAAGATCCCGTCATCGCACAAAAAAATGAATTACACCAGTGTGTTTAGAATGATAAAAATATTTAATTTTTGCATGTCCGTCCGTCTGTCCGTCTGTCTGTCTGTCCGTCTGTCTGTCTGTCTGTGGCGCGGATTGCGGGCGCACGGATTGAGCTAGAGACTTGAAATTTTGCGTGGATCCGTTTTTCGTAAAATGCGAGGTTAAGTTCGTTAATGGGCAAAAATGGACCATTAGGGGGGGGGGGGGGGGGGGGGTACCCCCCATACGAACGAAATCGTTTTTTGTGAATATCCCAAAAACGGTGCATCTTATCAAAAAAGTCCAAGAACAAAAATTATTTAGGATATGATTCTACATAAAACTCCCATAGATCAAAATCCGATTGGAATAAATTTTAAAAAATCTTATTGGAAAGTTTGACTTCAAATTGGAATTTCGGTATAACTGTTCGAATTTTGATACGAATATCACCATACGGGTTTCCAATGATTGCCAGATTGGCAATTATAACTTTTGTTATGTTTTTAAAGTAGGATAATTAAAAATTAGGAAACAACGCTCTAGATCAAGAGCTGCAGGACTTTCTCTGATATTTGATAAGAAATATTGTAAAATTTGCCACGACGTACCGTTTCCGAGAAAATCTCAAAAAACTGTTCAGTTTGTATTGGGGAATAGGGAAGGAGTGGTCCGATTTTGTTTGTCTACGAAGTGGACCTTTTTATCGAAAAGAAACTGCGGTGCGGATTTTAATGAAGTTTTTGGAATGAAAAAAACCATCACTGAAAACATAACAAAAGCTATAATTGCCAATCTGGCAATCATTGGAGACCCGTATGGTGATATTCGTATCAAAATTCGAACAGTTGTACCAAAATTCCACTTTGAAGTCAAACTTTCCAATAAGATTTTTTAAAATTTATTCCAATCGGATTTTGATGTATGGGAGTTTTATGTAGAATCATATCCTAAATAACTTTTGTTCTTGGACTTTTTTGATAAGATTCACCGTTTTTGAGATATTCACAAAAAACGATTTCGTTCGTATGGGGGTACCCCCCCTAATGGTCCATTTTTGCCCATTAACGAACTTAGCCTCACATTTTACGAAAAACGGATCTGCGCAAAATTTCAAGTCTCTAGCTCAATCCGTGCGCCCGCAATCCGCGCCACAGACAGACAGACAGACGGACGGACAGACGGACAGACAGACAGACGGACGGACATGCAGAAATTAAATATTTTTATCATTTTAAACACACTGGTGTAATTCTTTTTTTTGTGCGATGACGGGATCTTGGCGTTACAAACGGTAAGGCAAAGTTAATATACCCTTTCGTTTCACCATACGGGTATAAAAAGTTCACTACTTTATCGAATGCTAATTTTGAATATTTTAAATTTTGTGTTAGAATTTTTTTTCCCATACCAATTTTGCGACTCCGTAAAATAACAACTTGCCATTCGTTTCGTGCTTCCCTTAACGCCTTTCGCTCCTTTTTTGTAAGCTTTTTAATCATTTTGCACTGAACTTAAACTCAACTTTAAAAACAAATTAACTGATTCTATAAAATACAACAAATATTAAAGATCAGGAGATGTCCAATAAATGATGAGTTCTAACGTGACTCGAATAGCTCAGATTCTAATCTAGAATACAAAAATTAAACGGAATTTGTGAAAGCATAACACAGAAGGAAAAAAAGTTTTGGTATTTCATAAATAATTCATATTTTTTATATAATCCATAAAAATGGTGAATCCAACTAAATTCCTTTGGATATGTTACGCATATTTAGCTTCCATCAATATCACTGGAAAAAAGTATCGATAAAAAAGCAATCTGTGCGTGACTGTGACGTATTTTTATTCATTCAGGAAATCAAAATCAATTCAATGGTAATAAATTGTACAAAATCGAACATTGCGTTATTACTTTGTTCCATGCTCTGGCTTCGATTCTCCTTGGATTACGATTTATTTTACGAAAGGGCGGACATTCACCTTAATCAAAAGGTACTTAACAAAACCTTAATTAGGGTATCTAATATTTACAATATTTTTAAATAGAATGAGATATACACAGTTGCTTTGATTGAATCAAATGAGAAATAAAATTAAGTAATTATTTTTCTGTGATGTTACTTATTGACTCTTGTAAATCATTTGATGGTGTCAATCATAATATTCTGATGCGATTAGTACCTCATTATCAATTTCTAAAGTCCTATCTATGAAACAGATCTCAAGTTGTACAGGGTAGGTCCAGGCCATCGACTAATCTCTTATTTTGTACTGAGTCGTTTATATTCTCTCATGCCGCCGGCTTCACACTTTTGGCAAATGTAGGCAAACAATAATCTATGCTGCCAGTTATTTTGCAAATTGCACTACATTTTTCCATTTGTCTGAGTTAAAATTTCGGTTTACAAAATAAATATAAAATATACTGGAATTTAAAAAAAACTGGAATTTTATACCAATTAATTGGAAAATACAAACTTTAATTAACAAAAAATTCGGGGAAAGTGTGGAGCCGGCATCAAATCTTCAAAATAAGATTTCCGATTGCGCAATAATGCATTTTTTAAATTATGGCTGCAAATTTTCAATGGAATAAAACTTGGGCACCAATCATGTATTCCGACGCGTCTCTGTCTTTCAACTTCGACGCAGCTATTAACTCTTGACTTCGCGATATCAGCATCTTCAAATTTCCTGGAGTGACAGTCAGAATCACGTTTCGATTCATAGTGACGATTGCGCGAAATTTCAAGCTGCAGATGTGGCGAAGTCAAGAGTTGAAAGCTACGTCGAAGTCGAAAGACAGAGACGCGTCGCAATACATTATTGGTGCCCTGTTACGAAAATACTTAACCTTTAAGTCTTATGAGTCTTTACATTTTATCGATCAGTAATTTCGTAAAATATTTACTTCTCTTGAAATCAATTTTTATTTTTAAATTATATGATTTTAAATAATATAATATACTTAAATAAGGTAATTGTTAAATTGTTATTGATCTTTGTACAGTATAACCCCGATTCACTTAATCCGTTCCTGTTCCTGAATAGTGTTTAAAATCCGGTTTATGAAAATCTCGGTCCATAAACAGAAATTTTGTTCACAAACTGAAAAACGGCTGTCCATGAACAGAAATTTTGTTCACAAACTGAAACATTGCTCACGAACCGAGATGTTATTTGGCTAAGACAGGGTTGACAATTTTTAATAAATAAATTGAAATAAAATAATCGTTCCTAAGAAAAAACATTAAAATATTTTATTAAACTTATCAAATATAATAATACATAATATGATCAAAATGCACACATTTAGCCTAAGATCTTAACAATATAATAAGTATTTACTAAACTGATTGATTTTTTGTGAATTTCGTACAACTGCTGCCCATTCCGCATTCGCCGCCATCAAATTTGCTACTGGCGCTTTGTAAATCCTTCAAGACACAAGCATTTAAGTCGGCATTCTTTAGTGACTCTGAAATTACTTGAATGCGTTCCTGGGAATCATTGCCAATAGCTATCGAGGAACCACCTTCGGACGATTGCTGACCAAATTCACTGCTACTGAACTCATTCGGTATAAATCCCAGCCAACCGAAATTATTTCGGTCTTGAATTTCACCAGCTATGGCATCGTCTTCCTCCTCACAAACCGTATTCAAGTCACGTTCGAACTCATCTAACTGTTCATCGACAACTTCCTGATCCTCAATATTTGTCGTGTCGAGAGATTCTGGCTCGCCAGTCACATCGAATAGTCTCGCCTTTAATCGCTGTGTGATTTCCTCTAATTCGGTAAATTTCCTTTTTATTGCACGGCTTAGCGATGAATTGTTCAAGTCGAGACCTGTTGGACAGCCTTTATTAATGCCATCATCAGGCAGTGGCACGGAATACTGATGCTCCGTGTCATTGCTAGCGGTATACGACGAAAGGGGCGTCTGTGTCGATAAATTCTTTAATTTCTGAATATCGTCTAATGGCCGAACGTTAACTTTAATTTGCCCATTGATTCTACCATTAAAATCTACAACATTGAACCATCCGGATATACACGGCAGGCCAGCCAATAAAACATTCAAATCGACGGCAGAGAAGCCAATTACAGAATCCTCAAGGGGACTTGGCACAAGCCCAGAATGTGTTGAGTCGGTTGCCGCCTTCCTCCAGATTTTCAAAATGAATCGTTTTTCATCCTGCAATGAATGAAATAAGAATTTTATCAAGTCTTTTTACACCATGCGTTATTACTCACATTAACAAATAGATCGACTGGAACTACTATCTCGAAACGTTTGTTCCAAACGGGATTGCAACTCTTCTCAACGATATTAGTAGCATAGACGAGACCCTCATGGGATTTTATCATTGGCCCGTAGCCTTCCTCTGCCTGAAATGTCACGTAAGCACTGGGCTCCTCGTCAGCGGGAAAACGGGGCTGTTTACATTTAGCACCAACGGAATTCCGTTTCATGTTCTTTTTATTACCGATTTTAGTTCGGTTGCGTGGCAAATGCAATGCGTTTTCAATTTCTAGCAAAATTTTAAACGTTGATAGCGGTATTTCAATGGGCGAAGGTTGATTCTCTTGCGGACAAGCCACAGGTCGCTTAAACATATTTGATGATGCACAGAGATTCGTGAGTGGCGGTGTGACCAAAGCCTGCTGTAGAACATCCAGCAAATCAGACGTTTTCCGAATTTGATTACCAACATTTGGATTTGTAGTACTTTGCAATGAAAATGAATTCTTCTCGGTGATGGGATTGTTAGCCGGCATTTGCAAACGCTCTTGCGGCAGCTGTTGCGCCAAATTGTCGATAAAAGTGCCCAGAAGATCCGATAGCCGTTCTCGTCTACCGTCGAAACTAGTCTGGCTCCCAGCATCACAACTTGCATTGTATTTGCATTTATCGGTCACTTTAGTGCCTGGTATTTGTGGCACCGGTACGTGAAATAAATTCGGTTCCCCATGATTTAAGTAGTTTACGGAATTGAAACTGAGACCACTACGACTGGCCTTTAAGTACTCGAGTTGCTCTTCCGTTCCAATTGCTAACAGGGTTTGTAGCTGTCCACACGTTTCTCCTGCCAAAGGACTAGCCACTGGCACCCAGCCATCAATCGATATTACAGGCAACTGAAATTTGCTTGAAAATAATTTTCTCTGATTCGAGACGTTTGTCACTGAAAATATACCTTTATTTGGCTGAGGTGGTTCGTAATTATTGCATCTCGGAACGCAATGAAAAACTGATGCAACGGCAATTTTACAACACCAACCATTTGTTCTTTTGTCGTTTGCGTCTTCTGCCATAATTCTAACGTCAAATGATTATTTCTAGCTCGATCCAAGAATTTATTGTCGTTCATAATGGGAAATATCTGCAAACAAATAGATTTTACAGCGTGGAATTTTTAATTTTAACCCACTTTGGACCGATGTTGCGTTTCCGCAAGAGCAATTTTTAAACGTTTTTAACTCAGAGAAAGATGCATGAATCTTCTGACTACTTTTCTTGAAATCATAATTTATCCGTTTATTTTTACGAAGCATAACAAAACCTACAATTGTCACGGGCCAATCGACAAATACTCTATATGAGGACAGACAAACTGTTGCGTTTTTTTCACAATCACGTCCCGTCGTGTTCTATGGGACGATAATAGCTTTCAAATGAAACAATCGCGTTAAAATCGGTTGAGGCTTTCGGATAAAAACCGGTTTTACAAGTACTTTTTATATTATTTACCTCCAAAAAATTGAAATTATCATCGCGGCAAAAATCCGTTGAAGTGACATCTTCCTTCCAGAAGGCGTGACAAACCAAAAAGTAGCCACCATCAGTTAACGGTTGCACATTCCGTAGCCTCCCCACAAACAACAAACCCTGAAGCAGTTTAAAATCGCCAGATTTTGGATCCTGTGTTTTTTGTGTAATTTGCTCGTCATTATTGCGATCTACATTATCATTAGCTTCTTTCAGAATTTTGGAGTCACTCGATAATCCTTGCGAACTACCAGAATCTCCCCTATTAATCGTAATTCTTGACTTGTCGTTAGCTGCGTTTTTATCCGGGTTCGATGAAGTTGGCGTCTTACGTGGTGTTGGAGATTCCATTAAGTCTGAAAAAGAGCTGATCACAACTGACGATGATGAATCTTGAAATGGTGTCTTCGGATTCGATTCGTTGTCATCGTAAAAAGCTACAATCATAACGGTATATCAGTAAAAGGTATGGTCCGTCGTTTTAACTAACTTACCCAAAAAATCCGGTCCGAAATGCACTCCCTTAGTGCCTAATGTAACTTTTGCAATCAGATAACCAACAGTTATATCACCAAGACACGATTTAACCGCAAGTTTCTTCGTCTGTTCCAATTCGTTTGTAGCCAAAAGCGTAGTGAAACGAAATTGTGTGGTTCCCAGGCATCTTGAGTGTTTCGTCCCGTACTCGCGCCACCAAATCGAGAATAACAAATGCGCCTGTTCAACGCCGACACTTAGAGAATCAGTGGTATATTCATTGCGGGAGATTCTTATTGAACGCAAGGCATCTCTATTAAAATCCACACCTACAAGATTGGAAAAATTTCTTGTATAAACAAAATGTCATTTTCAATGTTTAAAAAAAGCCCCTACGTTTATCACAATCATCGAAATTATCCGAATAGAACCTCATTACATCATAATCGTATCTGGCTCGGACATTATCCAAGAGATTCGGTGAAATACGACACTCAATTGTGAAGGTTGTCTGAGCTAACGACTGAGTGGAGATCTCTCGCATTCCAGCTGAATTTATCTTTAGATACTTTACCCCCAAGCGCAGTGAATCGATTTTACCCAGAATATCTTTTGCAGAACTTTTACTGCTTCGAATTCGACTACTTAGAATATCAGTGACGAGTGTCGTTAGGGGGGAAATGCAACGTATTTCATCAAGGGCAAGTTCCTCCTCTTTCCGACTCATAGGACATCCGCTTAGATAGTCAACAACACTGGGATTACTAGTACTAGGCCGAGAAATTCCTTCAACTTCCCGGGGATCCTTATGTTCTGCCGAATACTTTTCCCGGAAACTCTTAAAACTCCTGGCCGAATCTAAATTGCTCATACCAAATCTGCTCTGTGCTCTTGGTGGTACAATGTCCAACATTTTAAAAGTTGGTGGAATATTTTCTTGTACAAATTTCTCACTCGAGCAACTAATCTTGCTACCAGTAGAAGTCGTTGATCTTGCGCTATTCAGTGATTTCCCAAAGAAAACACCAATGCCCAAAGTTATATCTCCCAAACAGACGTTCCTCGGACTAAATATCTTACTTTTGACGGTTTCTTCAAACGATTCCAAGTCCAAATTCGATAGTCTTGTTGGAATTGGAACAAATGCCGTGCCAAGTTGGAGATTCGATGTGCTAGAAGTCAGCTGTACTTCGATAGGTTCACACCTGAAAGGCATTTATTTTTTTCATCCGCACAGTTCCCATCAGATTCATATTGGAAAAAATTTACCTCGCTAGATAGTTCCGAAACAAATCAATATTTGTCAACACGGCGTACTCGATGGTCGCAGAGGATTGTGAATTATTTTCCTTAAACTTTGTTCTCTCCTGGTATTTTATTACTGCTCCGCTGGCCTGACTTTCGCCCCACCAAATAAATTTAACGTTAATTCCTCCACTGCTCCCTACAAAATTGATTGCCTTTCCCTTCGGTCCTAGAAACAAATCCACAAATGGTCACTAAACCTTCTTGTTGCGTTTGACCAGAAGAAGAAAACCTGATATTTTTCGAAGCTCTATTTTGACTCGAATATCGCGAATTTTTCCTTTTACATTTGGCGGCAGAGTATACAAAGAAACCATCGACATCTTTTTCTAAACTGTCAAAGGATTTCTTAGGGCTGCCAAATGGTTGATTTTATAGTAATGTTTTTAATCGTTTTATCAAACCTAGAGACGCATTCACACGATCCACATCTATTTCGGAAAGTTTCAAATTTCGAATTTTTTTGAGGGCAAATACGAAATAGAGCGACTTAATAACTAGAGTGTGGACTATCGTCACTTTTCTTCGAATGTGGACTGTTCGAAACGCCCATATTGTTCGAATTTGTGTGTATCGTGAGAAATTTACATTTTTTTACATTTTCCCTTAAAGTTTTGTTTTAAGTTTTTCATACCCATTAAAAGCATTGACTGAAATTACCATCTAATAGTTGCGTTTTTTTAATGTTCTGAAGCAGTTCAGAACAAGCTTTCCATACAAAATCCTGCACCACCTTTTCATCTCGAACAGCGCTTGGAACAAAGGGAAATTTTATACGGTAATGTACGGTAATGAAATGCTGCTAACTTCAACATAATAAATCTGACATTTTATTCTCAATTGAGGATTTTGTGTTGGTGGTTTGTTAGTTCTGTTCGACAGCGAAATAGTTTTAATCATGGGAGATAGCGAATCGTGATTATATCAAGAAAATATAGCAGTAACGGCCTACTGATGTAACCAACGTGAAGTTAGTTGCCATTCGAACTCGATGAAATTTCCCACTTACTCTGGATCGTTTTTTTAATGTTCTGTGTTCTAGAACATTAAAAAACGCAACTAATAACACAAGCCACACCCCTCTTCAACGGTTTTAACTTTTCTTATTAAATAGTGTTTAGGGTTTTTTGGGGGGATTTTAGTCTGTTATGATTGGTAACCCTGCTTCCAATGACAGCGACTGATATCCGATTTCCGTAGGCCTCATCCTAAACTCGATTTGTTAGCAAAATCGATTGAAATTGTAGTATTTTTGGAAAATCATATTTTTTGGGAAATCATAAGTTCTGAGAGGCTTTTTGGAAAAGCATAGACCCCTGAGAGGCCGTTTCCACAATGAATCAAGCGCAGTTGGACAGCTTCAAAGGAAGCGATATTGAAGAAATCAAAACAAGCCTCAAGTCCTTCAATGAAAAGGTTTTTTTAGTGATTCACCATTTCCGGTAGTTATTTTCACAAATTTCCTTGTAGCACGCGAAAATGTTTGATTTCCGAGAATTCAACTCGACTGGGCAGTGGCCTGTAATTTGGAAGTCAGTATTCCAGATTCTACGCAACTCCAAAAACCGGGATGTCTTCCCTGAATGCCTGTCGTGCATCCGTATTTTGTCGAGGGATAAATTATACCTCAACTCCAACATTGAATCGAGCGAATTTGACTGCCTCCTGGAGATCGCTCATCTCAGTTCAGACAAAATTGGTACCTTGACTGAACAGAACACGGCAGTAGCAATTGAAGCCCTAAAATGTCTCTGCAACATGGTTTTCCAGAGCATGAAGTGTCAGGATTTGTGCGCAAAGAATTCATCCGTCGAGGGCATTTTGAAACGCGTCAACTGTACTGAATCATTCCCCTACGAAATCGAGTTTTTCGACATGAAGCTCCTTTTCCTCATCACCGCGTTAAAGAGCAGCACTAGAGCAAAAGTGCGCGACGACTTGAATGGATTGACCTACTTAATGGAATGGCTGGATGTGAAAATCAAGGAGAACAACAAGTCAGAACAGCAGATCGATTTGATATGTGAGATTCTCAAAGTATTGTTCAATATAACTGTCACCGAAAACGATAGCAACAACGACGAGCATGAAATTGAGCATAGACGTATAGTGTCCATAATTCGGGATATGTTATTCACCTGTCCCTCGTTCCAAGACGAGAAGCAATGCGATCTGGTGTCCAACGCAATCAATTTGCTAACAAACATGCCCACTAACTGCTTCTCGGAACTATTGGCAGGCGAGGCAACTGTTCGCAAGGCCAACTCACAGGCTGATATCAAGATTTTTGAAGGCAAATCTGTTCTGGCAATTGACGTGATTCTTAATTTCCTTCGTATTCGATTAGAATACTCGCCAGTAAGTCAAAAAGCATTTGAAATTATTTTCTCATTAAAAACGTTATTCCATTGCAGAGAACACCTGGCCAATATGAGTTGCTTTTACCAATCCTAACAGTCCTGGTCAAATGTGTCCGATCTAACAAGATTCTCCGACATTACATAAGGTCGGTCATACTACCTCCACTGCGCGATGTCAAAAAACGTCCGGAGGAAGGCAACGAAATGCGCAACCATCTGTGCAGATTTCTTACCACTCCCGATAAACAAATTCGGGATCTAGCCGCTGACCTATTGTTCGTTTGCTGCAAAGAAAATGTTTCCAGAATGATAAAACATACGGGCTTCGGTAATGCAGCGGGTCTTCTGGCGAATCGAGGTTTGCTAAGCGGAAAGAGTAATCCCAGCGAAGATTACTCCTCCGACAGTGAGGACAGCGACACGGAAGAATACAAGGAACTCCAGCACGGCATCAACCCAGTCCTTGGTTGCTACGAGCCTCCAAAGAAAAACCCAATGGAAGGCATGAGTGATGAACAAAAGGAGTACGAGGCAGTGAAACTTGCCAATTTAATGGATCAGTTGCATCGGCAGGGTATCGTGCAGCCGTGTCGGATAGGCGATGATGGTCGACCGCAGCCAGTTGAGCACATTCTTCAGCTGCAGGAGGACTTGCCGCAACAGCAGATGGATCAGAAGAACAAATCGTAAAGGTCCTATACTTTCCATATTGGTCGCTTTGTCGCCAAATTGATATGATAAGCTAAGTGCAACATAACATATTTATCTTGGAGAGAAGCACGTTTAGCAACGGCTGGTTCTTTGTGTCGCCTTCTATTCTTCAAACGAGGAATCTCATTTGCTGCTCTTGAATGTCTAACATTTTTATCGCATTTGTACTGTTGCGCTTCTGTATGCATTCTTATTGAGAATGTCATCAATTTTCAAATTTATTTACTATTAAATAAATTAGCAATTGAAATTATTAGCAAAATATTCAGAAAATACAATGTAGGTATTGTAAATCTAATTTAAACTTTTGATGATAAAATATTTATAAGGAATTGTACTGAAACAATTATTAAATGCCAAAGTGATAAATTCGCAAACAAAAGCAAAATGTGATTTATTTATCTACGTTTGATATGGAATCAAGGGTGGTCAAGGTTTATTATGGGTTCGTTTTATTTATTATTGTTTATTTATTCAAGAAAATACAAAAAACTATGAAGACTTATATGGAATCCATGTCAAAAAAAAACACCGCCTCCCATAAGCATTAAAAACGTATAAGAATGTACAATTACCTTTGCAAAATTGTCAATTCGATCTTAATACGTTGAGCCGTATAGGAATTACAAATACTTAAAGTTTACATCTGCTTTTCTATGACTCTCACGCACTATATTTACTTGATTGACAAATTTCAAGCACAATGCGCAAAGGACCGCATCTACAAAAATACAAGAATATTATACAACTATTGAGAGGTACCCGTTTCCCAAAATCCGATACAGGATTATCCCAAAATAGTCCTTTAAAAACCCCTCGGTTACTATTTTCTAATCCACTGAACGGATTTTGGTACGAATTACGCTAATGGGTTGAGAAACCCTGCAACAGATCGTAGATGAATAAAATATATTTAACTATACCCCTCTAGCCCGTTATATGTTGGGAAACAATAGGGCAGGGGACCGAATTGGTCCGATATTGTCCGCTAAGAAAATAAAATAAAAATAATGTCATTAAATAGAAAATAATAAGAAATTGCATCATTCCAGTAATAATATATCTTGATTTCTTTAACTAAAAACAATAATATTATTCTCATAATTCGCCTAAGACCAAATGTTTTATTTACTTTTAAAGAGCCCCAACAAAGCTATCACTTCTTTACGAAAAAAATGAAATGACACCACAGTGACACGATTTGGATATAGCTTGCCCTAGTAAAGTTTCGATTCGACTGTTTTCGGTGGCGCAGGCTCCTCAAATTCATGTAGTTCAGCGTCATAGTATTGGGCAGCACGGAACGGTCGAAGTTCCCATGGAACTTGTGATTCCATCGTAGTCAGATGCACTCCCAAATCTTCCAATGTTGGAACTCCCCTGTCTACCACGTCAGTAACACATTCACGCTCAACGCGCTCGCTATGAAGATCACCCACTGGGAATGACGGACAAATGAGTTCTGTTAATTTAACTTTCATCATGAAAGTTGGATCAAATCGCATATCATAACGAAGATAGCCCCACCATTTCTCATCCTTGCGCATTACACGATGGAACCAATCGACCAACTCACTCAACTGATAGCGTTTTGGTCTAAAAGTGTTTATAATTAAAGAAGCAGCAGTAAAAAAAACATCTTCACTTACCCAACAGCTTGATAGACTTTGCCTGCAGTTTCTGGATCCTTGGCAATATTTACAATAGCTTGAGCTACGTCGCTAATGTGGACTGGTTGTTTAATGGTCTTTTCGCCCTTATGCCAGAGTGGCATTGCTCTGAATTGACGTCGCCAGATATGGGCATAGTACCTAAGGAAGCGATCTTCTTGGCCAAAAATATCAGCTGGCCGAACAATGGTTGCATTCGGGAATTCCTCGCGGACAGCCAATTCACCTTGGTATTTACTCTTTAAAAACTGGCTGCCATTCTTCAGGATATGCGGCTCAGGATTAGGAGATCCATTTAATGCCGACAAATGAATCAACCTTTCTACACCGGCTTCACGGCAGATCCTAAAAGGACACAAAGAAATCTTTCTGTTTCTGACTAAAGCGAATGAAATACCTTGCAATTCTTCTAGCACCCTCCACATGAACATCATTGAATTTGAAGTTCTTAGTCTCCCAATCTCGACCAACCAAATTGATAACCACATTCGAATACTTTACAGCTTCCCGAATCGAATTTTCGTCATTCAAACTGTAGAAATGGAACAGAACCTGGCCCAAATCCCCGCAGACCTTTAGGCGAATAGCGTCACTATGGTCTCCGCGATATGGAAGAATCATCTGGGTTCCGATCTTACCCAACTTGTTGCAAACGTAGCGACCTACGAATCCCGTGCATCCGAAAACTGTGGCCACTATCCCATTGAAACTTGATCGACCGCCCGTTCCTCTCTTTAAACTCGCTAAATTAGTGGTCTTCAACGGACGGGGACCCTCAGTCGAGTAGGCAGCAGTTCTCAAGCACAGAACACCTAGTGCTCCGTTCGGCTCTAAAATGAGGTTAGCCAATGTTATATAATAAACAAATATCAAAATAGCAAGCATAACAGCAAAATAGCAGAATTGCTGAAGCCTTCCCTGCTTCTTCTACTTACTTGCGAAGTGAGAAGTATTCATTAACATCAGGGATCCCATTTTGAGCCCGCAATTTTTTCCTCAAAACTAAAAAATCTTATCGACCAGCGAACAGTGTGGTCGTTCTGATTAGATGATAAACGTCAAAATTGAATTTGTTGCAATAAATATTAGGGGTGTAACAAATTCATTGAAACACCAATGTCACCGAAACAGACCGTAGTTTAACCTTCTTCCGTCCCTCGGGTCTAATTTGACCCAAACAGAAATTAGTTTGCTTGTACCTTTAAAAATATTTATATTACGAACCTGAAATTTTTTGACTTTGCCTTATTTATTGTAAACTAGCAGTATGCAAAAATTTGGCAACTTCCGATTACCCGTTACACTGCTACAAAAATAGTCACACTAAAGACCTTCGGGTCTAAAATGACCCAAGGCAGTTATTCGTATAAGAAATGTTTAATTTAGTCATATTATATTATATTAGTTAGTGTTTGTAAACTATATCTAGAATACGGATCTAAAATCTTTGACCGAACGGGGTATTTCTCGGGTATAAGAAACCGATTTTGTTGGATGTCAATTGGGAAAAACTCAACTGCCATATTTCTCAATTTTTGTATGAAGTTTTTTGACCGCTATTTTCGGGGAGAGTTCATTAGAACAATATATAAGTCTTTTGGGTTATACATATGTTGTTGTATGTTGTAAAAATTTCAAAAAACATAAAAAAACTCGTTTAAAGCTGTGGTCCGATTGGATTTTGATGTATGAATGAGTTATGTAAAATACTATTCTAAGCAGATTTTATCTTTATAAATTTTTCAATAAGACTCGCCGTTTCTGAAAAAAATGCAAAAAACTTTTTCTTTTGTATGGGAGAGGGGGAAAGAAATGGTCCAATTTTGACCATTCAAGAACTTCGCCTAACCATTTACGAGAAATGTAAGTGTACAAAATTTCAAGCCTCTAACTCAATCCTGTCGAAAGTTATGGTATTCACGGAAGGACAAACGGACAGAATCAAAATCTTTTGTCATCCATAATTGGTTCGATTCATTACAAACAGGATAAATCTAACGGTATAAATCTAATATACTCCTATATGATATATCATGTGGAGTATAAAAAATCCAAATAAACTCGAATACTATTGATGGGCAATTTCTTGTGTACAAGTGTGTAAGATTATTTAATTTTTGAGTAAGCACTTCAAATTTTTTTAATTATTAGATTTTAAATTTTTAACTATAGCCCTTTATACTTTCTTTTCTTCCCTCTGGAAGATTGAAAAAAGCGAAATTAAAATTTTAATGACAAACCTAATTCTTTTATGGACCTGTATATGACTTTGCATTCAGCTGAAATAACATATGCACCCCTAATCATGCATTGTGACTCATTTGTGAAGATTAAAATCTTAGTTGTAAAAAAATCATATCAGCAAAATATATTGGGTTCTAGAGCAACCAAATTGTTTGTCGTAAAGAAATTTTCTAAAAAAGTATAGCCTTTTAAATATCTCTGAAATTTCTTTCAAATTATATGCAAAAAATTCTGTAAAATTTACAGCAATGCTTATTGATCTCGCTGCAAAATTAGTTGAAACCGGAAACTCTCAATTTAAAATAAAGCATCAAGCATATGATTTTAAGTTTCATCGGGTGATGATGTCGTCATATGACATCGATTGACTGGGAGACGACTAAAGCGTATTTGTAACTAATAGTATGATGGCGCTTTCTGAACAGGTAGAAGTCTAATGGTATCTTTGAATTAAAAATTCGCTCAGTTTCATTCCACAGTTGACCGTTGGCGGTTGACATTATACAAATTGCCAGTAGTGCATAGTAAAATACGGTGCTACGGTGCTAATCACAGAGATTTCCAGACGCTGCGCCGTCAATTTATTTAATTTAAATACGCTGGATTTCAGTGTTCGTTTAGATTCAATACAGGGAGGACGTTTTTTTCCAAATAAATCGTGCAGAAGAAAAATTTTTGAATTCTTTAGATTTTTTCCGGGATTTTCTTCAAAATATGTTCAAAGTGTGCAGGTAGAAAGATTTTTAAAATAAAAATTCACGAGAACGGTAAATGAAATATACTAGTAGACAAAATTGTTCGTTTTTCGAAGAAAACTGATTACAGATCATAAGTTATGATTCGGATTTAGTGTTTGTAACATTGTAAATGTGATTAAGTAACTCCTCCCTCACTTTATTTATTTTCATTGTATTCCACTTGATTGAATTAGTGGACGAGATTAGTGCAAATAATAATATCATCAGTGATCATTGTTGATTGACGAAGCAACGTAAAAGTACATTAAACTGTTCACCAAAATTTAAAATTTCATTTCCCAGGAAAGAAGCGGACTCTGTACTGTGTGAGTTGAAATTCTTAGTTTGATTTTATCGCTTTTTAAATAAAAATTTCCTTTGTTTTTGTGGTTTTGTTGGTTTGTACAATCCGATAAAATTTGAATTCTGTATAAGAAAACTCACGTCGCTTTCAATGAATGATTATAATAAAAGTATTTTAAATTTCAAAAATCCTAAAAACTGGTAAATCAATGAAAATGACAATCTATACTAGATGCAAAACATCGAGATATCGTTGATAAACACGATGTGGTACAGGCCGATATATCGAGTCATCGATGTTGTTATCACCGATGGTTACTGCAGAAACTAATTTTTTAGGACTAGAGGAGCTAATGACATTTCAAGCAAAAACCTTACTTGTCGCAACCAAAATACTTATTAATATGTATTTCAACAAAGTTTTAGCTTTAGACTTTAGCTAAGTTGATCTCTTTGTGTCTATAGGCACTTAATATTTGTTTTTTTACAACGATAACTCCTTAAAAAACACAGATTTTCGATGTATCCATGTTTCATGATCGATGTTGCATATCTACTACTAGGTACATATAATCGAAAACCACATTAAAATCGGTTTGCTAGAACGGGATCTACACTCGATAATAGAGCGTTACATTTAAGGATAAGTATATATTTCTATTTTAGTTCTTTGCAATCTAAGATTGATTGCAGTACGAACGTTCTTGGCTAGCCCGTCCAAATAGCTACGAAAATATAATGGTGGTAAAATCATGCCTATTGTAGCAAAATAAGCCCGCCACTCTATATTATTAAAACATGGTATTGAGAAAATCACGATTAATGTTATTTCGTAATTGCTCCAAATCCTGTGCAGTCGGATGACCTTAAAGCGGCATAACTTCGGCAAAACATCCGATCAACTTAATATTTTGAGAGAAAAGTATATGCAAAAACAAATTTTGATTTCTCCAAAGATTGCAGGTAAAAAAAACCCATAAACTTTTTTTTTAAAGCTTTTTTCGAGAAAATCGCAAAAGCCTTTTCTATTTGTATTGGGGAGAAGAGATAGACCGGCTCAATTTTTCCCGTATTTGGACGGGGTTCAACTTTGGTTAAAAATCGGATCTGTTCGAAATTTTCCCCTGTATAATTTCAAGATTACACTCAACTATGTTAGAAAGATATAATTTGACCGCTAGGTGGATAAAGTAATGTTTTATTTGTGAAAAAGTTTTTTTTTGCGTTTTTTACTTCAAAATATGTTTATTTGTTCAAAAACTTGGATTACGATGTATAACACATATGTTGTGTTGTGACTGCTTTTATCAAGAAACCGGATAGGAGAACATCCCGTTTAGCAGCACAAATTTTCCGAGCCCGACTGATGTTCTCGTAAGCGGTATCGACTGTATTTGCGCGGTATTACACACGGCAACTTTCGGGCTTACTTAAGCCGATTTTCGGGAGAAACGACTGAGGAGGGAAAAGTTGCCACTCGAAATCATGGCTTATCGACAATCTGCATACATGCAAAGCGTGTGAACCGGTTTGGGAAAAGTAGTAGGCAGAAATCATTTTCGTTCTGACCGTCAGCAGGTAAAGATCTTGGGAAGTATATGAGCAGCAGCAATTTCAATGGTTTGAGTCCACACACACACATGTAAACTTGTGTAGCCTATGCAAACAGGATTGGCTTATTTAAGCCACAAATGTAAGCACATTGGCTTATTAAGCCCAAAAGTTGCCGGCTTAAATAAGCCAAGTGTAATACCGGACTTTGGTTTCAACACATCAATATAAGTTTAAAACTAATAAAGAAAAAGATATTTTTCAAGTGTCTTATCTATTTACTATGCCTTCAGGACCCAAAAATATCGTCATTAGCACTAAGCAAACATGTTTCATTCATTTTTCTCGATTAACTTCAGACAGAACCTCACCGTAACTAAAGTTCCCTAGAAACAGTTCTTAAATTTTCAGTCGTCGAAACAATATTTTACAAAAGTATTAACTTTTAGAGAACTCAAAAAATATTTAGTCGAAAAGAACATTGAAACTGACAAATTTTCCAAATTAAAAATAGCGAAATAATTTTTGTCCACAATTAGATAATGAATCAATTATCTACAAAGATGAGATCAGTGAAAAGTAATTTGTAATAACAAAACTTGGTGTACTAGATGTAGGCGATCTATTCAAAGTATTTGAATTAAGTTGCGCATTGGCGAGGAGCTCGACTTGTAATTAACGAATAGCGAGTCTATAGTCGCCAGTTCATTAAAAGCAATAGCACTGTGCCAAATATTAGCTCCTAAAAAGTGCGGAAGGTTGCAGCAAGCAAACCTACATTGGCTTATTGTAGAATAACAATTACTATAGATCTCGATCATTTTCAGTTGATCTGTTTAATGGAAATTGTCATTTCGATCACACTAATTGAAATTGGGATTAGAGGTTAATAGGATTACATAAACTGTTCAACATGATTGATTTTGCTATTTGAGTTTATTACGTTAGAGAAAATTTCCCGCTCTTGGACTATTCACTTTCATTCGACGATAGTGATAGAATTCAAATGACGATATTAACGGAAGATTGACATTGACTTTGAACTGGAGTGGAAGTAAATTTTGGTAAATTTGTAGGGATTGGTAAAACTAATGGATAAATTGAACTTTATGAGACATTGAACTCGGCCAAAAATTAAAAACGATAAGAATACGAGTGGTACGTGGGCGATTGCCAACTGCCGCACCGGCATAATTAAACCAAGCTAAATAGTTGATTATTGTTGTTAATTCATATCGGTCTTCGCGTTTCATGTTAAAAATATGTTGTTAGACACTTATGTCCAATGTTTGGGCGAAGAGCATAATTGCACTTGTCAAGTGGGTGATATTATAACGATCAGTTCAAGCAAGTTGCAGGCAATAATCACATTTCCTCGATACAAACAAACGAAACGGTAGAGGAAAAGTATCTGTACTTTAAACGATTGTATTTTAAACGAACCTACTCTATTTTGCTATAAACTAAATTATTTTTTGTGATAAAAATATATAATAAATTTATCAAACCGTAAACAATTGTTCTGCTGCATAGTCAGTAGAATGGTGCGCATACACCTGAGAAACAGTGAAAGTTTATGACAATGTAAACGAAAATTAATCACTTTAAAGATGCAAAAGTATTTCAGTTTAGTTTAATTTGTGATAAAAAGCTGAATGATTTATGAAAATTATATGAACATTAAATTATCAAATAGCACACAACATTATCTAAGTTTTTATTTAAATTAAAGGCGCCTATACCTTGTGATTATAAATCTTCATTATGTTTAAACACATCCAGACTGAAAAAGATTTACAAGAATGAAATAGCGATGGCTGGAATTGCTATAATACAAAATTGTTTGTATCGCAATGAAAATATTTGTAAACAATGACACTGTTCTTGAATATAAAATTGATCGATAAGACAATGGAATTTATAAACGCTTTTTTCCATTAAATCTTTTTTTTTTCCAACAATTTGCGACATAATGAAATCTGGTTATTCATACGAAATTTCGGAATTATTATATTAGGGAGAAAATCATATAAAAGAACTGGCACCTGTTTTTAACCCCTCATCGCAAGAACCCCAGAACCGATTGGCTAGAAATTAAAAATGAGTACAGTAGTCACCAACCAAATTATTGCAACTCGCACCGCTAACGTCACGGTTGACATAAATGTGGCTTGGAAAGCGCCAGTTTTTAAATTTTCGAATTTGAGCAGGCAATTATTTTAACAGGCGATGCAACATAAAATTCTTCTATATGTATTAAACATAACAAAAGCTATAATTGCCAATCTGGCAATTATTGAAAACCCGTATGGTGATATGGCATTGTTCGAAGTTTAAGTGAACGGCGAAAAGTTGTTTCAAAATTCCACTTTGAAGGCAAACTTTTCAATAAGATGTTTTTAAATTTATTCCAATCGAATTTTGATGTATGGGAGTTTGATGTGGAATAATATCCTAAATTAACGAACTTTTAGCCTTGCATTTTACGAAAAACGAATCTGGGTAAAATTTAAAGTCTTTAGCTCAATCCGTGCGCCCACAATCCGCGCCACAGACGGACGGACGAACAGACGGACGGACAGACGGACGGACGGACATGCAAAATTCAATTTTTGTTATCATTCTAAACACCCGGTGGAATTCATTTTTGTGTGTGATAACGGGATCTCGGCGTTACAAACGGTGAGGCAAATTTAATATACCCTTTGATTTCACCATACGTGTATAAAAATATTCACGACTAGCAAAATATTTCACTATCAAATATTATGTTACTCTTTTTGCATTGATGATAACAAAAAATAAATACAGTGAATCATTCTAACGAATGTTACTCGAACGTGGATGCGTTCTTAATTCACCAATAAACTCGCGTGGCCAAAACTGGTTCTAGATATAGTTTCACTTTCTGTATCTCATGACGACCGATGGTCTTCCAATGGATTTAAAGACGATTTATTGTTTTTTTTTTGAAAAGGCCAAAAAACTTAATTTACATATGTTACAGATATGGTAAGGTAAAATTGAAAGCCTAACCCAAAGTTCACTCTTTGTTGTCGACTTATTTTTTGTTTTTGTCTCCGGGCAAGAACCGCAACCACCTTCGTTCACTTACATATGACTTCTATAAAACATAAAATCCAAAGAATTTGAAGAATTAATATGAAACAAACTCACATATGTTCCTATAAATTGAAATATTTTGTTTTAGACTTTTCGTGGAATGAATGAGATTGTCATTAACTTGTTCACTCGACTGGATTAGCAATTTTTTAAGTGACGTAAATGTAATTAACATTTTAGGCTAGAACAATCATAATTATTACATTCATCAGCTGTACAAATTCACATAAAACATACAAGAATATGTAAAAAAAAATCTGAAATTATGCGAAAGCCAATACTATACTAAATGTAGAAAAAATATTTAAAAATGGTTTAAAGTAAAATGCAGTCCGAGAAATCCTCAAAAGGGTTTACCTACCCCTGCTAAATTTTATCTGAGGGACGAAATATTTCATTAGAAAATTTTATCATTATTAACACATAACTTTCTTGATTTTTAACTATTTCGAGTTCGACTTTAAGTAGGTAATACGGCCTTATTGGAAGAGTATGGACAAAAGCAGGCACCTAGGGCCAACAAATGGGCAAAACATCCCACGAGAGCATTTGTATAGGCTAATGATATTTTTATACCCGTATGGTGAAACCAAAGGGTATATTAACTTTGCCTTACCGTTTGTAACGCCAAGATCCCGTTATCACACACAAAAATGAATTACACCAGTGTGTTTAGAATGACTAAAAAAATTGATTTTTGCATGTCCGTCCGTCTGTCCGTCTGTCTGTCCGTCTGTCTGTCCGTCTGTCCGTCTGTCCGTCCGTCTGTCTGTCTGGGGCGCGGATTGCGGGCGCACGGATTGAGCTAGAGACTTGAAATTTTGCGCAGATCTGTTTTTCGTAAAATGCGAGGCTAAGTTCGTTCATGGGTAAAAATTGACAATTAGGGGGGGTACCCCCCATACGAACGAAAACGTTTTTTGCGAATATCTCAAAAACGGTACATCTTTTCAAAAAAGTGCAAGAACAAAAGTTATTTAGGATATGATTCTACATAAAACTTCCATACATCAAAATCCGATTGGAATAAATTTTAAAAAATCTTTTTGGAAAGTTTGACTTCAAACTGGAATTTTGGTACGACTGTTCGCTGTTCACTTAAATCACCATACGGGTTTTCAATAATTGCCAGATTGGCAATTATAGCTTTTGCTATGTTTATATTCAAGGATAAACTATTAAAAAATGATATTCTAAACGTCTATTCTATCTTTTATGCATTTTATGTTAGATTTTCCATAAGGTGATGTTTTTACCCGTGTACCGTTATAAAATTTACATAAAATTAACGACAAAAAAAATTTCCATTAAATAATGCGCACAAAAACCTGTAGGAATGTCTATCAAATAACAATAGGCGCATACTTATCTAATTGATCATTTGCACAATTATGTAATTGATATGCACGCTGATGCAGAAAATTATTTCAGCCTATACATATAATCGCTGATAAAATATGCTCTAATTTTAAAACATATTATCGCTAACAAGTTTCAGCTCTATTCTAAGCCAAAATCGAAAAGGGAATAAATATATTAAAATGAATTTGCAATTACACCGATAAATAAGTCGCAATTATATTCTCAATTTCTTCTCTTATTTCAGATTTCCGTTAGTTTACTTCAAGTGTTCATCAACGTGACCTGCAAGAAATCAAAAAAAAACTTTATGTGTAACAAGAAGACTATCTCCGATTGCAATATAGAATAATAAATCTTAAAACTTATCAAAGATTCTGAATTTTGAAATATTTGGAGTTTTTCTGATTGCAAGAAGAAATGCCCATGAAAGACTTGCTCCATCGACTACAGCCAGTTCAATTGTATATCGTTTTAACGCTGTCGATATGTTATTTTCTGGCCCAATTATTTCTCAGTCATATCACACATGCTCTCACTCTGCTAGTCGATTCTTATCACATGTTGTGTAACATCATAGCACTATCCGGATGCATTTTAACCATAAAGGTACTTGTATTTTACTACATTATTATTATTACTAGATTTAAGTTAAATAGTAAAAACTATAACAGTAATCGGCATTGGGATGATCCGATGACTTGTTTCATTTAAACTCAATATTACAAATCGTAGCTATGTATGGGTTGTAAGCAATTTATGCATTTTTTTTTATTCATTTCGATGATTTCTCGTGTTATTTAAGGAGATCATCGTAACCATTCGATTTTCTTGGCATTGGTTTCATTTAGGTTATTGATACTATTGCGTATTTTAAAAGGTGTGGGCGATCAATCAAGTAAAATATGGATACATTTATTGTTTTGTAACATTAATTCGATTTATGTCCAACGTAATCGTGATTTAAATTGTGAAAAGGAAAATATGTTTCAGTTTTTTTTTTACCTCAAATTGGAAATTTTGTTATTGTCTTGTAAGGTTTTTTTTTCAACAAAAACACTGAATTTTTATAGTTTTGGAAGGATTTTTTCGGAAGGTTAGCCTTTATTATATATTAACTATATTTTCTACATTTTTGCCCATATTTTTATCTATATTTTTACTGTATATTTCCCTTTATATCTACCTAATTTATGGCTGTTCGTATCTTTTGATTATTTGCCTAAGTAAATATAATAAAATCATTAATAAAATAAGTAAATACAATACTATTCTAATGTCTGCTTGGTTATTATATGGCTCACCGTATAGACCAAATTTATGGCGTTTTCAACTGGCAGATTCAGAGCAAACGCTGTTGTAGAGTAGAGCAAGGTATTCTTGAGCAGATCGCGATCACTTGTACTTGGGAGTCGAGCATTTCATAAAAAAACACGAAGCATAAAACAAATTAAAATTAATTGCGCCCTAATATATTTGTAGCCAAATAAAATTCTTCCTCACTAGATGAAGAGGATGCCTAGATGAAGAGGAATAAATAGTAACTATGTTAATTTAATAGTTTTTTTAACCCTCATACTGTCCTTAATAAAAATAACGTATGATGTCTTCGTGGGTCAAAAATGACCCATTATGACCCATTTATGACCCATGAAGACTACAGTGCTCTTCAATGGATTAAAATATGAACAAATAGATTATTGTTTTCGGTATTCAAAAGAAATTTGTTCACAGAGCCTACACCATACAAACATTGTTCATGTAGTTGAGAAGATACTTTTAATTAAAATCGAATTTGGTCAGAAATGACCCGAGGACAATATGAGGGTTAAATATTGTGAGGTTTTAAAAAATCGAAAAGGCATCTATCCGCGCCAAATAGGATAGTTGTCCCAGTTTTGGGGACAGTTAGAGGATGAAATAAAAAACATCATTTATTTAAAAATTCAAAAAATACTCACGTTTTGCTGCGTATAAATAACATTTCAAAGGAATATTCCTTTATATAAATCCTTCGAAATTTTTTGCATTTGTGGTATCATCGGTCTGTTGTTGCCAATGTTTTCGCAATACAGCTACTGCAACTGAAAATTTTGAATAATATAAAAACCTTTAAAACAAAAAGTTTTACTCAGCGGATTATTAATAAATTTGGTCACTTTTCTGACTGGAATCGCTTGGAAATACTGGTTTGTTTGTATGAGGGAGAGGGAAGGAATGGTCCGATTTTGCCCGTTCAAAATTCTGATCTTAAATAAATAAAAAATAAATAAATAAATAAATAAATAAGAAAAAATCAATCTTGGTGTTTATTTTAATATTTATAGGACTAAACAATATTTTCTGTAAAAAAATGGTCCTTGGGTTATTCAGGATATTTCTAGGATTTGTTGCCATATGGTAACACCTAATTTCCACTAATGTTTGTTATGACTTAAATAAACAAATTCCACAAAACTTCTCATAATTCTTGAAATTAAAATCATTTTGTAGATATTAATTTGATACTTTGAGGTTTTTTAAGCTAATCTAGTAAATGTTACCGTATGTTAACAAAAAGATTGGAAGGGTTAATTCGTTCGAGAGTTATGGCGTTCACGGACGGAAACACAGACTGAAATCAAAATCTTTTATCATCCCAAACACCCTAGTGTAATTCATGTCCGACGATTGGTTCAATACGTTACAAACGGTATACAAAGCCTAATATAGCAGAGTATAAAAAACGATTTTTGTAATAATAACCAAAAACTGCACTAATTTGCATTATATGCTATTGATAATTCTGGCATTGATTTTGATTGCATTGCAGTGTAATTTGGCATGATTTCAACGCAATCCACTTTCAATGAATTTATATAAAATCGAAAAAAAACGTCTACTGCTTGAGCATAAAAAATCGTTCATTGAAATAAAGGTCTCTTATAGGAAGGAATTTAGAATTCTGTTAGCGTTTTGTTGCCTCAATGACGCTGCCAACGAACAAAAGCCGGAATTATATCAGGTATACCTTTAAAGTACTGCGAGTATCTTTTAATTGTGGAACCATAAGCGTTTGTTATTAAGTAATCATAATCAATTTAGGTTACATTGGGACTGAAAGTTATACACACTAACCTTTGATATCGAATGCCAGAAAATGTCGTTAGTTTTATTTAAAAATTGTTATCGGTCGGTATGCAGATGAATTACTTCGTAAGTTTGTTGGTAGCTGGCACGCTCAGCATCAAGGTGATGTCTGACTTGATGGATAAGATATTCTTTTCCGTATCTAATTGCAGGTAGTGTCACTCAGGCAGGCATTATGGAACTTTTTTTACTTTCCCTTATTGTAATTTTGAAAGCCAGCACATCAAATGATGTAAATGACATACAAAGATTGACTATAATTAAACCTGGAAGTCGATTCAAATCACATTCGCATTCTACTTCCAGTTCATTATCATCATCATACAGGAAGGGACATTTTTTACCCATTATTGTATCAACCCATTTGTTAGCTCTCTATAATTCACGTTACCGACATGCAGATATTTTATTAAAGCCTACTTTTTTTTGAATAGTGTCTGGTCTGTTGCTTTCGAGTGTGAAACGATGATATTAAGTGAGATTGTCGCTGCAAATCTCATGTCACTATTTTTGTATTTTTAGCAAGTGATAATATATGAAAATTAGTTATAAATCTCTCGGAATAATGCGCGAAATTCAATTATTCGAGCGTGTCACTCTCGATTGAGTTTCTAATTAGCACACATTAATATTAAAGTTTTTTATTTATTTCCGGATATATCAGGCGTTCAATGCAAAAAGGGTCTAACCCAAAATTACTTCGAGATAAATGACTTTGGAATTCTCCGCGAACTAGTGATCACAATTATTTTGATAAAAAGTTTATATTTGTGGTAAATATATCGCTCACCGGCGGCTATAGTGGCACATTTCATTTTTTTCAGTTCAAAATCATGCTTTTTTTCAATTTGGTAGAAAAGCGACAAAATTTTAATAGCACTATCGCCATCTTTCGGAATTGAGAAGAGATATCGATGTGCCGATTTCACAAAAATTTGGAGCGTTCAATTTTAAACATAATGGCGTTCACAGTTAAAATTTTCATTTTTTTGAGTTGTGCTACTATAGCCGCCGGTGAGCGATATAAAGAGATGCTTTGTTAATTGGCAGTAAAAAAATATAATTTTTACCATCTTTTTAATGTGGATTGGCTTATTTCCCATCAACAAATTTTCATATAGCTTAAAATACAATTTTGGAAATACTATTTTAAACGATTTAGATCGTTTGAGAAAGAAAATTATTCATTTTTTAGGAAAAAAAACAAAAAAAAATGAATGATCCTTCGGGGATCGTAATTTAGAAAAAATGTACACTAAATTGAAGTATAAAACCCTAAAATCGCGATTTTTTGGCTTAGACCCTTTTTGCTCTGAGCTCCTCATATGTAGTAGATATAGATATTAAGTTGCTATCCAATTAAATCGAAAAAGAGTTATTTCTAGATATAATCATGATCACCTTTTTATTATCGATTAAAGACGTTAATTTTTTTTTATTTAAAATTCAAAGAATTTTTAAAGTCGAATCATAAAATGGAAAAAAATCAAATTCCGTAAATCATTTTTAAAATACTATAAATATTTCAAATCTACATTTCATGTTGAATGATGGCCATTATTTTGTGGTGACTGCTAATTTAATAATACTATAGAAATTCAAACGGTACACAAATAAAAAGAATAATATTTAATTTAAATAGTTGAACTACGCAGTTTATTTTATTCAATTGTCGCAATTGTTAAGCATGTGTCAACTTTTGGCTGATTATTTGTGGAAAGAACAAATTACTGTCTGCCGACATTTGTAAATCGAAAACAAATAACTTAAATTTTTGAATCTACAGAGCTTATGTTGCAATCGCTATCTCGTTTAATTTTAAATCATTGTCAAAAAGACTTTTTTTAACATTTCCTTATTTTTTTCTTATTAAAGCATAGTAACACACCAATAAATCGATCCCAAAACCCAGAGCAAGTGCCCAAAGAAGAAGCTCGTTTTGTTGAGGTATCCTTAGAAAATCAACAACAACCAACGATACCAACACATAATCATGAACTGAAGTTGAAAAACACATTCGGTTGGACCCGCATCGATGTCCTTACCATGTTGATAGTATGTGTATTTCTGGCATCCCTTTCGTTCTCCCTTCTGGTTGAAGCACTTCAGACTCTGGTAAAAACAATTATTTTAAGACGCCCAACATTTAAAAGAAAATATTACTTTTGTTCCAGATTCACATTGACCATCAAGATACAATGCATCATCCAATTCCTGTATTAATTTTAGGAGGAATTGGCCTCATCATCAATGGCCTGTGTTATTTATTAATTGGTGGTTACACGATGCATCAGGGTAGTTTTCTGCACATAACTTCTACCGGGGAAGTTGTTTTAGACCACGTGGTCTCTGGGGAATCACTAAAGCCAAAGGAACGGCGTCTTTCAAAGACCAAACGCGATAAAAATCAACAAGCCCAAATAGCCACCCTCCACAACCTTAACAAACGACAAGGCTTGGTAGAAATGTTCAGAGATGTTTGCAGTACGTTGTTCGTTATCGTATGTGCCATTATTATATACTTTGCGGATGATGAATCCGTCACAAAATTCGTCGATCCTTCTATTTCAATTGCGTCGTGTATTCTTCTGCTTATATTAAGCTACCCTTACAGTAAGATTTTTTTTTCTAGTTAAAAAAAAAACAAATTAATGATTTTATTTTGTACTTACAGTGAAGGAGTCTTGTCTCATTCTTCTGCAAACAATTCCCGGCTCTATTGATATCGAAATGTTCAGAAGTACTCTACTGACAAAATTCGACGACATTGTGAATGTTCACGATTTACATATTTGGCAATTGACTGCTAGTAAATATGTGTCAACCGCGCATATCATTTTCCAAAGCCCAAAAGTCTACACCGCTATCATGGATGACGTCATCAATTTCTTCCACGAACAAGGAATCACTATTGTTACTATTCAACCAGAATTTAATAACAGCCCGAAAGTATGCTTAACAAAGACTTGCATGTTTGCCTGTCAGGACCCTACTTGTGTTGATAAGCACTGCTGCCGAGTTGATCATTGCGAGAATAAGAAACACCACAAAATTATACCGGCAATTATGATCACTGAGGAAGATCAGACCGTTATAAAAGATGGAGAAACGGTTGCCACTGAAGAAACGATTACAACTGAACTTTGTGTCCCAGCACTGTGCGGAAAGAGGTCCAAGTCAATTGAGGACATCCATTTGTGTTCAACATATGGAATTCTAAAAAGATTCTCTAGCGAACCGAAACTTTCATCTTGTGATGATCTAAACGGCATTTGTATGGCAGTCAAGGCAAATGAATTGAAAAAGACTGAAACTGATGTGGTTTCGACGTAAAAAACCACATTACTGAATTCACAACATTCATCTATAAACTTAAAATGAGCATAAAATCGTTTAAAATAACTTTTAGTAATTGCATTTCTTGCCATGTAATTTTAAGCCAGGAGCATTAATTATTTGTTTTATATATTGTTTCATTCTGATTTGTGATAAACATATTTGATCTAAGATAAGGACTCATAAAGCAATTGTATTTTACATTTAACACAATATTTTCTGTATTTTGTTAGTGTTTTACGAAATAAAATTACTTGTTGAACATTTTATTACATTATTTCGTTGCTAAAAATATTTTTTTTTTCACGCCTCAGTTTAAGTCTGTGAACGATTCGATTTATTTTTGTTTAGCCAACAAAATATAAGTAGAATTCCTCACCAATTTACACTGAACAAATTCGTCTGAATTTGTTTGGCTCTTTTTAAAAAGTTTATGGTGGCTTGCATAAAGATTGCGATGAATTGTCGCTTCTGTTTCTTTTTTCTAAACATCAGAAATGAAAGATATAACATTTTTAAAAATGGAAAAAACCATAACTCGAGCAAAGTTAGTATACCCTTTGGCGCAAACTGGTTTGTGCCTTAGCTAATGGGGTATTGAGTTTTGGATTCATGCTTCTTCTAAAATGAGTTGTTCGATTTGAATCGTCTCGGTTATACATTGTTTTTGGCACAACCCTTTTGAGTGCAACAGTAATTTGAACCCCGTGCACATTTTTTGAAGAATTCCATACAATTGTTGTCGCTTAACTACAACCCGCTTAAGAGCAAAACACCTATTACTGCACAAAAAATAGTCTTCAATTAAGTTTCTCCATCATATATTTTCCCTTGAATAAGTGTACAAGTGGAAAGAATAGAAATCAGTGCTATTATATTGTGATCCTACCTTCCTAGAAAGTAAAAGTACCATTTTTTGCAAATATTAAATTAGATTGGCAATTATTTGTATCAGTGAACCAAATTTTTCGTGCCCGTGTTAAGTTTAGTGACCATCACTAGAGAACGGATTCACAGTGTCTCTATTTTTGGTTACAGGCTCTCTAGGAAATTTTAGGAGATTTGAACAATTGTGAAGTAGAGTGAAATACCCAGAAAAGATAATAGACCTACGACGATTTTGTACTAGAATCGAACTCTGCTACGTCTGGCATCTCTCGCAAATCTTTCTTTCAGCCGCCATCAAAAATGGTAAGTGGAGTTGTGTTTAATCAGCGAAGTAAAATTCGTGAATTTCCATTGCATCGATGCAGAGATCGTACAAATAAATATTTAATTTGATCACCCTGAAAGTGTTTAATATAAATCCGTACGCATTTTCCGCATCGATAGCTGGATTTCCGTACTTTCTCGCGAAAATGTAGTGTTGTGTTGAAATCAAGTTTCTAACAAAACTTCATTTTACAGTCGAACCAGAAGAGAAAGAAGACCAGGAAGTTACGTGGTCATGTCAGTCATGGACACGGTCGTATCGGTAAGATTAGCAAACAAATATTGGTGAATTGTGAAAATTGAGAAATATCCATTCAGGTAAACACCGAAAACATCCTGGCGGCCGAGGTAATGCTGGAGGCATGCACCATCATAGGATAAATTTCGACAAGTACCATCCAGGATACTTTGGCAAAGTCGGTATGAGAAATTACCACTTGAGACGTCACCACAAATTCTGCCCGACAATGAATTTGGACAAAATTTGGTCCCTTGTGGGTGAAGAGAAGCGCGAGGAGTGCTTAAAGGACAAGAAGGCAGAAAAGGTTCCAGTCGTCGACCTAGTACAATTTGTAAGTAGTTTATCTTGTCGAGTAGTTGTTATTTCCATGATGATAACCAATAAAGGCGTCGGGCGGTCTGAAAGCATCCGTACAAAATGCGTTCCCCATGTTGCGAATAGCCTTTCTGATTTGAACTTGTCTCCAAAATATGGATCCGATCAGCAAACAAATTTTAACAAGTATTTAATTTGCAGGGATATTACAAACTGCTCGGACGAGGACATTTACCCAAACAACCCATCATTGTTAAGGCCAGGTATTTTTCAAAGAAGGCTGAGCTTAAAATCAAGAAAGCTGGTGGTGTCTGCTTGTTGAGGGCATAATTTATCACGTCTAGGTAAATTTACTTTAACAATTGCTTTAATTTTTAATTCCGTCCGTGACGAATTCTTTATTCTTCGTCAGACTTCTGCTGAGTGAATTTATAAGAATCATAACTGAACTGAGACTTAAGTTTTTTTTTTTAAATTAACCTTAAGTCCGTTTACCCAACTGTAACTGAATTGATTTTTTTTTCTTTACAGGTAATTCCATTGGAACTCTCGCTGACTAAAAACAAATGCCGGTCAGAAAAAATATTTTATACAATAAAGCTTACCTCTTCGGTAAAACTGTATTTTATTTAAACAAAATTTCAGATTAATGATTTGCCATTTTCGAAAGCTTGAATCATTAAAAGCTTGCGTGCGAAAGCTTGAATCATTAAAAACAAAACTGCGGGAAAAAATGAAGTTTCACATAAGTATTTAGTCCTACCAACTCTAGGTGGAAATCCGATATGCGGGAATAAACAAAACAGCTGCCTTTTAAAAATCGCAATTTACTCTGACAGAATTGAAATATGTAGACTCTCATCACCACGCAGCCAATCAGTTTTTCTGTGGTATGCTGTTTCTTCCATCGTCTCGTTACATACGGCAACTTTAACCCTTAATTTATGAGGTGAAAATCATATGCGTAAATGATGTGGTTTCCAATGGACTTGTTCTAATCCCATACCAAATTCGTACTTTTAACTCGGCATACAACACCATACTGTATGAAGGTACTGAAGATTTCAGAGTCACTGTTCTGAAAACGTGAGAAATAGCAGAGAAAAGTCAATGTGGGTCCACCGGACCCACCTCATCAATTAAGGGTTAAGCAGCGACTTTTCTTAAGTATAGGCGCGAGAAGTGAGGAAAGCGATGGCCCCTCACTTCTCTCGCCTATACTTAAGAAAAGTCGCCGTGTGTAATATAGGCCTAAGGTGCATAACTGAGTTCAGTAAATAGCAAAACATTTTGGTACCGGAAGAACTATTTTTTTTTTACAAAACAAGAAAGTTTTCGTATCCGGACTCGATTTTATATGCGGACGTTAATATAAATAATGTGGGTGTCACACATTTTTTCCTGCTTTTGAGCCTTTTCGAACAAGTGTGCGCCATCTCAGTAAACCTATGTGGGAAAATTAGGGCTCTCCGAACATCAAAGGATTTTTTCGTGCCTAATTTGTGCAATGTGCGCTTAACTATGACGACGGATTCCAATGCTGGAACCCATCAACAAAAATTTGCGAGTTGAAAATTCGTTTGAGATAAGACTCATTGGATTTGTTAAGATAAGACTTCTAGCATCTTATAATACCCGTGTTTTGTGATGTTTAGAATTTAAAATTACAAATCTGAACGATTTTCTTCCAAAATTTGCAAAAAAATCTCAGTAACAAAGTCGTATGCGAATCACATAAATGTCAAAAGTTATACAGCTCCAGAAAGATACAATAGCCTTGCACGGAGGCGGGAAAATGCATAACTTATAGTTGCTTATAGTTTCTAAAAAAATGCCAGGGGGAGGAGGGAAAAGTATGCACAAGACTCAGTTTGGGCTAGCTATGACCCATAAGACCGTTACGTTTAGCGTCAATAACTACAAATTTTAGGCCGCCTGACCTAAATTATCAAAGAAAATTTGGGGCAAAATGTAAATAAAAATGCTTTATTTTTGTTAAGGTACATACATACACAAAATCTTGTTTTAAATAAAAGTTTTTTTTTTTACAAGGATGAGAAAAACATTTCAAAATTATTTGTCTTTTTAGAAAAGGTTTTTCAAAATCACCACGTTTTTCCCGTCCTTTAACATAAATATTAGTCAATTGAAAAATTAATTCCACTGGCATTCTTGGAGGCCAAATAAACGTTAGTAATTTTTTTTAAAACGTAAGTTTGAGTATAAAAATTTGTTCTTAAATAAATTCTTCATAATATAAATATACACTTTAAAGAGATTTTACGACCAATGATTGATTAAGTGCTCTGAATATCACCAATTTTGTGTTTAAAAATCACCAATAACAATTACTGGACAAGAAAATACTTTAGTTTTAAATTTATCTAAACATGTAAAGATTGTTTAAGTAAATTTTACTAGGAAACAAGTTTCATTTTAAAATTTAGTTCGTTTCTATGTAAAATTTTGTATACAGAACGAAAGTAATAAAACTCACTGGTCGCATTTGGATCAATTGTTCGATAAAACTGTACAATTTTGGGGAAAATAATAAAAATGACTATTAAACACAATTTTCACTATAAATTCTGCCATAAATCGCCCCTAATCAAATATTGAGGCGATTCAACACTACATAATTCATTTTTCAATTAAAAATTAATTTGCGACATAAAAATGTTGCGAAAAATCATAACAAATACAAATACACTTTTTTCTTAATATCGTTTTAAAGTAAAAATAAAGAAAAACAATGGTTTTTAATTATTGTTTCCCATCGTTTGATTTTCACAGCGTTTCGGCGAGCATTACGATCGATTGTTCCTGTGATATTGCAGCTAATTCCTTGAGCCATTCATCCAGCAGAACGGCACAAAGCGCCAAATCACGTGTGCGTTCGGTACCACTAGTTGAATTTGCTATTGCACCTAAAGCCGATGTCATCGACGAAAGAGAGTCCAGCGATGTTGGTTCTGAGCCTCCGCCACCACCACTTGCACCGCCAACGCTCAATGGTAGCGACATTTGATTCGAGGATATTGACGAGAACGAAGTCGTCTCGCGCAGCGGTATACTATTTGTTTGATTCAATGTGAATGAAGATGAAGGTGTAAAATGCTGGGTTGGAGGAGGGGTCGACGGAGCTGATCCTAAAATCATTGAATTAGAATCATTATAAAATATTCATGGTTATATTTGTCGATATCACGTACAAATATAAAAGGGGATTGTGATAAAAAAAATGCAAAGAAAGAAAATAAAATCGGATTACATCTAAAAAAACAAAGCTCTTAAAAATCTGCTCTTGTTAATGAAAAAAAAACATTATTATTAGTTTGAAGTCACAACGTTGACATGCACGATAATTTCAATTGAAAAAAAAATATGAGAGATGCAGAGACCGGGAATAAAACAGAAAAAGATAATATTTAATAGTACAACATTCGAAAAAAAATTGTTCCAACTGGCACATCTATTTAAAAAGAAAGTCGCATTAAAATAATTGGCTAACTGTTATACTAAAGAGGAACCTCGATAACACGAAGATTTTTTAATCCCTTGAACTTCCCTATTTTACTTCGTTGTTTTACTTCGATAACTCGAAGGGAACCTTCGAATAATCGGAGTTTAGCAAGTTTCTTATAAGTTTCATGAGTCACCGTAAACTTCGTCTCATCGGGGTTCCACTGTATATAAATTACTAGAATTTGGACCCGGCTTCGGCCGGCTAAAAGCGTGAACAGAAAAAAAAACTTAGGAAAACTAAATTCAGTTAGTTAAAAATTAGGTAGCCTGCATGCTGTTCGTTAGTTTTTTCTCTTTGGAAAATGATTAACAAACTAACAAAAAATTCCAGTACTTGCATTCGGTATTACTTTACCCCCCTCCGCTTACTCCCCCACCTCTGGGGCTACTTTTTAATGGGTCTGTGTTGGGGCTGGACCCCCGACGAACCTCTATGCCAAATTTCAGGCCAATCGGTTCAGTAGTTTGCCCGCGAAAGAGTAACATAGCGCAAAAACTAAGTTTCGAAATCACTTTACCCCCTCCCCTTACTCCCCCCACCCCTCGCTCTACTTTTTCGTATGCCTATGTTGGAACCAGAACTACCACAGACGCTCATGCCAAATTTCAAGTCAATCGGTTCAGCCGTTTTTGCCTGAAAGAGGAACAGACAGACACCAACTCATTTTTATATATTAGTAAGTATGATGAAATATCAGCAAAGATTAGGTAAATAAAGATGTGATTCCCAAAACAAATGTTGGAGTTCCAAATAAAACCGACAGCGGAAATAGAATCTTTAGTATTCCTTACAAAACGATAAATATTTTTGACGAATTCAGATGGTGGTTTTCCTTCATAAAATGAAACTATTGTAATGCATAAGATTTATGCTGGGTTTACACGAATGACAGATAATGACAATCTGTCATAAAAGAAAGGACAAGTTCATTGAGGCTGTTTAGATTAGCGTTTTGCCTGTAATTTTGACAGTTTCGTTCATGGCCTGGCGCCTGGATCGGCTAATCTAAACAGCCTCATTCTTTTATTAGAGATTGTCATTTTTCTGACAGAAATAATGACAAAAATGATACTATTTACACGATGATGACAATTTATGACTAAAAAACGACAAATTTGTCAATCGTGTAAACGCAGCATTAGTTTAGAATAGTTTTCAAATGGTGTTATAAAACGGTATTAAATGGTGATGATAAATATTTAAATGTTCTCCCGTATCACGATTGACGTGTCGTTTTCGACATGAGTCGTTTTACGTGTGGTAGAAAATCACTAACAACAACATGTGAAACGGCTCTTGTCGAAAACGACACGACATTCTCAATACGATTCAATCTTTTGAGATTTGACATCGGATTAATTCATTTTACATTCATCTGTTTGGGAAGAGTTTATAAACCGTATCTCTACTGTACTTTATTTCCGATCTCTTTAATAAATAATTATCAATACTTCCGCATTAATTTTGAAGCAATTACCATACCTACCTGGCCTGCTATTAGTTAATAATTTTAACATAAAGAGTGCTTTATTAATTAAATATCTATGCGATCTTCAACGATCTGAATTAACTGGTGAACAATTTTCAAATCGATAATTATGAATTTTTACTCATTATGTTTTTTAACCACTAATCAAGTGTTTCTCAATACGGGGTACAGAGGGTACACCAAGTCTTTCAAAAGAAAATAACAGCTACTAAATTTTTTTTAAAAATAGCAAACAAAAGTTTCACATTCTGCAAATACAGAAATCTCCGGTTATAAGCAACACGCTTTATTGTTATGCACCTCAAGAAATGAGATCCTCTGTATATCCTCAGTATATTTTCAGAGAAATTAATAGCAGTTTAAAAATTCAGAAGGCTCATATTAACACTTATAATATTATATTTTGAATAATTTCAAACTATCCCTTACGGCATAATCCATAAGAAAATATGATAAAAAGCTTTTTATTGCACAAGAAAATTCACAGAATTTTATATGAAATTGAAACAGAATTTCGACCTGAACAATTTCATTAAAGTTTTGAACTTAGAAATGTAATTCCGATAAGTTTCTTGAATGCAAACAAATTTTTGAAATTCAACATATTCTGGTAACCAAAAGTCCAAAAGCATATGAAATTAGTTTTAAAAATATAAAATTCAGAAAAAATTAGCAAAAACTACATAGTACGACTTCTATACCCAATTGAAGAGACTAAAATTTAATTGACGATAGATCAATCAATGCACTAGCAGTAAAATCACAAGAAGAGCGGGATTTTTTCTTTAAAGTGCAGCACATTTCCAATCGTCAATTAAAAACTACGCATTCAAAGAGAATAAAAAAAAACATGCATTCAAGGTTGAATTAGTAAACAATAAAATACTACCAATGTTAATTAGCAATATCAACACTTAAAAAAGTAACAGGCGAACGATTGCCACAAGATTCTTTCTATACAATGATTTTGGTTCTAGTTTAAGTGGCAAACGTTTTAGCAAGAGTAGTCCATAAAGGAATTTCGAAAATAAAAATATTTACCAGTGAAGAATGCGTATATTTGCGATAAACCAGATGAAGCTGATAATAAAAGAGAATTATGTAATCAATTGTAACTTTGTGATAGATACGTTTTCATTTATTAAACGGTTTATAGTAAATCTATAAAATCTTAATCGAATGAATGAAATGGATTTGAAGAGATTTAATTATGAAAATGAAATAAAAATATTATTTCTAAATGTGTATGTGGTAAATGTTAAATTAGTTGAGTAGAAAACAATTTATTTGCCGCTTTTTTATTACTTCTTGAGTGTTGTGTGAACTACAAAAACAATTTCCTTGCAATTAATTTAATTTTGAAACAAATAAAAAAATCAAAAGTAACAAAAATGTATTACAACTAAAAATCGTGACATTCATTTGCAATGCGGCTAAATTAAAAAGCTTTCTTTGAGAATTTGCGTTGACCTGAAACCCCTTTTTTTGAAATTATCTTAAAACTATTGAAGAATGATTCGTCGCCAATTGTGAGTTTTTATTGAAATGTTGAAATTATATTAGCAGTATTTAGAAGAAAAACAAACTCCACTTACCATTCGATCGTCGAAACATATTTGAAAAAGACTGTGAGAAACTCTTTCGTTTCGAATCGTTTCGCTTGAACGGATCGTATGACGACGATGGCGTCAATTGCGGCGGTGTCGCCGCTGAAATGTTTGCCGTTGTGGTTTGATTATAGGAGAGGCCATTTTTGCCGGGATTCTTTGACGCTTCAATTGCACTTTTGCGAGCGTTTACCAACTGAAATTCGCGATCAATGAGAAACGACCGGGCAATGTCAATAATTTCCAATGAGTCTTCGGTTACTGGTAGCTCGGCATCAATTTGTTGCTTTAGCATACGCAGCACTTGATGAAATGATGGCGTATCCGAGGTTGTCGCAATATCTGGCCGTAAGAGTATTGAATGAAGAAGTGGCAGCGGATACCAAGCGATTCGCGTTATAAGGCCCGTTAGATGTAGATTAACGTAGAGTGAATTGCTAGTGAATGTTTGCAACTTCCCCCAAATTGCTGTTGAGAAGGGACCTAAAACACAAATTTTTTAAGTTTCATAAAGAAAATTTGGTTTTTTTAGGAAATTAAGTGGAATAATTACCCAAGCTTACTGTCCCTTGCGTGAAAAGATCCTCAGAGAAATCTAAATCAGCAAATGATTCGAGTTTTCTATTTGATAGTTTCCAAATCGGTTCACTTCTCCGATTTATCTCCTCGTGTTCAAGGCTTTTATTGACAATCGTTGAGGCTACCGAACTGCTGGCCGTCTCTGCAGAATCATCATCTGGCCGCCACTTAAACGATTCATATCCACTAGACTCACCGATCGATTGAAGGCTATCGTATTTATTTTTATCACAATCTTGTATTTGTGCATCATTTGGATTATTCGGATTGAATTCCGCAAAGAAACTCTTAATGGCTTCAATTAATTTATCATTGGCTCTTTGGGAATTTGGTCCATTGTTGCCACATCGCGGTGGCCATTTTTGGTAACGGTACGTGCTAGACCACTGCAGACATGCCGCTTGGCATTGAGCGATTTTGTGATGGGCATCGAACAGGTACGCATGAAAATTGGAATAAAGGCTATCGCCAGAATGCATCCCGTAATGATTCCAGTTGGCTCCAATTGTTTTACTCACGGGGGATTGTTGAGGTCCAGTTATTGCTGTCACAACTGTCGGTGTCTGTGTCGTCGCCATTAGAGAAGTCGTTGCCGTTCCTGAGTTCGTCGTCGGATTCGTTGTCAAATCCATTTGCTTCTGCTTGTGAATGAAGGCTGATTTTTTCATAACATCCGGTGTCAAGTCCAAAAAGAAATCCACTGCATTCGTGTAGGGATCGATACGATTGATTTTATGACGATGCGATATTGGAACATGCTTTGCTGGTAGTAAATACTTGAGCAGCAATTCCAATACCACATCTTCACAGTTCAATCCAAGCAATGTGTCGAACAATGAAAGGGTCACCATGCATAGCTGAAATTTAATGTGGAAATATTTTACATTTAATGCACGAAATGTCTAAGAAAATGTTCTGGAACGTAATTGTAAAAGATTACAATTGCAGTAATGCAAGTAAAATTATATTCTAAAGATTTTTTTTCTAATAAAATCACAATAAAACATTTTCGAGGAAATCGCACAATTTTTTTATTTGTATGGAGAGTGGAGAAGTTGCTCAATTTTTTATATTTGTGGATGGAATTTAGCGGATCTGTTCAAAATTTTAAGTTTCTACCTGACTTTGGTAGTAAATGTAGGTCCTCTGCCGATTTATTTTTAAAATTACTATAAAATAAACACAATTTAATATTTTCGTAGTTTTTGGCTTTATTGAAAAGCGTAAATCTTCCGATTTACGTTATGATAAGTTATGAAATTCAATTTCATTCAAACCAATTTTGTAGTACATTTTCGATGGTTTTGAGGTCATTTTTCACGAATAGCTCGATATGCCGAGACCGTTCCGCAGTTCCGCGGAGGTCAAGCAACATCACCAAAACTGCTGATTACACGGTTATTGAACGGGTCGCTCAAGAGACTAATTGTTGGACGGTTTGTGTGGAACTTAGGCCAATTCTGCTGGAACCAGAGCTCGTCCAAGTCTATTTCATCAATTTCTGACCAAAAACATCGGTTATCATGCCTTGGGAGCGCTCTCCGTATATTTTGCGTTTCTTCGAAGATAAAAATGGCAAATTTTATTGCCATTTTGATTTTCGAAGAGACGTAAACTTCAGTAACAGCACTAGTATTTAAAATACATCGCTCTTTCAAGCGTATTAGTGTTGACAATGTTAAAATAACACGTAGCTCAAAAAGGAACGAGTCGATGGCCACTCTTTAGTACTTGTCCCCAACAAATTTTTAGATTGCTCTAAACTATGTAAGAAAGGTATCATTTCAGCGCTTTTGGAGTCTGTACTCTTTTATGATTGTTTTGAACTTCTAAACGTCGCGAAATTTCGTTTAAAGCTCCGCCCTAGACATCTAGAATGTCCAGTCGATTGGCTTGCAAAAGACTGAATATCAAAGAGCATAAATTTCCCAAAAATTGTCATAAACCATAAAGTAAAAAATAAATGCTCAAAAATCCCAAAAAAAATGCATACTCTTGTAAGGCACGAAACTTTTTATCCTGTTGAAAAGTCACAGGTTTGAATATTTTATATTCATACTAGCTTGCATACCCGTCGTTGCCGGGTTAAGTTTTTTCAATTTTTTTTTTATGATCTATGTTGGAGCTAAACTTCAGGACAATCGGCTCGGTAGTTTCCCCGCGAAAGGGTAACATAGCGCAAAAACTAAGTTTCGAAATCACTTTACCCCCTCCCCTTACTCCCCCCACCCTTCGCGCTACCTATGTTGGAACCAGAACTACTACAGACACTCATGCCAAATTTCAAGTCAATCGGTTCAGCCGTTTTTGCGTGAAAGAGGAACAGACAGACAGACAGACACCAATTCATTTTTATATATTAGTATGATAAAATTCAGATTCGTCATTGTGGCAGCCGTCTCTTTGAATCCCCGCCCCCCGCGACATGGTCCTGTATGTAAATTCCATGTGAATATAGACTTCTTGCGACATTGAGAACCGTTTGAGAAACCCTCATATGACTGATGCCTTACTGTCACAAACCATAAATTTATGAATCTTAACCAAACACTGAAAGAAAAACTTACATTTGGATCCGATGAATTAAGCCGTTCAACCAAAACATCCAATATCCGTTGACCATCAAATTTTTCATCTTCCATAAGAAACTTGACAAATGCCCTCAGTAATCCAGGTTCAGTTACCGATCGTAATATTAGGTCCAGATATGCCATTGCTGAAATTTGTGATTCGATGTTTGTCTGCAAATGTTTGCCTTTGAATATCTGCAAAATATTTATTTTCGATTTGTCCAGGTGTGGTTAGTAGAACTAATCATAGAAAAAATTAATTTTGAAATTCGAAAATTTGCACAAATATCTAAAAAAAAACGATCATCCGACATCATGGATACGCAAAACAAGTATAATGAAATATTTATAGCAGCGAAAGTCTTGCAATTTGGCAACAAAGCAAAAACCACATCGCTGTGAAATTTTTCTATAAGTGTTCGTTGTTGTTGTTGTTGTTGGAATTTTGTTGTGATTGGAGGAAATGTTCACAAAAATGCGGAGATCTAAGGTCTGATATTTAAAAGTTTATGTAAAAACTAAAAACAGAAAGGCACGATAGACATTCTAACCAAACAAAACGACTGTTAATATTGTTATATGATTATCAAAAAAAAAATTAGTTTTTCACACATAATTTTTTTTTTCAGTTGAATCAAGAACCGAAAATATTCACAAATCAATCGTTTTGGTAACATAAACATTTTTTAGACTTTCACAATATATGAAAAATTCTTGAATTTGTAACATTAAAAGACTTAAATTTTGCACCTTCGACCATAGAACATAAAAGAACAAACAAAAAAAAAAGACAAACAAAATACAGAAATAACCCACACCAATAGATAAATCGTAAATGCAATGAAATGGCAAATCGATGTAAATACCTGAAGGATGGCTGGTCCTAGGACAGGCACAATAAAACCTTGATACATAAAATCTAATAGCTGTTGCCGAATTAGCGAGTGTGCGACTTGTACAACGGCATTGCAAAATTCCAGTGAGTTCATGAAAAGTGTCAGCTCTGGAATTTCAGTTACATCATCCGGTGTGATTCGATGCCAGTCAATTGAATTGATTTCAATTGAGTTTGGAAGACGTGAATAGAGGCCACCGAGTCCAGTTACCAATATGGGGCACATTGATGAATACTGTGCTATGTATTTTCCAACATTGGAATTCTTCTGTGATAGTGCCATACAAAGCAATAGTGCATCACGAGCCTGATGTCCTAAACTACCTTCACGATGTACATAAGGGATTAATAGAGAAAATATTATGAAGCTGGAAATAAAAAACAATATTTAATTAGCTTGAAAAAAAGTAATGTTTAACTTTAAATAGATGGGTATACTTAGTACTCCCTTGTCCCTGGCCATATTGCTGATTGGAGGAGAAGAAAAACAAATCAAGCAGATGGACATTTTGCATAAGGACAACGCACAGTTGATTCAGTAGTATAACGAGCCGTTTCTCGACATCCGGTGGAAAGATTTCACCTTGACTCGATGCCAATATCTTGAGTAGAGGCCTTAGAAACGGTTCATGGACAAGCAGCTGATGTCTCGAGTGGCTGACCAGCAGCTCGTATAATTTCAGTTGTTCTAAACGGACGGCATTTGCATAACGTCCTGTTGACATGCCCCACTCGTACAGTTTGTCCAGGAGATTCTCACTCAATAAAAACTCTAAACATGGCGCTGATGGTGTCTGATTAACTCCAGGTAAACTAACTTTGTTGCAATGGTGCAATTCAACCAATAATAGTGTAACCATGAAGTCGAGATGACATACAACACCAAGAACATCATCGTGTGATGGCGGCTTTTGAGTCTAAAATTTGATTAAGAGAAGCCATAAATTGTTTATTATAGGAAAATAGTCTAAAGTGATTGATTAATATTAATTCTGCAATAAACGATTAAGGTGTGTCTGCCTGTCTGTTTGCCCAAAAGCGATAGTTGTAAAAATTGATTCGCGAATCGAATCGAAAATATGATCCGTTTACGAATTTCACCCCGATTGCGAGTGTCGTGTCGTTTTCGACAAGAGTCGTTTTACGTGTTGTTAGTGTTTTTCTACCAACAACAACACGTAAAACGACTCTTGTCGAAAATGACACGACACTCGCACTCGGAGTGTTTATCGAATAAAAATCATTCGCGCATCAATGTATTGTATGAAATATTGAAAATAAAAAGATATTCGCTCATTTAAAATAGTGTCATAACTCAAAAAACGTGACTTTTCAGGCGACACTTTATGGCGAAAACACAATAACGCGTCAATGCGTACGCAAACTTTGATATTTCGACGCTTCAAAACATATGTTTTATTACGAAACAATTTATAACGGTACTTTGCCGTGACGCTTCAAAGCGCCCTGACGCCTCGAATAGAGCTGCTTTCGGGCGCGTTGGAGCTTTGAAATTTTAATGAAAATTGTGTTTTTTGAGTGATTTTTGGAAAATGGTGAGGCAAATGACGAATTTAAAGTAGCTTTAATTAAAAAACATAACAAAAGCTATAATTGCCAATCTGGCGGTTATTGGAAACCCGTATGGTGATATTCGTATCAAAATTCGAACAGTTGTACCAAAATTCCACTTTGAAGTCAAATTTTCGAAAAAGATTTTTTAAAATTTATTCCAATCGGATTTTGATGTATGGGAGTTTTATGTAGAATCATATCTTAAATAACTTTTGTTCTTGGACTTTTTTGATAAGATGCACCGTTTTCGAGATATTCACAAAAACCGTTTTCGTTCGTATGGGGGGTACCCCCCCCCCCCCCCCCCCCCTAATGGTTCATTTTTGCCCATTAACGAACTTAGCCTCGCATTTTACGAAAAACGGATCTGCGCAAAATTTCAAGTCTCTAGCTCAATCCGTGCGCCCGCAATCCGCGCCACAGACAAACAGACAGACAGACGGACAGACAGACGGACGGACATGCAAAATTCAATTTTTTTTATCATTCTAAACACACTGGTGTAATTCATTTTTGTGTGTGATGACGGGATCTTGGCGTTACAAACGGTAATGTAAAGTTAATATACCCTTTGGTTTCACCATACGGGTATAAAAATGAAAGAACGTTCCATGTTGTCGCATGAAAGAAACACTTTTTAGCGAATTTTGTTTATGTATAAAATATAACCCATCTCTCGAAAGCATAACTTAACCAATTCCAACATAAAATCGCCAATCTTCAATTATATTTGGATATGTTTGAAGTAATCATCAAAATGTCTTTTAAAGTCCCTTAATTCGACGTCCCAAAGATTGATTCGAGATTGTGCAAGGCCAAAGGACTTGTTAACCAATTTATTGGTTCTCATTGCAATTTCCCTCATAAAAACTGGGTATCATGTTTTTACAATCTCAAAAATTAAACCGCAATCAAAAATGTTCCAAATTTATTTGCGAAACAATTTTAATGTTATTTTAACGAAGTGATAATTTTTAAACTTCAATGAATTCATTGACGATACATTAGTTTGATCAAATTGTGACTAATGTTTTCGAAGAGCATACGACGAGTTTCTCCATCACGAATTGTTTGAATTTGAGTGGTAAATTCGAATTAGAAGATAACTTCCATAAAATTAGCGATAATAAAGTGTTTTTTTTTTTAAATAAAAATAAGCACTAGATAAGAACATGGCTTATCATTTTTGAGCGGAATGTTGTGCTCTGTTGGCATTAACAGACCAGCACAAATTCGACCCAAGTCAGTAATTTTACATAAGTAGGAGGGCATTTAATTGTTTTGCATTGCAAATGAGGAATCCGTCATAGATGTTGATTTCAAAATGGTAACAATACTCGAAATACTATGGGAAGAAGAAAGTTTCCCGCATCTTCTCCATAGTGGACTGAATGAATTTGAATGAGTTTTATTATTGCTTAACTGACCAACAGCTGAATAATGAGATAATTACCTCTGCACGTAGAATAATATCGGCCGCTTGCTGCCAGTGCTTGCAGAAACTATCGTAACAAGCCCTGGGATCGCATTCGGTGGCAGCATCAATGGGGCGAAGGCCGCCACTGCTATTGGAATGACCACTACCGCGGCTGAGACTCTGCCTTAGCGGACTGGTTCTTAGCCAACTCATTTGGATTCCGGACGTCTTCCGAACTGATTTTTATCTTTTATTATTAAAGAAGCTGTTTTCCCGTAATTTGTTCCTCGTTAACAGCAGTTCTTTCTGAATGGGAAAAGCCCGAAACTGCTGCTGTCGCCTTCTTAACTCCTAATTCACAGTAAAATGTACAACGATAACGGATTGCCGAAAAAGGGCTACCGAGTAAATACGTATAACAAAATAAATTATTTCTTCTCTATGCTTTAAACAGTATTTTTATTTGGTTTGGCGCTGTACGGCAAGGACGGCATTGCTTGGGCTGTGGGAGCGATTTTATTAGAACCTATTTTTACATAAAAGTCGCCCCACTCCAATCCTTTTACTTTTACTTTTTTCCTCCAGCAAGTTTAATTGCATATGTGGATCGTTGGATCGTTGAGGAGTCGCTCCCTCAGCTTTTTTATATTTATTTGAACGGAATTGGCACACTCTTTGAAGTCGATAAAACCCGTACGACTCGATTTATTTATTCACTTTGGCAATTTAAATACAACTAAAATGTCCATTATTTTGTTATCTAAACTTATTCATGACACAGTTTTTGTAGGTCACATTTTGCTGTCTTTCTGCTGTTATCAGTGTTCATTTCCATTGCTATTCACTTTGGGTGGATTTAACAAACAAATTTCACTTATTTTTGGCAACTTTTACGTTAGGTAAATTAAACTACAAAGTAAAATTATCTCATTTCGTCGATTCTTCACTTCCACTTGAAGTCCACTTCAGGTAGGCCTTAGCTGTATTTGAGGTCAACTAGTTGAAGTTCACTTTAGACATACCTTAGTTGGGATAGAGGCAACACTAATTTTAGGTACGAAATTCAAATTTGTATAAACTTGTGTTGACGGTAGAGAGAATTACGCTAGAATCAGAGAAAAAATCTCGGTAGAGACGAGTAAAACTCATAAATATCTCTACGGTAGACTTCTACACCATTTCTAGGCAAGATATTTCAGACGAGATTTTTTTCTCGTTTAGACACTCAAAGTTACTTATCAAATTTACTTGATACAATAGTAGAATTCCTGAATTATTTTCATACTTATAATTTTCAAATTCTGCGCGCCGTAAATTGTGAGTTAAGATTTTTATTGCAATCATTCAAAACATGTTTATATTATATAGGAAATGAGGTTAGATTCCCATGAAAAAGATAGGTAGCGCACCAGTCTTCGTGAAAATGTCAAATTTACATAGCCAAGGGCCGTTTGGACCAACGGAACTTAGCAACTTATGTACTACTTAAATTATTAAAGTCCGAGAATTTCTACGGTTTAAGTAGAATAACCGGGACCCTATTTTTTAAGAATAGTACGCGCAAACTGGCTTAAGTTGACAGCTGAATTTCATTGTGGACTAATTAGCGACACCAGCGCCACGCCTCTAGGGGTAGATCGAAGTATTGATTGTATGGGAGTAAAACATAATCTGGAAAATATGGTTTTCGGCCATTGCAATTTATTAGTAATGCATTCCATTCGATGCCAAAATTATCTATTATGCTCCTCAAGTGCCCCTGCTATTCAAAAGAGTAACATTCGGTGTATTTTGGAGAATTTTCTTTACTTTTACTTCAGAAGTATACACATTGTATTGTATTCAAGTAGCTATTTTTAATTGAAAAATGCTTTTTAGGCCAAATAACTCACAAAAATTGGAAAATTAGCATCAAAAAAAGTGGAGTATAAGCATATGCTCAAATGAATCAAATTTTTGGCCGTACGTTTTTCAGCTTGGGGCCCATTTTTACATGTCCATTTTCTAGATTATAGGCTCCCTAGTTGTTACTTGCTTCGTGTTTTCAATAGAGAGCCTAGAGAGTGGTGAGGTAGTGATTGCGCTTTTCCTATGAGAACAGATTAATTAATTCTAATTTTAATTTTACATAGTACAATACTTCAATTAATTGAATTCAAAGATACTAAAAGGATTATTAGAACATTACATTGTATTTGAAGTTATAATCTGCTTGCGGCACTTGAAATGATGTTTGATTAGCAATTTAATTGCAGGTACCTGCGAGTAGTGCAATTTTCACAATGGAAAATCCTAGTTTTTTAATCCAGATGTCGCCGCTTAATTACTTAATTAATTTAATTGTACATTAAATTAACTTTCCAGTCCCTCTAGTCGAGACCTTCGATTAGGAAATTCCATTTTTTTTGGGATATTCGTCACAATTTCAAGGACATTGGCTCTTGTTACCTTACATCGTTGGAAGTGGTTCAATGATGAGCAAGTGAGACGGAGGATGTATAGTGCTTTTTCAGTCGCGTGTCAGCGGAAAAAGTTGTAAAATAGTCGGAGAAAAGTGGATTTCTGTAAACTTTAATTGAGATTTAATTATTTTTCGTATAGAATGTAAAACTGTGTGTTAAGAACTTTCTCCAGTAATTTGATCCTGAATCCCGGATTGTAAACTAGCCGAGGAAAAGAAAAAGATTTTGATATTCACTAATAGTTTTCTAGTTCTGTGTGTGTGCGGTTTTTATTTTACTTCGACTTGTTAATTGCTGTCTCGTATTTATCGTTGTTTTTCAGCATAAACTGAAAAGTTTTTAATAGTACGTAGTAAATTTACGATTCTTAGTCTCGTAGTGTTTTTTGCCAGTTAATTTTCAATTTGCTGAAAAATAATCCGATTCATCGATTTCGTTGATAACGTCTCGTATTTTCGTATTCATTTCGTGTGATTTATTTGTAAACATTTTGGAGTATTTTACATGAACTCCCAAGATCCAGGGAATTCAGACGGCGAAACTTCAAGGTGATTTTTGTTTTTATTTTATCTTTTTTTCACTCGGAAGAGGAGTGATAAAGCGAATCTTAAGGTTGAGCTGTCAAAGCTGTTTTTGTTTTCACCGAGTGCGAGAAGTCGAGCGATGTCCGCCCTGCCTTTTCTAACCACAGGGGCATCCAGAAGCAAAATCATGATTGTGGATTTATTTTGGGAATGTCTTTTTTTTCGGTGGCCTCCGTGAAACGTTCTAACTTTTCTCTTGTTTTGATGAAATGTATTTCCCCAGTTTTTCCGACAAGCACTTTCGGCCGGCCAGCATAATCACAAATATCAAAACAAAGAACGCAGAGCCAGCCTCGCCCTCACCACTGTCCCATTTTTCGTCCATGGAAAGCCTCAATCCCGACGACTTCTATCCCCACCGTCCTTCTGTTGTTGTAATTGTCTTTTATCCTAAAATAAATTTTCGCACACAAAACCGAACCAAAAAAAGACTTCCGCAGTTCTGTTGTCCATTCCGAGAACGGGAACAGTAATCTGGCCAGTATACCGGTAGTCTGTTGACCGAACAGATCTTCCTGTCCAGTTTTTTGCTAGTGACAAAGTTAAGTTACAGAAACCAAAGTCCTGTGCTCTGAGGTGAAATTAATGTCTTGGGGACTTCAATTGACATTTATTCCGAATCTATTTCAACAAAATGCGATTGTGAGTAAAATTTGTAATAAAAGAAAGTTTTCCTAATAATGATTTCAAGAAGGAACAAAGAATTGCTCGTTTTGTGCACGCACGCCAGTCTTTGTTTGTAGTTATTAACTTTTGCTTGGTATCGATTTATGATAATTTAGCTAACAAATCTAAAAAAAAGGGCAAAATCCGCTTAACTGTTGCAGGAAGTCTTCATCAGAACGGCAGAAATCTTCTCACGTCAATGAAAAATAAAAATAAAACACGAGGAACAATTCGTAAATATCAAACGTATAAAAGTTCAAGTCGAGTTGAAAATCAAAAATAGAATATCTCACCAAACAGCCACAATTTTTTAGTCTAATCCCTTCAATGGAATAACTTTATTCCGAATAGTACGAGGGATTCTGGTGAATCACGTGATGACACACCAAAATTTTCATTATTTACAAGCATTTATTATTGTTTTTTGTTTCATTGCCGAATGATGGTCAAAATATAAAACCAAATGAAGTTCAATTCTAGTTTTTATTGAATACAAAAAATCTATGAGAAACCAGTGGAGTTGAATGTACTCCAAAAGACGAGGATTTTGTAAACAAATATTTTTATAACCAGAAGATAAGAATAGCTGTTATGGCCAGGAGAAAATTGTAAAAATATTCGAGACGACAGAACGTTTTCGATATAATCGCAAAACATTTTTCTGTTTGGGTGGTAAAAGGGTTATAATACATCCTTCATTTGAATGTGACCTTCATTTCTATGCATTTCTGCGAAATGTTAAGCGACATCAGCGCATTGGGTCGAGTAAAAGTCAATTTTTCGAAAAATTTGTCTTTTCACCCTTTTTTTTTACTCTTCATTGATTTAACCTCTTGTAGGCAGGTAACCTTTTTTGCATGGTAGATTAATGAAACTCATAGAATTGGTTCCTTGGGACTCAAATAACATTAAAATAAAAAAAAATCAATTTCTATTTTAATTTACTATTAGTACACTGGCAGGCGGTAGGTTAAAAAAGCAGGTTTCATCATTCTTTTATGGTCCCATAAAATCACAACTCTTTCACTATTTTTGTGGGTCGTCAAATTCTTTGGTTAAAAATCAATGGTTTAAATTCAATGGTTAAAATTCAGAGGATTAAACTAATTACGAAAAAAAATTACCATTAATTAAATTTCTACCTTATGTTGGAAGGGTGTTTCCCTTCTAAGCAACATGTGTTCTGCCCAATTAAGCCGTAATTATTCTCTAAACAATTAAGCCGTAATTATTACCTAAACAAATTAAAATCACTTTAAAATTTCGTCTATATTTTGCCTATGCATTGAGTTTATTCATTTTGCTTAAGATTTTTTTGTATTTTCACTGTTTGCATACATGATTTTAAGCTAATTAATCTTCCAAGGCCATTCAACGGATTTAGTTCAGGAATTGAGGTTTCACTGTAAATAAATATTTTTTCCAAATGTCAAAAATAGACAATTTTTGGTTTGCTCTTTAGAATGCTCCGATGTTCGGTTAACTGCTGTTTCCCGCAGACTTCTTAACACAAAAATGTCACTGAAATCGATATCACTCACTTTAACGAGTGACGTTTCCTTTCTTTTGTCTTTGTTAATTTTTTTTTTCGCCTAGTTTAAGGCACACATGATGTTTCCTTGACATCATGTATCAATTTTATATAAGCAGATCGATTGAATCTATGGGGTAAACCAAATCGTTCGTTATGTAGAGATTTTTATGTTAAAAATTGCAAAAAAAAAAATTACATTCATTAACACGTTGGCTACCATGTGAGTCACCGGTGATCACAGCGTAAGTGAAATAAGAGTGCGTTTTTTTGGCTGGTAGCCAACGTGTTAAATCGGCTTTTGTTATACTAGACCTCCCCTGTATTCACTACAAAAAATCTAAATATCCGAAATGAGGCGTTAAAAGCTAGAGTGGACCAAACCACATAATCGAGTTTTTGAAGCTTTTCCACTTTTGTACTATTATTGACTGTAAATTTCTGTGGACTTTATTACTCAATGTTGAAATGTTCTTTTGTGCATCCAAACATTTTTATCTAAAAACTCACTCGCAATAGTGATTCAAACACAAAAAAATTCACGATTTCGACATGTGGGTTGGTCCACTCTAGCTTTTAACGCCTCAAATAACGGGAAAGGTAAAATACAAAAGTGTAGGAAATTTTATTGTCTCCAGCTTGTGCATATATACAAAGAGTATTGAACAACGCCAGGACCAAAAATCCCTGTAAAATTTCATGCATCTAGCTCAAATAGTTTTCATGAAATTTTGTACACACATTAACAGATTGACATACAGAAGGACATTTTTGTGTAAAGTTGACCTCTGGCTGTTGGAATTTTGATATAAACGTCGTAGTTTCACACTAATAGTTAGTCTTTTGAAATAAAACACTATTATTTTGAAACTACGACTTTTCGTTCCTTTATTTTCGTGCCAAGGTCTCGCACCTTTATTTTCGTGCCAAGGTTTCGTGCCAAGGTTTCGTACCTTTATTTTCGTGCCAAGGTTTCGTACCTTTATTTTCGTGCCAAGGTTTCGTACCTTTATTTTCGTATAAAAGGTTTCGTACCTTTATTGATCCCAATTTCAAGCAATTCCTATTTTACATTTGTTTAAATGTGACTCCAATCGAGGCACGGATGGTTAGAAAATGGTTTTTTTTTGCAAAAAAAGGGTCGATTTTTTTAATTTCCACACGCAGTACTACTTGGTATAAGAAAGTAAAAATATTTCATTGCTGCAAATGCAGTTAATAAACTCACAAGTCAAGTTTTCCCTTTGGAGAAATGTTTTTCTACCTGAATTTGTTCTCTTTATGAATTAAAGTGCCACTTTTTCAATCTTTGTCGCGAAGACGATAGAGATTTGCAATTGCTTAATTCGAATTGCATGATTGCATGCTAAACATTTGTCGAATAATCAACTAAATTTATAAATTACCAAGAAATTGTGAGCGGCGATTGTGCGAGACTTGAAAAGATTTGGCTCGAGGCCAAAACGGTATGGCGAGAATCATGTCAATGACTTTGACCTGCTGATGTGAAACTCAGTCAGGAAAGTGAAAATTTTTAAGTGCAAAAACATTGAATTAACTCAAATACGAAATAAAATTTCAACGCCAATGACCTTCCGGGTGCCCAGAGAATCATTTCTCTCTGACAGATGAAATAAATAAACATTTCATTGATGTGCCGCCGTTTAACACATCCTTTGTAATTCGTCTGAATTTGAATGTTTCCATTTGTTTTTCCTTTTTAATTTTTGAAACACTATTTGTGGTGAATGATTTTTTCTAATAATGATTAAGTGTCCCTTCTGAATAAACTTGGTTGCACTGTCAACGGTTAAGAAGATGAAAACAGCTTTGCAGTCCGCCTCAAATTATGTGGTGGTCGTAACTGACTTTGAGCAATATTTCTATTGAATTAGGCTTACTGAAGAATCGTCGTCTACTACTGAATCGACTGACGCAGTTGGAAATTCAACAAAAAATAGCGCAGAGAATTCATCAACGGAATCGGAGAACGAAACACAGGCCGCTAGTGAAACGCGAACAGTGACTACACAGACATCTCCGAAAAATCTACAAAGTACAACTAGTGATAACAACACAGGGACTCCAATTCCTAGTGTTTCGTCGGCCGTTGTTGTCGGTGAATCTGAGGAAATGAAGAGAGCGGCAGCGAAAAAACTTATAGAACGTTACTTTTATCAATTGCTCGATGGCTGCGGTAATCCAAAATGTAACAATAAATTCTGTGCCTCTAGCGGTGAAGTGGATCAAATGTCACCGAATCAAGCGGCCGCAAGAGCCATTCAATTATTCTCACAAGATGCGAAATTATGTGAAATCCATCCCTCGAAAATGCCAAGAACCACACACTTGACCTGCATGCAATCGGCGAATGATAAAGAAAGTAGCAATTCCAGGTAACTTTTACTAATAACAATATTTTTTGGGCATGTGTGTTGGAATTAATGATGTTTCTCAATATAGCAATCACTAAAGTATTGATTTTAGAAATATATCCTATTTTTTACTCGATTATTTTAGTTCACATCTTCAACGTTCGCATCCTTCAAATTCTAAATATGCGGAGGCTTCTATTTCGCCGAGTGCTTCAGCCACCGCCTCAACAGCGAGAGCTTCATCGGCGAACCTCGATTTAGACGGCCTGTCGGCGACATCCACCAGCATGCCAACAAGTAGTAATAATCGATCGTTATCGTCTGGTGTTCCATCACAATCGTCCACGTCTAGTCATAAGGAAGCGGCTAGTAAAACCAGTGGTTCTGCTACGGCAGGAAAACCCTGGAAGTCAACTTCAGCTGGTCCTGCAGAGACAACAACTAGCACGACAAACGCATATCTTGACGAGGAGAAAATTTTAGAGCTGCTAGAGACGTGTAAACGGGAGCAATCATATTCGAAATTGATTCGAACAATTGGCCAAGTCTTCTCGTCCGGTGACTTGCTGGGGCAAAGTTTTCAAAGGCGGCCATCGGCGACGATCGATGAAATGCTGGAAAAAGCGCCAAAGGATCTGAAGAGCATTAAAAAAGAGGATCTACGGGCGCTCGAAGGTGATCTCGATAAGGACGAGGATAGCAGTGCCGATAAGGAGACCGAGGAAGCGCCACATAATACAACCATTGATTTGATTAGTTTAAGACGTGCTATGAGAAGTCTTTTCGATGCTGATTGCTCAATCTATGAACCCCTAAACAATGGTCTGCATAGCTTATCGATAACATTAAGCGTTGATCTCAGATTATCCAAGGACAGAGAAAAGATCGAAAAGAGTATTAATATTTTTGTGATTGCATTTGAAATCATGGCAATGGGTAAATCCATATTAAAAAAAAAATCGAATTGTTGAATTTTATATTTTATTTTGATTGCAGCGTCGTCTGAATTTTTAGAGGTTGCACTACCAAACATTTGTCGAGCAGCTGCACATTTGCCGGCATGGGCTCAGGCACGGATAGCGTGGATATGGGCAGAGCATTGCAAAATTAATTTAAGAAATTTACTGCAAACGCTTCAGCAGTTAATTAGCTTACAAGTAATTACAGGAAATTTTAATAGGGACTCACTCGTGCAGGACAATGAAGTCATCACGAGTTCAACTAAAGTTTTAAAGGTATGCCAATGACGGTCAATTAATTAAGTAAAACAAATCATATGTTTTTGTTGTATTTAGATTGTTTACTATGCAAATATGCTTGCTGGTAAAATGGAATCATCAAAGTTTCGTGACGATGATGATACTCTGGAAACATCACTGTCAACAATACCTGAAGAAGATTCACTATTTAGCTATTCTAGTAGTAAACAACCAAAGCCTTTTTGCTTAGAGGATCCAATAGCATTAATGTTAAATATTAATGTACTTGACTGCAGGAAACCATTGTTGCCATTTGAAGAATTTTACAATGAGCCGCTGAGCGATGCCATCGAAATGGACAATGATTATCTGCACTATAAAAACATAACTATGGACAATTCCAGAGAAGGTATGCAATACTTTTTCTCATAAAAAAAGCTTTTGATTATAATTATATGTTATTTTTATTTTAGGAAATAAATTTAGTTTTATGCTTTATTCATTTATATTGACGCCAGCTACAAAAACCTTAGCATTATATTACGATAGTAGAATTCGTATGTACAGTGAAAGACGAATCAGCATTTTTCAGACGCAGTTAGTTGGACAACCGCCAAATCCGTACTTAAAATTGAAAGTTCGACGTGAACAAATTATTGATGATGCGCTAGTTGAGGTAAATTTTAGTTGCATAACATTGTGCAAGAAAGCGCAACTTTTTTACTAACCAGTCCAATTTGTTAAGATTAATTAGGGGTAGCTGAACAGGACGCATTTCAGTTGCTAAGCTCACTAAATCTTCATGCCAATCTATCGAAGTTTTCACATCTTTTACCACATCTCACAAAATTATCGCTACCGCCTCGAAAAACCTCACTTTTTTGAAGAACAGTAATTACGAATAACTTTCCCTAAAACACTACAGATTAAAACGTTTTAATAAAGTTGCTTTTGACCGTTAATATCAAACTTTGTATCCCGTTTCCTCAAAAACTAGAGGTGATAGAGCAAAACTTTATTTCCGAGTCCTGTTCAGCGACTGCTAATTAATCTAAAAAACCTAATTTGTAAAAAATGGTAAAATCTTAAAGAAACGTTTTTTTTTTCTATTTTCTAAATTGCAGCTCGAAATGATAGCTATGGGTAATCCAAAAGATCTTAAAAAGCAGCTTGTCGTAGAGTTTGTTGGTGAACAAGGCATCGATGAAGGAGGCGTTTCTAAAGAATTCTTTCAATTAATCGTCGAGCAAATCTTCAATCCTGATTACGGAATGTTCATTCATCAAGAAGATACAAAGACTGTTTGGTAAGTTTGGTTTCTGCGCCCCCCATGCAAATAAAAAAATATTTTAACAATTTTTTAAAAATTTTCCGAGTTTATAATGTTTACCCCGATTATTTTATTAAGTTGATTTTTTTTACTTATTGTTTTCGATAAACATTCGATACAATTTACTTATTGTTTTCGATATTATTTTCAGGTTCAATTCAACATCATTTGAAAATGAGGCCCAATTTACACTTATAGGAATCGTATTAGGTTTAGCTATCTACAATAATATCATTTTGGCTGTGAACTTTCCAATGGTTGTTTATCGTAAGCTAATGGGCATTAAAGGCTCTTTTTACGATCTAGTCGATTGGAATCCGGTACTATTTAGAAGCCTTCAAGCAATTTTAGACTATGAGGAGGCAGATATCGAAGAGGTGTTTATGCTCACATTCAAAATCACATATAATGATGTATTTGGCAATACATTGGAACACGAACTGAAACCAAATGGAGGCGATATATTTGTTAATCAAGAAAATAAGCATGAATTTGTTGAGCTATACACCGATTTCCTACTCAATTCGAGTATTGAGAAGCAATTTCGAGCATTCAAAAAAGGATTTCAAATGGTCACCGATGAATCTCCATTGCAACTTTTATTCAGACCTGAAGAAATTGAACTTCTGGTTTGTGGCAGTAAGGTAGTATAAAATGATAATTTCCATAACATTTCAGATTTTTATTTAATATTTCTTTTGTTTTTCATCTAGAAATTCGATTTTGTTGAATTGGAGAAATCAACTGAATATGAAGGTGGCTATACGGAAAAATCACAGATAATTGTGGACTTTTGGAGTATTGTTCATGCTCTGCCACTTGAATCGAAACGAAAACTGCTCGAATTCACAACTGGATCGGATCGAGTGCCAGTTGGAGGGCTTAGTCGACTTAAGCTGGTGATTGCCCGTAATGGATTAGATAGTGATCGATTGCCAACAAGCCATACCTGCTATAATATTCTCCTGTTGCCGGAATATAAATCAAAAGAGAAACTAGAAGATCGCTTGCTAAAAGCAATAAATTATTCCAAAGGTTTTGGAATGCTGTAAATTTTGTATGTAATTTTAAAATGCAATAAGCAGCTCTTTATTTGTAACAATACAAAATATATATAAATTATATTTAATTTTATTTTAGCTGCAATTGGTTACACTATTTCCCAACTGTATAAAACTTCTTTATACACAATAAAACACAACTCGTAATCAAAAAATTGATTTTGATTAAGATACTATTGCATTTTTATTTATTTTGTTATTAATATTTTTATCGGTATCGGAAAACCCTGCTTCGAAACTGAAGAATTATGCCTCGATATCGAAAAATAGTACGCCAAAACTGTGGGTGCCTTCATGTAACTTATTTTCGATCTACTAAGTAGTCGAAAGAAATTTTTATTCGAACAAAACTGATTAAATAGCCCGACAATCATTCTGGTGGACGCGATCAAGTCTTTTCTCGATAATTAGAAATCGCTGAATCACAATTTGGCAGTAGTTTGGCTTTACCAACTCTACTTTTTCGATATGGCGAATAATTCATAAATTGGTTTAAATATTTCTAATCTGGAAATCAACAATTCTTTTTCCTTCATATTTGAAAAAGTAGTTTTGGTTCAACCAAGATCAACCAAATTAGTGAAAACACGTCGACTGTTAACGGATTCAGTCATTCTATGGTTTATATCACATGTTCTATCCACAGTTGACGATCAAGCCTTTTTAGTTTATGATGTGGATTTGGCTTTATGTGTGGGATTTTGTGGAATCCAAGTTTCTTTTAAAAAGGGTAAGGTAAATAGAAATAGGTAATACCTAAAAATTACAATTTTTTAAGTAGATTAAATTTAGAATACCTGTAATCCAATTAGAGTATCGAAAAGTGCCGCAAAACTGAAAATTGGTGTTAAAAAAATCAAAAATTTCATAGATTGTATTTACCAAAATCACTGAAATCCGTAAATATTTATAAGTAAAATACTAATGACTGAGGTATAAAAAGAATTTGGAAAGTCGTAGTTATTTTAATAAATTGGAAAAATGTTTCCAGACTATTCTAATTCGATGAAAAATCTGTTTTAACTGTCCAAAAGAACAATCCTCTGTCTGGATTACAGGCTCTTTAGCTTTGCCGAAGTCTAATTTACAGGCTCTCTAATGTTTAATATAGATTGAAGTCGCAACAAAATCTGATTTGATTTGACGATAGTAGACTTCAAACTTTTTTGACAACTTGAGCACGAGGAACGTTTTTTTTTGCAGATTCCTTAATTTATTAAAAAACAAGTACAGTAAGGAATCAGAATGCTGGGGGTTGCAAAAACTAGGAAACGGGGTTCCAAAAAGGATAAATCCACTTGGCGTAAAATTGATAACAAGGATGTTGAGGAGTTCCTGGAAAATGAGCGCATGGAAGAGAGAATTGGGTAATGATGTTCGTATTTTAACAAAAAATATATTAAATTAAAGATTTTTTACATTAGGAGTGTGGCAGAAAAGGCAGACGAAGAGCTTTTCGCAGTCGACATTAATGAAGAGAAACCGAAACAGTTAACAGCGAAACAAAAGCGAAAACTAGAAGCCTCCAAACCTGCAAGATCCTTCGAAGTACTAGTGAATACGTCCAATGTCCGAGACCCAGTTGGGCAGCGGTAAATAAAATTATTTCTGTTAAGATCCAGTTTTTTTAGTTATCGCTTTTTTTAGGAATAAAGTGAAGAAAAAAAGTGGTAGAAACCTTTTTGAAGAAGTTCTTAATCCAGTGTCCAAACGGATTGTCCAAGCAAATAGCGATCGCATGAAGTACTACAAGAAACTTAAACAATCCAAGCAAAAAAGACCAAAGGATTTCGGCAAAAACCTATGGACGGAGAATGACATTCTGGATGAACATCCACAATTCAAAAACCAGTGGATCACCAAACAGCTGGCCAAATATCATCTCAAAAATACTGGGGTGGCAGTGGTGAAAGCTCACGAAAGTGCACACCATAAAACTAGCAAAGTCAAGTAAGAAAATCTTTGGATTAAACGGGGAAAATTCTTAAAAAATATTTTTTAGGCCCTTTGAAATCCCTCATCCGGGTATGAGTTACAATCCAAGTTTTGTGGATCATCAAGACCTCATACAAAAAGTAGTTGAGAGGGAAACTGGCATTATTAAGGAAGAGAAACACTTGAAGCGTGTCACCACCGATATGTTCTCAAAAGAAAGCAAGCACGAACGTGACAATAGAATTTTACAGGAAATGAGTGCTGATAACGGTGAGGAACAAAATTTAAAGGCCACTGAAGAGCCCGACGGAGATGAGCCATATAATTCCGTAAATCCGTCGGTTCAAAATAAAAAGAAGGATCGGAAAGCGAGACGCAAGCAGAAGGAACAAAGAGAGCTGCAACAAGCGAAGGAAAAAAAGAAATCCGAAAAGCGTCTGATTACTGACCTACACAGGTAACAGATTTCGAAAGCGCAGACTGTCTGTATTTTTTAGTTTCTGTTTTCAGATTGAAGAATATTCAGCAGACTGTTTCAATTGAAGAGGAAGAACTCAACAAACTCAAGAAGCATCGAAAACAAGCTGCTGAGCAGAAGAAATTCGAGCCACGCCGAATCTCTAGGCACAAATTCAAGGAGCTAGAAATTGACGTCAATATGGCCGAGAATATACCTGGAAATTTAAGGAATGTGAAACCAGAAAGCAATCTAATCACAGACCGTTTCAAGAGCCTACAGAAACGAAATATCTTACCGACGACAGTGCAAGTGGGGCTCAAGAAGAAGGCCAAAGTAAAACGATTTGCCCGAAGTTCTCACAGAGAGGTACCGCAAATATCTAAAAGGGTGAAAAAATAAATCCTATTGTTATTTATATAATTTTGTATTTTTTTTTTCTAAATAAATAAGAATGAATTATTTTCATGCGATTTTCTACCAGTATTTTATGTGTTCCACCCTAGCAAAACGCGCTTAATGCTAGCATGTTCAAGTTTTAATCCCGTCGTATTTTTAGCGTTCTACGTATTCGTACCTCAATGCGGGACGTCTGGTCGTCGTAGTTCAGAGCCAGTTTTTTTGCTTGTAAGTAGCTTAAATCTTGATCAAACGATCCTTAAATCAGCTTTGACACCAAAAATGCTCAGTTTTGCTCCATTTTTTGAGATTTTCGCAGTTACAAAGAAAAATCTCAACCTAAATTTTTGTAAATTTTTTTAAGCAAAAAACATAAAGATAAAGTTCTTTCGATATTCATTTGAAGTGCACTGAAAGAAACGTTCTTCAAAGCTTCCTTGATTACTGCTGGAAGGTCTTCAGAAAACTTGAAAGCTCACTGATTCAGAAAATAGCCCCTTTTTTCGTTAGTGTTTAATATATGTTCTCAAACAAACTCTCGCTTTAGGCGTTACAAGTTCCGTTAGTATTTGTTCCGTATGCCAAAGTTCTTTTGTATTTTTTGTGAATTTTGTTCACTATTTTGGTTAAAAACTGAGTTGTTCATTATTTAAAGTGGCCAATGTTTAAACATACATAATAATGAACATGATTCAGGGTTCATTATGTCAAAAATTTCATATTTTGTACACCTTCTGTGGTTTCTTGGCACATCATAACAAGTTTCTCACTAAAACAGAAAATAAATAAAAGAAAAAACTTCTTTTCAATGATTTTATTGATATTTAAAAATGTCTTCTTTCTTTATGCTTGCACAAAAATGCTATTACAGTAAATGTTCAACTACGTTTTCATTATATAATTTTATTTACAAAAATATATGTGTAAAAGAGAATTTAAAACTTCCTTTAGAATAAAATTTATTTATGCGCAAAAAGCAAGTGCTAGTAAAACGTTTTTCTTACTCATGTATGTTATTAAACGTACAATAAATTAATTATGGTAGCCTTTTTATACTAAAGCGTAATATTTATATGTATTCAATATCTTAAGTATTTTTGTTTTTAAAAAAACTACCACACTGAGTCTAAAATATCTATAAGTGTCTAGAATTAGAGGAATACTATTATTTATGCAGAATACTGCACTACAATTAAATCTATCTTGTTTATAGTTTATTAATTCTGTTGAGTGTCTTTTTTGAGTTTCAAAATTTTTGTTCACAGCACGTTTGATGACGCCGGCCGGCATGTACGTAGTCGTGCTAAGTCAGGTAAACTGGAGTTAATCACTTTGAAAATAAAACATAACAACGGGTTTCCCGTCCTGTTATAAGTTTTGCTCATTTATCGAATTGCGATTAGAATTAGCTAGACATTCGCCTTGTGATCCCATTTGTTCTAAAAGTATATCACCACCATCCATAGCCCCAACAACTGGCTGTGTGCTTATTGATCTCGCTATTTTCTGTTTTTGCCGCTCAAGACGTTCTTTCTCACGAGTCAATCGAAGTTTTTCAAAGTCGTCGTCGTGATCATCTGGTTTCGATTTATTATCAACATCTTCAACTGCAAACAAATGTAATGATAGCGATTGTTTTTCACAAATCAGAAAAAAAATTACCTGTTTCAGTGCTTCCCGCTTGCTTCACTTCATCTGGAAAGCCACCTACCCAATCGCCGGTAGGGGTCTGTGCTGCAGATCCAGGAATAATATTTCGTGCAGGAGCTGAAGAACTTAAAAGTGCGTCAATGCCACCAGGTGGAAAAATCCCCGGCTGCATTGGGATATCACCCGTTGCCGATTGTGTTCTGGAGTATGTCGGCCGCCCACCCATTGGCACATCTACAGGTTCGGAAGATGGAGGTGGTCCTTTCTGATTGAATATATCGTGGACAGTTGGTCGGGTATGATTGTCTCCGCCACGCATTGATGTTATGGTCATTTGTTCGTCCACTTCTTCAATCACTTGATCGGCTATCCTCATGCTGCCCGGCTGGAATTTCGCATTGGCCAAACTTGCCGAGCTTACAGATCCCGGAAGTCGCGGTTGGGCTGTTTAGATTGAATTGTAAAATATTGAAATATGTTACTTAGACGCAAATTGGTACTAGTTTACCATCAGGAGTGATGTTTCCCTGTCGGTTTCCATCATCTCGACTTAGGAAACGTTTTAAAGCTGACGCCACTGTATTCACACGGGACATGGTTCCACTGATACTAGCGAGACTTGGAGAAGAACCTGTTGAATGATATCTCTCTCGATGTTTGCCATTGCCAGCTGTAAAGTGGATACCACTTGCTGCATCATCTCCCTATAAATTGCTTTTTTATTTTCACCAATCAAGATATTCGTACGTTTAAAAACCCGAAACAAAAATTCGCATGCGAATTAAGCAAGCAATAAATGGTTGTTATTTTGTGAAAATTCAAAATTGAACAATTTTTTTGTATCTCTTCCTATGTCCGACGAGTTTTTTTTGTTTTAGTAAGTTCTTATGTTGTTTGTGAAAGGAAATTTTTGTTATTCCATTCTATTAGAATTATAAAGGATTATAAAGGAGGAAGGAGGATTTGACTCTATAAAAATAATAGTATTTGGCAAAAAATCAAATCCTTCTAATATAAAATTTCTGACACTATGTACTAAGATTCTGTCGAATTTTTAGTGCATTAAAAAACGTTCAAATGTCCGATGCTATTGTCAAACCCTCCTACAATTTTTTTAGAATTTCACACTTTGGACCAAAAACTTATATTTCATTTCCAGATTTTTACATAAACCAAAAAAAAAAAAAGATTAATTATATTAAACAAAAAAAAAATAACAACCATTTTGATTTCTTTTTAGATATTTTCCGTAATTTGTTTAGAAAAATCAATTAAATTCGATCAAATTGAAATAAATACAGAAAATATTTAAAAACAAAAACTAGCCAAAGAAACATTGATTAATTTCGCATAAAAATAACAAAATAAGCTTAAAGGATTTTAGAATCAAAAAATACTTTTTTTCCGTTCCCGTGTGTTAAAAATCCACAACCTTGTGAGGCCAACTTACATTTGACTATAAAAAACTTGTTTTTTAAAATCGCAATCAAATAAAAAAAATTTGTTTCTTTTTAAATCGCAATCAAATGACGTAACTTTCTCACAAATGTAAAATGGCCTTTAAAAAACTTATCTGTCTTAAAAAGTGTTATTATGTAACAACAAAAAAATCAACCTTTTACCAAAATTTTGTTTAGTTAATTTTTCGCAAATCAATTGTCAAAAGCCCAACAAAAAAATCAAGTTTGTAAAAAATTGTTGCTTTTTTCACTACGCCACAATTCTTACAATAAAAGTAGCCAAAATCTGTAAGTACGTGGATAGAATGTTAAAATCATATGAAATATTTTTGTGCTCCTTGTTGGAAAGCAGCACTTAAGTGTTAAAACGGTTGCAGAAACCCATAAACGAGCCAATTGAAGGTGGTTTGATTCTAACCTCCTCGTCGGCTTCGGGAAATTTGTAATTAACAGTTTGTTGTTGAGGTTTACCGACCATATCATCAATTCTAACGCTAGACATATTTGTTGGTATCGCCTGTATCTTGGACACCTCAATATTTGCAGTCGACGCCTGAGGATGTTCCTCACGGAATTTCTCCGACCCAATCGTGTAGGGCAGTTCATTGGGGAATATTTCATCCCAATATTGATCTTTTATCAGTTCTGGATGCTCATGGTGCATTTCATCGACAATCATGTAGGATACCTGCAAGTTACGATCCACCATCCAATTCACCTAAAAGAAAATGTTAACAATTGCATAGAAACTAGCGAAAATTTGCATTTTGTTTTCATACCTCAAAATCATCATCGTCTTCCCCGAAGGGATTTATCAAGGATTCGGCGACTTTCAACCACCCCATATAGAAGAAGAATTGCAATGTGGTAAATACCGGAAAATACAAATCAACGTGATTGAGGTATCCTGGCCCAACTTCCTTATTTTCCACCCATTGCTGCCCCATTACGGACGTTAGAAAGTACGAATAGACCGCTAATGTGACTACTTGAGTATAGACAAGCGGCACACTTATCGTATCATATGAGATTAGGAGACCGCATTGACCTCGGAACTTATTTAATTCGTCAATAATCGTCTTAACTGCGAAATCATCTCGAATTCTGCCTTCTTTACGAGCTCTTGTTACGATACTGGCCGCCCACACTATCGGCAACCAATGCTTCGAATGTCTTGGAAACTTTTTATTCAACATATCCATTATGTTTTTTTCGTTTTCTACAAGTAAGCCAGCGTCAACCAAATTATCCAATGTTGGGAAACGTTTTTTTACTCGTGGCGAAACATTTATCAGAACCATCGTTAAACATAGGCAAACGTATCGCATTACAGTTCGTCGCATAACTCGACCGCGTTCATCCTACAAAATATAAATGAATAAAAAAATTATCACAAAATTTCTGACGCATAGTTTTTTTTTTTTTGATAATAGAAAAAAAAATCTCCATCATTTTCACATGTTTTTAAAATTTAAGTAATATTTGGCCTTTCCAATGAATATTTATAAAGTCGAGTCAATTTTTAGTAGTAGTTTTTAATATTGCTACCAATGACAAATTTCGTTTCGACTATATCAAACCATAATTTTTTTTAGTCTATGATGAAGTTGCTACTAATTGGTAAGTACCATTAAAGTCTCAAAACCACATCAAAATGGAAACAAGCTTTGTTTGATTTTGTTTAACACGTTGGCTACCAGCCAAAAAAACGCTTACTCCGCTAGTATACACTGGGAAAAAACGCAAAAATCATTTCTGTACTTTGTGAGTCACCAGTGAACACAAGATCAATACAGACAAAAACGAACGAATCGAATAAAATATAACGGACAAAAAAAAACCCCTTTGTTCCGCACGAGCGACTGCACTCAACCATGGAACTTGAGAAACTGACGGTAATGACAATAGTGTGTGTACACCGGTAACTCACATGGTAGCCAACGTGTTAAAACATTTTCAAAAAGAGGGAAATAACATTGCGGCCGTTCGCTTATGGGAGCTTTCACTGTATTATCTACTTAATTGGACAAATTTAGCGACGAATTTAAAATTTTCGGCAAAATTATTAAAATTGCAAAAAATATTGGTGTATGAAGAAGATATGATAGAGCAGTTCAATTGAATTTTGATGTATTGCAAAAATATGTAATATTTTAAATACTTTTTGCCTTATTATTTTTTTTTAGATATAACGCCCTGTTTCCAAAAAATAGGAAAAAACCTTACGGTTTTTATAGAGAATGGTGTATGTTTGAACCTGCTTAACTGTATTTGATGAAAGTTTTATGAAACAAGCAAGAATCACAATTTTGATCCTAATAGTCTTAAAATGTCTCTAAATATGAGACAATTTTAAATAGGCAGTGTTCAAACATACGTTGAAATTTTCAATTTTAAATAACTTTACCTGTCCGTGTACGTTGGAACTAACAAAAACTGCTATGGGATCCGGCCATGGGATGCTTGTGTATTGATTCCACCATCTCGTCATAACAATAGTAACATAGAAGCCAAGGACGAAAGAAAGAGGTATAAGATTGCTGTACGCTGCGCAATACTGAGCAATTCCTTCAAATAAACTGAAAAGAAGTTTTTCTCAGTTACAACGTAAATATTTCAAAATCATGAATTACTGTTTTTGGTCTTCATCCAGCGCCGTCCTATAAATAATGTTGAGAACATAATACAAGAAAAGAAAAGCCGCTAAGTCCAGCCATACTAATTTGTAAATGCTGCCACGCCATCTGAAAATAACAAATAAAAATTTATTGTATTATACAAATAGTTTCTATTTATGAATTAAAATCGCAGACATCTTTTATTTCAATGAAACTTTCATAGAGAAAATTGCAAAAGGACAAATCTAGACATAAATTGCTTTCGGTATTGATTTTTATTTAATAATGTATCCAATGGCGCTAAAGTTGGCGACCTCGATTTTTATCATTCCAGGCATATACGCCAACCAACCGCGATGTATATGTTAATGGTGGATAGAAAGTAAAGATTTTTATCTAAAGTTAAAATGAACAAATTTTCTAGGAAATGGACTTTTCGGGGGGCTAAATTTTTTCGTAGCGTCGAAAACAGCACCTACCGTGTGAAGTCTAAAATAAAAGAGAGAATGAATTATAATCTGTATCAAAGACAAAATTACTAAACATGATCAAATATATATATATTAAAAGGCTTGTCTGTCTGTCTATTCGCTAATAACTCGAGAATTACTGAACCGATTTAGACGAAACTTTGAGAGTGCTCGCCCATAAGAGCCTGTTCACATTGGTTGAAATAGTCCACCTAATTCTGACAGAAACTTGCAACATTTAGCCTTTGCAACATTCTGACAGAAACTTGCAACATTTAGCCTTTGCAAATGTTGCTTTGCAACATTTCACCTTTCCTTAATGTTGCCAGGTTCTGTCAGAATTAGGCGGACTATTTCTACCAATCTGAACATGGTCTAAGGCAGTGGTTTCCAAACTTTATTTTACCACGGCTCCCTTAAAAATATTTTAACCGTTATGTTTGCTACGGGGTAAGGGTAGCATCAGCAGCATAGTAGTTAATATGTACCTATATGTTACGTATTGTATTAGCTGCACGTGCACCTTTTTTGTCAATACTAGCTAATATTCGCGCCTCTCCTTAGACTAGTCCACGCCTCCCTAGGGAGGCGCGCCTCCCAGTTTGGAAAATGCTGGTCTAAGGGGCGGGTTTTAAGCCACAGATCAACTCAAGAATTAACTCAATTAAAATGTACTAAAAAAGAACAAAATAATTTTTGTGTGTTGTATATTAGAAATAAAAGCACCATAAATGTTGGAAAAACAAAATAAAAAAAATATTAATGCCCTGCAATTTAATAAAAGCTTCTTTAATTCTTGGAGTAAAACTTTTAATGACGAATATGTATTCCTAAAATAATTGCTTGGCTCTGTTGCTAAAATGGCCGTAATTTTGATGATCTGGATTTGTTTGCTTGATCCAAATAATTTGCCACATAAATATTAAGCTATTTGCCAAAGATACTGAATTAATTGGGTAAACGCAAACTTATTATCGTAAACTAGACGGTGTGGGCTTTCCCTCGACATTAAATCAATCAAAATAATGTTGGAAAAACAAACGGAAATCACACAAAAAAAAGTGACCAGTGCCAATTAAATAGACGCTCATATCAATAGTCTTTCGTAGTTTGGTATAGCTAGTGCCTGCGAAGCTTTTATAAAACGAATCCTCTGTAAAACCAAAGTGGATTTGCATTCCAAAAATATCGGTAGTTTACCCTATACGTCGGTCTAGATTCAGTTTTGGGTAATCCGAAATTCGATAAATGAATTCAAGTCTGTATTTTATTGATAAACTTAAAAAATGTTGAAAGCCGCTGATTTTAAGTCATCATAACTCATCAGCTCAATTAGAACTAGAAAACTTTGATGCTGTGGGTAGGAAATAAGTATAGAAATGCAACATTACGAGTCAGACTTGATTGGAATCATAAAATCTACGTGAGTTGTAAAAAATCTTTTATGATAGATGTGTAGAAAACTGGAGGCAGTATTTCAATTTTGTTTAATAATTTAAACACCGAAACAGCTGATTCATTGACAATGAAATCTAAAGTGCGGAATCTCCAGTATTATCAACCCATAGGCATTCATAATTTCATTCAGTGTTATTAAAGTAATTGCCAACCTAATTGCTATTTAATTGCACTATTCGCAATTCAAACGATAATAAGTTTTGTACACGGTTAAAAATTTGAGCATTTTTTTGAATACATATTTGTTTATCAAGATCTATTACTCCAAATTTTTATCAACTCGCATGTTTTTATCGATCTTTGTTGTCAAATGTCAAAAAAACACTAAATTTTTATCAAATTTACACAAAATATTTATCAAATTTTTACACCGGATACTAAATGTTGACAAAAGCACGTGGGTTGATAAAAATTTGGTGTATAAGATCTTGACAAACAAAAACGTATTCAAATTGTGAAATTTTTAACCGTGTAGGTATTTTTTGAGTTCGTTGATATGCTAGTTTCATGTGTTTCTGATTGAAAATGACACAATTAAGTACTTATCAGGAAATAGTTGAGTACAAATGTATTTTAAAATTCACAGCAATTTTTTTTAGTATGCATTGTGAATCCAGTTCGTAGCTTTAATTTTTTTTCCACTTTCTCATACGTAATATGTATAGTAATTAAAAAAAAATCTTTTAAACACATTTTTTTATTTCCAAAAATGTTTATTTTTCAGTTGCTATATCGTCATGTTGCAGCCAGAGTCACAAAACTGCAAAATCGTACTTAAGAGATAAACGAGTTTCAAGATTACGACACTTCTGATTTTGGGTGCATTTATTGAAAAACTAAAAACGAAAAATTGTAATTATAGCAAAATTATTATAATTACTATTTTGAAAATTTTACACAAGCAACATGCGGCTTCTGTGCACCTTTTCAGCATAATAACTTAAACCGACCAAAAGTCAGTTTCGCGACTCTGGCTGATATAAGGTTTATTGAATTCGTTTGGCAAGTTACGTAACTGAATTTTGGCGGCTAGGTTCAATGGCAGATTATTAATAGATTTATGGCTAGAGAAAAGTAAACGTTTCATATCTTACTTTTAACTACTTGAAGTATCTGTTTGCCATTTGACCGATTTTTAATTTACACCACTTCATGTTAAGTGGCGTCCAGAATACGAACGAAGTTCCAAAGCTATGATAAATCTATGAAACATGACGAAAATAATTTTTTCTCTAATTAACGCCATCGAGTGCCTTAAATTATTATTCTACGGTCAATAGACAGACAAATGTACTGAAGTTGATATGCGACAGAATTTTATAATGAAGTGAACTTTATGGAACGATAGCTTGACCAAAAATGAATATTGGAGTGGCGGCTCAATTTGATGACATCAGAATAAAGATTTTTTGCGGAGCGAAATTCTTGATGAGATATATTTTTCACTGTTAATCAAATTACCGACATAAAAACGTTTTAGTGCATCTTGCAAAAAAAAAATGGAAAAGAGTTTCTAGTCGCACAGAGAAAAATGTGTCACTACTATCGCAAATAAGAAACGATGTTTTTCGCGACAGCAAATATTTTTGCTAAACAAATTTACGTATGTTTTAGCTGGAAGGTGCTATGTTTACGGCTGAGATCATTCCTACAGATAAAATTTTGTTAATCCAAAAATACACAACACGGTAATCATCTTTTATAAGATCGGTGTATCTGAACTAATTTTGAAAAAATAGTAAGGAACTGTGAAAAGATTGTTTCACTACAGACGTAATCGATTTCTTTAAAGAAAATATTGAAAAGATAAGCAGCTGTAAATATAGAGAGTTGTAAGGTAATTAGTTTTGATTAAAAGGCTGATAATACAAACAGAAAAATATGTGGTGATGTCGATGTTATTTACCAGGTGTATAGGTTAATTCTCGCTGTTTTTTTAATGAAAAGAAAGACATTTTTTGAGGAGAGAAACCAAAAATCCTTTATTCAAAGTATTTTACATCGCTAGCTACACATTTTCTCCACCTCTCTGGCAATTTGTGGATACCTCGCCCAAAAAAATCCCGTTGTTTAAAGGAAAACCATTCGTCGACCCATTTTCCGACCTCCCCGGGTGTTTTGAAGTGCTGGTCCTTGAGCGCGTGAACCATCGATGAAAACAAATGGTAGTCGGAAGGGGCCAAGTCTGGTGAGTAAGCCCCATGGGCTAGCACTTCACAGCTGAGTGCTTCCAACGTCTCGCGAATCGGTTTTGCCGTATTTGCCGGAGCATTGTCGTGGAGCAAAATCATCTTGTGTTGCCTTTTTATACCCGTATGGTGAAACCAAAGGGTATATTAGATTTGCCTTACCGTTTGTAACGCCAAGATCCCGTCATCACACAAAAAAATGAATTACACCAGTGTGTTTAGAATGATAAAAAAAGTTGAATTTTGCATGTCCGTCCGTCTGTCTGTCCGTCTGTCTGTCTGTCTGCCTGTCCGTCTGTCTGTCTGTCTGTCTGTGGCGCGGATTGCGGGCGCACGGATTGAGCTAGAGACTTGAAATTTTGCACAGATCCGTTTTTTGTAAAATGTGAGGCTAAAGTCCTTAATGGGCAAAAATGGACCATTAGGGGGGGTACCCCCCATACGAACGAAAACGTTTTTTCTGAATATCTCAAAAACGGTGAATTTTATCAAAAAAGTCCAAGAACAAAGGTTATTTAGGATATGATTCTACATAAAACTCCCATACATGAAAATCCGATTGGAATAAATTTTTAAAAATCTTATTGGAAAATTTGACTTCAAAGTGGAATTTTGATACAACTGTTCGCTGTTCACTTAAATCACCATACGGGTTTTCAATAATTGCCAGATTGGCAATTATAGCTTTTGTTATGTTTTGATATTGTGGCCGTTTCTTGAGCAGTGCGCGGTTCAAATCGATGAGTTGTTGTCGGTAGCGATCTGTGTTAACCGTTTGACTAGGTTTGAGTAGCTCATAATAGATCACTCCATTGCTTTCAAGCGATCGGAAATGGTTGCCTGAGAAACTCCTAGTTGTTCTGCGAGTTGTTGTTGCGTTTGCGCGCCATTTTCATCCAATAATGCTTGCAATTCGATGTCTTCAAACTTTTTCGGCTGTCCGGGGCGCTTCTTGTCTTCCACATCAAAATCACCAACTTTAAATCGTCGGAACCAATCTCTGCAAGTTGTTTCTGATAGAGCATTATCGCCATAAGCTTCTACAAGTATTCGATGAGATTCAGCTGCAGTTTTCTTCAAACGGTAACAAAATAATAATGCTGTCCGCATTCGCATTTTTCTGGTACTAAATTCGACATTTTCACTGCTTTTTAAAAAAATGATTTTGTTTACCACGCGGTCAAGTAACAACTAATTTTTGTTCAGTTGTCATTCAACTTTCAAGGAAAAAAAGGTCCGTTATTTTAGCTCATTTTAAGATGTAGATAACGCCATCTATGTGTGAACAGCGAGATGTAACCTATACACCTGGTATACTTGAGAAGATCCAAATGGAGTTGAAATCACTTCAGACCTCCTTGAATTTGAAATGTATTGATATACGAGGCTCAATGTTTTGTTCCAGGTTTTACTAGGATATACGACGCTTAATTTCTTAAAAAAAAAAAAAAAAATTTATTATGAATTTTGATTCATTTCAAAACAAGGGACGCAAGATCAGATAAACATACACCGACAGAACATTATCCAACATCATAATACAATAAAAAGATTTTAAAAAAAAACTTGAATCAGAGAACTTCTCAAAAGGTTTACTAAAAACTCGGTTTTTATATAGTGCAACCTCGATAACTCGGAATCCTCGATAAATCGAAGATTTTGCATTCCCTTTGAAAGTCCCTATCTAACTCCGTGTTTATTTACCTCGATAACTCGAAAGTAACTCTCGATAAGTCAAATTTGTACAATTTCTGGACAACCTTCCGGAACTTAATAAATCCAAGTTTCTACCCAGAAACCCCAGTAACTCCAAGAAACTTCGATTAATCGAGTAAAAATGGTATCAACTTGAATAAATCGAAAATTCGGAAAGTAGTTAAAGGACCAGTGCATTTAAACTTAGTGGTGATAAAACGATCGAGTAAAACCTTATCTTGCATCATAACTCATCATCGATCTCGGTAATTCGAAGTTTCCTGCGTCTGTCTTTGTCAATTTCGACTTATGGAGGTTCCATTGTAGAACACAAGTTGTCTTTTATAAACACTTGATTTTCAAAAAAAAAATCTTAAAAGAGTGTGTGACTTCTCATGTTTTTATACCCGTATGGTGAAACCAAAGGGTATATTAACTTTGCCTTACCGTTTGTAACGCCAAGATCCCGTCATCGCACAAAAAAATTAATTACACCAGTGTGTTTAGAATGATAAAAATATTTAATTTTTCCATGTCCGTCCGTCTGTCTGTCTGTCTGTCTGTCCGTCCGTCCGTCTGTCTGTCTGTCTGTGGCGCGGATTGCAGGCGCACGGATTGAGCTAGAGACTTGAAATTTTGCGCAGATCCGTTTTTCGTAAAATGCGAGGCTAAGTTCGTTAATGGGCAAAAATGGACCATTAGGGGGGGTACCCCCCATACGAACGAAAACGGTTTTTGTGAATATCTCGAAAACTGTTCATATTATCAAATAAGTGCAAGAACAAAAGTTATTTAGGATATGATTCTACATAAAACTCCCATACATCAAAATCCGATTGGAATAAATTTTAAAAAATCTTATTGGAAAGTTTGACTTCAAAGTGGAATTTTGGTATAACTGTTCGAATTTTGATACGAACATCACCATACGGGTTTTCAATAATTGCCAGATTGGCAATTATAGCTTTTGTTATGTTTTATAGTCGTATTTACAATGCTTGTCATAGCCTAAATATACTTGTATGCCAATTTATTCAATCCTTTCAATTTATTAAATGATAACATTGTCTTTTAGCTTTTGCAGAATAAATTATCGAAAGTGAATCACATTTCACGGTTTTTGAAAAATTAATAATAATAAATAATTCATTTTATTTTCGATTAATCCTAATATTCCCATCATATTATATTAAAGATTCGGTATAACCAACCTGAACAGAAGTTTAAGAAAGCACCCAAATCCACGGCAGGTAGCTACCTCAGCAGTGTACGTTACTGTCATTTTTATGCGCCTTTAAATTTTATTGTCGCTCCTAATAATAATTATATCACAAGCAAATTATGGAAGATTCAAAAGAATGCGAATTTTCAACAATTTTTTAAGCACTAATTATTTTATAACGATTTTATATTTACTTAACTCTCTAAAATAAGAATGCTACACAATTTTTATAAAAATACACTATAAATATTTAATTGAGACTTTTTAAGCACTGAGGCACAATTTTTTCGCTCCACAATAATCTTTAGGCACCAGCTTTAAATTCCTTTTTTATTGTCGCTGTTAATTTTTTAAATTTAATGTAACTTTTTAACATTTGTGTTGATAACTTCATATTTTCATTTTTACGTATCATTTTTATCAAATGATGTTTTTTTTATATGAAAATTGCAATATAACAGCATACAAATAATTTTCCACATGATGATGACTCAAAACAAAACAATAATCACGTTATTTAACACTTCAATGGGCAAACATCATTTTTTCTCTTTTTTTTTGAAATTATGTTCATTTATTTTAATACACCGCGAATTCGTACATATTTTGATTACGTGAACACCAATTGGTAAATATCTTAAATTGAAATTATTTAGTATTAACCACTGTCGCCGTAGTCTGAAAATTTTGTATCGGCATTGAAGATAAGATAAGAAATAATTTTAATGATAATAATGGAATGAAATGACGTATTGAAGGTGTTTATTTTTACGAGTATATTTCTCTAGAACAATCTTAGAGTTACATATTGGAATTTGGAAGAATTTCACGTGAGATGGAAAATTGTTTTGATAAGAAGTCTTATAAACAACAGATTTTAATCAGTAGCAACATAATCAATCAAATAACTTGAATGGCAATCGCCAATTCAGTACCATAGAAAAACGATTACTAATTATGTAGCAATTGAGTTGTTTTTATAGTTACTTGTTAAATAGTAAGATAGCAACAATCGTCAGGGGCCTGTTATAAAATATCCTGCATCGAACTTTGAGAACAATTCCAATCGTAATGTGGTGTACGGGAAACTTGTGTGAGATTAGTTTTCCCGACTCTATTTAGTGTAAACTCTTTTAACGCTTCTATTATGTTCGGGTCATTTTATGACCCAAAGAAATTTAAACCAAAAATACACGTGGGTCATTTTATGACCCGAAACATTCTATTTGTGTGTATTTTTTGAACAGTTGATAAAATTTTACAGTTTTCAAAGCGAAAGAATGTGCGATCCTAATAATGTTTGATGGTATGGGGAAATTTATCTGTTGGAAATTATTTTCGAATCACTTTTTGTCTGTATAATTCATGTTTTATTTTATTCCTGATAGACACTCGAATTTTCATATAAAACCGTCCGAATAAATTCAAATTTCGACAATTTTGCGATAGATTTTTGTGATTTTATTTTGCGATAGATGAATAAAATTCGCTGAACAATTCAAGAAAAAATTGCAAGTGTAAACGGAGCCTTACAATTACAAATTGCATGATCAACGGATAACCTTAGCATGCCACAAAAGCTTATGGGGCTATTCACGAATGTAAATGTATCTGCAACTGTAACTTTACATGTTCCACATGATTCATACTAATTTTACATTAGATTCCAAATTGGTATTCACAAACTGTAACTGAATAATAGGGATTCCTGACAGTTGCTTCTTCTGAACTGTATAACAAATCGTATAAACATTTCTTTCTAAGTATTTTAATTAACTTACTCAGAATCTTCTTCCCATCCATTATACAACAATATTAAGTCCGACATATTTCCTTTATTCTTAAAATTTTGCATTTTTCTTAAAAAATGTAACCTTATGGATAAGTTTTCTCTCGGCATAAACTTACAGATGATTTGACAGCTAGTTACAGATACAGAATGTCAAAGTTACAGTTTGTGAATAGCAAAGTGGACTGAAAATGTAAAGTTACAGATACAGAGCAATCTTACATTTTAAGAATAGGCCCATTAATTTTATTTACAAAAAATTCCTCAGATATAAAAATTGTAAGACCCCGTTTACATTTAAGATTTTTCCTTTAATTTGATCGCAAATTTTATTAGCAAAAGTTTCAATGGTTGTGTAACTTGAGTTTTATGTCACAGAATAATATTTACGAGATAAAGTGCCAAATCGTAGCACCGCCAAAGGATAGGGTACTTTGAAACCGTGTAGGGAACGAATAGTACTTTATTACTAGGGTGACCAGATTCCTATTTCTGTAAACCCGAAGATTGGTCGTGATGGAAAAAATTAATGTGGCGAAAAGCGATAATATTTCACTCTAAAATATTGGAAGAATCTGGACACCAAGTCACATAAAGGGTGGTTAAATTTTAAGGGCCGATGTTGAATGTGAACCACACCTAAACGTCAAGTTTTTTTCTGCATTTCATTTGACATTTCTCAATTTCAGACTAACTCAATTTGAACCATGGAAAGATACACAATCGAGCAACGCGTTAAAGTTATTCAGGCTTATTATGAAAATGGGCGTTCAAATCAAAATGCATATCGTGCACTTCGTGCCGCCAGCCCATAAACCGCACCAAACAGTCACTCTTTGTGGGTGCATTGGTTTTTCGACAATCACTCTTGGATTATCATTCGCCCAAATGCGGCTGTTCTGCTTATTGACGAATCCACTGAGGTGAAAATGTGCCTCATCACTGAAGATGATTTTCTTCGAAAATTGATCATCCACTGTTGCCATTTCTTGCCACCATTCTGACCATTGACGACGCTTGAAATGGTCAAGAGGCTTTAGTTCTTGAGTCAATTGCACCTTGTAAGCGTGTAAATGCAAGTCTTTATGCATAATGTTCATCAACGACGAGCGTGGGAGGTGCAATTGTTGGGCACGACGACGAGTTGAGGTGGACGGCTCTTCAGCCACACTATCGCGAACAGCAGCAATATTTTCTGCAGTACGAGCTGTACGAGCATGCACTGGTGTTTTCACATCTCCTACAGACCCGGTTTGCTCAAATTTTTGCACGATTTTTCCGATTGTACGCACATTTGGACGATTAAATTGACCGAAAAAATCACGAAGTGCACGATATGCATTTTGATTTGAACGCCCATTTTCATAATAAGCCTGAATAACTTTAACGCGTTGCTCGATTGTGTATCTTTCCATGGTTCAAATTGAGTTAGTCTGAAATTGAGAAATGTCAAATGAAATGTAGAAAAAAACTTGACGTTTAGGTGTGGTTCACATTCAACATCGGCCCTTAAAATTTAACCACCCTTTAGAACTATCCATCGTTTTAGATCTCATAACACATTTCTCAGCCTATCACAACACATGAAAAAGTTCCATATAAAAATAAGATGTTATGCTCATAGAAAACCAAAACAAGCAAGGGATTTTCAGGAATATTTTTGAGTAACTTAATTACAATTTTTGTTGTTACGTACTAGAAACAGAAATCGACATCAAACTCGTTTTGTAATTAAAATTGACGTAAAATCATCAAATTGTACATGATTTGACCTTGAACGTGACAGTCACGTTTCTTAAAAAATTTGAATTACTCATTTGGAATTGGAAACCAACGAAAACATAATCCTCAAATTGTGGATGTTGAATTTTCGAATGTTTAAAATACCTGTTGCTAATAGATTAAGAGCACATGCTTCTAATAACGCATTGCAGCTATCGTAGTTTTATTTTAGTAATTCATTTTACGGGCGAACACACAGTTTTGGCAATCACTCAAACAAATATTCTTTCGTTTGGGTAGATGTACTCAAATATTAAGTAAAATATGCGTCAAGCGGAAAATTATCATAAATGTTGCTATTTTTGACTTAGAAGATATCTTGTAAAGTTAACAGCAATTAGAATGGATTATTTGAAAATACTTAGAGATATCTAGGATTGTCCGTTATTTCAATTGTATAGAAGCATTTCATACACACATTATCTGTGACGTAACTCAAATACTGAACTACTAAAATCCAATACCGAATACCATGCTTATTCACAAAAGCTATTATTGCTTGTTAATACCCATAACAATTGTTAGAACAGAAATCGGTATTCACATTTCACTTTGCTTGCTATGAACTTTCGATAATATTGTTAAGCTAAAAATTGTCAAATAAAACCGTATTCAGAGTGCACTATTGCTTGTTAGAATTGTTCAAAAGTATTGTTACGATAGCAAAAATAAATTTTAGTTGTTTGGGAAGAAATATTTTTTATTTTTCAAGCAAAAAAATTGATTTTAGTAAAACACACTTAAATGCAAGACGCTTAAATGTAAAACTCGTGTAATTGGACGCCATATTTGTGCCTGGAGGATTTCAAACCATTTTTCATAATATACGGATAAATTAAACACGCTTAATTGCAATACTTGCTTAAATGCAACCATTTTCATACCCCAAAAGTATAAATTACATGAAATTTTACACGTTTAAATGCACATGTGCAAAAATAAAACGTGCAAAAAAAACAACAAAAAAAAATGTGATTTTTGTTATTTTTATGTGATAAAATGAATTCTTAATTAGATTCATTGTTTTTGTGTAGCTTAATTGAATTTAAATGTTTATTACAGGAATATTAAAGTTGCATGTTTATCTTTGACTCGCATAATTGCACATTAATGTGTATTTCTTTGTGCTACGGATAAATGCAAAACACGGATAAATGCACATGAAATTCTGCGAAGTTCGATGTGCATTTAAGCGTGTTCTACTGTGTTGTTTTTTTAAAGACATATCGTCGGTGATAGTGCAATACCGCGTATGAGCAGTTTGTAAATACCGCGTATCTACATTTTGAATGTTTTACGGGGGAAGAAAAAGTTTGATATTTCTAACCCTTTAAAGAGATTTTCTCGTCTAAGATTTTTTGGGACCTCATTATGACAGTCATATAATGAGGTCCCAAAAAATCTTAGATGAGAAAATCTCTTTAAAGGGTTAGAAATATCAAATTTTTTCTTCCCCCCGTAAAACATTCAAAATGTAGATACGCGGTATTTACAAACTGCTCATACGCGGTATTGCACTATCACCGACGATATGTTGGATTACCACGTGGATTACCAAGTCAACTTCTTCGCGATACCAGCGATCCGTTTTCCATAGAAGAAAAAAACAGTTTTAAAAAATATTTATCGTCTCCCCGCAATGTAATACAACAATCCGCCAATGCAATACAACAATCCGCGAATGCAATACAACAATCCCTGAATGCAATACAACTGCAACTATTAAAATAATTCACAAAATTGTTGCCATAACAACACAACGAACATTTTTAACGAAACTTTTTAACAAGCAAAATTGTGATTACCATTTTCTTTATGGATTGCTATGAAATTTATTGTTACTTAACAATATTGTTAGCTAACAATAAATTTGTGAATAAGCATGTACAACTAATCCAGAAGTTACAATGATTTACATTTACAACAAACAGTAAAACACTTTACACTTTATTACTTCGGTGTCATAAACAAAGCTTCGAGAATGACATCACTCTGATTTTACCATGTGTTATTTTTTTATTTGAGGTAAAACTTCTGATTCTCCAACCGGATTTTCATCAAATTTTATGCAAGACGCCACCACCGTCGCCGCCAAATCGATCGAGCCCGTTGTTTATGGTAAATTTATAGGTAATCTACCAATAGTTCTTGTCCAAAAAGTTAATGAGAACAAAGAAAAATAACGCTGCCCGACACGAATCCGAGTTTTACTAGTTTTTAGTTTGAAATCAATTCGGATAGCTCTAGCGACGGCTGCAGCAGTAAGACTGAATAACAAAGTTCTGTCGGAAGTGAACAGGGCTTTGAAAAGCCACAAAATTTTGAGTTGAAGCACAAAGCAGGGACCTTGAAAATTATTCTCTGGCAAGCGACGTCACTATGTAAAAATTTTATAAAGAGAAATACCCACCACAAAAATGTATTATGCCGGAGACACATGTGCAGAATTTTGCATGCAGCGCAGTTAGAATACACAGGTTTATATGAAGGAGCCCACACGTAAATTCTGCATGCAGCGCAGAGCTGCACCATGTCTCTATTTCTAATTTCTCTGCGCAGAATTAGTGATCCCAACTGAGGATTCTTGTTTGGTGTTTGGCAAAATCGCCTGTTAGCAAAGAGACTATGGACTAGATTCGTACACAGGGAAAACGAAAGTTTGACATTTGGTAAGAACGATTTTTGGCGAAGAACAAGTCTCAGTTTTAAGTAGAAAATATTCAATACTTTGTGTTCACGTTATCTATGTCTTTCAGGAACATGAGGTGGTCCATCCATTTCCAAAGGTGATCCATCCATTTCCAATACAAAAATTGATTGTTTCGAATGAATTCAATCAATTCTTCTTCCATTGTTGACAGCAGCCGATGCGATGAAATGACAAAAAAAATCTGCTCATGTGTCTCAGCTGCAGATCTGCAAGCAGCGCTGCATGCAGAAATTCTGCACATGTGTCTCCGGCATTAAGGTAGAATGGTATGATCTTAAGTACAATATTCCAACGGTTGTCTGCCGCCATGAACACCAAGCTAGTGTCGGATTAATGGAATCGGCGGACTACAGTGTATACACGATAAAACTTTGAACTAGAACTATGAAACTGGCGGATAAACGAGTTTACATTCTCTTCATTTAACAATAAAACTACGGATTTCAATGTTTGTATGAATGTGCACTTTTACTAAATACCAAATATTACAAAATAAAGTACAACTTTATTACTTAAAAATCATAGTTTACTAATTATGGATATACATACGCTCAATAGTAATAATAAAGCAAGACCAATTTTCCAAAAGATTTGTTAAGGATTAAGAGTTGAAATAAAATAAACGGTGGATAATCATACCATTTATTAAAATACGATTTCTAGTCCAACCAATCATTTTTCTCTTTAATCCTGTAGCAATCGTTTTTCTCTTTAATCCAGAGGCGTAGTTTGGTGCAAGGGGAGCAAAAAAAAATACATGAAAAAAAAATATTTTTATTAATTAGTTTTATACCAAATTTAACTTATAACAACGGGTTTTTAGTCATATCGACACAATATTTTACTTTTTTTTGATAAATAAGCCCCTTAATTATAGACGCCACAAGAGTGAAAGTATCTTTGTCATGTTTTCAAAATACCATTGCTTAGTTATAACAAGACAGTCAATGTTTGCATACAATAATCAAAGTCTATTGACCTTTTCGTTGGAGAGGATGGTCATAGTAGTATTCACTCTGTACGTACTTGCAGGAAATCTCTTTACTAAACGTTGAAAAAATTCTCTGTGCTTTAGTACTTGATTTTGCGCATTTTTCTGTTTATTTCACTGACAGATAAATGCCACGTGCGATTTCAACAGCTTTTGAGAATCCGAAGCGCCTTTTATTTTGGTTTTTATCTGAAAAGCTTATTGATTTTTCTATATAAAAGTCAAGGCACACAAAACTTGAGGGTTACTATACCTATATAAAAAAAAAAACATGTGTGTGCAGTGCACACGCGGTAGAAGTGAAACCTTAGGAAAACTAAACCGCGAGAGAATGAGACGAATGCGGTATCAGGAGTGGGATAGTTATAGGGTTTATTTATTATAATATTGGTACCAAGTTCAAAAGTCATATTATCTTTTTTATTCAGACTCTTTGTTTTCAATTTCAATAAATGACACGAGCGGCTTATGATAACTAAAGTATAACATGAAGGCTTTGGTTTAGGTTTGATCAATATATCTTTGAAATACAGCGTCAATTACTGTTTTCGATCTTGTTGTCGATTGTTGTCGAATAACTTAAAAAGTTTTGGGAAAAAATGTTATTCTTATAGGACCTTCCATTTCGAATTTTGAAAATCTATTACCGGATTCATGATCAGCGACCCCAAACATAATGCCAATGTTCCCGAGGAATAATGGGAAAAAGGATATTTGGGTTATCCTTACAGGAACCTCCATTTCGAATTTTGAAAATCTAGTACCGGATTCGTGATCAGCGACTCCAAAAACCCTATAATGCAAATTTTTCCGGGGAAAAATGGGAAAAAGGATATTTTAATTATCCTTACAGGACCTTCCGTTTCGAATTTTGAAAATCTACATAGCTAAAAACCTCCTCCTGGCAACACAGATCATTTTGCAAAAAACCGCGTAAAAATCGGTCGAGTAGTTTTTGAGTTTTGTAATCTCAGACAGACAGACAAACAGGCAGACAGGCAAACAAACAGACAAACATCCATTTTTATATAAATATGTATCTATTGCAATGTATGACGAAACATCAGTATTTTATCCCCTCCTGTCTCCACTTCCTCCCTCCACCTACCACCCTCCTACCACTTCTCCCCTTCCCCCTACCCATCACTCTTGTTTACGATAAATTGACCGGCACCCATTTGTATTCTATCTCATTTTCTCGCAGGCTAAAAAATCCTGTCTCTTTTTACTGTCGCTTTTTCGTTTCATCGAGTTTGAAATCACTCACAACGGCGCTAAAGAAGTTTTCACTTCAAAAAAATTGATAAGCATATAACAAAGTATTTTGTCTGCCTGTTTATGAAGACATTTTGCTTCCTTTTGCTTCAATCTCAAGGAGGTGTGCGTATTAAATGGGATTCTAGAAGAAAAATGTTTTTCGTTTTTAAGTTTTGTTACAATGCAATATTAACAAATTTAAAATTACTTCAAAAAGTTACTTATTAGGGGTATTCACAAAGGCTGTTATAGTCGTAAAATAATACAACATAATACTAATTGTTAAGGTTCTCCCGACCCGTGAACGCACTCTTTCGCACTTGTCGCAAATTTCACTCATACTTTTTCATGTTCTTCTTTTTTGGAGTTCACTCTAAACATTTAAAATTTTCACTAAATAATTAACAACACTAAGCATAAAAGAGTTTAATCACTAAAAACACTATTCAATTTTTATACAAAAAAACAATTAACAGACCCTGTCAAAAATAAGCGAATTGTTGTTGCTTATTTCTTATTTGTTTAAGTAAATTTAATATTTTTACACAAAGCTGTTAATACATAATAGGTATAATAACAATTGAGATATTCTTACTTTCTACCCAGTAAGAACGAAAAAGATTTTGTTGATTAGGTATGTAAAAAATTATTCATTTTTAAATACTTACGGATAGAGTGTCGGGTTTCAATTAAACTAAATTAATTTCCTTAAAACCCAAACCTTTTTCAAAAACCGTAGATCCCAAGGGCTAACCTGACGTGTTTCAAACCTACCAATGTCCTCAGAGCAATTTTAATCTATAAAGAAAAACTGTGGCAACAGAAAAGTAGAAAAAAAATAAATAAAGTACAATAGAACTTTACCTTACGTACGCAGATGTAACAAGCCAAAGATCAACGTTTTGCCGTAAAAATTGATAAATCCTTGAAAATTTTAAAGACGAATTACTAAAAAGTTTAACGATATAGACATACCTGTACATTATTCGGCAATGTTTTTCAGTGGCGAAAATATACTCTTTACTATCTTTACAAAACAATAATTTCAACTTATATTTGAAGTTAAAATAAAATTTTGCATTAGTCAAATAATCAATAAAAATATTTAACCTGGTTATGTTTTTTAATCCTCCAATGTTTTCAATTTTAAAGTTTCTATCAAAAGCCATGTTGTATATCTTAGATATCTAAACTACTTTACCATTATTGTTAGGTATTTTACAGAAATTCAGAGTTTGTCAACTTACGATTTATTCCAATATTGAATTTGTTTTAATTCTCAAAGAGGATGAATGATAAACCTGTAGGAGTTGAGGATTAAACCACGAACAAGCGAAAATGTTTACAGAATTTAAAATACTTACCACCTGGAAAAATGCGCTATCTAAAGTCAAAATCGGTTGAAGTAGAAAGTCGAATCAACGAAGACTAACTTTCAAGGGGTGGGGTAACATACGTTACCTTAAAAGTGACAATAGTCACCTTTCCGACCAGTTCTTTCTTGTTTTTTATTTTTTTTAACTTCAGTCACTTTTTTCCATACCGGACTTATATCATTTCACATTTTTTTTTAGCTCCATTTGGTTTAAGGTTTTTAATTGCATTGCACGACTTTCAAACAAAAAAAAAATGGTAATAGTTTAGACTTATTTTGTTATTCTAGTATTAATTTTAAATCTAGTGCAATTAATATATCAAACTTTCAGTGATACTGGTTCATGTGATAATAAAATGGTAATAGACATATTGTGTTTTTTCATGGGAATATGTCTGTCTTTACCTTTTGTTTATTAATATACCAGTAGTGTCACTTTTTTGTTTGCATACGTCACTTTTTTTTATTCCAAAACCCACTATTTTGCTTTCAAAGTCTGGTCACCCTATTCAAGGGTTCCATAAAAAATTGGGGTGACTACAAAGATATTAACTGCTTGACTTAAATGCCTCTGAAAATACTTGGTTCCAAAACAAATTTTCCACATGAAAGTAGAGTTCCATGATATTTACATTGATAAAGCATTACGTGAAAAATCATTGAATGGTTTACCTGTGTACACGTTTTTCCCCCCAATAAAATGTTACTAGACATATAAATAAAAAAAAATAATAGTCTTAAAAATCGGTATTTTTAACAGTAATATAGCAATATTTTAAGGAATAACACAACCAGCCGAACTTACATTTTGCTGCCACATGTGTTAACATCGTGCTAAGAAAAGTCTATACAAATGTGTACTTATATCACTCTATATAGCTACCTACTCTGCTATTTCAGTCCGCCGCGTCGTCATTTTTCTCGCTTTCCGCCCGTCCCGCTTGGTTTAAATGAAATCAGTCGTTTACTATGGCAACTTAAAAATGGTGTAAGAAAAAAAACAGCCACAGTTGAATCTCGCTGAGAGAAATTCAATGTTATATCTCTGTCTGCCTCTTTCTCTCTTGTGCGGCTTAAAGGAAGGCTCTCATGAACGTGATGACTTTCCCTGTCATTCACGCAGCCACCATTTTTTTGTTCGCTCAATTTGCCTAAAAATCGGATTTTCCATTAAAAAACCAGTATTGAGCCCATGTTTTGTGTATTTCCAAACATGTTTATTTAATTGATAAACCAAACTCCGAATTAATTTCTTAAAAAAATAAAATTCATTTTGGATCTAGCATAACCGATATTCTTTTTATTTTATTGTTTGCATTTTGCTAATCCTTGAACCGAAACACTCCGAAATAATCCGAAGTCTGTCATCTCAAATCCTTTTTTTTACCGCTTTGGTATTTTCTCTTTATCAATATTTTAAAAATTATCAATAAATCTAAAAAAATAATAATATAAAAGTATCTAGTTTAAATTTTATGCTAATATTCTACTAAATTATAAGTGAGTTTTGCTTATAAATCAACTTTGCTAGTTCTAGTTCTAATAAAAAATTTCTCTAAAATAAAATTTTTCATCTAAAATTATAAAACCGCCAAAAAGAAAAATATAAAAAAACGTATTTCTCTAGCATCTTATGATGCTATTAACAGGGTTGCTGTTAACTGGCGTATTTTATATTTTTCCACCAAATATTCGGTTTTTAAAAAATTCGACTTATAGGGAATACAAAAATTCTCAAATATTTTGAGCCCAGCCGGTAATTCAAATAGGGTTTTTACAGGGTGTCTAGATCTTTTTTGCAAATTAGGACCTTCATCTAGATTCTAGAATATCTCGATAACCGTTATCATTACCATATTTCGTATATTTTTCTTTATTACTGGATAACAATGTTTTGCGATTTTGAAAAAAAAAGACTGAAAATAGAGGCACAAAATCATAATTCGTATTTTCGTAAGTTAGACTGATGAAAAAGTGAAAAACGGCAAAAATAGCGGTGCTCCAAGCAGAGTGTTTTGATTGGCCAGCACTCAACTGACGTGACACGTCCGGAATTTTGCTTTGCAGGAGAGCGAGCGGGAGCCTTGTGAGTAGAAATCCGGTTTTATGCCTCTATCTCGCTCTTGGCTGGTTCCTCTCATTTCGTGATTGCTAGCTCGTTGGCGGCCATATTGATTTGGACTTCGTCGTGTTCAGTCGAGTTCAGTTCTCGTCGCATTTCTTGTTCGCGGTTTTCTGCGGTGTGTGATTGTAGTTTTAACTTGTGGCTAAATCGTGTCGGTGTGACCACACACAGTCACAATCGGGCAGAAAGTTTTTCTCGATCAGATTTTAGCATTTTACTTTGATTTTCCCATGTTAAATTAATGTAGTTTATTGGAAAAATTGCAACTAACGAAATGTAAAACTAAAAAGTCAAATACAGTTGAAATTGAAATCGAGGTTAAAGGCATATTTCTGTTAGTGTCAAGTTTTTTGTGGCGGATGCCAAACTAGCCGCGAAAAGTGAGCTGAAGACGCTGGCTTTTTCATTAGCCACCGAATTACTTGCAATTAATTTTTGTATTTAACACCTTTTGACAATTTGTTTTTAATCAGCAATGAGTGCTTACAAGGATTCTGACGGTAAGTGAGAAAAATTTCGCCGATACAATTTCCTCCTGCATTGAAGCGTAAAAAGCTCCTCGTTGACATAAGAAGTTTCTTTCTCGTTTGAATTTCTTGGTGATAAACATTTTTTTCTTTTACTTGATAATCGAGAGGTGATTTTGAAATCTTTAACTTTTAACCAAATAAAGCAGAATTAGTTTTTTTAATAATCTGTAGTTTGTAGCTGAAGACTCACGGCTTTCCAGTTTTTTTCTGCTACGCTTTTATCGTAGAAACAAACCCAAGAGCGAAGCTTGGATAAGCAATTTTCCAAGCCTAGGAATTTGTATCTTATTTGGACGGTGTAGGATTCAAACTCAAATCCTGAACTGCGATAGAAGCTTATAATCTTCAACTATTGTCTTGTAAATTTTGGGGCTGCCCATAAAATACGTCACGGCAATTATGTTTATCGAACCCCCTCTCCACGTCATACTTTTTGTATTTTTTGCATGGAGTTTTTTCGCGGCGTCACATTACCCAGACTTTCTTCTTAAAAGGTTGACAGATTTTATGCACAACATACCAAAATAGATTCCACTGCTATTTTGACGTTTTTATACCGCGTATGAAATTGGGCATATTTTAGTTTTTTTTAAACTTATACACAGACTATGTTCACATTGCTGAAATAGACTGCCTAAAAAGTTAAACTGAATTGAAGCGTCAAAGGCGCGCTGCGACGGCAAACTTCATGTTCCCGTCGCCTATTGCCGCCGCTTTGACATAATGGAAAGCGTCAATGGCCGACAGCATTTTCTGTCAAATGTGAACATGAACAAATAGTAGTGGCGCTTGTAGCAGGTCTTGCTACCAATTCTGCGTAGATAGCTCCGCTCGTGGATTTTGTAACTAAAGATTTGCCGTCGCGGCACTTTTTGAATTGAGTTCAAATTAAGCGGGAGCGGCGCCGTTGCCATCGTCATTCTATGAATGTGTTTACATTGAGACTCACTTTGAGGCGGCACGTCATTCGTGATGGTGAGGGACGCAGTGGGGAGGGAAACCAAAAAGAGCGAACGAAGTTTAGATTCACTTAAAATTATCGGTCGCAAACCGGTTTTTGAGTCTGGTCGTTGAAACCTGTCGTTTAGTTTTGTTGATGAAACCGGTTTATGAATCCAGATAAAGCGAACCGTGTGCATACGGCAGAAAAATGAGGAAAGACGTGCCGCCTCAAAGTGAATCCTAATGTAAACACAGTCTATCAGCATCAATTGCGCTCTGTTTGTTAAAAAAAAGTGACACGAACGCCCACTGGTGACACTTCCATTCTGTTTAGTTCTTTAAGAGCTAACCAGCCATCCACACCTGCCATGAATCCCGTCAATGTCGCTGTTATATCTGATGTTACGTCTAGTGAAGACAGAAATGTCAGACAGTTTTTGCTGACATCTTTGCTAACAGAAATGGTGACGGAAATTTGACATTCGTGAATTCAAAATGGCGGATTGTAATTTATCACGTGGAGAGACGCTCCATTTTATAAACGAATACCGTTTAAAAGAGTGTCTCTGGAATACCAAAAGTAATCTTTACAAAAGAAATGATTTGAAAAAGGCATCGTAGGAGCAGCTGAAGTGTCTTTGATTTATATTCTTTACTTTCTAGATCTGCTAATTCTTGTAAGCACTAAAATATTTACTACTCTCAGTTGTTTACTGTTCAACGCCATTTCTGAAAATGAAATGTCATGCCAGAATCTGCCCATCTACGTCGTAACAAAATTTCCTCATGACATTTGCTGTTAACAGTTCTGTCAATGTTTCCAGCAGACGTGGATGGCGTGTAAAGGTGGGTTTAGAAACACGAGCATTTTCATTTTTACTGGCAAAGTGAGTGAAATGCCAGATTTCTTATGACTTTTTCACCAAGTGGGAAAGGGACGGGAAACCACTCAGTAAAAATTTTACTGGAAATTTTGCTTGCATGTAGTGGTTTTACTATCCATAATTTTCGTCGACGATAGGAAAGTTATGGCAGTAAACAACAACAAACACATTGGACTTCCCCGCCCTGCCAGTAAAATGTTGCCCCTGAATTATGGGGAATTATGGCAGCCAGCAAAAGTAAGGTTAAGTTCGATGTTTATTTGAAAGCTACGCATTTTAAATGGAAACGGGAGGTAATAATAATTATGTTATTAATTATAACATCACACAAAATGATTTTGTTAGGTGAAATTGAAGTGATAACAAACGTATTGCTGCGAGAAGGTGATGTGCAGTGACACTTCGCCATAAAGTGGAAGGGAAAGTACGTGTGAGACACTGATGTGATCGACTTTTTGCGCACGTAAATTTGAATTTCGCTATCCCGCTCACTTTGCCAGTAAAAATGAAAATGCTCGTGTTTCTAAACCCACCTTAAGAGTGTGTGCGAAACGATCAAATTGCGTGCTAATTCCAGTTTTTATTGGAAAAACTCTTTTTTTTCCAATTCCTTATTTACATTTAAAATCCCACACTTCGTTTGTTCGATTTAAACAAAATGGTGTCTGCCGGCCGCCATTTTGTTTTTTCTCACACATGCGTACACACATTTTTCATTATCATAGGAGTTACGTTGGTGTGCCAATTTGTAACACCACGTCTTGATTAACAATTTTTCATCCGAAGAAATATCTCACCGCAATGAGATTTTTTTGACAGCTGGGCCGAAAATCTCTTGAAATTTAGTACTCAAAATGCCGATGAAAAGAAAACACATAGTCGCCGCTCCCGCAATTAATGCAATACGTGAAATTGAAAAGGTTGAAACAGAAGAACAGACGAAAAGAAAAACCCCTTAATGTTATATATTCTCTTCCAAAGCTTTTGGTATCGTATTTTGTAAAAATTAGTTATTTTTGCAATTACTTGTCGGGAGAAATTGGATTCCGCCATTTTGAATTGTGAAATTCCAAGAAATTTTGCTATTGCAAGATTTCAAGAAATTTCTCTCTGGGATATTTCCCCTCCGTCAACTCGAGCTCTGATTGGTCAATCCAAAATCTCTGCGATGAAAAATCCCAGGTCAAGACGCGGTGTAAGTCAAATAAAAAAAAATCCTGTTCCCATCTCCCATAACTTTTGTATCTTTTTTTTACTATTTTGGGTTAATTCGAAATTATGAAAAAAATATGTTTAAAAAAACTGAATTTCTTTTGTAGGCTTCAATCTGGAATTTGATTCGGATATAGCTGATGAGGAGAGACGATTTTACATGAAAGTCTATCCTTCAGTGAATCAAGTTTGGGAACGAAAGGTACATTGCACCACCTGCAATTTGCACATTGGCACAGCTCCTGTCCAGGAGAATTTAATTCGCATGCATCCAGTCCTCAAAGTGACTCATTGCAAAAAATGCCACGAATTTTACAACAGTGGAGAATTCAGCAAAGGCGAAGATGGAAGTGAACTATATTGTCGTTGGTGCGGACAAGGAGGTGAAGTCTACTGCTGTGCAAAATGCCCATACGTATTTTGTAAATCGTGTATTGTAAACAACTTATCGAATGGTTGTGTAACTGACATCGAAGAAAACGAAAACTGGAACTGTTTTGTATGCGCACCAAAAATAATGTGGCATCTGCGAGCTCAACACTGGGCATTAATGAATTCTATTGAAAAACAAAAGCAGTAATTTCAATTTGAATGCCGTTATTTTAAACAATGACTAATTGGATTTTTTTTTTGTTCTAGAGCAATTTTATCGGGATCGCACCCTGATGATGAAGTCAAGCAATTAATGAAACGGGATTCAACAACATGCTGCAAGGGGTTGAAACCTATTAAGAAATCCGAAAACATGTCAGATTCGTCTTCTGAAAATGAATTAGTTCCCTTAAAGCCTAGGAAACGAAAGTTAAGTAGAGGTTCAGATTCCCCATCGGAGAAGATGCAAAAGAAAACGATCAAGACCAATAATAGCGAAGTGGTCTGCACTCCAGATGTATTAAGTTTATTACAACCGATCAATCCATCGCCACAAAAACCTCCTACAGAGAATTTGTTGACGGTACCAACTCAGCGGCCGAACCAGCTATCTATTCAGCAACCGACCGTTACAGTAGTTACACAAACGCCAACTTCTGCGTCCCTCCCGCCATTGGTTATAAGGAGTCTAAATACGCAAGTTCGACCAACGGCACCACCCGCGATGTTACGAAAAAGTGTTGTTGGATCTCGTCCTCCATCGGCAACACCGGGTCAAACACCCGTTTATCATACCATTAATGGTTTTCGAATTGATCTCAATACGGCAGCACAGCAAGAAACTTATCGCCTTCCAAATGGCAAATTGATTCAGGTCAAAAAGCAGGGAACGACGACCCGCCAAAACGTTACTGGACCACAAACCAACAATCTACTTCAACAGAATACGCTACCGGTAACTATACATAATCAGGGCGTAAGACCACAGTTAATCAGGCAAATGCGACCAGCTTCCGTCATCAATTCGCAGGCTTCACAACAGCAGATTCCACATTTCTCCATACAAACGCCTAACATGGCTACAATCCGCTACGCTGCAACTAACAATCAGCAATTGTCAGGCAATGCGGCACTAGCGGCTGCTATAAATGCAAGCCAAACGACAAGTGCTATGATTGGGCAGTTAGTTAATGGTAATGTAAATGCGACTACGATGCAACAACAATTGACCTCTAGGCCGACACCGATCCCGACCCTAGTTCGACAGTTCTTCGCATCGACACCACTTGGTAAGGCACGGACACAGTTGCAAAATGAGATTTTTTCTGGAATGGATATTTGCCAGCATTTAACTGGGAAAATTCACACTTTAACAAATTCAAATGCGTACAAATCGGTTAGGAATTTCACCGATGTCAAGGAATTGTACATTCATTTGTCGTATTTGTTTACGTACGCAATTGGTCGATTTAAAACATTGCAGGATAAATGTATGGAGGACATGAGACGATTGGGATTCGCCGGTGATGCCGCTTCGTTGGAAAGTGGTAATATCGGTGGAGGTAAGTTTTTATTGTTCAAGTATTAATGAGGTGTAATTAATAAAAATATTTAATGCTTTTAGATAAACAAGCAAATGAACCAGACGATGATGATATCGAAATAGTCGAACCAAAAACTACTTGTATCGACCTTGATTCAGACAACGAGGATAATACGGCGCCACCAAGTAAAGAGCCACTAGAATTCGTAGAACCTCAATTACTTCAAATGCCAGAAGAAGAACAACATATGGAGTGTGATGTCAATGAAATAGCAGCAAATCTGTTAGCAGGAATGCTAGAAGTTGAATTAACTGAAGGGTCTAGTTTGCTAGTGCCATCTCACTCGGTACCTCACTCGCAACCCAAAAAGCCCCGAAAGAAAACCACAAACAAACCAAATCCACACTTGGTTAAGCAACGTCAGCTTCAAATGCTAGAAAAGGAGCGCCAGGAGCGTCAAAAACTCATGAAATGTCCAAAATTGACAATGTCTTGCCAAGTAAATTTGGAGCGAGTAGATGAAACTGATGAAAAGGTTAAAAAATTATTAGAACGATGGGTGCAGGAACAAATATCTGGCAGCATAGAAGATGGTACTTCCGAACATGACAAGATATTGGATGATGACGGTCTTGCGAGAGTTACTGTGGAAATGAAAGTGGATGGAGAGGAGAAAAAAGACGAAACAATTTCGAGCGAAACTTCAGAGTTAGAAGGGGACAAAGAAAATACTGGAGTAAAAACCAATGTTAAAGATTCGGTTGAAAAGCAAGAATCTAAATCTGTTGACAGCCAACAAGTCGATGGTGAAGTCACTGGCGATTCTAAAATAGATTCAAACGAAGAATCTGTTACAGATGTCCCAGCGAACGATGACGTGAAGGATGGGGAAAGCGCACAAAAGGATTCAGAGGAGAAAAATTGTACCACACAAAATGCGAAAAATTCAGATGAATGTGACAAAGGTGACGGAAAGGTGCCCAATGACATAGCCGTGGAAGCCTTCGATCGCAGTGGGGAAAATGAGACGTTTGATGCAGGCAATACTGATGAAGAGTTGACAGTACCAGCGGCATTTTTGGAGCCAACAATATCTTTAGAGCCTAGTGAAGAAATAGAGAAATCAGAAGAAACTGATTTAGAATCTAGCAAAAAACTGCAAGAAGCTATTGAAGACCCTGAGACAATTGATGAAAAAGAGACAATTGAAGACCCTGAAACAATTGACGAAAAAGAGACAATTGAAGAACCAGAGGCCATGGAAGAATCAGGGGTAATGGACGAATCAGAGGCCATGGAAGAATCAGGGGCAATGGACGAATCAGAGGCCATGGAAGAATCAGGGGCAATGGACGAATCAGAGGCAATGGAAAAATCGGAAGTAATGGACGAATCAGGGCCAACGAAAGAAAATATTTTAGAGCCAAAATGTAGCATTGACGAACCAAAAGAGCAATTGGAGGAAAGCAATGGTTTTGCAGAAAATAAATCAAATAATCCTGCAGAAAATAATTTAAATGATAATAATTTATTGGAAGATGTGTCCGACGATGAGTTGGAAGATGTATCGGATGATGCATTAGAAGATGCGTCGGATGAGAAGGAAAATGGATTTTCGAGCGTTGAAAATGATGATGAAGACATCAATTCCGTAGATAAAACTAATGATTAATAATAGTTTAATATATAGTTTGTACAGAGTACTGAATAACATATAACACAGTCAGTAATTATTTTTAAATAATTTGTCAAGTAATTATATTAGAATTTTATGGTTTTTATATTGAACTTTGAGTTAAAGACGCATTCATATACGGGAATTTACTTTGATGTCAAAATTTGATAATAGTAAGTATAAAATAAGTTTCTCATTTTGTTTTTATCGAAACTGATCATCTTATCTTGTGCTTAGAATAATAAAATCTTCAAAATTCTAATTTCCGTGTTTTTTTAAATATTTTTTTATGAAAAGTTGCTTTTTGTCTAAAAAGGTATGAAGTAAATGATTTTGGGAGAATGGTCATGTACAGAAATCACTACCACTTCGAATATTAAGTATAAAGAAATGAAATCCTCAAATTTCGAGATATTGAGGTTCAACTTATTGACATTAATATCAGGAAACTTCGAGTTATCGAGGTCAATGTAGAATGGTAAATATTTTTATCGAAAAAAGAAGAGTACACCTATACCTAGATATACCGCACCCGATATACGGCGTCTTGCTGTACGGACTTCTTAAATTGTGTCTCTGTTTCGATATACGTCGCACATTGATTTGATATAGGGCGAAATCGGACATTAGAAATGCACAAACAACAACACGTACAACGACTCTTGTCGTATACGACGACACGGCAATCATAATCAGGGATGATTGTTTTCGATAAGAGATCAACTTGTTTGAACTCTTCGATGAAAAAATGACAAAACTTCAACTTATCGAGGTAAAATATTATGGAGCTATATTGGGAGGTTTAAAGGGGTTTGGGTTTCTATGCATGAAAAAATTGTCTAACGAAAGGGTTATTTAGAATTTTCCTCTGTAATTTTTTTTGGTGTGAAAAACTCAGAACTTTCTGGTATCAAAGTTGTTAGCAACCAAAATAATGTCAAAAGCAAAACCCCAGCTTGATGGTATTCGTTACTATCCTTGGGAAGGGAGACAAGGATAGCCAGCTCGGTGGGTGTTGTGAGATCGATTGCCGATCGATATTCATTGCATTCATGATGGGTCATCGAGCTGGTTTGTGCCAGAAAGTCTCCTCTCTTCGAGTATAATAAAGTGTTGTTTTTCAGCCGAATTTTCTTGAACCTTTGAAATATTTTGCAAATTTTACGGTCATTTTTGTATAGATAAAAAAAATTCTCAAGCGCACAGCATGGTTTAAAAAAATTGTAACAATGTGAAAATTTATGTCAGCATGGCTACAGAGGATTTAATTAAAGAAAAATACGAAACAATTCATTACTATTCTTTATCAAATACAGATAATATTATTTGAAGGCCAATTCATGTTTTTTTTTTCATTTTTATACTTTTAGAAAAAAAAAGTATTTAAATGTTGTCATACATCAAATAGGAAAGAAATAAAATCAAATAAAAATTATAATCCAAAATCTTCTCCCACATGAAAATAACATTCCTCATTTGGATTATTTTGCGAAAAAAAAATGGTGAGTATGTCACTATTTGAAATTTAAGTGGTCCCATCGACTAGTGCTATTAATCCCAATATGGATTGATATTGGATCATGTCTATTTGGCTTTATCGTATAAAATCCGAAAATATTCGTGTGAATTGCTGTTAAATTAACACATGTGACACTTTAATGATGTTCCAAATATGGATTACACGAAATTCCCATCTTTGAATGATATAAATACCAAAAAAAACTAACAAATGACAATCGTTTTTTTTACTTTAAAATTTTTAATCGGAATTCGGAGACAAACAACTGTTTTTATGACGTATTCAACAATTTGTTTGATATTCGGACTTGACCTTCGTGTTTCAATGTCAGCCAGTAAATTTGATCTATAGGATTTTCTTAGATTGAATCTGAACAAAGAAATCCTTTTAAGATGCGACATTTTCTTGAGGAGATTTTTTTACTTTGATTTGAAAATTAGAAATTTAATAAATGAATACAAGAAGAATCAATCAAATTTTAAACATTTTTCACAAATGCGGAGAAAAATTCAAATTTTTAATTGCCTTAAAGGTGGTTTGTTTAAATTGAAATTAGTTTTAAGTGTAATTAAATGCCTGGCTGTAAAACAAAACGTGGAGATTTGGTTTCAGGCGGCTAAGCGGCTAGTAGTAGACCAGATCGATTAGTATCTATATATTCGCGGTAGCATAATGTGTATTTAGTAACTTGATATTTTTCTCTATGTCTGCCATAGAAATAAAGTCGCTGCTGTAGATAAACCCAAACTAAATGTTCCGATCAAGTTTTGACACCTACGCATGGCTGTAAAAGAAGTTTCATAAAAATGGCAAGGAAACGCATAACAGCCAAAAGTATTTCTAGAGGAGACGATGATGTTTCTTTCGTTTTCTGGGGATGTGATCGTTTGATATTATTCCAAGAGTAAATTCAGAGACGGAGAGACGCTTTAAGATTAAGTTGTTTTGATTATTTGGTCATCTGAACTATAAAAGAGTTAAGAGAAGTTTAATTCCGAAACAGGGAATATAAACAAATAAAAGTAAATCTATCCACACATCAAATTCAAATCGAATTGCCAGATTAAAATTTCTCTAAAATTACTACTTATTCATTGAAATATAGCAGGTTTTTTAGTCCAAATAATAATTTCTACACATTAAATTGACTATTTTACAGATCACATAGATTGGCGTTGTCCCGGATTTTTCAATTTAGTGTTATGATTTATACAATATTAAAAAACCATCACAAAATATGCAAAATATAGGGGCGTATTCATAGTCGTTGCTAAACACAGCAAACTGTCAGTTTAAATACCTTAGCAAACTGTCAGTTTAAATACATATGAAAAAAAAAACTATGTTTAAAAACGACTTTGAATGCGCCCCGTAGTTTTTAGTGTTAAATTAAGAGACTTTCTCACGCTTTGGAGCCTGTTCTCATTGGTTGAAATAGTCCGCCTAATTATGACAGAAACTGGCAACATTAAGGCAAGATGAGGAAGTGGGGCTAAGTCCCATTTCCTCACCTTGCCTTAATGTTGCCAGTTTCTGTCATAATTAGGCGGACTATTTCAACCAATGTGAACCGGCTCTTGGTCTGCAAATTATCCAATTATCGCGAATGTGAATTTAAGAAAAAAAATCTTTTTGTGGCATATTAGTTGGAAAAAAGAATTTCGCCCGCGGTGCATTTTATAGTGAAATTTTTCCTATTGCGCAATTTGTTTTGTATTCGAAAAAATTGAGAGAAACCCTGGCCCTTCTATAAAAGTTAGTGTTTTTTGCAAATTTGTGTTGGTGGTTCGAAATATATCCTGAATTTTTATGAGAAGCTAGTTAAAAAAGTTTTATAATGCGGTACGAAAGTTAAAAAATGATATCAAATGTGTTATGTAGTATGTAGGCGAAAGAACAAATCGTCGGCTAAAAGTGAAATTATGCTAAGTCCATTATACCAAATTTGACAGAAGAGCAATATAAAATCTTGTTAAATCATTTTCATTTCCATTTAAAGAAAACAGAGTCTCATTTAAAGAAAACTGAGCCCAATTTTGCTCATTTAAAGAAAACTCAGTGTTATTGAAAGAGAATTAAAACGATTTAACAAGGTTTTCATTGCTCTTCTGGAAAATTATACCAAATGGACTTAGCACAATTTCACTTTTAGCCGACAAAATTATACTCCTTCAAAAAAAAGTGTTGCTTTAAAAACCTAGAAACATTTAAGATAAGTTTCATATTGAAAATTTTCTAATGGCAACACTCATATTTTTTCAAAAAAAATAACAAAAATAGTAAGATATTATTCTTTTTTCGGTTTTTAGAGAATTAACGTTCCATAGACGTTATTTGCGTTGGCAATTGTGGTTTTATCCAATGTTTGAACATTTTTCTGATCTTTAGATACTTTAATCGCAAGAACCATTCGTTAACGAACGCGAGTTGAGCTCCAATGTGGTCTGTTAATACAAAATACTGGAAGTTTTTTTTCCAATTGAGGCGCGAAATACGCGATCGATTAACGAATGTAGGTGTCACAGCGTAATTTAAATTTGTTTTTTATTTTTACTACGTAAACCTAAATTGTGTATCCAATATATACAATATTAGAATGAAGTGAGAAATTATTTTGATAGTTTTGCAAATTATTTTATATTTGGATTCATTAAGTGCAACCAAAATAAAAACATATTCGACATATGAATCAATTTGATTATTACGATGTGAATCGTGAATACAAATGGGTTAAATTAACAAAAAAAAGTAAAATTTAAGGAATCGACTATTGCTGGGAATATGGGATAATGTCGGTAAGTATAAAAATCTTTGTATAAAAATCTTTGCACCTCAATATAATTGTTTGCGAACTACAAAAGCAGTGAAGGAATGTATGAAGGAATTGAAATTGTAACGTTGTCAAAATTGTACCTATACCAATTTATTTGATTAAATCCACAGAAAAGTGTTAAAAACATTTTTACAAAGCTTAGCTATTTTTATATTCTTTTTATTCAGTTGTCTTGTGGCTTATTTGTACCTATATAAATATATTTTCAAACTGTGCAACCTAGGAAAATGAAATTTTGCTACCTTGCGTTGTTCCGGTGACAATACAATATTTTTACTACTTTGTGCTTGTAAGGATAACGCAAGGTCCTGTAAGAATAACGAGATTTCCCGGAAAAAAATGTCACCTGGAAGTTATTGGGGTCGCTGAATCCGATTTTGACGTTAAGAAGTCTGTGACGATAACAAAAGACCGTGTACGGAATAGCGTAATTATTCTTTTCCTCAAATTTTTCGGAAAAAATCTCAACTGGGGATTTTTGGATGAAGAAGAATATCTCAAAGCGCGATATTACACACAGCAACTTTCGGGCTTATTTAAGCCGGCAACTTTTGGGCTTAATAAGCCAATGTGCTTACATTTGTGGCTTAAATAAGCCAATCCTGTTTGCATATGCTACACAAGTTTACATGTGTGTGTGTGGACTCAAACGATTGAAATTGCTGCTGCTCATATACTTCCCAAGATCTTTACCTGCTGACGGTCAGAACGGAAATGATTTCTGCCTACTACTTTTCCCAAACCGGTTCACACGCTTTGCATGTATGCAGATTGTCGATAAGCCATGATTTCGAGTGGCAACTTTTCCCTCCTCAGTCGTTTCTCCCAAAAATCGGCTTAAGTAAGCCCGAAAGTTGCCGTGTGTAATATCGCGCAAAGGCAAAGATTCGAAGACTCAAAAATATAGATAAAAAACAATTTAAAAAACAAGGTTTAAAAGTAGAAAACAAGTTTTTCCCACTAATGCTTTAAGGTTTCAAGAGAAAAGTTCTTCAAAATTGTATATTTTGATAAAAATATAAAGTGTGCGGGGCGTTGGAACAGTGTGAAATTGCAACGCCATTATGGTTTATGGCTATTATAGTACAGTAGTTGTGACTATTACCGTATAAAAAACGGTTTTTAATAAGCGTTTTTCTGTATCCATTAAATACCACTCGACTTTGATTGCAATGCTTATATCTCTGCATTAATTTTTGTACAAACCAAAATTTTGTTCGCAAACGGTCCGAGGCGTGAAGTAGTTTACGAATCGAAGCGTTTACAAACGGAGGAGTGAGGTTCCACTTTTATAAATGTATTTATCCTCAAAATATAAGTTAGATTTTATCGTTTTTTAGCTGTAAAACTAAAGTATTTGAAAAGATTAGTACTATATAGGGTGGAAATTTATCAATTCATCCTCATTTTAGCTTCATGTAGGCACTGCAACAAAGTTTATCTAATTTATCTATTTTACACAAATAGAAATAAAATGTGTGCAGATCTTATATCCATATGCATACATAAAAATACCAACCCACGGGCTTTTCACACACGCGTCAAAGAGATTTTCCCAGTAGATCGTAATCGATGAATTTCCAGCAATTGCAACCTACTGATTATTTCGACTGCAAGTATTCGCTTGATTATTTCCATTTATGGATCCAGTTGAAGGAAATTTGTGTTGGTGGCACTTTAAGTACAAAGAACCTTTATTTGCAATGTTACATTAATTCTTTTAAAGTCTACATAAGTCGAGTTAAATGTACACTAGACTTTTTATGAATGATTATTTTGCTAAACATTGACCAGGAGAAATTTTTTTATCATCTATAATTTTTCTTGGAAGATATGAATTTTTTGTTCGAAATTTCACTTATGGTTGGGAAATTCGAGTTATAACACACACGCATGTCCACACGCAGAAAGCTAATATTTTTAATCTACATTAATTTTAAGGCAAGGACAAAGTATTAATCCATTCTAGTTCTCCGCAAGAATTTCAAAATTTCATTTTGCTCTCTTGAGCTGAGTAGTAAAATGTTATTTTTATATCGAATGGAAATTTGAGTATGTTTTTGGGATATACTTAAATTTAAATATTGGATCGTTCTTCGTTTCTGTTCTATTTCGCTTCCGTAAAATGTGTATGCGTTTTTTGTGTTGTTTTGGTTTTTCGATTCTTTTTTTTAAATTTTTTTTCGTATTCTTAGAAAATTTTCTTCGATTTTTAAATACGCGTTTTCTACATGTTGAATTCTCTCATTTTTTTCATCCAGATATTTTTAGAATCGATTTTTGAAATTTTATTTTTCCACAAAATTAATGCGACAGTAGGTCACACTGCGATTATTAAATGCTTTTAAAGTGTTAAGTGCCGAAACAGGTGTTTTTCTATTTTCTTATTATGAAATTTCAAACTAGGGAAATACTGATGAAGAGGTCATATAATTTAGAGAAATATAAGCTAAATATAAATTTAATTTATTAAATACTCACAAAAGGACATAGATTGACTCGTTTCTTAGTGTACCCTTTTTGTTAAAAATAATCCGTCGTGACATCTCATTCAAAATTTTGTCATATGGAAAATATAGTCGATCTCCGCTTTACGTGGTTAATTGGTTGTGCAAAAATAACGCGTAGATTGGAATCGCGTAAATTGAGCTATGCAAAGCATTTAATAAAATATCAGTTGTGATCAACACAAAACTTAAATATTTTGTTTCAGAAAAAAATATGTAATTTTTTTAAAAAATATCTTGAGAACCGTTTGAGATACGTAAAAACCGGTAAAGGAAAAAATGGAGGAAATTTTATTTCCTTTGAATTTTGTTATATTCAAAAAGTTTATATAAAAGTGCATAGTTTCGACAGATTGTTCAAAAAACCGATTTTTTTTTCAAATATCTTGAGAACCGTTAGAGATACAAAAAAACCGTTAAAGTAGAATATATTCTTTAAATTTTGTTATATTAATTTTTTCTCATAAACGTGTAAGTTTCGAAAATTTTCCAAAAAACCGTATTTAAAAAAAATTGTTCGGGAGGTATTCATAATACTTACCGTTACTTTTCCTAGGTTAACGCTTTCTCGAGTTATTTAAGACATGTACAATGGACAGACCGACACGGACATCCTCACAAAAACAAACATTTTAGTTTGAGTATAATTTTTTGTATTATAAAGTTTAAAACTATATGGGAACTTCTTCAAAATACGTTTCGGTTAATTAATCTGCTATTCCGAGTGTCTTATTCATTTTACTTTAAATAATATGGGGTCGAAATCCCTAATCTAACCTATCAAACTATTGTGATTTCACGGAAACACAATATCTACGAAAGAAAAAAGTCTTGTTATTGCAATTTTGTTTCCAACTACAAGAATTTTTAATCGTGGTAAAGTGAATTCGCGTAGAATGAGACCGTGTAAATGCAGTGGACCACGATACAATTATATTTTTCGATTAGAAATTACAGTAGAATCCCGATAATTCGTACCCCGATAATTCGTATATCTCGCTAATTCGTATGAATTTGCTGGTCCCTTGAAAAAAATTCCGATAATTCGTACCCCCGATTTGATGCTGAATTTCTCCACGCGAACATTCGATTTGAGTATTGGTCAAGTAGCGAGATGCTATAGTTTTTTATAAAATAATCAAGAGAGAGAAAAACAGAAAAAAAAACAACACATTTATGTGGTACACATTTATTGGAAATTTTCTGCGAATGCCTTAGTCGATATTTTTACTATCCGATGAAGTTCGGTTGTGTGTTTTCGGTTATGTGGGTTCCCTATGCTTATAAATCCATTTAATTTTTAATTTATATCTGATTTGCAGCTTATTGCGGCTGAACTCGAACTCGAATATGATCTCTAGCCATTCTCGATGTTCATTCGACATCCCCTTTAATAAAAATATACCAAAATATGCACAAATCTGAAAGTAAAAAGAAAACATAACAAAAGCTATAATTGCCAATATGGCAAGTATCGAAAACCCGTATGGTTCCACTTTGAAGTCAAACTTTCCAAAAAGAATCCAATCGGATTTTGATGCGTATGGGAGTTTTATGTAGAATCATATCCTAAATAAGTTTTGTTCTTGGACTTTTTTGATAAGATTGTTGGCAACCAAAATAATGCCAAAAGCAAAATCCCAGCTTGATGGTATTCGTTACTATCCTTGGGAAGGGAGACAAGGATAGCCAGGTTGTGAGATTGATTGCCGATCGATATTCATTGCATTCATGATGGGTCATCGAGCTGGTTGGTACCAGAAAGTCCCCTCTCTTCGAATCTAATAAGATGTACCTTTTTACATCTTTTTACTTTGTACCTTTTTACATCTACCTTTTTACTTTGTACCTTTTTACATCTTATTCGCAAAAAACGTTTTCGTTCGTATGGGGGGTACCCCCCCCCTAATGGTCCATTTACGAAAAATAAATCTGCGCAAAATTTCAAGTCTCTAGCTCAATCCGTGCGTGCGCAATCCGCGCCACAGACGGACGGACGGATATGCTAAATTCAACTTTTTTAAAAGCTTTTATTTAGCTCGCTATCTTGTTTGTCTGTTTGTCTGTTTGTCTGTTTGTCAGATCAAATCTTGCAACCCAATTTTGACCCACTTCCACTTGTCCGATTGACTTGAAATTTTGCACACTTATATAAGTCCGATGACAATACAATATTTTCACTACTTCGTCCTTATAAGGATAACGGAAGGTCCTGTAAGGATAACGTGATTATCCTTTTCTCCAAATTTTCCGGAAAAAAATCTATCCTGGGGGTTTTTGGCGTCGCTGAATCCGAATCTGTCATTAAAAAGTCAGTAAGGATAACGGAAGGTCCTGTAAGGATAACGTGATTATCCTTTTCTCCAAATTTTCCGGAAAAAAAATCTATCCTGGGGGTTTTTGGGGTCGCTGAATCCGAATCTGTCATTAAAAAGTCTGTAAGTATAACGGAAGGTCCTGTAAGGATAACGTGATTATCCTTTTCTCCAAATTTTCCGGAAAAAAATCTATTCTGGGGGTTTTTGGGGTCGCTGAATCCGAATCTGTCATTAAAAAGTCTGTAAGGATAACGGAAGGTCCTGTAAGGATAACGTGATTATCCTTTTCTCCAAATTTTCCGGAAAAAAAATCTATTCTGGGGTTTTTGGGATCGCTGAATCCGAATCTGTCATTAAAAAGTCAGTAAGGATAACGGAAGGTCCTGTAAGGATAACGTGATTATCCTTTTCTCCAAATTTTCCGGAAAAAAATCTATTCTGGGGGTTTTTGGGGTCGCTGAATCCGAATCTGTCATTAAAAAGTCTGTAAGGATAACGGAAGGTCCTGTAAGGATAACGTGATTATCCTTTTCTCCAAATTTTCCGGAAAAAAAATCTATCCTGGGGGTTTTTGGGGTCGCTGAATCCGAATCTGTCATTAAAAAGTCAGTAAGGATAACGGAAGGTCCTGTAAGGATAACGTGATTATCCTTTTCTCCAAATTTTCCGGAAAAAAATCTATCCTGGGGGTTTTTGGGGTCGCTGAATCCGAATCTGTCATTAAAAAGTCTGTAAGGATAACGGAAGGTCCTGTAAGGATAACGTGATTATCCTTTTCTCCAAATTTTCCGGAAAAAAAATCTATTCTGGGGTTTTTGGGATCGCTGAATCCGAATCTGTCATTAAAAAGTCTGTAAGGATAACGGAATGTCCTGTAAGGATAACGTGATTATCCTTTTTCTCAATTGTTCCGGGAAAAAATATATTCTGCGGGTTTTGGGGTTCGCTGAATACGATTCTCAAGTTAAAAAGCCTGTAAGGACATCTCAAATGTAAAGCTATATATTCGAAGACTAAAAAGAACAAAATAAAAAAAAATAAAAAAAAATTTTTTAAAAAAAGCTTTTATTAAAAAAAATGCACTAAAAAGAAAAAAATAATTTTCTGGACGCTGTGTATCACAAATATAAAAGCTTTTAAAAAGCGAGATAAAGCATAAAACAATAAAATAAACATTTATCTCGCTTTTTAAAAGCTTTTATATTTGTGATACACAGCGTCCAGAAAATTATTTTTTTCTTTTTAGTGCATTTTTTTTAATAAAAGCTTTTTTTAAAAAATTTTTTTTTATTTTTTTTTTTATCATTCTAAACACACTGGTGTAATTCATTTTTTTGTGTGATGACGGGATCTTGGCGTTACATCGGTAAAGCAAATCTAATATACCCTTTGGTTTCACCATACGGGTATAAAAATATATAATAATAATAATAATAATAATAATAATAATAATGTCTATATTCAATATTTTTGAATTTTACAATTTTTTACAATTCACTCTTTTTTTTTGACCTACAACAATGACATTCGTCGTCTGTCGGTGGCTAGCTCTAATCTTATATATAATTTCAGTTTTTAATATTAATTCCATTTAAGTTTCATATGAATTCGTTTCTATAATAAAAAGCCGTGACTACATATCTATATAAATTCTCAAAATCTTCTGCATTCACTCCATTTAAAATATTTATGATTTCAAAATCTTCTAGTTGTTTTTTCCCCAGATATAACGTTCTCAATTCTTTCAAGATTGGACACTTTCCTAAAAAATGCTTTATATCTTCCTCTTCTCCTAGATTACACAGGGAGCAGATCCGTTGATTTGCTGATCGAAATGTAGATGCATTTAATCCAATTAATCCACTGCGAGCTTTGCATATCCACATGATTTTGGATCTATTATTTGAATTTTGGAAGTAAATGGGTCCTTTAGTTAAATCAAGGTGTTTATATATCCGATCGCTACTGGCAAGTGCATTTTGAATATCCTGACTAAACTGTGTTTGATTAATTTGCTGTAACATCATATTAGTGTTATGTTTCCATGTTGCAAGATCCAATATTTCCCAATTAATCAGAAGACCCTCCGACAGTGTCTGCCACTCTTTTGATATATAAAAATATATATAGCGAGTTGTTTGTATTGAAAAGTCACTAGGCAGAAAATTATTAAATTAGGCTTATAGAAATGACAATCTTTATATCTTGTTTCTTTTCAATTTGCATGCTAATATTTTTAATAATAATAAAATTTCTTATAAGAACTTTTTTTTATTTTAGTCTATAAGTTTTCGGAACCTAAGGGGAGTTGCTCTGAGTGCTCTGAGTCTAATATAACATAACTCTGTTGTAAGAACACAGAATAGTTACATGTACGAAATATATTAGATTTTGTGTTTAATTGTAATTACTTTCGTTTTCTGTAGAAGGAAAGTACATATTGTCCGATTCGAGAACACGGGGAGATAGAAAATTTCTGATCAGCACGAAATCCGTTTCAGGCAAAATTATGAGGATGTCTGTGTCGGTCTGACGGTCTGTCCGTTGTACGTATTTTAAATAACTCGATAACGCGTTGACTTGGCGACTTGAAATTTTTTGTGAATAAGTTTTTCATCAAGTTTTAGAAAAGTAACAGTAGCTCTAACGGGTGCCACCCTCTCGTTATATAAACTCGGTACCATTTTATATCAAAAATTGTTACTTGCGAAAAATTGGCATAACTATAGTTGGTAAATAAACCATGGCATTGTCGGTCACATGTTTCTTTAACATATTATCTTGTTTTTTCAATGAAAATAACAGCAGATCAGCAAAAATTTTAACTTGATTGAAGTTCTACAAAAATTAGTGCTAATAATCTACTTGCAATAAAATGGTACAGAATTTTGACATTAATTAAATATTATGAGGTGTTCGCGTGCGTACACTCGTGTAATTATTTAAAAACTTTGACGAATACTTTTATATGGTATATCAGATCAGATCGTTTATAAAAATTGCACACGTGTAGTTCTGTTTGTCTCAAGGAACTACTTAACCGAAAATAACTTCTATCGTAAAAGTGTGAGTTGTTTGAGTTTTGTGAGTGCGAGATTTTACAAATTTTCGTTGATATAACGAAAGAGAAATTCGTCTGTAAATTCTGTACTACAAGTCATTAGTTTTATTAAAATAATTCTCATATTTAAATTCGATTCTGAGTGTCACTGGTAGACATGTCTAATTTATCTCATTCCTCACCATGATGAAAGCACGACAGGGGGAGAAAAAGTTTTTTATAAGAAAATTTTTAAAATTTATAAAAGCCCGCCATCGAAATTGAAAATGAAAGATTATACCTTGAGATCTTGAGATACTATCGCCGGTCAGTATGTGTGGGGCAATATCTTGCCAAGTCTGTTTACATGAGTGTATACTTCTGTATGGGCGAGGAGGAGTTCTAGATTGGTTCTACCAAATTTAGACAAGTTACTCATATTTCTTGAACTTGTGTTCCAAATTAAGAAAATTTCGCCTAAATAGAGCCCGACGATATGTGGCGGACGCATGCGCGCACACGACGCACATTTGCATAGCGTATAGGGTTAAACATGCGAGTACAATGATCATGGTTAGGTATATGTGCGCAAATGGATGATATGTTTTTCCGGGAGTGAAAATGTTCTAACCCGAAAGAACAGACGGCACTGGGCAGACGACGGTATGGGAGAATTCTTTTTGGGAAATTGGGAATGTGGAGTGTGGATTTGTAAATTATTCCGAATACTCGTCTGATCTGTAGTCGTATATATGGAAATAAGAGTGGCTGTGAGGTTGTGGGAACGTAACTAGACAATTTTAAATCCAGATGGGGCAAGGATCAGATAAACCAAAAATGGACATCCATTTCACAATGGGTAGATTTGGCCAATTGCATATGGCTGGGATTTTTTTGGTTGTTACCCAAGGGATGGGGAAATGCGAGAAGACACGTGCGATAGCGGTTCGGTTTCATGTGTCGGATCGATATGAGGCACATAAGTTGCGGGATGGGATAAATTAAATTCGCAATCTATTTTGGAAACTTGAAGGTAGCATTCGGAATTATGAATACATGCTGAAAAATGAAAATCACTTTTTTCGGATGGAATCTTAGCGGAGAGCTATTATAGGAGTCGAAGTGGAAGTATAGATGGCGGATTCCGTTGATTATGGTGATGCTGAAGATCATCAGATGAGGTGGATGTAGACGCGACGGGATATGCGGACATTAATACTCTGTTCTGATCTAAACTGATATTTGTGTCGCTCATTGCCTATTGTAGTGTTAGGTGAAAAACTAATTTTTCGACGTCGCGACGCACGTCCATCTACGGTGGATTTATTTTCGTTTAACTCGTTTTTAGTTGCGTTTTAGATGTCGCGGCGGATGGTCAATTTTTCATTGATCAGGACCGAAAAAAGGAAAACCAAACCCTAAAAAAAATCTTTTAATAAAAATGTTGTATGACTTTAGTGGAACGGGATTTTTTTATAAAAAGTGAAAAAAATTAACAATCTTTATATAATATTTATTATTATCAATTTTTTAAACAAAATATTCAGTGAAAAAAATTCAGATTTTATAAAAGTGCAACAAATTTTCTCCATTTTACGTACATCATTGATAACAAAATGGGATAACAATAAATCAATCAAATTATTTGATTTACATTCACTAAAAGAATAATTGCCAAAGGAATTTGAATAGTGATTTAATTTGGATATAATAATGTTGCCAGAACTTTTATTTTCAGGTATTTTAAAAATAATATTTAATATTAATTTAATGCGTTATGTGATATTATTGGTCCGAAAATCTTTTAGCGAAAATCTTTTAGCGAAAATCTTTTTGAATATGGAGTTTATATGCTTAAAGTTAGCAAAACCAATGAGAATTTTTTTTTGTTTTTATTTTCTTTAAAATACATTTCTATTTGTCACGATTTGTCTTTTTTAACGTGATATATGAGTATTTTAAATGATTTTTTTAAATATTTTCCAAAGTTATATAAGAGAGTTCATGTCATAGGTGAAGTTTTTTCCATACCGTTGTAGGGCTCACTTCGTTCAAAGTTTTTAACATATTTATAACTTAATCAACAAAACATTCTGTTCTTTTTTTAAATTTTTGTTTTCATATTTATATTAGTAAATGACGGATTGGATTGTAGGATTTTTTAGCTAACTAATTTACTATTCATTAAGTGATAATCGCGCTATAAATCTTTCCTTAAAATAACCCACGTCGAAAGCGTGATAAAATTTAAAAAAAAAAAAACTAAATAAAAATAGCTAAATTATGATCTTCTGCGAAGTCTATTTAAGTCTAGAGTACGATTAGCAAGAATTCAAGAGTTTCAAATTGGTTTCAAAAGAAATATAAGAAAAGCTAAAATCGCGATGGAGCAATCGTAAACGACTTCGGGGATTACTGCTTCTCGGATAGCTGCACAACCCTTTTAAGTGCAATGGTAATTTGAACCCCGCGCACATTTAAGAATTCCATATACAGGCAAAGCTCGATTTAAGTAATGCTCGAAATGTTCGAAATACGCACAAAAAAAAATTTGTCCTCAATAAAAGTTGGAACTAATAAAATATTTTTAACTTCCATTAAATGCGTGATTGATTTCTCACCATGTTTTTAGGGGCAATCGATTGTTGCAATTTCGCGGTTTGTGCAGACAGACACAAGGTAAAATTGTACATAAATCAAGCTTTGCCTGTAATATTTATTTCAACCCGCTTAAGAGAAAATCCCCTATTACCGCTCAAAAAAATGCCTTCAAAAAAACTCTTTGCTTTATATATTTTGCCTCGGACAAGTATTTTTAACACATTATTTTGTTACGTTTTCTTAATCGGGTGCATGTTTCTTTGTTCCGAAAGGGTAGGGAAAAATGTGCAATCATGTTTTGATCTTACAATCCTTAGAAGTAAATGCACAATGTTTTGCAATTAATGGCCTCTGAAAAGTTCACGATTCCGTGCAGTAAAAAGAGTCCCGCATAAACGTACACTCAGAAAAATGTCCAGGTCTACTTTTTGTCAGGTTAACTCTGACCTTACAGAGGTGTCTGTAAGCCAGCTAGCGGTCAGAGTTAACCTATCTAAGGTCAACTCGTGCAGCTCCCAATGCCCTACTTCACCTGCTGGTGGCTTAATTTCAGAATTTCTCCGACCACAGGTCAACTCAGTTTTACTTGCCCACATGCGGGCGAACGCGCGCCTGCCCGAGGCCAATTACGCCGTGTGTAGGTCGTCGAGTTAGCCTCCATTTTTCTGAGTGTAGATTTTTTTTTGTTAAAAGAGCGTCGGATAAGCGCACCCCCTCGTAACTACACAACAAATCAAGAATTTTTTCCACATGTAGTTTTCCGGGAAAAAATACTGATTTATTATAAACTTTTTGTCCTAAATCATTTTAAACGATAAAAAAAACTGATTTTTTTTGCCGATTTTTACAAAACATGCCGTGCTAGAAGTAATTAAGTCTTTCGCAATATTGTCGAAAGACTTATAAAATAAAATCAAAACAAACTTTTTACTTTTTGAAAACTATTGTTAGAAAAGATATTTTAAGTGACAAAAATGGTTTTAAAAAAATGTATTATTGTTTTTTTTTCAGTTGGAAATAGCATGCAAGATATTTCCCGTGACGACTTTAATCTCCTAAATGGGGGCTGTGATAAGGATGTCGGCACTTCGAGAACTTCGCCTATGCCTGCGACTCCCCCTTCGACGTCGTCGAACTGTTATGGACCTCAAGCGGAAGGCTGTTCTACTGGGTCGCCGCTGGATTCAGTATGCATAAAACTCGAAGACTCCAGTCCAGATGTTTTCTCAGCTGCCTCATGGCATCATCCGCATCATCATCACGCACATCTCCCAGATATGGGGTCGTCGAAACGTTTACTTCGTAATTCCGATGATCCACTTATCTCACGAGGAGCCACTGCCGTTGATGATGATAACGGGTTGCATCAGATAGTGGCGCAATCGACCTCAAATCGTGGAAAAACACCTGCCCCAGCGAAAGCTTCCACATCCAAGCGTACTCGGAATTCGACAGGTAATGGGACGCCACGTACACGACGAAAAGGTGCGTTTAAATTACGCTTCCATCACCAGGCACTTCCGGCAGAATACCTCAACCATTACGAAGCAACCCAGAACCAATTGAATCAAAAGAACGCTTCGCATCATAAAAATATAAGCGAATCCCAGCGATCTCAGGCGAATTCAAATCAAAAGCAGCAACAACAACAGACTAATGCGCATGAGACAGTGCGTAATTGGCTACAGAAAATATCGGAGGCGCAAATTCCTGGAAAGGAGCTGCGGCTAACGCCAATCGATTTGGTGGGCGGAGATGTTGGAATTGATATCACTGGTGGGCCAAATTCCCCTAGGTCACCGCGGAAAATGGTCAATTACTCTGATTTGCCTTACATGGGCGAGATGACGCTGGAAAACTCAAAACCACGACGCGGAAGGAAGCCAAAGAAGGCTGATATTTGTCACCTAATATACAAAAATTATGGAACAATATTTCCCGGAACACCCAAGGATCGGGTCGATGTTGAGGTAAAAGGCGATGGTAAGTCACCAACTAGCCTTCTTGAGAAACGGCTCTCAAGTGACTTGAAAGACTCTGGTAAGAAAGCGATCGAAGAGCCACTTAACCTTTGTCTACGCGATCATCAGTCAACGGATTCTCTAACAATATCCAGCGATGATGACGAATCTGACGATTTGATCCCATCTAGTCGTACGACACCAACATTTCCAACCGACGCCGCCACAGATGCTCTACTGGCTGCTAATTTGAAAATGTCGCTGCCGAATTTCCAATCAGCATTACTGGACAAATCTTCGGACGAAACACAAACACCGTCGACGGCTGATAGTGATCCAACCCAGTCTCCTAATTGCATCTACTGGCCAAATGCAGGGGTTTTTATTCATCCTATGGCACTATATTACCAAAAAATGATTGATGCTGGAACATTGCCACCACCTTCGAAGCAGGCATCTAGTACGTGTCCTTCGCCCACGACACAGGCAACAACTTCTTTGGGAAAGAAGACACCGTCGCCGAAAATATCCGCAAAGAGTCCTTCACAGCTGATGAGGAAGGAGATAAAGCCATCGGAAACCCCGGAGCCTTGCTCCACTCCTAGTTCGACTAGATCGAATGGATCGTTGTCGACTATTGGAACCGCAACAAATACCCACCCACCACAGAAAAGAAAACGCTCCGCAATCTTTATTCCACCGATGCCGGCTGAAAACACCACAAATCCTGCCACCGAAGTGAGCATCTGCAAATTTAAGTTTACTGGCGGAGCGAAACCCAGTTTGCAGGAGAAAAAAATGCTTTCGGTAGATTCGGATGGCAATTATCGCTATTACAGTGGAACTGGGGACAAATCTATGCGTGGATATGAGTTCTTTCCGCGCGAAAGTCTTCAGCAGTCTGGTGGTCTTCCAGGTGTTAATTGTGCCAGTGCATTTTTGAATGCCACTGGGGAGAAAATTTCGAATGACATACCGCCGTCGGTTGGGCTGAGCAACGAACTCTTACAGATCCCTGAAACACCGCCAGACAGCCTAATGTTACCCCAAACTCAAGGAACATCAGGTTCTAGTTCTCATCACCGTGCATTTTCCTCCGCCCCTTCGCAGGCCAGTGACCGACGCAAGCGGAAATCCCGGCGCTGTCTGCAGCGTGAGAAATTGGAGCAATCCTTTGCCAAAGGGTTTCTGATCCAAACACAAAAGCTGGACTCGGCGGAAGGATTTCAGATTTGCAAATTTCGACAACTGCGCAAGTTCACCCGCTATTTATTCCGTTCATGGAAACACCATTTACCGGGTGATCTTCAAAATGCAAATGTCGCGGCGGTTGCAGCAGCAGCCGCAGCTGAGGATGGGAATTCACGTCACCCGCCTACGTCACTGATAAATACAAATAATAGCATTCTTGACGTAGTTCCGGGTGAGAAATCACGCAAAAATTAAGCATTGAAAGGGGGCGAAAAAACACATAAGCGAAATTTTTGAAATACGATTGAAAACAAATGTTTTGAAATACGATTGTGATTTTAGATTATAAGTTTTTAGGATGCTGAATATACGATTTAAGTCTGATTTGATGTCAATTGGATAAATACACAACACATCTGAAAATATAACGATATTTGTGTAAATTTGTCATTTGTTGGGAAATATATTTATAATTCTGTAACGTATTTTTGCTATCTTTGTTAAGTTTTAAAAATGCCGCTGTAAAAATGCTAGTTTATTTATTGTGCCAAAGATTTTAGAAATATAATTTTAAATTAAGATTTATAGAATTTAATGAAAATTTTTAATTAAGACGAATATATATTCGTAATGATTTTTCAGCCGTGAATTTTTTAATCTAGTCGCTAATATTTTTTTAATGCTATAAGTAATAACGATCTGATTGTTCCTGTATGTATGTCTGTAATATATAATGATAGAAAAAAATATTTTGCAAATATTAGACAATAAATTATTTATGGTTTTGTTTAAAAAATCCTTTCAAAGTCTTCTTATTCAATAAACTCTTAACCATTTACGAATTAGTTGTACTTAAACATTTTGTTACCTCAAATAAGAGTAAAAAGTAATTATATACAGATTAATAATTACAAAGCTTACATGAGGTATGAAAGTCGAGGGTTCGGTTGTGCGTTCGGCGTTGTCATTTCAGGTCCATTCAACAAAACTATTTTTTTTCGAATTGAGTAGTGACAATTACTGCTTGGAGCTAACAACGTCATCAGGACTTATGCTGCCAGTGGATTGCAATGGAATTTTTAAGTGTTTCATCCGTGCTTCCCAATAAACATAAAATTGTATTTTCCATGAAACCAGGAGAACGCTCAATATCGTTTTGGATGAAGTATCTAGTAGAATATCAGATGAAGCAGATTCAATAGAATCCCGGTAATTCGTAGCCCGATAATTCATATATCCTACTAATTCCTACACTGTCGAAAAAACGGAGTCGATCACACACTAAAACGGAGTTTGACGGAGCCCCTCACCTTTTGGAGAAAAGCATTGCCAGCATAACATCGATCTTTAACGGTATCCCACAAAAAAAGTCCAATGGCGTCAAATCGCGATTCGATCATTATTTCGATATTAGTAGATACACAAAAAAATCTCTCCAATAAAAAACAAAATATGATTCGCATATGGTGAATATTTCTTGTGGAAACGAGTTTACGTTCAAGTTTATGTTGTATGAAAATGACCACATTTTTTTAAAATTTAAACAACATTGTAATCGTAAATTTACCAAAAATTGTTATCCATGCTCTGTATGGATATAATTTGAGGATAAATTTTTTAAGGCAACTTCCTTAATTGCTGGCAAAGAAGAGTAGCAATAAAATTTGATAAATTATCACAATTTTGATATTTTTATTCCGTATATGCTGCAGCATCAAATGTGGGATTATTTTGTCACTGTATTAAAAAAATTTATATTAGAAGTTCAATAAATCTAGTTTTATTATTTTTTATACTTTTTGATCGTCTGACCGCAATGGTGAACAACTTTTTTCAAGCATTTTATTCGAGGGATTTTGTTCCAAACTGAATTAAATTAATTTGATTTTTGTTATAAAGAAATGATCAAATTTAAATGATTAAAACTAGTTTCCGTCTATTTGAATGATTGAAGTATATTGTTATATTGCAACTAAATAACTCAATATTCGACATGCTGTTAGATGGAAACCTCGCTTTTTAAAATTAAAATGATAAATAAGTGATACAAAGACGAACAGATTAAAAGATCTTGTCCAAAAAAGTCGCCAACGTAAAATAACTGAACTGGATTTAAAGTGAAGAAAATTCGACATGAAGTTATTTTATGCCTGAAATGAACGTTGTTCGAAATGTTTATGCAAATTTGATTTCAAGTAAAGTAAGACTTAATAATGAAAAATAATAAACGTTATTTTGCTAGATAGCAAATTCTTTTAAAAGTGGTAGATAAACTGAAATGTATATAAAAGGCAGTGAATTTCAGATGTATGGTAAACTAGGGTACATTCGCCAATGTCAATTTCCCGCGTCCGGAAGCAACAATAATTAATATAAACACATACTAGTCATATTAATACAGTAATCCCTCCAACTGCGCGGTAGATACGTTCCACAAAAAGAGCGCGCAAAACGAAAAACGCCGTGAACCCTACTTTGTATGAAATTTTGGGGTTAGGAACATGTTTTTTTAAACGAAAATTATAAAAAAACCGCCCAGCTGAGAAATTTTTACCGCGCAGTTTGAAATTTTTGTATTAAAACTTAACCGCGCAGTTGCGAAACCGCGCAGTTTGAAACCGCGCAATTAGAGGGATTACTGTATATAAAAATGAGTTGGTGTCTGTCTGTCTGTTCCTCTTTCACGCAAAAACGGTTGAATCGATTGACTTGAAATTTGGCATGAGTGTCTGTGGTAGTTCTGGTTCCAACATAGGCATACGGAAAAGTAGCGCGAGGGGTGGGGGGAGTAAGGGGAGGGGGTAAAGTGATTTCGAACCTTAGTTGTTACTCTTTCGCAGGGAAACTACTGAACCGATTGGCCTGAAATTTGGCATAGATGTTCGTCGGGGGTCCAGCCCCAACATAGACCCATTAAAAAGTAGCCCGAGTGGTGGGGGAGTAAGGGGAGGGGGTAAAGTCATCTCGAAACTTCGTTTTCCTTCTATGTTACCCTTTCGCGGGGAAACTACCGAGCCGATTGGCCTGAAATGTAGCTCCAAGATAGACCATAAAAAATAATTTGAAAAAACTTAACCCGGCAACGACTGGTATGCAAGCTAGTACAATATAATTCTAGGAAGTCAAATGAGTTCTGACCACTCTTGTTCTGCGGTCAAAAAAATAAGAAGCGTTTTTGTGTTTTTCGGCTGCGTAATACAATTTTCTAAAGCAGGAACGTAATAATTTTTTAAGTGAATTTCACTGACTTTTTTAAAGTCTTCATAAACACCTTTTATAATAGTAAGTTTGAAGACAAGAAAATATTTTGTCTTTAAATTTACAGTGTTGTAGGAAATAAAATCCAAAAAAATGATGCCGAGTTTTCGGGAAACATTTGGTATTTCATATTGAGTCATTGTTGTTTCAAATTGGAATTTGATATTCAATAGCTTAACGTAATCATCTTGTCTTTGTGATGAATTTTCTTGAATGTAGGGTACATTCAGCAATATAAGATTCAATTTTAAAAGTTGAATAACCATATATTTTGTATTAACCGTTTGTAATACATCGAAGCAATCGTCGAACAAAAAAAAGTGCTGAGTCTGTGCGTGACGGATTGACCTAGAGACTTGAAATTTTTCACAGTTGCGTTTCCCGTGAATAGCAAGGCTAAGTTCTTGAACCGGCAAAATGGGACATCTGTCTCCCTCCCCATACAGATGAAACAGTTTTTTGCAATTTTATCGGAAACCTCTGAGTCGTATCGAAAAAAATTAAAGACAAAATGATTTTACATAACTTTTCCATGCACTCTTTCAAGAAAACAGTCCCTCTGTGTTTTATAGCCAAATAACCAAAGTTTTTTTTTCAAATTCAAAGTTTCCCAATTGAGCAAAGGAATTTGGCAAGAAATAACTTTAAATAAATCCATCCGAAGGCACCCCAGGTTCCCCTATATAATAAAATCTGGTCGAAAAATACATGGGCGGATAACTTGAAAACAATTAATTGGATATTTGCTTTTTTGTCAAACAATATTATTTTGGTCTTTTTTAAGCAGTCAAGTTAAAGCCAGACATATCTTAACGTGAAGTGAATTTATGGAAATTTTTGGCTTACTTAAAGTCTACCTGATATTTAAATGAAGATATGCAACCAATATTCTGAAAAGAACTTTTATAATCAATGAAAATGAAATTCCTCTGACAAGATTTTAAAATGTTTATTTTTTTTTCTTAATATTGTTCTTGATTTTTTATCATACATGTTCTACTTCAGGTGTTAAATTATATTATAATAATTAAAATGTTATATTTGTATAAAGTACGGCATTTACTAATGTTATGTACTAAATTTGATAAGTATTTAAAAGTAATTTGAACAAAATGCGATTTCATATTCACAAAGCGTATAGTAATGTTATCATTATTATGATTTGTCTATTTAATTTATTTTAAAATCACAAAGTAATTTTTAACCATTTTTGGTTATTGAGTAGTGTTTTTGCATTTCTGTATTTAACAAAAGATAATTACGAGTTATATTTTTTGGAACCTTATAATTACATGCTTAAAATGTTGAACTTCTATATTCTGCATTATTTATTAATTTTCTGGCACGAAAAAAAAAACAAACTAATTCGGCTTATTTAAGAAACTATCAGTTTTTATCGGTTCCTAAACTCGATAGTTTTCAAAGAAATAGAAATATTAATTCAATGTTTTTGTACGATTTTCCTTTTATAAAAATGAAATTCGCTTGGTTAAAAGGTAAAATCCAGACAACTTTTACTTTTTTCATTGCATTTGGAATTTGTTCTCTAGTTTTGTACAAAAGAGCGTGATAAATTTGAAAACCGAAAAAAAGTTACTCCTTCCATAGCATTTCCATGCATCAAATTTTAGATTATGTAAAAATTTATTCAACATGTTTGGAATTTACTATATTTAAATAAAATTTCTCTTTCATTTCATATTTTTGGTTATATGCACAAAGGAGTGAAAAGAATTTTGTAAAAATATTGAGATGTTACAATAAAAACAATTTTTATTTGTCACTCATTCAGGTAATTTTTTTGAGTGTAATTTTAGTTTTTTACTTGAGTTCAAATAGTTAACCAACAAAGGACCGAAAAGAATTTTGTGAAAATATTAAGATGTTACAATAAAAACGATTTTATTACAATTTTATCAAAAAAATTTCGTTTTAATCCAAATTAGGGCACCAATCATGTATTCCGACGCGTCTCTGTCTTTCGACTTCGACGCAGCTTTAAAAAAAAAACTCTTGACTTCGCCATATCTGCAGCTTGAAATTTCGCGGAATCGTCACTATGAATCGAAACGTGATTCTGACTGTCACTCCAGGAAATTCGAAGCTGCTGATATGGCGAAGTCAAGAGTTAAAAGCTGCGTCGAAGTCGAAAGACAGAGACGCGTCGGAATACATGATTGCTGCCCTGTTTTTAGTATGTATTTGGAAAATGTTTATATTAGAAAATTTTGAAATTTATTTCGGAAAGAAGTCTCTACTTTCTTTTATTAGAAATCGTCGGAAAAATTCAAATTCCGAGAACTTTTGTTAAGTGATCTGATAAATGATAAAGTATCGTCAAATTCTGGCAAAAATTTCAAATGTCAATAGTCGCTTAGATAAAATTTATTAGAATTTAAAAATAATTAAAAAAAGAAACTTTTTTTTTACCTTTGTTTAGACTCTAAAGCTTATTTAATCAATTCTCGACGGTTCAATGTGTGTCTGCAATTTACATTTTTTTTAAATTTATCGTTTCCCTTAAAAGTTATATTAATTTATCTTTTTAAATTTACAAGAGTTTTACATTTTCAAATACAATTTACAGTTGTTATAAAAACGTTTTGGTCCTATTTTCCAAAAACAAATCAATTGATTTACAATAATGCGACCATCCCGAGCTGTGCTTCGGCATTAAAGGGTCTTCCCCTAAGCTCTGGCTTAAAAAAATGCAGTATTTTTGGAGTCGTAAGGAATTTTAAAATTATCTTCAATACCGTGATACCGAAACCTCCTTACATTAAATGCTTAACGCATATAAATCCGAATTGTTTTATTTAGTTTTTTACACTCAGAAAAATGGAGGCTAACTCGACGACCTACATACGGCGTAATTGGCCTCGGGCAGGAAAATTTAGCCTATGCGAGGCGCGCGTTCGCCTGCATGAGGGAATGTAAAACTTGTGTTGACCTGTGGCCGGAGAAATTCTGAAATTAAGCCACCAGCAGGTGAAGTAGGGCATTGGGAGCTGCACGAGTTGACCTTAGATAGGTATTTCGAGGATGTAATGTCATGTAATGGAAACCTCTGTCAGCCAGCTAGCGGTCAGAGTTAACCTGACAAAAAGTTGACCTGGACATTTTTCTGAGTGTAGTATTCATTATTTAAAAAAAAAGTAATTTAAAAAAAATGTATTTACATATAAATTACAGTTAACATTGTACCAGTCACGTGCAGCACGTAGTTGCAGGATAATAAAAGGATATAACAAAAATTTCTTGCCAAATTTAGTGCGATCGGTTTTTAGTTCCGTTTTTCCAAGGAATAGAGTAAAATAAGCCAAACTTATGTGGATTAAATAACTTTAGGCTCATTTATATGGAGATTAAAGCAGAAATTCTAGTATTTTTTGTCAAAAATCATGTCCGTTCTCAAAAGAGGTGGCATTGCCGAAGTGGATAACTGTCAAAACTTTAAGTTGTACTGTAATGGAAGATTTTTTGCATGAATTCAATAAGTATACATATTGCTGCAGAGTCGAAAGATGAGGATATGGACATTGTTGTAGTTATGTGAGCTTGGCTTTTTAGGGAATAATGTGTCGCAGTACCGAAGAACAGCGAAAAAATTGTTTACTTTTCTTCTCTAACAAGCTTGAAATTGAATCAACATAAAAATAATCGGATTTTTTTAACTTGAGGTACATTTTGAGAATGGAAAGAATACCTTTTAATCAATTCGTGTACCTTTTCAATGAAAATGATAAAATTATCTGAATTTTCAGCATTTATCTATATGACTCGTATAGATTCATAAATAATTACCAATCGAAACTTTCACATTTTTCACATAAAGCGTTAGTGATTCCTTAAACCTTTATTATATAGTAGACGCAAGCATCGTATATGTCGAACCCAACATAAAAAAATGTTGTTTTTTAGGGTAGAACTAAAAAGGAAAATATTCACAAATTTTTTAGATAAAGAAATACTTTGGATATTCCATTCCATGTAAATTTTTTTTAACTTCTGAGCGATGTTATAATCGGCATATTACAAAAAGTTTTATTATTAAAAAGTAGGTAATATCATTATTATTTTTGGTTCAGAACTGTTCTCAACTTTTTGTTAGTGTGAAACAATAATAATTAATTTGAAATCCAAAATGTTTGGCAAAATTAAGATATTTTGTGGTAAAGTCAGGTTTTTTTTTTTACCTTTTGCCCACAGATTTTCTTTTTGTAAAAACAATTAGTTTTTACAGAAAAATTTGGATCTTAGAACACGAATCTGATGTTATTTTTTTAATCCAAGCTCACCGCGCCAGTCGACAGACCCAAAAATGGTTAGTGCTTTTGAAAATGTCTCCACTCTGAAGCATGATTTAACTTTTTTCCTTATTGGATTTTTAGTCTACTAACTTCAAGAGATTTACAAAATTAATTATTCAGTGACGTTTTGTATGCATTTAAAAATGCTCGTATTTTAACAAATCTATGCATTAGAGGTTAATGTGAAATATTGTATATTCGAGCTGCTAGGATTAATATCCACAGGACTTTAGTGTTTTCTGTTCAGATTTTCTTAATATCAAAAAGTTTTAAGACTCATAAATGCTTTAATTTTATTATAAAAATTAAAAATTCAAATAATCATCAAAATTATCATTTGAAAAAAAAAACTGATTTTTTAAGTTACAGCACTTTACAATAGATTCTCATTTGAGTTATATTTGTTGCTTTTTATAATTTAATGATAATTTCTAATTATAATAATATTGAATTGTATAATTTTAGGTCGAATTTTCTACTTGCAATGGTTTAAATTATTATTACAAATATCTCTAGTAGAAAAATTATTTTATCGCAAAAAAAAAAGTTTTATCATGTACGAGTATATTAACTATATGTACATAATATGCTCTATTAAGGAAGCATTGCTTTTTATAAATTTTAATGCATTTTTATCTTTATTTTCCTAACAATTAAATATTTATAAAAAGATGAAAAGTATTAAAAGGACTAAAAGTTTTTTATCCTATGATTATACACCTAATTAAATCAAAATTATTATAGTGTGATCACAGTATTTTTTTTTTAAATATTTAACATTATCCTTTAGTTTTTTCATTATTTTTTTGACGTGAGTTAAGACCTTCGTATTATCGTTTTCAAAAATATTTCGATGCGTATTTAATATAGTGTAATTTATTTTGTTTACAATTGAAGTAGTCTTGAAAAATATTTCAAGAAATATGTTTAAGAGTTTAATTCCGTAATTAATATTGGTCTGCTGATCTTTTGAAAATTTGATCATTTGATGTTACTGATATTTTGTGTAGATTTCTCTGGGAAAGTTTTTTGTAAAGCAAAAGAATTTTAAGGCACAATTTATGTGGCATAGAAAAATAAAATGACAAGTAAAGGTTTGAAATTTGAGGTAAGATAATTCATTCAGGAATTACTATTTATTTACTAACAATTCACCCGTTTTTTTTTTGTTAAAGTGATTCCTCTTTATAAATTAAACAAATTAGTGGGAATACAAGGTGGAAATAGAAGATAAAAATCTGTTTCAATTTTTTATGTACAATGGTTCCCAATAATCCGAATATTTGGGTTTTTATCCCATTTTTTTTAAAAAAATATACAAATTCTTTAAAAGATTATTAATATTTTAAAGGTTAGGACATTCCAAAGTGATAGGGAGAAACAGTTATAATTTAATATTTGAGAAACCATGCAGCGATGTCTTTTTTAGGCCTTGAAATTTGCGATTCAAAAAATTCTGCCTAGACAATTCTGCGTAGACAATTCTGCGTAGACATATTTTTTTCATTTTTGAAATAGAAAACTAAATAGACGTAATTAACCCGGCCCTTACAGGCGTCTATAGAGCTGACACCGTCATTGACACAGACTCGTGTAAATGCACTGACTGCCAGCTCGCTAAATGTATTTTTATTCGTTGCCTGTAATTTGACATTTGAAGTCTGTGCTACTGACAGACTTTACAGTCGCGTGTAAAGGCCGGGTAAGCCGCAGAGCACGGAAAATATAATAAAAACTACTTAAATATTTCAGAGCAAAACTTTTTATCTTGCAACTAATTCGGATTATCGAATCGCAATCAATTCGTATTACAGAGTACTTAATGGGAAGAAAAAGTCGATTCGGATTTTCAAGGGTCCGGATTTTCAACAGTTCGGATTATCGAGATACTACTCTATATATTGATTTCGCTAATCTGCAATTGTCGGTTCCATACCTCATGGTCGGTAGGTTTAATTATTTTCATATTTTATTACCGTTTCAACCTAACATATATCTTATAAAAAAACCATTGATAAAACCTTAGAAATTAAATTGCTAGGGATTTTATTGCTAGCCGTGTCAATTTTGTAGTAAAGTCTAAATGAAATTTATTTAAAAAGGTTTTTTTGAGACCTATAAAAAAATTCGAATGATTTAAATTAATAAGAATGAAGAAACCTACATCGTATTTTGTTCCCGGAAAATTTATTTTTAAGGTATATATATATATATTTATATATATATTTACACTTCAAAGGCAAGTTCATCTTGATCTCTGTGAAGATTTAAATAAATGAAAACATTCAACAATGTTCAAGACAAGTTTTCATCCTTATACTTTTAATAGGTACATTTTATACTTAACTCTTTTAATCCGTCAATACCATGCATTTTTAAAATTCATCATTTGTTTTTATTAAACTTTAATATATATGCAATTTATAATTTAATATTTATTAGTGTGTAATTTTTATTCGAAATTTTTGCTAATATTAGCATACTTTGCTAGTGATTTTTATTTTTATTTTGATAAAGTTTATAATGTAAAGAATATGTTTTCAGTTTTTCTGATAAATAAGTTTTCTTTTTAACATTGGACAGAGGCACAAAAGGAATTTACTTCCGGAAACGGTTTATATATTATGATCTTGCAATATTATATTTTTTTATTGAATTTTAAACTGGTATAAATGCAAGAAAAGTTGTTTATTTATTTGAATAATTTTTGAAGTTGTTTCTATTTATTGAATTAGATAAGTATCTTTTTGACAATGTCAAACACAGCATAGAATTAATAATTTTTCTTCAAATTTCAAATATTGTTTAATTTTTTTCGGTTTCGATGCTAGTTTCTACATTTTTTTCTATTATGTCACTAGATTTTCATTTTTAATTACTCTTAAAACTTTATTGAGTCGATTATTTACAGTATTTTGCATATGAGTTAGAAATATACTTTTTAAATTTTGTTCTCTGAAATTTATTAAAATCTACTTAAGTTTGTAAGGCTAGATAGTGTCAATAAGCTAAAATTTAATTCGTTATTAAGTAACACTATTTTCTATATACTATGTGTTAATTCTTAAAATGTAAAAGTTAAAAAACCATTATTTGTATTTCTTTTAAAATTTATTCAATCGCTTTAAAATTGTCATTTTCATAAATAAACTCGATCACTTGGACCCGACGTCGAGAAGAATTCATTTTTTTTTTAAATTTTATTCTCTTAATGATATTTTATCAGTTTCCTGTGTTTATATGTAAAATAGATGATTGTTTATAATACAAATGATATTCTAAATAATTTCACATTTTGAGAAACAATAGTAAAAACACGCGTGGCTTAAAAAAGAAGGACAATTATTATTCACAAAAATTATAATACAAACATAACTTTGGCAAGGGTGGTTGATAATTAACTAAATTAACAACTTTAAATAGTTTAAACGCTTTATAAAAAACAGTAAAAATATCTGAAAATATTAGATCCACATCTAATAAAAATCTAAATTCATAAAAAATTGATTTCCATCAAACTTTTCCAGAATTATCAGGAAATACGTGCAAAACATTTTATATTTATGTATATATCCATTTCAGTTTCACTATCAAATATTTTTTATTCACAGATAGATACTGTTTTGTGTTCTTTATTGATTTATATCGAATCTTTGATTACATTTTTAAGGATTTTCAAATAATATATTTACATTTCATACAAAATTAAATTTTTTTCTGAAGTTAAGTTCAACGTGTACATTGAAAGAAGATATGCATATAAACTATAAAATATAAATTAATAAACGGTCTACAAAAGATGACTTTCAATGTAAAAAATAACTAAAAATAAGTCTTATTTAAGTTTCGATTCGATTTATTTTGTAAAAAAAAAATTAGGATTCCGTATAACTTTTAGTAGTTTTTAATGGTTTTGTACATTTTATGTAGAGTTAGTATTAACATGTCAAAATAATTTTCCTACAGATACAAGCGCTTATTAATAGACGATATTCGTTTTTTATCTAGTAGATAGTAGATATTAGATATATCTTTATGCATTCTTATGCTACAAATTTAATCTCGTGTTGAATATTTACATCAAGTAAGATTAAAAAAAAATTAAACAACTATTGATATCTATTTAAATGTCGTCTTCTAAACATTTCGGCGGCAAAGATGAAGGCGATGGCGCTGGCGATGGACTGGTTGATGGAAGTTGCAATGATAATTGTCCAGGGTCAGGGTACGATAGTGTTTGTGTTTGAGCCTGCTGCTGCTGCAGTTGTAGAGGATCCCGCGGAACTAATGCACTCGAAGGGATTCCTGCTAAATTACAATTGCTCGCTGCACTCGTTATAGAACGTTGTTGCGTTATTCCATTTAAAGCATACATTATATGGTCTAACTTGCGATCCATGACTGACAATTGCTGTTCGACTCTATACAGACGCGCCCCAACCGTCATTGGCTTTAGGTTACCTACCCGGTCCATACCACCTAAGTAGCTTCCAGGTTTGCCTAGTGTTTGATCTAGGCGACGTTGAAGTTCCTGAAATCGAAAAAAAACGTAGGACGATAAATAAAAATTTGTCACGGAAATTTAATGCTGGATAAATACCTTAATTCGGACCATCATATTAAGATGTCCTTGCGAGTATTGTTCGATGACGTCCCTAACATCGTATGGCTTCCTAGCTTGTTGGAATTTTCGCCTAGCCACAAAATATTTTATTTTCCTAATTGCTCTAATCGCATTTCGGTGAGCTTCCGTTAGCCTACATAAAATAAATAGTAAAATTTTTAACCTATTCTCACAATGAAAATTGTTTTGGAAGATTACATGGTAACACGGGCTGGTTCAGCTTCCTCGTCTTGTTCTTGTTCAGCTTCCACTTCGTCACTGGGGGCCTCCGTAACAGAACTATTTTGACTAACGAAGGGTCCGCGATTAACTTGTTCACCTTTCCGCACCCGATTGGGGGTTCCTTAAAAAGTAATAATTCAATTTCGTTATTTAATAAAATGCATAATATATATTTATAATATCTTGATAATTTTCGGGCTCTAGGTCATATTGGATAATTTTTGCTTCGATCGAAACCATTTCTATTCAAGATTTCTCATGGCCCCAATTGAAAATACTATGAAATTAAGTTGTAATGAAAACTTTAAGGAATCGGAAAAGATTTTTTTTGAAAGGAAACATCAGTAGAAGAAGGTATATGTAGCAATTGATATCGAAGACCATTTTCAAGCATTCTCTTTGACACTAAAACATTGTTTGCTAGAAAAAATGAAAAGCAATTACAAACCGAGGCGTTCACTAACCGAAAAAGTTTTTTTTCGTACAGACAAATGATTTAGTCCTTGTGCCAATTAATCTAAAAAAAAATCAGTTGTACTTAGCTTAGGATGTAAATAAAAACAGCCCGTTGTACAAAAATTTTAAGATCTTTAAATTAAAATTTAAAAGATTTGGACAATAATTGAGAACAAATATTACAATTACCTTAATTGAATCTATACAAATTATCTTTTTCTTTACTATTTTAAACTATAATAAATTTTATGTCAAAATACAAAAAAGTAATAACACATGGATCAATAAGTCCCGAGACTAACAATGAAAACAACATTTTTTTTGCCAAATTTTTTTTTATTCATCAATATAATCACCTTTTAGGGTGATACAATCGTTCCAACGCTTTTCCAATTTTTCAATACCATGTTTATAAAAAAAATTATCTTTCGCTTCAAAATAAGCTTCAGTTTCAGCGATGACCTCCTCATTTGAGCCAAATCTTTTTCCCTGGAGCATTTTTTTAAGATCAGCAAAGAGCCAGTAGTCACTGGGGGCTAAATCTGGCGAGTATGGGGGGTGGGGAAGCAGATGAAAGCCCAATTCGTTCAATTTTGCCATTGTTTTCATCGACTTGTGGCAGGGTGCATTGTCTTGGTGAAAAAGGATTTTTTTTCTCTGCATGTGCGGTCGTTTTTTTGCGATTTCCTCCTTCAAACGCACCAGCAAGTCAATATAATAATCACTGTTGATCGATTTACCTTTTTCGAGGTAGTCAATGAAAATCACGCCATGCGTATCCCAAAAAACTGACGCCATGACTTTGCCAGCTGACTGCTGCGTTTTCGGACGCTTCGGACGGCTTTCGCCAGCTGTGCGACACTCAGATGACTGCCGCTTCGACTCTGGAGTGTAGTGATGTATCCATGTTTCGTCCATGGACACGTAACGACGCAAGAAATCTTTTTTATTGCGAGTAAATAGCGATAAACAGCTTTCTGAATCATCGACTCGTTGCTGTTTTTGTTCCATCGAAAGCAATCGCGGCACCCACTTGGAAAAAACCTTTTTCATGCTCAATTTTTCATGAAGGATAGTAAATGCACTTCCATATGATATCTGTGTTATCTCAGCAATCTCACGGAGCTTCACTTTACGATCTTTCATTATAATTTTTGTCACTTCACTCACATTTTCCGGTGTAACGGCTTCCACAGGTCTACCCGAGCGTTCCGTGTCATTTGTGTCGGTACGACCACGTTTAAACTCGGCAAACCACCGACAAATCGTTGCTTTTGATGGACAAGAGTCCGGGTAACATTTTTCAATCCATTGTTTCGCTTGCACGGTGTTTTTACCCATTAAAAAACAATGTTTTATCAGAACACGAAACTCGGTTTTTTCCATTTTTTAAACAAACTACAAAACGACTTTACTCCAACCTCGATAACTCAGCTGTTTCTGGTCCGATCGACTTAAAATTTTGACACGTTTCAAGCAAAGGTTAGTACTCTAGAAAGACGTGGTTACTGGTTTACTACGAGCGTCATCTCTGGGTTAGTCTCGGGACTTATTGATCCATGTGTTAGTTCAATAAACATTCTAATTTACCCTTGAAACATTTTGCAGTATACTCAGAAAAATGGAGGCTAACTCGACGACCTACATACGGCGTAATTGGCCTCGGGCAGGCGCGCGTTCGCCTGCATGTGGGCAAGTAAAACTGAGTTGACCTGTGATCGGAGAAATTCTGAAATAAAGCCACCAGCAGGTGAAGTAGGGCATTGGGAGCTGCACGAGGTGACCTTAGATAGGTTAACTCTGACCGCTAGCTGGCTTACAGAAACCTCTGTAAGGTCTGACCGCTAGCTGGCTTACAGAAACCTCTGTAAGGTCAGAGTTAACCTGACAAAAAGTTGACCTGGACATTTTTCTGAGTGTAGATTTAAGAATTTGTGGAAAACTATTTTAAAAACGTTTTGATATCTCTTGTGAGCTTCATTTTGGTAAAGTGTATTTTTTAAATGTCAAAAACCCGCAACAGTAAGATGAATTGCAGAAATTATCCCTAAATGTATCTACATATGTTATTTGAATGTGATTACTCATCTACTTTATGCAACAACAAAGAAAAGCTTAAGAAGGATTTTTATAGTAAGTTTATAAAAAAAATCATTCATACTTTATGTGATTGTTAAGCGTTTGGCATTCTTGATATGACAACGCTTAAAATGACAACGCTTAAAATGACAGCGCTTTAAGTGACAAAAAATTTCACAATGGTAGAAAAAACGAAACCTAATCCCTTGGTTTAATGTTTTATTTCAGAAAAGCTTAATATCTTGTCACTCATGCGAAAACAATGGGAATATTTTGAGAGACAGCAACCCCTTTTGTGTAATACATAATAAACTGATGTCATTCAATTTAACAATATTCGGAATATTCATTCGAATATTCATTCCAGAAACTCCCCAGACAGCTTCAGTTGTCCGTAAATCGAACCCTTTTTTTGGTTTAACGTTTTTCACGAATGGTCAGAAGTTATAATAAAAAAATCCTAAATCCTTTTACCAAAAAGTCTGTGTCAGTGGCGAAAATTCTGGTATAAGTTATATTTCTCAGTGATTCCAAACCGAAACAGAACCAAGACGGAATTTTGTATATCACACTTATAGACATGTGAACCAACAGTCAGTGAATTTCAGGTGGCACGAGGCGAATATAGGCGAGATGTGGAAATGCACGTTTGTACATGAGAGCTAAAAAGGAACCAGAAAAGGAAACCTTCACAAGTTACCTACATACGAGTACATAGCGAAAAATATTGTGCCACAGTTTACAGTGTTTTATCGGAAAAGGTCATCGAAAAAGAGGTATTGTAGCCTCAATTTACCATAAGTAAAATCCATACTTTTTCGCATATACTATGAAGGCAAGTAAATATTTCCAATCTCTTTGATCGCATAAAAAATACTGGATAGAGGACTAGAGGAGATTGAGCAGCTTAAAGGATATTTCATGATCAAAAAGCACGCTGGCATCAATTTCTGTGGCATGCAAGCACAGTCGTTTCGTGTTCAACGTAAATGAAAAACCGAAAATTGTGTGAATTGGTCCTTCGATTCAATTTTTCGTTTACCATTTTGGCATACAATGTGCTGGAAAATTGATTGGTCATTTTTAAGTAATTCGAAATACGTGGCACAGCGCAACGATGGCGAAACGAGCAGCAGCAAAATGCTTGGAGAAGAACGTTTCTAAAGAAGTGGCCGGAATTCAAACTTGAGTTTCCCATTTGCATGCTGGAATTTTAATGCAAAGAGATAAATTACCGGCCGTTACCTTTTAAGATCGCTTTTAAAACCCAACGATTTTTCAGTGTTTTTTTCAACTAAGGAAAAAGTCCTTCACATAATAACAGGACTATTTGTCCATTTTTTAAGTTTCACTTGATATCGTGTGCCACCACCATAAGCATTTATGAATAATTTATAGCATACACTGTAGAAAATGAATTTGAATTTAAACCGAAAAATGGGGTAAAAACGGGGTAAATTTGCAAAAACGTCGTAAAATTTCGAAAAAAAATCAGAATTTAGCTCGCACACCATTTAAGTTGTAAAATCACCCAAAAAAACATTAATCTTACACTAGAAATAGGGTAATTTTAAACCTTGCGTAAAATTTCTACCAATATTCGTATTTTTACTCTCATTTTGGTGTAAAAACACGCTCGCAGGGTATTTTTGCATTATTGTACGGACAATTTAACCTTAACCTTATAATTCGCATAAGGTTAGTGGCATCGGAGTATAAATACTCGAATCGAGTTTTACTCTACCAAAATCCTGTGTGGCGCCTGCCACATGGCAGACATGCCCGGGAAATTTGGATGTGAAAACATCCGCAAAAATAATATAATATTTTTGTTTTTGCAGACCGTATAAGCCGAGAAGTTCTAATACCATTTTCGGTGTAATTTTAATCAAAAAATGTCGTAAAATTACACCTTTAAGACGCGGTTTTGCTACCAAATAGGAGGAAAATTACAACAAAAATGTGGTAATTTTAAACATCCATGTCGTAAAATTACACCCGTATTGTACTTTTACTTCTTATTTAGCTTAAAGTTCCCCCGTAAAAGAGGCTTTTGTACGCCGTAAAAATGCATAGCTTTTAAGCCATTACGACTCGGTGTAATTTTACCCCTATTATCGTAGGAAAATGGTTTCCTACGATAATAGGGGTAAAATTACAATAAAATTTTCTAGAGTGTAGTTCAGTCAATTCTCGTTTTTGCTTTTGTTGTTCTTCCTTCTAAATATTTGTACATTTCTTGGGAAATTCAAAAATTGACCCAAACTAAATGAAGAAATATGTTTGTTTTTCAAATGCAGGCCAAGATAAATTCGGGCTTGTGAGAGTTGATTTGTATTAGATATATTTATCTCTACATTTATACAGTAATGACTTTCTGTACATATAAGGCCCTATCACAGGATCCGATACGAATGGTTCGAATCGTAAACATTCAAACAATAATCAATTAAATTATAATTTTCATTGAACAAACGTGACATAGATGTAATCGGCTCATTGCGGCCATAGTTGGTACGATGAGGATGGACAACAAGTGGCTTATATGATCGGAGTTGCCGAAAAGGAACACAAATGGGAAACTCATTAAGTAGACCCGGAGAGTTCATAGTCCCGGATAAAACTTTAAAGGCAAAAGCAATTTTGAAATTTTGTCGCCTAATTTCAAAAGATTGTAGAGATAAGAGACCTAGGCGAGAAAGGTAAGGTGGCAGCCTCATACAATCAGTCCACGGAAGATATCTTAGAGCAAATCTAAGAAACCTTCTCTGGACTGATTCAATGCGTTTAACATGAACGTCGTAGTAGGGATCCCATACCGGAATAGCATATTCAAGGATAGGTCGAACAAGCGTGACGTATAAAGCTTTAGTTAAGTATGGATCGTTGAATTCTTTAGACCAGCGTTTTATAAAGCCAAGAACACTCTGGGTATTTGTAAAAATTTTGATACGAGTATATAATTTTATTTTATCATACTGAAACGGCTTAACAGATTTCCATGAAATTTTCTACATACACGGGTAGAGTAGAGCGAGCAGGATTTGACGAAAGAAGGATATGTAAGTAACCATCGTTTAGTGTCTCAAATTAACCATTAACACCCGCTGTACTCAAACGAGTATACCGTATATATCTGTGATGATAAGTTAAAATAGCTTAAGTCGATTTTCAGGCAAAACCAAACTGATCTGAATTTGCATTTACAAACAGATCACTTTAGCTTTACATGAGCTACTTAAACTTAATACCACAGATTTGTGTACAAATTTTTTTTTTCAGAATTTTCTATTTATTTTGTTTATTTTATAAGAATAAATTGGTTATTGTGGTAAAAATATTCAATGGTTTTGTCATGGGCATTAATGGGTTAAAGAGCTTCGGATAAGAGTAATCAGCGTGTACTGGCAACTCAAGAAAAAAAAAACAAAATGGCGGACGACAGACACAATGTATCAAACTCCATAAACTGCATCAAAATCGGTTGCGGTTTATTGCTAGAAAATTATTTCACAATTTTTTGTTACATAAATACACATGTTGTGGACTCATCCAATTGATTCTATGGGTATATGACCAGAAAACGTGCTTCGTTCCTATTTATATGAGAATTATATTGACTAAAATTGCATTGATGAGTTCATATAATCGTGAATGTACTGTATTTTCCACGATCTTGTTTAATTTTTAACTTAAATTCAGTGTTCGACCAATAGGTCGCATCATTTACAAATGATTTTTGTTCTAAAATTCACATGGGCTAATGTTTTTTCCTTACAATAACTAAATTTTCTCTAAATGTGCTGGAATCAAGATAAATTACGTGTTTTGCAAATTTTTCAAAGTACGGTAAGATGTTTCATCAAAATACTTTGTCTCTCTGCATATCATTATATCTAATTTCACTAAAAGGCAATTACTCAAGTAATCAATTTTTTTTTCAGTAAATTGCTGATGAAATGGAAATGGGGTCATAACTTGTAGAAAGTTCTTAAAAGTTCGTGTTCGAGGACTTACCTTGACCTTGTCTTGTTAGGTATTACTCAAATTAGTCAGTTTCGATGCGTTTGAAACTAAAACTTTCTTTTTTATGGTTCCTGAAATTTCTTGAGTACTACGCAAATTTCACTACTGATGTCATCAGTTTTATTGGCATTTTTGCGTGTCACAATTGAACGATACTCAACTCCTTTTATGAAGTTAGCATAAAATTTAATTGGGAAATATTTATATTATATACAAGTTAATTCAGTTGCAAATTATACCGCCTTTCTCCGAAATTTGTTTTTCTCGTTGTATTCTCAAGTCTGACTGCAAAACAAAATACCAAATCGTTGAAATAAGTAACAGATATCGGGAAGGTTAAAAAGTTTATGATGATGATAATTAAATTTTAGTATAAGTCAATATATTGAAAAATTGTTCGTTTTAAGGCTCGTTACCGGCTACCGCATATGATAAGAACTCTTCAAATTTTCTGAAGGTATATTGATTCCCAAGAAGCAATTTTTAACGCATGGTACAAAGAAATTTTAAATTTGGTAACAAAAGGGTTCCTTTTTAGTTATATATGTTTTTTACAGCCCTTATGTAACCTGCACGGTAAAAAATCTTGGATTTCTAATGAAAATTGGATTACACTGGACCTGTAATCCAATGCATAATTTTAATTCAATAGAAGGATTAGAAATTTTTTCGATTTTTTTTCAGATTTAATTTACTATTAAAGTCTATAATTTTTATTAAATTAATATTAAAATTATTTAAGTTCAATTTATAAATAATTCGCATGTATTAAATTCTAATCCAAAATTGTATTAAGATTTTTTTACCTTGTAGACACCCAGACACTTCTTTTATACATTAAGACTTCTTGCAACTTAAGGTCAAATGAATCAAGATGAGAAAAAAACATAACAAAAGCTATAATTGCCAATCTGGCAATCATTGGTATGGTGATATTCGTATCAAAATTCGAACAGTTGTACCAAAATTCCACTCCAATTGGATTTTGATGTATGGAAGTTGTATGTAGAATCATATCCTAAATAACTTTGGTTCTTGCATTTTTTTGATAAGATGCACCGTTTTTGAGATATTCGCAAAAAACGTTCTCGTTCGTATGGGGGGTGCCCCCCCCCCCCTAATGGTCCATTTTTCCCCATTAACGAATTTAGCCTCGCATTTTACGAAAAACCAATCTGCGCAAAATTTCAAGTTTCTAGCTCAATCCGTGCGCCCGCAATCCGCGCCACAGACGGACGGACAGACGGACGGACATGCTAAATTCAACTTTTTTTTATCATTCTAAACACACTGGTGTAATTCATTTTTTTGTGTGATGACGGGATCTTGGCGTTACAAACGGTAAGACAAATCTAATGCTACATTTACACGAATGACAAATTTGTCATTTTTTTCTTGTCATTGTGTTAATTCCCGTGTAAATGGCATAATTTTTGTAATTTTTTCTGTCAGAAAATGTCAATCTCTCATAAAAGAATGAACTTGTCCATTCTTTTATGCCAGATTGTCATTCGTGCAAACGCAATATTAGTTATGACAAAAGTTGAATACTAAAGTTGTCATAACTAATATTGCGTTTGCACGAATGACAATCTGGCATAAAAGAATGGACAAGTTCATTCTTTTATGAGAGATTGACATTTTCTGACAGAAAAAATTACAAAAATTATGCCATTTACACGGGAATTAACATAATGACAAGAAAAAAATGACAAATTTGTCATTCGTGTAAATGTAGCATAATACACCCTTTGGTTTCACCATACGGGTATAAAAATCATTAGGTTCTAACCTGCTCTTGGCTCTTCAACGTAAAAGACCACATCACCATCTGATTCACTTCTTGGGGGTGGTTGTTGCTGTTGTTGGGAGGCGTTCTCGTTTTGGGCGGTGCTATTATTGGTTGAACCGCTACCACCGGCATTCGTTGGGGGTGGAGTCTGGGTGGACTGTTGATTGCTCCCACTGGATGCCTCCATTCGGTTCCGGGACTTCCTTCGCTTGAGAACGCTGGCCCCACGTTTGGCAACCTGTACCATTAGGGTCTGACCCGAATGTATCACAATCGAAAAAAGAAAAAACAACAACACATTGAACACATCGAGCGACATTGACATTAATGTTAATTGTATTTGCGTTTCTGGAGGAAATTTTGGAATTGGAAACAGGATTTGCATTTAGATTTGCCAGAAAGTACAATTTTAGAACGAAAACTTCTCAAAATAACGAAGTTTATTTAAAAACTATTTGTTTTTACGAAAATCCGACAAATTGTCGTTAAAATTGAAAACGATGCGTTTGAAGAAAACTAACGTTTTAAAGAAAAAGTTCGTGCTGCACTAGAAAAATTACAAAAGTGAAAAAGCATATTTTTGCATTAAATTATTTGATTTGATTTGAAATATAAATTTGTCTTGTTATCTAAAATTATGTATCTTCTAAAAGGATTTTTTTTTTGAAATGCCAGAAAATTCGTTAACTGATTTGAAAAATATAAGAACTTAGTTCTTTTTATTATTAAAAATTCAGTTCATTGCTAAATTATTTTTTCCCTGCATTTTTAGATTTTTTTAATCAAAAAATTGAGTGAAAAATGTAAATAGAATCGCAATTTTGAAGAGAGGAATGTGGGAAGATTTGTAGAGGAAAAAAGTTTTGTTAGTGCTAAATTAAAGATAAATAATAGCAGAAGCATGCACACTTAAAGCATGAAAACAGTTTATTACATACACATGAACAACACATATTTTTTTTTTAAAGTTTTTAGATACAAACATTACTAAAAGCGTGGCTGCAATAAATAATAATGTGGTAAAAAATCTTCATATAATTTGAAATTGAAATATTGAAACTAAATTAATTAAAAAAACATAGCTTTATCCATCTATAGATGATACCTTTCCTACATAATAAAACCTCTTATTATTTATATTGAATTTTTTTACACAAAAAAAATTGAAAATTAGACAGCTAATTGAGGTAGAAAGTTGAAAGTAGACTTAGAACAGACTCAAACTGGAGTCAGCTAAAAACCACTTTTTTTAACGATTTTTCAAAATTGCATTTACTCCGATATTTATTATTGCCAATTCTGGATTCCATGAAAATTATTATCCACTTGAAGTAGCATAATTTTTCGGTGTTAAATCAACTTCTTAGATGGCCCAAAAAAAAACTTCGCAAATTCTCTTTTTTTGCAAGCATTTGAGATGTTTTGAGTTTTTTTCGTATTTTCAAAATTAATATTGACTGTTAACAACTTTTCTTGCATGTCTCTGCCGGGACTAGAAACCTGGGACCTCTCGAATCGTAAACCATTTGCCTTCCCAATAGGCTGTTGAAGCCAATTGGTAAGCCTCTTCTAAACGTGAACACCCTTTACAATAAAAATAACTCCTAAAAGGAGTTGGAGTGAATTTTTGACTCCTTTTTGGAGTTAATTCAAAGTTTAGGTCAAAGCGGTGTTAAAATGAATATTTAGCTCCGTAAAATAAAAATGTAAAAATAACTCCGCGCTACGGTGTTAAATTTTTTCTGAATAGCACTGCGAGGTTCTTACTTTTAAGCAGGGTTTATACACAGCAAGTAACTTGCGGCAAGTAAAGAGAGGCAAGTAGTTTGCTTAGTTTACACGTTTCAAGTAAATCATTTCAAGTAGAATGACAGCCGAAGGAAAACATAACCTAAAATTTTCTGAGAAAAAATATCACGACTCTTTTTTGTGGAAAAATTTGCGAATTTCGACCTGAAACTGTTTGTTGCCGACGAGTTTTTTATATCCGTGTCGTTTTTTCCTTAAAATGTTACGACGTTTTCTGGCAAAGCAGCAAATATAAAATGAACCGAAACACACACACATAAAACCACCTCTTGTGTACACGGTTCCATGTTCTTGTATTGGTTTTTACTTGCCACAAAAATAGAATGGCTTTCTATTATTTTCGAGAGAGCGGCAAGTATTCTCACACATATGCGAGCGTCGCACACTAGCTCAAATCGCGTGTATTTACGTCTACTTGCCGCAAGTTACTTGTCTCGTCTAAACCGAGCTTAAGCTATGTTTTGAGGCGGAGTTAATTCGTCCCCGGATTTTTTCGAGAGTGATTATACGAAATTTTACAGATTTTTCCGTGCATTTTGACACATTTCGATAAGTACTTAATGTTATTGTCGACAAATTTTATGTTTCAAATTTTGTGCACATCTTGTTCCAGATTGGAACCATGCTTACAGACATTAATGGGGGGAATTTTTATTATTACGCCGCCGTCGAATTCATTAACAGAAAGCATTAAATTTGCACTCCTGCCAATGGTTATGACCTCTCATAAAATTATGGTCATGGATTGTATTCAGTGTGGTATAAAAGCGAATTTGTCCCATTTGAAATTTAACTCTAATGTCGACTTTTATGTCTCATAGAATCCAGGTAAGAGTTTTATGATCCCATGTGGATTCTTCGGAGCATTTTTTACATGCACAACTTTCTTAATAGCACTGATGAAAAATTTGTCGCTTCCCATCGCCATTTTAAGTAGCATCTACTCACTTCCAATGTAGTTAGCGTTGTATTTGAACATTATGACTATATATTTCAAGCATACATTTCTACATAGCAATGGAAGTCACATAATCTAAATTTGTATATTTAGTATATGTTCCTGGTTACATGTGCTAAGAAACATATTCAATTCAACATTTTATATCAAGTGTCTCGTGATAAAATCCATCTTCTACGGGTATAAATGCTCAGTATACGAATATACGTCGAAAACGAGACGACATTTTTGCTAGCAGATATTAAAAAAGTTTTTATAGCAAACGAAAGCACCGTCATCGAAAGAGCGTTTCACAATCCCATGGTTCAGTTTTCAAGCTTAAATTTTAATAATTGTAGCATTTTACCCTCTTAACTACATACTCGAGTTGTCTCCGCTGGCATCATAGTCGGACCTTCGTTACACCCTTGGTTTAATACTTTGTGAACATATTTTAAGATGAGCGACGCTCAGGGTTAAAGATTCTTTTCCACTATTCCCCCATGTCGGGCTCCACATGTGCACAAAATATAAAAAGATTTTGTTTGTACATTAAAAAGACACTTTGTTTTCGGTTTTATAACTTCTAGCCAGGACATTGGAAGTGCTTGTAGCTATATATGTATAACAGAAAAACCACATGAAAAAGTATAAATCGCCACGAACATGTATATAGAATTTTTAAAAAGGCGAAAAAAAAAAATTAAATTACAGTTGATAGTTTAGGGAGCTGGAGACTCTCTTCAGTATGACAATAATATCAAATAGAAAGCAAAAGAATAATATTTATAATATTTTACTTCGCTTGTGTTTTTTGTGTTTATATTTTCGTCTTCATACCTTTCTCCGACAACAATAATAGATTTGCTTACGTCATACGAGCTTTCCGTTTGGGGACATTCCGTTACAATGTTAGCAACACTAAAACTCAAGTGGCAAAATGAAATGAAATTCATGATTTTCTTCCCTTCATACTCAAATCATATATTTTTAGTAGCAAAGATGTGTTACAGAGTTTCAGGTGTAGGTCCTTTTATACACTTTAAGTATAAAATTTTTTATGAGCAACCATTGCGTTATGAAAATGGGTTTTATTGGTAAGACATGTATAAAAATGTGTTCATTATTCTCCCAAAGATCTTTCCATTTCAGACATTGAATGTAGAAAATTTGAATGGACACTGTTATCTAGGTGAATTTTGTTTTCAATTCATTTGCGAAAATTTTTGAACATATTCCAAACAGCCCTCATTTGTACGCCTACTAAAAAAATATAAGAAAGGCTATACAATTCCCAACTAACATTTCGGGCCTTGATGTATCTACATTCGATTTTCCACAAGGCAACCTCGTCTCGACGTCGTTGTATGAGAATCAATCCGAAACCTTTCCCATTCTGGCAATCTTCCCATTTATGTAATGGTAACACACTCTCGAAAAAATAGAGTCGATTACGCACCGAAAGGGAGTTTGAGGGAGTCCATCACCTATTGGAGAAAATCGAGCACCGGGCTAGGAGTTCACAACAATTCCTTATGGGTGTTAATTTTTAATAATTTTTCGGTGTTAAACCAATTTATTACCAAGAAAAAAAACCTCGCAAATTCTCTTTTTTTTGCATGCATTTGAGATGTTTTGAGTTTTTTTCGTGTTTTCAAAGTTAATATTGACTGTTAAAACAACTTTTCTTGCATGTCTCTGCCGGGACTCGAACACGGGACCTCGAATTGTAAACCATTTGCCTTCCCAATAGGCTGTTGAAGCCAATTGGCAAGCCTCTTCTAAACGTGAACGCCCTTTACAATTAAATAACTCCTAAAAGGAGTTGTAGTGAATTTTTGACTCCTTTTCGGAGTTCATTTAAAATTTAGGTCAAAACGGTGTTAAATTGAATATTTAGCTCCGTAAAATACAAATTTAAAAATAACTCCGCGCTACGGTGTTAAACTTTTAGCTATGTTTTCAGGCGGAGTTAATTCGTCCCCGGATTTTTTCGAGAGTGCAGTAACGTATTTGTGTCATGAAAAGTGCCTTGTTAGAAACGACACATCTTTTACTAAAAAATGTTCAGATTTTTTTTTTCTTTAAATTGAAAACTACCACCATTTAGAATCTTATACAAACCTCTAAAAAGTAATGATTTTCAATTTCAAATTTTAAAATCAAAATAGGATGCAAAAACTCCGAAGGATTTAACTCCGAAATTTTTTTAAGAAGGAAATTAAAAATTGGATAAATTTTTGACAAAATTTTTATTGCATTCAAGAAATACTATGCAAAAAGACACGCAAATTTTTCTCCCTTCAATTTGATCTAAATTGTCAGTTGACTAACCGTTTGGATTGGACGTTCTTTCATTATCGCTACTTGACTAAAAACTCATTAGCATTCTTGACGTGTAAGATGTCGTTCGAAACGTGTCAAAAAGAAGAACATAAAAATAATTTTATTATGATCATTTTACTACTTTTATTATCTTTGGCATACCAAGGTATATGACAAAGGACGTTTTACTCTGGTTTACTATAGTCATACAACGCGCCCGTTAATACTTTTCAAAATTAAGAAACATAAAACTTTTATTATTTTATGTGGTGTTTGAAATTTAAAATATTTTAATGTTAACATCATTTTAATTTCCATCAATTTCATTCGCTAAAGAAACGAAAGATAAGATGTAAAAGAAGTTTAAATAGCCCTCGGCTAATTCATTCATTAACTCAATGCTTAAGCATTTTATACATTAAACCAGAGGTCGGCACTGCTTGGCTCGTCTGGCTCCTCAATACGATAACATTTTTATTCAAATTTTACGAGATTACAATCAATGTATGAACGTTTTTACTCGACTCTCCAACGCAATGATACGTGTTGGTTGACGACGGCCACTTCGGCAGCCGAAATCAAACGATTGACTAACAATCGATGGAGCGAGCCTACGACAGTCATTCAGTATGATTTCTGCGGTTGATGCGTACGGGTGTATACATTTGCTCTCCAAAATTATAATTGCTTCCCAAAGAACACTGATGTACGAAATTTTTTCAGAAATTTGATTTTTTTAGTTTTCCTTTTCCATTATGAAGCGCTCATATTCAAATTCAAATACTATGTCGTGGGATTGGGAAAACAAATATTTAATAACCACAAATAATGATAACCGTCAATGTCTAGTTTGCAGTTACATGTCGAATAAAAAATTCAATCTAAAACGCCATTACAACAGCTGTCATAAGTTCGATTTTGCCCGATGCAATGAAGTAGAAAGAGTAAGACAGGTTGACAACTCAAAGAAAGTTTTTTTAGAGAAATTTCCTGTAGGCGGAACAAATGATTCTAAAATTGCATAATGATAAATTGTATAGTTCACTGTTCCTAAACGTCTCCATCAAAAGCGAAAGAGCGTAAAAAATGAAAATGATGCGTTTTCTCATTTTGTGTTATAGTATATGAAGAAACATAAAATTTTTTCTAGTAGTAGTAAATCACTACATACATGGTGCCGAGGCCTGCATTAAACCATACCACCATCATCAGTGACATACTAACAAAATAAGGACAAACGATGATTAACGTGTCTACTAACATTCCATTTAGTCTAAGATATTCCTAATCCTGTGACGTATTCCGTTTGTTAGTTTTAGGAAACATTAAATGGTACAAAATTTGTAAATAAAATGTTGCCGATTTTTGAACAGTTTGAACTTTCTTTGCCAAAAGCATATAATAAATCTTGGGAATGTCGTATGCTATGTTGCTGAATTGATGGATGTTATCCCTGCCGAAAGCTGTAAAATAAAATATATTTTATTGAAGAGAAATTGGGACGAAAATGGATTCCTATTTAAATGTCATTAATTCCGTAAAGTTTTATAACCAACAATTTAACGCTATTTTATTAAATAGTAAACTTTGAAATATTGAATTGCTTGACTCAACTTTTTCTTTTAAAATTTTAAGGTTATAGGGAGACGGGCTCAATAATTGACAGCGGAAAAAAAAATCTGAAAAGTGTCATCGAATACAACATGCGAATGTGATATTTCAGAAATCATAATAAATAGATTCGCTCAAATGATTTAAATTTTATCCACGTAAAGATGAATAACGGCCATCTACATGTAAATGTTGTGTCGGGCCAATTATCGACAAGTATACACACACATAGCCCCGACGAATACTATGATACAAATCGCATGTACCGACCGACCAGTAGATCATTGAAGGCTTTGATCTCATTAGCAGGGATGGCCTCAATTTGCCTTAGGAGGGAAGTAGATTGGACCAAAAATAGTAGTAGATTGATACTAATAGCAGAGAACAAATAATCTAGAGAATAAACTCTTAGAACAAATTTTTAGAGAAAATTTTTCCACTGTGAGATGAAGCAAGAGGATCCGATGTAACACGGAAAAAATTATCCATTCGATTCCTCCATCTCATTGAATAGATACGACGAAAATGATTCTCTCTGCTTCGTGCTCCCTAGTCTAAAAGTAATTAACTTTTAGGCCGTAGCTAGTGAATGATAGGGACATTTTCCCCCCCTTCGAAGGGGAAATTTGTCAAAAATTTGTTCTAAGAGTTTATTCTCTAGATTATTTGTTCTCTGCTAATAGTAGCAGATTTTCAAAAAAAAAAGCCTTTTCTACCTATGCCGATATACCAATTTGTATAACTAAAGCTAAATAGCTTTATTATTCATAATACCAAAATTCTATCAACAAAAAACTTGCTGTAGTTAAGAATATGACATTTAAAAACTTCTTTTGTATTGGCTGCCTCATATTTAATTTCGTTAGAAGCTTTTTACATTTAACATGTATAATACAATTTTTTGGTTGATTCATGTATTTTACAAGAAATAGTAGTAGATTTACTACAATTGTAGTAGGGGGACATCGCTGCTCATTAGTCGAGAAGCTCCAACCTGAATTGGGCTTTAGATGGCCAATATTTTCCAGCTAGATTTGAGTTGGCGATTTAGCAGGCATTTTGAAAGATCTCAAATTGTGTTTAGCAAATATTTCTTACAGGGACCACAGACGCTCAACCTTGTTGTACATCTTAGTTGAGTTGTATGGCAAGTGATACTGTGTGCATAACTTGTACAACTGATTTCCATGGTGGTACAGTGGTTGTTTGTTGCACCAACCGTTATAGTGGTGGTGGGGAAAACATTTTTTCATAGAAGAATTGTTAAAAAAAATGGAAATATGCAAGTAGGTATCAGTGAGATGTAGCGAAAAAAATGAAATTATTAAAAAAGCCACATTGAATATTATATAACTTTAGAAGCCACAACACTACAACCAGAAACAACAAAATATAGAAGAGGAACGAGTTAGCCCACCTTTCCTAGTTGCGTAGGTAGGACTGTTGTGCTTGAGTTATTTTGCGTTGAATTGTAACCATCGTCCTTAACGTGTATCAGCCATGTTGCCTCGCTGTGAAAGCCTTTATCAGCTGCATAACATCGCCACAGGCACTGAATGAGCATAGCAGCTGCAGGAATCTGACGATTGAAATGTTTTTGGCGCTGCTTTTGCTGAACCTTTAAAGCAAACCCACTACCCAAAATACCCTAAATTAAACAATAAAGAAAAAAAGAATTGAAAACTTAAGGAAAATTCTTTTTTTTTAATATAAAAGCAAATTCAACCTGGACAACATTATTTAATGTTTTTTTTTATGGTAGACATAAAATTTTATTTTTTGAGACAATTTTACTTACCGCTGGTAATGCAAAAAATGATATCGCGAAAACACTAAAACAGGACGCCACTATTTTTCCCATCCATGTTTGCGGTACTGTATCACCATATCCAATTGTTGTCACCGTAATTACGCCCCACCAGAGGGCATCCGCATAGCTTGCGAAATCTGTTGTCCCATCGGGTCCGACGACATCCTTTTCGGCTAGGTACACAAAGTAGGAGCTGAATATCAGCCCCAGGAAACCAATGTACAGCGTCGTAATTAACTCCTGTAAACATTTTCATTTAATTGGCACTTAAGGACTAGTATCGAAAGGTAAGCACAAAAAAATATTCCTAATGGGATAGCATAATTATGATGGCGATATTGTACATTTTCGATGAAAGGTTGTATACCACCAAAAAATTGCCTTTTTCTGACTTTTCAAATGTTATCAAAATAACCTTAGGCCAGGAGAAGACAACAAAAGATTAAATCGTAAATAATTATTTCGGCAAGGGTAGACAGTAAAAACAAGTTTTGATCTTGATGGGCGATCATTTTGTTTAAACTATGGAAGATGAAGACAACTTAAAAACAGTAGTTTTAAATTACTTTAAAACTAGCATTTTTATCGGCAAATTCCACCTAGTATTCTCAAGTAATTGACACAAGTTAGTTAGGGTTGTACTTGGCCGCAAGATGCCGATTACCTTATGTGTTTTTACACCGCAATGAATTTAATAAAATTTAGTGTTAATTGGACCAAAATTTAAGTAATGTGACCCTTTCGGCAGGGAGGCTGCTTAAAACGCCACATAAAATTGAATTTTAAGGTTATAATCTGCTCATGGCACTTAAAAATCGGTTCTATTGGGAAACTGCTTGAAAGCATTCTCAATGGCTAAAAAAATGTCTATCGAAGGCGCCTAATATTATATGTAAGATTAAGAGCTACATACTTGTCGATGAATGAAGACAACCGATCCCAGTAATCGCCAGGTGCCGCCTTGTCGATCCACGTGTAACATTCGCAAGATTTGTAGAAATCGTATGCCACGGATGGCGCTAGTTGCAAATACTTGTCCATTGGAGCCAACGGATAGAACTACCATAGACGCTACCACAACGATTAGATCTGAAATTAGATATTATTCAAATTTTAAAAAAAAACACTTGAGTATTAAAATTTTTCGTAAAAGTACAACGATCACCAAAAATATAATTAAATGCAAACAAATTATGATTCCCTGCTTCTTCGAGGATTCTAAAATTTAATATAGCTACACAAAGGATTTAAATATTCACCCATATTTGATAGCAGACATCGATACATACGCACAAATATAGTATGTAAGGATATTATGTATACCTTTTTTTCTTATCGTGACATCGGCGTCATCATATTGGTCCAAAATCCATTTTCTATTTCGGTATAACATGCCAAACTAAAAGTTATAATGTGGGTGAATGAAGTGCAAATGGAATCAACGATTAAGGATCCATTAGTATTTATCAAGTTATATACATTTGTAGTGTAAGGACACCTACAGTAGTGGTAACTTATTATTAAATGTTTTACATGTATGAGACTTTTCTCTCTTTCGCCTAAAATGCCATAATTTACGATATGTTTAGCTTAGTCGTGTGTGTTGCGGTTAGGGAAACATCGTTAATTATTTAACGGTTCGATCATCAGGACACGACATTATGAGTTTTGTCTAATGTCTGTCTATGTTTGGCCCATCATATGAATTCCAACTGACAACTCATTGAAGCTTGCCATTCAGTTTTCCGGTACATTTAATTTCAGCACATCTCGTAGAGAACAAATCACGGACGAGAATGATGATATTTGGTCAGGATCATTAAAAACCTTGGCTAGGATACATCAAAACTTAGTACGGTTTATCACTTTTAAGGTTGGCAGAGTCACCAATGGGATTCGTGGCAGAGATTTTGGAAGCTCGTTCAACTTTTATACTAATAACTTTTGTAGTAGTAATACATACGTATAGTATATACACTCTATGGCCTCACGTTCGGCCGAATAGATGTACACTCATTTGTGCTTATAGCGTGACTGATGTTGGGATTGGAAAACCTGACATAAGTTGTGTTAAAGTGCTAATACTCGTATGACTTTTTCACTTTCCATCCTTTCCTCTTAACACACGTGTGTATAACTAATGGCTGCCGTCGCTTAAACATTAATTTATGAGTTATGTTAGAAGCTAAGGAGCTCACCATTATGCTTGAATTGTGTCTAAAGGGAGTACTCATCTCCAATTTATTTGTAAGCCAACTATTTGTAATCCGTATATACCAACACGTACGACGGACTGAATGTGTAACTGTAATGAAATTAGATAACCTTGTGTGTTGCGCATTCACTCCTGATACATGAGAAACGTGCCTATTCTTCGATCTTCTAAGGACATTACATGGACGTGCCAAAAGTTAAATGATGACCAAAGAAAATATAGTCAAAATTATTTATGTAGGCAAATTGAGCCAAATGCAGGTTTCTAGTAAAAATACACCTTTAAGTTTGAACCCCAAAGGGTTGAGTTTTTTTTTCTAGTCACATTTGTGCGTACAAGTAGCAATGTCCTATTTTTGTTAGTCATCATATGTGTTTATCTAGTGTCTAAAATTGTCTACGCTATGCTAGGATCTATAAATGCAATACTTTGAAACTATATTTAGATTATTCTTCTATAGTACTATTCGAATTCTATGAGTTGTTATTTTTGAATCAATGTCAAATGATTTGTTGATCCACAATGGATAAAACTTTCGGGCAACAATAAATCAAACACTACACATTTACATAAAAAAAATGTGAATTGAAATTACCATGATAATAGACCCCTAATAAATTAATTATTTAATTGATAATCAACTTATGTGCACATCAATCATATATGATTCATTGCGTAAGGATAATGAAAAATTCAAATTGTTTAGGAATAGCAAGGAGAAATGACAATAACATTAAATTATTTCGGTTAATTATACTACCATTTACCCCCGTTGCACACTTCAGCTAAGCGAGCTCAACTACGTGAGCTAAGTTTCTCGCTGAAAGTAAAATCCTTAGCATCTGCATTGGCGATCGCACACTTCAGCGAAACTATGAAACTACATCGCGTAGTCATGGGCGACGCGGACTAAGCTCGCTTGCGTACTTCAGACCAGTGATGCTATGTACCTTTAGTGAAATTCCCCTTTCCAAATGACTAAATTCCCCTTTTTCCCCTTTTTCAATGACGAAAATTTTCCCCTATAAAAACATCGAATTTTAAATAAAGAATTCTTTTATTAAAACCAAAAATTATTGTCAACTATTGTCAATTTTATATTTTGTAAAGGTTTAACAAAATACTCGTTAATTGTATTCCCGATAACAACGTCACGGGTCTCCAACCAAACGTCAAATAAGATATGAAAAGAAGCCGGGATTTACAATTGGATAATAATCAAAGCAAATCCAGGTACACGGAAAAAATCCGGACAGTAATCGTTTCTATAAAATATGGGAAAGCGATTATAGGAGTCATTGCACCATTTTGTAGCAAAGGCTTCCATAAATATTGGAACTAGTCCTAGTTTTCGTGGAATCATTACTATGTGAATAGGGCTGAGAGAAAAATGGACACATTCCAACAAAAGTAGCACCGGAATAGATTTCGTTCCTTTCATGTTAGGTTTGAGTCCTGTACTAAAGGGAATGTCGCCCTATTTTTTGTCATAGCCAGTCTAACATATACAATAATCTCTCCCATGTAACACGTTGGAGTCTTTGCCATAATTTTGGGAATGGTTACACAAAAAAAAAGAATACGACCACTTTTTTGTTGGAATGTGTCCTAAAAAAATTGGGAGCTGTTACAACTTTTTTATAGGAATGACTCCGATATTTGGCCACTATGCCGTTTTTTCCCATAAATATGCGACTGGAGCATGCGATTTTGGTGGGACGGTTCCTATATGTTTTCTATTGAAAATCTATTGAAAATATATTTAAGAAATCCGAAAAACGAACAAAAAATATGTGTCAATGAACTTTCATGGAAACTACTTTCCATCAAAGTCTTTTAAAGTAGTTTAAAGCAATTACTTTTAATAACATGAGAAATGGTACTTTTTAATGTGCTTTTTTCAAAGCGGTCCAAAAGTACACTGAAAAATCGGTTAAACGTACATTCCAAAGCCCTTTTAAAGTGCTTTCGTTTAAAAAATTGGTGTGTACTTTACAATTGCAATAAGATCATTACATATAAAGTGGCATATGCATAAATAAGGGCATTTCCTTCACTCTTTACCTTTGCCTAAGCTTGGAATTGGATTGTAATTGTTTTTAATTATTTGTACTTATACTTTTCCGTAATTTTTTAAAAGTATTACGGATTTAGTTGAAAGGCGAAGATTTTCCCCTCGTTTTGAAGCGTTTTCCCCTTTTCCCCTATTAACAATTTTTATAGTCAAATTCCCCGCAAAAAGGGGAATTCCCCTCGATATAGCATCACTGCTTCAGACCTCAACTACGCGAACGACTTCGCTGGCATCGCTGACACTCGCATATAAATATTTTCGACGTTATACAGTGTAGAATCGGTGTTTGCAAAAGTGTAGTATTTTGTGGACATAAAAGTGTAAGGAAAACGTGAAAATAGAATTCTTTTGCGGAATATTTTCAATCGCGTTAAATAATTTATATCTAACAATGGCGGCAGATAAAGTGGAAAAATGCATACACTCAGAAAAATGGAGGCTAACTCGACGACCTACATACGGCGTAATTGGCCTCAGGTAGGCGCGCGTTCGCCTGCATGTGGGCAAGTAAAACTGAGTTGACCTGTGGTCGGAGAAATTCTGAAATTAAGCCACCAGCAGGTGAAGTAGGGCATTGGGAGCTGCACGAGTTGACCTTAGATAGGTTAACTCTGACCGCTAGCTGGCTTACAGACACCTCTGTAAGGTCAGAGTTAACCTGACAAAAAGTTGACCTGGACATTTTTCTGAGTGTATATTTACCGATAATATCGCCGCGTAGCTTAGCTCAAGTGTGCAACGAGGTGAGCTAACCCAGCTAAGCTATGTAACTATAGCTAGCCTCGCTCGCATAGCTTAGTTGAAGTGTGCCACGGCGATTAGTGTTGATGCATAAAAAAAATTTTTTTTTTGCCTCGAAAGCTCTGGTTGTTAAGGCATTTAGACACGATTTTTTTTATTGTGCTCCATTCAGAGAAATAATAAAGCTAATCCAGGCTCCTTTAGCTTTTTTTGCCATTTTGGATAAATCGAAGAAAATTTTTCTGTTATCCAAATTCAAATCCCAGTTTGTTCGTACGCAGAAAATTGGTTAATGATTATTTTGAAATTTCGGTATTGGAACAAAACCTACAGAAGTTATTTTCAGGACTTTCTTTTCTGCGATATACATATTTTTGCCAACATTTTAGAGATAAAAAGTGTCGGGCAATCTAATTGAATGAGTATGTTCCCTTAAAAATGAAATTAAAACACTTACGAAGTGATTTCAGGCATACATGAGTAATTTATAAATTCAACAAAAAGTTTTTAGAGTGTAGCAAACACATGAGAAAGGCTCATCAACTGGTCAAGAAGTCTCGTAATTGTTCTGATGAAATATATACAATATTGAAATAAAATTAACCTATTTTTCAGTAAAGCTTTCTTTGTTTTATTTAGAGACAATATCGCCACATTTATTGGAGCAAAAGCAGATTTATTTGTAACTTTAATTTTGATGAACTAGAAATACTATCAATGGCAGCTCAATAAATCTGATGATTAAATGCGAAATATTATAATAAAACATTTTACTTTGAAATATATCTATATCTATAGTAGATAGTAGATATATCTATAGCAGATATAATAGAGTGGTTATACAATGGACATGAAAATCTGTCGTTCCATTACAAAGCACCGTTAATTAAAAACTTTCATATCGCTTTAATCACAAACCAAAGGATGAGTAATATCAAATGATAAAATTGGTAATTTGGTGTTTATAATAATTATATGTGCGAAAAACCTACCAATAATGCAAATTGGTTTACGGATGAAACGCAAACGTCCACAGAATCCCATATATTTCGATCGACATCCGGCTGACCACAGCCGAACTAAATATTCAACACCGAAAAACACCACCAGACAAATCTCCATCCAGAAAAGAGTTTCGTTGGCAAAATCGCTGTATTGATCGATTGTTGATAAAACACTAAAAATTAAGCAAACTAGCACCAGCATAAACCTGCAATAAAACAATTAAATTTATTACAAATTTTAATTAAAAATTTGTGATGTTAGTTTAAAATCATATTATTAAAAATTGAGTATTTTGAGATTATAGAGATAATATTATAAATTTGCAACCAGTAAATTATGTATTGAATAGTGGTGAAATTATAGGAACTCATGTTCAGTTGATACAACACTAAATATTTTTTAATTTTTTTTTTCATTTTGTTTTCCCCTTTTTGTGAGTTTTAAATTTTAGTTGTAAATTGAAAAAAAAATTATTACTCGAACAAACATTTGATACTAACTACAGTTGAACCTGGGCACCAATCATGTATTCCGACGCGTCTCTGTCTTTCGACTTCGACGCAGATTTTAACTCTTGACTTCGCCATATCTGCAGCTTGAAATTTCGCGGAATCGTCACTATGAATCGAAACGTGATTCTGGCTGTCACTCCAGGAAATTTGAAGATGCTGATATGGCGAAGTCAAGAGTTAAAAGTTGCGTCGAAGTCGAAAGACAGAGACGCGTCGGAATACATGATTGGTGCCCTGAATAAGTCGGATCTCACGGGACCGTCCCACGGATTCCACTTATAGAGGTTTCTCACTTACCCAAAGTTCCCACTTTTGTTTAAAAACCATCAGATCGAATAATCCATCCCAGTTACAGGGGTTGCCAACTTACCTAGGTCCCACTTTTTCAGGTTCGACTGTATTTGTAATTTATTTTAGAACCAATCGCGAATATTCGGTAGTCATAAATCACCAACTCAGTGACCTTAATCATTGATATATTATTTTTCACCGTTTTTTTCATCGTTTAATACACCTTATATTGGGACGAACCAAATTTTGAGTTTACCACTTTTTAACTCGTAAACTACTGATGTCCAAATGGTGGGGACGCCATAAAAAATAAATTGAGGTACTATCTAGAACGTAAATTTACTAGACAATTTCATTTTTATTCTTTCCGTTCAAAATATAAATTACAAAACGTGTAGATTCAGAATTGGTTTGGTTTCTTCGCAAAAATAGGCACAAAAAGTGGCCATTCGAATACTCAAATAGTCTACTAATCCGCATTCAAAAATTTCATCTGCGGCGCATGTAATCAGGACATTAATAAAAAGTAATAAAAATGTCTCCATTAAATCGAAATATTTTTTTTTAAATGGCAATTTATTTGAAAGATGTATGGTAAGTTAAAATATCATTAGATACATTGAAATTTTAAAAGTTTATCCTTTTAGAAATTTGGCTCATTCCTAAATATATCTACTCATATAAAAATCGAGTTTTTATATTTATTTACCCTTAAATATGTTGGGTTTCCTAATTAATTAAAATATTGCCAGTAAAAGTAGATCCCGGACTTTTTCTGCTCCATTAATTCAATTGAATAAGAAATAAAAGGTTTTATCTGAAAAATATGCAAATGTCATAATGATAAAGTAATTTTCTAATTATACCTGCGGTCTTTCTTCTTTGGTAAAGGGAAATTTACTAGAATTAAAATAATTGTGTTCATCATTTACCTCAATCAGTAAAGCTAAATTTGTGGTAATATTCAAATTTACGTTTTTAATTGTTTCTATAACTATGTTAATGACTATTTTGATGATTTCAAATCGCAGCGTTTGAGCATGCCCTATTTTAAGCAAAGCAGAATCGCTTTTTTCGAAATTTCCAATTTCGTTGCCGCAGAGTAAAGTTTGCTTCAAACACGTAAAAAAAAATCGAATTGTCGAAATGTGCATTTCCTTTAAATTTTGCGTTTTCTATGCTATTTTTGAGTAAAAAAATTTTTATAGTGATCAAAGTCAATAGTGATTTTGCAATGCAAATAATGTGTGTAGTAAAAATTAGAAAAAAAAACATGAACAGTGAAAATCCGTTCGTTTCCACAGAGCCAGTGATGTCAGATTCGAAAAAAATCATGAAATTTCCCAAGAAAAGCGTCAAAATTCATTGATTTAAATATAGATATAAAAAAAAGAAAGAGCCTAATATCAATTTTTTCATACCTTTTGGTGGAAATTAAATATCTGGTAAAGAAACATGTAAATCAATTGTTTCACAAAGATAAAATCTCAGTGCAAGAAATGCTCACTCATGAGTACTCAAGTATGATGCTCGCTCGTGAGTAGTTATATATTGGAATTTTTTGGAAAACTTTTCGTGAAATTTTTCGGGAAATTGTCTGCGAATTTTTTTTTGGAGTTTTTTCAGCAATTTTTTCGGGAAAATTTAAGTTAAAGGAGGGGAGGAGGGAGGGAAGGGGAGGGAAAATTCCTTTCTCTCCCTTCTCCCTCCCAGCCTTTTGCAGCACCTTCACACACTTCCTCGGCTCCCAATCCCCTCTCACCCTTCCACTACCTCTTTTACCTTCCGCACTTCACACTCACCGATGCTCATACTCGTGAATAAAAGAAAAATATTTTTTCAAATTTTTTAAACGAATGACAATTAACACGTTGACTGCCGAACCAATTTTGCAAATATTTAAAGGAAATGCCAATAAATGTAGACCTGTGTAATATATGTACATATGTATGTATGGATGTATGTAACTTATTTTCAATCAAATGACTAGTCGAAGGAAATCTTTAGAAGACCAAAAATTATTACGCAGGTCGACACTCTTTCTGGTGCACACGATATAAGAGTATTTTCTGGGTAATTTGGGATCGCTGAATCCGAATCTGGTAAAATTTTGGATGTATCAGCTCTAGTTTTTAAAATATGAAGGGTGGTTTATAAATTGGTTTAAATATTTACAATTTGGAAATCAACAATTCTTTTTTCCTTGGTATTTCAAAAAGATGAGTTGATCTGGCTAAACTACGGCCAGATTCGGATTCAGCGACCCCTAATTAAATAGAAAATATTCTTATATCGTGTGCACTAGAGTGAGGGTCGGCCTGTTGAATCAGTTTTGGTGAAAAAAGGATCTCCTTATCGGTCGATCGAAAATAAGTTGCATGAAGCCACCCCTGGCTATCGAAAATAATAACCGGGTCTCTCATAAAACTTGTGCCATTTTTCATTGGCTATCAAAAATGATAGCCATGGCAATCAATGTGTTAAATGATGTTGTAGAAAAAACCATGTTTTAACCTCCACAATGTTTCGCAATAATCTTTTGTTTATCAGAAATTGGTCTGTTTCCCAATATCCCTCATTTTTTTATAATTTCAATAAGCATTTGAACTCAGGATTTTTTGCCCTAAAGTTACATAGTAGAATTGCGTATCTTAATTATGTTGAAAGCAACAATGGTCGCTTAGTCATGACAAACAAACAAAAATTGAAAATAGCCACGGAACAAAATAAAAAGAACAATAATAACCGCGAAAGCAATGTTTCATTGACATGCAAGAAAATTGAGTAAAAATCGATTTTTACCTAGGTCAGTGTTAATATCGTCAAATCATTTAAAAATAAAAAAGATAAATATTCAGTATATCTATATTCGTTTTTTTACACTTTTCCAATTTGACTTTTGCAAATTTTCCCTATTTTTTTTGATATCACAATGACTGAGTGTTAGAAATTTTATTTATAAGTCAAAGCCATAACTAAAATTGCTTATCTTGATATATTCTTAATGACAGCTTTTAGTAGCAAAATGTATAACTTTGTTGTTATTGCAGGTTTTTTAACTCATACATAAATACATAAAACGTTAGATATTATTTATCCAAGGAAATCGCTAACGAAAATCGATTTTAATTTCCGGTACACGAATATTCAACCACAGAATTTCTGCACAACAGCAGGAATTTTAATATATTTCACTATTTGTAGAATTTTTCCCAAATTATTATTATCTATTGACGTTATTGGCTAGATCAAACCAATTGTTTAGTATAAGTGAAAAATGTAACAAAATCTTATAATATTTTATGTGGGTGTTATTTTTTCAATTTTTTTTTATAGAAATGATGCTCTGATCGGAACAAATTTTTTTTTATTCTATGAAAGAAAAATGTTGGTTTTTGGTTCGTTCCGATCGGACCACTAAATTGATTTAGGCGTGTGGCATGTGGGTTTTAACAAAAAACGTCCATACCTAGAATGACAAAAACAATGCAGAGCAGTACTCATACAACGCGTTTTCCTTTCAGCGCAATTCGAAATTTCCCTACAACTCGCTATTCCTACATTATAAATTATTATCATCTCAACTTATTATATACACTCAGAAAAATGTCCAGGTCAACTTTTTGTCAGGTTAACTCTGACCTTACAGAGGTTTCTGTAAGCCAGCTAGCGGTCAGAGTTAACCTATTTAAGGTCAACTCGTGCAGCTCCCAATGCCCTACTTCACCTGCTGGTGGCTTAATTTCAGAATTTCTCCGACCACAGGTCAACTCAGTTTTACTTGCCCACATGCAGGCGAACGCGCGCCTGCCCGAGGCCAATTACGCCGTATGTAGGTCGTCGAGTTAGCCTCCATTTTTCTGAGTATAGATACATATATATTATTTTCTAAAATTTTGTGTTGAATATTAATTATTCAGCAGAAACACACTTCATTCATTAATTGTTGTAATTTTTCTCTTAATTTCTCATAAAAACAAAATATCCACAAAATAAAAAAAAATCCTTATTGGAATCAGTGGTATGTAAAATTCGTATTTCATGTTGTTTACTTTCTTATACTACAACGCAATTTTCGTTACAATGCGGTTGATAAATTATATTTTTCCTGCGAAGGTAGACCTGCTACAACCCGACATTTTATTAATTTTAAACTGAATTGAAAGAAGACGATTTAATGTTTTTTTTCCTGATTATTAAAATGGAATATAGCTTTTACCTTTACGAGAAGCGAACGTCGGTTCTAGAGTACCTGACAAAACGAGGTATGGAAAATATTTTTGAAATTCGTTTTTTTTTGCATTGACGATTGCGCTATTTGATGAGTAAACAGCGTCGAGTTAAGGATTTCTAGAAATTTACACTGATTCGAAACTAATGGCAACAAAATGTTAAGTGATAATTGCTTCGACGGAATAAATTTGTCTGGGGGCCTTTGCAAATGACCTAATATAATATTTTATGATAGTAAATTCTTTTTCTTACTACCGCTTATTTGTGAAATTCAAAGCTTTTAAAGTAGGGAGATATTGCACATATATTTACTATACGTATACTTTTTAACTTTTATTTCAAATTGGCGCATAGAAAAAATAAAAGTTCATCTAATTTCGAACATATCTAAAGGAGCCTCCACACGTTCAATGTTACTTGACAAGTATTATTGATGAAAATTTTCGTCAAGTAACAATGATGGAAATTGCCTGCAAACGTAACATTCAAGGGCATCCAAACGATCAATGTTACTTGAAACATTAGTCATTCAAGTAAAAGTGTCATGTAACATTGAACGTGTGGAGGCGCCTTAAGAGCCTGTTCACATTGGTTGAAATAGTCCGCCTAATTATGACAGAAACTGGCAATATTAACACTCTAACTGCCACGACAGTTTTAAGCCTTTTTCGAATATTTAGTTGTCAGTCAAAAAGGCACTAAGAGAAAAAAAAATTAAAACAAAATTATACCTAAATGTTATTTTATTACCATAAAATGTGTGCAACTACAAAAAATCGTTGCGGTTGCAGCGAGCACTTTAATAATTTTCATTGTGGCCGTTGTGTCAGGTCTTTTTGACTGACTAGGCAGTTAGAGTGTTAAGGCTGCCCTATCAGCAGTCCTACTTCCTCACCTTTCCTTAATGTTGCCAGTTTCAGTCATAATTAGGCGGACTATTTCAACCAATGTGAACAGGCTCCAAGAGTGTATATTTAACTAAACAAATAGAAAAATATGCCTTTATGTCGTGAAATGCCAAAATAGCCACTTGGGAACTCGATGAACATTTTAAGAACTTTTGTATATACCCATGGAGGCACTTATTAATTTATCTATTGACATGTCTGTCTTTGTTATTCATCCTAGAATATTCCCGAACTATCGCTAACCCAACTTTTCTTAAACATGCGAATATAATTTTAATCAGGACAGGCTCTCCTTAATCCAAATGGATACATAAGCATCTCACAGACATTTGCTATTTATTGTTGTTGCGCCATATATATTTATTTTGCGTTTGAAAAATACATAGTCGTCTTTAGGGAAATTAATCCAAGGTGTATGTCACTAGGGGGTATTTTCCATTTCCCTTTGTAATCTTTAACTCGCCAAAAAAAGTTCTATGTAGCTCATGTTGTTAAGGACTAAATTGAGGAAAGCATGACAGCATCACAATCTTAACGACAATGTCTGAAAAGCAAATGAGAAATCGTTTAAATATTTAACGAATAAATTTCATGCCCTAGCGAAAATTGGTACAGTTTTTAAATTGTCAATATGTATGTATTTTTATGTCAAAATACGAACATTAAAATGTGTAATTCAAACGCAAAAGTAATATGTATTATCAGGAGAATCGACTTTATATGAAATTATCGATCGTGTTTCTAAGCTTCTTTTTATTCAGAAAATATTTCGTATATCAAAGAAATTTTTAACAATGGGCGCATTCACGGTACTCAACGGTTGAGAAATTTGCTCAACAGTTGAGAGATTTACTCATCATAACCACTGATCGGACGCCATTTTTTGTATCGGAAAATTACTGCGATACTTTTCTGCTCAACCGATGGATTGAGTATTTTGACAGATAACAGCTGGCGTTTTTTCGAAGAACAAAATATTTGCGAAACAGAATGGCTTTTCTGGATCAAATTTACAAATTAAATGATATGGAACATAATATTTTCGAAACTCCGGAGGTGCATCACAGATTACAAACTGATAAGTTGCATTTTATTAGTTTACAAGAGGTGGAAATATTTCCAATCGTTTGAAGAAATTTTTCATTCCGCACTTTCACCGATTCACGGCCTTTAAATATTTCATGCGCAAATAAAGATGTTTGCATTAAATCAGGAATCTGTTGCAATGTTTGTGGTAACATCATCTTCAGCTAAAAACTCCAAAAACCAGTGGTTTTCCATAATTACAACTAACAATTTTCACACAACAAATTTTCCCTCCATTTGTCTATGACAAGATTGACAGATATCAGCTGTTTAATGTATCGAGGCATTCACGAGAACTAATCGAGATTTACTCAACCGTTGAGTATTCGTGAATGCGCCCAATGTTAAATCCAATTATGAGTGAAAAATATTTAAAAAAAATAGAGTAGGTCGAATTTCTACTTTTACATGCGGCAACGCACAGAAATGTCATTTCCCAAAAAAGTTTGTTTACGATTTAAGCAATTTAAGTATGGAACAAATTGAAAGTAATTGTTTCGACGATAAACTAATAGAAGAAGTGCAAAACAATGAATTAACTCCAGATTCGTAGCCGTACCCAACTGTCATTGCATCGAACTGTCAACCGGACGCACGCATGACGGACGCATCGACGTACGATTCAGGTTCTAGCTTTATTTATCGGTCTCTAAAAATTTCGTGAAACCTGCCGTATCTTGTCCAGAAAATAACTACTGAGAAGAAACCCCTATTGAAAGGGTTTTTTTAGACATAAGATTTAGTTCTTCGATTATTGGTTCTGATAAATCCAAATTAGAAAGACTCGACAAATCTGCCGCAATAAAAAAGAGATGGGTCTATTTTATCCGGGTAAATACATTTGGGTATAGAATATGGTAAAAAGTAATATCTCTATGGATCCGAATACGGATGGGGCTATAAAGCAATTATTCAGATCATCAACCTATCTTCCGCAAATTGTCCAAGGACTAATGACAGGATTTCCTTCACAGGTCACGTCGCCTCGTATACTGAAAATAGCATGCATAATTGGTTAACTAATTATTTATCGATTGACATGTAGGCAAATATCACACAATGCGACTCAATCGTATAAGCTTGCCAATTGTGAGATGGATTATCAAAATATTGATGTACGTTAATCATAATTGAATTCTGACTTGGCATATTAAAATATTTTGCAAAAAGGTGAAGGCCAAGTTAATATACAATTTGTTAAATTTTTTTTTATATTCTATTTGGGAATCATATATAGTAGTTATATTAGTTTTAGTATACCGTTTGTAACTAAAAATCGTACACAAAAATGAACTACACTAGAGTGTTTGGAATGAAAAAAAAATTTTAAGTTCCGCATATCCGTCCGTCTGTCGGTCTGCTTGTCCGTGAACACCATAACTTTCGAAAGGATTGAGGTAGAGACTTGAAATTTTGTATAGTTACGTTTCTTGTAAATGGCTAGCCTAAGTCCGATATTACACTTGGCTTATTTAAGCCGGCAACTTTTGGGCTTAATAAGCCAATGTGCTTACATTTGTGGCTTAAATAAGCCAATCCTGTTTGCATATGCTACACAAGTTTACATGGGTGTGTGTGGACTCAAACCATTGAAATTGCTGCTGCTCATATACTTCCCAAGATCTTTACCTGCTGACGGTCAGAACGAAAATGATTTCTGCATACTACTTTTCCCAAACCGGTTCACACGCTTTGCATGTATGCAGATTGTCGATAAGCCATGATTTCGAGTGGCAACTTTTCCCTCCTCAGTCGTTTCTCCCAAAAATCGGCTTAAGTAAGCCCGAAAGTTGCCGTGTGTAATATCGCGCTAAGTTCTTGGACTGGCAAAATTGGACCAATCCTTCCATCTCCACAATACAATTGAAACAGTTATATCGAAAAATGTATAACGAAGAAAAATGTATAAAGGAGAAAAATGTGTTTAGAATATGGTTTCACATAACTGTTTCATATATCAAAATCCCAACGGCCCACTCCTTCCTCCCTGTCCAATACAAATCGATTTTTTAATAAAACTTTTGTCTATCCTCATATAGAGTATTTGGAGATTGGCCCCAGGAATTGTAGCTTTTCTTATGTTTTAAACAAAATTTAAAATATGGATAAATATTTTGGATAAGAATTGTGTTGAAAAAAATTTCGCGGACTTTCTTGACACCAAAAACTGGAGATGAGATGCAAAGGACAGAGCCGTTTGGGGGATAAAAATGGAGGAGGCCAAAACTCGATTTGGGATGTAACGCAATTGAAGAAGAAGATTTTTTACACGAAGAAGAAGATTTTTTACACGAAGAAGATTTTTTATACGAACTTCATAAAAATATCATTTTATTATTTCGATCAATATCACATTATATGTCTGTAAAAAGTTAATTTGCTGTCTGAGTCGAAAAAATTAAAATATTTGGGTTGTGCTCCATAAAGACGTTTTCTTTTGCTACGGGAATGCTCCATAAATCTTCTCAGAATAATAATAATTGATGAAAAAGAAAATTACGTGGAAAATGCACAACCATAGAAATATTACTGCTTCATAATGTATCCATTAAAACTTGGCAGCGAATTCATCGTTATATAATCATAAAGTAACGATAAAAATATTAAGAAGCAAATCACACCACAATATTGAGGCATTTTGTAGCTTATATAATATTTTTTCGATTCCTCGATCCGTAAAAAGGTATTTCCTATATAAAACTGGTATAATTAGAACCTAAATGTCTTTTCTATGGAGAACCTCTCTTGTTGTTTCTCTTTTAACAAAAAAAAAAGAAATTTCTTTCGATGAAGTACCTGTTAACTATTTTGTGTAGAATGCGGATACAAAAGATTTTACTGAAGTGATGTTATTTTCGAATATAAAAATGCATTTCCTTTCTAAAGCAATTGTAAAGTTCTCCTTAGAAAGAAAACCTTTTATTTTCCCTTCGAGCAATGTGCGTCGTAAATAAGGATATATTTTTGAATTTATTTTATTAACAATCCATTTTTGGTTTTCTCAAGATGTCATCATCAAAATGAAGATATGGTACGCATGAATCTGTAGCTTATTTTCAAGTAGTCCACACTTATGTGAATAAAACCATCTGTGAATCTGACAGATAGTTTATTAAGGAATAAGTTTTCTTTATTATATAATTTATCATAAAAAAAGAGTTGGTGTCTGTTTTTATGTTTCTCTTTCATGTAAAAACGGCTTAACCGATTGGCCCGAAATTTGACATAGATGTCTATAGGCCTGTTTTCAACATAGGCCAATTGGAAATTAACCCGAAAGAGAGGGGAGGAAGTAAGGGAATGGGGTAAAGTAAATCCGAAGCTTACTTTTTCTTTTATATAATTCTTTCACTGATGGAAAACTACTGAACCGGGGACCATCTCCATCATATACCCAGTTAAAGTAGACCGAGTGATATGTGGAGTAAGGGAATTCAAATGCGAATTGTATTTTTTCGAAGAGAAAAAACTTTAAAGAAAAGAAAGAAAAGCATGCACGCTATTTAACTTATAGCCAACTGAATTTAGTTTTCCCAGGTTTTGTTCTACTCACACTCAGAAAAATGGAGGCTAACTCGACGACCTACATACGGCGTAATTGGCCTCGGGCAGGAAAATTTAGCCTATGCGAGGCGCGCGTTCGCCTGCATGAGGGGATGTAAAACTTGTGTTGACCTGTGGCCGGAGAAATTCTGAAATTAAGCCACCAGCAGGTGGGCATTGGAAGCTGCACGAGTTGACCTTAGATAGGTATTTCGAGGATGTAATGTCATGTAATGGAAACCTCTGTCAGCCAGCTAGCGGTCAGAGTTAACCTGACAAAAAGTTGACCTGGACATTTTTCTGAGTGCACGCTTTTAGTCGGGCGAAGCCGAGTTCACATTCTAGTATATAGTATATACAGTGGTGGCTCGATAATTCGGACAATAGCGAACCGGACGTTGTCCGAATTATCGATTTGTCCGAATTACTAAAACCTATATATTTCCATCATAATTTTTGATTTAAACATAACGAAAGCTATAATTGCCAATCTGGCAATTATGGAAAACCCATATGGTGATATAGCATTGTTCGAAGTTTAATTGAACACCGAACAGTTGTATCAAAATTCCACTTTGAAGTCAATTTAAAAAAAATTTAAAATTGATTCCAATCGGATTTTGATGTATTAGAGTTTTATGTAGAATCATATCCTAAATAACTTTTGTCCTCGCCCTTTTTTTTGATAAGATGCACCGTTTTTGATATATTCGCCAAAAACGTTTTCGTTCGATGATCCATTTTTACCCATTAACGAACTTAGCCTTGCATTTACGAAAAACGAATCTGCGTAAAATTTCAAGTCTCTGGACGGACAGACGGACAGATGGACAGGTGGACAGAAGGACGGACGGACTTCTAGCGCTATTGCCTTTCTTTAATTTATTTAAAAATTCAAGTGTTTGTTTTTCAAGTGTTGTTAGGAAGTTGTGTTTAATTTTATTAGTTGGAGCCATAGTTAGTTTTTAAACAAAATGTTATAACAGAGCACTTAAAAATCAACTTACTCTGAACAAGAATATGAAGGAAACTGAATAAACATAACCAAATTCTACGTACATACATATACGTATTTGTATTCGTATTATACCGTTAATCGCGAGAGGTCTTTGTTGAACATAAGTGACAGGTTCAAACACGATTTTTTATCTAGTGTCCGGATTACTGAGTCAGACTTTTTGTCTTATGTCCGAATTACAGAGTCTTTAATATTAAAAACTTTCTGTCCGGATTACTGAGGTGTCCGAATTACCAAGTGTCCGAATTATCGAGCCACCACTGTACTATAATATTAGTGATACTGGTTTCCATGCTATTACAAATATCATGAATATTAAATTTAGGAGAATTTCTTTTTACGAAAAATTTAACACGTTGTAGTTAAAATACAATACAAAATCTTATTAAATATGCTGTTATTTGGATTTATGCAATGTTGTTAATTTTTAAGTACTACTTGAAAGCTTTTCAATGTAGTAATATAAAACCCGATAAAATGGTGTTTCAACATAACCGAATGTTAATATTTAATTTTAAATTAAATGAAATTGCGTCTGGCAACAGCAAATATTCAAACTATAATAAAGCCATTATTCCCGCATAGTTTATTCAAAAGGACTTCACAAGGAAACCCTCTGAGCTTGGTTAGACAACTTTAAGTTTAAATCCCCCAATGTTTTATGCAGTTTACATTTTGCATATAAATGCAATGTTACATGTTTTACACAAAGCACTATCGGAGTCGGCATACCTGAATGTTATTCACATACAATACGATCACCAGTGTCCAATATAACGTATATTTCTATTTAAAAAATGGTAGCTTGTAAAATATATGATTGAAAATGGAAACAATATTTACAAAGGAAAACCACATTTGGCATTGTTCTGTTTCTGGGAAATAACAATTTTACGCTAAATGAATAGCCGTACAATCACCGGCGGCAAATACCATTAAAATGTAGTTATTTCGATGATATTTTATATACAAGTGTGTTTCACTCTGAAATCAATATTCCTCAAATTTCCTCAAGCAAGTTTAATGGTTGTTATTTAATATCGATAGAGTAAAAGGATAGTAGCCAGTGTGTAGGGCCAATTCTGTAATAGTGGGGAAAGTTGATGAATTTAAGGTTATGTATCAGTATATGCGTAGTGCGCAGAAATTTCAATGTTGTTTTGTAATTTCGAAACGGAGTTCGATAACAGAAACTTTTGAATCACGGACAGAAGTTTCGCTGTTCACAATCTTTATGCAAACGCCGATAGTTCTTCAGAAGTTTCAATTTTCAATAACCTGAAATTCAATGGAATTTGGAGTTATTCAGGGTATTCACAGTCCTCTTTTAATTTTGGGTATTCGGTGTTTTCGGTAATATTAAAAGACTGAAAATATTCTGCTGTGAACATCCCACAGCACAGATTTGAGAACAGCGCTTTTATTAGATACGTGACCAAATCATGAACTGCGAATTTGATTGTCACATACCTTTAAATCCATGTTTGATGTATTCTTTTAAATTTCTATTGTGGCAGCGGCTATCAAAATTGAAAAAATTTGCTGTCCGATGAGATTAAAAAAAAACCAGCGAGAAAATTTGACAACTAAAAACATTACTAGCGCCACTCACAGTCGATTCTTGATACCGAATAACCTTGCCGGAAAACACGACTCAAGGCATGTCTACAATTACCGAATCCGGTAATTCATTTTTACATGAACCAAATTACCGTCTCGGTAAAAAACTGTTAAATTTGACTGAATTACCGAGCGGTAAAATTACTCGCAATTTAAAAGAGGACTGTGAATACCCTGATTATATTATTTTATTGCTAACGACTCCATTAAAAAATCAAAAGTAACGTCGCAGAAGGACGCCGTAGGTGCGGGGGAGGGGGGGGGGGGGGATGGGCAATATCAAAAATTCGATTGAAACTATTATACCGATTTCAACTACGAAAAGCGATAGAATCTCAACATCACTTAAAAACTCATATTTGTATCAGTTTTCATTCTATCCCTTTTCATAGTTTTCCCATAATTCAATTTTTTGGCGAAATTTTATAATTTTTCACAAAAATGACCACTTTTGAGGTTTTGGGGGCACATGTGAGGAATATCAAAATCACCCAAGAACAATTTTGAGTTCGTTTTAGGTAATTTCTTACAAAAAAGCGTGGGGGGATAAGCTATACTTAACAAATTGTAAAGCAACTTTGCTGTAAACTAACAAATGACAGAAATTTCGTTTTAGTTTCCAAGGTTGACTTTCTACTTTCACAAATATTTTTTTAAACTATTGTTATTCTGATTTTTTAAGTTTTTTCTTTCAAAATTATTGATTTGAAGTATTTTTATATCTATACATTAACTTCTTACGTAGATATTAAACCACCGCGAGGTAAAAAGCTTTTACAGTATGTATTCGAGACTTTAAAAAACTTTCGTTCGGTTAGTGTTTGCTTTTAAGTAACTTTTGTATACAAGGTTGTTAAAATCGTACTTAAAATGCATTTGGGTAAATGGAAAGAAGAAAATGGGAAATAAGAGCTTGACCCACTTTCAGCAACACTACTTCACGTGTGCAAAATCAACCATAAATAACAAAAAGGATTGTTAAAAGACATCCTGAAAATATATAGACGCAGCCATGGACAGTCGTTCTCCTAACGCAGTAACAAAATTCCTACTATTTAGAGATGACACGTGAATCTTTGCCGAAATTCACATCTCTACCTATAGTATAACACTATTCTCGATATGGTTCTTTTCAACACGTCTAACAGACATAAAATTGTGTGGCCCAAAACTTTAGCCCTTTCGTTAAACCTCTTGTGAGTAAACGTTTGCAAAACGTTTCACTGATATCAGAAAAATCGTTTATTCGTTTTTTGCATAGAAGAGGGTGTAACTATAAAACTTCCATTATATTATTAGTGACAATAAAAGCTGCTCTTCTAATCGATTTGGGATGATTTTCCAATTTGTGCTTTGGTCGGTCTTGGAGTTCAATCTTTTAGCTCGAGTTCAAAAGGGTTAAGTTGAAGCTACAGCAACACCATTCTGACTGCTTGCGAGTTCCGAAAAAAAGTCGTGTGCGTAAAACCCACTGCCTTTTAGAAGGTGCTGAAAAAACAGGGTCGGGAAAAAGATATCAGAAATGGTAAGCGGGTATCTCATATTTGATGTGTTGGGCTGCTAAGTGGTCGATGAAACGAAACTATTCATAAAACTTCCAATATCAAGCAGGGATGCCAAACGAAAAAAAAAATCCTTACATTATAAATTCCGTTATGTTACGAAATTCAAATTTTATTTCGTTTTGTAACGATAAAAATGGTACGGTATAAGAAAACCAACACAGTATAAGAAAACCAACAATTGAAAAGAAGTTCAAGTCAGTAAATATGCATGCAGTTTAGTTTCCACAAATATTTGTGGATGGTCGAAATTTCAAGTTTAAAACAAATCTGAAATTTATACCGAAACTTGGAATTGTAACGATTTTTTTACTACTTGGATATCAGGTAAAGTTAGATCAACCAGGACAGAAATGCCACGCCTTGAATTTCGTAAAGGAAACTACGAAAACTTTAAACTATTTTAATTATCTTGACCTCTAGGATTTTAATATTTTTCTTTGAAAAATTTCGTGCTATAGGTCACATTTGAATATTTATTGAGCGGTCTCCGTCATGAAGGTAATAATTTCCGTCTACTGCACAGTAAAGTAAAAAGTTGCATTAAAATATTTTGATATACAAGTACCTAATAATAGATAAAGAAAAAAAATCTAACTATATTTACTTCAAATGATTCAACTGTGAAACATAGCACAGGACATGTTAGAATCAAGAAACGTGGAAAAGAGTTAAAATCAAACCCTTGTTTACTTTGTATAGAAGCAAAATAACTCACACTGTAAAATGATAAATGAAGCACAGCCATCCTCCAGGATGTTCTAGGAAAACATATAAACGTTCTTGAAAAGTTTTACCGCGGCGATGATGAAAAACGTATTTCGCTTTAAACGCTGTGTCTATAGGCAATGCGATAGGATAATAGGGGTCTGGGACGCCAGTAGGTGCTATTGGATCCGGACCAATCGTTTCGACGTCTGGATCCTCGGTAACGACATCGTCTGAAATATTCAATTCTTTACAAAAAAATAAATCTATAGTTGATAAGACATTTTTTATGGAAACATACCAGTGCCGGTCACATTATCTAAGATATCGGCATGAGATCTTGATCGACTGCGGCTCTTTCGACGAATCGGTGTGGGAACACGTTTATGATGTGCTTCAAAACGTGGCGCCCGACCAGGACGAAATCGCCGAAGGAACTGAAACGGTGACTTAGTGATCTCCATGTCGGGGGTCTCCTTGGCGGATTCGACGTCATCAACGAGCTCATCCTCGGATCCTTGCAGAGCAGTATAAGCACAAGAGTGGGTACTGGGCGTAGTCGGTACGGTTGGTACCTCTTTGAGCGGTGTTTTGAGAACTGACAACACTAAATCGTCACAGGGTGACACCCCAAACGGTCTGTCTTCTCCAAACGATCTCGAATTAGCCGACTGCGAATGAAGATTGCTGACTTGATGGATGTTACCGTAGGAATAGTGTCGATGGCGATGGCCGCCGGCTGCCACCCCACCAATTGGTAAATTCTTAACATTAGCAGCTTTTGCCTCTTCTTGTTGCAGCCGTATATTGTGCGACTGCCTGAAGAGATTCTCCTGCTCTCCTCGATTCATGGCTATCGTTGTCGCACTAAAAACAACGGACAGCATTTGGCTAGAGGAGTCAATATCCTCAGACTATCATCTTGCGGTTGACTTGCAGTGGCAACACTCGGTAATTTTCGTCCCTGTATCCATTTCCGCATTAGCGCAATTATAATTTGTGAGATACCAATATTAATTGCCAATAATTCGAACATACAACACTAGGAATTTTATTTATACGTTACTCTTTTTTTTGGTGTTTTGCTGGTCAGGGTTTTTTTTACTCTCGAAAATTCACTTTAAGTCACAATTTAATTGACACGAGGCACGAATAACATTTTAAATAATGAATAAAAAGTGGTCCATCAATATACAGAATGCGGGAAACATTTTTCTGGTTACTTTTTATTATTTACATACATATGCATATTTGTTAGGTTTCTATCACAGAATATATGAAGAAGAAAAAATGAAATGATTAATTCTTTTGTTGCTTCATGTTTTCTTGTTAAATCATTTTTGTATTGCCATTCATATTGTTATAAGAGTATTGCTTGATTTACTGTTGTTTCATTTTTAAGTAAATTTTTGTTAATTTTCACTAACACATCTACATATTATTTCTGATTTTTAGTAATCATTTTGTGTTGAACTAATAACTATCACAATTGTACTGTCTTTAGGATTTTTATTGCACTTGTGAGAGATTGAAATTGTTAAAATCTCAATTATTGTTGTTTGTAGTTTAATTGATTGCCATTACGCTATGAAAAGATTCTTTAAAGTTGAGTTAAAAATAATGTCATTTTACATTAAATAAGTAAAAAATCATAAAAAAAACCATTTCCAATAAGTCGATGTGATTTATGTAAAACTAGCTTGCATACCCGTCGTTGCCGGGTTAAGTTTTTTCAATTTTTTTTTTGATGGTCTATGTTGGAGCTAAACTTCAGGCCAATCGGCTCGGTAGTTTCCTCGCGAAAGGGTAACATAGAGGAAGAGCTAAGTTTCGAGATCACTTTACCCACTCCTCTTACTCCCCCACCTCTCGGGTTACTTTTTAATGGGTCTTTATTGGGGCTGGACCCCCGACGAACATCTATGCCAAATTTCAGGCCAATCAGTACAGTAGTTTCCCCGCGAAAGAGTAACATAGAGGGAAAACTAAGTTTCTAGATGACTTTACCCCCTCCCCTTACTCCCCCACCCCTCGTGCTACTTTTCCGTATGCCTATGTTGGAACCAGAACCACGACAGACACTCATGCCAAGTTTCAAGTCAATCGGTTCAGCAATTTTTGCGTGAAAGAGGAACAGACAGACAGACAGACAGACAGACAGACACCAAATCATTTTTATATATTAGTACGAGTATGATGACGCGATAAATAAAGGAAAGAGTTTCTCAACTCTTTTTCTGACCCAAACATGGTCAACTTTTCGCGCGTATTTCTTAAGAGACAAATATTACTGACAGATGCATATGACAAGAAATTTAAACAAGTTATCTTTAACTACACACGATTAATGCCTCAAAAAAAAAAGAAAAATTGTACTTGATCAAAATTCATAAGATAATAATCATTTGATTGTACACAGTAATTAAATTTTGCAAATTAGAGTATAAAAAGCCGACCCAAAGGATTATAATAAAATGTTCTTGGACAGAAAACATGAAAATTTTATCCTTTATGCATGTCAAATTGTTGTCGGTCGATCTCGGTTTAAGTACACAATACAAATTCCTTTAATTAATTATCTAGATGGGACACTGAATCTCAATGAATTTGATGTATCGATTTTGGATTCATAGCTGTCAAACTAATTTGTTATGCTGTTCAATCTCAAAAAGGCTAAGGAAAGCCAGATCAGATCCCAACCGGCTCAACACAATAAGGGCTATTGGCACTGGCTCCATTGAAACCATTGATGATGATTGATTTTGGTTAGGATTAGGACAATTTTCCACCCCATTCAAATAAAAAAAAATTATATGATGTTGTCCCGAGAATATTTGGGTTTATTTAGTTAGCCATTTTCCTTGTCGTCGCTCATTAATTATTATAAATTTTTCGGTTTTATTCATACTTAGTAAAAGTAATAAAAAGTATTAAGGTGAACTCGTAAAAGAGTTTATGAAATCATCAACCTAAATTTCATTTATTACAATTTTGAAAACTATTTTTTTGCTGGTTCCACTGAAAGCAAATATTAAGCTATAGAATTTTGATGTTATAAAAATGGGTAAATTTAGGGTTGACTGGATTAAATTGCCATTATCATATTGTATATGTGAGTGTTATATAAAGATTAGTGTCTATATGGATGTTGAATTGGCAGGAAAATAACAGGAAGCTATTTTCTCTTATACACAAGAAAAACGCACAAATTTAATAATCCTCTCACAATTCTTGAATAAAGGATACAAAACTTTTGAATTTTACCCAAAAATAGAACTCAAATGCCACATTTTCGTCTCGTACTAAGCGCAAAATTTTTCTTTAAAAATTGCGAAGATGACGGTGGCTTCTAGGCTCTTGAATTTTTCGGGGACTTTGCCAGAGAATCAGGCAGAAGGATAATAAAAATAGGAAAGTAAGAAAAAATCACAGGAATGACTTGAGGCAAATTTCGATGACAGAATATTTTTCTTTTTGTGTTCTTTTTTGTTTTCATTCCTTTCCTGAATGACGAGAATTATTCAAAGCAATTTTCATTTTCAAAAGCTTCTGGTGCACATTTTAAACTTAGTTTCTAGAATTAATCTGTTATAAAAACAAGGGAAATCTTTTTTTAATATACAAGGCACTAAACCCCATAAAAACTTTTCTGACCGAAAACAACCACCTTCTAAATGAGTGAAAAATGTTTGAAAAATCCGAGCGTTTAAAACATGGAAGGGACATGAAAGGATTTTGAAATCAGTATTAAGTTATAAGAAAATGTTTATGCTATATTTTGTTGCCTCCGTGCAAGACTATCGTAAATTGAAAAATGCGATTTGCAGAAATAAAAAATACTCATTTTGATTTCTATATGCCCGTCCGTCTGTCTGTCTGACCGTGAACACCACAACTTTCGAAAGAATTGAGCTAGAGACTTGAAATTCTTTATAGTTGCGTTTCTCGTGAGTGGCAAAGCCAACTTCTTGAACGGTGAAAATCGAACCATTACTTCCCCATCCCTCATACAAACGAAACAGTTTTCCACGAACTTTTCAAAAACGGTGAGCCGTTTTGAAAAGTTTAATAAGTTAAAATATGTTTAAAATACCATTTTACATTACTACATCAAAATCCAATTGGACCAATCTTTTTTCCTCCCACATACAAGTAGATTTTTATAAATAAAAATGTTTTTTTTGTCCTCATATAGAGTATTTGACGATTGCCCCCGGCAATTGTAGCTTTTCTTATGTTACAGATATTGATTAGAGTCTAAATCTCTTGGAAAATTTCTATTATAAATGTGTTACTAATTTAATTTAATCATACATATTAACAAAAGTAATAACAATACACAATAATTTAATTTTCGTTTAGTCTTATCAACGAACAGTTTAGGGGAAATTATTACATTATCCGAAGAATGAAATAAATTTATAATGTAAAATATTTGACTAGCTGTCATAACTTGTCTTCGTTCGAATTTAAATTTTGTTATTCGAACAAGGAATCCGAATTGTATAATAAATCCTTGACTTAAATCCTTTTTATCCTTAATCGCTTTGGATTTAAGAAAAGCAATTTCACTTTTGAATAATTCATACCTGACGGCATTGCTCCATAAAGTCTGAGTTGCTCAGGTGAATGAATTTTATGGTGAGTTAGAGTAATATTTTTCAACAAATCTATCATCGCTATAATAAAAAGTATGAATAAACGTAGTTTAATGAAAATTTCTTTTAGCTTTAATTGGCATTCCCAGTTTTGGATTAATTGCTCTACTTTTAAAGTAATGTTCAGTGTTATAAAGGATTTGAATTCTCTATTCTAAGTTTTTCACTCATAATATGACTTACATAAAACGACAAAAATCTTTTACAGAATAATATTCAGCATCGTGGAGGCGATGAGAATTATTTATTGTTTAATTTGTAGGCAACCAATGTTTGAGAATTCTTAAAAAGAGACGGAAACTCCAATTTGTTTTAAATTAGTACATAACAGAAAAGGGCCTAATAAAAAAGGATTACGGATTCATTCAAAAATTATTTTCTTTGATTTTTGTTTTAATTTAATTTAATAAAATTGTTTGTAATTTGCGCTTTCTAATCCTAAAAGTAGAGCTAAAGCTATAATGCTGTCTGTTAATTGAAAACAAAACAAGCAAAAAAGTACTACACTCAGTTAAAATCCTTTTGTAACGTGATGCTGTACCAGCACGATAATTAAATTTCAATTTTTTTTCTAAACACAATTTTTACCGTGATATATACCTATTTAATTATTGGTTATGGGTCGAAATTAATATTTTTACTAAAAGGTTCTTTTGAATGTTGTTTATTTGTAGAAATAATTGTTGGAACAAAATTTTTTTTTTCGTGTAGTAGGGCTGACCGGGGCTAGTTGGCTATAGGGGTAAGTAGACTCATTGCGGTTAAGTCAACCACGGTTGAAAACAAACCTGCGTGAATTGGACTGTTTATTCAGTCGACTGACAGCTATCAGTGAACCAATGTCGTTAGACCACAGTGCTCTTGGAACGAACTGTGAGGGGAAAAAACGAAATTTCAAGCGTGTGAGTAATTTTTTTTCTTGTTAATTAAATTGTTTTGTAGCTTACACTTTCATTGTATTGAACTCGTCAGTGATTTCAAGTGAAAATTTATGTATGAGTTAACAAGTTAGTGAAACATTTTCTGACCCATACTTTTTCATTTTTTTTCACGAGTGTGTTAAAAATAAAATGGCGGCTTGGGGCTAGTTGACTCACAGTATACTGGGGTTAAATGACTCGATATGAATTACCTATATTTTTTTGTTAATTAATTTTATTTTTTTAAATTAGATGAAATTTACACCCCGATTGCGCGTGTCGCGTCGTTTTCGACAAGAGTCGTTTTACGTGTTGTTGTTAGTGTTTTTCTACCAACAACAACACGTAAAACGACGCTTGTCGAAAACGACACGACACTCGCAATCGGGGTTTAATTTATGTTAATCTGAAATGTTATTAATTTTTTAAAGAATAAATTTTTTCAGAATTATTATAGTTTTTTAATATGTTCCAACACATTTTCCTCATAAAAAGTATAGAGTCAAATAACCCCGTTCACAGAGTCAACAAGCCCCAGACACGGGGTTAGTCGACTCATCGAAGAACTTTTTTTAAAATGAAAAAAAATATTTGAAACACTTATAATTAGTCAAAATAAAAGATTAACTAAGAAACACAATTGAATAAACCAACCAAAAACGTCTTTACTACACCTGAAACAATTACAGTAAAACTTTTATAAAGTAGATGATCAAAAGTGGGTCTACTAGTCCCAGTCTACCCTACAAGGATATTATATTTAACCATTCGTAACATATCGCCGAACAAAAAAACAAACCAAATTTAAAATAAACTTAATTATACCTGGGTAATTGGGATGATGAAATTTTTATGTGTCTATTAATATGATAACTCTCGAACGAATTGAGCTAGATACTTGAAATTGTGTATAAATGCGTTTTTCAAAAAAATAAAGAGTAAGTTTTAGAGATAAAGTCGGATCACTTCCCTTTTCACCTTATGCTGTGTTGAAAATAAATATATAAATGTAAAATTGGTTTTTTGTGATTTTCTCGAAAACGGTATGTCGCATATTATTGTGGCATATCAAAAAAATGATGAAGGAAAAATGGTAACTCTACCACAAATCAAAATTTAATCAGACAATTCCTTCCCCCATCACCTATGCAAACGGAAAAATTTCTATCAAAGTTAAGTTTGTATTGATTCTCATATAGAGTAATGCCCGTTACCCTTGGCAAAACTGGTTTTCCCCAGTAAAATCCCAGTGAATTTTAGCTGGGAAATTTACAGGGTAAAGGGCATCTGGATCAGAGTTTACATACATGTAGAAATTCTCGAAAAATTCTAAAAATCATATAACTAATTTCACATTTAAAATTCCATCTCAAGGACGGATAATTATCATAAAAGATACAGACGTCTAAATCCGTATTATGTGATTAGAATTCTTATTTAAATATTCATAAATGCTTCTATCGCATTGAACTCATTTGATCAATTTTTAAGCGATTTCATTCTCTGAAAGTCGAACTATAAGAGAATTTTCCTTAGCTAAATGTTCGCATATTAAATCGTTTGACTTTTAAGCTGTTCAATCTGGTTGCAACATACATATTGTACATATGATCCCTAAAGCACCATTTACGCTATGTGTGAACTTTTGTTTGATTTGCTCTGTTTTCTTCGAGAGTTAATCTAAGTATAAATAATTGAAAGCCATGAATTTAATTTCATCACATATTGTCGTTTCAAATCTTCCTCAAAATGATCATATCCTTAACACTCAGTGATGCCAAGTCTAAAAATAAAACATAAGAAAAGCTACAATTGCCAAGGGCCAAACGTCAAATACTCTATATGATGACAGACCTAATATTTAAATTGGCATCACTGATCAGGCTGTTGTCTCGAACTGGTTGGTATCAAAAGCTGCCTGATGGTTTTATCATCAGACATCAGCCAGTTTAATTGTACCACCAGCATATTATTGCGGCTCTAAGTTTCCGTATTTGTTCATGATCCTTTCAACATTGTCGTTTCTTGCGTTCAACGTTCATTAAGTACAAGCTCAATACCCTTCTACTCGTGCTATATCTGCCACTTATATCAACTATGCTTCTTTATTTCTTCCATCAAGTGTTTGTAAAACTTATTAAAGTTCCCTTGCAAGTATTTACCTTGTTATTGTCGGTACTTCAATGATGTTGAGTTTTTGTTCATCAACTGACATAACTTTCCCATAAAGTATTACAGAGTTTTTTCCCTTTTCTTTCTTCTGTTGATTTTTCGGTTGGGATATTCCCTTTGAATTCTAAATGATATCCATCAAAATTAAGGGAATACGTTACGGGATTTACGTAACGTTGATAGCATATGAAAAGGATAATGATTTTACTTTTCACCTTTGACCTACTAAAGTTTGGAATTTTCTAATTTCTATTGGGTAGTTATAATCATGATATCAAACCCCTTCAAAATTGTTTTTCGAAAGCGCTTTTATCGTTTGCTGTCCAATTACTTTTTGAAAAAGTTTATTTAAAACTTTTATCGGCTCTCCGTTAAAATTAAAACTTATCACACAAGTTTTTAGACACACGTTTTGTCAGAATATGTGCTATATATTTAATTAAAAATGGTAAAAAAAAATAGCAAAATGTTGTCATGTCGATATCCTGCTATTACGTTGGCTACCAGCCAAAAAAACGCTTACTCCGCTAGTATACACTGGGAAAAAACGCAAAAATCATTTCTGTACTTTGTGAGTCACCAGGGAACACAAGATCAATACAGACAAAAACGAACTCCATGCTCAACAAAAAAAAACCCCTTTGTACCGCACGAGCGACTGCACTCAACCATGGAACTTGAGAAACTGACAGTAATGACAAGAGTGTGTGTTTATGGCTAAATTACCAGACGTAGATGCAAAAAATTAAAAATTTGCAGCATTTTTTCTTGGTTTTTTGGCTTGTGCCGGAGAACCGAAAATCCTACAGACTTCTTATTTATTGTAGCATGTAGGTCTGACGCAGACCTTTCCAACAAGTATAGATACAATGTTCTCCGATGTGTATTAACGAAGTTATGGCTAAATTACCAGACGTAGATGCAAAAAATTAAAAATTTGCAGCATTTTTTCTTGGTTTTTTGGCTTGTGCCGGAGAACCAAAAATCCCACAGACTTCTTATTTATTGTAGCATGTAGGTCTGACGCAGACCTTTCCAACAAGTATAGACACAATGTTCTCCGATGTGTATTAACGAAGTTATGGCTAAATTACCAGACGTAGATGCAAAAAATTAAAAATTTGCAGCATTTTTTCTTGGTTTTTTGGCTTGTGCCGGAGAACCGAAAATCCTACAGACTTCTTATTTATTGTAGCATGTAGGTCTGACGCAGACCTTTCCAACAAGTATAGATACAATGTTCTCCGATGTGTATTAACGAAGTTATGGCTAAATTACCAGACGTAGATGCAAAAAATTAAAAATTTGCAGCATTTTTTCTTGGTTTTTTGGCTTGTGCCGGAGAACCAAAAACCCTACAGACTTCTTATTTATTGTAGCATGTAGGTCTGACGCAGACCTTTCCAACAAGTATAGATACAATGTTCTCCGATGTGTATTAACGAAGTTATGGCTAAATTACCAGACGTAGATGCAAAAAATTAAAAATTTGCAGCATTTTTTCTTGGTTTTTTGGCTTGTGCCGGAGAACCGAAAATCCCACAGACTTCTTATTTATTGTAGCATGTAGGTCTGACGCAGACCTTTCCAACAAGTATAGATACAATGTTCTCCGATGTGTATTAACGAAGTTATGGCTAAATTACCAGACGTAGATGCAAAAAATTAAAAATTTGCAGCATTTTTTCTTGGTTTTTTGGCTTGTGCCGGAGAACCAAAAATCCCACAGACTTCTTATTTATCGTGGCATGTAGGTCTGACGCAGACCTTTCCATCGCAAAAAGTTTCAATGTTCTCCGATGTGTATTAACGAAGTTATGGCTAAATTACCAGACGTAGATGCAAAAAATTAAAAATTTGCAGCATTTTTTCTTGGTTTTTTGGCTTGTGCCGGAGAACCGAAAATCCTACAGACTTCTTATTTATTGTAGCATGTAGGTCTGACGCAGACCTTTCCAACAAGTATAGATACAATGTTCTCCGATGTGTATTAACGAAGTTATGGCTAAATTACCAGACGTAGATGCAAAAAATTAAAAATTTGCAGCATTTTTTCTTGGTTTTTTGGCTTGTGCCGGAGAACCGAAAATCCTACAGACTTCTTATTTATTGTAGCATGTAGGTCTGACGCAGACCTTTCCAACAAGTATAGATACAATGTTCTCCGATGTGTATTAACGAAGTTATGGCTAAATTACCAGACGTAGATGCAAAAAATTAAAAATTTGCAGCATTTTTTCTTGGTTTTTTGGCTTGTGCCGGAGAACCAAAAATCCCACAGACTTCTTATTTATTGTAGCATGTAGGTCTGACGCAGACCTTTCCAACAAGTATAGACACAATGTTCTCCGATGTGTATTAACGAAGTTATGGCTAAATTACCAGACGTAGATGCAAAAAATTAAAAATTTGCAGCATTTTTTCTTGGTTTTTTGGCTTGTGCCGGAGAACCGAAAATCCTACAGACTTCTTATTTATTGTAGCATGTAGGTCTGACGCAGACCTTTCCAACAAGTATAGATACAATGTTCTCCGATGTGTATTAACGAAGTTATGGCTAAATTACCAGACGTAGATGCAAAAAATTAAAAATTTGCAGCATTTTTTCTTGGTTTTTTGGCTTGTGCCGGAGAACCAAAAACCCTACAGACTTCTTATTTATTGTAGCATGTAGGTCTGACGCAGACCTTTCCAACAAGTATAGATACAATGTTCTCCGATGTGTATTAACGAAGTTATGGCTAAATTACCAGACGTAGATGCAAAAAATTAAAAATTTGCAGCATTTTTTCTTGGTTTTTTGGCTTGTGCCGGAGAACCGAAAATCCCACAGACTTCTTATTTATTGTAGCATGTAGGTCTGACGCAGACCTTTCCAACAAGTATAGATACAATGTTCTCCGATGTGTATTAACGAAGTTATGGCTAAATTACCAGACGTAGATGCAAAAAATTAAAAATTTGCAGCATTTTTTCTTGGTTTTTTGGCTTGTGCCGGAGAACCAAAAATCCCACAGACTTCTTATTTATCGTGGCATGTAGGTCTGACGCAGACCTTTCCATCGCAAAAAGTTTCAATGTTCTCCGATGTGTATTAACGAAGTTATGGCTAAATTACCAGACGTAGATGCAAAAAATTAAAAATTTGCAGCATTTTTTCTTGGTTTTTTGGCTTGTGCCGGAGAACCGAAAATCCTACAGACTTCTTATTTATTGTAGCATGTAGGTCTGACGCAGACCTTTCCAACAAGTATAGATACAATGTTCTCCGATGTGTATTAACGAAGTTATGGCTAAATTACCAGACGTAGATGCAAAAAATTAAAAATTTGCAGCATTTTTTCTTGGTTTTTTGGCTTGTGCCGGAGAACCAAAAATCCCACAGACTTCTTATTTATTGTAGCATGTAGGTCTGACGCAGACCTTTCCAACAAGTATAGACACAATGTTCTCCGATGTGTATTAACGAAGTTATGGCTAAATTACCAGACGTAGATGCAAAAAATTAAAAATTTGCAGCATTTTTTCTTGGTTTTTTGGCTTGTGCCGGAGAACCGAAAATCCTACAGACTTCTTATTTATTGTAGCATGTAGGTCTGACGCAGACCTTTCCAACAAGTATAGATACAATGTTCTCCGATGTGTATTAACGAAGTTATGGCTAAATTACCAGACGTAGATGCAAAAAATTAAAAATTTGCAGCATTTTTTCTTGGTTTTTTGGCTTGTGCCGGAGAACCAAAAATCCCACAGACTTCTTATTTATTGTAGCATGTAGGTCTGACGCAGACCTTTCCAACAAGTATAGACACAATGTTCTCCGATGTGTATTAACGAAGTTATGGCTAAATTACCAGACGTAGATGCAAAAAATTAAAAATTTGCAGCATTTTTTCTTGGTTTTTTGGCTTGTGCCGGAGAACCGAAAATCCTACAGACTTCTTATTTATTGTAGCATGTAGGTCTGACGCAGACCTTTCCAACAAGTATAGATACAATGTTCTCCGATGTGTATTAACGAAGTTATGGCTAAATTACCAGACGTAGATGCAAAAAATTAAAAATTTGCAGCATTTTTTCTTGGTTTTTTGGCTTGTGCCGGAGAACCAAAAACCCTACAGACTTCTTATTTATTGTAGCATGTAGGTCTGACGCAGACCTTTCCAACAAGTATAGATACAATGTTCTCCGATGTGTATTAACGAAGTTATGGCTAAATTACCAGACGTAGATGCAAAAAATTAAAAATTTGCAGCATTTTTTCTTGGTTTTTTGGCTTGTGCCTCACATGGTAGCCAACGTGTTAAAACTACGGATAAAACAGCATTTATTTTAAAAAATCAAAAATTTGAGAACATTTTCGAAAAAGTTTCTGGCGTTTAAATGAGATATATGGCGTTTAAAAGACAATATTTATACCCGTATGGTGAAACCAAAGGGTATATTAGATTTGCCTTACCGTTTGTAACGCCAAGATCCCGTTATCACACACAAAAATGAATTACACCAGTGTGTTTAGAATGATAAAAAAATTGAAATATGCATGTCCGTCCGTCTGTTGCGCGGATTGCGGGCGCACGGATAGAGCTTGAAATGTTGCGCAGATTCGTTTTTCATAAAATGCAAGGCTAAGTTCGTCAATGGGCAAAAATGGACCATTAGGGAGGGGGGGGGGGGGGGGTACGTTTTTTGCGAATATCTCAAAAACGGTGCATCTTATCAAAAAAGTGCAAGAACAAAAGTTATTTAGGATATGATTCTACATTAAACTCCCATACATCAAAATCCGATTGGAATAAATTTTAAAAAATCTTGTTTTCAAAGCCAAAAGTTTGACTTCAATGTCACCATACGGGTTTTCAATAATTGCCAGATTGGCAATTATAGCTTTTGTTATGTTTTTGATTTGAATTTCTCGATATTCTGAATTCACAGAAATTAACTACATAATGATAAACGAATACTACACTCAGAAAAATGGAGGCTAACTCGACGACCTACATACGGCGTAATTGGCCTCGGGCAGGCGCGCGTTCGCCTGCATGTGGGCAAGTCAAACTGAGTTGACCTGTGGTCGGAGAAATTCTTAAATTAAGCCACCAGCAGGTGAAGTAGGGCATTGGGAGCTGCACGAGTTGACCTTAGATAGGTTAACTCTACACCTCTGTAAGGTCAGAGTTAACCTGACAAAAAGTTGACCTGGACATTTTTCTGAGTGTAGCAAATATTCATTTGATATTTGAATTATTAATTATAATTAAAATTTATTATTTTGTTGCAAACATCGAAATAAGAGCATTTTAGACGTAAACATCTTACTATTTCTTGACTATGCTTTAACAACTTGAACTTTTTTTTGGATGTTCGACCAAAAATAGTACCTATCTTTCTTTGCGTGTACATTCATATATTTTTTTATTTTGCAACTAATAATTTAGAATACAACATGATTAAAAAATTATTGAAATCCCCATATAGGATTTATTTATTGTTGATATATATATATTTCAATAAATAATTATTCCAGGATTAATGCTTACGATATACATATAGGTTCATAAGGTGAATCAATTCGGTTAACCTTAAGTTTATCATACGATTCAAGTAAATTTCATCGTGGCTCATTAGGGGTGCGATAAGATTTTGTGGAGTCAATTAACGAATAATAAATGAATAATGTCGATCCATAACGAGAAATATATTGATTATTTGGTAAATGAGAGTATAAACAGTCTGAACAAGTATTGGGAATATGATCCGCGATAATTGTAAAATCAGTGTATGGTAAATTCAAGCGGTGTCTAGATGGTTATAATTTAATAGTGTGGTTACTGAAGTAAAATACCTAATAGAAACTGTTATATTTTTAATCCAAAATATAGATTTCGATTGAAAATCGAATTATAGTATTTTCATGGCCTAATGGCACAAGCCATAAAAAGGGAGAACTTGATCAAAATTTAATTCATTTCCTGAGGGAAATAAAAATTTCGTTTAAATGAGTGATTGGCAGGAAACCAGCCTTTTTGTATAAGTCAAAAATTTGGATTTTTTGCTAATTTTGGTGTTTTTAACCAGAGGAACCAGAAGAGGTATCAATGAAAAAATAATTAAATTAAATACCGTGAACCACCGATTTTACACGTTCTCGTTTTACGCGAATTCACTTTACCACAGTTAACATTTTTTTTTATCGCCAGTTTTTGTAAAATGTTCACGATTTTGAAACCGAAACCCGTATTTCAAAATGCTTTCCATAGCGGGATTTTCGTGGTCTACCCACTGTTTTCGCGCAACCAATTACCCCCGTAAAGCTGTTGTCCACTGTATATCAAATTACAAAAACGTGATTTACATTGTTACAATAATAAGTGCGAATTTCACATTTTTTTAAAAAGTATCAGAACTATAAGGCACTTGGCACACCGAATGCGAATTCGCACCGCATGGCGAAAAAGTTCAAGTTTACCACGCGATCTCATATCATATGTCATCTACATGAGTTCTAATTTTGCAGAGACTGCAATTTTGGGGAGACCGCATTGTTATGTAATACAAAATTAGAGCTCATGTAGATGACATAGGATATAAGATCGCGTGGTAAACTTGAACTTTTTCGCAATGCGGTGCGAATTCGCATTCGGTGTGCCAAGTGCCTAAGTGTTTAGGATATGATTTAATATTCCTTTCCCTTACATGAAAATTTAAATTAAAGAATCTGATAAAAATTCTTCTGAAATATTTCAGTTTTTTTTTTAATATTCGATGATTTAGAATCTTATATACAAATTTCCCTGGGTGTTCCGCCATATTGCTTCTTTGAAAATAATATCTCCTTAAATGTTTTTCTTTATTTTATGTTTTTTTTTTTCATAAATGTGAAAAGACGTGTCATATTTACTTGTCAAATATGAAGAAATATGATTTCATCAGTAAATTGTATTATGTCTGACAGCGAGAACGTAAAATAGCTTTATTTTACTCTAAAAACTTATGAATCAGCGTCATCATAAAAATTCGCATGTTACGGGAAACAATTTTCCCTTTTCGTTCTATCAGAATTTTGCTTTACTTTTCTTTTTGCGCGGTTGTATTGTGTTTTCAGATTTTTTTTGAGAAGGTGAAAAATTATTACTTGGTCGATAATTCAACTGTTGAGCCGAACATGTCTGCTGTTATTTTTTTTTTGTTATTCCTTTATGTGCGGCTGCTGATGATGTATTTCCCTTAAATTGATTCCATCACATTTTTTTGTATTCATAATAAAAGAGCTCAAAAATTATCATATGTTTAAGGCAGCAGATGCGAAGATTTGAGCATCAACGCAAAGGAATAAAAAAGTGTGTATATTAATGGAACATATATGAAAATTTCGCAAAACGGAAAAGGGTATGCCGTCGTTCCAGGAAAACGACGTGCCCTAGAACTTTCATCATACAGATATCCTTGTATCTATCTTCGTATGAAGAATTTCGCAATTATCAGTTGAATCCATCCTGAATATTAAGTGCGTACAGCAGGCTGATGGGATGCTTATAAGGAATTAGGGCTATAGAAAATTACTTGAATCACTTCTAAGGAATGAATACACCACCGAAAAGGGTTCACACAGATGCTTAAGGGATGTGATGAGCCATCATTTTAGTTTCAGCAACTTTTTTTTAACATCATTTTTAAGGTCCGGAAATTTAACAAGACCACAGGTGTTTCAAACTTTAATTAAATCCTTAACTAAGCTTTTAATTAGTTGCTCATGGGGCTATAGTCATTTCATATCACAACTTTGAGACCACAAACAGATACTTTAGTTGGTAACTTGAATCATTTTGTAAATAATTGTATATCGACTAAAATATTTCAATTTTGTAGCAAAAACTATACATAAATTTAACATCTTATGAAACTATAAGTGTGAATAACATGTTACGAATAGACATCTATCAGGGTTCAAGCCCTAATTTTTGTATTTAGTTGGTTTTACCCCTACATGACAGCATACATAGATGTGAAATCTGGATTGCCCACAACATTTTTTAACTAAAGAGATCGAATTTCGATAGAATTTCATATTAGGAAAAACTGATAGTGGTTGGGATATCTTTTAACTAATTTGATAACCCGAAAATGTGGCTTTGAGAGAGTGAAAATTTAATAGGTAAAACCAAAGATTAGTAAAATAGAGATAAGAAACCTAGAACAAATTATTGGATCCCAAAAAAATCCGCCAGTAGAAATGGAATTTTTAGTATTCCTTGCAAAACGAATATTTTCCTACATATGTTGGTGGTAACCAGTGTTGTGCCGCGTAGTCTACGTGATGTAGACTACACCATTGTTTACGCGTAGACTATTACTGTAGACAATGGTCTATTCTCTACGCGTAGACAATGTAGACAATTGATAAAATAAAGGATAGATGAGTTTCTTACAAACATTTCTAAAAAATAATTTACAAGTGCTTAGAAATTTGGTTTTATATTTGTTCTTTTATATGTGCCCTCTTAGTTGGCTTTCGGCAGTATTTTGCAAAAAAATTTGCGCTGCAGGTAAAAAGCGGAGCATTTGTGTTGGCCTTGATTAAATCAAAGCCCAGCTCTTTAAATGCTTTGTTTTTAAGCCTTCCTGTCATATTTAAAAAAAAACACGATTTCACTGTAGTCACGCACTCACTGCATAAAACGATAGGAAATGAGGTTAGATTGATTTCCATACAAGCGAAAAAGACAATAAAGGCACGGCGCTGGTGTCGCTGAGGAGCCCAGTTAGCGAGTTTTCATATAAATTTAACTCTTTAGGGACACCAGCGCCTCGCTATTTCTTGTAATTGGCCATTTCCTATATAATATAGTATTAGATATATGACTCACTAATGACTTTGTTTTGACAGATATGAGAAAGTCTACATTGTCTACGCAAAGTCGACATTGTCTACGCCAATGTCTACATTGTCTACCCGAAATGTATTGTCTACACTGAAGTGTAGACAATTAAAGTCCACGTGTAGAGGAACAACACTGGTAATAACCTCTCAAAAAATTTAATTTGCATGCTTTACTTGATTGAGATTCATAACTCTACAGTATTTTCCATAAATTTTTAAAGTTCTATAAAAAGTTTTGTTGTGACCTATCTTTAGTTACCTAATCTTTGGTAAAACTTTAATTCCAGACGAGTAATTTCTACACGAAATTTTTTTTATTGTATGCAATATAATTTTTTGAATGTCAATTTTCCAACATGATTTTTTTTGCTGTTTTCAAATGAATTTCGGGTAATTTTAAAATAAAAAAGGTTGACAATACATAAAATTATGTAAAATTTTCCAGAAAACATTTCCAACTAATTCAACAATGTTTCATCATATTTAATGATACAATAACATACGAATTAATGTTGACTGAAAATTGTAGGAAAATATCATGTAATATTTTCTGTGCTGAAAAAACCCTCTTTCTGACACTAAAATTATTTCTTGATTTCCGACGCTGCTTCCAACTTTTGACACATTACGCCCTCTTTTGATTGATTATAACCCATTTTAATGATTTTTATAACTAGAAAGAGCATTTTTTTCTAGAATAGGTTCTAATGTAGTAGAGTAGAGAAAGCAGGATTTGATACAAAAATGGATTTTCACAATTTTATCATGCTTTTTTTAATATAAGAAATTTGTTCAAAGTGGAGAACATCCTGTTATTTTTCCGCCCGACGGTACGGAGATGGTACACTCAGAAAAATGTCCAGGTCAACTTTTTGTCAGGTTAACTCTGACCTTATAGAGGTGTCTGTAAGCCAGCTAGCGGTCAGAGTTAACCTATCTAAGGTCAACTCGTGCAGCTCCCAATGCCCTACTTCACCTGCTGGTGGCTTAATTTCAGAATTTCTCCGACCACAGGTCAACTCAGTTTTATTTGCCCACATGCAGGCCAACGCGCGCCTGCCCGAGGCCAATTACGCCGTTTGTAGGTCGTCGAGTTAGCCTCCATTTTTCTGAGTGTATATGCGTCTGGAGTGAGAGGATCCCTCCTTCGATTCTGATTTTAACAATCGACTGGATATTATTGGAGAAGGGTTAAGTGCATAAAAATTCACACTTCCCCTCTCACTTCCAAGCCCCTCTCCTGTATCTTTTGATCCCGATTTCGCCATTCAGTTGGAAATCATGAAAGAAATATTTTTTTTTTCAAGAATTGAACTTTCCTCCCTAACTTTAACCCCATCTTCTTATATCTTTTAATTCTCTAAACCGATTTCGAAGGAGCGCCTAATTCATGTTCGGCAAAGTTTTTCAGCTCAAAATTATTTCCCAGAATCCATTCACACAATATCACTAACAAAATTGTACTAATATTACAAGCAAAAATTGAAACAATCTCTGTAATCGGTTTTTCAAAATTTCCAAGTTCATTTTCATTTATGGGACTAAAATGAAAATTCATTTTATGGTACTGATAAATTATTCCAGGACGAATGTAAAAAGCTTAAATTATGCGAAACTACAATAATAAATTGGAGAAATCATATTTCTTCTTAGGACGGCAGAATATATTACAGATAAATTCTAGATAAATCCTGTAATTTTTATTAAATATTTTTCTGTCACTATATTAACATTTAAAATATTTTTTCCAGACTCGGGGTTATTTTCCGCGCAATGCAATAAAAACTTGCATCTGTGACATTTTTAGAATGAATAAAATTATCTCTTTCGCTATCTGAAGAAATTTAAAAAAAAGTGTGAAAAATAAATCTTTATTTGTTTGCAACCTATTCATCTAAATACAGAAGTATTAATACAAATATTTGCCCTAAATTGTTTGTCTTTATTCGTCGTCAAAAAAAAGTTCGAAAAAATTCTTGAAAGCGAATAAACTTTTTGAGTTTGTAGCAATACCGATGGAAAGAAGACGAAAAATATTTTAAAACAATTTATCCTTAAAACCATTTGAACACAATGAAATATTTCTTCTTTTGATAATTTTATTAAACTTGCTTTAAGGAAAATTCCAAGTAAAAATTTCTCCTAGAATCTATATGACTTTTGCTTTAAAAGGACCTCAATAACATTTTATTTTGTGGAGTGAATTTTTGATGATTTATCATAAAGATAATAAGAATTAATTTTCGGCCTCCAACAATTTTCGTATTGTTTATACGTCGATAATTACCGCTTGTGGTAACGATGGGGTAATTTATTTTCAAAAGTTTTAATTATTTACATAGATAAAGGGTCTATTTTGCAAATAATTTTCTGTTTATTAATTTATTTTCGGATGGACGTTAATAGTATCAGAAGCAAACATCAAGCATAATGTTAATAATTTATCACAAAAGTTTCGGTATAGTGTGTTGTAGAGTGTTTTCAATCATTTATGCTTATCTTAAGTTCTTCATTTAATCAAAATATCCAAGCACAACTAGAAAACCACTTATTCCACAAATTCAAAATTTCAGCCACATAGAATTAAAGTTGTTGCTGATTCGGTGGAACTCCATCTACATCAAAACATTTTTTGACTTTTTCTTGCTTACTTGAATTGAGTTAACGTCGTATTTTCAAGTCCCTACCCCTGTTAGACAGAAATTTCTGTTTACTTTGCCATTTTCCAGATGATAATCGGTTGATTTACTTCGAATAAACAAATCATGACACCTGAAACGAACATTCCGCATTCCAGTTTGTTTGCCTTACCTGACAATAAATAATACAGATTGTTAAATCGTCTTAAAACACAAACTATGTTTTTTATTGTGTTTGAAAACAAGTCAAATTTTCAAATTTTTAAAATAAAGTGAAACGATAGAATTTTTTCCTGAATTTTGTGTTTACAAAGTAATACGGGATGTAACAATATTTACTCTTATGTAATAATATGACACCATTTAATAGTACAACTGCGAAATTGCACTATTAGGGGTGCGTTCTTTTATGCCCGAGTAGAGTTACGGTTGGGTTTGTCAAAGTTTAAACAATTGATTGCCAAAGTTGAAAAAAGGCGCCTTTTTTTAATGGTATTGGGCTAGAGCAACAGGCTAGAGGTGTTAGAGCAACAGGCTAGAGATGTTAGAGCAACGTTTTCCATACAAACCGCAGCAGCCGGTACAGCGACTGGTATGGAACACGTAGTTCTATATAGCTCAAGAACATTAAAAGCACACGCCTAATAAAGTAAACTTTACTTCGAAATTTTAGAACGCGATTTGGTTAACTTTGGCATTTGCAAACTGGAACATTTGAATGGAAAATATTTCCAAAATACCATTTGTTTTCAACTTAAATAGGAATATAGACACTATACACTGTGGTTTAAATAAAACATAACAAAAGCTATAATTGCTGGCACTTATTGAAAACCCGTATTGTGATTAACGGCGAACAGTTGTATCATAATTTCACTTTGAAGGCAAACTTTTCAATAAGATTTTTTTTTAAATTTATTCCAATCGGATTTTGATGTATGGAATTTTTACGTAGAATCATATCCTAAATAACTTTTGTTCTTGCACTTTTTTGATAAGATACACCGTTTTTGAGATATTCGCAAAAAACGATTTCGTTCGTATGGGGGGTACCCCCCTAATGGTCCATTTTTGCCCATTAACGAACTTAGCCTCGCATTTTACAAAAAACGAATCTGCGCAAAATTTCAAGTCTCTAGCTCAATCCGTGCGCCCGCAATCCGCGCCACAGACAGACAGACAGACGGACAGACGGACAGACGGACAGACGGACAGACGGACAGACGGACGGACATGCAGAAATTAATTATTTTTATCATTCTTAACACACTGGTGTAATTCATTTTTTTGTGTGATGACGGGATCTTGGCGTTACAAACGGTAAGGCAAAGTTAGTAGGTATACCCTTTGGTTTCACCATACGGGTAAAAAAAGGAATTTCATGCTGCTGTCACAGATCCGTCTGGCCCCCTAAAATTTAAACGTACATATTTCATCCAGATTTGTTTTAAATAAAAATATTGTTATGTTTATTATAAATTCGTCGCGATACTTTTGACCTTAATTGAGGTGATACATTTTGGTTTACTTTTAGACGAATCAAGTTCGGGAATTAAGGCAATTCCCAACTGGTTTGAATCTACAGGAACATAAAATCTGAGCAAAACCCGGGCGTATCCAACTGTCTACAAGCGCCTTCTGATTTAGCAAACAGCTAAGGCTAATTCCTTAAAGGTTGTTTGTTAAATCACCTTTCTTTCCTTAACCTTGGCTGTCCCTTTGATACGTCTAAAACATAACAAAAGCTATAATTGCCAATCTGGCAATTATTCAAGACCCGTATGGTGATATTCGTATCAAAATTCGAACAGTTGTATCAAAATTCCACTTTGAAGGCAAACTTTCCAATAAGATTTTTTAAAACTTATTCCAATCGGATTTTGATGTATGGGAGTTTTATGTAGAATCATATCCTAAATAACTTTTGTTCTTGAACTTTTTTGATAACATTTACCGTTTTTGAGATATTCGCAAAAAACGATTTCGTTCGTATGGGGGGTACCCCCCCTAATGGTCCATTTTTGCCCATTAACGAACTTAGCCTCGCATTTTACGAAAAACGGATCCACACAAAATTTCAAGTCTCTAGCTCAATCCGTGCGCCCGCAATCCGCGCCACAGACAGACAGACAGACGGACAGACGGACAGACGGACGGACGGACAGACGGACGGACGGACGGACAGACGGACGGACATGGAAAATTCAATTTTTTTTATCATTCTAAACACACTGATCTAATTCATTTTTGTGTGTGATGACGGGATCTTGGCGTTACAAACGGTAAAGCAAAGTTAATATACCCTTTGGTTTCACCATACGGGTATAAAAACACTTTTTTGCTTAAGCCTTAGAATCACTATGTGCCAAAAGTTAAAATTTATGCTCATCCATAGTAGACGCGGAACATAAACTTTTACAGAATATTGGTCTACTATATTACAAACGTAAGCAGCGAAATGCTGTGTTTAAATTTAAATAAAATGTGATTTACAGCAACCAAGTCTACCAAACACGAATCTTAAATCTGTTCAATAATAAAAAAAAAACTCTGCACCCGTCGTTGTTTTGTTCATTTCCTACCTTCACCGAATTTTCTTCAAAATTAAAAGTAAACATCAATGAGTTTGTCTATGAGCACAGGATCAGCCTATAGCAGGGTAACGTTCACAAATCATGTTGCGACGATAAAATTTGTTTAGAAGGAAAAAGTTTTTACCTTAAAATTCGCGTGAACTTTCTGTTTTTTGCCTTGTTTGATCTGTGTTTGATTTTTTATACCCACAAGTGTAGTCTATAAATATTTTATAAGCATTTCCAATTTTGATTCGTAAATTTATATACATAATTTTTAGTAAGATAATTTAGTCTTTGGTCGTTAAAGAACATTAAAAATTAAAAACAGAAAATATTTCAGTTGATTGCTTATAAAGTATGTTTTCCGTAATGGACTCTTGATTATAGGGTAATTTGTGATGTTATTTATTGACACCAAAAATACCCCAATTAATCGAAAGGATGTTTACAGGTAAATCGATTTGACCGGATATGTAAAGCAATTTGAAATATTTTTATAAACAGACATATCAGCAATGAAAATGATTTCCTTCAATATTTTTAAACAAAAATTTAATTTCAATCGATTTAAGAAATTTTAGGCTAGACAAGACCAACGATTTACTTTTGAACACGAAATTTTCGATTAAATTAAAACATAATGTTTATAAGATCAGTTACAGATCTTCAGGGAATGGAGATTAAATTCAAAAGGTTTTACGCCTGCATTATGGGCCTATTCTTAAAATGTAAGATTGCTCTGTATCTGTAACTTTACATTTTCAGTCCACTTTGCTATTCACAAACTGTAACTTTGACATTCTGTATCTGTAACTAGCTGTCAAATCATCTGTAAGTTTATGCCGAGAGAAAACTTATCCATAAGGTTACATTTTTTAAGAAAAATGCAAAATTTTAAGAATAAAGGAAATATGTCGGACTTAATATTGTTGTATAATGGATGGGAAGAAGATTCTGAGTAATTTAAATAAAAATACTTAGAAAGAAATGTTTATACGATTTGTTATACAGTTCAGAAGAAGCAACTGTCAGGAATCCCTATTATTCAGTTACAGTTTGTGAATACCAATTTGGAATCTAATGTAAAATTAGTGTGGATCATGTGGAACATGTAAAGTTACAGTTGCAGATACATTTACATTCGTGAATAGCCCCATTAGTTCTAATATTGGACCTTAGGATATTTGCCAATTGATGCAATTCGTCGAATCCACAATATATCAGTGTATGTACAGCCATGTTCAAAAGTGTTAGGCACCCCCATTTTTTACAAAGAAATCATAGATTTTGATAGAGCATTTGTGGAGTATTTTGAAGAAAAATATCCGGAAACACAAAAATAACATCAGAAGATACCCTGAAAAAGGCTATTCAGGAGGAATGGGATTTTATAAGTGACGACACGAAAATAGGCTTGCAGCGACAATGCCGAAAAGACTCGCTGCTGTAATAAGGGCTAGGGGTGGGCCCACCTAATATTAGTCAGATAAATAAATTTTGATATTCTTAAAATCACATTGTTTCAATATCATATTATATACACGTAAACAGGAAAAAATTGATTTTGAAATGGTGCCTAACACTTTTGAACATGGCTGTATGTTTGTATATACAGTGCAACCCACCTTTGCAGACATCTCTCATAAACGTACAATTCCCTAAAATGGAAACATATCCTATGACCAAATTTGTAGTTCCAATATTAAAAATGCTCTGTTAAACGGACATCTTACATAAACGGACAGAAATATTGGTACATCACTGTACATCATGAAAAACATTAACTTAGGGGCCTAGCAGTAGCGCTACGGGTGGGGGGAGTAAGGGGAGGGGGTAAAGTCAACTCGAAACTTAGTTTTCCCTCTATGTTACTCTTTCGCGGAGAAACCACCGAGCCGATTGGCCTGAAATTTGGCATAGATGTTCGTCGGGGGTCCAGCCCCAACATAGACCCATTAAAAAGTAGCCCGAGAGGTTGGGAGAGGAAGGGGAGGAGGTAAAGTCATCTCGAAACTTAGTTTTCCCTCTATGTTACTCTTTCACGGGGAAACCACCGAGCCGATTGGCCTGAAGTTTAGCTCCAAAATAGACCATCAAAAAAAAAAAATTGAAAAAACTTAACTCGGCAACGACGGGTATGCAAGATAGTACTCTATATATTATAGTAGGATATAAGATTTAGTATACCGTTTGTAACGCATCGAACCCATCGTTGGACAAATATTTGTGTTCATTTGAACTCCACCAAGATGTTTGATATGACAAAAGATTTTAATTTCCACATGTCCGTCCGTCCATCCGTGAACACCATAACCTTTGAGAGAATTGAGCTAAAGAATTGAACTTGCGTTTCACTTAAATAGCAATACTAATTACTTTAACGAGCAAAACCGATCCGCTTTTTTGCATTTTTCTCGAAAACGGTGAGTCATGCTTTTATTTAGTTTCACAGTGCATCAAACGTTCCGTTGATCGTCCTTTCATTCCTGCTTAATGCAAGGAATGAAACAGTCACCACTCAACATTAACTTTCCTAGAAACAATTTTACACTTTTTAGTACATAACTTTCTTCAGCGGAGAACGAGAAACATATTATTATCAATCTTTTCCTTTAAAGGTTTCCATTCGGATTTTCGCTCCAATGATAGGGAAAAATATACATCCGAGCAAAAATATATCTAATCGATTGGAACTTAACCAGCGAACCTAAGACACAATTTGTAACCGTGGTTACAAAAAAAACCTTGAATTTAGGTTACATTTTGGTTACATTTTAGATGGTTTCCGAATAAACCCTCCAAAAACGGTTATTTTAAAACCAGCTTCTAAATGGGGGTTTCTGAAACGTTTCTGAAAGGTTACAGAAACCAAATATGAAACTTTTGAGTTTTGTTACCATGGTTTCAAATACGTTTCTTAACCAGAATGTAACCTCAAATTGTTACTTGGGAAATAAATGCAAAACGCAAAAAAAGTTATTTTTCCTTTTCATTGTATTTTTTTTTCGAGAAAAAACTTGTTTTTTAAGTTTTTTTAAATGTGATTTCTATGAAAATTCGGCGTAAAAAATATCTTACGATTTTCTTCTAAAAAATTCCGAATTTATTTTACAGAGTTGCGACATCGAAATTCAGCATTTTTTCCATGCTTTTGCAAATAGCTTCCTGTTTTTCTAGATTACTCCTATATTTAAACGATATTTTATACCTGATCGAATTAATTTAAATAGTTTACAGTTTTTCTAATTTTTTTTTACGTTTGAAAGGAAAGTTTTCGGCGTGATATTTTTGTTATTTGTTTTGTTGTTTCATTCTACTCTAAAGTAATAAAATTAAATAAAATGTGGTAGAATTTTGGCACTAATCTTAATTTTGTTATCAGCTTGTTTTTCTTCAAAGTATTCCTTATAGTTTTCAACATTAACGTACCGCATGAGTCTTGATCTGTCTTATACTTGACATTTTGCTCAGCTTTTAATACACACAAACACAAGTGCCTGAGATATTGACTTTAGTTCAAAATCTTGTTCCGTACAATCCACTAAATGGGATTATCTTGTGTTTTTCGATAACAAACAGTACAGTTATGGTCCCTAGGCTGTACCTGACTGGGAGCCTAATAGTCGACTACTTACGTCGTCGTGTATCTGCCGTTGGGATAACTTTTGCCAAGTATATCTGTGTGTATCTAATGCTTTATTTTGCTTTGTTGCAACAGACAGATTGATAATATTGTACCCGTATCTAGTATACATATATATATATATGAAGTATAGTAAAAACGAGACGGAGGCTAAGATTCATCCATTATTGACGAAGGTGATTCCCACAGAGCATACAATTTTCGTGTAACCTGCAGCAAAACATACAAACAATCACCTGCACATACAACGTTCCAGTCCTTAGCCTCTATATTGGCATCCCGCAAAGTCATCCACCGTTATATAAACGGCGTTTTCCTATCTCCGTTATAAAAGCCGATATCATTTTCTATATACACCAATAACTATGCGTACATATCAGTTTTATGCTACCAACTGTAGTCATGTGCGTGCGTTACGGAATTCCAAGCCATAGAATGCTCGTCATTGAAAGAAAGTAAAAAATGTCGAAAGATTTATTAGCACCCTGGGATTTTCGTCTTCGTTTGGTCTATATTTAGAATTTTTGTCTGTATCGAAAGTATGTATAAGGGAGCAAATAGGGTGGAATGAAAAAAAGGACTTAAGATATATTCACCTTAAGAAATGTTCATATGCAATTCACATTCTCGCCACACGAAAAATTGTCGTAGAGGAATAAAAATTCCAACGATAGGCAAAACATAAGGACATCCTATCAGATTTCAATGGCGAAAAAGAACTAAAGGATTCATCCAAGGGCAGCTATGAAATTAGGGTTGCTGGCTGAATTTTCCGCAGTTTCAGCCAGTATCACTTTAACAGAATCAACATTTAAGTCCCTGTCCCTTGAAGGCTAGATATTTCCCACTTTATCCCATATCAGTATCAGGTTATGGGAAGCTGAAAATGGGACGGAAATATTCATTTTTGGAGGGCTGAGACTCTTTAGGCGCCTCAATTTGTGGGAAAATTTCATCGGGTTTCATATCGATTGCGATTTTTTTCAACAACTACGATCATGTGACGATGGGCCCAATTGTGAAATGTTTTCAAGTAATGCGAGTAGGGGAAATTCTTTCATCCCCTTCACATATGTATTAAATAATAAACCACTTTAATATGTAAGAAAACACTTTACTGATAGCACTCACTTTAAATAAGAATTTAATAAGCTAAGGAAAACAAACTCTTGAGAGAATTTCTATTGATATACGATGTTTGTGTGTAGATTGTCATCATTTAAATGCGGCAAGACGGAATACACTCGTTCGTGTTTTTGAAATGAAATCGTGTGGAAATACGTCAAATATGCTAATGAAATAAAATATAAGAATACGAAATGCTTTTAAGAGAGCAAAAAAAAAAACGACATCTTCGGGGAAAATTAAGTGAGTCTGGTACCTACGGTCTTACACAAAACTCAAATGATTTGCAACTGAAATTTCTGTAATGTTTCGTGAATCCTCCGAATTTTCATAAAAGTGCCTCAGCGGAAATATTTCCATAATTAAAACGAGTGCATTTTTCACACAGGTTTCGTGTGAACCCTTAAACAAGACGTAAAGGACTTTATCTATTGCAAAGAAAATGTTGGATTTTTATGAGATAAAAAAAGGTCGGCTGTAAATGTATTTCATGGGCTGAGAGTTTTGTACATAATTTTGTAAAAATTTATCTATCCTATTTTTATGAAATATTTTTAAATAGAACGAGGCGTGTCAGGGCCAATTTTAAAAAAGAAACTTTTGTGAATATTTTGAATCTCTGGACTTATTTACTCTTCCAGTGCATACGCAAAATGATTTCAAATTCACAAAGTTCTTTAAAAATCTTTTTTAATATCTTCATGAGAAGCGAAGCGCTTTCCAAAAGGACCAGACCAGAACAAATAGTAATCTAAAGAAGCAATGTCTGACGAATACAGCGAGTGTAGCCATACTGGCCGTTTCTTTCTTTGAAATGAAACAAAACTCCTCAAAAATGTTGCTTTTTTTGGGAAAAATTCTGTAATTTTAAACGATTTTTATTTGTAAATAATAGACGAAATTGTGCTCTTAAAAAACTAAAATTTTTATTCGCCACTTGCATGAAAATAGAATACCGTGCCAGCCACACGAACCACGGACGATGTGTAGTCGTAAGTATTAGTATTTAAAAAAAAAGTCAGAATACAAATCTACGCAAAGAAAAACTTTTTGATGGCTTCAAGCCTAAACCCCAATTACGCGTTCGTGCGTGCGGCATGATTTTGTTCTGGCATCTAGTAGTTGTCACCGCGTCTAAAAGTAGAAATTGAGCCTACTCTACGCGGCACGGACGCGGCAACGCGTCTGAGCAACGCGCAATTATACATTTACTCATATAAATGCGGAGTTTTTACCTTTACCGCGTGGGTGCCGCACGCACGAACGCGTAATTGGGGTTTGGGCTTCAGTGAAGCCAGGAAGGACGAAAAGAGATTAAGGTTTTTCCCATCATCAACCTTAACTTCCTTTTAGTGCCCGTTGCCCCATTTAATAAAAGAATTCTTTTCTATAGATATTCTTTTGTGAAGGGCCGTTTTGGGATCATCTGATAACTTTTTTGTTTATTGTGTTAACAAATGCCTAATTGAAAGTTTTCTGCTTTTTGTTTTACTTTTCGTTTTTTCCACTGGTTTTGTTATTGTTGTTCACCGTTGTCTTACCTTTTGTGAAAAAGTGAAAAAAATATATGCACCCAAAATAGGTAGATAAACATTACCAGAACACATTAATTTTTGCAATAATCTCTTTATTTTACTGAAATGGAAATTTTTGGTTGCGTTCTGTATTCTAACGCAACAATATTTTAAAGATTTTAACACAATATAAAGTATATACCATACTAAAAAGTAGACAAAGTTTATTTTCCAGTCATGTGGGACTATTCTTTATTATCATTGATATTGTTATGATGACTTTTTTGATTATGTTTTAAAAATACATAATTATGCTAGTTCATTGAACTTCATTTCGAAATTATTACAAATAACCAATTAATACTTCAGTAACACTTAATTATATACATTTTTTTTGATTGCATGTATAAAGATAGTTAATTTTCCCCAACATAGACATTTATTTTCTTTTAGCCTTTAAATATTTTCTTAACGCATAGTTTTAGCGTTTAGGAACGCCTTTATACAGCTTATTTAAACATATACACTCTGAATAATAATGCAATAAATCTTATTATCAGGGCTATAAATTATAAGTGTATATTAATTCTAAACAATAGTTGAAATAATATGTTTGTAAAAATAACCTGACAACTTGTTTTTACTTTAATTCAAAAAAATTAAAGCAATTTTTTGTATTTTTATGTAGAAGTTTCTTTTTCACACAAATTGAACAATTTGTAGCAAGAAGTTTTTTGAACTGCGTGTTCAAATATATCGATCGTGGTGATTACATTACTCATACATTCTCTAGTCCTGAGAAAACAACATTCCAAAGTTGTTGTTGTTGTTATCGAAAAATTAGGTTTTTTTGCGAACAGTAGATATATTGCAATATTTGTAACGTTTCCAATGAAAGGAATTTAGAGCGATAATAAAAGCTATTACGCACCGTTAAAAAGATATTTATTAGAAAGTAGAGGATGTTTTTTAACTTAGGTAGAACTTAGTAAGAGTTAACTGTCAAACAAGCTGTCATATAGTACTCACTTTTCGACTTTTATAATCAGGGGCCTTATCCTAGAACTCGTAGCGAGTCAAATCTCTACCAAGTGGTACAAAAAGCGATTCTTGAACTCGGAAACGAGCGATTTCTTGCGAGTAAATACTCGGTGACGTTAGCCTGCCCAGTGAGGTTAATATGAATCTGGGCACCAATCATGTATTCCGACGCGTCTCTGTCTTTCGACTTCGACGCAGCTTTTAACTCTTGACTTCGCCATATCTGCAGCTTGAAATTTCGCGGAATCGTCACTATGAATCGAAACGTGATTCTGACTGTCACTCCAGGAAATTTGAAGCTGCTGATATGGCGAAGTCAAGAGCGTGGAAATACATGATTGCTGCCCTGAAACTATCTTTTGAGAGAGTTTCTGAGTTCAAGAATCGCTTTTTGTACCACTCGGTAGAGATTTGACTCGGTACGAGTTCTAGAATACGGGCCCTGGAGTGGCTTCATGTAACTTAATTTCGATCGATTAACTAGTCGAAAGAAAACTTTAGTCGAAAATAAGTATAAGTTATCCACCATATTAGAAAAGGCCAAATTACTGCCAGATTCGAAATCAGTGACCCTAAATTACCCAGAAAAGATTTTTATATCGTGTGCACCAGAGTGAGTGTCGGATCGACTAAAGGTTTCGATCGTCGATCGAAAATAAGTTACATGAAGCCACCCCATTATATTCTGGCAAATCATTATGAAAAGATTCATGCTTGAACAACGCTAGCAAATATTCATATTTACTTTAAAAATCTATCGACGATTCAAGCATACTTAAAGACGCCGTTTTATCGCAAAATTGTGTTTTTCGCGATTTGACGACTCTTTATTATAGGGTAGGGGTACTTGAAGTCACTTTGAAGGCCAAAATTGTGTTATACAGACAAGTTCATACGACTGTATCTGATGAAGATGAGTTTGACTCTCAAGCAGAAATACCTTGTAGTGCAATTACGCCTAGGATGCTGCAAGACGATGCCAAATATGAAAACATTCAACATGACACGCCGCTAGGGCAATAAAAAAATGTCGTTGTTCGAGTCATTCGCGACATACAGCCAGTAGTGCTCGAAAATGGGGGTTAAAATTGGACGTTACGATTGTTTTCAAATGTTAATGCGATGTGCCTAATGGATTTTTCGAATAAAAATTGTGTAAAGCATGTAAAACGATGAATTTTTATATTTTAGTCAGTTTTATTAGTTGATTTTTCGACTGTAGAACCAATCCCCTACTTTTCTTAGAAGACCGTATCTATTTTTACGCGATTTTTTCAAGCGATTTTTCACGCGATTTTTCAAGCGATTTTTCACGCGACTTTTCACGCGATTATTTATGCGAGTTTTCAGAGAACGTTTCTGTCGCGTAAAAACAGAACTTGGTGTATTTCTTACCATTTTAATTTTTATCGGACTTTAAAAAACGGTTTTTTATTTTATGATATTTAAATTTTTCTAATCCAAAAAAAAAAAACAGATAAAATACACTGTTTTCGACAAATTCGGAAATATTATGTGTTTGTATGGAGAAAGGATGAAAGAGCAGACCAATTAAATTTTATTGTACACAAATATGTATGTAAAAATCATATTTTGAACACAATCTTACTTTAAAAATCGAAAATATCCTCAGTCACGGGACTTTGAACCACCCTAAGGCAATTTACAATGCTTTAAATTTTCCATAGCAAATTATGTAACCAGTAAAGGTTATTTTTATTGTGACAATATATCCTTTAATACTAAAGTTGGAAACATGTCAAAAACACAGTAAGAAATCAAGAAAACTCAAAAAGAGTTTTGTCATGGTTCCTTTTTCTTACATATGCAATTATATGTTTTTCTGATTTATTTACCTGTTGATTTGTAGGGGAACATTTCCCAAACTTTGATATCTTAACAATGGGAAATGCAATTTGAATTTAATCCGAAGAAAACAGAATTTCACCCTAAAGGGAATTTATTTTAAAAGTTGAAGTAAAGTTGACGTTGTATGTATTTTAGCCAGAACAATACATATCTAACACACACAAATTCGTACATATAAACACGTACAGACTAGTGAACTCTGTACATTCAAATACATTTCGAAACTATACATCAGAAGTTTTTTTTTGTTTATTTTCATTTCTATGCGTTTAATTGGGTCGAACAAAAACTGCCCGGAAGCCATGCAAAAAACATCATGCAACGTCAGATTTCAGTTGAATTCACTATTTTAAGCGAAATTCTTCAGATCCGGACGAAATCTTCTGTTATCCTTTCACCGTTAGTAGAACTAGAGAAACGTAGAAGAAAAAAAATACTAAAAAATTATGCAAACTCTAGAACGTGTAAATTTTCCAGCAAAATGACTTCAGGGTGGAACAGGAACAAAAAAAAATTGTTCTGCATATGCAAAACATTGAATTCCAAAGGGTAGAAACATTTTTAAAAACAGTAAATCAAATTTATATAGCTCAATTTCATACATAGAATGATTCGCAAAATATAGCTGAATCTTTTATGATAGTAAGATCTGAAAGGTATGCAAGGTGCAAGATATATACGAATATTCGGAAGATCCAATTAAATTTGTGCAATTGAGCAGAAGACTATAAGTTTATTGGAAATTAATCGTCTGCCAACGAAACTTCAGCGTTATGGACACGGAACATAACTTTTGTAGGCGAACTTAAATAAAACAAAGCGTGTTACTGTGACGACAGTTTATTCGAAAGTGATCCTTTATCACAAAAATACAAAAGAAAGCCGATCGGTAAAAGTTCATTGTTTTAGAGATACCACTACAATTCGGCCATACTGACAAATAATCGACTCGATTATTAAACCGTGTTAAGTTATGGATTTGTAGTAAACTGCTAAAACAATAGCGTTTTAACGAAGACTTTTACAATTTTCTTTTCTTTTTTAGATAATTTCCTTTTTAACCAATATTTAAACGGTATTACCAATTTTAATACAAATAAATTTCCTAAACGATAAATAATTAACATAATTTAATAGTTTTAAATGTTTTGGTTAAACTGTAAGTTAATTGCTTATAAATTCTCTCCATGTAATGTAAAATAATTGAACTAATTCTTAGCAAAATACGTCCGCAGCGTCGTCAGTATAAAAGCTTCTTCTTTTCGCCACATAAATGAGTATGTATTTTCAGATGCTACATCTGCTATTTGGTCCTCGCCATTTTCGTCTACGTGATTTTTTTTTTTTAAAAACACAACCAGTTGCGCGCTTGTGAATTCCTCCGCAAATGAGCGCCTCTTTACGTATTTTTTTCCGTCTTCACCATTCCGTCTGAATGGAACATCCAAATTTCCGAAAATTTCGGCGCACCTATGCACCTTCACCATTCCGTCTGAATGGAACATCCAAATTTCAAAAAATTTCAGCGCACCTATGCACCTTCACCATTCCGTCTGAATGGGATAAAACTTTTAAAATTTGAGCGCACCTATGCGCTTTTTTGCTACTCCGTATGAGTGACAGACTTTAATTTAGTTAAAAATGTACTTCACAATATACTAAGCGCACCTTTGCACTTTTAACTATTCCGTATGAATAGATGTTAAATTTACGCGAGTCTTATTGATTTTTTTTTTTTAAACATTTGTGCCTTTCAAAAATAAACATTTTAATAGAATCTAACAACTTAAAATCTTTTGGCTCATTCCACTTCTGAAACTGTAGGCGAACTTAAATAAAACAAAGCGTGTTACTGTGACGACAGTTTATTCGAAAGTGATCCTTTATCACAAAAATACAAAAGAAAGCCGATCGGTAAAAGTTCATTGTTTTAGAGATACCACTACACTTTTTCATAAGTTTAGCCAGAGATCGGATTTCATATAATTTATATTTATAAAAAAAAAGATTTATTATAGAATTGAAAATTTCTTTGAAAATCATTGACCTATGAATAACAGTTGACATCTGTTACGTTCGGATTCAGTGCAAATATAACTATAATTTTGTATAACCAGTCGGAAAAAAAGAAGAAAAAAAAGTTTTACCCGTTCTTACGTTGAGCGTTAAATTCCATGCATTTTAGAGATAAGTAAATCACTATTTTGTTTAGAATTATAATTCTGAATTAAATTTAATAACACTACAATCATGGGAGTCTGCAGGATTTTTTTACAGGGTGGGGGGTTCAACCACACAAATTGAGAATAATTGAGAAAAAAAAAATTTTCAAAAAAGAAGCGAAGCAAAGGAAGGGCTGAAAGAGATGTGGCCAGCTGTTGTGAGAAGCGTATTTTAAAGGTTTGCGCTTTGAAGAGTCCGAATATGATGCAGCGCACTTCTAAATGTCTCAAAATATAATATAAGCGCCGCATTAGAAAATAGAAAAATTGCGCCCATTACGCTAACCTTATTGTCTAGTCGAATAGCTTGTTAAAGTAAATTCATCAAATCATGGAAGAAATGACTACAACTCAAAAAGCGTTTTTACCAGCTTTTCTATTACTTTTTTAGGCATTAAAATAAATTATTAATAACATTAATTAATATTATTGTTATACCCGTATCGTGAAACCAAAGGGTATATTAAATTTGCCTTACCGTTTGTAACGACAAGATCCAGTTATCACACACAAAAATGAATTACACCAGTGTGTTTAGAATGATAAAAAAAATGAATTTTCCATGTCCGTCCGTCTGTCTGTCTGTCTGTCCGTCTGTGACGCGGATTGCGGGCGCACGGATTGAGCTAGAGACTTGAAATTTTACGCAGATTCGTTTTTCGTAAAATGCAAGGCTAAGTTCGTTAATGGGGAAAAATGGACCATTAGGGGGGGTACCCCCCATACGAACGAAAACGTTTTTCGCGAATATCTCAAAAACAGTGCATCTTATCAAAAAAGTGCAAGAACAAAAGTTATTTAGAATATGATTCTACATAAAATTCCCACATATCAAAATCCGATTGGAATAAATTTTAAAAAATCTTATTGGAAAGTTTGACCTGGAATTTTGGTACAACTGTTCGCTGTTCCATTAAATCACCATAAGGGTTTTCAATAATTACCAAATTGGCAATTATAGCTTTTGTTATGTTTAATATTAGGCAGGCTCAAATTTATTTTTGAAATTTATTTTTTTAATAATAAAGAAATCATTAAAATCTTGTCAGTAGATTGTAGGTAAATTTTGAGAAAAAAAAGTTGAAAGTTAGATAAATATAAATATGAATAACAAAAAAAAATTAAAAATGCTATAGCTCTCATTGTGTCATGTTTTCCTTTGATTTACATTTTGATAAAGGTTGACTTCAAACGTGTCGTTCGTGCTATCGCAAATAGCAATATTAGTGTCTGATACTAATTAATCCAATCAGCATAATTAGAAAGTGAAAAATTTAGTAGCTTTCAAGGATTTCCAACAATTTATTCATAAACACTTTTGTCCTTTCATTTGAAAAGAGTAAAAAAAAAATTTAACACGAAATAACTTTTAAGTTGTTTATATCCTTCCACCATTCAAGGAGAGATGCTCATACCACATGGTCGTGACAAATGGTATTTGTCCACATGTCTATACATACGTGTATTTATATGAATGCATGTTGTATGCATACAATGATAACAATTATAGCTGACAAATTATTATCCAGATATCGATTGAACTTTCCATTTTCATTCTTTTTCAGTGGCAGTGTAACCTAGATCCATGAGAATTCAAAGTCCTGAAATTCTAATGACAGTTTCTTGAACGGGGAATGTCGTATGCTAGCCACCGTACCGCGCCCCAACGTTCATAAGATATCATCAACACGGCAAGTCAAAGGCAACATGTAAATATATTCAAACAAGAAATACCAATGGGGCTGGAACTACTCGTAGAATCGGAACTTACTAAGCTGCCAAACCAGAGAAAAATCAATTTCAATTTAGTTTGAATAATTAAAAGAAAATAGGGAAATGGTCGGAAAAATTGTGTAACACGATAAATGTTTTCTCACATGAGGGAAAAAATTGTTGGTCGTGCATTCATTCGCCGTTGTGTGTTTTCTTTTACCAATCAAACGTGTAAATTTATATATCCTAACTCTGTCTCTAGATAGGAAATACATTTCAATTACTTGTACTTGTAATATTGTTGTTACATTGATTATTTAAAGAGTTAAGCCAGATAGGTATCCGAAATAATCCTTTTGGTGTAACCCAATCTTTTTTCTGAGTAAAATATTATTACATTTTTCGTTAAGATTACAAACTGCAAACAATCATTTATTTTTAAAATTTTGGAGCCTTTCTTATTCTTTATTACGCTGTAAGAAGTCTTATTAGCCAAGTATTTGTCATCACTCATGCTTTGTTTAATTGTAGATAGTTCCAAAATTGTCTGGAATACCAGTTTATTATTCATAAAGGAAACTCGACCAGTTCTTAGTCAACAGCTGATTTTAACTTCGTTATATCAGACCTGCAGGTGGCGGGTTAATGTTACTTTTAATAGGATAATGTGAAACTACACTTATACCATCAAGGGATTCCATTCTCGCTTTCCCAGTCTGTCAAAATTTCGTTATCGTGAAGTTATAAATCTTTAACAATTACTCCGAATGAATGAATTGGGAATTTATGTAGAATTGTATTCAAAATTCTTTTTATTACAAAACTTTTTCGATACAACGCACACTTTTCGAGAGCGTCGTAAAAGACTTCATTGGACCACTCAATAAAATTTTGATGCGTTGAAGAGTTATGTAAAATCGAAGTTTAATACTTTTTTATCCATAATTATTTCGATAAACGCATCGTTTTAAAGAAAACTGTTTCATTTATATGAAAGGTATTGGCAAGGGGATGGTGTAACAAACAAATTTGAAGTAAAAGAATTTAAAAAAAAAATTTAAATACATTTGGTAAATTTATATTTACAATCAGACTTATCAGTAACTTTACAAAAAACCATTCAAACCTTTCCACATGATACTGGAACAAATAGAAAAAAATCCATTTTCTAGTTATTACTTTTCTAGATCGGCAAAAAAATTGGAGGCCAGCATTTTAAATTAACCGAAAAAAAGTAATTTTTTAACATACTTTTATAGATTGATTTACTGTAGTACATTTTGCATAAACTTTTTAATAAAATTCTTCCACGGAGTCGATGGACATGAATTGTTTTTCATTATTGGACAAAGTATTCAGGTACCGAAGGATATCAGATTTGTCGGTCTAAAGTTCTGTTTACACTGTAGAGAAAAAAATTATACACGTAGAAAGAGAAAGAAGTATAAACTAAACACCCATGTTTTTCGCTACTATAATGGCCTACACCGTCGTCACAAGAGATATTTTGGACAAAACTTTTCCACCGTAACAATGCCTTTTGGTAGAGAACTCTAGATCTCTGCACGTTCTCTACATTAAATAATCCTTATCTCACCTACAAATGCAGAATTTTTGTTTGGAGGAAAGTAGTAAATCGATAGAAATATATGTGGATCTCTACTGAAATAGTCTTTGCAGTTACTTTACATTTACGAAATTCTTGTATAGATAAACGTCACCTCGTGTAAATATGTTTGGTAAAGGTGTTTTTCACAGCAAAGCAATATTATTTTGTGGGCTCTGTGACACCAGTACAGCGATTATTTCAAAAGAGGTGAGAATTCTTACTTAGGAACACAGAATTCACTTTGCTGTGAAGTAGAAGAAAAATACCTTAATTTTTAACTACAAAAACCTCGTTTCTATTGACAAAATTTGTTTTGTTGAATCTCAACAATTTTTTTTGTTAATTTGACGAAACAATTATTTCAGAAACAAAAATTTGTAAATACAACCATTTTTTTGTTATTTTGACAAATCAGTTTTAATTAAAAGCATTTTTCAGATCAAAAGTCAATATCGTGTATTTTTATTCACATTTATTTTCCGGACACCCTTAAAAACACCCTTTATAACCCATAAACACAAGCTATTTCCCAAGTAACAATTTGAGGTTACATTCCGGTTAAGAAACGTATTTGAAACCATGGTAACAAAACTCAAAAGGTTCACATCTGGTTTCTGTAACCTTTCAGAAACGTTTCAGAAACCTTATTTAGAAGCTGGTTTCAAAATAACCGTTTTTGGCGGGTTTATTCGGAAACCATCTAAAATGTAACCAAAATGTAACCTAAATTGAAGGTTTTTTTGTAACCACGGTTACAAATTGTTTCTTGGGTTATCAATCAAGTACTTTTATAGCGTAGCTTAGCTATTAATAGTGAAAGAAAATATAGTGTGCGGCAAATGAATTGTTATTCTATTTATCTTAGAGGTGTCACCGGGGTAAGAACTAAAATTTTATAAAAAAAAAATTAGAAAATCTATTATATAATTGGCTTGTGTGTCTGTCTGTCCGTTTGTTCGCTTAAAACTCGAGAACTACTGAACCGATTTGGATAAAACTTTCAGGAAAGCTAACAAGAAACATGGGTCAAGGACCATGGGTCAAGGGTCAACCCCTTTTTTCACCAGTTTCTTCAATTTATGTGTATTACCTTGTGATTTTTTGTCTGTTCCTCTATAACTTGAGAAGCACTGAACCGATTAGGATGCAATGTTAATGACTTTATAGTATTCATGTACCATGAAGTCATTAACAACCATTAAAAAAAGGCGTTGGAATTACTGAATGAAACTTTCAGAAATAGTTTGTATTAATGCGATTAAGAAAGCAGAGTTTTGGCATTATTTTCCAACTTTCCCTTTTTCTTGAAACGATATGGTAAAAAAAAGTCGAAAACCCTAGTATACTAATGTTTAATTCGACCCCAGCAAGCCCGGGGTAAGCACTTTTTCAAATTCAAATTTGTGTTGGTGACCATGGCACTGTGTGTGTTATGTACATCACCGCTGCCGCATGAAAAAATTAAAACAAAACAAAACGCACTGTTTTGACAGTGCAATTAAAAATAGAAAAGTGCGAACGCGTTTTTTATCGCAGATAATAGACAAAAATTCAACATAAAGGAGGTAACTAAAAAAATAATGTTCTAAAATAAATAATTAAGTGTTTATTTTTAAATAGTTTAGTTTTTATTTTTTTTTGTGTGCATTTTCTTGAGAAAAAAGTGTTCATTGCTTCTAGTGCAGTACTTATGTAAGTAATCCATGTAAGGAGTTCTGTAAGGCCTTGTTTTCAGTACTTTTATAACGCCTTACAGAATACCTTATAGAACTACTTCTGGAGAAGCGGACGGTGCAATTACATGTATTCACAGACACGAAGTATATAGCTGAATTTTTTCCCGGAGCCCTATCAAAGTTTCATTTCTAGTAAGCATTACTTTCAGGCATTATTTCACTACTCTAAAAAGTACTTCTGTGTTTGCTGGGACTATTGTCAATTTAAAATTCTAGTTTGGTTAATCATACTAATATATAAAAATGAGTTGGTGTCTGTCTGTCTGTCTGTATATTTGTCTGTCTGTCTGTTCCTCTTTCACGCAAAAACGGCTAAACCGATTGACTTGAAATTTGGCATGAGTGTCTCTGGTAGTTCTGGTTTCAACATAGGCATACGGAAAAGTAGCGCGAGGGGTGGGGGGAGTAAGGGGAGGGGGTAAAGTGATTTCGAAACTTAGTTTTTGCGCTATGTTACTCTTTCGCGGGAAAACTACTGAACCGATTGGCCTGAAATTTGGCATAGATGTTCGTCGGGGGTCCAGCCCTAACATAGACCCATTAAAAAGTAGCCCGAGAGGTGAAGGAGTAAAGGGAGGGGGTAAAGTGATCTCGAATCTTAGCTCTTCCTCTATGTTACCCTTTCGCGGATCGGCCTGAAGTTTAGCTCCAACATAGACCATAAAAAAAAAATTGAAAAAACTTAACCCGGCAACGACGGGTATGCAAGCTAGTATGTAAATAAATTATAGAACAATTCGAAATAAAATCACGAACATTTCTTTTCTTTGTTTACAACATCTTTTGAATGCAACTTTTTAAACAATCCGATAGACATTTAAAAGAGGAACAAATCTAACTTATATGCGTCCATAAATTCGATGAATAATCTTTATTTTATTTTTTCTTATATCACATTCATAGAACAAAAGTTTTCGTGAAAAAAATTCATTATATTCTGTCGACAGTTTATAAAAAAAAAAACTTTTCTAATATTAAATTCTCTTTCTGAGTTCTATGACGGCATGAAAATATTGTAGGGGAAAATTTAATAGATCTATAAGAGTGATATTGAACATTAAAAATATTTAAGAAGAATCTATCAAATACCAAAATCCATTAATAGTACGATTCTCAAAATCACTTGATTAAAATGAAAACCAGCATTCATAACTTCTACTGTATAAATATAGAAGATCACGAATGAGTATATTCCATGTTATTTTTATATGATACAAAATATAGTCAAATTAAATGAGCAAAAAAGAAAAATTATATACAGCGAAAATAGAAACTAAAAATTCACATCGGAAACAGATTTCTTTTCTTATGAATAATTCATTTTTTCGTTGCAAAATATTTCAAATCGCTGAAATAGTCACAAAGATTAATCCACGCGTGTTTTCTGCCATTGAGTATGACGATTATGAGCACGAGATTTTTTTTTATTTTGAATAGATGTTCCCTTAGTTGAAGTAGATATGAAAATGGTATTTGTAACTATCACCAAATAATCAACAGATTCCATAAAACCTTTACAAGGGTAAAATTCTTTTATTGAAAATGATTTTTTTAACTTTAGAACACTGAAAATCGTTTCACCTCTTTTAAAATGATCAAAATATTCTCACGCTCACAAAAGATATTTAATTTTTTCTTAGAATATATCGAATAATTTTCACTGTATCGTTAAAATTTAAATTTTTCAATTAATAACCGACATAATATGTACAAAATTTATGTACGATTCCTGACAAAACAACCTTAACAATTACACAAAACAAATCAATTTGGTGTATTATTATTTCCCCGACACTGTTTTGAAATAGGTTTCCGCCGAAAAAAATTTTTTTTTTATATATGTATTTATTATTTTTTATTATAATATAAATTATTTGAATTTAGATTATATACATGTGATAACATTAAGTGTATATTTTAATATATATGTATGTATGGATATATTTGAAGTATATTGTATGTGTGAAAATGTAGATGAATTTTAAATATTTTAGTTTTTAATGATTAATTTTAACACGCGGCGACGAATAACAACTAACTGTGTAACGAGCTGGCGACCAACTGTTGAGAATTTTCCTCGATTCAGAGTCGGCAACTGTGTGTGAAAATGAAAGAAAAACATCTCACATTCCCTTCGTACATAGAGTGGTACTTTTCTGATTCATTTATCAAGGAAAATTTGGAAAAGCGCGAAAAGCTTTCTTCATTGGAAAACCGACTAAGCAGCGCAACAGAAAACAAGAACTAACACAAGAGGAAGCATTCTGTCCATTGAATACTTCGCCAAGGCGAAATCCAACTATGAGTATAATTTTTCGCTCAGGTTTGTTGGTGGCCAAGGATAAAAATCCCGAGGAGGAAGAATGCAGACAAAGAATCAATCAGGCGACACATAAATACAGAAACAATTTTTGTATGTGAAATGAACTTATTCTGTTGGTTTGTTGACGTATTTGTGTAAATTTACCAACAAAGCCAAAAGTGACGAACTAAAAGAAAGGTAAAAATGTTATTCGATAGAAGTTTTCCAAAAGCTTCGGAAACATTTTAGAAATGTGAGGAAAGCTCAAAAATGTGTTTGAATATGATAAGTTAAGGGTTGAGATCTTCATGGCTATGTTAAATGTTGCTAAACATTTCGAATTTATAAAATGGGAGAAATAGAAATGTTTTTTTAAGATATTGTCTCTGGAATTCTAATTTCAGTCTATGAATTCAGGAATTCTAATTTCTCTGGAATTCTAATTTCATAGGGAAAAAGTATGCACATGGGCGAAATCAAAATTTAAGCGACAATATGAAAATCTAACTGTAAATAGGTGTGTGTAAAATATATAAAAGCAAAAATATTTCTCTTCTCAAGTATTTTGTTTAGTAATATTTCAACAATTTTATCTAAGACTATTCGAAAATGTTTTCAAGAGTAATTGTGTTACTTAACCCAAAGCAGGACCTAGCAAAACCGCGTCTGATGAAAGTCTTTGGATTTAAAACTGGAAACCCGATCTTATAGAAGGAATTTTTATGATCTGAAGACTTACGCCGTGTCTTCACTTGGGATTTTTCATCGCAGAGATTTTTGATTGACCAATCAGAGCTCGAGTTGATGACGATATCGCCGTCAACTCGGGCTCTGATTGGTCAATCATAAAATCTCTGCGATGAAAAATCCCAAGTGAAGACATGGTGATAGCTATACGATGGTAAATCTGTAATTGCTCAATCACAGATACTATACTAGAAATATCTTCATTATAAACAAGATTTTATGGGATGAACACTTGTACTACACTTGGAGATATTATACCTCAAACCAATAATTCGAATTCAATAATTCGTTGTATAATAATATCTAGTAAATCGCAAGTAACTACGGTTTAATATTTAGTGGTCGAAAAACGAGGACCAGATAAAATTTTTATTTAGAAAATGTCATTTGTCTGGGAGAGGAGGGATGGAGTGCTCCAATTGGATTTTGATATATTTGGTAAGCGTGGAAACCTATCAAGTGTCGTTACAGTTCACATTTACAGTTTAAAACTGAAATTTCTGGCCATACCAGCCATCCCTTTTAATACACTTTAAGTTAGCTATATGTTTCAAATACTCTAACCTTATTTTGCCCCGTATCCGTTTGATTACACACATACACAGTTCCGGAAAATGCCGGAAAATCCTGTTAGGATAACGACGAGATTCTTTTTCAGAAATATTTCCAGAAAAAATGCATTGCGCCACTTAATTAGCGTAAAGTTTCAATTATAAAAGACTAAGTCCAATATTACACTTGGCTTATTTAAGCCGGCAACTTTTGGGCTTAATAAGCCAATGTGCTTACATTTGTGGCTTAAATAAGCCAATCCTGTTTGCATATGCTACACAAGTTTACATGGGTGTGTGTGGACTCAAACCATTGAAATTGCTGCTGCTCATATACTTCCCAAGATCTTTACCTGCTGACGGTCAGAACGAAAATGATTTCTGCCTACTACTTGTCCCAAACCGGTTCACACGGTTTGCATGTATGCAGATTGTCGATAAGCCATGATTTCGAGTGGAAACTTTTCCCTCCTCAGTCGTTTCTCCCAAAAATCGGCTTAAGCCCGAAAGTTGCCGTGTGTAATATCGCGCTAAAAATGATAAACTAAAAAAGTGCATGAACAAAAAATTGCAAAAAAAATTAACGATAAAAGATAACAAAAAAACTCATAAAAATTGGCGTAAAAACTAAAATTTTAGCGACATTTAGCTGATGTAGGCCAGTAGGGCAAACACTTTCTTTTTTAAAAATGTGTTATTTTATTCTTTTAAAGGCAATTGTTTATGTTTTACGCCTATTTTTTATGATTTTTTTGTTATTTTTTAAAGATGGGATTAAATTCAACATAAAAAATCTGTGTTTCTACCATTGCGGTTACTAAAGTTCTTAATCAATCAGGCCAAGGATTAGCATGTCAAATAAACAATCACATGCATCGATCACTGCAAAAAAAGAGAGTGTTAAAATTTTCAAAATTTCATTAGATACTACATCTCCTTTTTTAAATCATTCATTTAACCTTTTGGAGGCTTCACTTCAGTTTCCCAGTTCCCTAATCTCACATTATATTAGAAAAGACCCTTCTCTCATAAAGGGACGCATCCAGTGTTGTTGTCTTATATTTAACACAGGTAAAAAATTCAAAAGGCAAACAATAATATCATAATCAAAGTGCTATGGGAAAGCTCACACTTATTGTTAAGTGAGAAGTAGCACCCGAGGGAACCGCAAATGTTATTGTTTGGTGGAAAATGAGAAAAAACGGGGCTATCTCTAAATATAATATTGGTATACATTGTTATTTAGGTACTTGAAATGATAAGTAGCAATTTATTCTTCCATCTCCAGCGGTCACTTATTTGAAACAGGGGGAATTTATTGTTCTGAGGGATTTCAGACTTTATGACAAAACAAAAGAAAAATAGTCCAAGCACCAAAAAAAAAATCTTTTGAAACAAAAACTTTAAAAAAATATTTTTTTATTGCAGTTAATTTGAATTTAGAGCTATAAAAATCTGTTAAATCCTAGGCAGATTGAATCAAAAATAAAAACACAATTAATTCCATAATTCATAAACACATTAAATAATTATTAATTTGCTGAGTGAAAAGTCAAAATGTGATTATATAAAAATAGATCTCCGTTAGCTGGCGCATTATGGGATGTTTAATAACATAAATTTCGTGCTTCCAAGTTCAACAAGTAACGTTCGAAGAAACAATTTCGATGAACAATGAAAAAAGCTCAACAAGTGTGTCGAGGAATCAGTCAGAAAATTAAACGGGGGGAATCACATCAGATGAAGGATCGACCGGCTGACAAACGGAACAAAACAACAGTCGGCACAAATCGATTTCCTCTTACCGTTACCCATGCTAAAGTAAGCCAACAAGGTAAATATACAACGAACGTTGATGTGAAGGTTCTGTGTGTAAAGTCCGTAAGCTCCTAAAAAAATGAAAAAAAACCGTTAAATTTTCCCATTTCCCCCGATTTTATTCAATTCGATATTGAGTGGGTTTAAGGAACCTATTCCAGGTCAGGACCGGAACAAAATTAAAATGGGAAGTGGAAAAGTGCACGCTTTTGGGTAGAATAGGTGGAATATGGTCTTATAGAATAAGAGGCTTTAGTGCATATATAGTGAGGAAGAATTCAGGGGTTGAGACTAGAGATTAAAACCAAGTCAAGATGGATTCGAGCGGGTAACTGATATACCAGACGAAATTACGTTAAAACTGGAAGTGATCCGTTAACCTGAAAAGCTTTACATTACGTGCCTACCAACGTCTGTCCTGTCTGTGCTTTGTATCCTATATAAAGACGGTGATTTCCGAAAAGCTGCCAGAGAGAGAGAGACAACGGTCGTTAAGTTGAGCTAAAGAGCGCTGCGTTAATACGAAATTTTCCTCGTTTTTTATATTCTCTGGTTACCGTTCCGTATGCCCGCTATTTGCTTATTTTCCAAGATTTTTTTCGGTCCTGTCTCATGTGCTAAAAGGCGTAATGTTTCAGTACTTTATATGCTTTTTGTTTTATTCAAGTATATTGCCGTTGTCTTGGCTTGTACCTGGCTGGTGTTTGGGAAACAAAACGATCAGTATTCGAAGTAAGTCACGGTAATCCTGCCGAAGTGACGTTCACAATTCTGTATTTATGGCATCTATCCTTTTGTTGGATAATTTAATTTTCTACTTCACTTGATTCTATCGTCGTTATCAAGATAAACAAGCATTATGAATAAATGAGCAGATTCATGCTGAATACGAGCAAGCATTTTCAATTCCTTGCCCACCATTGAAAAGGAAAACAAACATTTTTGGCTTTTATTCAAACACAAAAAATTTAATTTTATTAACTCAATAGAATCGAATCGATAGAAAAGAAAAACATGAGAAAGCAAATGCCATTACAATATGCGTATTTGATTTACGCAATCCTTTTAGATATTCTACAGGGACTTAGTGACAGGATATCCACAACTTTAAAGCGTTAGGTTATTGCATTGCCTAAGGAAAGTTGCAAAGTGAGTGCGATAACTATGCGATGCACTGTACGATGCTGAACGACGTAAACGATGCAGTAGAATCGCCGTATACATCGTTAGTCACTTGAGGTTTTTTTAGCACATTACACTTCGTTTTTAGTTAAATTAGTCATAACAAGGTGGCACAGTGAATGAATCGAAATTTTATTGAAAAACATAACAAAAGCTATAATTGCCAATCTGACAATTATTGAAAACCCGTATGGTGATTTAATTGAACGGCAAACAGTTGTATCAAAATTCCACTTTGAAGTCAAACTTTCCAATAAGATTTTTTTAAAACTTGTTCCAATTGGATTTTGATGTATGGAACTTTAATGTAGAATCATGTCCTAAACAATTTTTGTTCTTGCACTTTTTTGATAAGATGCACCGTTTTTGAGATATTCGCAAAAAACGTTTTTATTCGTATGGGGGGTACCCCCCCCCTAATGGTCCATTTTTCCCCATTAACGAACTTAGCCTCGCATTTTACGAAAAACGAACCTGTGCAAAATTTCAAGCCTGTAGCTCAATCCGTGCGCCCGCAATCCGCGCCACAGACAGACAGACGGACAGACGGACAGACAGACGGACAGACGGACAGACAGACGGACGGACATGCTAAATTCAACTTTTTTCATCATTCTAAACACACTGGTGTAATTCATTTTTTTGTGCGATGACGGGATCTTGGCGTTACAAACGGTAAGGCAAAGTTAATATACCCTTTGGTTTCACCATACGGGTATAATGATTGAAGCTTTTGTGGTTTTGAGAAATATTATCAGATAACGAAAGTCTGTTTCTCAAGTATTAACTAATGTGGAAATGAACTGTAAAACAAGCGTTTATCATTCATGTCGGAGATATTTTCGATTAGAAATGAATTAAACGCACTTTCAAATCATAGAAAATGAAACGTTTTTAAGTTCTCTGGTGTCAACGGTCGTTTATATCGGATACCGCACTATATGTACGCAATCGCATTGTAAAACGCATCATAATATCCCCGTCGCACCCACTTGGTTTTGCAGCCTAAAACGCTTCCCCTAATACTAAAGAAACTCACATTAAAGTTTAATACGAAACAGTTCAGAAGTCCTCAAGTTAAATGCGATCAGACATTTGTACACACAAAGTTATTATGAGGTTACAATCATTCTTATGTTGAAATGTCTACTATAAAAAAGATTTCGTCTTTCATTGTACTTTTTTATATGGAGTAATGAAAATTTGAAATAATGTATGATGAAAACGCAAATGTTGCTGTACATTCGTATTAAAACATTATAAAGTGTTGCCTTTTTCTAGAAAAATTGGTAAAAAAATATTTCCTTACGAGAAGAGTCGGTGCGACCAATTTTGTATAAAATAATGCAACGTCAATTTGATAGCATTTGCATTGAGTCGAGCTCTGCCATTTTGTTTCTAGTTAGGACTACATTCAACAACCATTTATAGGGTATCCGTTTTGCTACCGTTCCAATATTTAAATATTAAACCAATGGGAATTTAGAGTTGTCGCTTTATTTAAATTTTTGTAAGTTTAAATAAATTATTGTTCCGTAATGAAAATTCTATGTTTTTTTAATAGCACAATTCAAACTGCTGCACAAATTTTTTATTAATATGAGTTTTTCATTTAGCTGCTATCTCTTTCAATTTCCTTTATACATATATATCATTTTGTGAGAACACAGTTAAGTTAAACAACAGGTGCCTGGAAATTTATTGGAAAATGGAAAGAATCAAATTCAAGCTTTGATGACCTTCAGTTTGATTGTTATGATATACCCATGTGAAGTCCATCATATCCATATCGGTAAAGAATACACAAAAATCGAATGTTCATAATCCTGTATTGATAGCTTTTCGCAAAAAATGAGGACCATAGTGAAGGCAATGCGGTTACTCGTAATATAGTGAAAAGAAAATCGCTTTCCTTTATAAATCGCTGAATCGCAAAACGGAATTTCATTAATGGAATTTATTATCATAAAGCCCAAAATGTGAGGACAAAGCTATATACTATAGAATTCAAAAAGAATATACTATATAATTCATGTTTCCGCAATATGTTTATAACATCGAAAATCTAATACAAATAAAATATAAATATCAATAGATCGATTTTACCCGTTTTTCATTTTTATGATTTAGAAAGATTTGAATTTTTACATCAATTAGTTTTTCAGGTTTCAAGTTATATGGAATTTCATTAAAATATCTGATTTTTGATCAAATAGATGGTTAAATTATATAAGAATCGTATCATCTTATCGCTAGGTGGATTGAGATTAAAACTATTTTTCAATTTTTCTTATCTGAACCTTAAAAAACACTTCTTTCTATCTATTTGTCTGTCCGTGAATAGCATAACTTTCGAAAGGATTGAGCTAGAGAATTGAAATTTTATACAGTTGCATTTCTTGTAAATGGCAAGGCTAAGTTCGTGAAGGGGCAAAATTAGATCATTCCTTCCCCCTCCCCCATTCCAACGAAACAGTTTTTTGCAATTTCCTCGAAAACGGTGAGTCGTATGGAAAAATTTAAACATGTGAAGAGGGTTTAGAATATGATTTTACATGACTTATCTATACATCAAAATCCGGATGGACCACTCCTTCCCCCTCTCCCATAAAAATGAACTTTTTTCATAAAAATTTTGTCTACCCAATGTAGAGTACTTGATGATTGCCCCTGGCAGTTGTAGCTTTGCTAATATTTTATGGAAGCAATTTACCGAGTTAACCGTGTTATGAAACAAAGACTAACCCATCCACTCACGATTAAGTCTCTTTTATGTCTCATTTGTTTTACCAAAATGTGTAGTAAATTTATTATGAAAGACGCACAGATTAAGAAAAAAACCTAAACCACAATTATGCGTGCGTGCGTGCGGCATTCTTTTGTTCTGGCATCGAGTAGTTGTCACCGCGTCTAAAAGTAGAGACTGAGCCTACTCTACGCGACACGGACGCGGCAAAGCGTCTGAGCAACGCGCAATTATACATTTACTCATATAAATGCGTAGTTTTTACTTTCACCACGTGGGTGCCGAACGCACGCATAAAGGTAGAACCTGAATCGTACGTCGATGCGTCCGTCATGCGTCCGTCACGTTGACAGTTCGAGTAAAATCAACGGGCTGCTATGAGTACTCCCCTAATAATACGTTTTCCGATGCGACAACCGCATAGAGTAGGTCGACTTTCTACTTTTACATGCGGCAACGCACGGAAATGTCATTTCCCAAAAAAGTTTGTTTACGATTTAAGCAATTTAAGTATGCAACAAATTGAAAGTAATTGTTTCGACGATAAACTAATAGAAGAAGTGCAAAATAATGAATTAACTCCAGATTCGTTGCCGTACCCAACTGTCACCGCATCGAACTGTCAACCGGACGGACGCATCGACGTACGATTCAGGTTCTAGCTTAATTGTGGTTTAGGCCTTAAGGAAATTTCTGCAATGTTAAATTCAAACACCTGGAAACAAATGCCAAGTACTTGATACGCCGTAAAAATTAATAATTTTCTTATATATGTCATCAAAAATTGACAGCTAAAACCTTATTAACACGATAGGGAAATACATATTTTAGAGGGTGTAATTAGTGTTTTTACTAGAAAGGAAGAAGAGCTATGTATACATTCTGTGCTTCCCTTTGAATATGTCGTTTTTCCGATTTGACCTTGTCGTGTCGGTCGTTAAAAGTTTTCTTATTTTTCATTTAATCATTTATACCCACTATGCTGAAGTTTGTATAAATTACATTTAGTTTTCTCACTAATGCAAGTATAGTTATATTGATATTCTCATTGTAATCGCTCAAAAGGGCCTGTCCATAAAAAACGTCACACATTTAGAAGATTGACGATCTGATGTTGTGTAATGGCCACATTAAATCCCATAAAGAATATCGCAAAAAGTTTCACGAGATGAGGGGGGTCCGAAAATGCCAAAATTAGCATGACGTAATTTATGTTCAGCCCCTAATGCGGCGGTCACACGACGCTGTTTTGCCAGCGCTAGTGGCTGTTTGGCTGTTAGCAGCCGTTTCAGCAGCACCGTGTGAACCCTAGTGCGTTGCTACTACGAGCACCAGCGTTATGATTTTAGCAGCGCTAGTGAAGTAGAGACCGTTCTACTTTGCCAGCGCTACTAGGGATCACGTGATCCTGTCATATGGTTTCTGAGCTGTCAAAAGTCTGATAAGTGGTAAAGTTTGTTTATTGTAGGTTGTTATTTTACGTTTATTTATTTAAATTTATGTGTTACGTTTATTATTAAAAAAATCTCCCAGATTCAAATGTCAGACCCCCGTTTTGTTACTTGCCAGCGCTACTAAAGTATAAATAGTGTGAACCCTCTCAGTACGCTGGCTGCTGTTGCTGTTGGTTAGTAGCGCTGGTAAGTAGCAACAGCAGCCAGCGGCTGGTAAAACAGCGTCGTTTGATAAGATCAAAAAAATTACAAGCAGCAAATTCAATACAGAATTTCTTTTTAGAGATCGTAATTCACAATAATTTGCCACACATAATCGAAATAAAACAAAAAGATTGAATCATAATTGTAGTAAAACCCTTTCTGCACAAGTATGTATTTAATGAAAGCAAAGTGAGGAACCTGATGCGTAAATATGAGCCTTTTTCCATTTAAATGCCAGTCGTATGTGATAGAAAACCCATAGGCTAGAATAATATTTTTCGTAGCCGCTGAAATGAAAAATTGCATCCCATTTAGACACTATAAGAACTGGCCGCATTTGTCGGTTAATATTGTTGTTGGTCACGTATGTTTAATGATAGCATTCTAACGATATTTTGTGTTTTTTTTTCTTCCGAATATGAATGTGTTTTGGTATGGATTCGATTGTGGCAAAAGTATTATATAGATATATAATAGTTTACATATATATTTCGACCTTACCCTATAGTAAACATGCAACATACAACACCCACTTGAAAACATAAATAGCAAAGGAAAAATTGTAAGTTTTGATAGGATCACGGGAATATATTGATTTTTAGCAGAAATATGTTTTCATAGTTTTGATAATAAAGCTATGATTTTTCAATTTTAACCCAAAAGTTTGTTTTTTTAGAAAAACAAATTATAGTTTGAATTCCTTATTTTCAGAAAATCGACTTATTCACTTGCCTATTATTTTATGTACGAAAGTTGATCATAAACACTTAGTGAAATGGTTGGCTGTTTATTAGAAAATGAAAAAATTTAAGGACTGAATTGTAATAAGATATTTAAAATAAAATTCATTATTATTAATTCGATAAAAGTTACTTAATGATTTTGAAATTAATTTTAAATATTATTATTATTCAATTTAAAGTCCATGCTCATTAAAAGTCCATCTTGAAAATACGCCAATGTTTTAAATAAACATAAATAAAGTTTATAATGTTCTAAGGGAAAATAATTAAACTCCCAGATCATACTCAAGTGTCGTGCCGTCGATAGGTTTCAATGGGATCCCGCAATGGGAGTAACTTTACTTTGCTTTTTTCTTTTAGGTTTTCGTGAGTGTTTTTTTTTCGCCTGTTGGTAAATAAAGCAAAAAATAAGCACCGGAACAGGTGGATCCATTGATGCCTTTTAAAATTAATTTTTCTTTTGGTTTCTACAGCGTACGAATTTAATTCATTTCTAATTTTGATTTTCACCTTTCAATCTTACGTCAAAAATCCTATGGTAGCAGAACGAAAGGCAGCCGTAATTTGCGTTTTGCTTTTTTTGAGCAAAAATAATGTATTTTCCAAAAGTCAAATCAAGTCAAGACGCAGACCATTCACTAATGGAAAAATAAACAAACAGCGGCCAATAGCATGAAAATTTTCCTCTTTTTCCATTTCCCTTTCGACCCGATTTCAGTATTTCCCAGGCACTGCTGCGGCAAATGCGTTTGAATGATAAATATAGATTTATAGATATATACAGATCTTTGCCCCATCCAAGGATTATTTTTGCTCCTTTTGTTTTCCCCATTTAAATCACAATTGAAATCACAAAAATTGGTCCGTTTGCCATTGCGAAAGTACTTAAAATCAGTTTCCATCCACTCCCCGGACGATTTAGAAATTCCTGTCGTCCTTGCGGCCAAAATGAATTTTATAACTTTAATTGCTTTCGCAGCAGAAGTCATTACCATTCGTATCACATACAGTGAGCTAAACATCAAATGTCATGAAAAATATTCCTTTCTTAAGAAAACTTTGAACAGATTTAATTAAGTTCCATGAAATTATGCGCAACAGAGTAAAATGGATCCCCTCTTACACATTACCTCATCTAAACTAACCCACATTTACTAATTATGCATAAGTTTTTATTAAACTTTTTAAATTCTTTGATTTTCATGCATATTAAGCACCTGTCCAATACATGTCATCCATACCGATACAACGAAAGATTTAATATCGTCTGATAGTTTTTTTTTTGTACAGCGAATCATGGTACATTTACAGCAGATACGTCTACAGACGAAATGAATTGGTAAGAACGAATTTTAATAACTTTTGAATCTTGCGACTCAGCATAACTCTCCTGTTGAATTGTATTTTTCAAAACATCCATGAAAGATTGCTATGTTAAGCAACAGACAGATTAAAAAAAATATGAAAAAAATATGTATACCTTTATAATATTGTATACAATAACGGTCGTCAAGTCCTGATGGTGAGCGAAGAAGTTATATTATTATATTCTCTTAAATCTTTTTCACAAACACACAATGGCGATGGGATATTTTCTTGTGGCAGATTGTCTACCGCCATCTTCTCCTTCCCCACAGATACACTCGACTACGTTAGCACAAATGTTACCCAAAATGTAGGTGGATGATCGATAGATTAATGTTTTATCGAGTAGTGGACTGTATTTTTTACTATGATCGGCGATGAATAAAACATAGCGTTCGAATTATATTTTATTTATTATACGTCTTGCTGGCTCGAATGTTCGATGAATACTAAAAATTGTTAGAGTGAGAGAGCACGGTTTAACATACCGGCCCCCTGGAAAGGCTCAAACTTTCAATTAGAAAAGTAACATTTTTTGTTTGTTTGTACAACTTAACTGTAAATATAAGTAATGGAATAACAATAATTCTTAGTTATATGTAGCTATTCTATAGTCTACTAGAAATTCTCAATTTTCCTTATTTAACGTCATATATAACCGGAATTAATTTTTTTTTTTTTTTATTTTAATTGAATTAAGATGAATTTAAAGGTAGTTTTGAAATTTTTGAAATAGCACGCTTAATCGTGCCTGATTTAGTACGGATTAATGCTACTCGAGCCTTAAGGTCTGGTCCCTTGACAACCTCGAGAACGACTCCCATCACCCATTTAGTTGATGGTAACTTGTCGTCTGCTATGAGAACGACATCATTTACTTCTAGATTCGGTTTTTCGTCTTGCCACTTTTGACGCTGTTGGAGTGAATGGATATATTCGATCGAGAACCTCTTCCAAAAGTGTTCTGTCATTTGACTGATTTTTTGCCAATTCGACAATCGGTTTTGGGGAATCTCAATCAGAGATGGTTCCGCCGGGGCGACTATTGGACCACCAGTCAAAAAGTGTCCTGGGGTCAGTGGCGATGGGTCGTTGGGATCGATGGATAATGGCGAAAGGGGTCTGGAATTCAATATTCCTTCCACCTGGACAATGAGAGTGTGCAATTCTTCGTAGGACAGACAGACATTGGACGCGACACGTTTTAAGTGATGCTTGAGAGACTTTACTGAGCTCTCCCACAGTCCTCCAAAATTAGGAGCTCGAGGGGGAATGAACCTCCATACAATTTCTTGTACCGTGCAAAATTGTTGAATTTCCTTGAACTCGCTCTGTTCATTGAAAAGTCTGTACCATTCCCGAAGTTCGTTACGCGCGCCCACAAAATTGGTGGCGTTGTCTGACCAAATCTGATAAGGTTTACCGCGCCGAAAGATAAACCGTTTTAGACACGCGATAAAACACTCGGTCGACAAGGCGGACAAAATTTCCAGGTGAATTCCCTTGGTCACAAAGCAAACAAATGTTGCCACATAGACCTTGGTGCCTGGGGACTTTCGTTGTCCCTTGTTTTTTACCAAAAATGGACCACAAAGGTCCACGCCCGTATTAGTAAACGGTCGAGAGGGCGTGACCCTTTCAGCGGGAAGATTACCCATGATTTGCTGTGTAACTTGCGGTTTTGCTTTAAAGCAACAAATGCATGTACGAACACATTGGCGAGCTGTGCCCTTTGCATTAATGGGCCAAAATCTTTGTCGTACCAATGCGACTAACAATTGTGGTCCAGCATGTAGATGCTGTCGGTGATAGTGTCGAAACACTAGAGTCGTAAAATGTGAATGGGCAGGGAGCAGAATTTGATGTTTTACGTCATATTCAAGATCCGAATTCTGCAGTCTGCCTCCTACGCGTAGTACTTCGCGAGAGTCGATGAATGGCTTCAGTGATATAATTGGACTATTACGCGAAAGTTGTCTATTTAATCTCAGGTCCTTTATTTCGTTCGTAAAGGCCTTATTTTGCACAAACTTTACAATAGTCATCAAAGAGGCGTTTAACTCGGCGATAGATAATTCTCCCTTGATACGGGACTCGAGAGGTCTAGATGCATTTTTATAAAATCTCAGACAGTATGCGATAGATCGTAATAATCGATCGTATGAACTAAATCGTTCAATAAACTGAAACTCCTTTTCTTTAGAGTCTTGATTGGTTGTGACGAGAGAAATGTCTTCAATTTTCAATTCAAAATGATTGTCATCCGTGGGTCTCACAACAAAATTGCAGATGTTTGTCTCGAAATGCAACTGATTCGCACTCAAAAACTGCGGACCGTTCCACCATATTTCAAGATCACGAAGTTCTGATGGCATGATTCCGCGAGAAATGTAATCTGCGGGATTTTCTGTAGTACTAACATGGTTCCATGCAAAATTGATAGTGCTTTCTTGGATTTCATTGACCCTATTGGCCACGAACGTTTTCAATCTGTGCGGTGGCGTTTGAATCCAAGCCAACGCGATGGTGGAGTCTGACCAAAGATAAACGTCATCAAAGTCAATGTCGATAGTTTTTAATACGGATGACACCAGTCGCGACAGTAATAGGGCTGCGCACAGTTCTAGGCGGGGTATCGATATTACCTTTATCGGTGCCACACGAGTTTTACTGCAAAGTAATTTTACAGCACACATTGAATTGTGGTCAATGCTACGCACGTACAGACATGCCCCATAACCCTTTTCAGACGCATCTGAAAACCCATGTAATTGGATAGTTTTGGGGTTATCGATTAGAATCCGTCGATCGAGTTTAATGTTTTGAACCTCGAAAAGCTCACAGCGATAGGCGTTCCATTGATCACTCAATTCTATAGGAATTGGATCGTCCCAATGCAAATGGGATTTCCATAAGTTTTGTACGAAGATTTTCGCTGTAATAATTGTCGGGGCTAGAAGTCCAAGCGGATCGTATAATTTAGCAATACCCGAGAGAATTAGTCTCTTCGAAACGTAATCATTCCCTTCAATGGATGGAACTTTAAATTTGAAGACATCGGCCTTCGGCAGCCAAATGAGGCCCAAGGTTTTCAAGCATTCGTCCGAGCTTGATTCGTCCGATGTCAAGACTTCCCTGTCTTCCAAAGGAATGTCCTTTAGAACACGCATGTCGTTCGAACTCCATTTGTGAAGCTTAAAACAACCACGCCACAGAAGCGTCTTTAATTGATGTGTGTTTGCGATAGTTTCGTTTAGGTCGTCTGATCCAGAGAGAACATCATCAACGTAAAAGTCCCTCTGAACAATAGCTGCGGCTTTTGGAAAATGTTTGCCTTCATCTGTAGCTAGTTGAGACAGACAGCGAGTAGCAAGATACGGAGCAGGTTTTGTCCCAAAAGTCACCGTGGTAAGTTCGTATGTCTGCAAAGGATCGTTACTGGTTTCACGCCAGACAACTCGTTGCAAAGGCGTCTGCCTCGATTCGATTTTTATTTGTCTGTACATCTGGTTAACATCGCTCGTAAAGGCAAACTTATGCTTGCGAAATCGTATTATTATCTCGAAACAGGATTGTTGAATTGTGGGACCCGTACAAGTAATATCATTGAGCGAAACGCCTGTTGAGCTTTTCGCGCTCGCATTGAAAACAACCCTGAGCTTTGTTGTTGAACTCGTAGGTTTAATTACCGCGTGGTGGGGTAAATAGAACGAAGGTGGTTGTGATACGTTAGGGTCTTCGTTGATTGGTTTCATATGACCCTTTGTAATGTAATCCTGAATGACATCACAATATTGTTTTTTAAATGAAGGATCCCGGTCGAATCGTCGATTCAAGCTAAGAAAACAATTCACAGCCTGTTGCTTGGATTCTCCCAGATCCCCTACATTTTGTTTAAGAGGGAGCGACACTGTGTAGCGTCCCTGGTCATTCCGTGATACGGTTTTTCGAAAGTGGTCCTCACAAAATGTCTCTTCCTGCGAAAGGAACCTTTTGTCTGGTATGTGTTCGATGTCGAAAAGATTCTTTAATGATTGTTGAAGTTCCTCATCTTTGTCCTTCACTCTTTCTGTAGATAGAGAAAAACTCGCATGAGTATCTTCCGTCAACGATCCAACACATAACCAGCCAAATACTGTCTTTTGGAAATGTGGTTGATTGTTTTTTAATACAATTTTTCCTGACTGGAAAAGGTCGAAGAACTTCTCTCCCCCTATGAGCATGTCTACGGGTCTAGAGATATTAAAGCATGGATCCGCAAGGATTATATTTCGAGGAATGTTCCACTTTGAAATATTGAAACTTGATTGTGGAAGGGTCTCAGAAATGGTCTCAACAATGTTACAAACCAAATCTGTTTGGAATATTGATGTTTTCGACTTAATGTGAACACACATGGTCTCCGAAATTCGCGTTTGGGTGTTATTAATACCGATGCTTGACGACGGCTGATTTTGTCGAATAAGCCTTATTTGCGAAGCGAAACGATCAGTTATATAGTTGGATGTGCTCGCATTGTCGAGTAAAGCGCGACATTCTTGGTATTTTCCGCGATTGTCACGAACGAAAATGATTGCCGTCGAAAGTATGACTTGTTTGATTTTGGCTTTGTCATGTGAATGAAAATTTTGTGTATCTCTGCTAGGTGTTTCTGTTGAAGAAGACACACTGGGCAGAGCCGTTGAAGGTTGTGCCGACAACGCTGATGATTGATTGTGATTTAGATGATGCAACAACGTATGGTGTTTATTATTGCATATCTTACAAGAACGAGAAGTGCAACCCTTTGAACCATGTTCATTACTTCTCAAACAATTAATGCAAAGATTGGCCTGCTTTACTTTGACGAATCTGCCATGAGTATCCATTTGCAAAAACTTCGGGCACATGTAAAGCCAATGGTGTTGGTTTGGACAAAGCAAACACAATCCAGGTTGCATATTGGGTGCATTGAAATGTTTTATACGACTAGGTTCTGATTTGTTTACAGTATTGTTGGACACAAATGTCGAAGTAGGAATGCTGTTTGCAGACCTGTTTTTGGAACCAGAAAATGATTTGGAATTGGATAAATGATGCTGAACATTAGAAGATTGTTTGGTTTCTACAATAGCGCGTTGAAGAATTCGACACTGGCGTTTTAAAAATTCCACAAATTGCTCCCAAGTAGGTACTGTATTGTTAGGAATATCCTTTTCCCATTCCATTCTTAACCGGGTAGTAAGTTTATTAAGAACGATATTGACAAGCAACACTTCCGAAAGCTTGTCAACCAAATAACCGATAGCCGAAAGTGATGTGACATGAGAATGACACGAATTTACAAGATCGATCAATTCTTGATAACTGTCTTTTGAAACACGAGGAAGATCCAAAATACCCTTTACATGGACATCAATCATTGAACGTCTGTCATCATTATCGTCACATAACTTTTTCCAGGCATTGTGATAACCTTCGGACGTATATGCAACGAATCCAATAGAAGCCTTTGCTTTTCCCTTCAATTTGCCTAGCAAATATGTGAGTTTAAGCGTATCTGGGATGTTTGAATTCTCATGGATCAGTGTTTTGAATGCTTCCCGGAATTCAAGCCAACTTGTACGTGTGCCATCGTAGTCTGGGATTTTTGGTTCTGGCAATTTAGGAATGAAAGGGATCGAAACATGGTTAGAATTTGTCTGAACTGGATTGGAACCAGCGGACACCCTCAACAAATCCTTCAATTTTGCGAAAAGTGAATACCACTCTTCCGAAAACTCCCCACAATTGCCCGAAAATTCATCGAAGCAAGAATCTCCCTGAACGCACGCAAGATCGTCAATCAACTCACTCCATCTCCTCTCAATCTCATCAAATGTGGATAAACGAACTTGAAGATCACAAACCGGAATATCCGAGTCGTTCGGGAATCTGCCAAGGAATGATTTAATATGACCAATTTTTATTTTCAAGGCATTGAGCTTTTTAGTCAGACTGCTTAATTTAATGTCATTTTCACTCAATGTCTCCAAAACACCATTTTCCCGATCTGTATCATCTTTATTTTGCCGTTTTCCCTGGCGAGGCATTGCAAAGCGAAATTACCGAATTTATTTATTACAAGAATGAAATGAGAATTTCTTTACATAAAATTTTATACCTGACTGTACTATCAAGTTTTGTTTGTTAATGTTCCTGGAATGTTGAAACGGTTGAGACTGAAGCGGCGATGGTGCTGTCGCTTTCTTACTCGTGTGATGTTGAGTAATTCCCCTGATGATGCGGTGAAACAAAAAACAAATGAAGCGAATGATGTCGAAACGAAAGATGTGACGTTCGATAGTTGTTTCGTTTTGCTCGCACTATGTTGAGCACGTTGAAACCAACACAACCAAATGAATCGGATGTGAAACGAAAGATGTGATGTTCGATAGTTGTTTCGTTTTGCTCGCACTATGTTGAGCACGTTGAAACCAACAAAACCAAATGAAGCGATATGAAACGAAAGATGTGATGTTCGATAGTTGTTTCGTTTTGCTCACACTATGTTGAGCACGTTGAAACCAACACAACCAAAGGAAGCGGATGTGAAACGAAAGATGTAATGTTCGATAGTTGTTTCGTTTTGCTCACACTATGTTGAGCACGTTGAAACCAGCAAAACCAATATGGCGTCGAAAATTGTAAATCGCCAGAATTTGCAGCGATGATGATGAATAAAGTTTCCGAATATCAACTCGATGGCGAAAGTGATGATTATTCAGCTTCGAGACGAAAATTTCAGGATCCAGCGACGAAACGAAAGATGCTGGACGAAACGAAAGATGGTTGAAAGCCGCAAATCCCACGATGTGCCACAAAAATGCCAATAACCGATCACAAAACGAAAATGCGAATATTCGGCTCGTTTGGACCAAATGGATGATCGATAGATTAATGTTTTATCGAGTAGTGGACTGTATTTTTTACTATGATCGGCGATGAATAAAACATAGCGTTCGAATTATATTTTATTTATTATACGTCTTGCTGGCTCGAATGTTCGATGAATACTAAAAATTGTTAGAGTGAGAGAGCACGGTTTAACAGTAGGAAATTGGTAGCAAAAGGAACACCGAATAAAAACATACAACCGCATATAAATAAATTATTAAATTCATAAGAAAACGAGAAGAACTCCAGTTTTAACGGGTTCTGTAAATTACGTTCTACATATTTGAAAAGGACTGTATCTCCACTCTTTCCGAATTTTTATCCGTCTTCTCACCCATCGTGCAAGAGGACTGACGTATGAGAAATGTATAAAAAGTTAACTGAAAGGAAAAGCAAGAGAATGAATCACTTCCAAAAACGTAATGGAGCCACCACGCCAATGAGAATCCTTAGCGTGGCCATCATTGCCGTTTTTCTACGTAATATAAACCTCATTTTTCGGTATGGAGTTGTTCTGTTAACTGGGAAAAACTATAGTTAGCGGGAGATGACAAACAGAAAAGACCCATTGGAAAAATTGCTTTTAAGAGTTGAAAAAGAAAATTTTCCGTTAAAAGAAAATTTTCCGCTAAAAGAAAATTTTCCGCTAAAAGAAAATTTTCCGCTAAAAGAAAATTTTCCGCTATACATTTATGTTTTATAAAAGAAAAATACGTGTTTTACAAAGATAATAAGAATCTTTGTTGCATTTACTAACAGGAAATTTTGTAATCGATTTAAAGGGATCGTTTACACCTGACACTTTATTCCGCGAAACCAGGGCACCAATCATGTATTCCGACGCGTCTCTGACTTTCGACTTCGACGCAGCTTTCAACTCTTGACTTCGCCATATCTGCAGCTTGAAATTTTGCGTAATCGTCACTATGAATCGAAACGTGATTCTGACTGTCATTCTAGGAAATTTGAAGCTGCTGATATGGCGAAGTCAAGAGTTAAAAGCTGCGTCGAAGTCGAAAGACAGAGATGCGTCGGAATACATGATTGGTGCCCAGTCCCACTTTGGAATGTGGCGCCATTAGATAGATAGATTTTAATAATTTTCTTGGTACGTTTAACCAATAATTGAAAATTTTGGTAAATCCGTACAAAAATAAGTTAACCAAGACGTTTTGGTTAAATTTATCAACGTTTTTCCGTTTTGCAATAACAATCGGAAATATTGAAAAAAAAAATTTATACAATATTTTATTTTATTACTTATATTCTTGATGTTTATTGCTGTGTTAAAAATGAAGTAAGTTTATTTACAGTATTGTGGAACTTAAAATTTCGTTAGTTTAGAAACAACTTTTTTATTCCATTTAGATGCACCAAAAGTTTAATACAAAAAATCCTTTCTTAATAGTATAGAGTATATTTAGGTCATATTATAGAGAAACCGTCTAGGCAAAATATTTCAAAAGACTTTATGAAATTTCTTACGATTCCGGAGACAAAATCCCAAAATACTCAAGGTTTATTGCGAACTTAAGAAAATATATTAATTTTTATTATTACAGTCTTATGATAAATACTTACACAGTCATATGATAAACAAAACACTTCCAGCCGGTTGGTCGCTCTAAAAAATTATATACTTGTCCCTGGAACGTAGCTCGTCCCGTATGATAGCGTCTTTGTGCTTTAACGAAACTCCTGGTCGCTTCACTGAAATGATTTGGGCCTCGTTCCGCTGGAAGAATGATTGCTAAAAATCAAGTAAAATGAGAAGAAGGAACGTAAGAAAGTATCCATAATTTTGTATCTCTCGTTATGTTTTTTGCTGAAGTTAAGTCAATTACGGTAAACATGGGACAAATTAAGTGAACGTAATTAGGGAGCATAATGTTCGACGGGGGAAATTTATAAAGCTAATGAAATTCACTTACCACCTGGTATCGGACTAATGCCACCTCCTGTTGAGGCATTTTCACCTGTAACGCTGAGTTTTGTTGCTGCTAGCGGGGATGCGGTTAGTTGCTTTCGAATTGGGGCTGATAGAGCAGCTGGGCCAGCCGCCAGTCCGCCCATTTCTACAATTGTTGCGGTTGCACTTGGCGATAGGAACTTTTCAGTGTTGTTAGCGATTATCGCTGAACATTGATTACCTAACAATGTCTCAGACTCATCCAGAATCATCATTTCGGGAATTTCTCCCGGACTCCGAGGCAAATATGAGATTTTCGGTGGTTGTTTCCATTCTGTACTAATTCGATGTTTTGCCATTTCGTTAGGTGTACGTTTTTAAAAGTTCTTCGTCTAAACAATGAGCAACAAGTCCCAATCATTGGCAATTTTATAGGTTTTTTTTTCTCATTAAGCATGTAAATTACCTCAAAGGCGCTATCTTTGTTTCAGTTTCATAAACATATTGTATTTTGTTGTGCTGTAAGGAGAGAATTGTACAAAATCTGATTATAAAAACACTAGATTTAGAAAAAAAAACGTAAGAAAAGCTACAACTGCCAGTGGTCAATTGTTAAATACTCCATATGAGGACAGATAAAAATTTTATGAAAGAAATCCATTTATATAGGAGAGGGGGTAAGGATTCGTCCGATTGTATTTTGATGTATGGATAAGTTAGATTTATAAATTTTTCAATACGACTCACCCTTTTCGAAGAAATTATAAAAAACTGTTCCGTTTGTATGGGGGAGGGGAAAAATAATGGTCCGATTTTGCCCGTTCAAGGACATAGCTTTGCATTTACGAGGAACGAAACTATAAAAAATTTCATGGTGTTTTGTGTCCGACGATTGGTTTGATGCGTTACAAACGGTATACTAAATTTAATATACTCCTATATAGAGTATAAAAATTGATTTTTTAGAAAATCAGAATTATTGTTTACGTAAATCTTAGTTTCCTTTGGGATATTTCCACTTTTGAATTCATTTAGTAACAAACGTCCATCTCTCATAGGAAAAGTCGGTGACAGTTTATTAATGTGGATCATAAAAAGGTGCGATAAAACAACTTTAGACCTGGATTTCATTTGTCACGTATATGTTGAGGTAAGTCCCAACAGAGTACAAGAATAATTTGAAAGCATGAATACAAACAGTAACTTCCATTTGTTCACAGGTGGTGGCGTTTTGGGATAATTATCTAAAAATTTTTGTACAATAATACATTTCGCCAGTTGAATGTGAAAATTTTAGTTTCCGTCCGTTTGTCTATATATTTGTGTGTGTGTGTGTGTGTTGTTCCGTTCATTCCTACTAAATTAGAGCGAAAATTTATAGTGAGGTATAGTTTTCGTTTAATACAAATTACATTCAGCCACTCTATGCTGTGCGTTTCTATCGCTCCCGTTCGTCTAATCAACATAAAGCAAAGCACATTGCTCAACTCAACTGTTGGCCATTAGGGGGTAGGTAGTTCAATGTCAGGCTCGACCTAAATTAATGATTTACAGACACGCACTTTTTCAATGAAATAAAAACTAACTCTAAAACAAAAGCTACCAAGAAGAAAATAAGGGGGAAAAATAACAAAATAATAACCAAAAAATATAAAGGAAAGTAAAATTAAGTAAAGACCTTCAATGACCAACAACCCTTCTTCATTATTTTCACCTGTCCTGCTATGTAACTTCTGGCTACAGGAAGACTTTTCGCCAGGTCGCCAACATCCAGTCATTCGGCCAGCCGCATAAATCATTCCTTCCATTGAGAAGGCAATTTTTTTTTATTTCTCGTTCATACTAGCTTAATTACCCTGCCAGTAAAGTATGAAATTTTTCATGAAAATGGCCTCTCATTTGTTTATGAATATATTACGACTATTCAACTTGGTTACTACATCCAAAAAGTCCTGAAGACTGAAAAAAAAAACTGAAAGGGGAAATACCTGTTGAATATCCTTTTGGGTTGCTGTCATTGATAAGTCTGGTGGAGAAGCTATATTTTTCTAAAGGGAAAAAGCTTCTATCAGATGTCTCCAGTGTCTACAGAAACCGTTTTAATGCAACAACAGTTTAATTTATCAATTTTGAAACCCAGAAAATCTAAAAAAAATCAAAATCCATGGGCTATACAGCTGTAAAACAATTTTGTAGGCTTTTCAATACAAAAATGCTTAGTTCATAAGTAATATCGGACCATTTCTTCTCTCTTCACCCTTACAAAAAAAAACTTTTTTGGGCACATCGAACAATTCTAATGACAAACTGATTTGAGTTTTTCAATTTCAATATTTGGTTTTCCATTCAAAGAACCACCATATCACTTATTTAGAGGCGCATTTGCAATTACTTTTACAGGAACATCCTCTTTAAGAACTTTCTTGAAAAATTTTACGCCAAAATTGAAAATGGCTGAAATTGGAAATGTGCAGATTTCGACTGAAATAACTGCGTTTTTTAACAAGACCAACTTTCCAAAATTCCCAACTTCGGCGCATCATAAAAACATAACAAAAGCTATAATTGCCAATCTGGCAATTATTGAAAACCCGTATGGTGATTTAATTGAACGGCGTATCAAAATTCCACTTTGAAGTCAAACTTTCCAATAAGATTTTTTTAAAACTTGTTCCAATTGGATTTTGATGTATGGAACTTTAATGTAGAATCATGTCCTAAACAACTTTTGTTCTTGCACTTTTTTGATAAGATGCACTGTTTTTGAGATATTCGTAAAAATCGTTTTCGTTCGTATGGGGGGTACCCCCCCTAATGGTCCATTTTTGCCCATTAACGAACTTAGCCTCGCATTTTACGAAAAACGGATCTGTGCCAAATTTCAAGTCTGTAGCTCAATCCGTGCGCCCGCAATCCGCGCCACAGACAGACAGACGGACAGACAGACGGACAGACAGACGGACAGACAGACGGACAGACGGACAGACAGACGGACGGACATGCTAAATTCGACTTTTTTCATCATTTTAAACACACTGGTGTAATTCATTTTTTTGTGCGATGACGGAATCTTGGCGTTACAAACGGTAAGGCAAAGTTAATATACCCTTTGGTTTCACCATACGGGTATAAACACTTCTAGAATAGGTAGAAACATGCTGTTTTTGGCAATGTGTTCAGAATTCATAGTAACATGCAATAAAAAAATCGATTTTGTTTTTATTTTTTTGGCGTGACCCCCTTAAAATAAAAATATCTTTTGTTTTATTATAAAATTCTATAAAGACATTAAAGTGTCATATTGAAAACATGACTTTATTTTAACAAATTTAAATGTTTGCATACAAAAAGCTTTGAATTAATGAAAATTAGACCGATATTTGTTTCATAGATTGAGATTATTTCAGGTTAAAAAATGTCTACAGAAAATATGATGTTTTTAATTAAATTTTGATTAAACGATCCCTTTCAGTCTGATTAAAATATTACTGCCGTGAAACGCATTGTTCTTTGAAAATAAACTACAAGAAGAAATCTATTGCTAGATATCCTAAATAATATTGAAATTTGTGATACTTTCGAGTAAGCGAAAAATAAACTTTTCTACAATTAATTCCATCCCATCTTCGCTATACAATTTGCCTCTCTGACGGGAATAGCAGCTCGGATCGGAAAATTTCTCACTGAAGTTAAAGGATAAAGTTTCATGCAGAATTCTCAACAATTAACACTTTTAGAAATGAAATGGAACTCTACTTCAGTGCCAATGGTAAACGCTTCCAGGTAGTAAGTTCGATGCCAAAAGGCTTTAAATAAAATGTTGTAGAGGAAGTTTTATCTCTTTGATACGAAGGAAGCGAAACGAAACAACTTTTATCATTTTCATGAAATATGACGAAACTTTTATAAAACAAAACACAATTTTAATGTGGATTTTTTTTTGATACTTTTATTTCATATATTTTTAATTAGATTAATCTGCAATTGAACGAGTATATGGAAAAAAAATTGTATTAATTAATATTGCATATAAAAAGAATAATGCAATTGACGATTTTAATGAACCAATTTCATCATTTGATTGGCCAATTTTATTCAATGAAGTTTTCCTAGGATTCGTTTTTAAGTTTGAATATATTTTTTAAGTGGAATATTAATTAAAAGTATATTTAAAAAAAAAATAGTGCAGTCCGATAAGTGTGAATATTAAGACATTTTGTGAAATACTGTTTTGTTCGGCGAATTCCGATTTAGGCCATTTTTTGTCTGTTCAAAAACAATTGCTCTCAAAAAATCAGCAGTATAGATTTACAGGTCGATTATCTTAGACGCGTCACTTTTCGTGACTCGAATTTTGCCTATTGTATTTGTTGTTTTGTACCAACAACAACAGGCAATTTCGAGTCACGAAAAGTGACGCGTCTAAGGTAATCCACCTGTTAGACATTAATTGGTTTGATAAAACAAGTCTATGATAACACAACTGATAACAACATAAATTTTGACTTTAAATAAAAAACTAAAATCAAAAAATAATTTTTCAAAGGAGATCAACTTTTCAAGAAAAGCATTCATATTATTATGCTTCGCATGTGAACGAGATTTGACAAAAGGATTTTGTAATTTCAGAACATTTCAAATGATCTTGCTCAACAAAAACGTTGAAAAATCTCATTTCTATCCTCATTGAGGGAAATCATTTATCAACAATTCAAAAATGACAAACACATGCTCAGATTAATAAAAGGGAAAATATTTAAGGCATGCAAAGTGCCAAAACAAACGAACAAACACACCGCACAAACATTAAACTGGCAAGGACATGGACGACATCATCATTTATCATCCCAAAAATAGAAGCACCCGATACTAAAAGCAGAAACACAGAGGATCACAACGGGGGAAGCATAGATACCGAATAAAAATACCTAACCAGACATTTAACATACTATCATCATAGTACGTTGATTTTCATGGTGACGACATCGTTCTTGAACGACCTACCTACACCAGCCCCCGACTCACTATCAACCGACGTTGCTTTTATCACCGGCAGTACTCATCATTCGTCAAATAGAAACATACGTCACTCATGTGTAATGTAATGTGCTTATGTATGTATCGTAGTTTTCCAAGTCAAGAAGTTTTTTGCAAACATAGAAGCAGAACCAAGGCAGACACCAGCAAGTTATAAGGAAAGGAAAATCATGAAAAGTTTCACCTTACCTCGTACACATATCATTTTCGTACAACTTTTCATAGCAATCGGGGAAAACTGGCCATATGCTGTCTATTTTCCTACGCTTTGTTGAAAAAAAATCTCGACTTACACGTATGTTATCCAAACAGAGTAGAATTTAGAGGAAAGTGGCGTTAAACCGGGTAGCTTACCCAATTAACTTACTAAATCCAAACACCAAATATTCAGGGTATTCACAGTCCTCTTTTAAATTGCGAGTAAATTTACCGCTCGGTAATTCAGTCAAATTTAACAGATTTTTACCGAAACGGTAACTTGGTTCATGTAAAAATGAATTACCGGATTCGGTAATTGTAGACATGCCTTGAGTCGTGTTTTCCGGCCCGGTTATTCGGTATCAAGAATCAACCGCGAGTGGCGCTAGTAATGTTTTTAGTTGTCAAATTTTCTCGCTGGTTTTTTGTTAATCTCATCGGACTGATGCAAATTTTTTCAATTTTGATAGCCGTTGCCTCAATAGAAATTCAAAAGAATACATCAAACATGGATTTAAAGGTATGTGACATATTTTACAATTAAATTCGCAGTTCATGATTTGGTCACGTATCCAATAAAAGCGCTGTTCTCAAATCTGTGCTGTGGGATGTTCACAGCAGAATATTTTCAGTCTTTATACCCGTATGGTGAAACCAAAGGGTATATTAACTTTGCCTTACCGTTTGTAACGCCAAGATCCCGTTATCACACACAAAAATGAATTACACCAGTGTGTTTAGAATGATAAAAAAAATTGAATTTTGCATGTCCGTCCGTCTGTCTGTCCGTCTGTCTGTCCGTCTGTCTGTCTGTCCGTCTGTCCGTCTGTGGCGCGGATTGCGGGCGCACGGATTGAGCTAGAGACTTGAAATTTTGCACAGATCCGTTTTTCGTAAAATGCGAGGCTAAGTTCGTTAATGGGCAAAAATGGACCATTAGGGGGGGTTTTTTGTGAATATCTTATACGAACGAAAAGGTTTTTTGTGAATATCTCAAAAACGGTGCATCTTATCAAAAAAGTGCAAGAACAAAAGTTATTTAGGATATGATTCTACATAAAACTCCCATACATCAAAATCCGATTGGAATAAATTTTAAAAATTGTTATTGGAAAGTTTGACTTCAAAATGGAATTTTGGTACAACTGTTCCAATTTTGATACGAATATCACCATATGGGTCTCCAATGATTGCCAGATAGGCAATTATAGCTTTTGTTATGTTTTAATATTACCGAAAACACCGAATACGCAAAATTAAAAGAGGACTATGAATACCCTGATTATCAATAATATCAGACTTTTATTTTTGAGTTCTAACAATAGTCTCTTTAATAGAAGTACAAAACTTTACAGGCAAATCTCGATTATTTGAACTAATCATGCCTATTCTGAAAGGCATGATTAGTTCAACGGAGTTCCGCTTATTTATGCGACAATCAGTATTCTTGAATACGTAACGTTTAATTTTTGGTATTACGATCGAGTGACGTTTTGAGTTAAACTACCCGCTGCAATTTCGCGTTTGGTGTTGGCCGTGATTAACAAAAAGCAAATTTGGCGAGAATTAGCGGATTCTCTGCAACTGCAGTAACTGCAACTGAATCCAATTGGCATTGGGTAGACTTCACAGAATTTTGAAACGCCAAGTTTGAGGTTACCCGTTTTTATCCATCTACCCGTTTTGTACAACTATGTTCCAGGCTTGCATGAAGATAAGATCATAATTTTGGTACCGTTTGTGTAGTGATGTTTGATAAGGTCCTTAATATAGATCAACTAAATTTATCAGTTTTTTATACTTTTCTTTGGTTAATGAAAACAATAGAAAATATACAAGTAAATATGTAAGATACAAGTAAAGATTACTAACAACTGCTGAATGAAATAAACGACCCTAAAATCCCCCAAAGCTCAGATAAATCAGAAAAAGGAATTAATGCCCTTACCATTCCCATATAGGAGTTCTAAGCCCGCCTAAACTTCCGACCTGGACCTAAAACCCAGAACTTTAGTTAAACGAACAATCACTATAACAATATAAATGATGCATCTATAGATAAAATGTGCTGGTGTCATAAGAATGGGTGGACAATTAGTTTGAAGACTTCACAGTAAATAACAACGGGGATTCAAAGGCCAACAAAAAGGGACTTCCACCTACAAAGACCTGTAAACGAGAACATTTTAGTTTAGAAGGAGTTTCAATTGATTTTTTGTTGCTTTACACTTTCCTTTGTGTGATCCAAGACTTAGATTCGTGATGTAGGCAACAGGTAAAAATTTCACTAATGGAAGCTCAAAATTAGGTCATTTTCAGTTAGTCGTATTGAGAACAATCTCGATTTGATACATTGAATTTTAAGAAGTAAAAAAAAAACATTTCTTGTTCCTGAAAAGGAAAATTCATTTTAAAGGCAAAATTAATCTTGTTTTATCTAAAAATACTGTTTGATAATGATTTTTCAAAAAAGCTCCTTGATCTTCATTATTGCTTTGTTAGGTTTGTGATTAAAAGCTTAAGAATGCTATGTTAATCTTTCGTTTATTTATTAATTCGACGTTTCGGTCACGTCACGATGAATACCATCCTCAGGAATTATGAGATTTACAATGTAAACTGAAAAAGTACAAGCATTGTTACAAATTTGATTTGAATGAAAAACTTACAGCTTGCTCCAATTTCCCGGTTGTTTCACGTTTTATAAATATTTACAACAGAAATTATGAAAAACCAATAAAGAGTATGCGCCACAGGCGAAAATATCCAAAACATATGCGTACAAATATGTTGAAAAAATTGGTCGCAGGTGGTAAAAATATAATTTACAGCAATCTCCGGCCACGGTGAAGTAGTTTTTGCATAATTAGTGATTGTTTTATTAATATTTAACAAATTAACCCCAAATTAAATAATCCGGGACAAAAGATTAGTTTTCGGGACGCCGAGTGCGTGATTCCAGGACTGTCGTGGCTAATCCGGGACATATGGTTACCTTAAAAATAATCCAATTATGAAAAACATAATAACAGTTACGGCAGAGAATTTTTTTTTGCAGCATATTTTCTAAATTTTTGTTCTTCATATAATATCAAGAAAGGACACTTTAAAGATTGCATTGTAGTACCGAGAGGGACTCACTGTTTAAGACAGATTCCAAATGGTGGAACTGAACTATATTTTTAAAAAAATCTCCCTTTTGGTAGTTTTTGGTGTAGGGAAAAATAATGTAATTACTTTAATTCGTCGAGTAAGTTAGTTTCAAATGAGGTTCTCTCGCAGAAATAGAAAAGGCAAGCCCATTTCTTGGGCCAACATTAGTATTGTACTTTCGGTTTTCTATCAATTAAGATCCTAACATAATTGAGTATTGTACAAGTTGAATCATTTTTAATTACATCTCGACGGGTAGTTTTATTTTTAGAAGAAAAGCAGTATTGATATAAACAAAAAAATAATAACAATCATCTCTATAGCTACATCCACATAACAAAGTCGTACCGTCAAAGATCCTTTCAATACAAACAAATATTTTTTTCATCATGTTCTTATCAATCTGGAAGCTTAGATAGTACTACAATACAAATCTCACCTCGTATCCGACCTTTCTTTACTAGATGGAGGAAAACTTTGAAAATTGTTTTGAAATTCCTTAATTAAAGAAAGTAGGGAACATCATAAAAATAAAAAAAAACATACACAAACTGTAAAAGTGAATAACAAAAAAAAATCCAGGTAAACTCCTGTAGGAATTTTGTGGTATTAAAAATTCCTATCGCACTTCTCTTTTACCAAAAGAAATAAAAATTACTGAAATGTTAAAGTCTTCAGATAAACTTTTTTAGGTTATGATTTTGTAAATACCCGGTAAAGCTTAAGACTTTTATTTGTGTGAATTGAATTACCGATTTAGTGCAATTTTCATTTAAATTGAATTATATGAAACAAGATATTCAAATTGGAACAGAATTAGATAATCCAGAGATTGTGGGGTGTAACATGTTAACTAGGTTTAATAAAAACAAATGTTTTTTCTAACAAATGTTTTTTCTACACAATGCGTGGAACAGGATTTGCAATCCGTTATAATTTATGAGAAAAAAAATTGCTAAAAAAAAATAAAAAAAATTTTTTTAAAAAAAAGCTTTTATTAAAAAAGAATGCACTAAAAAGAAAAAAATAATTTTCTGGACGCTGTGTATCACAAATATAAAAGCTTTTTAAAAGCGAGATAAATTTTTATTTTATTGTTTTATGCTTTATCTCGCTTTTTAAAAGCTTTTATATTTGTGATACACAGCGTCCAGAAAATTATTTTTTTCTTTTTAGTGCATTCTTTTTTAATAAAAGCTTTTTTTTAAAAATTTTTTTTTTATTTTTTTTATTTTGTTCTTTTTAGTCTTCGAATATATCCTTACATTTGAGATGTCCTTACAGGCTTTTTAACTTGAGAATCGTATTCAGCGACCCCAAAAACCCCCAGAATAGATTTTTTTCCGGAAAATTTGGAGAAAGGGATACTCACGTTATCCTTACAGGACCTTCCGTTATCCTTACAGACTTTTTAATGACAGATTCGGATTCAGCGACCTCAAAAACCCCCAGAATAGATTTTTTTCCGGAAAATTTGGAGAAAAGGATAATCACGTTATCCTTACAGGACCTTCCGTTATCCTTACAGACTTTTTAATGACAGATTCGGATTCAGCGACCCCAAAAACCCCCAGAATAGATTTTTTTCCGGAAAATTTGGAGAAAAGGATAATCACGTTATCCTTACAGGACCTTCCGTTATCCTTACTGACTTTTCAATGACAGATTCGGATTCAGCGACCCCAAAAACCCCCAGAATAGATTTTTTTCCGGAAAATTTGGAGAAAAGGATAATCACGTTATCCTTACAGGACCTTCCGTTATCCTTACTGACTTTTCAATGACAGATTCGGATTCAGCGACTCCAAAAACCCCCAGAATAGATTTTTTTCCGGAAAATTTGGAGAAAAGGATAATCACGTTATCCATACAGGACCTTCCGTTATCCTTACTGACTTTTTAATGACAGATTCGGATTCAGTGACCCCAAAAACCCCCAGAATAGATTTTTTTCCGGAAAATTTGGAGAAAAGGATAATCACGTTATCCTTACAGGACCTTCCGTTATCCTTACAAGGACGAAGTAGTGAAAATATTGTATTGTCATCGGACTTATATAAGTGTGCAAAATTTCAAGTCAATCGGACAAGCGGAAGTGGGTCAAAATTGGGTTGCAAGATTTGACCCCGACAAACAGACAGACAGACAAGATAGCGAGCTAAATAAAAGCTTTTAAAAAAGGAGAAATTGTATTAATAGTTAGTGCATATTTTAATTTTGATCGAAATTTTGCCCGATTTCCATCTCTGTTTTAGATTACATTCCCATCGAGAATAATTACTGCGCTTGATTTAAACTCACTCCAAATTCATCGCACATTAATTTCCTATACTAATAATAAAATCAAAAGGTGGAATTTTCGTTATCTCACCACATAAATCTTAGAATTCGACTAGAGGGTTATGTAGGTAAAAAAAATAATGACTGCCAACAATCACTCTCGCAAAAAAAGCTCATTTTCCATAGCCTAATCATTCCTTTGCGTGGCAAAAAGTTTTTTTTTCTTTCTATCGCCTGATAATTCCATAATCAGACATTATTTCACCTAATGATCGAAACGGGGAGCAGAAACACGGAACTCACAGTAACCAATAAACCGAATAAAGTTTATCGATGTCGCTAAGTATAATTATTCGTATTTCTAGGGAATTTTTCCCTATATTTAGGGCTTAGATTTTTTGCCAAACATCACGGTATTTTCCATATATTATTTCATAGCATAACACCACCATGAAAATATGTATTTTTGTGTTTCTACATAAAAAAAACAAAAACTATATCCTGGTTAGTGTTGTAATGTTTAATATTATAAAAAGAAATGACTAAGGGTAGGTAAAACATTTCACAACTGAAGTTCACGTACAAAATAAATACAACTTTGACTTCCTTTAGTGCTTTGTTATGCATCAAACATTAAAAAAGCAATTCAAATAACAAAAAGTGTTGCAAAACACGAGAACGTCTGGATTGAATTCCTTGAAATTGTGGATTATGATGCGGGATTTTTCCAATTTTCTACATATATTCTTGGATTTCGCAAACACAGTTTGGATATGAAGTGAAATGATTGTCGATGGCACATTTAGATTCCAGTCACGTATCTAAAATTTACCTGATATATATAATTTCCCACACACTCGCTATTAAATATTGAACAGGTATATTGGAATATTTCATATCTAAATCTCGGTTAAAAAAATAGCATTTAAGCGATTTGTTATCAAAGAGGCATATTTTTTATCGATTTAGCTTTGGCAAAGTGTATGAAAGGTGATCAAGGTGAGAATATTTTATTTAATTCATCAGATATACTTTTTATGTCAGTTCTAAGTTGAAGTTTTTTTTTCACTTATTTCCATTTTTATCAACTTACTCGTAGTGGAAAGAAAGAAAAAAATCTATTGTAAAATCTATAACCGCACAATACTATTAGGTACATAAAAAAGTGTGCCCAAAAGTATTTTTTTGATAGGGGAGTAGCTTTTTGTTAATTAAAAATTTTAATCTATTTTATCGCACTGAAGCCGAAAATTGTATTTTTTTAAATTTATATTTGACTTTCTGTCTCTCAGAATGGATTGAATTCCTTGAAATTGTGGATTATGATGCGGGATTTTTCCAATTTTCTACATATATTCTTGGATTTCGCAAACACAGTTTGGATATGAAGTGAAATGATTGTCGATGGCACATTTAGATTCCAGTCACGTATCTAAAATTTACCTGATATATATAATTTCCCACACACTCGCTATTAAATATTGAACAGGTATATTGGAATATTTCATATCTAAATCTCGGTTAAAAAAATAGCATTTAAGCGATTTGTTATCAAAGAGGCATATTTTTTATCGATTTAGCTTTGGCAAAGTGTATGAAAGGTGATCAAGGTGAGAATATTTTATTTAATTCATCAGATATACTTTTTATGTCAGTTCTAAGTTGAAGTTTTTTTTTCACTTATTTCCATTTTTATCAACTTACTCGTAGTGGAAAGAAAGAAAAAAATCTATTGTAAAATCTATAACCGCACAATACTATTAGGTACATAAAAAAGTGTGCCCAAAAGTATTTTTTTGATAGGGGAGTAGCTTTTTGTTAATTAAAAATTTTAATCTATTTTATCGCACTGAAGCCGAAAATTGTATTTTTTTAAATTTATATTTGACTTTCTGTCTCTCAGAATGTTTATTCTGGCAACAATCAATTTATATTGATTTCTTCCAACTTCTTCAATATCCCTTCCGTAATAACTTTTGAACATTCGACCAGTTGGGATGCAGTTTTTGGCGTTGAATAAATGAAATGTTTGCCATTAAAAAAATATCCTTTTTTCTGCCCGTCATCCCCTCTTAATCCTTGATCGTTAGAAGGTGTTTTATCGGGTTTTCAATTTTCAGTAAAAACTAATTTTTTTGTAGCTTAAAATTCGCAATTCTGCCCCTGTAACAAGCCCGCACTGTTGCCCTGTAACAAGCCCTGTAACAAGCCCTGTAGCAAGCCCTGTAACAAGCCCTGTAACAAGCCCTGTAACAAGCCCCCATCCGCCAATGACGAATTTGTCTTTCTACATATAAAAACTCTTTGGTGATTTTTTAAAAAATGCCGAATTTTAAAATTTAGTTTGAAAAATTAAAATTGAAGTAAAACAGAAACATGAAGAAAAACAGACTAGGCGCGATACCCGTTTTATTGAAAAACATAACAAAAGCTATAATTGCCAATCTGGCAATCATTGGAGACCCGTATGGTGATATTCGTATCAAAATTCGAACAGTTATACCAAAATTCCACTTTGAAGTCAAACTTTCCAATAAGATTTTTTAAAATTTATTCCAATCGGATTTTGATGTATTATGTAGAATCATATTCTATAGTTTTATGTAGAATCATATCCTAAATAACTTTTGTTCTTGGACTTTTTTGATAAGATGCACCGTTTTTGAGATCTTCGCAAAAATCGTTTTCGTTCGTATGGGGGTACCCCCCTAATGGTCCATTCTTGCCCATTAACGAACTGAGCCTCGCATTTTACGAAAAACGGATCTGTGCAAACTTTCAAGTCTCTAGCTCAATCCGTGCGCCCGCAATCCGCGCCACAGACAGACGGACAGACAGACAGACGGACAGACAGACAGACGGACGGACATGCAGAAATTAATTATTTTTATCATTCTAAACACACTGGTGTAATTCATTTTTTGTGCGATGACGGGATCTTGGCGTTACAAACGGTAAGGCAAAGTTAACATACCCTTTGGTTTCACCATACGGGTATAAACATCTAAGTTTGACATTTTGCAAATACAGTGTGACCTCGATAAACGCAACCCTCGAAGAACGCAAGTCCTCGGTTAAAATAGTTACAGGAAATCTTTTATTGACTTTATTCTCTGTTCCTTGTTTTTATTTATTAAAGAAGTGGCTATCACAAAACAAGTTTGCGCGTACTTTTCTTGAAAAATTAGGTTGTGTTTAGCTAACATTAAACCATAAAAATTCTGAGACTTAAATCATTTAAGTTGGACGTAAGTTCCTAACTTTGTAAGTTCCGACGTAAGTTCCTAACTAACTTTGTACGAAAAGCGGCGTTTTTATAATTTATCTATTCGTCAGAGTATTGTCAATTTATGAGAAAAATATATTCCCTTAATGCCTACTTAACGCCACCGAAGTGAACGAAAATGTTGCACTATAACAAAAAAATATAACGGCCGACAGGAACACTCTTCGTCTAAATTATGACATTCGCTGCTTGAATGGAAAACACTAAACATATAACATTTATCTAGAGCCCAGATGTATCGAAATACGGGTAGTATCATTTCCATCTGTTATACCTTTACTTTAGTTGAGGGTGAAATATGCTCAACGAGTTGAGCAGATACTATAGAATAAACGACTATATAGCATACATTATTCCCATATTGGTAGTAAATAGTCGCAAATGTGTAATTCCAAGTTACCGCAGGCTATCTCCACAGAATGTAACTTTCCTTGGCTTTTATTTTTTCTTTAGATATACATAAACTTTTTATTTTTCTTTTCTAGCATCGATCGAAAATTAAATTCCCTCCATAGAAAAATTGCAGTCAACCAAGTCGTTTAATGTCTTTAAAAAAAACACGAATCGACGTTGAACAATTGATGTAAAACTAACGTAACGACAAAAAGTAGATATACCTGTTATGGAGTCCCGTTATATTTATGTAATTTATAAAAAAAGTTGTTATTCATCATACATTATATTGGAAATGGGACAAAATTTATATGATTATATTGGGAATGGGACAATCATTAGTGTTTTTGTAAAGGCTTCAATCGGCACAATTGGACAGAATTTTATTATGATTATGGCCACCACCGACCCAGGATAAAATTGTTGCACTCCAAACGATCGTCCCTCATTCCACTGAGTGTCGTTAATGTCTTTCAATAAATATATGATATTGATCGATTTATGAAGTACTGACTATTTTAAAATGTGCTATCATAAAATTGATAACGTATCTTTATATGGTAATTTTCCATTTTATGTTTAGGACCTTAAAAACATATTTGAAAATTATTCAAACCTTTGGTGTGAAATTTTTCTGAAACGAAACAAACGCTTTATTCGTTTGATTCTTCTGCTTCTTCCTATTTTATTTTCTTAAAAAAATGTTTCTATGTTCGTAATCCTTGAAATAAACTATAAAACATTTAAAATTATTTTTTTTTAAATAACAAAAACCCATTATGCAGTTATAGGAAACACAATTCTGGTGTAGAAATAGACAGCCCGGTTTTTGTCTATTGCATGGTTTGGGTAACTTCACTGTAATGCTTTTCCACAAATATTTTTTCTGCCCAAAAATTAATATTTTATTCATTTGACGTCTAAAAATTTAAAAATTAATCTTCCAAAAGAACAAAATGTATACATAATGAAACTGTTTTAACTAAATGTGTTAACTTGTCATATTTCAAAATCATTTCTCTGTTTTGATGCACAACCATCAAAATAATTGAATATCAATGATTGGGTTTATGCAAAAAAAAATTTGTTTTTGTACGTTTTGCGCAAAGATAATGATCAGAAATCGCATCAACAGGCATATTTAACCTATTTACAATGACCAATTGCAAATACAAGAAACTGAAAATGTAAATGTATCCAAAGATATTTAATTTCTATGGCCTCCGTGTACATAAATGCATAGATCGGTCGCCTATATTCCCATAGTGACTTAATCCTCTTTTAAGTCATTTCCATTCAAATTGTATTATCGATTTGCATTTATATATTAGCTTCTAATACATTTAAAAAAACAACTGGTAACACGCGAGCACAAAAACAACAGCTTTTTGAATAAACTGTTTCAATAAAATCTCAATAATTGATAATTTGTTCAAAAATTTTATTAGTAAAAACTTAAGCAAAAACGAATTTAGAACCAAAAAAACAGGGGTGGCTTCAAGTAACTTTTTTTCGATCGACTAACTAGTCGAAGGGAATTTTTAGTCTACCAAAACTGTTTAAACAGGCTATCTTTCATTCTGGTGCATATGATATAAGAGTCTTCTCTGGGTAATTTGGGTTTGCTAAATTCGGATCTGTACCAACACTACCTTTTCCGATATGCCGGAAAATTCATAAATTGGTTTAAATATTTATAATCTGGAAACCAACAATTCTTTTTCCTTCATATCTGAAAAAGTACATCTGGTACAACCAAACTACTGTCAAATTCGGATTCAACTACCCCAAATTACCCAGAAAAGAATCCTTTATCGTGTGCACCGGAGTAAGTGTCGTCCTGTTTAATCAGTTTTGGTCGAATAAAAATTTCCTTCGACTAGTTAGTCCATCGAAAATAAGTAACATGAAGCCACCCCAGGATATAAATTAGAATTGCATTTTTAATATCACAAAACCAGGGACATCGAGGTTAATATCGACCGAGAACGGAACATGTGGGTAAATTTTCTACAAATACACTTTCCTATGAATTAATATATGCTGATACACAGTGAAGAATAGTAAATCTAATTATTTAAGAACAGGGAATCGGGACTTTAACTAAGAAAGTTAATTTCAATTATAAAAATAGTCTATCTGATATATAAATTTATCTATTGGGAGTATGCACTGAAAATGAGCGTTTTTTTATAAAATTCTACAGTTTATTTTGAGAAAACTATCAGACTCAGATATTGAAAATACTGTCCATCGGCAGCTACGACCTTCTTCCATCTTTCAGGTAGCATGCGGATTCCACGCTGGAAAACGTCTTGGTCTTTTGAGGCAATCCAGTCATCGACCCATTTTTTGGTATCGTCATAAGAAGAAAATCGCTGCTCAGCCAGGCCATGTGTCATCGACCGGAACAAATGGTAATCGGAGGGGGCAATATCTGGTGAATACGGCGGGTGGGGTAGGACTTCCCATTTGAGGTTCTCCAGGTAGTTTTTTACAACATTTGCAACATGGGGTCGTGCGTTGTCATGTTGCAAAATAACTTTGTCGTGTCTGTCGGTGAATTGCGCCTACAAACTGTTGATTGATCGACTCCCAATGTTTCCGCAAGCTCTTCCTGTGTCTGGCATGGATCTTCATCAAGTAATGCCTCCAAATCGGTATCTTCAAACTTTTTCTCAGCACCAGGATGTTCTTCATTTTCGAGGTCAAAATCACCACCCTTGAATTGTTGAAACCATCTTCTGCATGTTTGTTCTGAAAGAGCATTGTCGCCGTATGTTTCCACTAATATTCTATGCCCCTCAGCTGCTGTTGTCTTTCGGTGGAAGTAATGTAAAAGAATTCCCCGCAAAAATGGTTTTGTAGGCACGAACTCAGCCATGTTTAAAATTTCGGATAAAAACGTCTTTACACTTCGGCAGTTGAAATTGGACTGATTTCAGCCCGATCGGATATATACCTGCCGAATTATGAGTCTCAATACAAAACGCTCATTTTCAATGCATACTCCCAATACTTAGAGTAAAATTTACTATTGTGCGGTTAAATAGACTATTTTTGTATTTGAAATTAAATATTTCGTAATTAAAATTAACTATTTTAGTTATAGTACCGATTCCGCATTATAAAATAATTAGAATAACTGTTTTTTTTCTCTGCATGTATATTTAAAAAATATGCTTTTTAATTCATACATCAACGAGTAAGTATTGGCGTAAACTCTTACAATTTGTTGTATTTTAGTAAATAACAAACTATTGTAGCGCCAAAAAAAATGTGAGGGAAATTTTAAAAATCAAAAAAAAATTGTCTACGCACTTTAAGGCTTGTACAATAAAAGCCTTCAAACAGATTTTTTATTTCATTTGCTATATTTTTACAAAAAAAAATTGTCAAAGGTACTCACTTTTTGGTTTTTTGTTTCTGGAGTGGAATTACACCTAATTCGGTCAACGTACACTGAGAGAAAAATGTTTCAAATAACACACTAATAGTAAGAACAATTACTAGAAGCCAAAAGTATTTACTTAAAAAAGTGAGAATAAAAAGATGCGAATGCTTGGAAGCATTTGCTGGAAAACTTAAGAAGTAGATGCTAAAATATCAAACCAAACCAAATTTTGAAATGCCAGTAACCAAAACCAAAAATTAAAAGTCTAATTCACCCTTGAACCTCAAAATACTTTTGGTTTGTATCTCTGTTCGTAATACTAAAAAAGCTTTTAACTAACCGTTTTTTGTGAAAAATAGTCTTTGTGGAAATAGGTCTCATGATTTATTCCATTTAATATGTTTTTCAAAAATTTGATTTATGTGTTTGAAATTTCTGAATATTTTAGAATTCTTCTTATTTTGAATTTGATTTATTTTCAAGCTGCTCCAGAGTAGTTTCAGATTTTTGTAGTAAATACTTATAAGTACAGAGGGAATGCTAGACTTTATTCACAAAAAATCTGAGAAAACTCCATTGCTAATAGTAAACTCTACAAGCTAGTTTAGTACACTTGTAAAATAGTAATAACTTCAAACTTAATTCGCCTTTTCCGTACTAAAATTGGCTAAAATCCGAGTAAAAGCATTTGCTACATTTTATTGTATTCAATTTGAAAATAATTTGTTCCATGTTTCACGATGAGAATAATTTGTGTCTAATTTACATTTAAATTTGATTCTCACCAAATATTTGTTGCTATATCAAGCATATTTTATGTCTCGCTTGAAAATAAATTGTATAGATTTAGAGTATAAAATATAGCTCTACATTGTGTCTAATTTGTAACTTGAGATTTTTTTTCCGTGTATCTCATGGTTGCCATTTAATAATGGTAGCTTTTATTATTATTGCACACAGTATTACGACCATAATATAAGGACATATTGCATATCGATCGCGGATCAGTTGGTTCTGGTTAAAAGATACTCGTGTTATGAAAATACAAATATCTAAGACTGAGCTGGGAAGAAATGCTTGAAATATTCAAATAGTGGCATTTACTGAGCACCCCTTTGGGACAATTCCACTTCCTGCCCGTTGGCGCACCTTTATGAAAAATGAACGTCGCAACGAGGATTTTTGTGAGACAACAGCCATAATCTCTTTTATGCGGGTTGCTGTCCACCGGAAGAGAAAATGTATTTTTAGGTTCAGGACGATGGTATAATTTCGGTTTGGTGGCTGAAAATGGAACAGGGACAAAGGTGTGTAAATACAGTCTGGGTTTATTGGTTTTGAGATTAGGAAAGCCAAATGAGCATCACGTATATATGAGTATATGATAAAAACAACTATGTTTCTCGTTTAATATTTACAAAAAGATTGTTTAATTAAAATAGCTCAAATCTGTTACATACAAGATACTACATTTGCATAATTAAAAAAAACGTTTCAATAATACTATTTTTTTTTTTCGTTTATGTGAAATGAAATAAATAATTCCTTTAATTAAATAAGTGCATACTAGCTTTAATTGCTTAGATACGTTCACAATAAGATATCATATGTTATGTTTAAACAATGATATTACCCAAAATCTAAGTAGACCCTAGTAACCGAGAAAACTAAATAGTTATCAACATAAGAATTACCCATTAAAAAAATTTAAAAAAAAATTAAAAAAGGTTTTTTTTTGAAAATGTATTAGAAAGAAATAAAAAATTTGACGTGGTGTATCAGAGATAAAAGCGAGATATTTTTTTATTATTTTTTATGCTTTTATCTCGCTTTTATTTATGATACACAACATCAAAAAAAATATTATTTTCTTCTTAGTAAATTTTTTTAATAAAAGCTTTTCTTTTTAGCACATTTTTAAAAAAAAAATCATTTTTCTGTCCGGGGATTCCAGGGATTGGTTCGACTTTGAAGGTACATTGGTGAAAATAAACATATGTGGAAAGAAAAACGAAAACGCGATTTATTTAAATAAAATTTATATTAATAAAAAATGAATTAAGGAAAAATTACCTTTAAATTTTGTCACCAGTCAATTACTGGAGATTTAGATTTCTTCTCACGTCCCAATTCATTGTTAAATGTTTGCAACTTTATTTTATTAGATATTTTTTAAAATTTTGACTTTAAACTGATCTAATATAAACAGCACACTTTACCAGCACTTTTTCGTTATCACAATATTTGAAAACATTTCTTAATTCATAATTCTTTTTGGTGGTTTTTATCATACCAACTTATGTTTTCAAATCACTTTAAAAACCAAAGTTCTGCCCAAAGAAACTATTTTTTTTAAAACAACCTTGGAATTTTACCGGAACTAAAATATGATGGTATATTGCCGAATCTGAAAATAAAATAGAGAAAAATATTTCAGTGATAGATTTTCATACCATCTAAAAAAAAGCAAACAATTCCTGTAAAATGTTCAAATAGTACAAGATTGTAAAATTTGATGTGCAAAGCAAGTAAATCCCTATTGATATTCCAATTATCCAGTTCTGAAGTTTGATGTCGAATTTACAGTCAGCAATTATTCAGAAACACGTGTTTATTTACCACGCTATCCTATTAGATTGATTAATTACTTCTCATCCGGCATTAAATTCCTTTCAAATGAAAATCGATTTATGAAATTTTGATGAAAGGTTTTAAAACCAGGTCCTTTTAGGTCTAAACATACACATAAACGGTATCTCAATATAACCACGTGATGACGACCAAATCCTTAATAAAAGTTTTAAAACTGTCAATCATGTTTGATGACCAAGTTTAGTTGATAGCTTTGTCCTTACCTCACCCAATAAGAGAATTTAATCCTTATCATTGCTCAACACCTTTTATATTTCACTGTCTAGCTTATAATGTAATTAATCAATTACAATTATAAAACTTGAACAATAAAACATAAAAAGTTTTAGAATTTTATTGAAAATTTTATTCAGAATAATACAAAATGAAAATACAATAATTTGAAATTTTTATTTAAAACTATTATATGATTTCCATAATGCGTATTAATGATATTTTTACGTCAGCTGTATTAAAGGGCTCCATAATTCTGAATTCTAAAAAGAATTAGACGATATTAACTTTTTTCGCGGAAACTAGAGATTAATGAAACGAGGGACATTTTCGACGTGGATTTAATATCTACTCTTAATTGAACTGATAAATGCCTCATTTGTGTACATTGAACATACAGAATGTTTGCTGAAGTTATCCAAAGCTAAGAGATTTTGACGTCATTAATGAAATTTGATTCTAGGTGACAAGGAAAACCCTATCTCGTATGTAATAAATATAACGAAAAAGCGATTTCGTTCATCAACTGATATTCTATACAGAAAATATCAGTTGTGGTCAACACAAAACTTTCTTCTACAAAATCTACGACCCTGTGCAATTTACGCTAGAGCCCTGTCGCGTTGTCAACCTAAGACGACCTCCCAATAAATTGTTGATTCATCCAAAAATATCAAAAACGTACAAAATTTGAGATAACTTGAGAACGGGAAAACGAGTAAATCGAGAAAAACGAAATTGCGATTTTTGAAAAACCGCCATTTTGGATACTTCCGGTTAACGGATTTCCACCAAAAGTTGATAGGATCGTCCCATTTCAGGACCCAACATGCCTATAAAATTTCATGGCGCTAGCTCTATTAGTTTTTGAGAAATCTTGTACACAGACTGACAGACTGACAGACAGACTGACAGACAGAAAGACATTTTTTTAATATGACTCCAATCGACTCACGAGTGATCGGGAAATGTTTTTTAGGCAAAATTAAGAGGTCGAAATTTTTCATGAATACAATACTTTATTATACTCCGTAGAAGAAAGTAAAAAACCAACAATTAGGTTTCGTTCCAGACTGAGTCCGATATAATATTGGAATGACTTCTAAAAGCAATGGGAACGATTCCAATATAAAATTGTTTTCCCCCTCAGTACAGGAATGTCTCCAGAAAAAAATTAGGAACAGGTGCTACTGTTTTAGGAATATGTTCATTCTTCTCTCAGCCCTATATACATATAGTAATGATTCCACGAAAACTAGGACTAGTTCCAATATTTATGGGAGCCTTTGCTACAAAATGGTGTAACGAATCCTATAATCACTTTCCCATATTTTATGTGAACGTTTCTTATGCGGATTTTGTTCCGTAAAATTTTAAAGCAATTTCGTTAGGTATTTCCATTTCCATTTCACGGGGAATATGGGTTAACATGATGTAACGAGATTTCTTACAGTGTAAATCATCAAAATGAGTAAATCATAGATTCAATCGATTAAAGATAAACTAATATAATGGAATGTTGAAACGTTGTTGATTAGTGGCGTTATCTTTATTTCTCACCATTATAATCCAATGAATCTATTGGTGAAACATGAAAACAAAAAGCAAGAAAAAACTGACTGCCTTCACTCAATTAAGCACTTTGAGAAAAATTAAGGAAGCCAAAGAATAGAAAAATCTTTTACTTCATCTGATTGACTGACAGCCTTCGTGCCACACCATTGGATGCCAATAAAGCTTCCGAAAAAATTTCGCTTTTCAATAAATAATTTCATAGAGTTTTCAGTTCATTTTTATCTTCAATCATAAATTCCGCTGATGGTTTCTTATCAAGCACCCCTGAATCAATCGCATTAACCTATATTCGTTCTCTCATATATTAAGAACATTAATTTTAGGATCTACAAAAGGCCCTTGCAATTTCACATTATGTGCTACTCAAAATCAAAAAATATATATAAAATACGTAGCTTAGATATAGCAAATTCCAAACGTTCTGAGACTTTAACTTTGCTGAACACATTTACTATCGACTAGTAGTTGCAACAGAAACTTTGCCTTTTGTATGGTGCTAATAACTTAAAAAATGGAAAATGAGAAAACTCTGTCAGTAAGTTATAATAAGCTTTTTTTATCGTTCACTTTTCTTTAATAACTTTAACTATTTTTGGATTTTCGGCAATATTCGTAGGATTATCAACATCAACTACCAAAAATTATTAAATTACCGATTTTTTTTCTCTATATCTGAATACGGGTCTGACCTATATGACTTAAAAGGGCAAAATTAAGAATTTATATTTGAGCCAATATAGGAAAAATGTCTGATTTATTATCAGAGCAAGGAGTACCGTTGTTAAATTGGTTAACGAATCTGATTAACTTGGAAAAATCTTACATATCGTACGCATCAGCTCAAATGACATATATGTTCTGCAAGGAAAAGTCCTCAGAATAAATGGGCTTAAGAGGCAAATGTCAATGCGCAAAAGAGTCGAAACTTGATAAAATCCTTTTTTTTCTGATTGTTGCGTGGAAAATTAATTCGAGTCACGAACATATTCCAATAATGGCTGGTGGGATCTGTTTAATAATATTTGTTTCTTTGGTATATCCTCTGCTATTCACTTCTTTGTTCGCGTTACTGATACCAACTTCTACACGGAAAAAACATATGGGAGCCATTCTCGCGAAATCTCGCTTCAGTCTCATATTTATTGGAAAAACAGCATAGTGGTAAAATATGGGAGTCATTCCTAAAAAAATTGGAACAGTTACCAAATTTTTTGGGACACATCACAACAAAAAAAATTGTCGCATTTTTTTGTGTGATGATTCCCAAAATTTTGGTACTGACTCCAACATGTCATATGGGGGAGACTACTGTATATGTTAGACTGATCACAATGAATAATAGAGACAAATTCCTTTTAGTAAAGAGCTCAATCCTAAAATGACAGGAATCATTCCTATAAAACGTCGCAAAGCTTCCATTTATTATTGGACTCTCTCCTATATATGTGTGTGGTATCCACATTTGAAGAAAGATTCATTCCTATAGTTATAGTACGAAGGTTTATCCGAATGGGACTAAATCCATTTTTTATTTGAGAGAAGACAGACAAAAATTCGAGTTTTTGAATATATAGGGAAGTTCGAGGGGCTTGAAAATATTGGACTCACTTCTAAAAACAATGGGCATTATTCCATACCATTATTCCATGTAGCATTGTTTCGCCCTCAGTTTAGGAATGTATCCAGTGAAAACTAGGAACAGGTGCTACTTTTTTTGGAAAATGTCTTATCTCAGCCCAATATGCATAGTAATGATTCCGCGAAAACTAGGACTTATTCCAATAGTCTGTGCTAAAAGAAAATTAAGTAAAAATTGCTTTCTCATATTTTATAGGAACGTGTCCTATGCGGATTTTTTTCTGTGTACCTTACCAACTATAAACACAGATGGTTTCTTTTGGTTAAAAGCACAATGGCAGCAACCGTTTCTTCAGTTTTCGGCAAATGGCCCACACTACCTTGAAACTGCCTCTTTCCCAAAATACCTGAGGAAAACCTAGATCAAACTAGGTCTGAGTAAAATGCTTTCTATGCTTTTGGTCTGGCTGTCTTCTGTTCTCACCTCTGGCTGTCAATGGGGACTTTTGCACTTCTAATTATAGTATTATAGTAGTAGAGTGACTTGGACCCGAAAAAGGAGACGTTTACAAGCAGACATATGGCCGTGTTATACAAAACATTTCCTTTAGGCAGCGTCGAAGGGACACCAACTTTTCCTATTGTTTTTACTTCTCATTTTGATTTTCACATTCGTGTTTGTTCAGTACAAATAGCAAGGAACGGATTCCCCTGGATATTAAACTTGGACTAAATGCTTTTCTGTTCTTCTCATTTTCAAATCTAAATTGAAATTTTCTCGTTTTCAGTATTTCCCATCAACACTCAATCCTATAAACGTAAATGAGTTTGTTAAGTTAATTAAATTTAGATGATGACTATTTTCTGATGATACACTCAAGTGAAAACTTTTGGTAGCTGGCGTAAATGAAGTTGGACTAAAGTTAAAATTTTGCATTTCTTAAATACCCAAAAAACAATCTTAAATGGAATTAATACGACTATATAATGTTGAAACTTAAAAGTCCCAACGAGACAAATATTTGAAATAATTGTTATTATAATAAATTGAAATTAAATCAATTTCATTCAAAGAAAATGTTATGAAATCATTCGAATATAACACAAATCACATAAAGTTGAAACATTATAAGGTATTTGGATTTATTAATTTAGTTTATCAAAGCCTTAAGGATGGTAACTTATTTAGCTTTATGATAGCTTTATAGCTTTCTAGTTCTGAAGATGATTTCCGATTTCAAACAGGTATTTAATTGTTCAAATAACTAATTTCACTTACAAAAACATTCGAAATAGGATTTTTTTTTATAATAAACTAGCTTGCATACCCGTCGTTGCCGGGTTAAGTTTTTTCAAATATATTTTTTTTATGGTCTATGTTGGAGCTAAACTTCAGGCCAATCGGCTCGGTAGTTTCCCCGCGAAAGGGTAACATAAAGGAACAGCTAAGTTTCGAGATCACTTTACCCCCTTCCCTTACTCCCCCACCTCTCGAGCTACTTTTTAATAGGCCTATGTTGGGGCTGGACCCCCGACGAATATCTATGCCAAATTTCAGGCCAATTGGTTCAGTAGTTTCCCCGCGAAAGAGTAACATAGCGCAAAAACTAAGTTTCGAAATTACTCCCCCCACCCCTTGCGCTACTTTTTCGTATGCCTATGTTGGAACCAGAACTACCACAGACACTCATGCCAAATTTCAAGTCAATCGGTGCAGCCGTTTTTGCGTGAAAGAGGAACAGACAGACAGACACCAACTCATTTTTATATATTAGTATAATTTAACTACTTAGTAGTATAATTACTATTTTGTGGTTAAAATGACTTTTTTTTGTTATTGAAATTAAATATTTCAGTTACAGTCCCGATTCCCTATTACAAAATAGTTAAATTTACTATTTTTTTCTCTGCATGTATGAGGAAATCGTGATAGAAAAATCACAATCCAAAACACTTCTTTCAATTTGCCGCGCCATTGCAACAAGTCAAGAAAGAAAAAAAGTAGAAGGGGATAGAAATAGTAGTCTTGAAAAAGAATTCTATACTGTCTCTCATTCCAATATAAATATTATTAATTCAAACCCAGTTTTTAGCACCTAGTTCAAATACAGTTGTTAGCAAACATTTTTTTAAACTTGCACTGTCTCCATGATTTTTTATTTTTGTTTTTATTTCAGGGAAATTCGAACCAAGAGAGAATTTTCTATCGAGTTTCTGACAACTCACGCTTTTCCAAGTTATGACGTAATCTACTTTTTCCTAAACGAAAATTCAATTGAAAGTATTTATTTTCATACAATTATACTAGTTGAGAAATTTTTTGGCATTTAATAAATCGATAAGTTAGTAAAAACGAACGAAATAAAATATGAGCTCCCATTAAGAAATCATTTAATTGATTTTTTTTTGTGTTATAATGATTAGTTTGACACAGCGGTATGAGGATTTTTAATAGATATTTAAAGTTAGAACATAGGTTATATATTAATAGATATAAAGCAGACGAGACTAAAAGCAGAAATTACGGCATATAGCGAAAACTTTAATATGTTTACATTTTTTCACTTATTGATTACCAAATATTGCAATAAAACGTTATTCCCTTTATTGAATAAAATTGTACACAGGCGATGATTTTATAGCAACCATTAAAATATTAAATTGTTTGTACACTTTGTTCAAATTTAACACATACTCATTAAATTTTAAAAGATATTTTTGATGTCCGTAATAAAGTTTTGTGGTGAAATTTCAAATATTAATCATAAAATTATTTTTAGATATTTCACTTTTTATACTCTATGTGGTGAAATATATATAAAAGGTAACGTGTGTCTGTCTGTATATTCGGAATTGGTTCAAAAACTACTGTATCGGTTTTCTACCTTAGGCATTTGGACAGATTATAGGCTTGGCGATCTCGAAATCCTCCTTCTGCCTCTGTCTCTGTGTAATTGAATCCGATTGTAATTGCAACATGATTCGTATAATGAGGTTCAGGGAACTTTATTGTTTTGAACTTGACTATTTATCGCTGCCGATAGATATCTAAAAAGTGATATTTTTAGAATGCTTATCGAAAAACCTTACTCCCTAGCAATATTGCGAGTTTTCATTAAGATACCTTCACGTAATTCGAAGACACCAGGCGAGGGGTATCGAGGGGAGGGAAAAATCAGGTTTGTAGTGGAAAAATCGAAAGCTCTTAGCCCCCTTAGTGATACTGTAAAGTTTCATTAAGATCGGACCACTCAATACGAATATACCAGGTGAGGGGTATCGAAGGAAATTTTCTCAGAGATGAGACCTATCTAGATCGGTTTTTTGTCCCCGAAAATCCCTAGCCCCCAAGTTTCGTGAAAACCGAACAGTTGTATCATACTTCCAATTTAAAGAAGATTTTGATGTATGGGAGTTTTATATAGAATCATATCCTAAATACCCCCCCCCCCCCCTCCCATCTAATGGTCCATTTTTGCCCATTTACGAACTTAGCTTCGCATTTTACGAAAAACGAATTTGCGTAAAATTTCAAGTCTCTAGCTGAATGCATGCGCCCGCAATCCGCGCCACATACGGACGGACGGGCAGACGGACACGCAAAATTCATTTTTTTTTATCATTCTAAACACACTGGTGTAATTCATTTTTTGTGTGATGACGGGATCTTGGCGTTACAAACGGTAAGGCAAATTTAATATACCCTTTGGTTTCACCATACGGGTATAACACCGTGTCTTGACTTGGGATTTTTCATCGCAGAGATTTTGTAATTGACCAATCAGAGCTCGAGTTGACGGTTGATGACGATCAACTCGAGCTCTGATTGGTCAATCATAAAATCTCTGCGATGAAAAATCCCAAGTCAAGACGCGGTGTAAAAACAGAACTGACTACAAATCATTTAAATACCGAAAACTAAACTGATTTTAAAACAATCCAAACTAAGCGATTTTTTATTAAAACTATTAAAAATATAAGAACGAAAAAAGAACACAAACTGCCACACTAAATTTATTATAATACTTTCCTTTTTGGCAAATGGCGTTTTAGTAATCTTAATTATGCTGTCTGATATAATTTCGGCGAACTTGAGGCTATTTTTAAAAATTTATTTTACGAGCCATATGTGATAAATTCCTCACTTATGACATATATTTCTTAATGAAAAACAAAGGTTCAGTAGACATTTGAAGACATTAATTAATTATTTATTTTTCCAAAAAAATTTAAAAATATTTTTTTCAGAAAAAAGTTTACTGTGAAATTTTTGTGTGATGGTGTTTTTCTTAAGTATTTGAATATTATCTTAGCAAAAGCGTCACATAGAATTTGTGGTTTTGATTGCTTTATATTTGATTATATCTTGCGTCTTACATGTCATAGAACCGTCTTTTAGCCTAATTCATTTGGATCAGGCACAATAATAAAGCAATAAATTATTCATAAAAATCTGTAACACACAATAAGGCTCAGCATTGTTTAGCAATTAATTTTATCGATTGTTAGTTGAAATAATTTATTAGCATGGTTTTTCCATGTTGATGAAAAATGTCAACAGAGATCTGATAAAATCAATCATCAACACCAGCGTTCATCACGACGTTACAGTTTACCCAAAATAACCCCAAAACAACCTCAACATTAACCCAAAAGAATGGAGTTTTTCTTGCTGACTTTTTAATTTTTGACCCTAGAATTAATTTGACAAATTTATTCTTAATTTCATGTTTTAAAAAAATTAAATCTTAATTACAGCGTTTGAATTTATTATGCTTTCGTAACTGTTTATATAGAATTTTGGGGGAAAAATATGAAATTGTTGTATTTACCCTGTCTGCTCTTCTGACACTCCTTTCACAACATTACGTTTTTGTTTTGAAATACACAATCGTAGAGTTTAAAGGAACGAACATAATGCTTCTAAGGCAATTTACTACACTAAGGGAACCTTAATATCGTTTTTATCCTTCACAGATTTTCACCCCTCGACATGCCGTCTAAATTATGACCCATAATAATTTATTTAGTTTGCACGAAAAGGGATTAACCCGGCAGACCGTCTGACATTTTTCCAATGTGTTCATATATTTTCAAGAATTATGTGTTCGGATTCATGCACACCCCCAACAAAAGCATTTAACATGAACAAAAACAAAAATTAACGGTTTCACCTCAACGTGGGAGGTTGAAAAGAAACAATTCCACAAAAGTAATAAGAGGAATTTCTTAAATCTTTATATTTCTGAAAATGAAATAAAAAATATTTGATTTTCGAGGAAAAAAGGCGACAGTAAAAAATCAAAAAGATTTTGATGCAAAGCCTAGTCAACCATAATTTCATAGATAAGAATATTTTAGCATTTTCTTTCAAAAAAAATTAACTGTTTTCAAGAAAAACACGACAAGTGCTTCACGGAACCAAAACAAAAATTATCTACACTCAACCTGATCAACTTTTTGTCAGGTTAACTCTGACCTCTAGCTGGCTGACAGAGGTTTCCATTGCATGACGTTACATCCTCGAAATGCCTATCTAAGGTCAACTCGTGCAGCTCCCAATGCCCTACTTCACCTGCTCGTGGCTTAATTTCAGAATTTCTCCGGCCACAGGTCAACACAAGTTTTACTTTCCCTCATGCAGGCGAACGCGCGCCTTGCATAGGCTAAATTATCCTGCCCGGGGCCAATTACGCCGTATGTAGGTCGTCGAGTTAGCCTCCATTTTTCTGAGTGTAGAGGCTTCAAATTTTGCACACATGCTGGGGCGGGTTTTGGGAGACCTGGGCCCCTTGTAAAATGTTAAATTCGTATTTTTTTTCGATGTCAAAAAAAGACGAAGTTGCAAGCATTGTCTTTTTGAATACAAGTTACTGGTGAAAAAAGTGGTGCTCAAAAGCCTTTTTTTTTAACACATAACTACTAAACTTTAATTGTACAGGCCTTGAACTTCATAAACAATTTTTTTTAAATGACGGCATTAGAGCTCATCAAAACAAACCTCTTCTGAGGAATAGTGTTCCATGTTCTATAGGCAAAAATTATATTATAAGGCAGGGTGGATTTTTTAAAGAATTATGCCACATGACAAAAAATTTGACATATTAAGGGTCAAATACACTACAAATATAATTCTATGCGTTAAAAAGAAAGTGACTATAAAATAATAGTCCTACTTAATTTACACAGTAATAACTCAGTAGCACCGATACGTCAGGTCAACAGAAAAAAACTCCTCGACTGATAAAGGCAAAAACAAAATAAATCCTATAATATAATACGAGGAATGTCTGTCTGTCTGCACAAACGATCTCGAAAACCCGCCTAACGATTTTCACGAAACTTGGTGGTCAGGGATTTTCGGGGACAAGGAATCGATCTAGATAGGTCTCACCCCTGAGAAAATTCCCCTTCGATACCCCTCGCCTGTTATCTTCGAATTGGGTGGTCCGATCTTAATGAAACTTTACAGTATTAGTAAGGGGGCTAAGGGCTTTCGATTTTTCCAATACAAACCTGACTTTTCCCTCCCCTCGATAACCCTCACTCAACCGATTTCTATAAAATTTTGTTATCGCGTGTTAGTTTTATTTCTAGCTTTCTAGGTCGGGAATTTAAAAACTCTGGAAAAGCTGTGTAAGGATAATGTGAATTTAGTTTTTCCCCAAAAATCAGCAAAAGTAGGATTTTGAGGTCGCCGAGCATGGCTCGGTCTTCCTGGTACTGCTTATTATCAGGCAAAAACCTTTCGTATTTCAAAATGAACAAAAATATAAAACACTTAGAATAAAACATTTAAAATATGATTTTACATAACTCTTCCATCCTTTAAAATCCAATTGGAGCCAATTTTTATGAATCAACTTTCAAATGCAAAAAAACTCCACGTGTTGCGAACTCATCGAACTGAGTCGATAGAAATATGTCCCACGGACTTGCAGGGCGTCGTTATGATTTTGATTTTCAATTGATTTTAGTACATCCCTTTTTATATGTAAGAAAGATAAACTTGTTAGCTTTTTTCCAAACTAGCATAGTTAAAGTCACCGTGTGAAACCGAATCCAACTACAAGTATTAGCCGTAAAGAAAACTTAAATGCGTCCGCTCAAAAAACAAAATAACTTTTGTGGGAAAAACTCATTAATACAATATATATATTATACAATACAATAATTTTCACATTACTTAATTCTACATATATAAGCTACATTTGTTATGTTTCTTTCTTTATTAGAACCTGTCATGTACTTCGCCAAAAAATCTGTGATTTCTCAAATATTTGTATTGATTTTGTTCAGTTTACAATTCCCGTAGAAACATCTCTTAATCTGATTGACGTACTTAGAGAAATTTAAATAAAATATTTATGCAAAGAAAAGGATTTTGATTCGTTTTAAATAAATATTAGTGAAAGATCGATATTATCTAGGTATGCAAATCAAAAAAATCCATCTGTCTCAATATAAGATATTAAAAGGTTCGAAGAATACCTCAAATTTTATTTATCGTTCACTTCCACTTGAATTCATTTTGCAACTACTTTTAAAAACCTGCTGAGTTCTTCACATTTCACTAATAAGCTTTCGTCAGAATTTTAATTTTATACATTTTTATCAGAACCAAATATACACACTATCTGCGTAAACTTCTAATTAGTCATAAAATTTTCCCACGGTACGTACGCAATTCGATTTTTTAGCCCTGATGAGTTTTGTGAATTTTGTTAAACCGACCCGACGTATTGAACATACAACAGAAACTGACGAGATTGGAAATTTGGTTTATTTTTGTATAACAAAAACACTATGGAAAATAAAAAAGAAATATAAAACATTTGACGCTTTAAAACGCACACCGAAATATTTTTCAGATGACTATCTAATATATTTTTTTACTACCAACTATTTTGTATATTTTTATTCAAATTTATCGCTATACTTGAATGAAATCAGAAGAAAATAAAATCCAAACTGACGTAACATTTTTACGCTGGGAAATGGTGAAAAAGTCTTGTTAAGTGCACAACATTTCAATGTAATTAAACAAATTAATCTGGCGTTTATTGTACTTAAGAAAAAAATATTGGTTTATTTTTAATTTTATTCTCCAAACGAGATAATTATCTGACATCGTCTTATTTGTTTACTCTTACTAGACAAATGCTCATTGCGTATTTGAAGGCAGGGTGGATTTTTTAAATAAAACAATATGTAACTTTTAAAATTGCCAGAGTCTTTAGATAATTACAGGCGTCGCTCGATTATAAGAAGCTTTGATATACGACACAAAATGTTTTGTTTACGGTTTTGTTATATGAGCAGAAAATTTTCATATACAACAGGACGCTTCATCACCTCAAAAAAATGATTTTTAAATTACGCAAAACTGATTTATTCCAAACTTGAGCAAGACATTTTCACCTCTATTAATTCGCACAATACATAAATCAAAAATGACAGAAAAAATGCAATTTGGCCCACTTAAAAATGTCACAAATCGAGGGACGTCTAGAAAAGAGAATTATTATGAAAAATTTTCTTGAAACATAGAAAAAATCATGAAATACAGCCAAAACCAAATCAAAATATAGTTAAACATTAATATTCTGATGCAGTGGTTATTAACCTTTTTAGTCGGCAACCCTTGAATCTTATATCACGTCCTTGGACTCCTTGAAATTTGTTTTGAATCATTTTGAACAACACTTAATACCAAGACTGTTTTATGATTGCTTATTACTAATAATATGTTTTATACTACCATCTTATCCGATTTCCCAAAAGGAAAGTTTATGCTAGTCCCCTAGAAGGATTTTCCCCTGTAGCTTTTGAACCTCTTAACGGAGAACATTGAACCGCATTGCTTTGGATTGCTTGAGATGGTGCAGATGTTTTTAGCCATGTTTTCAACAGGGGTTCCCCTCCCCTCTTATCGCCTCACCTGTTTTCTCATAAACTAGTCAACGGTTTTCTCCATTGGATAGAGGACTCTGTAGAGAGCATACATGTACCACACAAAAAATTATTGTCTTCTCCATTTCTAACCTCCCGTCCTGCTACATCTAAAAATAGTGAACGATTTTTAACGCCTTGAGACTTTTTTGTAGAAATCTGAAATTTTCCACTCGTACCTCCAAAAATATGTTCTGACATCTCAGAATTGGTGGAACCCTATGTTGGGAACCCCAGTTCTAAGGGTACCTACAATGTAACACTATTCAACTTTAAAAACTTTTATTAGAATTTGGTCTAAAAAAATGTATACGTAATACATATTAAACAACTTTAACGAGCGATGATCCATTCCGTACATCCATAGTTTTTTTTTTTTTTGTAATTTCCTCACATTTAAATATTCATGAGCTGTAGTGGAATTTATACCGAAGTTTTAATATTTCAATATTTTAATAATTCAAAAGATGACTAAGCAACAAGGTAACACATTTTTCATTATTAAAATCGCATTTCTATTCCCCGATGGTACGAAACGTTAATTAAAATTTTAATAAAAAATCAATATCAGTACAGAAAACATACCATATGCCGATGCTTTTTTCAAATCAACAGTCAAAGTAACAATTTGACATTATTAAATTCGATCTTCTTTTGTTAATTCTAATTAATATTTTAGTTGTAATTCAACAAAATCCATCAAAATAGTCGTTCTATTCTTATCTACAGCTTTTGGCCTAAGAAATCTTTTTAAAGTTAACATGCACACTAATTCTATGAAAGGACTTTTTGAGGTTACTTTCAAAAAATAAAACTTTGGCTGGGTTAGCAATGACCATGGGAAATGTAATGATGAAAATTTAATTCCCACTAGTCACAAACACACATGTCTCTTAATGAATGACGTCCTTTCCATCTTTATTTAGCCACTGAAAACTCAAAACTCTTCCATATTTCATCAAATTCATAAGAAATGAAAATAAAAACAACCTAGCTTTTTAAACGAAATATGTATAAAGGATTGTGGAAAACCACGCAAAAACAGCTGAGACTACGATGAGTAATTCAAAGGATTAGGTGAAACGTTAATAACAAAAAATAGGGCAAATGAAATAGAACCATACCATACCTAGAAAAAGAAAACTTCCATTCAACGACCACAACACAATTGAAGGTAGCTTCACCAGTCTTGACTAAATGACTAACAGAGGGAAAAGCGTTTTGCAGACTATAACCATACGAACCTAATCAGACCACCCTCTGACCTAGCTTATACCCTGAGGTGAACAAAGTTTAATAACAATATATGCTATAGTCTTGGTCTAGTTCAGCCATCGACTTCGACTGATGAGACTAAAACTGAAACTATACCAGCCTCAAACCTATATTATGGCTACAAAACAGGCATTTGCTTTTAAAGGACCTTCCGCGTCACCGATAAGGGTTTTAGTCCGCTCGATTCACTCCTAAGTTTTTTTATTACTATTTGTTTTCGTAACAAAATTTCCATTGGTTAGTTACCAAATGGAGTGTAAGACGAAACTTTTCTTACATACACAAATACCCATGTATGTTTAGAAAAATATAAATATGTGTTAACTGAAAGCAAAAAAAATTCAATATCAACTTCAAGTCGATTTGCGACGGTCCTTTCACCTGCAGTAGATTCTACAGGACTTTTACAATAAAAATAATTCAAATGTATACAAAGATTTTTTTTTCTGGATATTTTCCGACTTATTCATGTACAACATAAATTCCATCCTAAATCATTGGCTCTGAATTGCGTGTCTTTGTCCTGTTTGTTACTGTTTTAAGTGAAATTAAAGAGACTGTGGTTAGGATATTATGCTTAAGGAAATATCTTGATGGTACCTTAAAAGCATCTCAAGAAATGAACGAAATGAATTGAGTGCTAGGAAGATGTACTTAATTTTATTCTTATTTGTACCACAAAATTTCAGATATGTTAAAGGAAATTGGCAACTTTATCATCAGGATTTTGCCCATTTTCCCAACCCGAAATAATAAAGCAAATACCTTAAAATTAGGTTACCGAAATTCTAGTAAGTTTAAGACGGTATTTTTAGGTTTAATGTTTTTAATACTGTTTGTACACTCAAAGGATTATTCTTCCATAATTTCCATTCCAAAACTTGTACTGAATAAATTATTGGTTTGTTGATATTGCAAATTTTTATACTCTATATGATATATCATATAGAAGTACATTAGACTTTGTATACCGTTTGTAAACCATCAACCAATCATCAGACACTAGAACAAACTACACCAGGGTGTTAGGGACGACAAAATATTTTGATTTCTCAATAGCTGTCCGTCTGTATGTCCGTCCGTGAACACCATACCTTTCGAATGGCTTGAGCTAGAGACTTGAAATTTTGTATATCTGCGCTTCTCATAAACAGCTAGGCTAAATTCTTGAACGGGAAAAATTAGACCATTTCTTCCCCCCTCCCCCAAACAAACGAAAAAGTTTAAGTTTTTTGCGACTATCTCGAAAACGGTGAGTCATATTGAAAAATTTATGAAGTTAAAATCTGTTTAGAATATGATTTTACAAACCAGTTCCATACATTAATATTTGAACGGACCACTCCTTTCCCCCTCTCTCATACAAATGGATTTTTTTTTAAATAAAATGGATTTTTTTTAAATAAAATGGATTTTTTTCAAATAAATTTTGTCTGTTATCATATAGAGTATTCGACGATTGGCCCCTGGCAATTGTAACTTTTCTTATGTTCTTATTCTTTTATTTTTCAAATTTATGTTGCGTTCATATTAAAATAGTAACTGCAGGAACCTGTAGTCATTAATATAAATAATTTTGTGCCCTTCTCGTTGATAATATGTACGTGTATCGGAATAAATTTTTAATATCGTCTTATTTATTTAGTATTTTGAACCAGAAACTGGAAATAAAAGACTTATGAATAATTGCATTATACAGGCATTCGTTTAAATGATGTAAAACTAGAGCCTTCTTGTCTGTATTGACAGGTGCTGTAAATTTACGATAAGCAAAAACTTTTGCTGAATTTTTTGACAACACGCAATACCAACTTTCAAAAAAAAACCCCCCAGAATGGTTACGTGTCTATTTTTTCGCCAAAAAGAATTATAAATCAACAGATGATAGTCATAAGTTCAAATACCATATGTCTGGTTTAAAAATACAGACAGCCGATAAAATAATTATATTACAAGGGACCTCTGTATCATAAAATTATCGAAATATGAGCGATTGACACAATAAAGTAAATGCCATAAGTTGAATAATTAACTGAAATCAATCATACAAGAAATATCTGAGAAAAAATATTCCTTACGTCTTATTGCCAACGGCAGGAAAGAACTTTTTGCATTATGAAAAACACGAGGTATATTAGAATCGATATTTAATCTTAATATTTAATACTCACAGGTATATGCACTTGTGTGTGCACTTTTCATAAAATACAACTTAAAAAAACGCTTTTCTAAAAATATTTCATTTGAAAAAACCCCGTGGGAAAATCTGCAAACTTCTAAAGAATTTACGGACTTTACATACAGTGAATTGAGAACCGTGGGATCTACAACACTTTAAAAACTCCTTTCTTTTATATACTCTATAAAAGTAGAGCTAAGTCTGCCTTAGGCTACTCGTCAGTTGCAACGTTTTTCAAATAGATTGACCGGTTGAAAAAAAAAACTGTTTACATTTTACTAAAAGTCAAATAGTGTAATGTAAAGTAAATGGCAATTATATTATATTTTTTCCAGCTATAGAAAATTGCTAAAAGTTTTTATTCCTTATTTCCATGTAACCGTGAGCAATTTTGCTCGTTAAAATCCTTCAAGGTAAAGATTTCTAAAGGTTTATGCCTCCTTTAGTTAAAAAAAATTACAAGTGCACTTCTTCTCTTTATAAAATTTACATTCCACAGCAAAAAAAAGCTCACTTGAAATTTGAAACCCGTGATCATAATACTTATATTTGTAAAGGTATTTTTTTATGTGATGAGCATTTCATTACCGTAAACATTATATTCAAGTAACACATGCTTGTAATTGAAACTGTTTACTTTAAAGAGCACCAATAGGTATTCTGTATACATCATATATACAAGTTAAATGAAAATAACGTATTGAGGAGGTATTTGAATATGTTTGAGACAGTAAAAAAGTTTACTTCTCATAAAAATTACTTGATATAAAGCTCTTTAATCGTTGAAACAAATGTTTTAACAGGTACGAAGCTTAATATCCAGGATCATAAACGCGATTCGTCTTTGCCGTTTTATTACACCAATAATAAAATTTCCATATGAAAATGGTGATTTCAGGAAACCCGTGTTAGACTTTATTATTTCTGGAACTCAAAAAAATACAAGTATGTTGCCATTTGATTTCCGAAGGAATATAAGAAAATTCATTCAAATCTACTTTTTTATATTATTATTATTAAAGATTACTACTATGAAACATGATGTGGATGAGTATATGGTTCACATGTTTATGTGTAGTTCCTTACTATGCATGGCTGGCTTTCAGTGCACCGGATGCCAAAAATAGTTTTATTATTCAGTACTTACATTTCAGTTGACTTTCACTAAACCTGCTAGTATATCTAATAATCTAAAAATGGAATATGTTAAGCCACTTTTATCTAACAAAAACCGTAAAAAAGAAAATATCAGTTGTGATCAACACAGAACTTTCCTCTATATTATTTTTTCAAATCTCTTGCGAACCGTTAAAGATACGTAAAAACCGTTAAAGGGAAAAATGTAGAAAATTTTATTTCCTATAAATATGCATTTTTCTTTTAAAATCTCTCAAAAACTATGTTCTTTTAACATAGTTTTCGAGAGATTTTCAAAAAACTGGGGTGGCTTCATGTAACTTATTTTCGATCGACTAATTAGTCGAAGGAAATTTTCCGTCGACCAAAACTGATTAAACAGGCGGACACTCACTCTGATGAACACGATATAAGAGTCTTTTCTGGTTAATTTGGGGTCGCCGAATCCGAATCTGATAGTAATTTGACTGTACAAGCTCTACTTTTTCCGATATGGTGGGTAACTTATTAAATGGTTTAAATATTTGTTGACGCGACAACACTGATGCATGAGAAGGTCGAAAATCCCCGGCCTATATACTAACAAAAACGCTGTCGGAAGATAGCCCGCTGTTGTGTCTGTATGGGGTTGCGATGGAACTGGGATTCGTATTGAGAACGTTGAAGTGATCAGTCGCATAACCAACAGGCGAAGGGAGCAACAGTTGGTTAATCGATACCCACCGTCAGTTATTAATTTTTCTCAATTAATAGCGATTCTACTTAACCCTGTTATCAAGTTAACATATTTATAATCTGGAAGTCAACAATTATTTTTTCCTTCATATTTGAAAAAGTAGAGCTGGTACAGCCAAACTACTGCCAGATTCGGATTCAGCGACCCCAAATTACCCAGAAAATACTGTTATATCGTGTGCACCAGAGTTAGTTTCTGCTTGTTTAATCAGTTTTGGTCGACTACAGATTTCCTTCGACTAGTTAGTCGATCGAAAAAGAGTTTTTCTGACTTTTGTTCAAATATCTTGAGAACCGTTAGAGATACTAGAAAACCATTAAACCTAAAATGTTGAAAATTTGATATCTTTAAATTTTGTTATACTCATTTTATCACAAAAGCGCATAAGTTTCGAGAAATTAGAAAAAAAACGGTGTTTGTATGAAAGATACTTGTATGAAAGGTATGAAAGGTACTCGTTAGAGCTACCGTAACTTTTCCAAAAGTTGATAAAAAACTACGATTTTCATAAAACTTATTTACAAAAAATTTCAAGCTAGGTCAACGCGTTCTCGAGTTATTTAAGATACCGCAATTTCGGTTTTCCCGATTTAGTCTGAAACTACGCATTTTTTAGAAGTTTTGTGTAACACAAGTTGGAGACAGTGAAATTTTCTAGACTTTTGTGTTTTAATAGTATTTTAAACCGTTATCAAAATATACCGTAATTTAAAAAAATTCAATTTTTTTTTGCGATTCTCTCGAAAACCACCGGGTTTTCGGTGGTTCAATGAATGAGGTGAATTGAAGAGAATAATATTTTCCACATTTTTGTCTTTTATGGTTATGCGATATATTTAACGTTTTTAAAATATTTTCATCAAAATGTAAAAAAAGATTCTTGCAAACTAACAGTTTTTCGAGAACACTTAAGGGAAACATAAAAGATCTTAAAATTCTCTACATTTTTACCTTTTACCGTAAATCAATATCTTTTACTTTCATCGAGACATTTCAAGTTTTGTAAAAAAATGTTTATTGGGAACTAATATTTTACATGACGGGTTATAGTGAAAATTGCGTCGGGCGTAGATTTTGTATAAGAAAGTCATTTGCCGTCCACATCAGATATTTTATATTCAATTAATTGCAATTCTTAATCTGGGTTCTATCGAATTTTTCAATGCTACCAGTGCATTCGATTTTCACATATTATAACCCTGAATGTAGTAATATATTATAGATAAAGAAATACAGATAAAGAGATACAACACAAACTACCACATTGGAGGAATCCACCATAATGAAATAATAATCCAATTTCGTTTTCACCCTCTTGGGGGCTGGTAGGTATTGAATTTCCTTGTTCTGTACGTACAAGAGTCAGAACCACTTGATAAATCGCAAAGGATGTTAACAAATCAAATTCCAGCATCATTACATGTCTGAAATATGAGTGAGATCCTGGAAATGAGACTAGTACTCCATCATTTTTGGCAAGTGCTGAATTCATAAAAATCAATTTTTAATCTGCAATCAACCGCTGCTTATATTGAGTCCAAAGTTATTGCGTAGGTCAACTTTTATTAATAGTATCATCATTACTTCACGCAAAAATATATTCATGTATTTTTTTCTGGAAGAATTTGGTGTTTGCACAAGGGCAAATCCAGAGAGATTTGTTATTTATAAAAATTGCGATATAGTAACTAGATACATATGTATATAAATTCACATACATAAATTCACATATTTTTAGCATTTAAGAAAAAATGTGCCCATTTGAACATATTTTTACAAGCTTTGATTTAGTTTCAGTTGTTAGTTTGTTTGTATTTATATTTGTTAGGGTCAAATCTTGTAATCTAAGTTTTATCCACTTCACTCATCCGATTGAGTTGAAATTTTGCACACATACATAACTCCGATGACAATGTAATATGTGTACCCATCGTGCAAGGTCTTAAATAAAACAGCTTTGAAAAATAACTCAGGAAAAACAAAATGGCTTCTAAAAAGGATCAAATAAAATTATTCTTTTTTTTTAAACCAACTTACAATAAAAATATACTGTATACTAAAATTTAAAAAAAACGTATGTATTTGGTCTCAAAAAAAAAAGCAAGATAAAAGTTAATATATAAAAACTCTCAACGCTTTTATCTTGCTTCGAAAAATTCTTTTTGATTTTCATCAGGCTTTTAACATTAGACAGGCCTGTAGGATGGCTTTTAATTTTTTGGCTCGATCAATCAATCTGGCAATTATTGAAAACCCGTATGGTGATATGGCATTGTTCGAAGTTTAAGAGAACGGCGAACAGTTGTATCAAAATTCCACTTTGAAGTCAAATTTTTCAAAAAGATTTTTTAAAATTTATTCCAATTGGATTTTGATGCATGGGAGTTTTACGTAGAATTATATCCTAAATAACTTTTGTTCCTGCACTTTTTTGATAAGATGCACGGTTTTTGAGATATTCGCAAAAATCGTTTTCGTTCGTATGGGGGGTACCCCCCCTAATGGTCCATTTTTGCCCCTTAACGAACTTAGCCTCGCATTTTACGAAAAACGGATCTGTGCAAAATTTCAAGTCTATCTCAATCCGTGCGCCCGCAATCCGCGCCACAGACGGACAAACGGACGGACAGACGGACAGACGAAAAGACGGACAGACGGACAGACGAACATATGGACAGACAGACAAACGGACGGACGGACATGCAAAACACACTGGTGTAATTCATTTTTTGTGTGATGACGGGATCTTGGCGTTACAAACGGTAAGGCAAATTTAATATACCCTTTGGTTTCACCATACGGGTATAATTATCTTCAATTACCCAATTATCTTCAGCCTCTAGGTTCAAGCAAACCATACAAAAATTTATGATAATTAACAGCCAATCGTTGTATAATTGTGTAAGGAAGGCAAAAACTAGGCGCGATGAATAAAACATAATAATATTAGTTAATACAGACATCAGTTTATTCATTAGTTAACATTTCAGGGTTTAGATGTATTTTCTGATGTCGGGTGCCGGTCCAATTCACTCCTGTAAATAAAAAGAAAATCACGTAAGTCTATAAGACTTAGTGATGGCTTAAAGTTACCCACCCTCTACCTTGGACAGACCAAAAAGGACACGACGAACGTGTCTCTTCCTTCTGGACCCCAGATGACAGGGAAGTCAGCGACACACGCCGACAAGCAGGGTAGTCAGCGACACACGCCGACAAGCAGGGTAGTCAGCGACACACGCCCAAGCGAACGACACACGTTCATCTTCCCTGATTCGTCACCTTGTCCAGCTATTACAACAATCTGACGGACGGAAAACAATCTTAATCCCCGAATATTACCCTTCTGGGATCATCCCCAAAACACAACCATATTAATATTAAACTACCTAACTACACTACAGAATAAATAACCATAAGCACTCACTCGTTTTGCAATCCGGGTTCGTCACAGCGGTCAGCCTTCACTATTCTGACTACTTGATCACCACGGCATGCGATTCAAAGTAAGTACGAGTAAGTCATACAGCAAAACCTTAATTATATGAAATAATTACCCCAATCCGTAATAATTGTATGCATTTCACACTAACTCCTCCTCTCTAAAGAAAGAATTTTAAATCGAAATATTCTTTAATTTCAAAACAATTTCCACGAATTTAAAGTATCATATATATCAAAGGATTGGATCAATATCAGGTGAACTTAAATTGTTTGACTATCACAAAGTTTCTCTAAACCTAAAAAAAATAAGCAACAGTATAAGCATATAACTAAACTGTATAAGAACAAAATTAAACCAAAGAAGCAAACTTCAACCGCAAAGATCCCTTTACCGAATCCAAACCAATTAAATTTATAGTGTGAATGACAGTGCCCTATAAATACTCCTATTATAGGTATATACCGCGAGGAGTTTATACCTAATAATAAACCCCAAAACATGTGTTCGAGAAAATCAAGGGAGCAATAAATTGATGTGAACCCACCCGAAAGCAAATCAAACTATGTTAGTGTGAAGTAATTATTATAGAAAATTACCTCGCAGTCCACTTTATTCTAGGCAAATCACAACACAAGCTAAAAGACAACGCAAACAACTCCATCAAAGTAATTTCTGCACACAATGAAAATATTTTGGATCACTTAATAAATTTTCAACCACTCTATGTTTCACTGATTTTGCAATGTATGCGGAAATTATATACTTTGATGAAGAACAAGTAAATATTAATTGCGCTGTTTGCATGGTAAGTATAAATATGGAATAGTTTTTTTTATTGAAATTATGTTGTTTTTCGTTTCTTTTTTGATAAACCACACTTGGTATGCGTCATAAAAGCACTTCAAAGTCCTTGTTGATTAAATAAAATTATAATATTTCACCATTTTAATTTATTTTTCATTGTTTGTTAAAATCTGCCTTATTTAAATTCAATTTAAAATATCTAATATGAACTTTCTTATACAGAATCTACGTTTGTGCACAATTTACACTATAACCCAACAAAAAAAAAATATTAATTTATATAAAAATATGATTTTTTTACAAAATCTCGGTAAAAAAACTGTCGATTTCCTGTAATTCTTATTTTTACTGTTAATTCTTATTTTTACTGTTTTTTTTTTGTTGAAAAACCGTTAGTTTGCAAGCAATTTGCAAAAATCAATTTTTTTACCTTTTCATGACAATATCTCAATAACGGTAAAATAGAGCAGATAATAGTAGAAGGCAAAATGGTGCTAATAAATTGATATATTATAAATAACGGTATATCTGAATACCGGATTGGGATATCGATTTCTAGTAAGAAACAAAAGCGCAGGAAATTTTATTATCTTCACCTGTTGTCATAAATAAAACAATTGAAAAACGCGTAGTTTCGAAGTAAAAAGCAAAAAACGAAATTGGAATTTTTGGAAAGCCGCCAATTTGTTTACTTCTTGCTAACAGATTTCCACCAAAAGTTAATAGGACCATCCCATACCAGGATACTTGTAAAGTTTCATAGCTCTAGTTCTAGTAGTTCTTGAGCAATCTCAAACACAAATTGACGGACAGAATCACAGCAAGACATTTTTGCAATAATGCACCAATTGACCCAGGAGATCTCAGGAAATTATTTTTAGGCAAATTTAAGAGGTCGAAATTTTTCATGAATACAATACTTTATGACACTTGGTATAAGAAAATAAAAATCGAACTCTAATTAGAATGGAAAGTGTAATGTTGGTCTTTAATAATTTAAACTTAAATGAATGAATTGTGTAATAAAAAGTGATTTGCCTCACTAATCATCCTCATTTCATTTGATGGATATATTCTTGGCACGTGTCAAAATTTAAATAATTATAAATTAGGATTTCATTGCATATTATTAGCCAACTAAGGAGTTTTCATGGTCCATTAGTGACGGAAATTTTAGTTATGAATAAATACTTTCCAAATCCTTAAAGTGAATAAAATTTTAACAGCGTTTCATAAATCAATTATTTTGTTTGGCGACCTTTTTAGCCTGGTTGATGACCCCCATTCAATATTTGCTTTTGGTGGCCATCAATAATCTTTGTATAATTTTTCGAACAGCGTATTCCAATAAAAATGGCAATGGAAATTTTTGGAAAATTGTATTTTCAAAAGTGATGAAGCGCACCCTTTAATAGAGCTCACCAAGTTTTAATGTTTACCTTAGATTTTATTAAACAGACAGCAAATTTTTTACTCGTCACAAGGTAATTAAAAATCCAAAGTTTAACTAGTAGGAAAAATATAGATACCAAAAATATAGCTAGCGGTGAGATGATACCTTCCTTATAAATTGAAACTCAATAAAATAAAAAGTTGCTTATAATATTTAAATTTACTAAACTCGAAAACTCAAGGGCAAACTGAGAAAGCTGAGGTCTTTAACAAAATCTCACCTGCCTCCAGTATGGAAGCGTGGTCCAAATGGCAAAGCACTTAGACTGCAAGCTAAAGTCTGTGCATAGATTCCAAGCTGTAGCACACTGCCATTCAAATCCACTCAACTTGCTTTGAATAGAGGTATTTGTTGCTCGTCGGTGTTATCGACTAAGCGCGATATTACACACGGCAACTTTCGGGCTTACTTAAGCCGATTTTTGGGAGAAACGACTGAGGAGGGAAAAGTTGCCACTCGAAATCATGGCTTATCGACAATCTGCATACATGCAAAGCGTGTGAACCGGTTTGGGAAAAGTAATAGGCAGAAATCATTTTCGTTCTGACCGTCAGCAGGTGAAGATCTTGGGAAGTATATGAGCAGCAGCAATTTCAATGGTTTGAGTTCACACACACCCATGTAAACTTGTGTAGCATATGCAAACCGGATTGGCTTATTTAAGCCACAAATGTAAGCACATTGGCTTATTAAGCCCAAAAGTTGCCGGCTTAAATAAGCCAAGTGTAATATCGGACTAACGATGTTTTGGGTTTTTGCCACCCCGTCTAAAAACGGGAAAAGTCCGCCACCCTTTCCCCTCTAGCTCGTGCAAATAAAAAAAAAATATGCGGTTTTCTCGAAAATGGTTAATTTTTTAGAAGAAATTGTTGAAACGAAAAATCTTTAGGACATAATTTTAAAACAACTTCCCCATACATCAAAATCCAATTTGTATGAATCCAATTATATTGCATGACTTCTATTAAATAGTGAAACTATTTTAAAAATATGTCCCTATTAATTTGTGGTTTGTTATCATTTATTTTCCCGAAATTTTTGAGCAAGCTGAAAGGCCTGATAGAAAGTAAAAATTTATCATAAATCACGCGTTTTCTATTCACGCCACCATCTAAGTTTAAAAAAATAAAATGCAAAAAATCAAATTTTACTTTACATACAACGGAATTTTTTTTTTATATTTACACCTCACCCCGAATAAGATGGACCTGGTTAAATGACAAAGCTGCATATCTGGAATGGCTTATACGGTCCGAGCGTTTGTAAACAGAAGTGAGACTTATGGTAAGTGGGATCCGTGGGACGTTTCCGTGAGATTATACTTATCCAGGTTCTACTGTATGTAGGATATACATAGAACTAACGGGTTTTTATTCGTTATTAATTGTATAAATACTTCCAGGTAGTAAAAATTGTAATTACGAGCAGAAGAAAGCGATTTCAGTAGATTACCAAAATGTACATAAAATACCTTTAATAGGCCATAATTGCCAGCTCTTAAGCTACCCTTAAGAAGTTATGTTGAATGCATATAATTCTATGACATAAAACGCAGTTTTAGAGATTACAATAAGGCTTACATTCTAAGAATCCCTTAATCGGATTATGTTTCAACCAAATCAATCACTTCAATATGATTTTAATAATCAATATTAAAGACCATCATAAATATATCTGCAATTGGGGATTTTTCACTCTTTGAGGACCAATATAAATCATAAAATCTTACTTACGATTTTCTTATTATGTTTTTGTGTGTCGCAGTCCATTTTTCATTTTTATACTCGTAAATCAAATTATGGATTCTCTGATGGTTTGTCCTTCTGATGGTTTGTTGTATAAACAATGAATATAAAATCCAAGAATTATTAGATTTTTTGTGGATTTTTTTGCTCGTTTGTCTAAATGTGTTTCACAAATTTTTCTTTATTTGCATTTTTAAATAGTGTTAAAAAAAATAAAGAATCTGCTATTATCGTGAACTATCTTCATGTAAATAACATTTACATAACACACTCACACATACCGAACTGTTAGTTATTCCAAAAGCTTATTTTCCTTCTATTTTAATTACAGCCGCGCATTTTGGTAAAGGCAGGTGGTCACCCAGAAACATTAAAAGAAGCTATTTACAATAAATAACATAAATTTTCACACAAGTCTATAAACTAACTTATTAGGATTCATGTAAAACCCCTGTACTTCTCTTGCCCACACTATTCACATATGTTTTTCACTTTTGTTAAAAATAACGTAAAATTTAAATCACCTGTGACCCCTTTTGTACAGATAACGCTATAATTGTATTTTGCCGGCTTTTGAAATAACTAATTTGTCTATAAAACGAGAGCACACGTAATTACGGACACTTAAACCATAAAAATGAACATAAAATCGATTTAAAAATTTAAATGCACTTGGTTTTATTTAACCTATAATAACCAACAATTAGCGACCGTAATGATTGGCTACATATAAGTTTTATAACATTACCGTTAGGAATTCAAACGTCATTCACCTAATCAGTTATCAATGGATGATATGGAATGATATAATGACAAATTCAAAAGCCTAGTTTCGACATACTGCAATTTTTCATAAATGCCATTTTTCATAACAAATCAGAATAAAACTGCCACACAAGAACGCTTCTGCTTTATTCTTGTATTTATGTTGTTAACATGCAAATTTAACGAAAGCTCCAACGAATGACTTATGATAACTTAAAACTCATATAATCTACGCACGTTTGAAAAGAAATGTAATTTAACGGCACGACAGTTAGTTGCAACGCTTTAGGCGCTCCAACGTGCACTGACTTATAATCAGACGTTGTTTTCGAATTATAATAAAGCTTTTTCTACGTCCCTGGATGCGCAGCGCAACCACTGGAAATCATAAACTTTCAATTCTTCTACCTCACTTCAAGTTGAATGCACCGTTATGCATATATAATTTTATCATGGACTCTAGAAAATAAATTCTTATTACCACTATCATTTCTTTTGATCATATCTGAAGCATTAGGCCGAATTACTGAAATGTAGCAGACGCTTTTACACAAAAATTGCTGCATTTTATTGACTCGGCCCATGGTTGTAATTAAATCGTATCTGCTCAAGTTTTTCTCCTGCATTTTCATAACCTCAAATGTCCAGTTGCAGTTCAAGTCATAGCTCAAATTTTATGTGATTTTCGCGACTTTAGTTGAGATTTACCCTGCTTTCACACAAGTGGTGTCTACACGAGAGATTTCGTGTAAAAAAATACCAGCCTTATGGCGGACTTGCCGAAATATTTGGTAAATCGTCGGCTAAAAGTGAAATTGTGCTAAGTCCATTTGGTATAATTTTCCAGAAGAGCATTGAAAACCTTGTTAAATCGTTTTAATTCTCTTTCAATAACACTGAGTTTTCTTTAAATGAGAAAAATTGGGCTCAGTTTTCTTTAAATGAGACTCTGTTTTCTTTAAATGAAAATTAAAATGATTTAACAATGTTTCTTATTGCTCTTCTGTCAAATTTGGTATAATGGACTTAGCACAATTTCACTTTTAGCCGACGAAATGCTAAATCGAGTCAACGGGCGGATTTCAAACAAAATGAGCCTGCTGAAGTGAAATGGTTAACTTAATACAGGTACTCTAGATAATCAAAGAAAAATCTTTCAAGACAAATGCATTACATGTTGTCAATAACGAAAGCTTCACTCGGTGATTTTGAGTGAATTTCAGGGAAATTTCGAGTTGATGTCTGTCTTACCGGCAGCTGGCCTTGAATTGAAATTGTGGATGGCTGTGGGTTTTACGTCTCGTGAATAATATTCTAGAATTGTTTTCATTTTTCTTTGTTTGTGACTGGTTGGAGTGTAGTCTCTAGTTGCCAACAAGCTGCTAGTTGTTAAAATGGAAATCAACCGAACCACGCTAGGAATTGCGGCGGGAGTTGCCGGGACTTTGTTTTTGGGCTACTGCATTTATTTCGACAAAAAACGCCGCAGCGATCCTGAATACAAGAGGAAAGTTCGTGAAAGTGAGTACAAATTAATTATTTCCGTGTCACCTACTAAGGATAATCGAAACATTGATTATTGGATTTGCAGGAAGACGTCGCCAGAAGAAGAACGGCGGCGCAGGAGGCAGAAGTGACATGCCAAATTTGAATGATCATGAAGCAATTGAGAGGTGTGTTTCCGTGCAATTTAAGGCTTAATTAAATTTAAATTTTGCATTACAATCATGCGATCGAATGGAACATTGCGCAACCCCAAAAATAGAAAAAAACAACACAGTGAATTGAGGTTATGTGCAGAGTGTTGACAGCAGAATAGTCTCATTCCAAGAAAACGGAACTCCCTACGATTACGTAACTCTCGCTGCCCTATTCGCCTGTCCTTCAATGCGAAACGTGGGGGCTGGCTGATAGTTGGATTTCCACAATTTTCAATTTACACATACCTAGTTTTTTTACTTCGGTCTCTGACAGCCGAATTCCTGGGCATGTGGTTGCCGAAGGGGAGGAAAACATGAGTCATTTAACTATTATTAATAGTAAATTTCAACTATCATATACATATATCTAGTTTTATAAAAAACATAGTATCCCCATTTTGAAAATCAGTGCTGCCTTAAAACGGGCTAAAGAAAAACTACAAAATGTGACTGATATTTTCCAAAAAAAAAAAAAGTCCAAGATTAAATACTATTTTAATATTTAAGTCCATGCATCAACAGTTGCACTACCCATCTATTTATTAATCACTTTTTTTTCATTTTAGATATTTCTTGCAAGAAATCCAAATGGGAGAGTCATTAATTGCTACTGGTGATTTTGAACGAGGCGTGGAACATTTGGCAAACGCAATAGTTGTCTGTGGACAGCCCGCTAGACTTTTACAAATTCTACAAAGTTCACTACCAGCCCAGGTATTTGCCATGCTTATCCAGAAAATGCAGGAATATGGAAGTCGTGTTGCCGGCGGTACGGGATCTGATGACAATAAGCCCAGAATAGTCGCTGCATCATCGGCTGGGCCTTCAATTGGTATTGGAGGTCTCGCTGACGATTTGATCGATGATCTCGAGTAGTAGTTAGTTTGTAAATAATACAAAAACACCAGCGATTTATAAGAAAAAATATAAGAAATTATAACCTACGGAACAGATGTAGGATTGAAACAAATGGTTCTTAACAGCAAGCGGATTCAAAAGTCACACACAAAAAGAAACATTTTCCAAAAACTTTCTTAAATTTATGAAAAGTGGCCCTAAAAAGTAAATATTTAAAAAAAATGTAATGTGCGCATAGATATTGTATTGATTTGTTAAATTTTAAATATGGTATACAATTATTATTCACAATTTCAACACCACTTTGATATTCTTAAGATGGTATTCAAATTGCTTTTGTCCTTGTAATTTATATTTACATATCCTTTTGAAATTCGTTACGAATTCTCGATTTTGCTTCAAATTTGGGAAAAGCTGAGGCCCTATCGGCGAACACGATACGATTGGATCGAATCGTAAACTCCATGTTGTTGTTGGTGTAAAACACTAACAACAACATTGAATTTACGATTCGAATTAATCGTATCGTGTGCGCCGATAGGGCCTCTGAATTTTATAACAACTGCCAATTATATTTTCAATATTAACTGATTTATTAAACTATATATTAATGCCAAAAAATGATCTTTGCTTCAACGCCATCAAAATAAATATAGAATGCACTTCGTTTGTGGTTACTTTTTGTAAATATTTTTTGTGTTTCCGACTATACAATCCAAGCTAAAAGCGTTTATAAATTAAAACAAATACTTCATTTGCCTTGTTTCTCTTAATAAAAGTTTCGTATTTATGAGTGTTTTATTAAATGCGAAATCCAAAGTACGTATTTAGAATTTTCTTCAGTTTTCAGGTTTTTAGTTATTTTTTAGTCTAAAATATCTGTTCAACCCTATTACGATTGTCGTGTCGTTTCCGGCAAGAGTCGTTTTACGTGTTGTTAGTGCTTTTCTACCAACAACAACAACACGACAAGACAATTGCAATACGGGTGATTATTTTAACATAAGTTGAAATATTTTTGAAGCAATAATTTTTAATACAGAAACCATTATTGGTTAATAGGACTGCATAGAAACGCGTTTATGATTGGATGGAATTCTAAACTCAAGAAATCTTAATGGTCGCTACTTGGATTCACAGTAAAAAAAATTAATTTTCTTGAATATGGAATTATTTTCTAAATTTAAACAAAAAATCATAAGTATCTTGAATGTGTTCAATCTTCTCGTTGCATGTTGTTAGCTTTTAATAATTAAAGCAAGTAAAAATTATTGGAAAATGAATTTTGATGTTCACTTAAAATTAGAATTAAATTGGAGACACGTTTTCGAGAAAAAATAAATATTTTAAATTAATCAACTTAGAACTGTATATTTTAAGAGAGAATATATATTTAAAAGTATAAACTATAGCCAAATTTTTTCATTTTTTTTTGTAATTGGCCTGGCAAATTTTTACATCAAGAACTACAGTGGGACCCCCAAATAACGAAACCCCAATAGAACTATGTGTTAGGACGGGAAATCCAAGCAACGAGCAATTGATATAAATTAGTTGATCAAGAAATTTTGTTTAAAGTGTAAGGTAACGACGAGGAGGAGGGAGGGGCTGACACAGATCAATTGGTAATTGAACGCGACAGACGTAATAAACGATCGATCTCGTATCAAGAATTAATTATTTTCAATTATGTTTCTATTTGATCGAACTCACCTTCTCCACCACTCCCTAAGGGCATTCCTGACCAAAAATTTTCCTGGTGTTATGAAATAAAAATCGTTTTTAAATGTACGTTTCATTCGCTCATTCTCTATGTAACGAAATTTGCCAAAAAACCTCTATATAACGGATTTTTTTCCTATAGCTAATAAAAAAGGTTGGATCTCAAAAATGAAGCCTAGTATTACCAAAGATTGGGTAAATAAAGATAAGAAACCCAGACCAAATTCTCGGGCCCCAAATAAAATCCGTTAATGTCACAAGAGGGAAAAGTATAATTTTATTATACTTAACGTTTAGTAACCAGTTAGGCCAATATACGAGGGCTGGCTGAAAAGTAATTGACCGAGAGAATAAAACCGCGTTTTTCGACAAAACTCATTTTGTTTCTCAACATAAAGCGCATTTTTTTAATGTTGAGCAACGTTTTCCACACAAAATGCAGCAGTCGGTTAAGCGGTTGGTATGGAAAACGTCCTATATACCCAGAGCCGTATTAACAAGTTTGAGCGCCCTGGGCTAAATAAAATTTTGCACTCTTACATAGTTTTATTGTAAAAATTCAATTTTATTTTTTAAAATATTCTTTAATTCAAAACACAGTACTAACTTAAATTACAGATACGCTAAATATAAAGAAAATTAAAAAACAAGCAATCAAAATTTCATCGCCTCGGACCGATGGCGCCCCTGGGCTGTAGCCCAATTAGCCCTATGGTTAATTGGGCCTTGTATATACCTCAAGAACATTAAAAAACATAACAAAAGCTATAATTGCCAATCTGGCAATTATTGAAAACCCGTATGGTGATACTCGTATCAAAATTCGGACAGTTGTACCAAAATTCCACTTTGAAGTCAAACTTTCCAATAAGATTTTTTAAAATTTATTCCAATCGGATTTTGATGTATGGGAGTTTTATGTAGAATCATATCCTAAATAACTTTTGTTCTTGCACTTTTTTCATAAGATGCACCATTTTTGAGATATTCACAAAAAACGTTTTCGTTCGTGGTCCATTTTTGCCCATTAACGAACTTAGCCTCGCATTTTACGAAAAACGAATCTGCGCAAAATTTCAAGTCTGTAGCTCAATCCGTGCGCCCGCAATCCGCGCCACAGACGGACGGACGGACAGGCGGACATGCAAAATTCAATTTTTTTTATAATTCTAAACACACTGGTGTAATTCATTTTTGATAACAGGATCTTGGCGTTACAAACGGTAAGGCAAATCTAATATACCCTTTGGTTTCACCATACAGGTATAAAAACACGCCTATTAAATGCAGCTGTCCAATATTTTATTGTTGATATAGAAGGCGCATTTCAATTCGGTGTTGATCTAATCATTCTTTTTTTTTAAAAACAAGTATAATTACTACACGATATTCGGTTTTATTTATTTTTGTAAAAATACAAAAGTTGTGAATTACGCAGCTGGCTAAAAATTTGACCGAAGTTATTTGACAGATAGTATTCATTATTCACGAAAAACAACATTGCTTTGATACTGATGGCGCTATCTCTTGCCTAGGCCGATCACTCTTCAGCCCACCCTCGCATTTTATTTAAAAAAATTTACTAATACAAAATTTTTATAAGAAAAATTATGGTTTATTCATAAAATTTGGATTTTACATTCTCCTTTGGTTAAATTACTTTTTAGATTTAAAATTAACATATTAACGTTTGACTTTTGTCACATATTTAGTTTTGCTTCAAAAAAATAGAAGCAGATTCGAAAAAATACAAACAGTCACAAAAAGATTTCTAATTCTAATTTCATATCGCTTAATTTCATTTATCCCGATCACTTTTTTTTTGCTTTTTGACATTTTTAAGCTAAATATCGTATTAGAAAATTACTCACGCCATATTTCATGTAAATAAGATACATTTATTTATATCATTATTTTTCTAAATATTCTTTCCTTTATAATTCACTTTGTTAAATATTTTGTTGTACTAAATACAAAAATTATTAGTTTCTCATTGTTTGGATATAAAAAATCTACTAGAGTTTCAAAATTGTAAATAATTAGATTTAGTTTTCATTTCAGTTATAATTTAATCGAAAAAATGCAATGTATTTTTTTATAAGTTCATATTTAATTTGATAATAATTATAATAAATATCGTAATATTTAATTTTCTTTAAATATTTTTTGCTTAAAAATCTTTACAGTTCTATCCTAAAAGTAGAGAATACATTTAATTGGTGTTTGTTTTTCAAGTTTCTTATAATAATTTTTATTTCACATATCTAAGACGAAAATTTATGTTTATTTGTATTTCATTATAATTTTAGAATTACGAATATTCGAAAAAATGAAGTAACTGTATTACGACACCGTTGCTGTATTGCAATCTCTTGTACTTGGTTATAAAACTCAATGTCGTAATTTTGATTTTCATTGAAAATTCATCAGCTACGTTTTTACGAGGTGGAAAAAACTGAGAAGTATTACAATATTTACCAAACATTTTATGGTAATAAAAATTTAATAAAACCAAAATCCTCTTTATTATGAAATGAACATTTAATCAAAAAAATTGTTTTGAAAAAAAAATCAAAATATTTTATAAAGGGAGAAAATTGCATTGAGTCTCTCAGCTGCTTAAATGATTTTTATATTTTATAATATCAGTTAATAGTGTAATAAGTTAATTTTTTATTAAGATATTGTTTTTCACACAAAATTGCAATATTAAGATTGTGCTAGTATGAAAATAACATTACAAAAAATGTCTTTTGTTTTTTTTAACATAATTGTTAAATATTTATGTTTTTTTGTTATTAGAAATTCAAAGCCGTGTTGTAAAACTCGTTACCTGAGTCCAAATTGCCTGCTGTTTTCAGAATAGTCGCTTCGCATTGACTGTTATAATGGGACTACTAATAATCTTCAGATTATATCGAATTCGACTTATATGTAAATATATGAAAAATATTTAATCACTTATAAATACGTGATTGTGAATCAATTACAAAAATTATATTTTGATTAGGCTTCGGGCACATAGCAATGTTATGTATTATAAATTATATACCGTTCTATGTTTAGTTCTCTGGCTAGAATCAGAAAGCAAAAAGAAAAATTAATAATCCATGCTGTAGACACCAAGTGACTTCCAACTCTTTTTCTCTAGAAAACCTCTTTTGAAATTTAAAGTTATAAAACGATGAGTGGTTCCAATAATTTTAAAATTATCGTATAACTTCTGAAACGTGACAGGAATCCCAAAAAAACTGTGAAGGTTCAGGTTTGAAGTAATGTTTTTTTTTTACACCAAAAGTGCTATTAGGGTTTATGATTAGAAGAAACTATTAGGTGAAGAACCCTTCGCAAGCTTAATTCTAGCGTGACGACCTTATAAAAGACAAGAATTTTCGCGTTATAGCATTACAACACTGGAATGTATTACTTTAAAGAGTTCGAAAAGGGGTGGTAAACTTTTGAGTTTTGTTCCATCCAGTGTAGCATAACAAAGAACGATGCACGATTTTGCCCCTATAAACTAACTTTTGAACCCGTGTAGTTTTCACTGTGGTTGAATACTTTTTGAAAAGGGCACAGTCTCTAGTTTCATCCATATATGGCTTCAAGAGCCACCGAATTGCAGGGTGATGGTGAGGGGTTAACGAATTTTCTCGCGATTTTTCATGATTTCTGTGAAAAATCACGAGAGAGTTCGTTAACCCCTCACCATCCCCCTGCAATTCGGTGGCTCTTGAAGCCATATATGGATGAAACTAGAGAATGTGCCCCTTCCAAAAAGTACTCAACCAAAGTGAAAACTACACGGGTTCAGAAGTTAACCCAGGGGCACGAAAAACGCTATTTCCTGCATGGTTCTTTTCGGTCCCACCGTGGTGAAGCATTTTTGTTAACCTTTGAACAAAAAAAACTTTCAAGTAATGTGAAATACACAGAACATAAAAATTTACCATTATATTGCGGTATAGTCAGTCACGTAACGTTATGTTGTGCTCGGAGCTTAAACACAATTTAATATTCTGGCGTTTCACAAAATAAAATTTAAAAAAAATCAGCAATATTTAAATGCGTTAGGAATGATCAAATACATAATGTAAATAAGCTAATGGAGACATCCAAAATTACAAAATGTCCATTAAACCGTTTTGCTAGAGACTTGGCTTGCCGGTTTTTCGTTATATAAAAGTGTAAAAGTTAGGCGGCATCTCCATTCTTAACGAATCGGCGGTCATAGCCCTCCGTTCAAAATTTTGAGCATAGATCTCCATGAACTCCTTTCTTAACGAATAAACTGAACTGTCTCTCAGAATTTCTACTGCGACAAGTTCTTTTATTGTGCATATCATAAAATTTTTGCTAATATTGTTGAAAAGCCAAACACACTAGAATAGTTTAGTCATTAATTTCGACAATTAGGTATTAATTGCAAATTTGCTTAGCCGAAAAAAAGTTTTCCTTCTGACTTCATAATGTCGCAATTTTAACATTAAATTGTCAATCTTTGTGGAGTACTAAGTTTTCAAACATATGCACTCCTGTTCTGAAAAACGGCGTTAAGGGACTAAACGCAATGCGACCAGTGCTCTCGCAGTCATGCTAGTTAAAAATACGGCAAGCATGGCATACATTGTCAAAAACCAGTTGATTGTTTTTTAATAGACACCTTACAAGTTGAATATATTGAACGGTTGAACTAATCCACAATTTTTAAATGCACATTTCGAATGCGATACAAATTTCGGTGGTGTATAATGAGATAATAATAATATTATAAAAATTTAGTCAATATTTAGTAAATAAATTGGATTTCTCTTTGTGTTTGTTTTGATATTTAATATTTCATATTTTTCTTAAAATTAATTTCTATGCTAAAAATTTAATTGAATTTCTTTGGCTTTTGAACAGCAAAATTGCTATTTCATATTTCTTAAAATTACAATACAACAAAAACATATTCTTTATAATGAAAATGTCTCGTGTTATTTTGGTTCGCTAGATTTTTTTCAAAAACATTTCATTTCATGTTTTTTTTTCAATAAATTGTAAATTTTAAATATTTTAAGCGCATTCAAGTATATTTGGTTCATCAAAATTTTGTAAATTACTATTGAATTCAAATTAATTTCAATTAATTGGACGAAAATGTGGAAAACCCGTTTAAGGACTGGTAAAACACTTTCATACGTTTTGATGGCAAATAAATGCCAAAGTAAGAATACAGTGTGTTCCACAGAAACGTGTATTAAAAAAAACATAGTAAAACGCTCCGAATTATTTTTTTTCAAGACATTTATTAAAATATAGATAAAAACCGTTTGCGCAATTTAATTTAATAATGGGTCCAGTCACCGTTATTATCAATAATGGGTTCGCATCTTCTGGTAAAACTTTCAGTTAATTTTGCAGCATAATCGAGATCCAAAGTCATCCAAACCCTTTTAATAGCCCGTATAAGTTGTCGTGTAGTCGTGATATGTCTTCCTTTTAACTTATGTTTCATTACAGACCAGACATTTTCGATTGGATTGGCATCTGGACTCTGTGAAGGCCAATCCAATGTTACTATTCCATGATCTTCTTTCCATGATGTGCACCGGTAACTTCGATGTTTCGGGTCGTTATCTTCTTGAGTCCTGATTTCTACTCCATATAGTTTCTCTGCGGACTTCATATATAATTTGATTATGAATTCAGAATTAAGATTTTGCGTAAAGGCCACCAATTTCCCAAAACCATGTGCTGAAATGTGCGGAAAAATAGGTCAGAGTATTATAGCCCCTGCCTGGGCTATCATCGATATTTCCACATTCTCTAAATCTCTTTACCCACTTATTCACGAATGAAACTGAGGTCTTTGTGTATTTTGCGCCATTTTTGCACTCATTTTGGGACCTTTGGGATGATGCAAAACTAGGAACACCACTTCGAAACGCTTTTTGTATATCGCACTCATAAAGCCTTTAGTCTTACTTTACCAAAATATGACACTGTACTGAAAAATTAATTATAGCGCGAAAAAGGCAATAGTATAAGCAAAGAAAATTGGCATCACACACACTTGTGCAAGCAAGTATAAAAAATTGCTGCGACACACGTTTCTGTGGAACACACTGTACCTTTTGCTAAAATTTACTTTGCTATCGGTCTTAATTTTATCTGAAGCATTTATTTGATGTAAGACTCTAAAAATTTAAATTCTAAGCTCGTTCTGGTTATAAATCAAAAATTGTCAATATTTGAAGTTTTGGTACACTCTCGTGCGATTTTGAATCATTTATTTTAATCGCAAATTGCAATTGAATATTCATTTTTACAACTTTGCATATTACTTTTAATAAAACCATTAATATTATGAACATTATATATTATTATGTTTCATTTTTACTTTAATTTAAGTAAAACGAACTGTCGGTGAAAAATCAGAGTAAGTTAATAATATTGTCACAAATTTAATTTTAAACGGTAAATTTAACGAAATATTATGTTCATTTGTGTCTAAATGTAAATAACCGCTACACTAATCGCGAAAATTCTTAAATAATTCATATAATAAAAAAGTGTTACAAGTCTAACTAGAAATAATTATAGCCGCGGCGGCTTAAAATGTAAATGTGACGATTGCTGTGGTGTGTCCTGGACAACGGATGACGGTGAATTCGGAGCCAATGACCTTGTCGACGATGAGCTCGTTACCGCAACCTTCGGTGGCGATTGTACTTCAGCTGTTAATGGTATTGTGTCCATGAGAACATCACAGTCTTCGTCAATGGAATCTTTATTGCTAGAAGTCTTTACGATTGCCATTAAATTCGTTATGTGTTGCTGTTGTTGCTGCTGCTGTTGTTGTGAGGATTCGAAAGATACAGCACGCGGCTTCCGTAATTTACTACTACAACTACTACTAACTGTGTTACCACTACAATCAGTCATCAAACTATTCGATTTCCTTTGACGAAAACTATTTGAGCGCTGCTGCTGTTGGCCGGTAGCACCTCCAGCAGTCGTTGATACCGTTAGATTCGTGCCGTTAGGTGAATTAGTGCAGCCACCGCTACCGGAAGTCGTGTCCTGGGTAACCGAAACTTTGCCATTCTCCTTATTGCGGCGTGATGATGAACGATGGGGATGATGGCGACCCGGGCCACGACGTGAAGATCTTTTTACTGGATGATGAACGGATTCAGCGCTGGCACTTAGGCCGATGTTGCCAACTAAAAAATTTTCACGAATGGAAGAAAAATTATCGTCTACCTCCATATTTACACACTCAAAATAAATTGTGTATAAAACTTGAATGTGATTGATTTTTTTTTTGTTAAATTAATAACTGAAATTGTGCATCCTTCGAAAGCCAAATTAATGGACAACAAATGTTAAACATTGATACTACATGCACGAATGATATTGTAATTTTTATTAAATCTCATGATTAAAAAAAAACAGCATAACGAGCGCGATCAATTTTATTTAAATCGAGGCAAAAATAAAACTTTGAACAATAACAAAGAGAAAAAAAAATGAGAGAAGTTTTTGTGAAGGCATTCACAAATATGATGATGGTGCTATTAAAAATAATAAACATGTAAAGAGTTTATACACTAAAAATATTTGACACATACAAATGTTTTGATGGCACAGCCAAACATACAAAAGAAAAATTAATTCATATAAAATGTTAACACTATTTAAAATCATTGCATGTAAAAATTATTTCATAGATAATTTGAAAAATAAACATTGAATTTCATCAAAATCTTTATTTCAATCATTTTAAACATGCAAAATAATATTGATTATCAGCTATAATAAAATATATAATTATCACAAAAAAATGAACAAATATTTACAGCAGATTGTTTTATAAAACCTTAAAAACTATTTTGTCAATTTATATTAAATAAGTTTAATATATGTATAAAATATCATAGGAAACTCTAAACTCTATAAAAGTTTGCAAATAAATCAAATTGTTTTTAAAAGAAAATTTGACAAAAAATTCGTCGAAAAAATTCGTTATTAATGCTAAAATATTCCCTATGCCGCAAGCATTACCGCGATATAAATTTGTGTCCACAAAAATAGTTTTTACGTCGTTTAGAAAATACTAACAACTGTAACTTTAACATTTTGCGTGGAAATATTTGAAAAAAGAGTTCGTCGCTGGAAATCAGGGCACCAATCATGTATTCCGACGCGTCTCTGACTTTCGACTTCGACGCAGCTTTTAACTCTTGACTTCGCCATATCTGCAGCTTGAAATTTCGCGGAATCGTCACTATGAATCGAAACGTGATTCTGGCTGTCACTCCAGGAAATTTGAAGATGCTGATATGGCGAAGTCAAGAGTTAAAAGCTGCGTCGAAGTCGAAAGACAGAGACGCGTCAGAATACATGATTGGGGCCCAGTTCTATCAGGTAATTAAATTTTTTTGGGAAACGATTAAGTAAAGTTAGTTAAAATTAATGCAGGCGTCCCTCGATTCCCTCGACATCTCGACATAAGACGTTTTGACATACAACGATCAATGGTTTGTACCCGGTCTTGATACACGATGGAAAAAATTTGACATACGTCGCAAAAGCTTTTCAAAACATAACAAAAACTATAATTGCCAATCTGACAATTATTGAAAACCCGTATGGTGATATTCGTATCAAAATTCGAACAGTTGTACCAAAATTCCACTTTGAAGTCAAACTTTCCAATAAGATTTTTTAAAATTTATTCCAATCGGATTTTGATGTATGGAACTTTAATGTATAATCATGTCCTAAATAACTTTTGTTCTTGAACTTTTTTGATAAGATGCACCGTTTTTGAGATATTCGCAAAAAACTTTTTCGTTCGTATTTTTGCCTATGAACGAACTTAGCCTCGCATTTTATGAAAAACGAATCTGCGCAAAATTTCAAGTCTCTAGCTCAATCCGTGCGCTCGCAATCCGCGCCACAGACAGACGGACGGGCAGACAGACGGAATTTATAGATTTAAATTTTTCAAGATCCCGCTGTGATCAAAACCATTTTTAAGCTGTGCTTAAAGCCGACTAAAGCAATTCTAAAAAAAAAAACTGTTTAAATGTATCGCTATTTCCAGTATCCGAAAAAATATGGTGTGGTATATTGTTTAGTTTCACCCTACAATTTCGTTACAAAAATCTGAGGTTATATAAATCTAATCCCATCTTCACTTCTAATTGTAATTTGAGTTGTACACAAGTTGTACACACGTCCTTCATTTTTGTATTATTCTCCCTTTATCATAAAAAAAACACTTTCCTTATACATAAATCCGAAAAAGCCTCTTCAAGCATTTTAAATAACAATATTTTAGATAACAACTAACATAGCGTTTAAAAGTAAAAATTATTTTTGCACAGGCATCGTACAAAAATATTTTGATATATCGATGCAACAAAGAATGAAATGCAGTTCATATCAAATAGAATATTAAACAAAAAATTTATATAGATGTTAACATAAAGAGAAGGAAAAAACTCATTAAAAAAGTATCCAAATGGACAAAAAAAAATTTATGTAAAATTTCATCTGACAAATGATTTGCAATGCAATAGAGACATATTGAAAAATATTAAATATATCTTATAATATGATTTATTTTTAAAAAAGGAAATCAAGTATAGTAAAAAACATTGAAACAAAACTAAATTGCTGCTGTTGGTTACGATTATCATTATTATTGTTTTGATTATTACGATTGTTGCGAACAGTGTGCCGTGCATTTGCGGTTAGGACATAATCAACCTCCTCATCACTCCCTATCGTCCGCAACGTTCGTATATTGCCACCATCACGTACAATAAGAGCCGCTGTAGGTGATACCGATTGATCACTATCAGCCATTTCTTGTGATGCTGTTAGCGAAGTGGACCCGGACTGCTGTGGAATCATTGACGATGAAATGATGAATGATGAAGGCCTATGATTCATCAGCGGATCGGCAATTGTTGCCCTACGGAACATCAACCTTGATTGGTGATTTTCTTCACCAGCGATCTCTAAGCGAGCAGCTTCAGCAATGGCATGTTGATAGTCATCGTCACCGTTCACACCAGCAGCAGATCGGACTCTATTGGCGTTTGATGGCAGCAATTGTGAATTGTAGCTAAGCAGCGGTGATGAGGAAGCATGATGCATTTTTTCACAGTTTTCAATAACAACATCATGAACATTATTATTATTACAATTATTACTATACGCATTATGATGATTAATAACATCATAATATATACCGGATATCGGTGGAAAATTCGTGTCCATCATCATCATTGAAGAGGCCTCATTCTCGTCCGTCTCCATCCGCTGATGATGATGTTGATGCTGCTGCTGGTGACAACAGTGTTGGAGCATTAGTAGCATCGCATTATTGCTGAGGCATCCCTGATGAGTGTCCTGAATATCATTCGTACTGCCCCCAAAATATTGATAGCCTTCAGCACAAGCCGCCGCCAATTCCAGCGAACCGCCACGGGCGCCAAGAAACCATTCAGAACGAGTTCGCATTCTAGCCGTCTGGCGCTCATGAACCTTTTGAAGGGAATCGGTTGTATGATGTTTTTTTCAATATTGTCAACATATTTAGGTGTTTTCTTTGATTAAATTTAAATCTCGATAAACTTTATTCTTACTTTATTTGTACATCCGAAAAAAAAACTAAATCAACTTAAACTACGGTGGGATAAATAAATATATTACAATATCGTTTGTCCGTGAGATAAATATGTACAATATATGGCCATCGTGAATGAACAAAAACGTTCTTATTAAATAAATTTATTACAATTGAGGTTGAACTGCAAAGTCCAATATTTCTTTATTGTGATATGAGTGACTTTTTCTGATTTTGGTAAATTTTAATACAATAAATAATGTATTTTTTGTAATAAATCTAATTATTTGATTTTCTCTTATTAACTGATTTTTTTTCAATTTTTTGAAAATAATTTCCGAACCCAATACGATAAAGTTTTGCTTTTATTGACATTTTGCCAACATTTCTTTGATCAAAAACTAGGTAGATTTTAAAATTGAGATCGAAAGGTTTTTGGAATCAGTAAATACTTTTGCAGTAATTTTTTTTATCTGGCGATACTGCTTTGCTTTGACTAAAGTAGGCTACACATCTATCAGTTTTCGATCAGTCGCGACTGTTACGGCACTTGTCAGTTTTCCATAAGTTTTTTACATCTAGGTATGCGTTCACATCTATCAGTTGCAACTGACAGTTTTTTGTGAAAATTTTCCATTCATTTTGATTGTAGAGTTCAAAAAATACCGGTGGATAATAAAGAGAGAGCGTGTGTATGCAATATTATTGCATTAAGTTCAAAAAATAAAATTTGGTTCTGTTCTGTTGCGATACAACTGACGCGACTGACGCGAACGTTCACTCCAATCAGTTGGGCATCGGATTTTAAAAAAAAAAAACTGATTTGCCCACGAATTTTTTCGTAGTTACACATCAGTTGTCTGATTTTACGTTCACACCAATCAGTTTCCCATCAGTTTCTCAAAAACTGATGGAAAACTGATAGATGTGTAGCCTACTTTAGAGAAGTAACATTTAAGAAGCTTAGAACAGCTCGAAAAAAAAATCTGAAACCAATTCAACTCTTAACCACAGGGATGTTTGCATGCTATCATGCAATACCCTAAAAGTTTCCCACAAAATATTTCAGGATAAATTAATTGATTTTATTTAATGTTACAGAAGTACTTGACATTCTTTAAAAGTCGTACATTATCAGTTTTTGCAAGTTTTTTAATATAAATTTTTGACAAATATCTGAATTTAGAGAAACATTGGAAAATTCATGTACAACGTGCATCAATAAGCTAGATTTCAGTTTATCCAATTAGAGATACCAATTTTGTAACTTCGAATTAATAATACTTTAAATCCATCAGGAACCGTGCATCTAGTGGAGTAATAACATTAAAACCGCAAGAAATTATAATCCCGAGTATCCATCTTTGTCATCTCTTAACAAAAAAATTAAAAAGGGTATCCAATTTACCCATACATGATCTAAATACGAAGTTCGACCATTTTTTAGCCTCGAATACTGTAAATTCATTAATTTCATAGAAATCCTTCCAAGCTCCGGGTCCGAAAAATCACCCACTTTTAGTTCTTGAAAAATTTCATATTTTAGCAAGTAAAGATTTATATAGTGTTACTTTTTACTTTGTTATGTTGAAAATTACATACAATATCGCAACAATACGAGGATAAAGTTCGATAAATAATGAATACCCCAATAAAGTAATATTAGTTGCGTTTTTTTAATGTTCTGAAACAGTTCAGAACAAGCTTTCCATACAAAATCCTGCACCACCTTTTCATCTCGAACAGCGCTTGGAACAAAGGGAAATTTTATACGGTAATGTACGGTAATGAAATGCTGCTAACTTCAACATAATAAATCTGACATTTTATTCTCAATTGAGGATTTTGTGTTGGTGGTTTGTTGGTTCTGTTCGACAGCGAAATAGTTTTAATCATGGGAGATAGCGAATCGTGATTATATCAAGAAAATATAGCAGTAACGGCCTACTGATGTAACCAACGTGAAGTTAGTTGCCATTCGAACTCAATGAAATTTCCCACTTACTCTGGATCGTTTTTTTAATGTTCCGTGTTCTAGAACATTAAAAAAACGCACTATTATCAGCAGTATTGCATTTGTAAACGTGGCAAAATTAGTTAAAAATCACAAAACTTTACGCAGAAATTCACAATTACAAAAGTTGTTTGTTCAGACACTACATGTTATAATAAAAAGAATGGAGAGAAAAAATGTATAACTAAAATTGTTTGCCAGTTTTAAATACAAGTTTTTAACAATATAAGTATTTCTCAAATATAGTAAATAGAAAAAAAAATTAACATTGTTGTTTGAAAAGAAGTGAAGTTAGTAGGATTCCTAAGAAAATTCCAACATTATAAAAAATAAAAAACAGAAATAAAAAGTCAGTTCTGCCATTCAATGTCCTATATAATTCAATATCCCTATACTAGTGAGGTGGGAAAACTTGTGGAAATATTATTTGTACTTTCAACGTGAAAATTTGAGCAAATTAAAAATTTAAAAAAATTGTTAGTTAAAGTAAAATTTTAGTATTATATAAAAATAATAAGCAAAATACTATTCGTATTAAAAACTATGCTTCTTTGAAATTTAGCTTTCCGCCCTAAATTACTTATTTTTTATAATGCCTTTAAAAAAAACTCATATTTTGTAGTTGAACTACTTTACGTGTAAAAGTACAAATAATTCACTTAAAAAACCAAACCAAAATAATTTATTTACAAAAAATTGTTTAAAACTGTTAGAGAATCAGTGTGTAAAATGAAAAAAAGCATTCATGTTATTGAATATCTTACCCCTTTCACCATTTTTTTTGATAAAAAGAACTATTTTTTATTCTCAATTATTAATTAAACAATAAGCAAATTAATGATACATAAAAAAATTATTTCAATAATTTCAAAAAGTTTGTTATTAAAAATAGGAAGAAATATTACAAAAATAATATCATCATTTATGTAAAAAAAATCTTAAGAATATCACTTCTATAAAAAGGTAGGAAAATCAAATGAAAAAAAAAATCATTTCGCTTGTTTTGCTTTTAAACACAGTCAACTAGTAGTTAATATTTCTAGGTTATTAAAATTATAATTATTATTAGAGAAATTAAATACAGAATTGTAATAAATATTTAGACAGAAACCTGAGATGTTGAGAAATAATAGTCGCTCACCTGTGGTAAATACGACAGGCTTTTTGTACTCTCGGCATAACGATTGACTGCCCTCAATTCATCCATGGTCATGTGATGGCTGACGGCTGATGCTGATTTTGATGATCTGGTGGATGAGCAACTTGAGGAGTTTTTAATACCATTGCTACTACCGATACCCCCACCACCACCATTATTACTAGAACCACCACCACTCCCAGTTGCCTGTGATGATAATGCAAAGACACCAGGCCCCTCAAGTGATACAGAAAGTCTTGCGCATGATTCTAATAATGAATGTTCTGGAATGATACCAAGCGAGAGAGCACTATTACCAATGGCTGAACTTGAGCTGGTCAATAGGGCTGGTGTCGATTGAGATTCTTCTTGAGCAACTAGTTTGATTTGATTTGGTATTTGGATTTGATTTTGTTTGATATGAAACGAAAACAAAAGAAAAACAATACGAAAACAATGATTTTAATAAAATGATGTCTACTAAAATTTTTCAAAATGAATATTTCTTTTAACAAATTACACTGATAAAAAATTTACCCCTCTATTCTGGGTAACTGATAAAAGTGTGTTAACTTGTTAACTCGATATAAGAGGAAGTTAATTAAATTTGGTATTCTTGCAAACAAGTTAAGAAACGTCAAACGAACAACTGTCTGTTAACTCGTATCTTGTTAAGAGAATTTGGTATTCTTTAACCCTTTCGGTATTTTGATGCCGAATGGCATCATGCTAAAAAAATTGAATTGTCTTATTATTTATTTATTTTCAACACTCTATTCTCATTCAGTGCACCATTAAGTGCATTTTTGACCCAATTTTGATTTTTTGAGTAAAAAGCTGGACCACAGTGGACGTATTTGAAAAAAATTTTTTTTTTTTTTTTTTTAATGAATACTAATAGCTTAAACATCATTAATTTGTATAGAGAGTATTTTTAAAACCCATAGAAAAAAACATGCACCGAAAGGGTTAAACAAATTTATCTAACCTCATAGGTCTATTAACTTAAAAGGTCCGAGTGCATAAGTTGTATAAACGTATAAGCTTTCTGTTTTTGTCAAAACAATTTTGTTTCTGTTATTTGATTTTTTAAAAAAATCTCAGATCTTTTACATTTATTATCCAAATGTTAAACAGATATTTTAACATTTATTATCCAGAATAGCTGGGTTCATTTATTAAATGAGGCGTTAAAAGCTAGAGTAGACCAAGACACATAATCGAGTTTTTGAAGCTTTTCCACTTTTGTACTATTATTGACTGTAAATTTTTGGAAAAAAAAATTTCTGTGGACTTTATTACTCAATGTTGAAATGTTCTTTTGTGCATCCAAACATTTTTATCTAAAAACTAACTCGCAATAGTGATTCAAACACAAAAAAATTCACGATTTCGACATGTGGGTTGGTCCACTCTAGCTTTTAACGCCTCAAATATGTTATCTATAACAAAAGCATGATATTTACAATATTTAAATCATATAGAATACTTACTTAAACCCCATCGTTCACATTCGCATTGTAACCATGTCTTTTCGGCTTCAAGGGAAAGTTGAACTAAAAATCAAGTTAAAAGAATTTAAAAAAAATTTTTTCACAACCAGGGTATATATTTTTTGTGTGGACGAAAACTTATTTATAAACATCAGTAACTCAACAAAAAATCAACAAAATCATATATAAATCAACAAATCAATAGGGTACTCAATCTCCGAGAGCTTAAAGCTTTTTGTACCTGAAAAGTGCTCAAGAAAAATTTTAGATTCGAATAATTTTCTGTGTACATGTGTTGGAACGCCGTCATCACTGCTATCGACAATATATCCCACAATTAAATTTTTTTGCAAAAATACGCAATAACTATCAACAAAATATTGACAACTATTCAATAATTACTCAATAAAAGTATGAAGTTTCCAAGTTACCAGCAGATTCCTTGTTTTCGATTAATTCTTGGCAATACATTTTAATCGAAACGAAAGTTTTACATGGTATCAATGCAATTCATTTTCAAGTGTTGGGTTCGAGTCGATTTAATTTTCGATTCGAGATACATAAAAAGCCGCAGACCATTTGAATACGCCATTTGTTTTCAACAAACAGCGTGCGATTTTATTTAATTTCAAGAAAATAGTTTTTTACCTGCATAGCTTTGTTGTGCTGATTTTCCTCTCGGCGGTGGTGGATATCGAAAGCTGCAAATCCATTCGTCTTGTACTTTTAAAATTCGTCCCGTCACTCTTGCGTAAAATTCATAATTATCTCGTCCAAATAAATCATATGTGGCGAATTGATCAATCATTTGTTTCATAATTTTAGTTGCAACCTGTAAACATGAAAAAGTCAAAAATAAAACCGCGATGAATAAATAATAAATAATTGTTACAAATATTGCGTACACTATTGAAAAAGATGCGTTGAACTTTATTTATTATGGGTATTCATGTAACCGCATAAAATTACGCATCGCGTGTTTGCGTATTTTTTACGCGTATTATTTCATGAACGCACTCTTCAAATAATTTCTTTAAATCAATCAACTGCTCGACAGTTTTCTCTCAGTAGCCACAACTGAAAATGCCGAGAATCAGTGAACAAATAAAATTTATCATAATATGGAAATTAATCTCACAAAAGAAATTCTTATTATTGTAGCCGAATTTCACAATTTCTGGAATTTCCGTATTTGACGTTTGTGTAATTTTACCAGGGCACCAATCATGTATTCCGACGCGTCTCTGACTTTCGACTTCGACGCAGCTTTTAACTCTTGACTTCGCCATATCTGCTTGAAATTTCGCGGAATCGTCACTATGAATCGAAACGTGATTCTGACTGTCACTCCAGGAAATTTGACGATGCTGATATGGCGAAGTCTGCGTCGTCGAAAGACAGAGACGCGTCGGAATACATGATTGGTGCCCTGGTTCTTAGCACACCAAAATCGTCGCGTCAACTCACGACGGCCGCGTAAAAGATTTCAAATTTTAAGAGTTCATTTACGATGTGATAAATTTACATAGTTTACGCGGTTTTCGAGGGTTTTATGCGATTCCATGAATCCCTTTATTATTTTGTGTTTTTTTTTTTTAAATTTTCTTTTTATAAATAAATATATTTTTATATTGTGTGTGATTAATCATATTTACGGTCATTGATTGTATAAATATTGTTACTTAATTTGAATCGATTAAATATATTAATATATAGACTAGGTAAGGCATTTATATGGATCTTGCGTTGAGGGAATTTTCGAATTAGCAGTCAGTCGGGTGTTAAATTAAAATCAACGCAACATGCACTACTATAACAAAATTATAAATAAATAAAATCAATAGCGACATCAACAGAAACATAAAAAAATACTAGCAAAACAAAAGTTAGCTAGACGAGCGCCAATATTCCGATCAATAATCAACTAAGATCTTTGATAAAATAGAGAATTTTTATCATTTTCATGCAAACTCATATTTTAGGGAACGTTTTTTTTCATATACATGATCCGTAATACTACCTAAATATATATTCTATATCGTTGTATTATTATTTCATGAGATTTTTTTGCTACAGAGAACTACAGAGTTGATAGAGAGAAAGTATGTATAGAGTTATTTCACAAAATAGAGAATTAAATGCCATAAAAATTCAGGAGAATTTCACAAAAAAAAACTTTTCAAATCTTCAATCACAAAAAAATTATACAATACACGTATTTAGGACCAGCATCTCAAGGAACCAAATTTGTAATCAAAACTTTAATAACATTGGAAATATAAAATCCATATTTTATTGTCTATAAAATACGTCACACTTTAAGAGGAGACAGGAGGCTTCGGTAGAGTGATGGTGGTACCAAACTCCACATTAAAAACCGCGAAAATCCGTTACGATGTAAGCCTAAAATTATCCAATCTTTAAAGATATTGAGGATTAAAAAATCGAGATATCCAGAAATTCGTCCGTAAATTATAAATTCTTCTACAAACCAGAACTGAGCTTGTAAAGGGTCTTTCAACAAGGACAAAACAATTTGGTATTTTAATCAAAACGCACCCTAAAACTTTTTTTATGATCTGGCAATGCTAAAACGTCAGATAAGGTTTACATTTTTATCATGGTGAAGTTCACGAACGAGCAACGTTTGGAAATTATTAAAACTTACTACCGAAATTCTGAGTCGGTGGTCGCAATCGTGTAATCTCGAGAAATGGTCCGGTCGAATGGCCATGCGATTTAACGCCGTTGGATTTATTTTTATGGGGTTATGTTAAATCGTTGGTTTATACCAACAAGCCAACAACGTTAGAGGAGCTCAGGAACAATATCGAACGCGAAATTGCCAACGGTCCGGCCGATATGGAAGAGTGGTGGAAAATTGGCTCCAAAGAATCAATCAGTGCAATGCTCGCTGTTACTTAAATGTAAGATGTCCACTACACCTGGAATAAATTTCAGCCCGATATCTCAATTATTCTGTGTTTTATTTAAATACAAAATTGTTATGTCCTTGTTGAAAGACCCGATACATAATAAGAAAATCGGATATTTCGTATTTATGAAATTTTGGAACCGTGTATTCGATATCTATCAACAGTCCCAATTTCAAACCATTCTATGTTTTTCAATTTCGATTAACTTTGTCAAAACCCTATTCATTTGCTAATTTGTTAATAAAGTTCCAACAAAGCGATAAGACAATTGCAATTAGGCTATAAACAGTAAGCAAAAATAAAAGATTTTAACAAAAATAAACATCAAAGTTGAATAAAAGTTTAAAAAAGCAGCATTCCAATTGATTCAAGCCAAATTCAATAAATAATTCAATCAAAAGTACAATAGTGGATCTGGTCTTATGATTAGTTAAGCATATCAACAAGCTAATTAACTAACTGAAAAAAATTTTAATGAAAATAATCATAAAACACACAAGTGTTATAGTAAATAAACATTTCTAATATATTTAATAAAATCTTCATTGTTACTTTCTTGAACGATTGTAGCTGTACGATGTTCAATCAAGTATAAAAATAAAAAAGGAAGATTTCAACTTAAACTTACATTCACTTCCGCCTGCAGACGAATTGAATTAGAGAAGCGCAAAAATAATTTCAATTTGTGTATTTATTTGTGTATATTTAATAATTATATAAAAATTGTATTGTAAAATATTTATTACGAGAACAAGTTTTTTGGAAAAAAAGGTAAAGGAGAAAGAGAAAATTATAAAACAATAGAAAATATATACGAGTAAAATGTAATATAAAAACACAGGCCATATTGAAAACATTTATTAGTTAAAAAAAATTTTTTTTTTGTAAAAATATGGACAGAAATCTGTTGTTTTTGTACAAGTGATTTATTTCGTGTAGTAATCAAAACAAATTACAAGAAAATCTGTCGCAAAATATATCATATTATAATACACGACTCCATCAATTTTAACGGATTTCCACCAAAAGAATAGATACAATTTCTAGTAAATGATCAGGAACGAACACAACAGGTGCATACTTGGATGTAACCGAACAGTTTTGTCTAAGCTGCATCACAAACCGTACTTTCGGAGTGTCCAACTATATCTTTTGGCGAACCAAATACCAAATTTATTATTATGAGACGGGCCGCACTGAAAAATTAGAACTTATACGTATTCCAATGTTGCTCTTATGAATATGAGTGCCGGCAGAAATATTTGATTATTACAGAATTGGGGGACATTCCAGAATTTTACGAATTGTGGTTTGCAGAAAACTTATTCTACTTTTCAAAGTGAACTCAACTGATGTTTAGGTTTTGGAATTGCTTCTTCAACGCAAAAATTCTCCTTTTGTCCGCGACTCTTTTTTGGAAAATTCATGGTGTAGAGATCAATTTGGAAAGCGTGTTTTGCAAAGCTCTAGGACAAGGGCCATCAAAGTAACTACCTTTACCATCAAAACTTATAACCACTACAAATAAAAACACAGTTCAATGAAATACAACCTTCCACGGCAATGGCTTGACACGAACAGATTTAAAATGAAATGTGTCATGCTAATAATGCCCCGATGCCAACTCAAAGCACGATTCGTTTTATTCCTGCGATCCGAAGCCGCACACACAAGCATTACAGCATACAATAAAAGGTCGATTATAGTGGCTACGCTGTGAAAGCCAATCTGTGTGATGAGCCAGCCGAGCCACTAGCTGATGATGCCTGCTCTAGGACATTAAAACACGCCTAATCACTTACCAACCAGTATAGGTAAAAATGATTTTTTTTAAATATATTATTGTGCAAAAATATATAAACTTATTTATTATATTTTCGTTATATAATTTGAAAAACAATATTGCTGTTATATAAGGAAATATAGTAATAGTATTGTCAATAACTTCAATCAAGAATTTAATCACTTTTTAATTACTATATGCATTCAACTTTGGAATACCGGAAATTCATTTTCTAATTAGTCAAAGGTAACAAAAGGTTTCGAGTTCGTTGTGTATGCCATCACCTACGCTTGCATCCATTCACCCGACCAACCAGAAGTTCTATCATTACAGAACCGTAAACCAAACTGTAATATACGGAACGACTACAAATGGGTTAAACTACACGAGGTACTAGTTTAACAGACGTTTAGTTCATGTCAATACCCTAAAATGATGACAAGAGAGAACTAAACTTAATATAACTTTTTAGCTTTTATCGGTACGCTTCCGCAGTTTTTGCATAAATCCGTTTTCCACCGCTTTTTTTTGGTTCGAGCGGCTTCTTCAACAGCCATCATTGATAGGTGTCTGCGTTTATGTTTTTATGTTCTCTAACGGTCATCGTTATATCCATTTGATTCGTTGGTAAAACGGTTTTCATAAAACATAATGTCAGAATGGATACAATTTCTAGTAAATGACAAAATGCATTGGACCATAACGACTCCATTCAACTAATCTGATGAATTCTTTGTTCAGAATCTAAGCTCGATCTTGACAATTATTTAAATCTCTGCACTGTTTCTCTAAAGTTTTTGCTTTCTAACAAATAATAATCACGATCTATCTAAAAATACGTTCAACTGGTATGAAAATAACCAGAAACAAAAACTGTACATCGACCCGAATAGAAGAAAACAGTGAATAACGATAATAACTAAAATGTGTAAAAACCAAAAACTACTGAACAATACGATATTTTGAATTTGAGGTAAATTAGGGTTAAGACCGGCATAACGTTCCTATAGACACTATAGTACAACGAAAAATGGTCACGCACCTGGCTGTTAGAGGAATTGAAGCCTATTTTTAATTCCATAAACCAAGAACTGACTCACATAAATGTTGAATAACTATCATAGCAAAATCAACCATCCAGAAAATATCATCTGCACTATCAGGGGTTCCATGCCCTATAATATTTAGTTAGAAGTTCGAATGATTTTTGAATTTTCGGGGTAAAAGTTTCTAGACTACTGATCAAAGAATTAATTTGCATAAATTGCCATTAAATTTTGTCAAAAAATTCATTTTCTTGACGAATTCTTTACTTGCTACTGTTTTTGGAAAAAATGTTAAAAAATACGACAACTTTTTATCGAAAGAATGTTTATTGTGATTCGTTTTCAAAATTAAATTACTTTACATTAAACAATATCTTATGTGAACAGCACATGACTTTCTTATTGCGCAATCTACGACGAAAAAAATATTTTTTTGATATAAAAATATGGATTTTTGTTTTACAAAATCTGAAATATCTCGATATCGGTAAAAGATATCGATTTACGGTGAAAGGCTTTTGCCTGTGGAGAATTTTTATACCCGTATGGTGAAACCAAAGGGTGTATTAACTTTGCCTTACCGTTTGTAACGCCAAGATCCCGTCATCGCACAAAAAAATGAATTACACCAGTGTGTTTAGAATGATAAAAATATTTAATTTCTGCATGTCCGTCCGTCTGTCTGTCCGTCTGTCTGTCTGTCCGTCCGTCTGTCTGTCTGTCCGTCTGTCTGTCTGTGGCGCGGATTGCGGGCGCACGGATTGAGCTAGAGACTTGAAAGTTTGCACAGATCCGTTTTTCGTAAAATGCGAGGCTAAGTTCGTTAATGGGCAAAAATGGACCATTAGGGGGGGTACCCCCCATACGAACGAAATCGTTTTTTGTGAATATCTCAAAAACGGTGCATCTTATCAAAAAAGTCCAAGAACAAAAGTTATTTAGGATATGATTCTACATAAAATTCCCATACATCAAAATCCGATTGGAATAAATTTTAAAAAATCTTATTGGAAAGTTTGACTTCAAAGTGGAATTTTGGTATAACTGTTCGAATTTTGATACGAATATCACCATACGGGTCTCCAATGATTGCCAGATTGGCAATTATAGCTTTTGTTATGTTTATATCTACAATTCATCCTATTTATTTCGAAAAACAAGCAATTCGCTAAAATCGGTTTTTTTCATTTTTCAATGAAAATATCTCAATATAACGGTAAAAGGTTTGCAAAAGACAAAATTTTGGGAAATGTTTTTTGAACTACCGAAGACCCGTTAGTTTTTTTTAAATAACGGTAAGTTTCTATACCGATATGAGATAAAGTTCTAGTAAAAAACAATTCTAGGAACTTTCATTGTCTCCAACTTATGTCAAATAAGACTACTAAAACATAACAAAAGCTATAATTGCCAATCTGGCAATTATTGAAAACCCGTATGGTGATATTCGTATCAAAATTCGAACAGTTGTACCAAAATTCCACTTTAAAGTCAAACTTTCCAATAAGATTTTTTAAAATTTATTCCAATCGGATTTTGATGTATGGGAGTCTTATGTAGAATAATATCCTAAATAACTTTTGTTGTTAAGCTTTTTTGATAAGATGCACCGTTTTTGAGATATTCACAAAAAACATTTTCGTTTGTATGGGGGGTACCCCCCTAATGGTCCATTTTTGCCCATTAACGAACTTAGCCTCGCATTTAACGAAAAACGGATCTGTGCAAATTTTCAAGTCTCTAGCTCAATCCGTGCGCCCGCAAATCCGCGCCACAGACAGACAGACGGACGGACATGCAAAAATTAAATATTTTTATCATTCTAAACACACTGGTGTAATTCATTTTTTTGTGCGATGACGGGATCTTGGCGTTACAAACGGTAAGGCAAAGTTATTATACCCTTTGGTTTCACCATACGGGTATAAAAACGTGTAGTTTTGTAAGTCGCAAAAAACGAAATTGGAATTTTTCCGGTTAACGGATTTCCACCAAAAGTTAATAAGATCGTCCCATTCCAGGACCAAACATGCCTGTAATATTTCATAGATCTAACTCGAGTAGTTTTTGACAAATCTTGTACATAGACAGGCATTTAATAATCCTCCAATCGGCTCAGGGGTGCTCAAGAAAGATTTTTTTTTTTTGCAAAATTAAGAGGTTGAAATTTTTCATGAATGCAAAACTTTATTATACTGCGTAATAGTTGATGTAATTGTAAGTAAATTGGGTTAATTTAAAACAAACTATTTAAGTTGATAATTTTCTGGCTAAAGGTACTAGTGGAATATTTTTTGCTTCTATCGGAACCTTTCTATTCAAATACCCCCAGAGGTCGAGAAATTCAAAAAACAAACTACTTAAGTTCAATACAAAAAGATAGTTATGGGACTTTAACAGTCCTCAAAGTTGATCGGTTATCTGAGCAGCTGGTTTGCCAGAGGAATTCGTTTTTTTTTTATCTATGCAATAGCCATCTGCTTAGTTTTATCCGATCCACCACTATAGGTGGCAGACAGTATTTATATTTTTTTCACTTTTATTTTAACTCAATTTACTCACAACGAAACCAAATGGAATTAAAATCAAATGAAATTGAACCGCATTCACACAATAAAGTGCTCATGCTCCAATTCACTAATCGACTCGGGAATTATTTTACCAATGATTCTTTTCTCTTCTTGTTTTTCATTTTCATCGCTTACTATTATTAACACAATGTGTATAATAAAATGTGTAATTCGCGTAAAAGCCACGAATATAGCACATTTAAAGATAAAAACATTTTAAAATTAAATCAATATAATATGATCTATATTACTCTGTCTTTATTTTATTTTGTGGGCGGATTGCATTTCTATTCATGTTACATTTATTAGAATCAAACAAAAATACAGAAAAAAAACAACTGAAATTAACATTAACATCTTCTGCATCTATCAACTAATGTGGAATAATTCAAATTTCATATCAGATTATAGAAAAAAAAACTTACATCGCCAAAGATTTTGGTGTAAGAGCTGTTACATACCATCGTAAAGTTAGCCAAACAAAATTAGTTGTCTTTCCATCTATTAACGATTCTTATTTGCACAATCTTTATTTGTAACTAGAATTTGGACCCGGCTTCGCCCGGCTAAAAGCGTGAACAGAAAAAAAACTTAGGAAAACTAAATTCAGATGGTTAAAAATTCGGTAGCCTGCATGCTGTTCGTTAGTTTTTTCTCTTTGGAAAATGATTAACAAACTAACAAAAAATTCCAGCACTTGCATTCGGTATTACTTTAGCCCCCTCCACTTACTCCCCCACCTCTCGGGCTACTTTTTAATGGGTCTATGTTGGGGCTGGACCCCCGACGAACATCTATGGCAAATTTCAGGCCAATCGGATCAGTAGTTTCCCCGCGAAAGAGTAACATAGAGGAAGAGCTAAGTTTCGAGATCACTTTACCCCCACCCCTTACTCCCCCCACCCCTCGCGATACTTTTCCGTATGCCTATGTTGGAACCAGAACAATCACAGACACTCATGCCAAATTTCAAGCCGTTTTTGCGTGAAAGAGGAACAGACAGACAGACAGACAGACAGACAGACACCAACTCATTTTTATATATTAGTATATTAGTATTAGTATGATTATTTTATGTGTTTAATTGTCCAAATATAAAGCTTGAAGCAGCAACCTTTCTAGCTAAATAATCTGAGACTAGAAAATCAAAACTCCAATTTTTGTATGAAAATTTCGTACTCGAAAATGTGAAATTGGGAGCAACCATTATAACACCCGGTTTAGAATTTAAATTGACTCAATGAAAAGGTAATGTTTCAAATATGCTGCCAATCATTTCTAATAATTTTTAAACAATGAATGTAAAATCTGCCATTCTTAAAAAAACTCAACCGTCAATAAGTTTGATTTCAAGAAACAAAAGAATATTCTAATTATCATTTAACCAACCAAATTTGAGCAACGATTATTATTATTCCTGTCATGATTTTCGTCATTTCTTTTAACAAAATAAATAAAATTAGCCTAAAGTGCAATCACGTATGCAATGCAAGTTAACGCGATCAATGCAGCAACGTTGATTCGAATAGATTCCAAACCCATAGCGGTATAAAAATACGTGATCATGCTTATTTCCAAAGTGATCATGCATACATAAAAATTATGGCAGAAGCGTTAATGAAATTCATCATAAAATCATTTTACTAATGATATTGAATGATTCCCATAAATTTTACTTACGAAACTGACTTAACGCAAATATTTTACACGTTACCTATATTAAATATTAACGCCCTTGGCATTTCAACTTGAATTTGATGAATCGCCTAAGGCCAAAACTAGTCAGTCGAGGGGTGAAACATTTTGACCAATTAATTGAACTTTCAAAATTGAAATCAATTCCGTTTGTAGCAAATGCGGGCCATTCGCTCAAGGGTAATTTCTGGCTTAATTTCATTAATATGAAATTCAATAGACCTCATGAAATTCGTTCATAAATATTTCCCTTTAAATATTGTTGCATTAGCAAATATCCAGATCCACACGGTCAACCAAAATACTTAAAACTCGTTGCCCGTCAATGGAATAAATCATTCTACCGTCGATTGAACATGTTCTATTCATCAATATATGATTTTCATTGATGTTTTTCAACCTAATCCCGAGTTTATCCCGAGAAGATTCAACATAAGAGCCTAATAATAACTTTAATTTAATCGTAATTTAAAATTTAATTGCTGTGTTCTAAGTACCCAAGGGAATAAAATGAGAAAAACTTTTCAAATCGTCACACCTAAGCTAAGACACCAACAGAAGTTTTAACAAATTATGCATAGAAAACTTCTATTTTTTCAGCTTTTATTGAAATTTTTAACCTTTAGACTACCGACATTTTTTCATTAAAATCATAGGTTTTTGTTTTGAATATTTATTCTACATAATCTTCATATTGCGTGGAGTCGCCGGATTGTATGTGACCCCGGCAGTCTAAAGGTTAAGCAACTCTATATATTGAACTCTACTAAATCGGGCATTGCCATCAATATGCATAAAAAAATTTCAATCGTCTATTAACTGGACTAACAAATGTTCTGACCCACTTTTTTTTCTTTTGGAAACGAAAATATCAAATTGCACTCACAATTTTCAGTAAATTTTTTACGATCACAAATAGCATTAATTGCACTACGAAGGAGTAAAACAGTTAAATCGTCGAACTAAAGGAACGAAAGAGATATGAACAGACAGCATAAGTAAATATAAGACTTTCGCTAGTTCTGTGCACAACGATTTTCAATCAATCGACTTTAAAATTAGAGATCGAAATCTAAAAATAACCACCGCAACCTTTTTAATTTAAAATCAAATTAGAATCGAAATACACAAGTTTCAGTAAACAAAACAAAATTAAATGAACTCAAAAGAAATAAAAAAAAAGGAAAAAAACGAGAGGAAAGAAATTAAACAGAAGTGAGAAAAAATCAAAAAGATCAATTATTACAGGAATAATTCTGTAAAATATTGATTTTGATTGCTAATTTCAGAGATTTTTTTTTTCGTTATGTGGGGTCTGAAATATTATTGTTGCACGTTGTTTTGTTTCATTTATTACTTTATAATGTTGATACTCTGTTTATTAGTACTTTTATGTGTAATGTGAAAACTAATATGTTTTTTTTTATAAATTTAATTCAGAGATAAATAAGTTTGTTTTTACCTTAAACCGAAGTACGTCCTCCATTCGTGCAGTTTTACCGTCGCTGACGCATGATTGAAAGAAGCTCGGTGCAACAGAGACTCCAAGTGCTTCACTTGACATCCCCGTACCTGCACGATCAGCATTACTCGCTATGACTCGGAATGTGCCGAAAAGTAGCACCAATAGGCGTTGTGTATATACTGGCAGTGACACTATAAGTCTGAAAAATTCATAACATCATTTAATAATAGTATTTTAATTTTTGAAGCCTTCATAATTAACACGAATCAAAAGTTACAAGAAGACAGAGGAAAAGGCAATAAAACTGACATAAGAACTAGTGACCGCAAGATGTTATGAAGGAATTATACATCAAATACGTTAGGGAAGAGGGGGTTCAGTATGCGGTAGTACTAAACTCAAACAAAAATCGCGAAAAATAGGGAAGGAATCTAAAAACATTAAAATTAGCGTGATGTATTTTATGAACAGCCCCTAGCAGGTAGAAAAAGTGTGACGCAAGCCATTGACAACAAATATGTTTCCAATTCAATCGAAAAGTTAGCTGAAAAGCGAAATACCGCCCTGGAAATACTGCTGGAACTGGAGGAGAGGTTTTCCCAGACCCTGTCAGTTGTCCAGACTCAGTTTTTTTTTTGATTATCACGTTTTCCAGTTAACAAAATAGCACCTACTGATATTCACTTCTCCAATTACTTAGAAGTCCAGAAATGAGTCGATCAATGGACCGTTTCAAAATATAGGTTGTTTTCCAACCGCATCGGAATCCATTTTGTTTCAACGTCTTCGAAAACATTAGAAATAGTTCTATACTCTATATGAAAATCATATAGTAGTAAATAGATTTAGTATAACGTTTATAACAACCCGAACCAATCGTTTGACACAAAAATGAATTACACCAGGGTGTTTGGGATGACCAAAGATTTTAATTTCCGCCTGTCCGTCCGTCTTTCTGTCTGTCTGACCGAGAACACAAAAATTTTTGAACAAATAGAGCTAGAGACTTGAAATTTTGTACAAATAAGTTTCTCATAAAAAGTTACGCTAAGTTCTTGAATGGACAAAATCCGATATAAGACGGGACAAAATCCGACAAAGTTTTCTCAAAAACTGTATAAGGGTATTCACAGTCCTCTTTTAAATTGCGAGTAATTTTACCGCTCGGTAATTCAGTCAAATTTAACAGATTTTTACCGAGACGGTAATTTGGTTCATGTAAAAATGAATTACCAGATTCGGTAATTGTAGACATGCCTTGAGTCGTGTTTTCCGGCCCGGTTATTCGGTATCAAGAATCAACCGCGAGTGGCGCTAGTAATGTTTTTAGTTGTCAAATTTTCTCGCTGGTTTTTTGTTAATCTCATCGGACTGATGCAAATTTTTTCAATTTTGATAGCCGTTGCCACAATAGAAATTCAAAAGAATACATCAAACATGGATTTAAAGGTATGTGACATATTTTACAATCAAATTCGCAGTTCATGATTTGGTCACGTATCCAATAAAAACGCTGTTCTCAAATCTGTGCTGTGGGATGTTCACAGCAGAATATTTTCAGTCTTTTAATATTACCGAAAACACCGAATACCCAAAATTAAAAGAGGACTGTGAATACCCTTTATATCGAATCGAAAATTTTTTAAAGACAAATAGTTTTTAGAATATAATTTTACATAATTCTTCCATACATCAAAGTCCAATCAGACCATCAATAAAAAAAATTTCTGTAGTTGGCGGGTGAAGCAAAAAACAGGAGATTTAACAAAAAAAAACCTTTCCCAGTAAATTGATGGTAATCAAATTTCTAGAAAACCAAAAAGTTATTAGCACAAAAATCTAATTGAGAAGAAGGTGGATAATCCAAAACTGTTAAAATTTCACAATAAAGAGACCATTGATTACCACTTCAGTTTCATTAAAGAAATTGAGAAATCCATGTCAATGAGTATGTGCTAATAAGCATTTAAATTGAAACTATGAAAGACACAAAATTTTATTATATTCAATCTACTGCAATGCCTATCTATGACAGACTCATGACAGATTTTTATTATTTTTTTTAAATGAATTTAACTCGCAATCATTGAATAATGAAAACTTGAAATAAAAGATAGTCAATAATAAATCATAAAAACAACTCTTGAAAATTAGATGAAATTAGAACGTACTCAAATGCTCATAGAAGACTTCATAATTCATTTTGATATGGACCTTTGACCTATTATTGTCTGTACACCCAACTCTTGATTTTACACGCTCAGTTTTTCACTTTTTTTCGAGGGAACTAACTACCGTGTAAAAAAAGAATTGGGTGTAGTAAAAAGGGCGGTCTATGCTATCCAAAAATCACATAAGATGAAATAAAGAACTTCATTTAATTCGGCAAATCGTGAAAAACTGACCATGTAAAAAAGATTTGGGTGTATTAGAAGCTTTCTATGTATATTTTGCTATTTAAAATCTCTCAAAATTCTTAAAATTCTGGTAGAAATTTGAAATAACTTACCACAGAGCAGAATTTTGTGGAAATTTAAATCACACAATAAATGGGATTAATAGATCCTGTCTCCCATTCTCAATACAAATAGATTTTTTTTGTTTTGATTTTCTGAAAAATAATTAATTTTTTCAAAAATGCAAAAAGCGTTTCGAAAATTATTTTGGAATTTCTATCAAAGTTAGGTTTAAAATTTTGATATAAAGTGTGTCCTTCATAGCTGAAGCCATTTTTTACCTTCCTTTTATTCACTTTTACAAAATTTCTCCTGGCGATTGATTGAATATTTTGAAAGTTTGATTCAATTGAAACAAATGAAGGAAAAACTGGTTAAGGAAGCGTCAATTAAGTTTCGACCTGAAGTGTAGTTGGCCTCCTCAGAACAACTGGTACACTTATGTTGTTGACTTGACGACCAGACACAGACAGAAGCGGACGGATAGAGAATTCATTTACTCTATATATAGAAATCGACATTTACTAATGTAATTCAGAATTTTGTTACAGCGCAAATTGTTGAACCTTTTTGTTGGAAGGTTTGATAAATTAATAGATTTTTTTTTAATTTTTCGAAGTAGTCGGCCTTGCGGGCAAATAATGTGGACAGTTAACCCTTTCGGTACATGTTTTTTTCTATGGGTTTTAAAAATACTCTGTATACAAATTAATGATGTTTAAGCTATTAGTATTCATTTAAAACAAAAAAAAAATTTAAAAAAAAAAATTAAAAATTTTAATTTTTTTCAAATACGTCCACTGTGGTCCAGCTTTTTACTCAAAAAATCAAAATTGGGTCAAAAATGCACTTAATGGTGCACTGAATGAGAATAGAGTGTTGAAAATAAATATATAATAAGACAATTAAATTTTTTTAGCATGATGCCATATGGCATCAAAATACCGAAAGGGTTAACAAATGTTTTATATTATCTTGTATTTTAATCATCAAAGAATGGTGGAACGAGGCATATGACCTAACAGTTATCTCCCATATACAAAATTTGACATATGCATTGATTGAAAATTTACAGTGACAGAGAATTCCAAAAACACTGTATGAGCTTCCAACATACCACCATTCGAGCGCTTAAAACGCACCCTGAAGGAGCGCTTGCTTGAAATGATATGCAATGTTAAAAATACAGCGAAAAAAGAACATCGAGCTTCTGAGAAACATGGAATAAGTCAGGGATACGCAACTAGATTTTTTGGCGGGCCAAATGTTTAAAGCAAATAAATTTAGAACTTCATTTTTTGCCTTCTTTGTGTTATCCAGGAATCACCACGACGCAGAACCAAAATTTTTGCAACTAGTAACGATAGTGCTTGACCGGTAAAGAGATTTCTCAAAAACTAATAGAGCTAGCGCCATGAAATTGAATGGTACGATCCTATCAACTTTTGGTGGAAATCCGTTAACCGGAAGTATCCAAAATGGCGGTTTTTCAAAAATCGCAATTTCGTTTTTCTCGATTTAATCTCAAACTACGCGTTTTTTAGTGGCCTTAAGTATGACAAAACTTGGAGAAAATAAAATTTCCCACTTATCTTTATCTATTGTCTTTAGCTATAACTCGATATCTCAACCTGTTATCGAGATAAACCATTATTTTCAAAAAAACAGTTTTTTGCGATTATCTCGAAAACTAACGGGTTTTTGCTAACTGAATGTATGAAGTGAATTAATGAGAATGGCATTCTGCACAATTTTGTTTCTTACCGTTATCCGTTATCTTTTACCGTTATTGAGATATTTTCATTAATATGTAAAAAATCATATGTTTGCGAATAATTTGCAAACTAACGGTTTTTCGACAAATCAGTTAAAAGAATAATTAAAGATGTTAACATTTTCTACATTTTTGCCATTTACCGAAAATTGATATCTTTTACAGTTCTCAAGTTATCTCAAATTTTGTACGTTTTTGATATTTTTGAATAAACCAAGAATTTATTGGGAGATCGTCTTAGGTTGACAACGCGACAGGGCTCTAGCGTAAATTGCGCAGGGTCGTAGATTTTGTAGAAGAAAGTTTTGTGTTGACCACAACTGATATTTTTCTATTAATAATTCAATTTATTTCAAATTTTTTCTGCTTGGACGTCGCGGGCCGCCAGTTGCATATCCCTGGAATAAGTGGGTCTGAAGCACTTCATTTCCTATTGGGTGGTGTTATTTATGTAAGAGAGGCGTCATCCCACCATTAGGTAGATTAGGCTATGTTTTCTTTACCAATTTTCCAAAAGATACAAAAGAATTTTTTAAAAAACAAGGCAAAATGTTTCATTATTTATTTGAGGTTAATTTGTTTTTCTTTAATTGCTGCTTACGACTATTGTAGGAAACACTTTTTTCCTGAAGAGAGCACAACGCCTGCAAACATATAACAACATCTAAATAAATAGAGAAACATGCGACTAATACAAAGAGAAGAAATAACTAAAAGGACTAAAAACGGGGAAAATCGAATCGAAATTGTATCAAAGTGTCTACACGATTTGTCAATAAATATGAAATCAATTCGGGCAACCGATTAATAGAAAGGTGTCGCCTTTATCACAATTCTTTCTGTTTACATCCATTGATTTCCTCCAAATCAAAATTAATGCGAAAGTCGCGTGGTTGCTCTGAGTCGGATATCAAATACAAAAACGTTGACTAGTGATAAGTTGTCCATTTAATTGCTGACTTTTCACACATCTCACTTTCAGACTGATTTTATGTTTTGCAATCAAAATATTATCTAATAATTATTGTTGATTAAATGATGAAAAAACTATTCCCAAAAAAAATGCGTCTAAGCTGTTTTTAATTAAAAAGAAAAAAAAATATTGTATTTCACAACAAACGCCATAAATTGAAAATTTTCTTTAAGAAAAATGCCTAGACGCACAAATGATGATTGCACAAATGATGAAGATGATAAGCAAACTTTTGAGGTTTTTGCGATAAAATTCTAAAAGATGACTAAGAATTTCAATTCTCTTTCGTACGAAAAAAAAGCGGAAACATTAAAAAGAAATCTCAGTAGATAATTCGACTTAAATACAGGTAGCACTTATTTATGTAATTTTAAGGAAGCAATTTTTTTGTGTTTACCATATTTTGTTTTTGGCAAAAAGTATTTGAAGCTCCCTAATCCAAAAAAAAAAATCTTTTGAAATGCTTCGTCGTTTCGCCTGGTGACAAACAACAAATGATCATTCAAAGGAATGTTTTGTCATTTGGTGATTGGTGTCTTTATCTGTTTATTACTAAACTTCCTGTAGTTAATTCTTTTCTTCTAGAAATTCTTTCGATCTGCGCATATTGTTAACTGGTCACCGTTGAAATATTCGTACATAGATAAAGATCCGTCTCAAGATTTCGTTTACGATCGCCAACGAAGAAAAAAAAATAACGAAGAAAAAAAAATGTCCGTGACAAAAGTATTTTATGAGAAAATTGCAACAGTGTCAGCCAAAATTATATACAAAACAAAAAAAAAAACAAGTTTTATTTTGGCAAAAAATAAAAAATTACAGAGAAAACACAAATTTAAAGCTCTCACAATTATCCCACGTGTTACAAAGTAAAATCTAAGTAGAATCATTTTATTCTGAGATTCAATTTTTTTGCACTTTGACAATTTGTAGTTTGACGTCATGGATGGTATTCCAAGTCTTCTCTGTTGGCCGTGGAAATTATTATCAAAAGAAACATGAAAAGCCGATCATTTTTTAATAAACAAAGCTTTGGCTAAATAATTTGTATGACAGCAATATATTTTACTAGAATTTTACTGAATAGCTTATAAAACACTCGTGTCGACAACTAAAGATATACAGTAGAATCCCGATAATTCGTACCCCGATAATTCGTATATCCCGCTAATTCGTATGAATTTGCTGGTCCCTTGAAAAAAATCCCGATAATTCGACCCCGATAATTCGTATATCCCGCTAATTCGTATGAATTTGCTGGTCCCTTGAAATACGAATTATCGGGATTCTACTGTATTTTAAATCATTCTAAATATGTTAACTTCTTATATACGCAAAAAAAAACACTAACCAAATAAGCCATTCAATCAATGGCGATTTCTCTTTAAACATTACTCTGCTATCAAATATATTTATCCATCGAGTCTATGTGAAATATATTCAAGTGTTAATTTTTAACAAATTAGTTTGATTAGAGGTTTTTTTGCAAATTTTTTGATTAGGCTTTGACGAGATTATGATTTGATAAAATAGGTCAGCTTATTTATGCACATTATAAAAGAATTTGTAACTGGAAAGGTTACTCATCATTGTAAATTGTCTGTAATAACAAAATTCTATTGTAGTTACGGACGGATTTTTGTTATTTACAAAAATCAAAGTTTTTCAGAGTTCCAATCATCATACTAATCATACTAATACAGTAGAATCCCGATAATTCGTATTTCAAGGGATCAGCAAATTCATACGAATTAGCGGGATATACGAATTATCGGGGTACGAATTATCGGGATTCTACTGTATATAAAAATGAGTTGGTGTCTGTCCGTCTGTGTGTTCCTCTTTCACGCAAAAACGGCTGAACCGATTAACTTGAAATTGGCATAAGTGTCTGTGGTAGTTCTGGTTCCAACATACGCATACGGAAAAGTAGCGCGAGGGGTGGGGGGAGTAAGGGGAGGGGGTAAAGTGATTTCGAAACTTAGTTTTTGCGCTATGTTACTCTTTCGCGGGGAAACTACCGAGCCGATTGGCTTAAAATTTAGCTCCTACATAGACCGAAAAAATTTTTTTTTTGAAAAAACTTAACCCGGCAACAAAGTGTATGCAAGCTAGTAAAAAATAAATAAAATAAAAAATAATGTCCGGGTTCGCGTTAGAGGTTCCGGCTTGTCCAGGTTCACTTTGTATGAAAAACGTCTCCATGGTCACGAGACTTTGAAACATGTTTGGTTTAGATAGGTTTCCGGCTTATACATGTTTCACTGTATCTATTATTAAATTGTAATTTATGTTTGTCTGTCCGTCTGTATGTTTGTTCCAGCATCGCGCGAAAAGGCAACAACCGACTTCGATGAAACTTTGCACACGAGTAGAGTTGCTTACAGAATAAGGGATAGGATACTTTTTATTGACCTTACTCTGTCCTTCGATACCCCTTGAACTACTGAAGGGATTCGGAACCGGTTTCAATCATTAGAGAGGTCAGCCTTTAAGGAAAAATCTCACACAGTAATATTTACCCCCCCCCCCCCCCCCCACCCCCACCGCCTCTTTACCATCTGTTGCCATGAAATCTCTCGATCCGCCAAAGGGATTTGAAGTCTGCTCTTTCCTGTAATTCTAAAGTCACTTGGATCCAGCTTTCACTATTAGAATGGCCAGATTTTAATGAAATTTTTCGCCTATGAATATCTACCCTCTATCTTGAAATCTCTTGAATACTTAAAGGAATTTCGTTTCAGTTTTCAACATTAGAAAGGTCATCGTTCACAGAAATGGTTCTCCCATCAAAATACAGCCCACATAGACAGATAGTTTTATCGCGAAGGTCAATGCAGAAGAGGATACGAAGGCCGTAATCCGCGAAGCAGTCATCCATGTATCCCAAATCTCTGGACCAAGAAATCTTAAATTTTTACAATATGTTCCGTACAAGACGTGGGATGAGGTTTGGCGAAATTTCAACCCTAAGTACAGGTGCCCATAGCTTTGGCAGGCATGTAAAATGATGCTAAAGTGGCAATTTTCATTTTTAAAACCCATACAAACCAATATGGCAGCTGACAACGCAGTGTATTTCGACGACTTATGTAATACAGTAGAATCCCGATAATTCGTATTTCAAGGGACCAGCAAATTCATACGAATTAGCGGGATATACGAATTATCGGGGTACGAATTATCGGGATTTTTTTCAAGGGACCAGCAAATTCATACGAATTAGCGGGATATACGAATTATCGGGGTACGAATTATCGGGATTCTACTGTACTTGCTTATTTCTACTTAAATATACTTCGATGCATGCTGAAATACGAATTTAAAGGCGTTTTAAAAATTCAAATGACCACCATTTTGCATCCTTGCCAATGCGGTGCACGTCTGCTAATGAGTGATTTTTAAAGGGTTTGTTTTTTTAGAACAATGATGTTAGCACAAATTTTGGCAGAAAGAAGGCTTAAAAATCACGAATATGATGCCGGAATTTCAAAATTCGAAACGAAAGACCCCATTGGAACAACGCAAATACTCTTATCTCGATTTTTTTTAAAAGAAAACTGGCTTTACAGGGTTTTTGAAGCCGCAGATCACCTCGAAATTTTGAAATTCCAGTTTTTTTCACGAAATTTTATAAGGGTTTTGTGATATTTTTAAAGCTTGTACAAAAAACTTTAACCCGGCAACGACGGATCCACAAGCTAGTTAGAAATAAATCAGCATCGTTACAAAATGATGCAAAAATATAAAAACATTTTTAATCATTCGAATTGAGGACATTCAACCCCATTGAAGAATCCTAACATAATTTCTGAAGGTGTAATTTAAAATAGAATTTTCTTCGCATCACGCAAATCATAGGAAAAAATGTCCACCCTAAAAACGTTTTAATTCTTTACCATAAAAGTGAATCACTGCAAGTACATTGCGACAACGGCAATAACCTCGAAAGTAAAAAATGAATATTTTTTTTCAATTTCACTTGCTTCTATTCAATCGCATTCGCTGCGATTCATTGGGAAATCCCTACAGTTATTTACTCTTGTTATGTAGCCTGTTGTTACCAACGCACTGAAAGGTATGTCCTTTCGAATTCCTGAAAATTTAACTGCAAATTTTAACCTTTAGGGAAGTGTGCCGTTTCTTCTGTGTGTTAACTTTAAATTAATTTTTTTTAAATTAATATTTTTGCATGAAAGCGATTGTTTTTTTTATCTCGGATAGTCAAATTTTGGATCATTTTTATACTATTCCCTATTTCTCTTTGAAGTCAAACTTTTCAATAAGATTTTTTAAAAATTATTTCAATCGGATTTTAATGTGAGAGTTTTATGTAGAATCATATCCTAAACCACTTTTGTTCTTGCACTTTTTTGATAAGATGCACCGTTTTTGAGATATTCGCAAAAATGGTTTTCGTTCGTATGGGGGGGGTACCCCCCCTAATGGTCCATTTTTGCCCATGAACGAAATTAGCCTCGAATTTTACGAAAAATGAATCTGCGTAAAATTTCAAGTCTCTAGCTCAATCCGTGGGCCCGCAATCCGCGCCACAGACGGACGGACAGACTGACGGACAGACAGACAGACGGACGGACGGACGGACGGACGGACAGACGGACAGACGGACAGACGGACGGACAGACGGACAGACGGACGGACAGACGGACAGACGGACAGACGAACGGACAGACGGAGGGACAGACGGACGGACGGACATGCAAAATTCAATTTTTTTTATTATTCTAAACGCACTGGTGCAATTCATTTTTGTGTGTGATGACGGGATCTTGGCGATACAAACGGTAAGACAAATTTAATATACCCTTTGGTTTCACAAATATGGGTATAAATATGGGTATTCATCAAATCAGATATTATCGATTGCGTATTGTTAGGCGGAATGTTTCATGAAAGAACTCTTCAAATCGTCAGTCTTCTCTTCGCAGCCACAAAATTTGGAGTTGAAAATGCCGAGATCATTGATAAAAAGTAACAAATTCCAGAAAAGAAATTCTAATTATTGCAGCTATATTTCCCAATTTCTCCGTATTTGACGTTTGCGTAAATTTACGACAAAAATCGTCGCGTAAACTTACGAGATTTGCGTAAAGAAATTTCCATATAAAATGGTTCATTTACGAGCTGGAAAACTTACGATGTGATAAACTTACGCGATTTACAAGGCATTTCCAAGATTCCATGAATGCCTAGAATACTTCTATTGACATATCCCAGTAGAAATAAGCAACTTTTCACCCATATTGTTGTGCAATCTTAAACATAACGAAAGCTATAATTGCCAATCTGGCAATCATTGGAGACCCGTATGGTGATATTCGTATCAAAATTCGAACAGTTGTACCAAAATTCTACTTTGAAGTCAAACTTTCCAATAAGATTTTTTAAAATTTATTCCAATCGGATTTTGATGTATGGAAGTTTTATGTAGAATCATATCCTAAATAACTTTTGTTCTTGGACTTTTTTAATAAGATGCACCGTTTTTGAGATATTCACAAAAACCGTTTTCGTTCGTATGGGGGGTACCCCCCCTAATGGTCCATTTTTGCCCATTAACGAACTTAGCCTCGCATTTTACGAAAAACGAATCTGCGCAAAATTTCAAGTCTCTAGCTCAATCCGTGCGCCCGCAATCCGCGCCACAGACAGACAGACAGACGGACAGACGGACAGACGGACGGACGGACGGACAGACGGACGGACATGGAAAATTCAACTTTTTTCATCATTCTAAACACACTGGTGTAATTCATTTTTATGTGTGATGACGGGATCTTGGCGTTACAAACGGTAAGGCAAAGTTAATATACCCTTTGGTTTCACCATACGGGTATAAAAACCTTATTATTAAAACTGTTTTTATCAAAAGTGTCGAGCAATTGTTTTACAGCATTATTGTCTTCATGTTGTACATTTCCAAGAATGGATAACATATTCTATATTTTTCTAAGATTAGCAGCAAAATTTCTTTATATTCAATTGCAAAGTGATAAAATTGTAGAAAATGACTCATGGGGCAATCAAAATAATAAAATCACAACTATGACAATTGCACACTGTGCAGTAAAAACTTAAAGATTTGAGGACTAATTTCTACAGTATGATATGAGGCCGTTCAACTATAGAGATTGGTCAGTGAGACGTTAAACAGAAATGTGCAAGCCGTCAAATGTATGAGTAATACAAGAAGCCAATTTTGTAAATGCCAAGCCATATTTTTTCAGTTAAATTTAAAAGTAGTATAAGTACGAAGATAGATCCTGTTAGAAAATTCAACGTTCATAAGGGGCCAGGTTATTAATACCAACACGATGTTCGTGTAGCGAAGTGTTTGTCTGTTAACAGACAATAAAGATCCCTTTTAGTTGTCCTATAAAAGTATACAAAAGTCACAAATTGCGTAATACTTTTGCGACACAACCAATGCAACTTTGATTTTCATTTATCGATTCTATTTTGTATTTTAGCATTCTTAACATAAGTCTAACACCCGCTTGCTCACCCTATCTTTTTTTTTATTCTCGGACAGCAGTGATTTAATATTGCACAATAAAAGAGGCCAAAGAAACAACTCGTTGTCTCATCGGTTTAGCATTTGTATTATGAAAGACGTTGTTTTCAAATAGTCGGCTCAATTTTTTTATTATAATCACAATTTTGGATAAGTCAATTAATTTGGGAGGAGTCAATAATTTTCGATTGTATTAAAGTAGTAAAATCGTCACAACAGAATTCATTTATATTTTGGCTCACGCATAATTCTATTGGGCCAGATTCCATATATGACAATGAATATGATTAAAAACATTGGAATGTACAACGATTGTTTATTTATTTATAATTAAAATGCATAACGTGTCTATCGGGACTCCTTAAATCAATATTAAGAATGCCGATTTTGCGACGCATTGTCTTGAAAATATCACCCATTCTAGTTTAACGAAATGGCGAAAAAAAACCATTGATAGACGTCAAATTATATTTCAAGTAAATAATAATTCAATTACTTTTACCTTATCATATCGGTTTTTTATTTTTCTTTAGATATTGCCTATTGTAAAAACGTACGGGTATATTTTCCCTTTTCCTCTCAGCGATGAGGTGTTCCTTTATCTTATCAGAAATTTAGTTTTCCGGCCTTTTGCAGTAGTATGTTGATAATTGTTTTTTAATGAGTTACAATAGAAATACAAATTTGATTAGTTGACAAAATCTCGTCTTTGATGGGCGAAACAAAATTTTGAAAGCATATAGAACATGTTGTAATGTCTTTCGTTACTAAATTTGCAAAAAAAAACATAACAAAAGCTATAATTGCCAATCTGGCAATCATTGGAGACCCGTATGGTGATATTCGTATCAAAATTCGAACAGTTGTACCAAAATTCCACTTTGAAGTCAAACTTTCCAATAAGAATTTATTCCAAAAATTTATTCCAATCGGATTTTGATGTATGGGAGTTTTATGTAGAATCATATCCTAAATAACTTTTGTTCTTGCACTTTTTTGATAAGATGCACCGTTTTTGAGATATTCACAAAAACCGTTTTCGTTCGTATTGGGGGTACCCCCCCCCCCCCCTAATGGTCCATTTTTGCCCATTAACGAACTTAGCCTCGCATTTTACGAAAAACGGATCTGCGCAAAATTTCAAGTCTCTAGCTCAATCCGTGCGCCCGCAATCCGCGCCACAGACAGACAGACAGACGGACGGACATGCAAAATTCAATTTTTTTATCATTCTAAACACACTGGTGTAATTCATTTTTGTGTGCGATGACGGGATCTTGGCGTTACAAACGGTAAGGCAAAGTTAATATACCCTTTGGTTTCACCATACGGGTATAAAAACACCTGATACAGCCAAACTACTACCAGATTCGAATTCAGCGACCCCAAATTATCCAGAAAAGACTTATATCGTGTGCACCAGAATTAGTGTCGACCTGTGTTACAATTTTTAGTCGACTAATAACTTCGTTCGACTCGTTAGTCGAACAAAAATAAGTTACATGAAATAACCCCTGCTGTAAGTGAAAAAAGATTGATGTAAATTTTTAGTCGATATTTTCTCTTTGAATTTTAACAAGATATTGGTTTTTAAAACTTTAAAACCACCAAGAAGTTGCCCGATTTTAATGATTTTTTTACACAATAGACCATTCTACTTTCTTATCTTACCTACAGTGTTTTTGTCTTGGAAAAATTTAACAAACAAAAGTATTTCCTAAGGGATATTTTTAAAAACGTATAAGCCGGTAAAAAGTTACAAAAAAGATAGTTTTTTTTACTCTTTCCCGAGTTCTTTTACAAACATAACTGCTATTCGCTGTTGAAAACGATTAAATGCACTAAAAATTACAACGATGTAGAGCAAAATGTTCGTCTGTCACCCATGTGGGAGAGGGGATCATCTCCCTAATTGAATTTCAGAACATTAAAGCTCATAACTGAAATTTAAAAACAGTGCAAAGAAGTAGGGTCAAAATTACGTCATTTATGAATGCTTGCTTATCAGATATTTGACTTTGTTTTGCTCTAGAAATCTCTCCGTCAAGATAAAGAATCAAACATGGAAAATGTCTATATTTTTTTGCGTTTCGAAGACTTTTTGCAGAATTTAACAATATTTTGGAAAATGGCCGGATAGAATATAAATTTGAAGGGCCAACAATTAATGCTCAATTGAAACCAAGCCCAGAGAAAATTCATCTTTTGGGTCCAACGTTGCTGCGTTTATAGCACTCCAACGTTAATGAAGACAACTTTCGCTGCTGGTTGCTTGCTCCGTCAGAGTTCAAAGTTATGTTTTGTGTTGGCGACTATCGTTTCTGATTGACTCAATGTGTTCCATCCTCCCCCCGTGCACAAAAACTAATGTTTTGTTGTTATTGTGTCTCATTGTTGGTTCTGAATGCAGCCAATTGAATTATTCTGATCGAATTAACAGAATGGGATCAAAGGAATTTTTACGACGACGACCAACGAAAAAGGCTGAAATGTAAATAAAAAGGGTGGCAATTGCAGAAGTGACGCCATTGCAACGAGAAAACTGTGGAAACGGGGAAAACATGAAAAACTAGGTCGGCTCAGCCTCCTCTGTCCACATTGACTCTGGATTGTGAAACACGCAAGAGGGGGGCGGGGCGGGGCAGGGCGGTCGGCCACTTACCTGTGAATTCTCTCCTGTTGCTCAAGCTCATTATCTAATTCGACTAATGCAAACAATTCGGCCTCGCCATCACGCCCAAAAATTCCATTTGGGATTTTTCGCAGGAATTTCTTCAGCACGCTGGCGATTGTGTAGACTGAATAGTTTTCTACGTTGACAAGTCGTCCTGCCTGCAGGAAGTGGATGAGCTTTTTCATTGCACCCTGATGGCCCGGCGCTCTGAAAACGTCTTTCCGCTGCGGTGCTTCCTTGTTTAGCTTAAGTATAAGGACGAGCAGAGGACCGGGAATATCGTTTTTGCAAACCTCGTCCAGCGGCACCCCGAACTTCACCTTCTCTAGACGATGTGGATAGGGTCCAGGTCCAGGGTGACCGCAAGATGTCACCACGCTCCCTAAATCCGCTGCCCTTCTATGCATTCTCTGCGCCCAGCTGGCCATTTTCTTTAGGGCTCTGCTGGTTGGGTGTTGCACACAAACCCAACAGCCACACGAACTTTACCCCCAACCGTCTCGCACTTTTCACTGCACGCAATTCGGCACTAGCTTCGCTATTCGATTACTTATTTGCGATAAAATAAAATACAGATACAGAATAATCCACAGAGCTTCGTTCGCATTTTGCACAAACAGAACTTCCTCGACCCACTTCTAAACTGAAACTGCTCGATTTTGCCCGAAAACCAGAATCTGAACTTTTTCAAAACGAAGAAACTAGCGCCTCTAAGAGTGAGTGCACGCAACAGTTTTCGAGAAGAAATTAAGACGTCGAAGAGGGAAATTTCAAAATATTTTAAAATTGTATTATCGGTTTAATTGTCAATTGTTAAAGCAAAGGACTGCTTGATGTTTTTTTGCATGAAAAATCTTTGTATTTAAATTAGACCTATTTCACTTTTCAATATATTTTTTACGGCTTGACAGTCGTTGATAGCAAGAAAAAATTAGTAAAAAGGTTGCGGATTTTAAAGCTCCAACAAGCTTGTATTTGCAAAACCAAATAAATAAAATACGAACAAATAAAGATTGTACAAATCAGAACGTTTTGTAGAAGTAAAAAACATCTAAATTCATTTGGCTAGCTTTGTATATTTAAGGGTCATGCCATCGATTTCCCACACATTCGTTGTGAGTTGCGATTATAAAGGTAGAACCTGAATCGTACGTCGATGCGTCCGTCATGCGTGCGTCACGTTGACAGTTCGAGTAAAATCAACGGGCTGCTATGAGTACTCCCGTAATAATGCGTTTTCCGATGCGGCAGCCGCATAGAGTAGGTCGAATTTCTACTTTTACATGCGGCAACGCACGGAAATGTCATTTCGCAAAAAAGTTTGTTTACGATTTAAGAAATTTAAGTATGGAACAAATTGAAAGTAATTGTTTCGACGATAAACTAATAGAAGAAGTGCAAAACAATGAATTAACTCCAGATTCGTTGCCGTACCCAACTGTCACCGCATCGAACTGTCAACCGGACGCACGCATGACGGACGCATCGACGTACGATTCAGGTTCTAGCTTAAGTCATCATGTCAGAATCGTAGTCACGAAACTAACATTTTGGTCGCTTTGACTTACCTTAAGTTATTCGTCGGCTAAATCCACGGTATAATACAGTGGGCTAAATTCTTGTTTGGCCCATACTCACACGAAAACGAGAAAAACGGGTTTTTAAAGATTAAAATTTTTTTAAACAAAAACTGTCCGAAACGATTTTTTTATTTCTTTGTGATTGGTTTTATACTAAATAGAAATCCTACTGCATGACGAGCATTGGCACTGTAATCAATTGTGTTATCAACGTATAATAACAATTTTGTTTTTATAAATAGGATTTCTTGAAAGTGGGGAATCTATCCGAAATTTAACCTACATCAAAAAAACAATTACTACTTGTTTGATACAAAGTTTTATCCAAAGTAAAAGAAATACAAAAAAATTCTTTACTGAAAGAAAATTAACAATTTAAAATTATTCAAAATGGTAATAAATTAGTAAATTGAATGTGTCGATATAAAATTCATGTTATCATTTTTTGATGGAATATGTATTTAGAATTTTTTTCCAAATATACACACATCTTGGAAAAATGCCATAACATTAAATTGCAATTGCAATTTTGTTTAAATAACTCACAACTCAAAATATATTTTCCAATACAATGCTTCTGCATTAACAAATATTTTCGAATAAAAAAACACAAATAAGGGTTGTTATGAATTGAAGACATAATATTCAATCAACTAACAAAAACAATTAAAAATTCAAACACAATAAACTGTTATTAGTTTAGTATATTTATAACATGTTCAAATAAAAAGTGTGGCAGTAAGAATTAGTGGTATTTGGCAACGGGAAAACTACGTGATTGACGACACGCAATTAATGCATCTCCGCCAGTTCCAGGTGGACATTTGCAAACTGCTAAATGACTTTTGGGCTCACATATCGCGTTCGAGCCACACTTTCCAATGCAAGGATTAACACAAGAATAATTTATGCATGCCTTATTATCTGGGCACTCTTTATCCTCTTGACATTCTCCCTAAAAATCGATTTATTTTAAAAACATCGTTATCTTGAATTTGCTTTAGTTACATACACGAACGCAGTGTGATAGTGAATTTCCTGTGTATCCTGGCAGACATGTGCAAACAGGACGTTCCCGACCAGTGTTGTCGTGTCCTGGAGTGCATTGGGCATTTGTCCCACAAGGATTAGGTGAGCAAAGATCCGCTTTGAAAATAGAACAATATTATTTTAAATATATTTTTTCGCAAAAGAAATGTACAAGTTGTGCCCATTGGTTTTATTATGAAACAAAGATATTTATTTGTTAAAACGAGCCTACCCGAGCCCGTTTTAACGGTGTATTACAAACGGCATACTAAATTCAATATGTACGCTACTACAGTGCAATCTTGTTAGTCCGGATTAATTAAAACCTAAAAAGATCCGAATATCACTATCAAAATATCAATCCGGATTACAACATACCGCAATGAATTAGCTTGTCCGAAATACTGAATCCGGATTACAGGAGGTCCGGACTAACAAGGTTGCACTGTATATGATTCTCATATGAGAGTATAAACACAACAAATTCCAGGTTAATAGCGCCATTAGATAGTGAATTATTTTTCGATCCAAATTTACTCGATATTACTTAAGGTAGACACAGTCATTTATATACACAATTCTTACCTGGTGTGAACGGTCTACACGCCTTGAAAGGGTCACCTGTCATATCTCTTGGACAACTGCAAACGGGAGTGAGCCCTCGCAATTCGCAATTAGCATTGATCCCGCATGCTCCGTCGCAAGTATTTTTGCAGATTCCATAGAAGCACGCAGGTCTATTCGAAGGACAATCCACATCCCCATAGCATTCAGGTCGGCATTCTGTGAATGGTGACCCGATATATCCTTTTGGGCACTCACACACCGCGCGATGGTTGTGAACACTACTGCACTGCGCCCCAGTTCCGCATTGTTTACAAGCTGCGACGCATTTGAAGTCCTTGCACATCTCCTGCTGCCCACATTCAGAATCATGTTCGCATTCGTGCCGACATCCTGATAACGGATTTCCCTGTAATCGAATTTTATATTAGAACTGCTAAGAGTTTTTATAATTGATCAGCAATAATTACTGTAAAGCCATGTAAGCACGAACAAGTAGGAACTCCATTAAGTATTTCACATTTCGTATTTATCCCGCATGGGCTGGGTCGACATTGCTCTTCTAAAATTGGTAATGAGACGAATAAATATTTTGCGATTAGCATTCAGGTATAACGATTATCATCCCACTTAGATTTACGCGGCGGAGCCAACATATCCAACAACATTCGCAACAAAATTCCCACGTGAAAAATCAAATTTAGATATTACATAGCATAAATTATGGAGGAAGTAGTTATGCAGAACCAAGATCAAGGTGAAACTATTAAACAAAAGTATTAATTTTATTTTATTAGTACGGTTTTTGAACTTGATTCAACAATCATCTGGTTTGATTGATATCCTTGATCTTATATAAAATCAATTATGATGATGACATAAGAAAAACCAAATCGTAACGGGTCTTTTCCATTCAATGGACATGTTGACTCGCTTTTTTTCTCTTCATTCAAATTTTGAAGCAAACAAGTTTGTGAAAAAAAACTACCTGGATCAGAAAGGCGACATTGGTGGAAAGGATCTCCATTAAAGCCTTTCGGGCAACTACATACGGCCACGTGATTTCTGGGCTAAATTTTAAAAGTTGTGAATTTCTAATTTTAAGATTTGAAAAGTGCAAATTACCTCACAATTAGCATTAGCTCCGCAAGCTCCAATACAAGGATTCACACAACGGCCATTTTTACAAGTCATGTCGCCACGGCATTCGACACTGTCGAGACATTCAGCGCGATGACAAACGGTTAACGGGTTTCCGCTATGGCCAGGTGGGCAGGAACAAACTGGTCGTCCGCCAGCAGTTTCCTGGCACATAGCGTTCGTTCCGCAAGGATTTCCGCTGCAACCTTGACCTGAAACTGAAATTTCGATCTTTAATTTAGGTCTCGATTAGACATAAATTGGGATTTAGTTCAATGGCCTGGCATTAAAATGACAATTGCAGACATTTTTCAAGCAATTTTGCCCAAGACATCAGAAAAATTCACAATTTATGTCTAATCGAGACGAGGTTATATTAAGTGAATTTAATTCTTCGTTTCAAAAGTACAGTATCTCAAAAAATTTACACACACTTTATAATTTCAGTATTTTGAATATATATCTTTGGTAAAAACTCGAAATCAAGAAAGACAAACGTAAGAGACTTTTATTAAACCGCGCCCCGTTATAAAAAAAAATCTTTTCTCCGCTTATCTCCGGGTAAAAAAATTTTTTTTGTCTTAAATTTGAACGATTTTCGCATCATTTTATTCTGAAAGAGTTTTTGAAAAGGCAACAAAAGGCAGCAACTTCGCGCGAATATGATAAAAAAATTACAATCTCTTCAAATTTTCCCGAACACAACAGTTTTTCACAAAATTTTTACAGAATTATCAAACTCTAAAAACACTAATTTTTCTTAAATGCACTTTTAATTATTATTTCACTTCACTTTTCGCCCGTCATTTGCACCTCATACCAAATTCTTGCTTTCGAAAATTTCCGCCGCTACGTTTTTATCAATGTCTAAGATTTTTGCTAAAGGCGAAAAAAATTTCCTAGAAAAACCGTCTTCATCAGACATTTTAATTTTGGAACAAAAACTTATTAAAGAACTTGTATTTGAGTATTTGATACTAAAACACGGTCTTGACAAAAACATAAGTCAAGACCGTGTTTTAGTATCAAATACTCAAATACAAGTTCTTTAATAAGTTAGAATTATAAAGTTGTGTATAATTTTATCATATCCTGTACGTCTGCAAAGAATATTTTATGATAAGAATTAAAAATTGTCTATATATATATTATTTTTTTTATGTTTTCGTGTTATAAATGTAATGGCAAAAGTTTTTGATCGTCACATGTATGACTACAGTTAAAATTAAATTTTTATGCATTTTACTAGAACTCGTTCTCAATAAACAAATCGTTCTCAATATATTAAAATTATTTTTTTTAAATGAATATCTTAAAAGCTGATTTAGAAAAATAAAATCATCAAAAATCAAAATTTTCGCAACTTTTTTTATATACCTAACTGTGATTTCTTGCATACTTCTCAAGTTTTTATAAAAATTTCAGCCTCGACATATTTCAAGAAGTAGGTATTATTTTTTTATGATTTTCGTATAGCCTAGAAAACTTGGAAACATTGGTTTGTAGTTTGTCCATAGTATTGTAGATACTATTTACCAAAAATTTTTGCCCTCCTCAATCGAACTTTTAATATTAAGTTAATTTACAAAGTGTAATAAAATAAAATATGTAATGCTAATTTGTTTAATATAAAAAATAATAATGTGTACTTTGTTGTTGTGAGTAGAACTCGTCTTGTGTATAATATTGTTTGGCAGATGAACAGTTTATACATCCTCGATTTATACCTGACACCAACACCCCACAGGATATCACCAGCCCAAATGCCACCAATAACTTCATTTTAAAATCGATCTGGAAATTCAAATACAGCAAGAATAACTATTTTTAAGACACTTGATGAAATTTTTGTTTTTAACAAAAAATGAAAACACAATTGATATTTTTTTTATCAAAACTGCTTAGTTAATAACATTGTCAGCTTTTTAAAAATATTCACAGAAAAAATTTACCATAAAAATTTGATTATAACCAGAACAACATTAACCAAATTTGACGATTCAATGTTACACTGAAAAAAATATATTTGATACACTTATCACACCTCTGACACGATCTAAAGCCACTAACAAACTGAGCTCGTTTGTTGTTAAACATGATTTTTATAAGAAATTTTAATGATTTCAGGACGGACAAACTCGTCTAAAATCAAATAATTTCAATGGCCACAATTTAATCTACATTAAAAAAAAACATGTTACTAGTTTATAGATACTTTGATATTCTTTTGTAGATATTGGGTGCGAGAAGATTTTTCTGCTCGACTCCCATATCGTAACCAAATTTGGTAGAGCAAGTTGTTAGTTTACATTGAATTGATTGTTTTACAGGGCAAATGAGTATTTATCGATACAGTGTCTTGATAAATATTGTTGTCATTAACATTAGTCCATTCATTAATATTCTTAATTGCAGTACCCACTTAGAAATACATAAAAAATACAAAAATATCAAATAGAATCTTTTTTTAAGAATTAAAAATTGCTCTTTTCTGCCAGTTCCGTCTGTCATTCGCTATTAATTGCATGTGTTTATTATACCGATATATGCGTAGGAGTGTTATTTTATTTTATTATGTAGAAAATATTACATCACATCTAGAATTTTTTTATAACAAGTTTTAGACCCGATGATCCAATGTTTCTCAATAAAACGTCTTCATTTTTTTTATATGTTTTATCCAAATTCTTCTTTAAATTCTCAATTCCATTTATTTCCTAAACTGGCTTTCGGTACAGTGATACTAATTTGAATAAAAATATCACACATTATACATTTCAAAAACATGTGTAGCTATATCTCCATAATTCTAAAACAAAACAGTAGAAAAGAACTGATTTGTAGGATTGAAAATTGTAAAAAAAAATTTTATCGCATTTTTACTTTCCTGTGTAATAGAGGGAAAGTATTGTATTAATGACGGACTTGAAAACGTGTACAGATAGAAATCGTCTGATCAGCACGAAATCCGTTTCAGGCAGAAAAAAAACAATATCGATTTGGCACGTGTTGCTATTTAATAAGTTTTCTATGCTTTGAAAGTCTAGTTTGTCTAGATATATTAATAAACAGTTCCTCCTAGAAGCGTCACACGATCAACTTTTTTTAATAGACAGATTCTCAAAAATAAATAATGACATTATGGAGATCGTTTCCAAAAATCGTTTAAAAAATCTGTTTGACACCTATATGTGTTAATAAAATCTGTGAATCTATTACTACTCTTAGCACCTCAACAACATTCTTCTCTCACTGATTTACAATTAATCTTGTCAGTTTTTTAGTAATTTTTGTAATGACTAACGATTTTATACATTCGAAAAAGATACCATGAAATTCTATAATTTTATACGACAACAATATTTCAGGAATATTCTTCAGAAATATTTTAATATCTTAAATTCTTTCTATGAAATCATATTCAGACTGATATTTTTTAATTTTCTGATAAAAATTGTTCTTAGAAATGAAACGCCGGCAAAAGTAACATAAATTTTATATAATTTTTAAGTACTGCTCAAGAAACTACCTAAATAATACAGATTTTTTAATCCAAATATAACTTTTTATGCATCAAATTGATGTTTTGCAGATCAAATTAGATTTTTTCGCATATCAAATTCAGTTTCGTTTCAGAAAATTAATAATTTTGATCAATTGGATTTTCGTAAAGATTTATCTATAGTTGATAAAAACAATAATTATTATGCAAGAGATTTTATTGAAATAAGGAAATTTTGTCCGTCCTAATTCACTTTAAACATTGCTTCCAAATATCACAGTTAGTTTTTTTTAATATTTGAAAAATTTAGTTAATATTTTGTTTCCTTCATATTTAAAAAAACGCGCCAACTTACATGTCGCTGAGTTTCGTTAATTTCGTTCAATAACTACACGAGCGACACGTACAAAGGAACTTAAGGCTTAACTATAATCGACATAAGAACGCATATGTAAATGTCAAATTCCCAACGAATGTTGACATGCATAGCCGTCAACATAAAAGCTAACCATAATAGGCATAGACTGACATAAGTAAAGTTAAATTTTTCTCGATAGTAATTGACAAAGTTGAAGGAAAAAATGAGTGAATTGAAAAAAATTAAAGAAATATTTGAAATTGTGAAGTGCTTAAAAGAATTAAGCGACCTGAAAGATGAACTGGATGAATACGGCAGAAAGAAGCGTTCATGTTATGTACGAGAAATCAATCGCGACAGGAAAACGCACGGATACTACGTAGTCACCTTCTTAAAAGTAAAAAGGCTTGATCCGGATCAATTTTTTATTCACACGAGAATGACCACAAATGTCTTTGACTATCTGTTGTCCTGCTTGAGTCCCTTTTTGGAAAAATTTTAGGTTATGTTCACTATTTACATATGCCAGTTCCATTTGTATCGAATTATTCATGCTTAACGAATGTTTAACGAAGGTTTGAAAGTGGCAACACTCTTGACATATGCCTATTGTGGGTATTAACACTGACTTTCTTATTCTGGAAATGACATATGCAGCTACATATGCGTTCTTATGTCGATTATAGTTAAGCCTTTAGGAGATAATGACTAGAGAGCCTATAGTCTCTGTAATATTTATTACACAACTTTGGACCGATATCTCTTACAGTAGTATAAGTAACACCGCGTCTTGATTAAAAATTTTTCATCCCAAGAAATATCTCACCGGAATGAGATTTTTTTGACAGCTGGGCCGAAAATCTCTTGAAATTTAGTACTCAAAATGCCGATGAAAAGTAAACACATAGTCGCCGCTCCCGCAATTAATGCAATACGTGAAATTGAAAAGGCTGAAACAGAAGAACAGACGAAAAGAAAGACCTCTTAATGTTATATATTTTTTTTTTTTTTTATATTCTCTTCCAAAGCTTTTTGTATCGTATTGTTTGTAAAAATTAGTTATTTTCGCAACTACTTGTCGGGAGAATTTAGATTCCGCCATCTTGAATTGAGAAATTCCAAGAAATTTTGCAATTGCAAGATTTCTTGAAATTTATCTCTGGGATTTTTTATCGCCGTCAACTCGAGCTCTGATTGGTCAATCAAAAATCTCTGCGATGAAAAATCCCAAATCAAGACGTGGTGTTAGGCCGCGTTCGAATAGAGCGAGCAGATCATTTTCGCTCGACATCGATATAATTTTGGGATAGTTCGAGTCCCCCTAAGATAACCTCAAATTTTGAACTTAAATAGAGACCTCGGCGAACGAATAATTGGACACAATTCAGAGTTCTTGGAGAACTTCGAGCTAATAAAAGAACGGATATAGAATCTATCAGAGCGTTCATAGTTCTCTGAAATAATAAAAGAACTCAACTTTATTTTGAAAAAGCGAAAGAAGAAGCGAATAACTTAAACAGATTCCTCAGCCTTGCAGCTTTGAGAAAATTAAATAAATTTGACGTCGGAAAATTCGCACCGCAAACACTTCAATCGGGCCAAGGACTAGTTTGGTAAGTAATTTTGTTCCTCGCAGGAATCTTAGCCAGCAGGAAGTGCGGATGGGGTTAAATGTGGATAAATAGTATCGAAACAGGTAGCATAGCTTTGTTTGTAGGAATTCGTGTGCCAAACGCGGATCAGCAACATCCAAAATTACATCACGGTACAAAATTGAGCTCGAATTGAGCGCGTAGATGGTGAAATTACGAAATGCTGTGCAGCAGATCTTGGAAGTCCCACTTGGCGCTTTGCTGGTAGTCCTAGATTTATCAAAATAAAGAAAGGCCTACCCCGCAAAGAAGTCGCCGCCTCGGCCCACCACCTTGCCGGGTTCAATATCCAACGCAAAACCTTAAATCGCAAAAAATAGCAACGAAAAAAATGCACTTACAGCTTGAATTTGGAGTTAGTTGCAATAGATTAGTAAGCTTAAGGGAAGTAGGTCGAATTTTTTGTAAGGTCGAATTCCGAGAAATGGGGGCATCATAAAATCTATTTTTATCATACTTCTATGACTACTGAACAAATCTAACAACTCCGAAAGAAACAAGGTGGTCCTTTTGACATGGCCAAAAACCGGTATGATAAAATATTAGTGGTCCAAATTTTGTTGAAAGGTGAAAACACTGGTTCTAAGGTCTTCCCAAATTCGTAGTTGATTTCCTCAAATTTAAATCGAAGGTTTACTTAAATGCCAGTAATAAAATACTTCCAGTTCTTGCACTGTAAAAAACAAAAAAAAGAAGACCCGATTAGGAAATTGATATACAATGACGACAAGTAGTGAAGACGTCCTCCTTCAAATGGGGGAGGTGCGGTTCAAAAAAGGCGATGGAACCATCTACGTGATGAACGAGCGGCTTGCTTGGATGGCGGAAAATCGTGATACAGTTGCAGTTTCGCATCGATTTCAAGATATCAAAAGTAAGTCAAAATACGAAATTAAATTAAATTCTAATAACAATTGCTTCTCCTTTTAGTGCAAAAAATCTCGCCGGAGGGCAAGCCCAAAGTTCAACTTCAAGTCGTTCTACACGATGGCAACAGTTCGACATTCCATTTCGTCAATCGAAATGGTCAACAAGCACAAATCTCTGACCGTGATAAGGTGAAGGAGTTGCTGCAGCAACTTCTGCCAAATTTTAAACGAAAAGTCGACAAGGAACTTGAAGAGAAGAATCGAATTCTGTCCGAGAATCCGCATCTGTTGCAATTGTACAAGGATTTGGTCATAACTCAGGTCCTAACAAGCGAAGAATTTTGGGCGACACATGCGAAAATTTACACTCAGAACAAGAATGCTAAAAAACAGGAAATTGGTGGGCAACAATCTATAGAAATATTTACAATAAAAATGTTTCCTAACTGCCCTACATTCATTTTAGGTGTATCTGGTGCCTTTTTAGCTGACATTAAACCCCAAACAGATGGCTGTAATGGACTGAAATACAACTTAACCGCAGATATTATTGACTGTATTTTTAAGACATATCCGGCTGTTAAACGCAAGCATCAGGAACAGGTTCCTTCCAAGCTGACAGAGAATGAGTTCTGGACAAAGTTTTTTCAGTCGCATTATTTCCATCGTGATCGAATAACAACTGGGACCAAAGATATTTTCACAGAATGTGGGAAAATCGATGATCAAACGCTGAAGGCTGCAGTACAACAGGGCGCTGGCGATCCTCTACTAGATTTGCGGCAATTTGTGGACAATACTCTTGAGGAAGGGTTCGGTGGGGCTGCCACCGATAAAAATGGTGTAAATAGCGGTAATATTGTCCATCAGAGTTTGATCAAACGATTCAATCAACATTCAATTATGGTGAAGTCCAACTAATTTAATTTACAGCGACATGAATGCATAGCTAAATTCTTAATAATGTTTCAGGTCTTAAAGACATGCACTGATGTATCTCCGACAACTCCTGCCACACAAAATGCCTCATCAATAGACGCCAATAAAAACGATCTCAGCATAAATGGAGTCAAAGAAAAACATAAAGAGAAACATAAATCGTTGAATAACAATACGAATAACAGTCATCCACCATCAAGGCGAAGTTCCACAGATTCACAATCATCTTCAAACTTGTCACAAAACAAACAGAAACGGTTAAGAATCCTAGAGAAGATTTCATACGACGATCTTGGTCCACCGGATATCGAACCACAAAACATTGAAACTAGTAGCCAGAAACGGTCCCAGAATTTAAATTTAGCCAAAGTCGAGAGATATTTACATGGCCCTGTCCCAGTTACGAATTACGAGGCGCAAGAGGAACCTCAGGAATTGGACATGACGCAGTATCAAATCTATCAGGATACGGAGTCGTGGGGCCAGCGAACACCGCACAAAGTATTGGTCAGTGCGACGGCCGCGGTTAATGCACTGGGCGAACTCAGTCCGGGCGGAGCCCTGATGCGCGGCTTCCAGGAACAATCACTGGCACGTTAGTATTAATTGAAAATATTCCGAAATTCATTCACGTAAATTGAATAAAATCTCATTTACAGAACTGGTTCCTCAAGACGTAGAAAAGGAGCTAAGGAATCTCTACTTGTCGCTTAGCGAACTACTACGACATTTCTGGAGTGCTTTTCCACCGACCAACTCTGATCTAGAAGCACGCGCTGTACGAATGCACGAAGCATTGCAAAGATTCAAAATGGCAAAATTACAACCATTTGAGGTAGATTTACTTAAAGTACATCGAATTTGACATTCTCAGAGTTTTATATTTCTCTTTATAAATCAGGATCGGGCAATGCGCGAACTTTCTCCATTAGGTTCCTCATTGACTCAACACCTAAATCAGCTGCTTCAGTCGGCGGCACGAAAATTCGCAACGTGGCAGGACAGAAAGATGAGACAACATCGGTAGCAGCAATCAACGCAATTGAGATCTTTTTAATAGCAGCCATCGTCAAAATCACTAGATGAGAAGCATATTATAAGACCTATTCATTAGTCGATACAAATCAGTAAAGATCGTATAAATTAAGACATTAATGAGAATCGTCATTAAAAAAAACAACTAAAACTTGTGTACTAATTAATTTAAAAGAAAAAAAAATGTTTTTAGGAAGAATATAAGCATACAGAAATATTCATAATTCCAATTTCTAGTTTTGTATTTTTTTTATGAATTAGGAGCTGTCGTTATGTTGTAAATGTTTTGATGTAAATCAGTTTTTATTTGTCGGCAAATTGCCGAACACAGTTCGGTGATGTTTGTCATCCTATAAAACAATAATGAACTTCCAGCATTTTGTAAAAAAAGAATGTAAAGATAAAATTGGTTAAAATGACAGCAGTTACCTATTAAATTAGTTTGAAAAGTATGTCTTTTTTTTGTTTTATGATACTGAAATACGTAAGACACCTGAAGTAAAAGGTAAGTAAAGGCATTTCACAGTTTTGTGAGAAAGTGATACCAAATTGGACTTTTTGTATGCATGCCGTCTAACTATTAGGGCGAGTCAAATGGAAAATAAATGTAATGAAAATTTGAAAAAAATATCAGTTAGTTATCAGAAAGTAGTAAAAACAAACATGTACCACCCATTAAATGTAGGTAAATGAATCTAAAATTATTTAAAGGAAAAGAATTAAAAACAAAAACCCAAACAGTTGATTTGTCTGTCTGACTGACAGATCGCGCTTTCTTAAGTCATGCAATCAAAACAATGACGAGTTTTAAAATAACATAAAGAAAATATATATATGAGTAAACTCTTGAAACTAAACGGGGTTTCTGCAATATAGTCGCTTTATTGTTTGGAAAAAAAACTGTGTGTTTTATGCTAATATCTACGATCAGTTTTTGCGGAACACTTTTTACAGATTTACATGGTCAATCCAAGATTACGAAAAACTTCCTATGTAAATATAGATCGTAGCCTTTTAAAAACAAAAGAATTTATGCGAAAAGTAGGAAAAACCATTACTAAGCGTATATCAAATTTAGCAAACATTAAAACATTGATCCTTACTTGGATAATTTTAGATACATTTTTCGAAAAATCTAAATACATAAAGAACGATGCACGATTTCGCCCCTCTAAACTAACTTTTTACTTTGGTTGAGTACTTTTTGGAAAGGGCACAGTCTCTAGTTTCATCTATATATGGCTTCAAGAGCCACTGAATTGCAGGGGGATGGTGAGGGGTTAACGAACTTTCTCGTAGGCACAACTTCCATTTATGCCTTGATTTCTGTGAAAAATGACGAGAAAGTTCGTTAACCCCTCACCATCCCCCTGCAATTCGGTGGCTCTTGAAGCCATATATGGATGAAACTAGAGACTGTGCCCTTTCCAAAAAGTACTCAACCAAAGTGAAAACTACATGGGTTCAAAAGTTAACCCAGGGGCACGAAAAACGCTATTTCCTGCATGGTTCTTTGTTGGTCATGGGCATCTGAAAAGCTCCACGTGCTGCCCTAGGTAATCCTTTAATTTTTCAACTTACCAAAACATTTCTACGAACCGTGACTTAAACCCCAGCTAAAACGCAATTTTGTAATACCTACGTTTTCCAGCGGACGAGAAGAAAAAAAAAACATTTATCAGAAAATAATTTATTTTCCATAACAAATCTTTTGGACGAAAATTTTTATAAAATAATAATAGAAAACACATTTATTTATTTATTTTTTTTTGAAAAAATATAAAGTATTGTACCGAAATATATTAAAATCATCCGCAAGGGGTGTGATTTTCGTCTACATCACTGATATCTCACTTTTTCAACTTATAAAATATTGATTTTATCTTAATGTTAAACATCTCATTTTATTTTACAAAAAAAAAAATAGAACTTAGGTAAATATTCATCGCAAAATATTTTATAATCGCATAGTGCGGCAGGTAATTAGCTTATTTGAGTCGATTTTATATAATAAAATATTACAAAATTCTTGTGTTTATCAATAATTACGTTATATTTGAAATTGACTGACTATTGATGAAAAATTGATTGTGTTGTGCTGTGATTTGAATTTCAGTTTTTTTTTCAACATGCAAAATTACAAGAATATTTGCCGCCTAGTTTTGACGTGTCGAATGTTTTTTTTTTCTTAAATTACTGCTACTATTGTAGATTATATCGAAGAGGACATTTTTTGTGATAGAGAGCTTTAGAAAATATTTATATATAATATGTTTTTAATATCGACATTTTATACGAGTAATAATTATGTTATCAAGGCAAACATTACCGAACACATCTTGATCGTGGATAATTTTTTAATCATTTTTGCTTTACTTACATTTACATTGAAATAAAAACAAAACACTAAAGAAAGAAGAGGTAATTGATTTCTTTGTTTTCTGAATAATAATGCCTTTGAACACAAATGTCATTATGTAGCAGTAGCTTGAATTGTTTCTTTTTTTCTCTGGATCCTCTAAATATATTTCATTTTTACCCATCTCATCGATTTTGGATTGCATTCTATCATTCGCTGTTTCACTGATCGTTTGTCCTTTAATATCTGAATTGACCCTTCTTTCCACGATCGTTGTGATACACGCGCAGAGGTGTGTAGTTTCCATTGGAACCATTCGTTGGCGACCCTCCGTTCGATGGTTGCGTTTGATTTGTTGTGATTGGCGGTGGGGGCTGGGATTTGGCAACGCACCATGGTGCCAATAAGCAATGATAAGCTATAAAGTAAATAATGCCCAAAATGCATGCGGCGATCGTTAGATCCCGATACATGCAAATTGTTGTATCGGAGTCCTCTGGATCCTGTACCAAACCAATGAGTGCACCAAAACCTTTACCTATTATGCAAGAAAGAAAAATAATTTTATCAATTTTTTTTATAATTTGCTTGTTAGCGAAACTTAAGTATATGTAGTATTTTTGGATATGCGAATTATACTGCAAAACCGAGCACAATTGAGTATTTCTCAATTGCTACACGGAAAGTAATCCAAATAGGAATATACGAGACAGTGGACTCTTCTGCAATATTTTCATAAAAATAGGGAATAGTTCCTACCGTTTTGGGGAAATTGCATATTTTTTGGCATGAATACCCCTTTTGTATGGCAGTCAATACCAAAAATTTTCACTGTCTCGTGTATTCCTATTTTTTGTAGGAATCTGTCCTATTATTTTGTTAAAGACATTTCACTAGTTTAGTGCTGGAAATATAACACTTACCCACACAGAAATGAGCAATGATTGTCAATGCTTGCCCCGTAGAAGTGAATCGCCTTGGAACAATGTGCCACATGTAGAGAATAACTGTAACCCAAGTTAGACCGAACGCTAGAGGTTCCCATGTTTCTAACAGAATATTCAACCATCGAGCATTTTCGCCAACATAGAGTCCAAGTAACCGAATTATGTAGACGGCGAAGGATCCAATGAGAACATTCGAATGGCCGCAGATCTCAACGAATTTGTCCACTTCAAAGAATATGCAACCAATTGGGAGAATAGCAACAATTGTCACATAGCCATTGTCATACCACGTCCATGGCAAATACGTGTAAATTGAACTCCAGAATATTCCCAGGACGATGGCGATCAGTGTTAGGGCGAAGGTTTCTGGCCCGTATCTTCGAATGGCTGACATTGGATAGACAAGCATACCGGTCTTTGTGTGCCACCACCATTCTGGAGGACTTAGCGGGATGTTCCTATGAATAGTTAAAAAAGGATTGTAAATATTTGTAGATTACTCAATCAGCACATATGATGTTGCACTTACGAGGAGAACAAATAGATAACGGCAGCTAAAACAAATGCGAGTATCACGCCTATAAGTACATATGTGACATTTGGAATGTGTTTATCTAGATCCAGGTAGAGTAGATCTACACGTGGAAAGCATAGAATCCAACCAATAGCGCCCCATGCGATTTGTTTGCTGACTTCGCCGCGACCCGTGGATGTTTCCCTTGTCGCGATTATAACCGCCGTCTGGAGAAGTGTGAGAGCTGCCAATGGGAAGATATCGCCAAAAATCCTTAACGCTAAATAGCCATAGTATGTTGCTTCGATGTCACCCTCAACCTAAACAGTAATTTCAGTTATTTAAAACATAAGAAATCCTTTGATTTAGTATACCTTGATGCATTGACTATCGGCTAAAACACTTCCAGGACCGTATGGATCCAAAACTTCACATTCTACCATTGGCTTACATGAAGATAAGTTCATAAAACGGGGCATCCATTCTGCTTGTGCTTGTGGAATATTACACTGGAAACCATCTAACAAAGAAAAAAAATTTTACTGAATATAACAAAATTAGTGAAAAATAATTGTCATTTTAACTAGCTGTTGATTTTAAGCCTCAACAAACACAACAGCCCTTTCCTGGCACTTTGCCAAGTCGAGCCGTTTTCTAGGAAATATTTTTTCTAGAAAACGGCTCACTCGTCAATGTAACTCGTCAACGGTCACTCAAATGGGAATATGATGTATGGAAAAGTTGTGCGAAATCGTATTCCAAATAGTCTTTTTGTTCATCACAAAAAAAAATGATTCCGTGAAGGATGGGTGGGGGAGGGGGGGAGGGGGGGAGGGGGGTTGGTCCGATTGAATTTTCAAATACAGTAGAATCCCGATAATTCGTACCCCGATAATTCGTATATCCCGCTAATTCGTATGAATTTGCTGGTCCTTTGAAAAAATTCCGATAATTCGTAATCCCGCTAATTCGAATATCCCGATACTTCGTATTTTTACGTCGGTCCCTTGAAATACGAATTATCGGGATTCTACTGTATAAGTATTAAAGAGTTATGTAAAATTATATTATAAACACACGGTTTCTATTTGTGTGAAGGAGGGGAATTCACATGTTCTTCAAATTCCACACATGATGCGGGCACAAACAGACAAGAAACATTTTTTCAAATTATTTCCAGCGGGACAAACCAATGGTCAGAGATTTTTTATTTTATTTTAGGGTTTCTTGCTGAATGTTTTAATTTTCCAAAAGTCTCAAAATTTCAGAAAATAATAACAACTCCGTGGGAAACATAACTAAATCGAAAATATAACTTTCCGAATTTTTAGTGCAGAATTCTAACACAACATAAAATTAACTTACCCAAAGGATAATTACACCATTCAGCGCTATGAGTCTCATTCTCTTGATTCGTCGCACTTCTCAATGTGGCTTGCACTCTCAGAGAAATGGTATCGCTAGTGTAAACATGACACCTTTGAATTTGCCCATTACTTCCCTTCGTACAGAGATGAGGTGGTTCCACATAAACTTTATCTGGAACTCCCACTGGATGTCGGTGGCGATCATCCACTTGACGTCGAGAAATAGGCGAAGTAACGGCTCGTTTCTCTCGTCCCGCTACTGTAGAACTCGTATCTTCAAAGTAATCCGATTCTGAGCTACTCTCTGTCGAAGAAACAATCGGCAAGGACTTTGTCCACGCGTAGTACAAACTCTCGAACTGTTTAGGATTCTGGCACGTGTAGGAGCAATTCGTTAGGATCAGATTTCCGTACTTCTCCTTCTTCCAATGGAAACACGTTTTCTCCTCAGTACATCGCTCCTGGAATATTATCGCACCATCGCTATCGCAACCAAAACTCACCAACGGTCGACGAGCTTTTTCCCGCTTTACAGGCTGAATTGCAAACGAACATGCGAATATTATTGCCGTCAATATTAGGAATATCGAAGTTAGGACGCGCAATGTAACTCCAAATTTATTTGCATTTCTAGCAGCCAATCGATCAGCAAGTGGTCCTGCTATCAGTGGTCCTATAATTGATGTAAACGGGACAATTATGCTAATTAACCGATATTCATCGAAATTCAGGCCAAGAGCTAACGGCTGAAGACAGTTGAGAAATTGTAGCAGTGCTAGACCTAAAATTTAAAAAAAAACGTTATTTCCACACTCTTTAATTTTGAAAAAAAAAACAATGAAAAACAATTTGTTATTTTATATCTTTACCTCCAAATGTGAAAAATAGCACGATTTTTAATGTGATCAGGTTCCAATCAACCCACTTCTGAGGCTTTATGGCGGACATTTTGTGAATGGACTCTTATTCTAATTTTCCCTCTGAACTATATTTCAAAATTACTACAATAGCATAAAGTTATGTGGTGTTTTTTTCCGCATACATAAACAAAAACACAATATATTCAAAGAGTCCACGGTTTTTCCCTTATCCTTTTCGCGTTCCAAATTTCCCAAATTCTGGGCTATGTCTCCATCGTGTTGTTATTCGTTTTCGAGTCGTTACCTGGAATTGAAAAAAAAACAATTAAATTAAATTTATCCATATTGCGTTGAGTAATTAATTATGACTAACGATTACAATTGATCATTTGCAGGTTTTTTGCTACAAATTAAGATCATTATCAATTAAGCGTTTTAGGCCTATGTTACACACGGCAACTTTAAGCGGCGACTTTTCCTAAGTATAGGCGAGAGAAGTGAGGGAAGCTGTGACCCCTCACTTCTCTTGCCTATACTTAAGAAAAGTCGCCGCTTAAAGTTGCCGTGTGTAACATAGGCCTTAGTAATCGCATAGTAATCTATCCTATTTTTGCATACAAGTATGTTCCTATATATGATATTCTATTAAAGATCGATTTTGTAATTCATGGCTGATTGCTCATCGATAGCTTACTTCGCACTTTTCAATTTTTCGTTTTTTTTTCTTCTTTGCTTTGAATTGCTATCTTTAGAAGATCAATGTGCTTTCTTGCTGTAATGTAAACATAAACAAACTTCTGGCTGAGTCAGTATTGACCTTTACGCAAGATCGTTTACATTACTATAGTACCTAGTTCTGTTGTTATTTTTGTTTATCATACAAACAGAAATTAGTTTTTTTTACTTTTATATTCTAAATCCATATCTCAATTATGCTGGGTTAGCGTCATAGCGCCAGGCAAACATATTGTCCCAGAATTGACAATGTATCTAATTCTTGGGTGTTTATACGGTTTATACATTTCAAAAAGCTCAGACGCTAGAAAAATAGAGCTGTAGATAAATTCTTGTAGCGAGAATAAAAAAGTGCAGAAAGTTTTTTTTTAAATACCAATCGTATAAAAGGAATTGCGAGACAAAACTTTTATCGTGATTTAATAAAATTCTGTATTCTAATGCACAAATAATAAAATTTCTGACATCTTTGATGTTTTAAGACCGGGTTTTTAAATAAATATCATCAAATATTCGAATGCCTAAAAAAGGTCCTTAAGTTTCCATATGCGGAAGTGTTTGGGTTTTTCTACAAGAATTGAGAGGTTTACACTTTTCTCTTGAGAGAAAAAACATTTTCACACTAAACATAAATTTCGCCCCATTCCGCCAAAAAATGCCCGTGTAGACAACACATTTCAAGACATTTCTCATGTATGGACAATAACGTTTACAAAAAATCTGTCTGCTAGTGTCATTTTAATGGCAGGCTAAGAAAATATGTAAAATTTATGCTTTGTGGCTATTACTTTTCTTGGCAAAAAAGCGCTAGACGACAAACACAATCTTATAGTGAAAACGCCAAGGAAGGAAAAATTGTTAAGCGTCAGTCAAGTTTCGGCCTAAAATGTAATCTGGCCTCCTCAGAACAACGGCTACGCTTCTGTTGTTGATGGCCTAACGACTGGGGTAGAGAATAGTGGTGAAGCATCAGGGTAGACAGCATAGATAGAACCTATTCAAAAAAAGACTAAGGGAACTGAAATTATTAAAAATGTGATAATAGTATTATCTATTATTACTGTAACAATAAATTCGTACTTTTTATGTTTAAACAATATGTTTTCATCATGTCCTGGCTATGTTGTCTAGTAGACAGTTAGTCTACTTTGACGCTTCACCACTGGCAATTTGTTCTATTTAAAGAAATCAACATTAACTAATTTAATCGTCAATATTATTATAGTAGAACGAAATTATTAAACTTTTTGTAGGAAGTGAAATCAACTTTCTTAAAAAAATGGTTACTTTGAGCGGAGCTAAATACTACTTGTTGAGCATAAGAAATTTACGAGGACCAAATCTGTTTACCATCAATAATCACAATAAATTTATCTTTAGTGTCAGCAAGTAGTTTTATTCATTAAAAATTTTATATTAAGGATTTTCCTGAAAAAGTATTCTGACAGATTTACATAACTCAAAGTCTTGAAATTCCGAATTATTATGAAATTTTTCTTGTTTTTCCATGCACTTAAAACTTTGACAGAATTAGGTTAACTCAATCTAGTAATTTTTCGTTGCTTTTTGAAATTTTATTTTTATCGAGAAGATTGAGCGAAGTGAAATTTGGTTTTCCAAGTTGTTAGTGCGTAAACTTATATTTTCTAGTAGATATATGTATAAACATATATATATAAATTTATGAACGCACAAAGTTACGACAGCCCCAATACGCCCCATCATATATTTTTAGCCACTGCTATAAACCAGGGGAATAGAAGATCTAAGGAAATTTAAGCTTATGAGTTTTACCCCAGTTGTTAGCAAACATAAAAATATTTATGATTGCGTATGTGCCGGGACCAAACAACGGAAAATTTGGGGCAATCTAATTTGATTTTGTGCTAAAGAATTAATTAAAGCTTTATGTATTGATTTATAAAGTTTTTTTTTAGAAAGTATTTGATGCGACTAATTATGGAAAAACTTCAATGGAAATACATTTAACTTCGATTATTTTCTTGGAAATTAATATATGGTCTTTTCACTTTTTATTAGAGGCATTGAATATTTCTGAATGTCTCATTTAATGGAAAAATTTAACATTTGGGAAAAATCGGAAAGGTGGTTTTCGCAGATATCGCACAAAAGTCCATTGAATTCAATATTTTTTTTTAACTTTCAAAAAACAGTTTCTATCTGCTCCCGTTCTCGAGTCGGTCACTGTCATGAATACAATGCTTTGCCTCCATAGCAACAGAAAGTAAAAAATATAAACGAATTGTTTTTTGGAAGTTCGTTAAAAGTATCGGCACCAGAATGAGTGATGGCCTGTTTAATCATTTTTGGTAGACCAAAAATTCCCTTCGACTAGTTAGGCGATCGAAAATAAGTTACATGAAGCCACCCCAGGTTTTGACTCGTACGCCGCTATATTTTCGCGGACCTGTTGGTTTATGCCAACAGGTTATCTGGAATAGTGGGAAGGGGGAGAAAAAAAAATAGCGGGAAACAAGAGACGCTGCCGAAAACACTAGAAAACACTGATCTCGTTCGTTACAATCTGTGCTCAGCTTTTGCTCTTTTTGAGCAAAACGCTGCTCGGTTCTGATTTTTTAAGACCGGCAGTTTTTTTTTACCAAGACCTAACATTTTTGTAAGATCTTTGGTTATTAATTGAGCTTACAATATTTCATATTTTATGATGTCAAAAATTTTTGAACTCCAAAAGCTTTCGAAATTTCTACATCAATTGTGCGTGGCGCCTACTTAGTCACTTACGCTCATGCTTAAAATTATTAAGACAATTTATCCAATCTTCCAATTTTTGTCTAGCAATAAGAAAAGGTAATAAGATTCTATTGAGTAATGAAATAATGAAATAGAATCTAACCCAACTCTGTAGTCGTCCCACAACTGACGCGGATTGGAAAAAATTATAGTCAAGACATGACTTAATGAAAGAACTTACGCTTGCGTACATGATTTGCATGAAAAACGAATTGAAAAAATAAATAATATTTAGCCGAATGAAGAAGAAAAAAATAACGGAAGAGAAGCTAATTTGCTTTTCTAAAGATGATACTTCCGGTCGCATACGGAACATTAATTCATATAGAAAAGATTCCTCTTTATTGAATAATCGGTTTCGCACAACAATATGTGTGGTGTCAAAAGCCGAATATTAACGAAAAAGACACGGGCAGGGTGGGTACATATTATGTGGTCTGACTTGCTTGGTTCATTCATATCAATTTGGTCTGCAATGATAGCGCAATTATGCCATAATTTAATTGAAGAACCAACGAAAGGAAAAAAAGAATTCCAAGACGTCGTAATTGTCTCGATTAATATCAAACATATGTCAACCGATAGTTCATGATGTGCATAAATCATTCATCTACACTCATCGCTATGTTATGGGTGACTACTATTAAAGATAGCGTCTTGTAAAAAAGATATAGATATCTATATGTATTTTCAAAAGTTATTTGCCTTTACTTATTCCCGACAATTACTGCTTCTACTGTGAATTTTCCTTAGCAAAGTGTCGGTCGTGGGTTTCACCAAACAAGATATGAATCGAATTTTTTATGTTCTGACTTACGGAAGGTTTGTCAACATAGCGGAATCTAACGTACATGTGCCTCGGATATAATGAAATATTGCCGATTTAATTTTATTGAGGAAAACGAAGATGACTCTGTGAAGATGACAACTTGATGTGGGTGAACGGACGATTCATGCAATGTTACGGAACGTACACGTAGTTATTGTCAAAGAACAAAACTTAGCCCAAGCAACCAGATAAGGCATAATGACTTGGATTAGGGCGTGGTGTCTTAAAATTGGTCGTTACGACCACACCAAGACCAGCGAATCCGCCTTATAAGGCGTGATGCCTTTCAAGGCTTTTGCAGTGGTCGTCAAGCGGTCCGAGTGACCTAAATATATGCCCTGATAGTCTTAATGTTCGAATGCCTTGTTTTGGCTTTCATGGTCGTAGTGTCCTCCACACGCCTTCATAGTCGTCCTGCCTTATAAGACCAACCTTCCACCTTTCGTCCACGAAATGTCTTATAGGGCATAATGCCTTTGAGAACACTCCAATGCCCTATTTGAGAATGCTTCGAGCATGCGCAGATGAATATCTGCTTCGAGTTTATTTCTAGCATACTTCGAATATGCTTCTAGCATTCACGGCGCGAGCCGCCATGACGTTCATTGAAATGAAAAAAAAAAACATTCCTACTGAATATTTAAAATCTGTTTTTAAGGCACAATATGGAAAAACATCGAATAAAAAGTAATTTTAGGTGTTTGGGTACACAGCATAACTTTATTTTTACAAGAATTTTATTGAAATCGAATAAAAAAGAAAATTCTTTGAATAAATAATTTTCAAATTATATCACTAAAATCGAGAATTGCTACGGCCCACGTAAATAGAGCTCCTGGCAAAACCAGTTTCTACGTAAACTTTAAATCGCATGTGAATTGTGACAATAAAATCCACATAAAACCTTAACATCACCGTATGAAATTATTTTGAACGTTTTTTTCCACAAAATATATCCATTAAACTTTATGATTCTTGTCTTATCTTTCTCTCCTCATGCGGCCTATAGAATAGAGAAAGACAAATAATGTCGCCAGATGAAATGTCAAAAAAATATTTCGTCATGGTAAAACAAGGCCCTATTTTGGCCTTTAAAGTCGTGAAGCCTTATAGGGCGTGAAATAGGGCACTTCGTGGTCCGGCGGACCTTCCCCACTGTCGACGATAGGTCGACGATAGTTCGACCTAGAGTCGACAAAGTCGTGGACATTACGACCAATAGGGACGCCTTTGAAGACGAAGTGTCCACTTTACGACCTATAAGGTTACTTGGGAGGTTGCTTTAGTAGTAGGCCGACTCACAAAACATCCATTGTAGGACAAGACAGTTTATTTTTTTTTACATTTGAATAATAAATACAAGAGTTTTTCCTACACGGCTTTCGCCAACAGAATATGCGATCATTAATTTATGGATTTTTAATGTGATTTTCTTGTGTAAATCTGTGGAAGTTTATGCAATTTTAAAACCACTAGAGATGTAATGCGAATATCTTGAGTTAATTTTACAGAACAGTATGCGAAGTTTTATTTACTACTAGCTTACATACCCGTCGTTGCCGGGTTAAGTTTTTTCAAATTTTTTTTGATGGTCTATGTTGGAGCTAAACTTCAGGCCAATCGGTAGTTTCCCCGCGTAACATAGAGGAAGAGCTAAGTTTCGACATTACTTTACCCCCTTCCCTTACTCAACCACCTATCGGGCTACTTTTTACTGGCTCTATGTTGGGGCTGGACCCCCGACGAACATCTATGCCAAATTTCAGGCCAATCGGTTCAGTAGTTTAGTTTCCCCGCGAAAGAGTAACATAGCGCAAAAACTAAGTTTCGAAATCAATACTAAAATACAGTCAAAGTCCTCTAACTCGAAATCCCTATAATTCGAATTTTCCTCTAACTCGGATTTTTTAACCTTTTTTTGCGCTCCCTTCAATTTTTCTTTAAAAAAGAACTCTCTAAGTCGAAATTCCTCTAAGTCGGAATTCCTCTAAGTCGGAATTCCTCTAACTCGAAGCGATTTTGGAGCTCTTTGGTCTATTTTAATTCCTCTAAGTCGAAATAAAACACAAAATATGCTCATCCTATGCTCATTAATGATGTCCAAATATTCGGTATTTCAAAGCCCGAAAAATGTGAAATAGAACAGGCCATTGAAACGTTGCAATCTGCAATTGAGATGACTTCTAATGTTCCCGATGAGATACAATCCACTTTGTTCAAAATTGAAAAATTTGGAAGTGCGAAAATGTTACCGCGAAATCTTAATCTAAAATAACGGATTTCTATACACAATAAAGAACGATGCACGATGTTGCCCCTAAACTAACTTTTGAACCCGTGTTTCACTTTGGTTGAGGAATTTTTGGAAAGGGCACAGTCTCTAATGTCATCCATATATGGTTTCAAGAGTCACCGAATTGCAGGGGTAGGTGAGGGGTTAACGAACTTTCTCGTGATTTTTCATGGCATGATTTCTGTGAAAATCACGAGAAAGTTCGTTAACCCCTCACCATCCCCCTGCAATTCGGTGGCTCTTGAAGCCATATATGAATGAAACTAGAGACTGTGCCGTTTCCAAAAATTGTTCAACTAAAGTGAAAACTACGCGGGTTCAAAAGTTAACCCAGGGGCACGAAAAATGCTATTTATTGCATGGTTCTGTATCCCTTATGCATCTACCTTAAAACAGCTAGAAGCTGGTATTTAATTTTTTATTTTGTGATAATTTATTTTGTTTTTTGTTGTTTTTAGCTTGTTTTAAAAACTTATAAAAACGATTAAATATACATATATGTATGTACATGTATTTAAAAAAAAATTTCAATTTCTCTAACTCGAAATTCCTTTAACTCGAAACGATTTTGATGGCAGCAGACAATTCGAGTTAGAGGCCTTTGACTGTATTTTGCTAGGGACAGTACAATTACACTGAGCTCTTGAAAATTTTACACTATATAAGAGCCCAACAATTATTAGAAATCATCAATCAACACGACAATTTCATAAATCAACAACATATCAATCATGTTTGAATAATATTAAAATTCAATCAAAAACTTGAATCCAAGTTTTAGTTTCAATAGTTAAATCAACCGACAAAATGTGACATGATGTAGAAATCCGAAAAAAATTGAAAGAAAAAGCAGCTTAAGCTCCCCAAATTCAAACCAAAACTATTGGAATAGAAATCCCCACGTGGCCATGAGAAAGGTACGAATCGGTATAACTATCCAATACAATTCAGCCCAATTCTAACCGATCCTCCACATGGGTTTCGTAATCGTGTTCGTCATTCGAAGAGAAGAGGGGGGTACCATGTCACGCTATGTGCGTGACTTCAAACGATAACTAAAAATCTACCGTCGTCGTTAAGCCATGCTCGCATTAGGCACATAAGCAACAAAGAACTTTTATTTTTTCCTGCATCTATAAAAATTGTTACAACAAGACTATGACCATCAACTATGCCAAAGTGATATGGAAAAACAAACTATGGAACACTAAGCCCGAAGGTGGAATAACCGATGGTGATGGTTTGGTACCGGCTGAAAAGAATCGGGTAGGAAAGAAGAGGGTTTGTACCGTAAAAAAAACCACCAGTTCTTCTACACCTAATTAACTTCATTTTAACTTTGTTCCGTACCTAGATTCGGGCTATCTTTGCCGGTAAAAGGGGGTGTCGTCCAACCAACATCTTCATACAAATACGCATAGCCAAAAAAACCAGGTATGTAAAAACCCACACTGAAATATCCTTCATCCAACACACATTCGCAAAAGTCACGTAAAGATAGTTACTATACCTAAGGAAAAAGTGCGGCTAAAATTAAAACTCTGTTTTGTCTGAAACGAAGCGAAACGACAAACGATATTCGTCAGCTCCATTTCTACATAATAAAAAAAATAAATAAACCGATGACATCACTCCATTTTTGCACACATTAAACTTAACCTTAATAAAGCAAACTCCATTTATGACGTCATTTGAAGTACATAACTATTTTGCAAATCAAATTGACTCTGATGTCATCATTTGACTTGCGATGATTTAACGAAATAAAAATATGAAAGATTCATTCAATGTTTTGAGAATTTAAGATAAGTTAAAATTAAGTCATTTCCGAAACAATTTTCGGGAAAGCAAAGCAGATATCATGAAAAATAATAATTATTTTAAAATATAATCTAATCAATTAAATGCTATCATTTCGATGTCCCACATCTGAGAAGCCTCGGGCGATTTCAAGCAAACACTTCAAGCAAATTTTCAAATGTAACCGCTTTTGGCAAAATTGTGCGATATGATTAAATGCTAAAAATGAAATTACTTCGCAAATCATTATTTTATTACATGACAAAACTTTTTCTCTTACAGTTATGAAAAGTAATGATTTGGAAAGAAAATCTATGAAAATGAAAATTTTCAAGGATAAACGAAAAAATTTCCAATTGACACATTCCTGTATTCCAATGGAAATTTTTGAAAATCGACCGATTGATTACGAAACGAAATACGTAAAGTTTCATCATAAAAAGGGTGAGCATATTTATTTTGTGTAAATCCGGACATGAAAGGGGAAGGGGGAATGAAACTGAGCAACAATTTTATCGTTATAAATATAACTAAAAAAGGAAAACCTGCAGAAGAAAAAAAAAACACTATGAGATATTAGAAAATTGTGTTTTCTACTAGAAAACAAAACACCACTTAAGGTTCCGCTCCACATGAGAGTAAATACGCGAGTAACTCTCAAAAACTCTCGAGAGTTACTCGCAGGAGGTTGTCCATTTGAGAGTTAATTTCGGCGATTTTTCTCTTTTCAAGATCAATATCTTGATTTTTTTGACATCTTGATTTTTTGACATCTTGCTTTGGCGAGTTCTCGAGAGCTACTAGCGAATTTCAAACGCCGTTCGTATCTGGCGAGCAACTATTCGAGAGTTCAGTGGGTGCGTGTCGACTAGAGAGTAGAGCCACTTTTGACAGCTCGCAGAAACTAGCTCTCGAGTTTTTGCGAGTTTCTGCGAGCGACTCTCAGAGACGTGTCCATTTGCGAGTAGCTGCTATCGAGAGGTTCTCGCCGGCATTTACTCTCATGTGGAGCGGCACAACGATTACACAGAGAGCTACACAGTTTATAATGGAAAAAAAATCAATCTTACGTGCTTTTTTGTTCTTTAAAAATTGTAATTGAAATTTAGAAAATGTTCCGCAGGCGAATTTTTACATTAATAGACACAAACACTTACTTTTGTCCGTTGAAGAGAATTGATCGCATATCATCAAATGTTATATAAAAATCTATTTCTACTGTCCTATAACCTGTGATTTTTCCCGTTTGCTTGTTTGGAGAGGCAAAAAATAATATAGTGGACCGTCCCCGGCGTCATTTTAACAATACCCGACTCTAATTAAAATCCACTAGAACTTTATTTTTTATTTGAAATCCACTAGCACTTTTTATTGCCACAACCCTGTTCAACCAGTGAAATGTTGTTCATAAACCAAAACTATGTTCATTTATCAACACATTTTTTTTAAACTAAAAAAAAGTAACGTGCGAACAAAGCGTCCTTTGTACTAATTTAGAATTTGAACAAAAATTAAGGACATTAAATTTTTTGCAATGACTAATTTTAAAAAAAGGGTTTAAAAAAGTAATGAATTATTTTATGGTAAAATCGTTACAAAGCTAAAAATGAATTTCTAGCTTTGTAAAAATGTTTAATTCTTGTAATAGTAAAAAAATTGATCAAATATAATAAAATACGAAATCATAATAAACACTCGAAATCATCCATCGCAATTAAAATCAACAAAACGATGATAAAGGAATTGCGTAGTTAGTGGCTTTATTCTCCTTTTGCTTGCCGTACATAATACAAAAAAAAATATGTCAATATTTCCTTATTTAATGACTAACAAGAATGTTTCCTTCTGTTAACATTGTAGCTTTTCTATTGAATTTGATGGTATTGTAGTTGTGCTACCAGTTCGATATTTATTTTTATTAATATGAGTGCGATATGTTTCGTTAGGCACTCATACAATAAAAATCCTTGAGAGGGAAATTCATTTTGGCGCCAAGTCAAAATGCGTACAAAAAGCTGCCCTTTTCCACTGTTCCAAATGGGGTAGCAACAGCCCTGAAAACGACAACTTGTGGCTTATCCAATCGCCCGCTAAGGCATAGTAGCTAAAAGTATTAACGGTTAGTATACGAAGGCCATCAAAAGGGCAACATCGATTCATTTCCAATTCAAATAATGTCTGATGCTCCACATTTCTGCCCTTTATAAACTCTGACGTAATCGATTAGTGACATTTGATTTAAAATATGTTCTATCGCTACATGGCTTCCTTCAAATATTCGAAGACACATGTATACAACTTGCAGCTAGTGTTCAATAATGGGGGGTCACAAAAGTAAAGAAAATGCCATTAAAATTCGAATTTTTGTACATTTGGAATGAACAACACATAGAAAGCGATAACAAAAATTTAATTAGTTTTAGCACAATTTATAGATATATAAATAAAATTACTTCCAATAAATAGAACCTCAATTAAGTCTAATATCAATCCAATCACCACTTTTTTTATTGCGATGTAATCAATATTGACCCTTTTTGAACTCAAACGACATTATCAAATGCAACTAAATTTCTAAATTATGTTAAACTATTAAAGTGTTTTTTTTTTAATTGAAAACATTGCCAACCGGAAATGATTAAAACTATATATATTTAAAAACTGGATTATGCCGTCATACGCTATTTTAATGATGTTATTTTAAGGCATTTTGCAAAATAAAGTGTACATAGGCATCCTCTTTTATGGATCTAATGCAGAAATGAATCTTTTAGTTTTTGGAGTGACACTTTACTTGTTCATATCAAAGCCAAGGCGGAAAAACAAGATATACATTTGAAGCACTTCTTCAAATGTCATTAACCTCGTGAGACAAATGAAAACTTAAAGTGTACTACCACCATGTCCACTTAAAATTTCATAGAAACAAGTCAGGTAATCGCGTGCTACACCTACACTAAAACTGTACAAAGAATATTTTAGCTCGAGGGTGTAGCACACATCGTAGAAGGGTAACATAACACACCCTTAATCCCACCTTCCTCATCAGGAAAATTACGAATATAAAGAAAACCGTCGATTCTTTAGCTATATAGGAAGTTTTTCTTCAATATTATCCTGTCAGTCGACTTATTGTAAAATTGATTCCGAGTCTAGTTCTACGCGTAGCGAGTAGGGGAATCGGAAGAATTTTTTCGGAAGTGAATTTGAAACAGGTAACAGCTAACCGCTGACAAAAGTTTAGACACACCTTATTCAGGTCCCCATTCACTATATTACTTCACCTGTGAACTGACCTAGTTTTACCTGTGAGCTAACCGCGTAATGGAAGTAATTCTGTGTAGAAATGATGTAATTAATTGCGCAAATGGAGGACATTTAATAGCAATTGGACATCGTATTTTTTTTATGTGATATTACTTACTTTTTGTTATTATTATTTCGGTATACATAATTTAAAAGAAAGAATCCATCATTTCAATACATTATTACAAAACATGGACTCTAAAAAGTCACTAGCTTGATAAATATTTGTTTCAAAGAAACAGACCGCAGTTTAAGACAAAAAAAAGAGCTTAATTTGGTCAACCCTTTTTCTGTTTCCAAAACACCGAATTTTTTCCGTTTTCTGAAAATCGGTGCTTCGATTTGTTTTAAAAAATATATTTATATACACAAAAGGGTTTACGTCTATTTCATACGCAGGGCAAGTTTTGCCATGCTGCTTGCAGGTCAATCAAAAGCACTGGGTTTTGATGAGAAAATAAGAAACTCGTTGCCCTGCTGTTTTTAAAACTAATCGTTTTTAAAATGTCGTAAAATAGCTTTCATTTATTTGCCCTGCATTTCATATGTTGCTAGTTATTTTTTAAATGAGATTTTCCTTTTAAATATTGAGGATCGTCATAGTAAGTAAGCTTTAGACTTTTTTTTTAATGGGCCTTGATAATAGTTATATTGGGCTGTAAAATCAAATTATTCTGTGCCATGCTGGAATATGAAATGCCCGGCAATTTGCCCTGCGTATGAAATAGACGCAAAGGGTTTGGAATACAAATTTAGATACATTCATCAAAACCCAACAAATATGGCACCTTCTAAGTCAAAGTTTATAACTCGAAAATCACTTGCCAGGAGACAATTTTGAATACGATTTCCAGTAAAAGCCAAGTATTCTGTGTTCAAAATTGTCTCCTGGCAAGTGATTTTCGGGTTAGAAATTTTGAAGTACAGTGAAACCTCCATATAAAACAAAAGAACGTACATTAAACAGCAACCAATTTCGATATATGGAGAGCAAAAGTCGAACAAATCAAGCCGTGTATAAAAATTATTTCGTTACAAGGAGAATTTCATTATATGGAATTTAATTATTGGAGACGCTTTTGTTCATATTTCTCTTCCTCAAAGTTCCAGGAAAAATTTGGTTATATGGATGCTTGGCAACGAGCAATCCAGAAGCTTGGATATTACTTTTGGTTAAGACACCACCATTGGCTAACTTCTAGTTTCTTGATACCTTGAACATTTTCAAAGAAAATTGACAAAAAAAATGAAACACAAAAAATACAATCATTGATTTATCCGCAAACTTGATCACTCAGCAAAAACGTCGAAAAAAAGTCATAAAACTTTATGAATTAAATGAAACTGAAGCCGGTAATTTACTAAAATGCTTTAAATTTAATGGGTCAAATATCCGGCAGATGTTTTCTGTGTGAATCAATTCGACTTCTCCCTTTGTTTTTCATATAAATTTTCAGAGACAGTGCATCGCGGTATCTATCAATCGCATACCACAAATTGCCAAATAATTTGAAAGAAGAAAAAGATCACTTTCGATGGAAAAATCTCTGAAGATATCATGCCGGAGATCAACTTTCTGATTCTGATCCAAAGACGAAATTCGCTTGTGATAAACGAACTCGACGAACTTTTTATTTTTAGACATTTGGCAGATCGAATCATTCGATGATGTCACCCTGAGCACAGCTTTTTTTATTGAAAGTCTTGAGGCAAGTTTTCTTTTGTAGCCACTGCCCGGTTAATCTCATCCTATTGAAGCTTAAGATCTAACCGGTTTCTTGTTATTTCGTTTGCAAGTATTTAATACCTTAAAATTATTTCAATCAATAAATTGTACTGAATTGGATTATAGCTTGACGACTAAAAAAGTTGGAGACTTTTACTTTTTGATTTTCTTCTTGTCTATTCATCAAAATTTTAATCAAACAGTATTAAATATTACTTGAATGATACTTCATTATTTACTGATAGCAAAGATTAGATAAGTAAAGATATGAAACATTGAAATCTTTCATAGAACTTTTAAAATGTATGGAAAATACCTCTTAACCGCTTTTGCAATTCAAAATAACGACTGTCCGTTTTTTGGAGTCATTCGGCTTCCACTATAAAGTGGGAGCAGCGGAGTTAACGCCAAGAGTGAAAAGACCTAAACTCGAACAGCACTTGTCAGAGTTATCTGACTCTAAAATCGAACAGTTTTTTTTTCACTCTAGGCCTCAGGAGTGACTCCAGCGCTAAAAATGAAAACACGCATTTTCATTAATTTTTTGACAGTTGTGAGTCAAAATATAAATGAAAAAATACATTTTGCAAGGCATAGTAAAATATCCATTTTCGCTGTCGATTTTTTTTTTATCACCGGCATTTATTCTAGGATTCTTATTTTGATTTACCTAATCTTTGCTGATAGTTTTAAGACACTCTCGCGCAATACAGTCTATAGACACTATGAAAATAAGCGGTTCCGATAAAAAAGCAGCAAACAGTTAGAACCCCTTTTAATATGCATGCTGCTGTTTCGAGATAACAAAATGTTTTTAAATCCTTAAATGTTTGCACTAGCCGAAGAAAGTATTTGGTATATTGTTAATAAGTTTATCTTATATCCATGTCGGGGCAGTATCTTTAAAGGGTGTCCTAATTAAACAATATCACGCCACTTTGCAAAACGGAGATTTTTGTTAGCTGAATAGCCAAAAAGGATTCTTTATTTGACCTATTAAAATCACCCCTTCAACAGTTTTGTCGATACGCGTGTGATTTATGAAGGAAACAGATTTTAAAAATTCGCAAGATTACTGTTCTACACTCAAAAAGCTTCGAAGCTCAAATTATTAATTATCTTATTATTTCTGCCCACGCAGTGGCGTAGAGACAGGGTCAGAAAGGACAGCCCATCATTCGGTAAATTTAAGTCCATCATACAAAAAAGTCAAAATTTAAAATCAATGGAAAATGTGTTAATTCAAATTCCCGTCGTAGTCTGATTGGGTTTTGCGAGAGCATCCTTGTTGAAATCAACATATCTCAAAGGTTTCACCTGCGACTAGGGATGCCAACGATACCTCGATGTTTGCAAAACATCGAGGTATTGTTGAAAAATATCGAGTTTTAACCTCGATGTTGAACAGACCGATATATCGAGGTATCGATGTTGTTATCCACGATGTTAGAACATTACTCTTCATAAAATTAGTAGAGAAACTAATTTTAGGACTAGAGGGACCAGTTTTTAGATAGATTTAATATAGCCACTCTACTTAAAGATTTGTTTAAATTTTCTTTGGTATAAATTTTCGGTTTCATCTTTCTACTCTGGTCCTGATGTAGAAATCCGTTAACCGGAAGTAACCAAAACGGCGGCTTTTTAAAAACTATGCGGTTTTTTGCGATGTATTCCGAAACTAACCATTTTCTATAGTAGTCTTATGTATTACAAAACTTGGAGACAATAAAATTTGCTACATTTATGTCTTTTACTAGAACTCCGTTATGAAGATATGCCGTTATTTCAAAAAAAATAGTTTTTTGCGAATATCTCGAAAACTAACGGGTTTTTGATGGTTCAACGTATAAGAAGAATTAAAACCGTGTTAATTCTACCTGGGTGCACTCCACCCACAGTAGAGCATCCGCCAGGTGGCTAAATTATTTATTAAATTTAACTTTTTCAAAACATCGGAAAAACATCGAGAAATCGATGTTTTCAGGACGATGTTTTTTAACATCGATGTCGCCTTAAGAAAAACATCGATTTTCGATATATCGAGGTTTTATGAACGATGTTGCATCCCTACCTGCGACGCATCAACGACAGGCAATCTAGATTGATGGTGTTATCAACAGCGAGCAGTGACTATCCCTTCTCATTGTAGTAATTCAATTTAAGTGTATCTTAAATAATAATGTACAACAAGGACCATCAGACCAGTTCAGTGTTTAACTACTAGTCTATATTCTGCAAATGCCTCTACAATTTTGTACCAACATATTTGCTTACAAGCTTTCTATGTTAAAATTTCGCCCAGTATATTTTAACTTTAACTGCGGTATTTATAGAAATTAAATTTTCCCTAAAAGTCTCAACTTGTGACTAAAGTAAATGTTTGGGAGGAGACGAAACGAAAATATTTAACGAACAATCCAATTTTCGCATTTAGACTTTCAAAATCAATCGATACAGAAGTTTTTCAAAAGCAGAAAATTCTATTTTCACTTTAAGAAAATGTTTGATTCGAATTCAATTTATTTTCATCAAAAATTATTCAATTGCCTGCTCAACATTTCAGCAATTCATCGATTTTCATTTAATTTTTATGATCGGCCAGAATGTTCAATTTAATAATTTGGATTTCCCACAATTGTAGAAAATTGGAAGATAATCATCCTTATTTGTTTATAAAGCATTTCAAAACAGATTTTTGTTTATTTTCACATCGAAAATATTTTTTACTCTGCGGTTCCGCACACTTTCTGCTACAATTGGAAAGCAAATTACTGCAAAAATAACAAATGCAAATGTATCGAAATGTATGAGCATCATTAGCTAATTCGGCAAATCTCGGTATAGTATAAAATTCCAAAATTAATTCAACCGAAGTGAGTAGTAATCCAAGAATAGTTACCAGTTAGTATTAATTCTAGCAGCAATATTGCCTAAGTTTAGACAGTTTAGTTGTATTGAATATGCTATTTTTAAACATGCCCGTTACGCATAGTTTCGTATGACACAATTCGAGGGAGGGCGCCCAAATTTTTCATTAGATTAGACTTGCCGCGGAACGGAAACATGCGTTTCTAGATTTTCCGATAAAATTGAAATTAAAAATAATCGAATGTTTATATGTCGAAGAGCTTTCTCTCGTCTCTTTAATGACACACATTTAGAACAAAAATGTGGAATCATAAATACGAAACAATGATGCGCCGTTCGCATTCATGATGGATGTTCGACCTCATATGGGACCTCTTCAATTTATTGTTATTAGCAGCTGTTGGTGTTATTATGTCATCGTACATCGGTAATCTTAAATTTAAGAAATAACAACGAATAGAGGAAAAGTAATACGAAAACGTCTGAGAAAACTTGCTTCTGTTTTCGACGGTGACATGTCATCTTTTGACGGAAACAAGGCAATGCCATAATTTGATAGATAATAAGCCATTTTCAAAATGATATTTGACACATGACACATGATAAAACTGTTTACGCTAAAAGGAAATTAAAGAAGTGACTTTCCTTAATTTTAGGTCCCATTTTTTTTACCTGTGAATTTTTCCACGAATTTTATTCGGAATTTATTTCGCAAATTTTATTTAACCGGCAAAAATCCACAAATTTTGAATTTATTCTGGGAATTTTCTATGGAACAATTCAAGAATAAAGTTCACGAGATTCGGAAAAAAATCTGATATTCCAGAATAAAATTTCGGAATAACTTCGTCACAATGTATATTGAATGAATCGCTTTTTGTACAAGTATTAGCAGGTTTTAGTACAAAAAGGGTTTTAGTATAGAATTTCATTTTAAAATATGTTAAATTGCAAGTAAAAGCATTTGCCGCAAAGCAAGTTGAGTGGATTTGAACTGCAGCCTACCATTACCTATGCTTAATCACGAGTTTTTCGGCGTCCCTTTTGAGCGATGCTAAAATCCAATACAAACAGCCGCGTGGATATGGGGCGTAAAATTTTATAAATCGCTCTTGTGATCAAATTTTCAAAATGAATTTTAAACATTTTTTCTATTGGTTAAAGCATTGTTCCTAAAAAAATCAAGGGAAGGAGAAGCCCAAAAAATTCTTTATGGGCTGTCCGTAATTACCAGTTGTACCCATTTTTCGCGTTTTTTTGTATTAAGTTAAGTACCTCCCCCCCCCTCCCCTTTTTCCTAAAAATGTGACGCATTTAACGGACAGCTCCTTACATAAATTCTGAAAGAGTTCACTCCAACCGTTTCTGAGATTTTAGGTAACATACAAATTTTTGATTTAATCCTAAGCGATTTAGAATTACTGAAAACACTGAAAAGCCTAAAATGGGCTTTTTTACTAACCAAACAGGACAGCCACGTATTAATATTTTATTCATATTTAAAAAAAAAATCTTACTTTGACGACGTGAGTGATTTATTTAAATTCTTTAATGATTTTTCTATCGACCCACGTACTTAATTTTAGTACTTATTTGTCTTAAAATAAAAGTGTCAATCATTTCAAGTGTTCCGAGACAAATTATTTTCAGCTTGAACTGAATTATTAGCCTTGGCATATGATATATATAGGAAACAAAATTAGATGAAGACCTAAACCAATTTGTCTCACTTGACATTGTACGGCATTTGAATATACCATCACCACCATCATCCAAAATTAGAATCTTTCAGCACTGAATTTTTAATCCACCTACGAGCACATTGAAATTCTATACGCATCATCTTAATTATTTATGAAAATTACTCTAATTATAAGAGCCATATTATATTCAGTTTCTTTAATAGATATTAATTGGATTGCTTCTGGACAAAATTTTGTACACCTCTACGATTCAGAAGTTGCATCAGAATACGAAAAATAGACACCGACTACCATTTTTATTGGATTCATCCTAAAATATATAATATGCAAATTCAAATCGTACCACTCGAATCATTATTTTAATATGTTTCGAAGAATTGGTTCTTGTGCTGCATCTACTTGTAAAAAACCAAAGCCCATAACTAAAAACCATTCACTTTGCATACAGTTTCGATACAAAAAAGGCAATGTCGCAATTACGTCACCAGTTGAAAATGAAGGTTAGCCAGAGCCGATCTACTGTAGTAGAAACTCGCGCAAAGCCACCACTAAGTTGTGTAGGCTTCATTCGGCATCATTCGGCAGAAAAAAAAACTCCAGTCAAATTCATTTGTTTATGCATAAAGACCTAAAATGGGAAATGACATCATCAACGTGGCTCGATTCGATCGAAGATGGTCTCCTCGGCGACATTTCTATCTAAATATTTCAGCTAAGAAGCGAAAAAAGTACATGACCGTTAAATAACACCACCAGCAACAAGTGAAATTCACACCGGCAACATTAATTTGTGATCGAATGAAGCCCCGTAAAAAAAATTTACTTTTATATACATTTATTTAAATTTCAAAGTTAGGTATTGTTATTCGGCAGAATATGTATAAGCATTTTGTCTAACACGGAATGTTTGCCACCAACATGAAGTTTGAATTCATGGCCATGGCTCATTTAAATTTGGTTCGTTTTACTGTTTGGTGTAGCTTTGCTGCAATCGATTTGTGATGACTGGAAATTGAATGAGAGGCACGTATTTTTTTTTTGTTTTAGTTTTTTTTTTGCCACCACCCACCTGCTGATTGAGGTGTTTATGTAGTGAATTTTACCAGATTGATCGCGTGGCCAACTATTTTACATGTTTCTACAATGGCATATTTTTTTTTGCACTAGCATGGTTATCAAATAGGTTTTACCACATTCAATGCACTAAAGATTGTGTTTACATTAGAACTCACTTTGAGGCGGCACATCTTTCCTCATTTTTCTGCCGTGTGCACACGGTTCGCTTTATCTGGATTCATAAACCGGTTTCATAAACAAAACTAAATGACAGGTTTCAACGACCAGACTCAAAAACCGGTTTGCGACCGATAATTTTAAGTGAATCTAAACTTCGTTCGCTCTTTTTTGGTTTCCCTCCCCACTGCGTCCCTCACCCTCACGAATGACGTGCCGCCTCAAAGTGAGTCCTAATGTAAACACAGTCAAACAGAGATGAAGTTCAATTATTTTATTAATCTGGAAGAAAAACATGAATTTAAACATGAGAAAAAACACAATTGCTAGTGGCAATCGTAAAACAGAACAAATCGAATTCGGATTTTAGAAAAATACTCATTTGACTAGGGGAGGGAAGAAGGAGCGGTCCGATGGAATTTTGATGTATGGAAGAGTTATGTAAAATCTAATCCATACATCAAAATTCCATCGGACCCCTCCTTCTTCCCTCCCCTATTCAAATGAGTATTTTTCTAAAATCCGAATTCGATTTGTTCTGTTTTACGATTGCCCCTAGCAATACATCTTACCTTCAGAATTTTTTCGATAGGAACACAAACTGTGTGCAACACGGGAGTAAAATTTACGTGTTTACGTAGGTTCCAGGATTTTGTTCACAATTTATATAAAACTACATTCAACGGCGTAAATTATTTGCGTGCAACCCTGCAACGAGGGGAGGGGCGGGGTGAAATGTTTATCAAAAACCCTTGTTAAATTTTCTGTTAAATTTTCTTCCGATGACTAAAAACTTAGGATTCTTAAAATCTAAGGATTCTTAAAAACTTAGGATTCTTAGCGCGGTATTACACACGGCAACTTTCGGGCTTACTTAAGCCGATTTTTGGGAGAAACGACTGAGGAGGGAAAAGTTGCCACTCGAAATCATAGCTTATCGACAATCTGCATACATGCAAAGCGTGTGAACCGATTTGGGAAAAGTAGTAGACAGAAATCATTTTCGTTCTGACCGTCAGCAGGTAAAGATCTTGGGAAGTATATGAGCAGCAGCAATTTCAATGGTTTGAGTCCACACACACACATGTAAACTTGTGTAGCATATGCAAACAGGATTGGCTTATTTAAACCACAAATGTAAGCACATTGGCTTATTAAGCCCAAAAGTTGCCGGCTTAAATAAGCCAAGTGTAATACCGGACTTAAGTTTTTAGTCGTCGGAAGAAAATTTAACAAGGGTTTTCATATTTAGGGGTTCAAATACATTCTTGAAGGGCTCAAAATTTGTAGTTAGACCACTGCCATCTACAATTTATGTGATTAGCATATCTGATTTTTCTAAAAGTATCAATTTTTCAATATCCACTTCAATGCCCAGCAAGAATACTTATTTAAAGCTAAAAAATAACTCCACAAAGAAGTATTTTCCGATGCGAAATCGACCGCCAAAAAGATTTGCATAAAAAACTTGTGCTCTTGTCAAAAAGTACTACACAAAAAACGATGATTTATTTATATTTAACGTTGTCTCTGACTGTGTGGCTGCCTTTGTCAACCGGCGATCGTAAATTTGTCTTGAATCGCATCTTAAACTGTGAAAGAAGTTTATATTAGTTAAAATTGACAGACAAAAGTACAAAAGTTAGGCAACGCAATGCCTTATTTTATTGTTGTCGATTCACGGCTGAGTGGTCTCCTTCGCATAGTTCAAAGATTCTCTAACCATTTGCCGTAAAAATAATACCAAACATTAGCATATTTAAATCCAAACGAGGAAAAAACAACTGTAAGTGTGTTAAATGAAAAGATGATCTCATTTATGAAATCCATAATTTATTTCTTGTGAAATTTTCGAAGTCAGATTTTGTTTTTTTTTCTACTTATTGAATTTAATTGCATGAAACCATTATAAAAAATAAAAGTAGGTACATGTTCGCGATTTCTGAATCCATTTTACGTTTTATAAATCATCAAAGGGCATCACAAATTTGATTTGTGTTAGAGAATCGATTTGAAGTATTACTTTTATTCGACTGGATAAGCACAGATATGTATATTTGAATGATTTGATTAAATAAAAAGTATTTTTAACATTTATCTTCCCCAAGGAGCACAAAAGGTAATAAAGTGGTCGTCCCGACTTTAGTTTCTTGACTGTATGGTTAAAACAACCACTTTATGACCATTTTTGTTACTTGGGTCAGCAGTATATTATAACTAAATATTTTTGTGTCATTTGTTTAATATTTCCTTTCGACCATTGAGTGGTAGAGTCAAACAAGACTGGTAGAGCCAAACATCGTAATTAGTCCTTTGAGGTCGTTTCTAAAATTCTTTTGCGAACAAAAGGCTGTTATTGTTAAATAAATTGTTGGAAAATTCCTTAAGACATACATTTTTTATGCCTTTAAATGCAAATTCTTTTGAAATTGCGTGACTGAGATTTAAGTAAAACTGAAGAAAACTAAAATCGTTGGGAAAACTGAGAAAAAATCAATAAAAAATACATATTTTTATTTATTCGAAATAATTAAGGTGAAATTATGATAAAAAAAACCCTTTATGAATAAGTAAAGTCTCGTCAAAGTTTGAAAAATGTTTTCTTACCTTTAAACAGAGAAAAAATAGTAAATCTAACTATTTTATAATGACAAATCGTGATTATTCCTAAGTAAAATTTTGACTATTTATTAAAATTAAATAAATAGTCAAAATCGGATATTTTGATAACAAATTTAACTACTTAGTAGTAAAATTTACTATTTCCTGATTAAATGGACTATTTTACCAATTGAAATTAACTATTTTGTAATTGAAATTTCCTGTTTTACTTATAGTAGCGATTTCTGATTAAAACCTAGTTAGATGTACTATTTTTTTGAAAAAGAAAAGGTTGATTATCCGGTTATGGTTGTAAAAAACATGAAATATTGATTATGCGGTTACGCAAGGTAAAAAATCTTCAGATAAAAGCCCAAAACTTTCAACATAAATATAACTTCCTGTTTACATTTGTAAGAAAAATTATTTTTTGACCAAAGCGGAGTTCCAAACTGAATGATTTTGAAACAAAACTCGATGTCAGACTAGTTAAAATAGACGACATGCTTCGGAACCGAAATTTTAATTTTATATTTTATAACTTAAGATTTCCGCGAGTCAGGATAAGAAGGTTTTCTTTTCTACTCTGTTTGATTAAAAACAGTCATTTAAAGAAAAAAAACATCTTCATGATAATATATAACCGATTCTTCATGCTTTACTTATGTTGGACTTTTCCGGATATGCTTAACTTTCCACGTGACGTTAACCTCAGACAACCATCTAGAAATTCCGTATACACATTTTTGCTTATTCATCTTTAAAGATTGGTAAAAAAAAACTCTTGATTTTGTCCTGGGAAATGAACTATTTAACTGCCAATGCCGCATGCATACAAATTTCAGTGTACACAGTTAGAAAAACACTTTTTTGAGATATAAAGTTGACTTGCATATTCAATGGTTTTCCACTCAAATTTACAAAAAGCATTCAATGACGATAACAAAATATGAGGCCGACGTTTTGTTGACTTCAATTAATTTTAAATTATCTCGAATGCGCCTAGGGACTGACTTTGAAAGGAATTTAACCTGAAACAATTTCAACTTCTTAAAATGTATGCAAGCATCGCGGGAGTTAAAAATTGCCTCGGAATCGAAGGTGCAAGCATCGCGGGAGGTAATAAATCCCGCGGAATCGAAGGTGCAAGCATCGCGGGAGTTAAAAATTGCCTCGGAATCGAAGGTGCAAGCATCGCGGGAGTTAAAAATTGCCTCGGAATCGAAGGTGCAAGCATCGCGGGAGGTAATAAATCCCGCGGAATCGAAGGTGCAAGCATCGCGGGAGGTAATAAATCCCGCGGAATCGAAGCTGAAAGCATTATTATTAAGCTCGGAGGTACTTTCACGAGAAATTAAGCGTGAATCGGGCGCATCAAATTTCACGGAGGAGGAGTTCGAACTTGACATGTCGTTAAAGAATTTTTAAAATGTTTATATTCATAACCTATATCGTAAGTATTCTTGTCTCTATCAGCTATCTGATAGTTCCTACTCCTACCTAAAAAATTTTTAAAAACTACTTAGTCAGTCTGGATATTGGTTAAGTAAAGGTTTCAATAATAGTTAAATTATTGATATTAGTTAGAATTTTGATAATAGTTAAAAAAAACTTTTCTAAAATTCAACTCATAAGAACTACTATTTACCCTATTAAGACTAAATGATTTAAAATTGGTGGTTTTTTAACCACTTTGAGATTTTTTGATCGTTAAGATACTTTTGAATACTTTTGAAACTACCGCACAAACTATCTCATGTTTTCTGAATATTTTAGAATTGAGTTTTTCTTCATTTATCAATTTATGTGTGATAAATATTTCAGGGAAATATTTTTATTCCATAATCTTAAAAATTTAATGAAATTTTGAACAAATTGAAGATAAAAAAAAATTATATTCTAATCTTTCAAGAAAGTATTGAAAAAAATAAAAGATTCCGACACAAAATTAGTTACTAAACATAACAAAAGCTATAATTGCCAATCTGGCAATCATTGGAGACCCGTATGGTGATATTCGTATAAAAATTCGAACAGTTGTACCAAAATTCCACTTTGAAGTCAAACTTTCCAATAAGATTTTTTTAAATTTATTCCAATCGGATTTTGATGTATGGGAGTTTTATGTAGAATCATATCCTAAATAATTTTTGTTCCTGCACTTTTTTGATAACATGCACCGTTTTTGAGATATTCACAAAAAAACATTTTCGTTCGTATAAGGGATATCCCCCCTAATGGTCTATTTTTGCCCATTAACGAATTTAGCTTCGCATTTTACGACAAACGGATCTGCGCAAAATTTCAAGTCTCTAGCTCAATCCGTACGCTCGCAATCCGCGCCACAGACAGACGGACGGACAGACGGACAGACGGACATGCAAAAATCAATTTTTTTAGTCATTCTAAACTCACTGGTGTAATTCATTTTTGTGTGTGATAACGGGATGTTGGCTTTACAAACGGTAAGGCAAAGTTAATATACCCTTTGGTTTCACAATACGGGTATAAAAACTTAACCTCTTGGAGAATGGGTTCGAGAAATTCATCTAAGGCTGCTTGTGTTGATCCAGAGCTTTTACGAAAGAAACAAAATATCTACAACTGTTTACCATCTTTTATGTATTTTATAAAACACCAATGAAACTAGTTAGAAGATCCAAACAATTTTCGTGCCGCCCTCTCAGCAACATGACTATTGGGAACTAGCGTAAAGTCGGTCATACACCCTATGGTTTACTCACTGGTTTTTCTACCTGGTAGCTCTTTTCACAAATTTGTATAATAAAGGGCTGTCTGTAAAATACCGCAACCCCCACCCTCCTCTCTAAACGTGTGACGTACTTTACGGACAATCCGTAAGACGGTCGCCAGGTCTTAAGTGTTTTATTACGCCACTATACCTGGAAGAGCTACCAGATTAGCGAATGGTACCATAACGTGTATGATCGACTTAAGAGATTCAATTTACCGCCTATCAACAACCGGCACCAAAGATTCTATCGGATCGCGAAATGTTTACCTTGTTTCTTCATCTTTTAACTGCTATTGTGAAACCGGTTTCCTCACCGGTTCCATTAAAATGAAGACGATGTGCAAAGAAAGCCCAATAATCTGCCATTTCTACGTAGAAGTAATGTCTTTCGCGAAAATCTAAAATCAAGAAAATCTACCACAACGATCCGAAAATTGCTTCTGCAACAATAAAAGCAGCGAAGAAGCGAGAAATTCTAAAAACCAGCAATAAACCGACAAAGCCATTGACATCGTTAGTTGCGTTTCCCATATAAGGAAAAATTGAATGAAAACCGGCCCGGTATCATGAATGCTTTTTGGCCAAAATTTAAATCAATCGAATCAGCATCAAAACATATTCGCATAAATTAATCGAAACATGGTTAAATTCGAAATACAAACAAACAAGACGATATTCGGCTTAACTAACCAAAGACCAAACGAAAGTTATATGTATTATGCAATAACTCGATCAGAAACTGGATTAATTCTTCTTGCTCCACCTCCTTGATCTTCGACACACCGGAGGATCACCTGAATTCATATTGACAATTTAAACGCCATACTTATCTCGACGTCAGACTTAAATAAATCAAACTGGTTTCAATCACAATATCTGCAAGTAGATTCTCTGAATTTTTTAATCTGTTTATTTAGATCCAGTGAGTTTCATCACATCTTATCTGCTTATTAATAGTGGCATTAAATTTCGGAAACGCTTGCTGTTCATAAACCGAAAAATCTTGTACTCTAAAAAGTCCTTTCTATACCAAATAATGCCACAGTGGTAGTACAGGTACAATTTTGCAAGAATATAACAAAAACATGCTACAAATTGACTCACCCTCTTAAGGCAATGGAAAATTAGATTGATTAATCAATTAAAGTCATCGTGTATGAGCGAAGAATGCAAGCCGCAGTAACAAGTAGGGATATATTATAGAAGACGTCTTGTCAGCCAGCCCAATTGATGCGAAAGTAAGTTGCGTGTCCAACGGTTTTTTCAAAAGGTATTAAACCTAAGCATCAAGAATTTTCTTTGAGAGCAAAAACGTCGTTAATGCTGATGGGAAATTGTTTTTGCCCCGTGTGTACACTCTTTATTTGATTGATGCGATGGTAAATAAGACTATTGGATTCTATATCAAGATTTTCTGTGCTATTCAGCACGTAAATACTTTCGGTGTCTGAGAACTAGCAAATAACAGTAAACTCTTAATACTTTTAGTGAAATTTATTGAATTTTAATAATTAATTGGACGACTTGGATAGTTTAGTATTCATTGTTGTTTATTGAAAAAAAAACAAGCTATAAAAATCGTGTTCTGTATACTAAAAAGCTGGAAAAATGATTTTTTTTCTCTTTTGGTGTTTTACAAAAGAGAAAAAAATTCTTTGAAGGCCCAAACTTTTCCCATTCTCCCCTAAAAAAAAATATTTGCCAATAAAAACTTTTTTTCATATTCAGATATTGAAATCACGCACATTTTGATGATCAACTTCGAAATTAATTACTTATCCTCGTTGGCAGCACCGTTTTTTTATATCACGATCAAATATTTTTTTAGTTTCGACGGCTCTACTACGCGGAGCGTACTCAAAGAAAAAATTCAAAATTTTAAAATTGCTCCTATCCCATTTTACGTACAATTTACCGTGATATGCGTATGTATTAAACTTTTCATCTAATTTTAGTTGCCCTAAACTTGTTATTTCCTAACATTAAAATAGATCAGAAAAACTTGGAGATTTTTTACATAGCCCAACTGACAAAGACTGTGAATACGGAAAGATCACTTGAAGTAGCGAAATTCCGAAAATTTTAGAAGAAGCAAAAAACCTCAAATTAAGTTTCTAGGCGATGACTGGTGACTGGACAGACAATAGACATGGTAAAATCGAGTATGTATGTAAAGCAAAAAAACAGAGATATATTCAAGGCTGCCTACAACTCGATATCCGAAATTAAAGTTCTATGTTTTTTGTTCGGTCCGCCAATTGACTCTAATACGATCTAATATAATAAATTTTTTATCTAAACACGAATAATCACATTTTTTTAGTCTGAACGTTTTCAGTATGATTTACAAATCCCTAGCTTTGATAAGTAAAAACCTGTGTCTAATTTTTTTGATTTTTTATAATCCGATAGAAAATTCATGTGTAGAGTTGTGTTAGGTTTATTATAACGTCATTTGTATGAGACAAAATTCTCTAATATGAACTCTAATATAAAATAAAATGTAATGAAAATGTGTCTTTTCTCGATTTTAAGACCCCTCAAAATCGGAAGCCCTAAACGCGAGCATTTTGTGCCTAGGCGGAAATTCGCCACTGGATGTGAATTTCATTAACCCTTTCAGTCACCACGTACACTATAGTGTACACACTTTTCAAAAGCCATAACTCATAACTTGACTTGGTAGAAAGTGTGTACACTATAGTGTACGTGGTGACTGAAAGGGTTAAATCCATTTGTGACCCAATTTTGATTTTTTGGAGTAAAAAGCTGGACTACAGTGGACGTAATTTAAGAAAAATTAATTTTTTTTTTTGTTTTAAATGAATACTAATAGCTTAAACATCATTAATTTGTATAGAGAGTATTTTTAACCCCCATAAAAAAAATATGTACTGAAAGGGTTAATACCAGGGGAGCACGCTGGATTTTATTTTGCAGGAGAAGGAAGTTAAGTCAATTGGAAAAACAACAAATGTAATACAAATTAATAGTTAAAAATAATCTCCACAGTCGAAATTTTTTGAAAAATATGATTTAACCTTAAATTCATTAAACTAAAAATGTGCCGCAGGTAAAAGCTTATGCAGATCGAAGTCAAATATCCCTTTTAAATTGATGGCTGCATAGTTCCCAAAGTAGAGTAAAACTTAGTTTTGTCCTTTTCACGTTCTACAAAGAATACCACCCACCGTGTCAATGTTGTGTTAAGGAAAAACTTGATAAAATTATTAACATTATAGAACAGGTAAGATATTCTATTTATGAAGACATGAATTCGACTTTTGTATAATTAGATGTTAACATATGTCAATTATAATCTTCCCTGATAACTACCAAAGACATTTTAATGTAAATTGAAGAAAATATACGTACGTTAATTTTTATAACGGAATTTCTATATTTTGTTGATTTATGATATGGTCGCTCTACTGTTGATAAAAATGTTAAGTATGTTTTCTAGTAGTATTTGAGAGCCATATAAAACTGCACCTTTTGCACCTTGGTCATCGATTGTACGAAACCTTATCTTTAAAGTGTTTTTTAGCAAATGAAACTTTTATATGTAGAAAAACAAAATATCAAAGATAAATTATATTTTGCTTGTAAAATCCACATTTCCAGTAAAAAAAAATCCCAGGAAAATGTGAAAAACCCTTTTTTCCCACTTTCGTCCAAAAATCTCTGAAGACGAGATAAATCTCTCGATCTTGCATACAAAAATACATTAATTGAATTTTTCTTGTATGATTTACCTACTCCCTAGCTAAATGATTAACAATTTTACTTTATTTTTCTATTAATTAAAGTAAGCCACAAATTAGATGTGAACAAAATGACTCAATTTAGAACTGATGAAGTCATCCACATTCCTTTCCTCATTAAATTTGATTCAAATTTTAATTTGTGTTGACATCAACGATATTTCTTTTGCAAAAGAAATTGAAGTTTATCGGAAAAGTTCCACATTACCCTTCTTACTTACTGTTCTTCGATACTAATTTGAATAATCTTTTCTTGAAGTTTGTATCATTCCAACAAACTGAACAAATAACGAAGTTATGTGAAAATGAGATAATTCTCAAGTCTCCGGATATTTCGAAAGAATTGATGGCGTCACTCTGTCTGTATTAGAATCATATATAAACTCGAAATATCTTTTTGTAAGGAAGAAATACAAATAAGGATTATTGACAAGGTCAGGTTCATTTCCTTGAGAAAAATTACTTTGGAATGATATGTTCGAATTTTGTCTGTATTCAACAAATTGTTATTTAAAAAAATAATTATAAAAAAAACCGTTTTAGGTAGAGTTTTTTTCCTTTTTTAACTGTTTTAACCAAAATTCACAAAATTTGTTGTATTCAACCAACGTATTTTAAAAAAAGTTCAAATATTTGAAAAACCTTTTTGTTAATCATATTAAATACTCACCAAGAATGCGAAATTTCCAGGAAATAAGTTCAATAATCCAAAACGGTTATCCAGATTTTTATTATTTAATTTTTAATATAATCCAATCGGTTGATTAAAACTAATCACTACATATTAAGAGAAATTAAAAAATCAATTAGAAAAACTTTTATTTCTTCAACTCAAATATAATTAAGGTAAATATTTTTTTCAGATTTGAATCACTCATACACAAAATTTGAAAATACCTTTTTTAAAATTTACTTTAAAACTTAGGTAAATATAAATCTTTAAAATTCAATTTCTATCCATTCAATAACCCTAACTATTCCAAACTTTTTAATAAAATAAGTTGAATTTTCTCACAATTCTTTAAACCACAAAAGCAGTTAAATTCACCGGAAATCCTTCACTCTGGTTCGAACTAGTAATTTCCCTCCGCGAAAGCGAGATTTCGTTAGAAAATTTCAAATTTTCAAATGAACATTGTCCTCATCCTTGATGACTGAAATTCGCTGTCTTTCACTCTTTTGAACCGACCAAAATATTGAATCAGTAAAATTTGAAAACGTATCAACAACTGAAGTTACAAAGAGCTTTGACTTGATTTCCCCTCGCTGAAGAAGTGTTGGTGCGTTGAATGAAGAACTGTTGGTAGTGTGTGCAACAACATGTTGCTACAATAATACCTAAACAGCTGAGAAACCTCCTCAACCTAATGAACGTACTCTTTTTGGCGGTCGAAATTTGAAAAAAAAATAACTCGGAGAAGTCAAATTCAAGCAAATGTTATTTTTTCAATACCACAAGAAAGAAAATTTTTATTCACCACAAACTGAGAACAAGTTCGTATATCGGGAATTTAAATTTATGTATTACCGTTTCTAATATGAAAATAAAAGTAGTGTTAAGCTAGAACCTGAATCGTACGTCGATGCGTCCGTCATGCGTGCGTCCGGTTGACAGTTCGATGCGGTGACAGTTGGGTACGGTAACGAATCTGGAGTTAATTCATTGTTTTGCACTTCTTCTTTTAGTTTATCGTCGAAACAATTACTTTCAATTTGTTCCATACTTAAATTTGTTCCATACTTAAAAACTTTTTTGGGAAATGACATTTCTGTGCGTTGCCGCATGTAAAAGTAGAAACATTCAATTCTCCTCCATTCAATCGAAACAGTGTTTTGCAATTTTCTCGAAAACGGTGAGTCATATTGAAAATTTTTTAAATGTAAAATGTATTTAGAATAGGATTCTGCATAACTCATCCATACATCAATGTTCTATCGGACCACTGCTTCCTCCCTCTCTCATACGGATCGGATGGGATACTTTGTTCCTGCTTTCTCGAAAACTGTGCATCGTATCGAAAAATTTAAAAAGATAAAATGTGTTTAGAATATGATTTTACATAACCGTTCCATACATTAAAATTCAATCGGACCACACCTTTCCACCTCTCCTATAAAAATGTATTTTTTTAAATAAACATTTTGTCTGTCATCATATAGATTGGCCCCTGACAATTGTAACTTTTCTTATGTTTTTAGTTACAGAATGACGAATTAGTTAAATGACGTCAACCAAGGCACAATATCTGAAAAGCTCCCGGTGAGTAAAATATAATTAAACTTAATGAACAACCAATACAGGATTTATATTGAGTTAGATTCCTTTTGAAATAAAATATGTTGGTTCTGGGAAACTGATTCAACATTATTTTTAGCTGTTGTATTAATATTTATAGGATTCTAAAATGTCCAAGCTGTGAAGACACTAGTTATAAAACGAACACAAATTCAAAATTTAATTTAAATTCAATTCTTCATTCAATAGGGACTTTGCAACAATGTTGTGTTGAATCATTATATCACCTGGAATTTTTCTTTTATTTGATTTTTTCATGCACCTAGACCAAAATAACATGAAGGTAATATTATCTTGTAAGTGAATTCGTGATTTGGTGTCATTACCAACTAAAGTTTTTTCATTTCTAAATTTTGGATTATTCTCTTCCTTTATTAAAGCTGAAAGCATGAACTGGATTTTGCCGGACATGAGTCTAACTCGCCAGATAATAAAAAAATGTCCTTTATATTTTATCACTAATTTTAGTCGCCATAATTAATCAAAAGTGAAGGACACCTGATATCAGCCGACTACCGTCTGGTAGAAATCTAGGTTAATATGATTGACCTAATATCGGATATTAACACCAAATGAAATATTTGGGTCAATTTAATAAATGGATACCAAACCAATTAATGATAAAAGCCTGAAATTTTGGCCTAAACATTAACAAAAGGCGATCGTTTAAACACAAAAAAGCTTTTAACTTTTGTGAAATTAGAAACAAAAAAAGATTTTATAGTTTTGGTAATAAAATTCGCGGAATTAATTCTGAATAAAGTTCGCGAAGACATTATTCAGAAAAAAATCTCAGTGGCCTATTTCACCAAACTACAAATTACAATTACAAATTTGTACTAAAGCAAAATAAGCCAACAATTTACAATTTTTGTTAAAAATCACTTGAAAAAAACTTGTAAATACAAATTTGTAAGACCACAGGTGTAGGCCCCGTTTACGTGCCAAAAAGTTTTAAAAGAAAAAAAAAAATTGTTCGATTTTTAAAATATTTTTTAAACTGCCAAAGAAATATGAAAAAGACACCAGATGGGAAAATTACAAAAAGGTAAAATTATTAGAAGGTATCGTTACTAAAAAGCTAGTTTTTACTGTATATATTTTGTCATACACGTGGCTAGAATGGTCTATACATGGTCTATATATGGTTTATGGTTAAATTTAAAATTTCCTTAAAAGTAAATCTCCAATCAATATCTTCTAGCTGTGTACATATCGATCAAGACAGATTTTCTTTGAAATCAACCTAAAGAGAGCAACTATAGCGGCAGTATAAACAACACATAAAATTAGTAACATTGATTTTATTGAGCATCGGAACAGGTTAAAAATAGCATATTGAATATACGTTGTCCTTCCGGATGCTACCACCATCACTACTCCTTCGTGCTACTTTTTCACCGTTTGCACACCTGGACGCACAATCCTTTTTACTTTATACATCTTCCTATCCAAGGGGATGAAAACTAATTTTGATTTACAGGTCACGGTTCGCCATGGTTTTTCACAATTTCCCCATTTCCGTCCCTATAGTGCTTTTTATAGATTAATAAATGGATAAATCGATCATTTGAGGACTGTATAGGAAATGAAGACATAAAAATGAAAGCCTCGTGTCGAACGACAAGTAATCTTAAGATTTTGTGTTTTTTTTTATTTCTTTAGTTAACATTATAAGAGCGTTATTTAACTATATTCAAAAAGTTCTATTGGCATTCTACATGATCATAATCCAAATTAATTGGTCAGATTAGACAAAAGAAACTTGAAATTTAGGGCTTTCATTTTTATTATTTCTTAATTTGTCTTTTACCAAGTTATGTGTTAATTAATTTAAGAATTGGACATTCTTTTACTTTCGAATTCTTGTCACAAAGTTTTGCCCAAACTTTTAGGCATGTAATGTGATAATTGGCCGATATCGATAACCAAGCACTATAATTAGTATGTATTGACATAAAAATATTTCTTAATAAATTTAAAATCTTTATATTTTAACCTGAAAAATTAGTATCGAGAATTCGTTTTTTAATAGATCTTTTTAATAGACAAAAAAATATTTTTTTCAAGAAAATAACGAAATTCTTCCTTCCCATAATTCTGGGGTCTTGTAGTCTAATTTCTCCTTCTTTTTATCGAGTCCTTAACCCATTAGAGTCAAACTTTTTCAATTTCAAAAACTACGTGACTTATATGCAAACGTTTTGTTGTTTCCAAAAACTTCTCGAACGAAAATTTAGTGATGGAATATTTATGACCCTGTAAAATAATTACGGTTACAAAAATGATTGATCTGCAAAAACTTCTTCGTAATTTTCCAGATTATATTCAGTGCGATGCAATATCATGACTACTGTCGAATAATTACCATAATCGAAAGGGCCAAAAACACATTCATTCTGCCCGCCATGAAAAGTCCTTTTGGAAACACTGTTACAAAAAAACAGGCTTAACCGTGATCACCAAAAACTCTTAATAGGGTGATATACACAGATCAATTTGAAGGTTTATTTTATGTTGTTTTTTTCTCTAGCAAATGCGGCCGTATTAGTCCTACGATAATATAATGCTAAAACAGAATTCAAGGAAGGGTTTTAGTTGCGCCCAAACAAACACGACAGGACATCCAGAATATATTCAGGAAGGAATTGCGACCCTCGTTTCACCAGCAGGGGTTCGTATTGGTGGTGGTCGAAAGAATAAGCAGATGTCTTTTTATTTATCCACCGGTTAGAATTAAAAATCGAAAAAAATAGAGAAGCCAATACTAGTTCAATCAAACGGGATAACCGTGTGTATTTCAGTATTTTGCCTATAATTCTATACTCGTGTATTGAAAGAAAATAAATTATTGAATTAAAATAATTAGCGTGGGAACTTGTTTCGCGCCCTCCCGATATTAACAATCCAATCATCCGTTACTATCTCTTGTTATTAATTTTATAAATGCATGTAAAATGGATCATTAATTCCCCTTTGGTTGGAATTCTTCCAGCATTTCTAACCATCAGTCATGATTTCATTGATGGTTATCATTGTTAAATAAGGAAAACTCTAATTCTTTTGAATTCTTAGAGAAAATACTCTTTTAAGAATGTCAATCTCTATTCAAATGCATCTACCACCCTATCTATCACTTCTTCGTCTGCCTGCAGACTTAATAAATCGACTTACTGAATTAAATTGAGGCGGACAAGCGAAATGAAGTCAAGATTAAGAAAGTTATTTAATTGAGAGATAAGCAATGTTTATTCCCGAGGGATAAAGGGGAAAATGTAAATCTGGCTTCGTTTTAATTTTTAACTTACGACGCTCATAATTCAAGCAAATTAGTTTCAGTTCTATCTGACCATTCATCCAGGGTAAAACTGTTAAACTGGAGCGTTATTTTTCAACATTGAAACGAGAGAAGATTCAATCAAAATTACGAATATCGCATAAAGGCCATTTGTAGGGGTCAATTATTATAAATACGAGTATCAGATTGTAAACTTAATTGATAGCCAGTTGTTTGTTTTTGAATCGGTGTAGCATAATTTTTTGTGATAAAATGAAATCATGATGACTAAAAGAAGAATTTTTGTTATATTCTTTGTGTGTTGGATTTTACAGACGAGTCTAGCTATGCTTCAAAATGGTAAATATTTAGTGAAAAATTAGAACGGAGAAAGCCTTTTACTGCAGCAATATACTCCTTTATATACCCTATATGAGAATCATATAGTAGTATATTAGTTCTGGTACACCGTTTGTAACGTATCGAACCAATGATCGGAGACAAAATGAGATACACCAGGGTGTTAGGGGTGACCAAAGATTCTGACTTCCGTATTTTCGTCCATCTGTCTGTCTGTCCATCCGTCTAACCGTGAACACAATAACTTTCAAAAGGATTGAGCTAGAAGCTTGAAATTTTGTACAGTTGCGTTTCTAGTAAATAGCAAGGGTAAGTTTTTGAACGGGCAAAAACGAATCATTCTTTCACCCCTCTCCCATGCAAACGAAATAGTTTTTTGCAATTTTCTCGAAAACGGTGAGTCGTGTTGAAAAATTTTTAACGTTAAAATGTCTTTAGAAGAGGATTGTACATAACTCATCCATACAAATGGATTTTTTTAAATTGTCTGTCCTCATATAAAGTATTTGACGATGTTTTATATTTCTTTTTACTTGAAACTCAATTCCAAAAAAAATCCTAGAACGGTTGCTCTGTTATGATAAAGCCTATAGATGTGTGCTTGTTTTGTCATAAGGTTTCTTATGATTTTGCTATACCTATTTGGTTTTCAAGAAAAATCTGTTTTAAAAATCGACCATAACCGTATTATCTTAACCCTATTGGAATTTCTCGGCTTATAAGGTCTGCAAAAACAACAAAATTATATTATTTTTGCGGATGTTTTCACATCCAAATTTCCCCCCAACAGGTCGGACATGTCTGCCCTGAAAACCCATCAGGAGCCTGTTTCTGGTATGTAAAGCTGGCTCACCGTCATCAGAGCCTGCTTTGCCAGCTTCCACGCAGGCTTACAGGATTTTGGTGGAGTAAAACTCGATTTGAGTATTTATACTCCGATGCCACAAACCTTGTGCGAATTATAAGGTTTAAGGCAACATAGCTCCATCAAGCCAGAGCGAATCAACTATTTAGTGTTTAACCATTGAACCATTTCTGATTCATGGTTTATACTCGACCTTTTAGCATTGAATCCTATTGGAATATCTCGGCTTATAAGGTCTGCAAAAACAACAAAATTATATTATTTTTGCGGTTGTTTTCACATCCAAATTTCCCCCCTAACAGGTCGGACATGTCTGGGTTTTCAGGGCAGACATGTCCGACCTGTTGGGGGGAAATTTGGATGTGAAAGCATCCGCAAAAATAATATAATTTTGTTGTTTTTGCAGACCTTATAAGCCGAGAAATTCCAATAGGATTCAATGCTAAAAGGTCGAGTATAAACCATGAATCAGAAATGGTTCAATGGTTAAACACTAAATAGTATTATCTTAACGCCCAAAATTTTAGAAAGGGGCCGCCAATCCTTTTGAATATTCTGAAATTCTAAAAAGGAGGTGGGAGAGAAAAAAGATATTGAAGGGACTGTCTCGGAGGAAGAGGTCATACCTTGAACCGAAATTTCCTGTTTTTTTAGAACCTGAACTAACAAAATCTCATATTCAATATAATTTTAGAAATACTCAACAATTTTAAACATATCCGTCCTATTGCGTCAGCTTCAACACAGGAAAATGCAGCTGCGGGAGTGATTTACAGACTTATACCGACCCATGCTCATCTATTCCAAGTGCAAATTAACACCAGTTTACCTTTAAACACGTTCAGAGCAAGTGATAACCAATTTTTGTTCAAACTAATGACTTTAAAAAATATTTCCTAATAGTTGCACAAAAGTTACGACGAAGATTATCTTTTAATCGAGGCATCAAATGGAGTTTCAGCTTGCAAAGGATTCTACTTTTATATAAAATATATGCTGGGATTGTATGTTTCCTGGAATGGAAATCAACTGAAATCATTGCCAGATAAACTTCCTCCTATACAAATCGAAATCAGTTCACCAAGTCGTTTTATCTACTATCAAAATGTGTGTACCTGGTGAGTTTTTCAGTACAGATAAAGGAAAATTTTTTGCGGTAATTAAATTTTTAAAGTCCTGAAATTTGACCTATGACGTAAAGTCATAAAGGAAAAATATGGTAGGCAATCACAAAGAAATATCTTCAATTTTTTGACCGGCGCGTTATTCTTACTGTTTCAAATTATTTTAATGGCAGATTTTTTGATTGAATATTATTTTTAATTTTTATCAGGTCCTATAGTTTCTCTTGGTGGACATGGAGCGATTGGCGAAAGCACATAGATTGGATGGCGTTTATGGGAATCTCATTGAGCCTTGCTCCCATTCAAGAAGAAATCTGGACCAAAGTTTACAAGGACTTTGGTTTGACTGATGAGGAAATTGCAGATCATTTGTCTGGTCCAGGATTTGAAGCTTGGTTCGTAAAATTTTATTTCCACAAAAAACTAAATTGATAAAAAACATTTTTAAGGCAACGAATGGGCAATATACGAGGTTGGGGAGGACCCCCAACGAGTACCTTCAAGACCCAACAATTAGCCCTTCAGAAACAAATTATCAATGCCCAACGAAATCTGGGCATGACGGTTGCTGTTCCAGCTTTTGCCGGACATTTGCCTGTAGCATTCAAAAGATTATATCCCAACTCGACGCTTACTTCGGTGGACTGCTGGAATCGGTTTCCCGAGCAATACTGTTGCCCAGTTTTTGTTGATCCAATGGATCCTCTTTTTCAAGAAGTTGGAACTAAGTTTGTCAAAGAAGTAATTCGAGAGTATGGAACAGATCACATATACTTCAGTGATCCATTTAATGAGATTCAGCCACGATATGCTGACGCTAATTATTTAGCAAAGACCTCAGAAAGTATATTCAGTGCAATGACGTCCGCTGACCCAAAGGCTATTTGGCTTCTGCAGGGTTGGATGTTTGTGAAGAACCCGTTTTGGAGCCAAACACTTCTGAAAGCCTTTCTAACCGCTGTCCCCTTGGGGAAAATGCTAGTTCTTGACCTACAATCCGAACAGTTTCCGCAGTATGAGCGAACAAATTCCTACTACGGCCAGCCATTTATTTGGTGTATGCTCCACAATTTTGGCGGGACTTTGGGCATGCATGGATCAATTCATTTGGTCAACAGTCGCATTGATCAAGCGAAGCGCATGGAAGATAGTACAATGGTGGGGGTGGGCATCACTCCGGAAGGAATCAACCAAAATTACGTGGTTTATGAATTTGCTCTAGAAAGAGGCTGGTCAGCTCGTGTTTTCGACGAAGATATTTGGGTTTCTTACTACGCTTCCGTCAAATATGGAACTGTTAATGACGACATGATAGATGCATGGGCACTGCTATTGGTAAAACTTTCACATATATCGCTTTCCATTTATTTTATTATGTGTTTGGAAATTTAGAGATCTGTATACTCCTTTCATGGCTTGGAGAAGATAAATGGGAAGTACACAATAGCACGTCGACCAAGTATCAAACTAAACGTCTGGACATGGTACAACCATGCGTTAGTTACAAGAGCACTAGGGAAAATGTTGAACGCCAGTGTTTTTCTTCGTCATGACACTCTTTATAATTACGATTTGGTCGATTTAACGAGACAATTCCTGCAAAATAAAGGAGATGAATTTTACATCAACATAATTGCAGCATTCAAGGCGCGAGATATTTTGAAATTTCGAAATCTAAGCGAAAAGTTTTGCGATCTCCTCATTGATTTGGAGCGAATTCTCAACACAAATGAACACTTCCTGTTAGGCAATTGGTTAAAAAGCGCAAAAGCAAAAGCGGATAGTCCACTTGAGGAGGAAATATTCGAAAGTAACGCTAGGAATCAAATAACGGCTTGGTAAGTAGAAGACACCGGGAAATTTTTTTTTTCTTTGGACAAAGGTCAAAAGAATATGATATTTCTTACATGATTCTAAGGAACCTTTCTGAAAAACTAGCCCCACTGCTTGCAACAAATTTAAATAATTCAATTAAATTTTTAGGGGTCCAAATGGGCAAATCATTGACTATGCGACAAAACAATGGGCAGGAATTGTTATAGATTTTTTCCTGCCACGTTGGCAATTGTTCTTCACAGCTCTAGAAAAATCGCTACTCCATAATGTCACATACAATGAAAACAAATTTCGACGAACTGTTTTAAAAGAAATCGAAATCCCATTTACCACAAACAGGAAATTGTATTCGGAGAAAACTGAAGGTGATTCATCTAATGTTGCGGCGGAGATTTACCACAAATGGACACATTTGAATATAACAGGACTAATGAAAGTTAATTTAAAAGTACCAAATGACGAAATTGAATTTACAGATGTGAGTGATAATGAATTAACCACTGGAGTATTTTAAATTAATATATTGTAGTTTTTATTTGAGTCGAATTTTATATGCAACCGAATAAATGGCAATATGTTTTTTCCTTTAAATTTTATATTTGCTCGAATAATTTTTTTACTATTTGTAGTCTTCTTTATTTTAATAATTAAATATATTATTTCTTTTAAGTAATAAGAGATTTTTACGTTAAGTTTTACAACTTTATTGTTGAACGAACGAAGTACTACAAAAATAATTATCTGAGTGAAAAATTATATTTTTCATTGACAAAACGTGAAAAGCAAAAGTGATTAATTTACATAGATAAAAGTTATATTTTTACATCAGTTTTTTAATTTTAAAATTTAGGTGTCACTACACTATTATTGCACAATTCCTTAATATCATAGTATTATGCTACATTTACACGAATGACAAATTTGTCATTTTTTTCTTGTCATTATGTTAATTCCCGTGTAAATGGCATAATTTTTGTAATTTTTTCTGTCAGAAAATGTCAATCTCTCATAAAAGAATGAACTTGTCCATTCTTTTATGCCAGATTGTCATTCGTGCAAACGCAATATTAGTTATGACAACTTTAGTATTCAACTTTTGTCATAACTAATATTGCGTTTGCACGAATGACAATCTGGCATAAAAGAATGGACAAGTTCATTCTTTTATGAGAGATTGACATTTTCTGACAGAAAAAATTACAAAAATTATGCCATTTACACGGGAATTAACATAATGACAAGAAAAAAATGACAAATTTGTCATTCGTGTAAATGTAGCATTAGATTTTCACATTCAATTTTAATTTATTTAATTTAACAGAAATTTTCAGTTGAACAAGGAAGACTTTGTGGCAATTATTGTTTTGAGTATTAAAATAAGTAAATACTTAACAAAACTTAATCTATAAAGGAAATAAATAAAAAATATGAGAAATTTAGTTCTAACTAATAGCAATTTAATCTAGAGGCTGTAGAATTTTTTCTCTATATAAAATTATAAGAATCTCATTATATTTTGTCTAATTTGGCGCGTTTTCATCCCCGAATTCGAATAAAATATTTTTCAAATCGCCAGAAAACCGCCAGCACTCTATACACTCTCTAGGCTCTCTAGACTAAAATGCCTGGACTAAAGTGCCTGTAACTCACTTTTGGACGTCATCTGACGTTTGTCTTCCAGTCGTATTTCCAGTTTTGGGTCAAGTTGCAGCCAAAGAAAACAAATTCTGAATTCACGGCGTTAAATTTTGGTTTTGGCAATAAAAATAAGAAATCTAGGTTCAGGAATTGTGCCTTTTACTAGTTTTCAACCAAAGGATAAGCTACAGATGGAATAAGGAACTTTTTTCTCATACTTTCACTTAAAAAAATACAAGGTAGTTGATTGTTTCTTGGAGAAAATCGCAATTTGTCTTCATAAATCATTTTTGTTGTGTGGAAAAATCAATATTTTCTAATAGATGATTTTTTCGAGTCCAATTAAATCTTAATTTAAATGAAAATTAATATTGTTCAATATTAATATTAATATCGCTTTCTAGCAAGTGAGAAATTTTCGTCCTTCATTTGCAATTTTTTAAGTTGCCATGACAAAATCAGCCTGTTTTTTTTGCCTCCCTTCAAGTGCCGAGTAATTTTTTATAGAACTTAAATAGCATAATTTTTATAGATTTGAAGTAATTTTACAATTTGAAAGAACACGTCAATTGTTAAATTACAAGTTTTGTTATTTTTCATAGTCGATTAGATCACATTTAACAGATATAGTAAAACACGCTTAACTGCACATGCATTTAAGCGTGTAAAATGTAATGTAATTTAGACACTTGCGAGGTTGAAAATGGATGCATTTAATGCAATTATCTGTGTTGCATTTAATGTTACTCCACTCTAATTTGTATTAAGAAAATTTGAGACTAAACGGAAGTCAAGACAAAACTGAATTAAAATCTTTTAATATTCCAGAAGCCGGAAAAATGGCACCAATGCCTGTGAATAAAAATCCTAACATGACGAACAAGCGGCAAACTGGAACGGTGCCAAAAACTACAACGTCTGCAGGTTCGTCATCAACAACAACGCAAGCGAACGCCACCAACAAATCATCGTCCCGAAAAAATACTGAAATTGTAGCCCCAACTAGACGAGAGTTAAATGACTTGAATGTGAGTTCAATTTTTAAAAAAATTAAAGAATATTAAATGCGGTTGTATTTGCTTTTCATTATAAAGACAAGATAGTTTTCTTACCATATATGACCAAATCAAATAGATTTCGGTAGTAGTTATTAAAATTGCGTAATAAGTCTCACATTTTTTTGGAATAATCGCTATAAAGTTCATCGTATCGAAAAAAAACTATTAATACAAAACTGTTTATTTTACATAAGTTTATTTTACAATATTTCATACATCGGAGCAACTTAAAAAAAAATTCTGTTGGAATCATACTAATATATAAAAATGAGTTGGTGTCTGTCTGTCTGTCTGTTCCTCTTTCATGCAAAAACGGCTGAACCGATTGACTTGAAATTTGGCACGAGTGTCTGTGGTAGTTCTGGTTCCAACATAGGCATACGAAAAAGTAGCGCGAGGGGTGGGGGGAGTAAGGGGAGGGGGTAATGTGATTTCGAAACATAGTTTTTGCGCTGTTACTCTTTCTCGGGGAAACTACTGAACCGATTGGCCTGAAGTTAAACTCCAACATAGACCATAAAAAAAAATTAGAAAACTTAACCCGGCAACGACGGGTATGCAAGCTAGTATTATAATAAAATGTAATCTATTTGAAAATTTGGAATCACGTCTATTTGACTATTGTCTGGCAATTGTAGTTTTCCCTATAGTATTTAATTTTTAGATTTTGATTTTCCGCGATAAAACATTTCACTAGTTAATGAATTTCAGTACAGTTTTTGCATTATTTAATCATCTCGACCTCCAGGATTTTAAATATTTATCTTGAGGAATTTCTCCCTATTGGTCATATTAGAATATTTATTTATTTTATTTCTCTCGATCCCATTTGTATATTATTTTTATCGTTATATTGACAAAACTGCGACATATTTGCAAGTTCTTTGAAAGAATACAATCGGAAAAACGTTCATCAAATATTGACGTCCGCAGTTTTTGAGCCAAACTTTAATTGCTTTCTAAATACATCTGTTTACTTCATTTACCACAAAAAAAAGTACGATCCACATGATTTTACCGAAGTTCAGTACGTGAGAATTTCTTCAATTCACTCCCCAAATCGCACCTACCACTAAAAGTATTCCAACAACGCGAATCTCTCTCGGCAATCCTCAATGATTTCGTGCCGTCTAAAAATATCACATGAGCGTAGTTGCGGCCATAGCCAACCGTTCGCATTCTACGCCGCATTACGAAAGAGTTTGGATCGATCGACAAAAAGGAGAAATCATTCATTTGAAAAAAAATTCCCTTTTTGATAATTTTGTGTTATTAAAAAATCTTCAGACGTGGATTATTCAATTATAAACCATTTAAAAACAATCTGTTTGTTTGTTTTTTCAATAGTATTTTACATAATTTTCACTTTTAAGGACTACTTACTATCGGTAGCTGAATCGACTAAGCAACAAAACAACGTCGATCATTCACATTTGGATACATCCTGTTTTGAATTGGGTAAGGCAATAATTTAATTAACTATACTTTGAAATTTTTCTTTAATTTGCGCCTGTGAAGTGAAAATGATTTGATTTAAAAAAATGATCTAGAAAAATCTCATGCCAAAAACGAAAATCTGAGGTGAATGTACAGCTAAATTCATTTTGTTTTATGTTTTATTAGTGTTAGTATTTACGCGGATTTTCTTTCTTTAATTTCGGCTCGGATCTTTTCCGAAAGTTTGAGAAAATTTTGGAACATTGTCTCTAAAAAAAAAACACCTTTCAATAAATGTAGTACGGCGTCACCGATGAATCAGTTTTTCACTTCAAAAGTTTTTCACATGTTTATAAATATATCACCGGAGCTATTTCGGTGCATTATACTATTTCGATGGTGCTTTGAAATAAATTTTGTGATTGCAGACAAGTTTTCTATTAAACAGACACAAGAAATGTGTAAGGCGTTGTTCGCTTTTAAATGTTTAAATAAATAGAAATGTGAATGAAAAGAAAAAAAATATGTTTTGTTTTTAATGAAAATCGTATAAAATTTTTACTTATTTTAGAAAACTTGAATTTCCAAGAAAATCAGCGATTTTGTTGGCCAGTCCGACCAATACCGCGACGCAACGTCCTAAAATCGAATAGTGATAATCAAAATCAGTTAGTAGCTACTTATCTTGGCAATTGTGCTACGACGAATCCAGTGTCCAATACAGCAGCTGCAATTGGAGTTGTTATACCGACGACACCGAGTTCAACAATAATCGAAGACTCGATCAATTCATCGCGAATTGCCGCCAGTAATCATCATCAAAGTCACAATCACCACCATCATCATCACAATTTGAATCAGTCCCATCATCATAACAATCAGAGTAGACACCAGAATCAGACGCATAGCAATAGCATTGTTGAGGAACTAAACGGACATCCATCAAATATAAATTTGGACTCCGATTTAACGTGGGAGCAACGTCTCAATTTCATCCAGTATTTTTTATCTCTGACTTCAAAGTCCACTCCAAATAAGGTGAATATACTCTATCATATTTGTTATTTTCTTAATTGATTTCATTAAAACTGATTTAAATGTTGTAAAAAAGGATTCCTTCGAAAATCAAAATTTAAACGTAAAAATGGTAAACGAAATAAAAGAGGGTGAAGTTTACAATTCAACGAGCTTAGAAGATGTCGCTCACAGTGAGGTGAAGATTATATCCGTTTGTTTTTTTTTGTGATAAACAATAATTACCGTTAGTGTGGTTAACTAACCAAGACGTCTATTGTGTTTTATCTAAGCTCACTAATTCGCTTGTAGTTGATTTAGGATAAGTTTTTGCAGTTGTGTGGTTCTTTTAATGGCTGGATTGCACATTTAACAACATTATTATCGATATTATATTTTACAATACTTTTCTTAGGCCAGCGATGCACATTCAGTCACAAGCGTGCACACCATCAGCAGCCCAAATACCCCAACGTACGAGGAGCTCCAATCGAAATTGGAAGCATCGTCACGAAATATGCAGAATATTAAAGACCAGCAGCAGCAGCTTCTCAAACTTCAACAGGCAGCTAAACAGCACCTGAGCGATATGGAAAATTTCCGAAATCAACAAAAGCCTGCGCATTTCAATCAGAACGGATCTGCGCCACCTGACTATGAATCGGTTGAGGAGGTTCAGAGTGATATGTCCAATCTGGTGAATCGTATGAAAGCCTTGACCACATTTATTCAAGGTCAGCATGAACTAAGCGGTCTGCTTGGCGAAGATGGACCCGAAATTTTAGCCGAACAACAGGCTTTGCACGAGAAACTGCAGGTAATTCAAATTACTTGTTTTAAAACTGCTCGTTCCGGAATCATACTAATATACAAAAATGAGTTGGTGTCTGTCTGTCTGTCTGTCTGTCTGTTCCTCTTTCACGCAAAAACGGCTGAACCGATTGACTTGAAACTTGGCATGAGTGTCTGTCGTGGTTCTGGTTCCAACATAGGCATACGGAAAAGTAGCGCGAGAGGGGTGGGGGGAGTAAGGGGAGGGGGTAAAGTGATTTCGAAACTTAGTTTTTGCGCTATGTTACTCTTTCGCGGGAAAACTACTGAACCGATTGGCCTGAAGTTTAACTCCAACATAGACCATAAAAAAAATTGAAAAAACTTAACCCGGCAACGACGGGTATGCAAGCTAGTTTAAAATATAGGTTTTTTAAACCAAACAAAAAACCACTGAACCATTGAAATTTTAGTGAGCCAAAATCAGTCTACCCTACAAAATAGATTGCCGAATCGAATCAAAACCAAGCAAGTCTTTAAAAAAAGGCTATAACCAAACCAAAAACCTGATTTTTTGCGGTTCGTTTGGTTTATATTTGGATTTTAAAGATCGAGAAATCCTTTTTTTTATTCTCGTCGAGATTTAGAACGTGAATCTAGTACAAAAAAAACCGTCTCCGTGCCCTGCATCTCAAGAAATATAACAAATTTTGATTAGGAAAAACAAGAATCACTAAAAAGGAACCAAAAACCACTAAACTATTTTACTTTGGGGAACCAAAACCAAATTTTGAAATATTTAAAACCAAAACCAAACTTTTAAGTTCTAAAAACCAAAACGAAAAATTCAATTTACCGTTAAACCAAAATCAAATCAGACATAGAAAACTTTTTTCTTGCATCTCTGATAAAAAGTGATTTTGAAAAATTCCAACTACAGTTATAAAATCTATTTAGATTTATGTATAAAAATGGGCTCCAATTAGATTTTAATGTATGTAAAATTGTATTCTAGAAAAGTTATGTAAAATCATAATCTAAACTACTTTCGTTTTAACCATTTTTTTCAAAAAAACAATCCGACAGACAAACATGCTACGCTATTATTATAACAGATGTTTTGTACTTTCAGGAGTTAAGATCGAAAAAGCTGGAGATGCAAAATCTCGTCAGTGAACTGCAAGAAATCAACAACTCTGCAGAAGCTTCAGTGCAACGTCAAAACGCAGAAGACATAGAAGCGCGTGTAGTTCCCGTGGAATACGAGCGTGTAGTGCCCATTGAGCTAGTCGGCAATTCAACACAACAAAAAATTGGCCCAGAAGTAAATGGACATTTTTCCCATTGCAATGGAAGCGGTAGTCATGATATCGAAGAGCCTGCAGTTGAAGACCCAGCAAAACAAACTGCAGAAGATGATGAGGCATCAGTCGCCATCGCCAATGATCTGATACAACAGAAAATGAGTGATATAAACGCGATGAAAAATCAGTTAAAGCGTTTGAAGGATATGATGGAGACTGTTAAGCAGATTGAGACTAAGGCAGAGGGTAAAAGTGCCAAGGAGATTGCCGACGAAGCAGTATCCGAACCGGAAAGACTTTCCTCAACGGACCCGGAGAACCGTGAAAACTGTTCGAAAAATTCCAATAGCACAACCATACCGTTCGCCGCTGACGAGAAAGACGCCAGCATAACACAGGAGGAGGAAGAAATGAGTGAAAGAGTTCGGGTTTTGCATGAAATGACGCAGGATCTACGAAATCAAGCAGTTCATCTGGCTGTCGAGCGTGATCGACTGAAGGCAATTAAGGACGATTTAACAAGGCGTCGAGATGTTGAAAATTGCGTCATTCAAAATAAGAACTTGAATCGGGAAGCAAGCGGTGCATCTCTAAACTCAAGCACCAATAAAGAAGCTGAGAAACTTCGCCTCAAGGTTGAATACGAAGCGAAAAAGAAGGAATTCGAGAAGCTTTGCCAACGTCTCGAGAGTGATGATCTCATTCGCAACGATGAGGAAGAGGAGGATGAACTGACGGAAATCGAGGCGACCGAGCGTGATGTGAAAAAAGAGCCGGCCACAATTTATTATCCACAGGACACCTGGCGTTCGAATCCCAACGCTTCTGCCAGTTCATCAGTACGAGGTGGGAAGCAATCATCGATAGCTCAGTTGGCATGCAGAGGCAAAGAGAGTACGGATTCGGGTGCGGTTGACGTGAACGGGATAGCATCGCTTGAGGATAATAGCTTCCAGTCTGGTAGCACTCGTAGTTTCAGTATGCCGCCCCCGATGCGAACGCTAAGCACTAGGGATACGCCATGGCAAAAGAATTCCCAGGACAATTCACAATCGCAGTTCGATCATTATGCCCCACCACCGCCTCCATTGCCCGTTTGGAATCCCAACTACTACTATTCAACGCCATACGCTCAGCAATTCAGTCCTCATTGTCATCACCATATGATGCTGCCGGGAAGTCACCTGGGCGGCGATTATTTCTGTACTCCCCATCAGTCACTCTCGAGTGCCGTGAGTGGTGCGACAGGATCTAATGTAGCAGCTGCTGTTCCCCCACCACCACCCACGCTACACTCTCAAGCGATCCACGTGCAGCCGTCAGCGGGAATCACTTCAAATGATCCTGTTCTGCTGCAGCAGTTCATTCAAACACAGCAAATGCTCATCAATTCAGTTTGCCAGTGCAATCAGCTACTTTGGCATCAGCAGCGGGAGATTAATAATCTTAACAATGCCGTTCTTTTGGTATGTACTTAAATAATATTCTAATAAATTTTTGAAAATTATCCCAATTTCTTTTGTAGTTACAGGAACGGTTGCTTAATCAAGTCGGCAACTCAATGCCCGAAATCCCGTCGCTAAACAATCGAGCTGAATCTGTTCCTCCGACAAGCGTTACTGTCGCGAATGGAATTTATACGAGCGCTGCGCAACGAGCTCAATCGGAACAACCACATCCGCAAGCCATGTTGCCGCCACATCCTATTCATCCGGCATACCAAATAATGCAGACGCCAATGTCGTCTCCTATGCGACAATATCAGGCACACAATTTCAGCAATGTCTGCCATCAGCAACAGCACCGCCGTAATATCAGCAATGCTCAAGGTCAGAGCCAGCAGGCGATGTCTTCAAACGCAGCATACAACTACACATCAGCTGGCCAAGAAGCGGTTTTTGCCAACAATACCTGCGCTCAGCAGCAGCAGCAGCAGCACATCTCATCGTCGTCGACCTACAATAATGCCTCCTCACATCAGACTACAACCGGTTTTCTCAATAACGATGTATCTCACTCCATTCCTCTCCAACATCCTGCACCACCGATTTTCATGCATCATCACAACAATAACTTAAGTTCTCCGTCGGCCGGCGAAACCGGTGGCATTTATCAGAGTACAGGGGCAAACCCAGCTGCAGCACCAGCTCCAAACACAAGTAATGCGGCAGCTGCTGCGGCCGCCCTTAACAATCAGGTGCCGCCCGGCAATCGAGCCAACAACTATTGGGACAATTTCCGAAGGTAAACAGAAATATAACCGACATGAGGTAGACACAAGTAGATTTGTTGGATACATTTTATCACTATTGTAAATATTACTATTGTTAACATTATTTTTATTTTATTGTTAGCTAAATTTCCTTTATTTTTCATTCATTTCGCTTGGATTTATTATCGAAATTTTCCACTATTTGGCATAGATTTTATTGTTTACACTGAATAAAGATTTTGAGGGGTATTAATTCATTTTATTTGCAACGATAATGAAGTTATGTTGAAACCGCGCAGGCAAATTTAGTAAATTTTCTAAAACAAAAATTAAAACCTGCAAAAGCAATTTTCGATTAGATTCGAAATTCTCGAGGCGATTATGGTATTATTTTCGATAGGTACACAAACTTTTCAATTGGTTGTCCTAATCGAAAATTCGATATTAAAGCTCTTCAAGAAATATTTCTAGTTTATCCTTGAAAAAAAAACAAATTAAGTGCGCTTTAGTGAAACATCAAAAATTAGACAAGACAACTTTAACACGAAAGTTCTGTTGACTTTTGGTAAGTGAAAAATCATCATAAAAGAGTGGTTTGATCCGTGTTTGTTTTGTTATTTTCTGCTATAAGAATACCGTCTCATAACATTGCATGTTAATAATTTAATGGTTAACAAGTCCTGCATTTTTTAAACTACTAAATATTGGGTGATTTGGTTGTTTTGTTTAATTTTTGCTTTTTTTAATATTATCGACTGAGAATTTTTACTTTCTTCTACGGAGTATAATAAAGTATTGTATTCATGAAAAATTTCGACCTCTTAATTTTGCCTAAAAAACATTTCCCGATCACTCCTGAGTCGATTGGAGTCATATTTAAAAAATGTCTTTCTGTCTGTCAGTCTGTCTGTCTGTCAGTCTGTGTACAAGATTTCTCAAAAAACTAATAGAGCTAGCGCCATGAAATTTTATAGGCATGTTGGGTCCTGAAATGGGACGATCCTATCAATTTTTGGTGGAAATCCGTTAACCGGAAGTATCCAAAATGGCGGTTTTTCAAAAATCGCAATTTCGTTTTTCTCGATTTACTCCCAAACTACGCGTTTTTTAGTGGCCTTAAGTATGACAAAACTTGGAGAAAATAAAATTTCCCACACTTTTGTCTTTAGCTATAACTCGATATCTCCACCTGTTATCGAGATAAACCGTTATTTCCAAAAAAAAAACAGTTTTTTGTGATTATCTCGAAAACTAACGGGTTTTTGCTGACTGAATGTATGAAGTGAATTAATGAGAATGGCATTCTGCACAATTTTGTTTCTTATCGTTATCCGTTATCTTTTACCGTTATTGAGATATTTAGATTAAAATAAAAAAAAATATATTTTTGCAAATTACTTGCAAACTAACGGTTTTTCGACAAATCAGTTAAAAGAATAATTAAAGACGTTAACATTTTCTACGTTTTTGCCATTTACCGTAAATTGATATCTTTTACCGTTCTCAAGTTATCTCAAATTTTGTACGTTTTTGATATTTTTGAATAAACCAAAAATTTATTGGGAGGTCGTCTTAGGTTGACAACGCGACAGGGCTCTAGCGTAAATTGCGCAGGGTCGTAGATTTTGTAGAAGAAAGTTTTGTGTTGACCACAACTGATATTTTCAATAGAAAACGCCTGAATTAAACCAATACTGTTTCGTGGAGTTTCGTCCGTTTCCCTGGAACTATATGAGTTTCGCAGTGTTCAAATGGAGGTGAATAAATTCGTCAAAAAATTCAAACAAATGCAACAGCCTATGAATATCTGTCCCTCTGTATGCAAAAAAAGCTCCTTTTGACTAAAATAGTAACGAAACTATTGCCTAAAAAACATTTTCCAAGCACTCTTGGGTCGATGATTGAAGCCATATTGCAAAGATGTCTGTCAGCCTGAGTACAAAATTTCTCAAAAGCCTTGAACTTTTATAGAAGTGTTTGATCCTTGAATAAGGTGACCCTATCAAATAAAATTACAAAAAACCATAAATTTTCCTACACATTTTGTGAGGCAAAAAGAACTCTGTATCTCAAACCGTTTCTAAAAAATCTAAGTTTTTTGAAATTTGAAATTTCTCACACATACGTAACTCCTGTGACAGTACAATACGATCTTATGCACCCATAAAAAAAATTGTGGCTGTCCCTCAGGTGCTAATTTGTATAAATTAATTATGCTTTGGGGTCTTGGAAAAATAGTCAGTTTTTAAAACTTCGGAAAAAAAATTTTATTCAAGCTTTTATTCAAAAAAAACTTTACTAAAAAGGAAAAAAATGGGCGTATCAAAAACAAAAACATAAAGGCATAAAAAATTCAAAACAAATCTCAATTTATATTATTCCACGATTGCAGTAAACTATACAACGCAAATTAACCGTTTACATGTAGACGTTAATCGTAATTTCAGAAAAAATAGCGCAACTTTGCTTTCCAGTGTAAATTGGAGATTAAAAACGCTCTTATGTGAAAAGATTGTTTCGCTCTTATGTAAAAAAGAAAAGCTTTACGACTAAATAAAGAAAGGAATGTAATTTGAAAAGTTGTATGTCGATTGAATTACATGTAATTAAACTTAACACATAATAAAAAGTTGTGTGCCAATAACTAATTTCCAAATATTTCTCTTACTAATTTTTGCTTATCTCTTATGCAGCTACTCTCGCCAAAATCTTCTATCGACGAACTCTTGCAAAAGTAACGAAGATCAACAGCAACATCAAGTGAGCACCTCTCCGTTCGGAGTGAATGCAACGGCAAATGTACAGGCAAATGGTCCACCAAACAACTACATTAATGTACCCCGAAATTTACAACAGTTTAATGGGACAAATTCCTCAAATAATTCAAACAATTTGAGCGTGCAGTCAGTCGATAACAAACTCCTTCATACATTCCGTAATCAATTCAACAACAACGCAACGGCACAACAATTCCAACAGCCGCAACCACTACAGGAACTTGCTTCCTTGGCCAATATACAAACGAATCCCGTCGATAGGAATTCATCACAAATCGTCGATTCCTCACAAATTTGCAACCATTCCAGCTCGAATTTAGACAATAATCAGCCACAGATATCACAGAATGTTAACCTAAATCAGGATGCATGCCATTTCAATAATGCAAATAACTTTAACAGCATCAGTACTTGCCATAATAGCATGGCAGCGATATTGGGCAGCCCGGATTTTCGTAATATGAATTTCAATTTCGAAGTGAACGAATTCAACAAGAAGAAGATTCCCTTTAAAGCTTCATGCAGTGCTAAGCAACCGTTACGGCAATCTTATCCACCAACCTCAGCAAATGAAAGCAATAATAGTTTCCAACAAAGTATAAATATTGTAGGAGTCCCATCAATATCTTCTGCCGTTAACCAAATAAGCAATGGTAGCTTCATAAGTCCCGCTAGCGGTCGTTCAACTTCGCGTAATGATACCACGGAAGTTGATATGGGTATCGATGAAGAAGCCCTAGGTGCATGTGGACCCTCCGAAGAAATTAAGAAAAATCTACTCGTTAATGCGCTTAAAAGTGACAAGTAAGGAGACATATTTCTGAGTGTAGTTTTTATTTATCACTAACCGAAATCATTTTTAGATTCACGACGAAATTCTTTGAGTCACTCAAGGAAGACGTCTACCGTGAGGTGTACACAATTATCCAAGCAACGGAGTCGCATCCACATTACTTAGTTCAACTTTTCAAGGAGCTACAACTCGTATCAAGCAATGATCCGCTGCGAAATGTCGTAATGCAGGCTATGCATGATCTCTACAAGCGCTCGTGTAACCAGGAGACTGAATTATTCGGCCTCATTTCGTCAAATTCGGAACAAGCAAATCGTATCGCAGATCACGGCAGAATAGTCCAGCCACATGCATCTTTGCCCAAGGAGAATACGGTTGAGAACAACAATGCGCCCGTGACGCAATATGAAAACAATCACGACAATGAAATTCTGAATAGTTTGCTGAATTCACAGGAACTAAGACGACTGGCCTACAAAATAATGTTTGAATCGACATCGCCACCCCAAATTGAAAAAGACAGCAACAAGCCGAGCGTCAAAGAATCCACTGATAGTAATCAGGTGAGCTTCTTCTTTTCATGTTAAAAAATGCAGTTTAATATTTTAATTTTAATCATTTTCAGTCATCCCAGACAGAAATTTTCAGACCTGATTACGAACTCATCAACCACATAATGTCAACAATTCGCAGCTCCATTCATAGGCAAAAAATTGATGAATCGATGATACTTCGAATCGCTAAGTTGACATGCAACGCTGTAGATAATCAATCGGGGCGTTTACCGCAAGCTCAAATCGAACGACGACTTGTAGCACCAAAGGAGCTATGCCGAGTAATGAAAACGTTCGAACCAAATGATCGTGATTCGTTCTTGTCTCGCTACGAAACATTTCTACAATCGCTATTCGTCATTAAGGCCAGCAACGATGATGTGGGAAACGTTAATCTAGTTGTTAATAAGCCTCGAGACTCTAATTTGATTGGTTTAAAATCATCATCCACTGGGATCTCAAACCTGTCCACCGAAGACGTTCAAAATTTAAGAAAATATCCACCACCAAATAAAACCAACATTTCTATAGCAAATCCATCGGAATTGGCATCCAATGTACTAGTAGGAAAGAAGTCTGATTATGTTGGTGATAGTCGAGTATCTTCTAGCTCACGGGTAAGAGAGAATAGTTAAATATTAGCATTATTTGTACAAAAACATTCGTTTTAATCATAGATTTTTGTTACAATATCTTTTGAGATAAATATGTAGTCTACCTCCAATTTTATTAAATATCGCTTAGAAAACTAGGACCCAGAAATGGTTCCTAATTTTCTCAACCATATGAACTTAAACTCATTGGTGTTTTCCAAATCCCTTCTAATTCCATCCGTGCACAAAATTTCATCAAAATCTATTGAAAAAATTAGTTCAACACGAGAGAACATAAATTTAAAAAGGAACACATGTCAACACGCTAAATCGCAGAATTTTCCAAATTGTCCCCTTTTTTATGACTATCCAGCTTAATCAGGAATTTCTGGTATTTATTTTTGCTAAAATTCTTTCAGCCATTGATCGCCGCAAGCTCCAATTGTAATGACAACAATCAACAGCATCATCGTTCATCAAATAATTCCCACAACACACAACCGCCCGATCTCATAACCACAGCAGACGTTGCTCTAGTCTTTGGGCCCCATGCGCTGGTTAACGGGAACGCCAACGAACAGACTTCCCCCTGTACGAACAACAACATGATTAACGAAGACTTGGCCGAGGCAGATCAAGTTTGCTCATCAAACAACAACGTGACCACAACAGCGACCAGCCTACTGCACGGCGATCGATCTACTAGTCAGCATCCCATGACTACCGTGGTCGAAGATTACTTGGATGATAATCAACCGGATAGTGCTGAAGATCAAATTCAGGAGCACTTGGGCTTGGGAAGGTACGATTTGGGTGTACACAATAGGGACGAAGCCTCTGCTATTGATAGTTCCGGAGCAGCTGAGGAGGACAGTTTCAATATGTTTGAGAAGGTTCCGTCGTTCTATGGGAAATTTGTCTCCTCATCGGGACAGCTAGATAATAGCGAGAGCATTTGCAGTAGTGATGCAAATGCGACAAGCATTGAAGGGCGAAATACGAGCGCATCAAACGAAGCGAATCGCGATGAGTATCTGCTAGGGAATAGTAATGATGGTGCATGTGCTTTATTGTTCCTAAACTCGGCAACCGATCATTTGAATGCTGAAAACGCATTTGTTTTGAATGGGAACTGTAATACTCCAAATAGTTCAGATGCAGTCTCATCATCCAAACAGAGAAATAATTATCCGTGAATTTTTTTATGTTTTTGTCTTCTTTTTAAATGTATTCCGTTTCAAAAATTTCAAATCAATTAATGGCAACTATTTACAATTGTTTACATTTTTGTTATGTATGTTCTTTTTATCATTTTGTCCACACAACACATTTTTTTACGGTTTTCCCGTTTTTTTTTTATTATAATTGACGAAATATGCGTACACATATATTTAATAGAAATACTATCGCTAATTAATCATAATAAAATATTGCTATATACCCTGAATTTTCATTTACTTCTCATATCGATAAATATTTAAATTCTTGTACTAAACAGCGATAAGAACTCGCTTTTTCACAACAGCAGTGTCTTAACACAAAAAACGTGATTTCTCAGGAGACACTTTTTAACGTTTTGGGTTGCATAGTTTTATACTAAATTCTGTGAGTACTGAGTACAACCATAGTTTAGAGAGTTATAGTCAGGAAACGCGAAAGAAATTTTTTCTTGAAGAAGAGTACGTTGTCGTCTGTTTCATTTGCTTTGTAAAGACACTAATTTCTTTTGTGTGAGAAATGCAAAATTGAATGGCGTTGAAAAATCCGAAGGCCGCTGGCGGCCCTTGTGTATGTGTTGGTCCAATATTTTTTTTTCAACAAGTCCATTTGAGCTAAATGATAGAAAGAGAGGAATGAGCCCCAAAAATGTCTCGGTTCATGAACAATGTTCCGATTTATGTTCTGCATATGGCAACAAAAAGTGAGACAAATGTCATGCATTTGTATAAAAATTAAAAAGTATTTAAGAGAAAAAGAAAAGAACCCTCTCTGAAGTTTTCTCTGTAGAATGATCCACCTTCTACTTGGGACTTGGACAGTTCTGTGGACAGAAAAAATCACTAAGTTTTTTGAGCACCAATCATGTATTCCAACGCGTCTCTGTCTTTCGACTTCGACGCAGCTTTTAACCCTTGACTTCGCCATATCAGCATCTTCAAATTTCCTGGAGTGACAGTCAGAATCACATTTCGATTCATAGTGACGATTCCGCGAAATTTCAAGCTGCAGATATGGCGAAGTCAAGAGTTAAAAGCTGCGTCGAAGTCGAAAGACAGAGACGAGTCGGAATACATGATTGGTGCCCAGGTTTTAATGACCTGAGGTGGTATTCCGTAACTTGATTCAAGCGTACATATGTTTCGGGTTAGAAGAAAAAGTGGTATTTGCTATCTCGGTTTCTCTCTGTCATTTATTTCGGTCAAAACTGGGACAGCGAATACTTCTTGTTCTTCTAACTCGAAACAAACGTTTGAAACAAGGTACGGAATATCACTCCAGAGGTGACTTCATGTAACTTATTTTCCATCGACTGATCAGTCGACGAAAATCTTTGGTCGACCAAAAAATATTATACAGGCCCACACTCAATCTGATGCATACGATATAAGAGTTTTCTGTGTAATTCGAATCTGGCAGTAGTTTCACTGTACCAGTTCTACTTTTTCAGACATGAAGGGTGCTTCATAAATTGATTTAACGATTTATAATTTGGAAATCAACAGTTCTTTTTCTATTCATGGAGCTGACCCGCAAAAAGTAAAGCTGACCCGTAACATCACGGCCAAATTCGGATTCAGCGACCCCAAATTACCAAAAAAGATTCTTAAATCGTGTGCACCAGAATTAGTGTCGCTCAGTATAAAAATTTTTGATCGCCTAAAGATTTAGTCATGAAGCTATTTCTGGTTAAATTTTTTTACATTAGTTTGCATGGAAGAATTATTTCGTTTCGATGGCCGCTTGACGATCGATACATAAGGGCTCTGATTCTGATATAATTGGTGCCAATTACATAGAAGTCGCATGTTTCGATTTGAAGGACCGTGATTACATTGGCGCAGGAAGGCGTCTGACTTCACCAAATTTTGGACAAGAGACGAAGTGGGAATGATGATACGAAAAGACGAACGAAAAGTAAAGATTTCATTTTGAAGTTATTGACCGGTTTCCCACTGGTCCTCAAACGGATAGATTTACTCCAGTTTTTCGGGCCAAGGGTAATCGGAGACGACTGGGGAAATGCGCCGCTCGAAACCTCGGCGCATCTTTGAGGAAACGCACACATAAATAAGCTACTGGTTCTCTGTTCGGATCAACTAAAAAAATGTTCTTGTGTGACACGCACACATTGCAATGAGGTGTATATATATTCTTTTAAAGAACGAAGCAAACAAGAACAATGGGAACGCGAGGGCATGGATCAACTCGCTTTACGAAGCGCAAATAGGACAAGTGGGAAACCGGCCAATGAGGAACGACGTGTGATTGGCTACCTATTCCCACTTGCTTCGAAAAAATCATTCGGTTTGTAGACGCCATTGCGTGCACATCTCGAATAATTTTCATTTATGTATGCTATATTTATGTATGAAAAATTCTACCCTTTTACTGTCTTTATATAATCACTAATATTATAAAAATTATTAATAAATTTAATTTGGCCCCACAATCCTACAAAATTCCGATAAATTATCTCTGACCACGATATTGCTGAAATAAAAATGGCCCAGTTTCCATTCGTTCCACTTGTCGGTGTGGGGTTCAGTTCAACCTCGTGTAATCACAAAAGGTTCAAGTAGGCGGTTCACTTAGTCCGTGTGTAATCACGATCAAGGAGATTCGTTTCGTTTCAAATGACAAGTCTATCAGAATTGAAGTGTATATTCGAGTACCGCTATATGAATTGAAAGTAAAAAGAAAAAAAAAATTGATAGAAAAACATTTTGTATATTTGTTCAAAAATTCGCTTACAGCAATCTAGAAAATATAGTTATAAAAAGTACTTAAGTCTACGACTAATACGAATACAAATTAATTCTTCAAAATTATTTTGCAAAGATCATGCTCTATAACTAACAATAGTCGTTGTTTTGTGTCATGTGAATATTGTTTATTAAGTGCAAAAAGAGTATCTGCTTGTTGAAACACAAATTTTATTTAAGAACCCAAATGAACAAAATAGCAAGATGCATATTCGGCTGTATTTAACATTTCAATGTTCTTTTTTTTAAAAAAAATCTTGTTACATTTTTATATATTCGCAAAACTATTTTGAAAAAATCAAAAAAAAAATCAAGCCCTGCATACGTTTTAATGCTAACATTCCTATTGTTCTCGATTCGAGCAATAAACACAAAATTATACATAACTGTGGAATCCTTAAACACATTACCTAACATAAAATATTTTTGTTTGTTCTATAGATAACGAATTGTCATTTATTTGCTAGTGTCTTTTATCTTTTATCATCGATCGAACAGGTTTTTACCCCGAAGTTTCAATCCAGAAATGTCAAAGTCAAATATTGTTTTAAAAAAATGCAAGTTTCAAAGCAAAAAAAAAATATATAAAAACAAATCTTCATTATTTATATTTACTGGAATCGTTATGTAGAGTTGAAATGTTTTCCCGATTTAAAAAATTTGCCGTTCAATTTCTGTTAACAAAACGCTGCATATTTGACACCCCAAGAAATTGTGACTACGTCATGAAATTCTCTATGAATTATTATTAATTACTGGCAAATGGTGTATTCATTGAATAACTACAAATTTGTAATTTAAATAGATATACTAAAAAAGTGTGTCATTTTAAAACCTTACATCTCGCGATCATAGCGTTTTGTATAATATTTGACATTTTATAGTAAAAAAAGAAGTCACGAATCTTGAAAACGGTCAACGTTTGTTTTTACGGAATTTTGAACAGTTTTTCTATGAGAAGCGATAATGATCTACAGATTTTATGATGTTGAAGCAAAGTTTTAAAAACCGATACCTCCTCACATGATTTTTTTAATTCCAATGAAACTTGCATTATGTGTGTCTCAATGGATCAAACAATTAACACTAAACCTATTTACAGAAACTTAAATTAATAATGTACGTGACTGTAATTATTCGTTTTTAATTGCCTTCATACAAATATTAACGACGATATCATTTTTCTAACATTTTCATTTGAAGCTGCCTGCTCGTCTGAGGATAAATTGTTTTCTCGGCGTGGAATGCTTGCTAGCCGTTTGTACTCATCAAGTAATTCGTTGAATTGTTGTACATCAATTTCTACTGGTTTTATTGTTGCTATTTGCTTATATCTATATTAAAAAATCATTAAAGATTTTAGTTTAAATGTGTTAATTTTTACAATCCGATTCGACTGCTTACTTGTTCGCCTTATATTTCTCTTGGACCGCTTGCTGTGCCATTTTTATTGAAAGATTATGCGTCCGACACAGATTGACAATGATATCCTTTAAACTTTCCAAAGAATAGCTTGTAATCTCCTCTAATTGTGGACACCAGATCGGCAGTTCGAGAGTATACCTGGCTAGGGCTAGTGCAGCTGATGATATTTGTGAGGGTAAGTACTGCAGGTAGGGATCACCCTCCAAAAGCGACAATTCACAAAGATACTAAAATTATTTTGGTTTCATCAAATTTTGTTTTGCGAAATATAAAAAAAAAACTTACAATCGCTAAGAATTTAACTTGATCTGAGATTGGGTACATAACGGCATACGTGTTAATATAAACTAACGGAGTTGGAACGCTCAAATCAAATGAAAGAATTTTCAAAATTATTTGCTCCATTCGCAAGACTTGCGCTTTAGTGTATGTGTCGTCTGTTATGAAGACAAACTCACCAACATCTGGTGGATAAATCTCCTCGTATTTCCTACACAATTGTATATTCAACTCAAATAGATTATAAACAAACACAACTCGCTTACGCTGCTATGAACATTGCTGCGGTACCAACCAGTTGCAATTTAGCTCGAACTACAGACATTTGACTTAAAAATCGATCAATATAGGAGACCGCCAGGCAGAGAGTCTCACTTTCCATACGATACTCCTCAGCTACCTCAACCAGCCAATCAACTAATATTGTCCTCATTGAGTAGTTAATATCCGGCTGTCGGCGCATGTAGGAAGGTTTGGGCCGATGTCTCTTCTGCAAAGATACGAAAAATGCAAATTTTTATATAATTCCTCAAAGGATCAAATATTCTGCGTACCTCTAGTTCCCGGAAATATTCTAGGATGCAGTACTGGTAATCTTTGACTTCGAAAAACCGGTCTCTATCATTGCGTGGCACATGCGAACTGGCAACAGTTGAAATCTTACTCTCGTCATCAATTTGAAGTGACTTGTCGATGGACATGGGCGAGTTAATGTCGCCGACAGACATCGGAGTCTCAAGTAATACATCTCGACGTGAGATCTCCGATAGTGGATTCCTGAAATCAAAACTGTATCTGTGAAAATTTACTGCCACCACAAAATTATGCAATTGCGATTATATTGCCATTAGAATTTCATACCTTATTGCACCTTGTATTACATTTGCACACTTTAGCTCTGTTGCGGACTCGGATTCCTCCTCTTTTAATGCCTTTGAACAGGACTCGGGCTGTCGGTTTTCGTCCTCATAAACCGAAAACGATTTAAATTGTTCAACGGGAATAATTCCAGTTTGCTGTTTCTTGTGCTGTTGCAACAGTCCCTGAGTGAAATTCTGTGCATTATCAACATCTCCTTTCTTTTCTAAACTCGGCTTGACCCCCCCTCGGAAAGCCTTTTGGGGGAAACAATAGAATTAACGGATTTTTTTTAAATTTTGTATGGTGGCTAATCGACTGTGAATTCTCGCTTACCTTCTTTCCCTGGCGGGGCGGCCCATTATTGGGCAGATTACTCAATACGCCGAACGTCGATCTCTTATCCTTTGCTGCATTTCCTAGAGGCTGTTTTATCTTTGCTGCCAACTGCTGCTGCTGCTTAACTCCATTCTCCTTTTCCGTGTCTTGGAAAATGTTGAAAGTCGCCATTTTTGATCGTTGTTGTTGCTTTACCCCTGACTGAATCAATCCTCGATCCTTTATCTTCTATTATTTAGGGCTCCGGTTGCCACTTTTGTTGTATATATCTGATTCGCTCGATAACCAAAACTCCTTCAACCGATAGTTTATATGAAATATACAGAAAACCGCCTAGAAATGCAAATTGTTTGCTTGACGCTTTTGATTTTTTTATTTTCACGACCTGCTTTGATTGAACTGTTTCGGTTAAAGGAACGTAGTTCTGCTATTCTACAAAAGCTCCATTACGTCTGAATGTGAAAAATGGAAAATTCAGACCAGTAAGAAAAATAAAACGCTACAAAACTCCCTGAAACGCCAACTTTCTGCGCGCGACGATCAATGGAGTGAGACACGGTCGAAATTTATCCATCTAAAATATGGTAACACGGTTAGAGTGACCGTTAACTAAATAGTAGAGAGCCTATAATGTAAAGCGAACTATTTTATGTGATAAATGGGTTAAGCGGAAAACCCACCGTGAAAAACGTTAAAAATTGGTTTCAATGTTACATATAATTGTAAAAATTACTTCAATCGGTTAATAAGTTAACCCTCATACTGTCCTTAAGAAAAATAACGTATGATGTCTTCGTGGGTCAAGAATGACCCATTATGACCCATGAAGACTACAGTGCTCTTCAATGGATTAAAATATGAACAAATAGATTATTGTTTTCGGTATTCAAAAGAAATTTGTTCACAGAGCCTACACCATACAAACATTGTTCATGTAGTTGAGAAGATACTTTTAATTAAAATCGAATTTGGGTCAGAACTGACCCGAGGACAGTATGAGGGTTAAAATAGGTTTGTAATTAAGACGTTTTGGGAAAAACTGTTACGTTCAGGGAAAATCAAAGACGTTGCAGCTCATTCAGTTCACTATTAATCATATTCGTGTATCGTTGTTGTGTTTCAAAAACTTTTTTGGAATGAAATGTTCTGAAAAAATCGGCCCAGTACATATTTAGACAGAAGATTCTAGGCCACGAGCATCTTTGGAAAAGATCGGGAAACTTCTATAACTTTCTAGTACGGCTAGACACCCGTATAACTAGAGCCCAAAAGTCAACTAGGATTCATTTACCCCATTCACATCTTTCGAACTTATGCATTGACGTAGTCAACGTGATTATTTGGTCGAGTGAATGGAAGATACAGCGGCAAAGCAGTTCGATGTTTCTTCGTCGACCAACTTCTTCGACGCACAACTTCTGTCGTGTGAACAACGGCGAAGTACTGCATCGACGTTGATCTCTTACTTTAACTGATGTTTTTGTGTTTCCATTCAGTATAGCAAGTTGAAAAACTATAAATTTCAATCAATAGTAAAGAATAAGCGGTTTAAACAAATTCGAACTATTCGCCCTAAAAATTGTTTCACCAAAATTCAAAACGGTTCACACCTTTCTCACCACGGCATCGCTGACAGTTCGGTTGATGCTAAACGACATCACTTAAAAGTAAGAAGAAGGCGTGGAAGTTTGAAGCAGGAATAATAATAAATAAACAGATATCCAAATAGTGCTGAACCTTAATTGTTTAGTGATTTTTCAATAACTTCAGTAATGGCAGAACAATACAAGTAATCAAACTTCTAAAATTCCGAAAATATTTCATCGATGTACAAGCAAAATCCACTTAGCCAACCTAACTCAAATAAATACAACCGGCCTTAACTTGTGTTATTTCACATTTTCAAAAATCAAACCCATGTGCGCTCTAAAGACTCTCAAAATAGACTTCGAGAAAATCGCGTCAGAACATACATATATGTAATTTTTGAAAATAAAAAGGATTGCGGGGCGGGATTAAGTCAGAGCTTCGGCGGTTTCATCAAAAAAGAGAAAATGAAGCTCGTTCATATGTAGTTATAATAACACAAAACCCCGAAAAAGTGGCTTCGTGGATTTTACTTGTACACTGACGATTTGTTGTAAAAACGTTTCATTTAGGTTAATCCACCCCGTGAAATATTACCGCGACCACCTGAATCAAAACATCCGACCAGATGGAAGGGGCTTCGATAAATTGCGGCCCCTTGCAATAAACGTTGGCTCGATAAGCTCTGCCGATGGATCGGCAATCGTAAAAATAGGGAACACCAGTTTGGTCTGTGGCATTCGGGCAGAATTAGCGAAACCAAAGGCCACGGAATCTGATTGCGGGTATTTGGTGCCGCACATTGAACTAACATCTCTTTATTCGAAAAAAGCAAGGCCCGGATCCATGTCTAGCGAAGAAGCGGAGGTCTACACCTGCGCTTTAAACGATATTCTGGTTAATTCGGCGTGTCTGGATCTAAAGGATTTGTGTATATGTAAAGAGAAGCTTGTGTGGTGTCTATACTGTGATGTAGTGTGCTTGGACAATGACGGTTCTGTTCTGGATGCGGCCCTTTTAGCTGTTGTGGCTGCTTTACACAATCTAACACTTCCAACTGTGAAGCACGATCCGTCTGTGGACAAGACAGACGTGGATACATCTAAAAGAGTCAAAGTAGACATTAAATCGAGTCCTGTGTCCACGTCTTTTATTGTGTTTGATGAGTATGCTCAAATATTCAATTTAATCGTACACATATTAATATTTCTTTTGCTTTTAGTTCGACTATAGTTGTTGACCCAACATCCGAGGAAGAAAATCTGTCCAGTGCAACGCTAACGATAGCTTCAACCGGTGGCGAGGTTTGCTACGTTTTTAAACCCGGTGGAACACCCTTTAGTCAACAACAGATGGATAATTGCATAAAACAAGCTCTATTTAGGGAAAAGTCCGTTGTTAAGCTTTTAGAGGATATTGTGAAAACAAAAGTGTAACATAAATATACAATTTATAAATTCGAATTTTTTCAAACACATCCTTTTATTAAGAAAAAACCCCAATTTTAATTCAATTGCTCTCGAATTGAATTAAGTACAAAAATTCAGACATTCAATTGTTTCAAACAGGCGAAACTGAATACTGTTCCGGGAATTTGAACGAATGTGTACCGATAGCGAATATGCTGGGTAAAAGTCCAGCGTTCGGAATAATGTTCCACGACAGAGTTAGCGTAACGTTCTTATTCGCTCTGCAACAAAAAAAACAAGATCTATTAGCAGGCATTCTTTCAACTGAGCAGAATTTTCAACTTACTTGAGACCGTGTCCATCATCCCAGAAGTAGTACTTGGTGTTCATATTTTTAAAGTCAAGAACAGCGTTTTCCCCACGAAGAATGATTTTGTCCCACAGCACAACTTGGTTCAACTGATTATCTGCGGTCTCGTACTCTGCAGTCAAGTACAAGAACAACTGCTTCACATTCCAATTAAATAGACTGCTCAGATTCGTTTGCAAGTCAAATGTAAGGAAGCCCAAGTCGTGCTTCTCCCGGGATGCCCCATAATCGGGAACGTTTTTCCTGCAGAAGAAGAGTTTAGTTAGTGGCCACGCATACAGAATCCCGCAACCGAAGCCGCAATTTGTTGTTGTGGCAAATAATTTTATCTGAGGTTATGGTTGCAGTTTATTCGAATAAACAGCGACTTCCGCTCACAAGATGTCCCGAATCACCGAAAATACTTACACAAGGACTTTGACTGTGTTCAGCTTCGCTTCGGTCCGATAATCCAGGAACACTGTGGACACAAAACAGCAAAACGTTAAACAGGCCAAAACGCTTAACGAATAAGCCAGAATTGCGTTTCCTCTTGTTAAAACGGTGTGCATTTTTACACTAAAGTCGAGCTTTGCGAAATTAAGTTAATTCTACAGTTAAAGGACTATTTAATATCTAAAAATTGCGATAAACCCACAGGATTGACGTGGTCAAATTCTACTGAACTCTCTTGAAATGTCTACTGAACTTTTTTGTTCCAAAAGTGGTTGTCAAAAAATACCCCATACTGATAGAGGTCTTGTATAGGGTATAGAGAATGTAACCCTAAAGGTGCGCTCCCATAACTATCTACTGGCCGACAAGTAGTTCGTTCAGCTCGAAAACTGTGTGTTTGGCACTTGCTGGTAAATAATAAAAAAAAAACACGACTAACTTTATACTGAAGAAAGGATTTTTTCGAGTTAATCGAATATCATGGCAAATGCCAAAGCTGGAAATAGACGCTGCAATTATCGGTACAACCGTCGGGCCGATTTGCGGTCGCATGCGATAATTGTATCGTGTGTGTGCACGAAATGACGGTTGTATACGATATCGCACGGTCGTACGTAGCTGAGCCAAAACCTGCGGTCGCATGCAACAGATTGTATCGTTTTGTGGTCTGCCATGCGACCGTCGATACGATATTATTTCACAACTGTGCTGTGTTGTTCGAGAGATATTTGCTAGTAAAAACTGATTATTCGATCAAAATCGCAAATCAATCGTATCGTGTGTGTGATGTATACAACCGTCGGCCCGATATCGGTCCAGTCGGTACGACCATCGCAGCGTCTATTTTTACCTAACACTGACCTACTAGATATTCATCTACTTGCCGGCTAGTAGACAGTAATAAAAATGGGCCTTAAGAGTATATTTACATTAGGACTTTTTTAATCGCTGCGTCTCTAGTCCTTTTGCTGCTGTGTTCTCCCGCTTCGCTTCTCCATTTGCTTAATCGGTTTCATCAACAAATGGAAAAGAAATAGCTTTTATTAACCAGATCCAAACAGATTTGCGGTTGGAATTTTTAAGGGTTTTTAAACTTCGCTCGCCTTTTTTGGTTTCCCTCTCCACTGCGCCCATTACCTACCCTTGCCCAAAGCAAATGACGTATCGAATAAAAAAAGTCCTGTGTAAACCACTCTAAAGCCGGGGTGTCCAACCTTTTAGCTTTCCTGGGCCACATTAGGTGAAGACGAGTTATATTGGGCCACAAATAAAATATAATCTTATTGCTAAAGAGCGTGCTCAATTTAGTAAGGTTTTTTTTTAAATCCCATTCTCATAAAGTTTGTAAATATATCAGTTGGAAAAGCCTGCTCTAAAGGGTCTCACAAACCTGATGAACTTTGTCAAAGTTGTCACCCTTAAATTTGACTTTGAAATTAAAATAAAAAGATTCTGCAACAAACTAGAAAACGATTCTGATCATTCTTATTATTACTTGTTAAAAATAATTAAAATTTAATTTTACATTAAAACTTTTTTTTGTAAACTCTAAAATATGTTTTATTTTTTGATGAATTTTAAAAATGTGTTCGTTGGCATTACATTGTAATAAAATATTACTTAAAGAAATTCAATGACACAATTCATTCAACTCTGTTTCGAAAATATAAAATACGATATTTTGAACTTTTTTGTGACTGTGACCCATCCTCTATTACCGAATCCCGAATTAATTTTTATCAGTTGAGGGTCTACTGGAGCAGTGTAATGAACGCACAAATTTTTAACACACCTGACAGAAGATCAATATGTAGTTTGATGACCTGATAATGGAGAATAACAATTACTCACCACCTTTCCAATCGCACGCCAATTACCAAAACATGAACAATTGGATCTTTGTTTTCCTCATTTTGCCCGCATAACCGCTGAAATAAGTATTCCATCAAATTTTTCAATGTCAATTTTTAATATTTAGTTACCTTTAAAATTGAATAAATTATATATATTTTATGAGTTCATTCAACAACATTTTGAACTATTAATTCTTGAAAACGTAAGTTATTTAAAATGCACAAATTACTCCCCAAGAAAAATTATTACTACATCTTCCATAAATTTTTTAACTCGAAATATGTTTATGTATAGGCCAAAATATAGTTTTTTTTTAAATTATAAATAAAGTTGCTATTGCTTTTTATTAATAACTAAGGGCTGCGCCCCGAACCACAAACATACAACATTTTTTATTAGAGTGAAATTTTGCAATAAGAATTTCAAAAGGTGTTCCAATTGAATTTTCATGTATTGAGTATTTATGTAGAATTGGATTCTAAACACTGTTTGTTCTTGGAGTTTTGCAATAAAGTGAACCGTTTTCGAGAAATTTGCAAATAACTTTTTGGATTGTATGGGAGAGGGGGGAAGCTTAAGGGGTAGGTGCACCAAACTTCACAGAAACACCCTCTGTGCTAATCTAAAGTTTTCCTGAAAATTTGGTCAAAATCGGTTCAGCGGCTTAGAAGTCTATAAGCCACATACATACATACATACATACAAACACACATACATACATACATCCATTTTTAGTAATATAGAAGAAGATACATACATACATCCATTTTTATATATATAGATTAAAAAAAAACAATATTTTGGCTTATATATAGACATATACAATTTTCTCGAAAACGGTGTGTCCTATCTACTTTTAGGAAAAAAGGGTTTGAAATACCACATTTCCATACATCATATTCCAGTCGGAGTAATCCTTTAGAGAACAGAGTGACGGTAGAAAAGAAAAGAGAACGGGGTGGCGGTGGAAAAGACGTATTTACCTTTAGGCTAGCGGCATTTTTTAAATTTTTATGACGAAATTTACGATACAGCTCGAAAATTATATTCTACAGTTTCCAAGAAAATTAAAAAAGTGTTTGTTTATATAGGGTTGGGGAAAAGTATTCTCACTTACTATGAAAAAATGAATTTTAAATTGCACACTTGGGAAATCCTCCAAATATGATTTTCGAGCTGTATCTTAAAAAAATCGGTTTATAAATTTTCAGTTATTGGAGCCAGAATCCAAAGAAAAATGACTCACTATTACTATAGTTTCAACAAAGTATAAAACCTATCAATAATTTCTAATTGTTATATTAAGCAAGAATTTCTATGAAGAAAAATTTCCATTTCAATTGTTTCGTTCAAGTTTTCAAAGGTCATGTTCCTACAAAACGGAAAATTATTTCAATGTCAGTATGCCTCTATAATTTCTCGATAGAAATACAAATATTAAATAAACCATCAACCACAAATAGATGAATATTTTCCGCCACCAAAAGTTTATCAGTAAAAGTGACAAGCCTTACATACATATGTCTAACGCATTGTTAGCAGTAAATTACCATTTGACGATAAATACATAAATCCAGATATGACTTCCCCGAACAGGTAGATCACTAAATATGAACAGGTAGATCACTAAAGCTAAGAGTACACGGCATGCAACAACCACATTTTAATGTGAAAGTGACGTCAGGAAAAATGTTAAATCAATGCTCTTTTTTGTAAAAAAAGTGACATTTGCGAAGAACGAAAAATTGCCGTAATACACATCATGTAAACTTCACAAATTTACATGCTAGCAAACATGTGATGACAGAATTTTGTGCCGCTACATGTAAATTAAGCGCCACATTTAAATGTGGACAAACGTCAAAATTAAATTTACATGCGTGAGAAATTTAAATTTGGACACATGTGGCCGTCACAAATATAGATATTACACGACATGTACGGATTGTAACGTCAAAATGACGCCACGTTCACATTAAAATGTTGTTTTTGCATGCCGTGTACTCTTAGCTTAAGAATAAGTAATGAGATAACAGCTAAATACAATTTCATATTTCACGTCGTTACAAATTAATTTAAATTATGAATACACAGGCAGGTGTCAGATATTGATATGATATAAATTTCTTTAAAGTGGGGGTGTATTCTGTTGTAATACAGTTGAAATTTTGTCTCTCAATTTTGAATTCAGCAAGATTGAGCTTATTTACGGGCACACATTTTTTGTATAAATTGTAACTGATTTCAATGAATGTAAATCAGTTGGTATTTTACTTCAGAGTTCAGAGGGTGAATGACGAATTCCTCCAAAGATTTAATCATTCGATACATCGGATAGCAAAAAAAATTATTATACTTTTAAAAATGAAATGGATTATAATTCTTTTGGCGGTATTCGATCATTTATCCAGGACTAATTCACAAATAAGCTGTAAGTAATTGAATTATGGATGGGAGCTATATCGCAGTTATTTAAATATTTTTCGGTTAATTTCATTTAGTGTCTCCCTTGTCATGCAATTCTAACAGAAGGACAGCTCGTATAGTAGGTGGATCAGAGGCTTTAAAAAATGAAAACCCACATATAGTAAGTTTAGTAAGACGCGGTGGACATTTTTGCGGTGCTACGATTTTGAACAAAAATTGGCTAATAACAGCTGGCCATTGCGTTTGCGACGGTTTAAATGAAATATTTAAATCGTCTCGCATAAAAGGTGTATTGGGACTTCATACAATATCAGAGTACAACAGAAACAACATTTTTAATTCAATAGATGAACCTTTCGAAGTTGATTTCAAAAATATAATTGCACACCCAGACTATGACTGCAGTAAAACTTCCCATGATATCGGTAAAATTGCGAATTATTTAGCATCATTGTGAGAATTTCGAAAATATTTTAATTTTTTTTTCAGCTCTGCTTGAACTCACCAGATCAATAGAGTTCAGCGCATCCGTTCGACCGATGTGTATTGCAACTGACATTGAAGAAAGTTCATATCAAGATACCTATGCTACTGTTTACGGTTGGGGGTGGACAAATGAGGATGATATTGGAACTCGATCGGATAGATTGCAGAGAGCATCGGTTCGTGTTTGGGACAACGATTTCTGTCAGCAATCCTTTCACGATCACGGAAAAAAGAGTATTAACATTTCCCATACGCAAATGTGTGCCGGATATGAGAATGGCGGGATCGATTCTTGCTGGGTAATTGCTTATTTCACCTACGCTCTTATTACGTTTAATATAATCTTGGATTCCAATCTTTTGAAAATCCGGATTTAATTTAAGTAGCTTACATAACGATTATGCAAAGTTGCCTACAAATTGTATTAGATCTATCAGACCATTAAATTGCGCGAGTTTACTTAAGGCCCCGTTTACACTTGTCAATTTCTCCGCAAATTTTATTCATGGTTCGCAGAATAAATTCATTGAGGAAAAGTTGTTATCATTTGAATTTATTCTGGCGATTTTGTATAAAAAAATTCTAGTTTCGGCGCGTTTCAGAATTTTGTGAATTTTGGTTGTGAAACGTGAATTTGGTGTCACAGAATAATATTCATGGAATAAACCGACAGATGTAAGCGATGCCTAAGTTGACATTTCCATTTCCGACAGCATCTTTTGCTTTTGCTAAACCACGAAACGTTGAGATGATATCTTGTTTAAAAAAAGAAGGATTCAGTTTTTTGCGATTATCTAAGTGGTTGTATGTGAGATAAATTAAAGGAAATGGGGATTGTTACAACTTTACCTTTCAACATTATCCGCTATCTTTTACCATTAATGAGATATTTGGATTGAAAATGAAAAATTTGATATTTGTAAATTGCTTGCAAATTAACCGTTTTTTGAATAAGAAAAAAAAACAGTTGCAGTAAGAATTAAAGATATTGAAATTCTCTACATTTTTGCTTTTTACCGTAAATGGATATCTTTTACCGTTATCAAGATATTTCATATTTAAAAAAAATCGATGTTTTCTTTGTATACGAATGTCTTATTCGTCGGGTTTTAATGCAAATTGCATTTGGATATGAAAATCATGTCGTGTTCACATCAAATATATTGTTTTCAAGCCGATTTTTATACAAACGAAAATACTAATCGATTTTTGAATTTTTTAGGCTGATTCTGGGGGGCCTTTAATCGCAAATGATAATATTTTAATTGGAGTTGTTTCAACCGGAGTTGGATGTGCTCGTCCGGGTTTACCAGGAATCTACACACGTGTAAGCCAATATGCTAAATGGATACAAACTGTGATAAACAACTGATAATATTTAGAATAAGATATTTCATATTAATATCTTGCCCAAAATTTTGTTATGCATAATAGCTTATAAATTTTTTTAAAAAGCCATTGTAAACGAAACTAGTCAAAAATGCAACCAAATAAACGTAAATAAATATGTATTACAGAAAAAATATTTCTAAAAAAATTACAATTTATAAACATAAATTAAATATACAAACTTATTTGGAACTCAAGCTTTCTAAGCATTTTATAATTTTAAACAATTCACTCAACATCCAAAGGCAATTCCATTACACTGTAGTGGACAGACATTATCGCGTTGAAAACTTACAGTCAAATTTAGATATCATAATTTGGTAATTCGTTTAATAAATGCTCTAGCATGTGACGGCCACTACCGCCATGCAATGACCAAAATAGATTCTCCAAGTGATCATCATATCGATCATTAGCATTAATGGAATTGGAATCAGTGCAAATGTGTTCATACAATTCACATCTTTTGTTATTGGTTTTCAACATAGTCTGATCACATTCAACTGTTTTCGAGTTAAAATCTACTTCATTAATATCACGTTTAATATTTGTTCGTGTATGAATTATTTCATTGTAATTGTTTTGATATGATACCGGTTTAAAATCTTTTGAAATGTCTGTAAAAAGAAAAGAAAATTTTTATAGCTATGATCATAAAATCAAAAAGCTAATTATAAAATATGAATGTTCTACAAAAAAAAACTATATAAAAATATGTATATTTTAATCATTATATCAAGCACTATGGTATACTGTGTGCTAGATTTTCGGTTATGTAAAGAACAATTTACACATGGACTTCACCAAAAGGATAAACGATGGGAAAAAGGAAATGCATTTATTTATTTCCTAAAGGCCTGTGTCCACATGGAAGTTTATTTGCAGAAGTCGCTTCTAGCAGAGACTTCTGGAAGTTTTTCCCGTGGAAACACTAACTGCAAGTGAACTTCCAGAAGTTGTGACACCAGAAATCTCTTCTGGAAGCGACTTCTGCAAATAAACTTCCATGTGGACACAGGCCTTTACAAGCAATGGTACTCAAGTATCCCTCCCCGCTTTAAATAATTTTCAGATATGTTACAAAGGGTAGAAAAATAAGGGACACGTATTTTTTGTAGCGGTCAATTTCCAGAGTGGGAAGGACATTTCTTCCTATTTTTATGAAGGTATTTATTCGAGCTGTTTTATGTATAAAAATCGAGTTCCAGCGTCTTTCGGTCGTGCAACATGAATTTAGTGTCACCGAATAAAATTTATAGAATAAAGTGTCAGATGTAAACGATCCCTTTAACTAGAAATTCACCGAAAAAGAGGTACAGAAAAATCAGTACATATTTAATTTATCTTGCAAAACCCCTAAGTGTCCCGCGTTAGGGGGATTCCCCTGTATTCGATTTTAACAAAATTAACTACATTTCAAAATACTTTATCAAACGCTTCATTTTTATTGTAGCAGAAGGAAGAGAAAGTCGAAAATGGTCGAGAAGAACCTTCCGCAGTGTTTTATTAAACATAAACAAATGTGCTCAGAATTTTCATATTTATAATTTCTAATTTACAGTAATTTCAACTCAATATTACGGAATAAAGATTAGTGTTTCAATTTTTTTTAAGTAATTTATTAATTATTTCTATTTCTTGATGACAATTCGAAAGAAAGCGAACACGAGAATTATCGGGCATATCCAAAAATAACAAGGCTGTTAGCTTCGACCGCTTAATTCAGTTCAAGGAATTTATATGCGCAATTTATCAACAATATTGTCTCTGTTTGGAAAATATTCCTATTGTCTATAATTTCTTTTCAACACCCTTTATTAACTGTATCAAAATTATACAAATTTCAGTTAAATTCACTTAAGCTTACCTTACCCAGAATTACATTTTTTCTGGGCAATTTTTTTTTCTTTATAAAAAAAACGTTCCTTTTTCAAAAGAATACAAAACTTCAATTCATAAGAAAATAATAAATCGCCGATCGGAACGAATCAATCTTAAACTCTAAATGTTGTAACTTATTTTTAAATCATATGCGATGTTAAACACCGACATCGGTCATCAATATATAGATTATTATTGTTTAATTTACTTTGTGGATATGCTGCTGCAAAGTAGTTCATTGTCATTGGTTCCGTTGGGACAGGTATTTCACTAGGAATCATAGTGTGTTCATTAAATTGAACTTGATCCATCTGGACTTCCAGTAATTCATCAGAATTCGACTTTGTAGGTATATCTGCAAATTGATAATTTGGTTGGAATTAATTGGAAGACATGATCGGAAAAATACATCAAAATTTCGTTTTCTTTATTAAATTGGTTATTGATCTTAGTTTATATACATAAATTTAAATTCTATTGGAATTTCTCGGCTTATAAGGTCTGCAAAAACAACAAAATTATATTATTTTTGCGGATGTTTTCACATCCAAATTTCCCCCCAACAGGTCGGACATGTCTGCCCTGAAAACCCATCAGGAGCCTGTTTCTGATATGGAAAGCTGGCTCACCGTCATCAGAGCCTGCTTTGCCAGCTTCCACGCAGGCTTACAGGATTTTGGTGGAGTAAACCTCGATTTTAGTATTTATACTCCGATGCCACAAACCTTGTGCGAAATGGTTTAATGGTTAAACACTAAATAAATTTAAATTGTTTATCTTTGCTTATGAATAATTGAATTTCTATCCGCGTAAAGATGCAATTAGGTTATAAACTTGACAACCAGAAGACAAAGACTAGAACTAAAAATAAATCGCCCCCAAAAACAATGACCCGAATTTAAAAATAGTCCACTATTGATTGCCTTTCGATTTGTTTCTATGACACTTCTACGAACTAAGCTTATAGAAAATTTACCATGGATTTGGGCCGCCTGTTGGCAAAAGATCATCGAATTGTTGTTTCGTTCGGTGCAAAATCTCTTTCCATCATGTTTTTTCTGCTGATCTGTTGTCCAATTCCGTTTTCGTCTACCTACTGAAGCATTGTCACTGGCTGAAAATGCATTTGCAACGGTATCCACAGTGTTTTGTTGTGGCCTGACTTCATCCATGAGATCATTATTACTGTTGTTGGTTATGTCCACTGTTCCCGCCGCATTGCTATTGTTGTTGCAGACTTGCGCAAAACCATAATAACCATTGGATGAGAGATGGGAAACATGTGGAGCACCCTCGGATATTTGAGACTTCTCTGTTTGTGGAAATTGTACTTGCGGGCGGCAGTTCCCAGTTTGTGCAGCACTCCTTGACCCCTCGCTTCGACACATCATTTGCAAGGCCGTCGTGTTGAATAAGTCCAAGTTTCCACGGCGATTATCAAAAGTTGTTATTGATCCGTCATTGGAGCTGCTAGTCGCCCAACACTCGAAATTCGTAAGCACCATTTTTCAACTATTAATTACTCGGCATTAACACTGCTCGACACTGCACTGTTTGCGTTCTTAACAGAGTTTTGCTGCTAAGCGGGTAATTCTCAGTACATATCTAGCGAAAAAGGCAATGGGTAATAGGATGTGGGCTTCTCTTAAGCGGTCTCGATTGTACTACAAAAAACAGGTTAAAAAAAAATTGTTAAAACATTGCTTTAAAAGCTGTTATAAGAATAATGTTCGATGAAGTCAGTTATATTTTCCACGAAAAAGTTGTCACTGCAACAAAAATACACCAGCGGTAATAAATAGGTTAATCACTTAAATCTGTTGCTGTCAGATGCTGGTATTTTTCCATTCACGCGTTCACGTGGAAATTGTTTGGGATTTGGTCTGCAATTTATAGCCACACACTTTTGTGAATATATCATTAACCTTTATTAAAAATAAATGTCTTTTTCCTGTGATCAAAATCCGAATCTGAACGGCGCACAAAATCTCTTGGATTTTTTTATATTCTTTTTTCGCGTGGGAACGAAAAACTATATTCTTAACAGAAAATGGTTCCTAAAAACCGCACTCACAAAACCTGTGCTTCCTTATACTTCTGCAAGTTGCCGAGGTGCGGATTCTCTCACAGCGCCATTAAATTCTATGCCTCTGCGAGTTGCTACGCTGCGAATTCTTTCAGAAATTTTGGACATGAGAATGCATCAAAACTAGAGAGCCCATAATCTAGTCTAGGCAGCCTATATTCTTGAGAGTGTTACAAATATTGTTACAAATAATTGCCAAAATAACTGAAGGTGGTTAATATATGTAAAAATAGCATGTTTGAGGTATCAAAAAAATTTGTAAACTCATAGTTGTTTTGATAAATTGAAAAATTGTTTACAGACTGTTCTAATATGGAGAAAAAGCTATTCTAACTGACCTAATAGACTGTTCTAATGGGAGTTAATAGACTGTCCTACTCAGTAGCACAGTCTATTAAGGTAGCATGGCCACTCTCTAGGTTAAAGGCTCTCTAGTCTAGACAACCTATCTTCTTGAGAGTGTTACAAACATTGTTACAAATAATTGTCAAAATAACTGAAATCGATTAATATGAATAAAAAACTCATGTCTGAGGTATCAAAAAAATTGAAAAATCGTAGTGGTTTTAATGATTTCAAAAATTGTTTACATACTGTTCTAATCTGGAGAAATAGATTATTCTCATTAAGCACTGATGTCCTCTCTCTCGATTATAGTCTTCCGAAGAAATGTCATCGTGGAACACGAATTCGTATTGAAAATATAGCGCCAGGCGCTCTATCGCTGAATACGCTTCGAAAATTTAGTTTTAAATCGGTATCGTGCAAAACGTTCGTATCCATTAGTTACTTTTCGATTGTAGAATGGAATGTAGTGAATTGTAGTGAACTTCACTTTCGTGTCAAGAGACAACAATTCCCGTGAATATTTAAAAACATAAGGCACAGTTTTTTTAATGCAAATATGTTTAGTGTAACAATTTTCTACACAAGGAAAATGTAGCATCAATACGCAGAAGAATACAAAAAAAATATTCTGTTTTTTTTAGGTGAGTCGAAACCACCTAAACATTTTTTTAAATTTTATCTTTTTTAGTCATTTTGTATTTGATTAGTATGACTAAAAATCCAAAATGATGTCTGTCTTTGGACACGCTTATTTCTACTTTTTAGTTTTCGAATATACATACTTACAGATATATTTACAGACTTTTTAACGTCAAAATCGAATTCAGCGATCCCAAAACTTTCAGATGAGTAAAAGTTTAAATGCAAACCATTTCGACAAAGTAAAGTCTTACGTTCCTGTATTTTTTTAAATATTTGGAAAAATAGCGCCAAAAGCTGATTTCAGATTGACCACACCCTGGTTGTCGCTCTACTCTAAAGCGGCCATGCACTTTAGACATTTTTATTGTTTATCCGTGATGCTTTTGCTGCTTCCCACGAATTGAAATTGCTAGTAACTTTTGCCAAGCAAACGTGGGAAAAATGCCTTGTTCTACGGCATTCTAAGGAAGGAAATTTACAAAAACTTTTCAATTTCCTAGCATACACTATTACACAATTTCCACTAATACAACAATATAGATTCTGTATTCTTACTAGTGAGAATTCTCACATTTTTTTAAATAATACGGTAATTCCATCACCTGTATACGCCCTAAATGTCAAACTCGTCGACTGCGAGGAAAACAATATGTGAGAATTGAATAATTATTTCAAATTATGGAAAATTTGATTTGATAGGTAAAATGAGATAAAAATTTAGTTTTGGAAATAGTTTGAGTAAACTAATACTGATACATATAGTGATTATAACTATACTGATATAGGCTCTCTAAGTACTATAGAATATTTAATCAAACCCTAACGTGACCGATGTGAATAGCCACGAAAGTAACCCGAAAACTTTGTTTGATTTGGCAACGTGTGAAATGACAAGTTAGGAGCGGTCTGCTTGGGATTCATGTGACAAGTTTGCGAATATTTAATATGGGATCCAAAAAGAATAAACTGCAGACTTCTAGTGTAAGAAAATACATTTAATCTAATATATTTATTGAAATAATAATAATCCTTATTTCAGGATTCTGGTTATTCGTCATTTAGAGTTGTGCTATTTTACTGCTTACTGATAATTTTCCTGCCGTGCATTACGTTTTTCACATTTAAAACATTCCTTTTCGATTCGTATTTGAATTTAGACCCAATCAAGAGTAATATATACGCAGCAGTTTCCGCAATAATAGCGCTGCACATAGCACTAGGACTATATATTTACCGGGCGTACTTCGAAGGGCACAGAGAGAAGCAAGAATAAATTTTGCGATACATGTCTTATATCAACATTTTACTTAATACGGGTAAGTCTAAATCTTTACTATAGTAAAACTTGTTTAAAACGGATTTCGGAAAAATTTTACTTTACGGCACGTGGGCTAGGAGTTTTCTGTAAAAATTTCAAACTATTGTCAAAGCTCTATTTGACCACCGGCTTAAAAACGCGACGAATTTCAAACCAGTATGACTGTCCCATCCTAAAGGTAAGAGTACACGACAAAAACAACATTTTAATGTGATCCTGACGTCATTTTGACCTTAATTTACATGTTGCGGCACGAAATTCTGTCATCATATGTTTACAAGCATGTACATTTGTCAAATTTACATGTGTAATACGGCAATTTTTCGTGTACAGTAAAATACACTTAAATGCACATCGAATTTCGCAGAATTTCCGTAGCACGGATAAATGCACATTAATGTGCTATTATGGGAGTCAAAGATAAACATGCAACTTTAATATTCCTGTAATAAACATTTAAATTCAACAAGACTACACAAAAACAAAGAATCTAATTAAGAATTCATTTTATCAAATAAAAATCACATTTCGTTTTATAAAACAATAAAGTGAAGTAAAGTAAAGCAGATTAGGGGTGTGCAGAAGATGTTTGGTGTAATTATATTTCATTTTTGCACATATGAATTTAAGCGTGTAAAATTTCATGTAATTTATACTTTTGCGGACGTGAAAATGGTTGCATTTAAGCAAGTATTGCAAATAAGCGTGTTTCATTTATCCGTGTATATTTATATGAACAAGGCTTGAAAATCCTCCAGACACAAATTTTGCGTGCAATTACACTAGTTTTGCAGTTAAGCGTGTTTTGCATTTAAGGTTTTTTTTTAGAGTTTTTCTAGAGTATTTTTTTACCGAGAACGGTTATATTTACAGCGCGTAAGTCAACCCATATGAGTTAAGGATATTTTTTTTTCTAAAACTACGAGATTTCGATTTTTCTTGACTCCTATGTAATAAGCATAAAAAACGATTTTGGTTGCACGATAGTTAAAAAAAATCTGGTACCACATTATCTCAATCTAGTACCCTTTTTGGGCATAAATAGTACCTTTTACACATCCTCAAGTCCCAACCCTGCTTTAGTAAATTTCCCGTTCATATGTCGCACTTTTACCTCATGAAAAGTTTTTCCTATCACTGCGCACTGAAAAAAAAGTCGTCGCAGGGGACTAAAATCGCAATACTGTTCAATATTTCGTGAAATTTGTGCGGTTTATTTTGGTTATAAAGCAAGATAACAGTAATAACAGTACAATTCTCTGTACTTATTCTTTAGAAAGATAGTGAGGCGAGAAGTTACGGGTATAAAATTTGATGAATACTAAGAGCAGTGCGAACAGTCTAATTGACTCCATTTACACGTGGTTGTTTTTTGAGTCGACTCACGAGAAATAGAGAAAAAAAATATAGACAAGCCTACATATAAAGACAGTGGACTATTTATCCGAATTCGAAAATGTAAGTGGACTGTTCGAATCCCATGTGTTAATGTATTAGTGACTGTATTACTAGTTTTCATTTAATGACAAGGGGCGCGAATGTTGACTTATAAAGGATCCCCCGTTTTTGCCCCTAATCCAATTAATTTGTAGACCTGAAAAACATCTGCTATAAGGGAAAATATTGAGACTACCACAAATACTTGTGGTGTTTTTCTTATTCTGCGAATACATCTTTGCAATTTAAAATTGCAATTCAATACCTCAACATTTTTCACTTGTAAGTATTTTTTCAAGAGCCGAAACAAAATAGTTTTATTAAAAAGTATATAAATCGCCAAAAAGCACGTTCTTTTCGGGCCTTGCTGGTAGAAATAACCCCATAGGCTATTTTTTGCGTTTGTTCTTTATCATATTATAGTTCAAAATTGTTACAATGCAAACTTTTGTTTTTTGCAGGATTTAATGACAACAAAAATGAACACAAATTACGCTCAAGGACAAAGTATTTTAATTGAATTACAGAATGATGAATGTTTTATTGGGGAGCTTCGATTTGTCAACAAAACAAAAACGCGAATTGAATTAATAAACGTGCGAGATGCAAGAAGTGGAGAATCTGTCTCTGACGTTCAAATATATTTTATGGCTGACATCAGAACAATCAAATTACTTAGCGAACAAAAAGAACTAACGGATCAAAATGAAAGTTACGATTCATCAAAACAAAAAATTACTGACAAGGAAATCAAGAAAATAGAATCATTAACACGAAATTTAAAATTCATTTACCAAGCAGATAGATCGTATCATGACGCACTACATGATTTAAGTATACAAAACGAAATAGTAATAAATTTGGAACCATGTACAATAATGGGTCGTAATACAAGAGCGGCAATATTAACCATGTGCACGGATAAAAATGTATATATTTTCGATTTATTATCACTGGGACAAATATTTCCTGACTTGAGATCGATTTTAATTTCAAAGGCACCCAGAAAAATTGTTTTTGATGGTCGTAAATTGTTAGATAATTTAAAGTTTAAATTTGATATCGAGATCGAGTCCGTTTTTGATTGTTTAGTTGCACACATTTCAACTGGTGGCGATAAACAGGTTCTAGATTTGAATAAATGCATTAACTACTATTTCGATCTACCAGAAACCCTAATTTTGGATAAGGTATTTCTTTATTTATATTTGACTCATTTATGACGACAGTATCATAACTCAAAAAACATGATTTTTCAGAAAAAAAGTTTTGATTTGCGTGATTTTGTATTAAATTCTGTGATCATGTTCAGATTGGTTGAAATAGTCCGCCTAAATATTGCTCGTGTTCAGATTGAGACTATTTGAACCAGTAGCTGTGAGCAATCAGACTGGCGTGAAACATTTGGGAAACGGAACATTTCTAAAGAATTGCAAGTAAAGTTAAGTTTACACTAGCAATAAACTTGACGAATTTTAATTGCTTTTAGTAAATTGCTCTTAAATTGCTAGTCTAAAAGGCAAGCAATTTCGTAAAAAAAGAAACTTGCTTACGTTTGGAAAGTTTCCGTAAATAATCTTGCTAAATTTTCTTGCGTGAACGCTGTGTTGCCCAAAAATTGTTTATTGGGAATGAACTTGCTCATTTTTGAGTTATGACACTATTGTTGTAAATGAGCGATATATAAAATATAATTTATTTTACATGAATACATATAAAATATTCTAAAAATATTTTTTATTTTAGGATAAAAATTGGTATAATCGACCTCTTGCCTCCGATCTTAAAAATATTGCGGCAAAGAAAATACTTTACATCTATAAAATATATGATTTTTTACTACATAAGAAAATGTTAAACAATTTTTACACAGTATGCTGCTCTTTCGCAAACAAATACGCTGGGATTTCCGATGCAGTTGAAGCATCTAGCGTCATGTCAACACAAAATACTTCATCCTTAGATGCAATCGGTGATTTTGATTTGGATTTCAACATTAATTTGGACAGTTTATTATAGTTTACTTAAATTTATAGAGGCAAAAATTTCAGAAAACACCCTCACTCAATTTTTTATTCACTTTTGTGTTGAAGCCCATTTCTGTAATGTAAAATCGAGAATTCTCGATCGCAATCTAAAGATTTTGTAACGATTCATTTTGAAAATCAATTGAAAATCATGCTTACACGATTTCACCATAGTTTTTTTTATCCCACTTTATAAAAAAACCAGATATTTGTTTAGTAGAATAATAGCTTCAACGCTTCTGCAACTTCCGAATCGAGTATTTTCTATCACTACTTCTGTAGTCACAAGGAAAAACCGCTTAAGTCGAGTTATGTATTTTTAAAGGTTGGTGAATATTTGAATTCTCCATATCCAGTTCTATATTCTGTCAAAGTTTGGTTTTCATGCTGCACCCCTCTGAGGAATGGCAGAGCAAAAATCATATAACCTAAGTCAGTTTTGCTTTACTATGGTTTTGGAAAAACTTATTCATAATATGGAAGAAACGCCTTTTTTATGATAACACTTTAACCAAATTGGATTTTAAGATTCTTTTGAGTTTAAAGTAGTCTTTAATGTGTTTACAAACATTTTTCGTTTAAAAGAATAACCAAATTTTTCCAGAAAGTAATCAAAACTTTAAACCCAAATTACTCAAAACACGCTTTTTCGACTTAACCCATTCGGTATTTTGATGCTCATTCAGTGCACCATTAAGTGCATTTGTGACCCAATTTTGATTTTTTGAGTAAAAAGCTGGACCACAGTGGACGCATTTGAAAAACATTAAAATTTTTATTTTTTTTAAATTTTTTTTTTGTTTTAAATGAATTCTAATAGCTTAAACATCATTAATTTGTATATAGAGTATTTTTAACCCCCATAGAAAAAAACATGTACCGAACGGGTTAAGCAGTTTTTCCTTGTGTCCACAGACTTCTCGATTTTACGTGATTTTGACGTAATTTTCATATTTCAGTATCAGAACTTTCTCTGTGAAGTGAGTAAACAGCTGAGCAAAATGAGAAAACAATTCAATACCATTTGGAACAAAAAAAAAATTTAAATTCAGAAAATTTATTGGATCTCTTGATTAAAAAGTTGTGGAAATAGTTGGTCTGACGGCCGGTTCAGACTATATAAGTATTTTAGTCAAGTAGCAAGTAATTTAGTAACTAAACAGGTGTGAGCATACCGATTTAGTACCAATTTTGCCAAGTCGTTGAGTTGATTGACCAAATCCATTTGATTCTAATTTTTCAGTCGAGTAGCATTTTTTCTCACTAAATACTAAACAACACATTTACAAATCTGAACGAGTGATTTTTAGCCAAGTTCATTAGATGTCTAGTTCCTTTCCCTACATTGGAGAGAAGAAACATCTTGCAAATTAGAAACAGATTGACTTTTCATTCCGGCAAGCTTGAGCTTGAGCATATTTGGAAGAATTTTTCGAATGTTAAAACAATCACATATAATATTTTATTTTTTTAATTACTAAGCCGAAAAAACGAATGGAATATAATTTTTATCATTGCCACTATTTTCAATTTACCAATGAATTAGTTTTGTGTGTTTATTTTCTTGATTATTGGAATTGCCTCCAATGGGAAGTTTTATTAAATAAATTTTTAAAAATGTATAAATTTGAATTATTTAGTGCACATAGCCGAAAGCAAAATTCGATAGAAAACCTTAATTTCAAATTGCACTGCACAAAAAAACGATCAATAGACGCGCGTTTATATGAATTAATTAAAACGCATTGAGTTCATATAAACGGGGTTTAGGTTTACAAAAAGCAGAATCGCCTAAGGTAGTTGATCGTGATTAACCCTCTAGCCGGTCATATTTTGGTGAAATATTCCGGTTAGAGGGTTAAGTTTTACAAATTTCGACCATAAAGCAATCTTAATCTAGTAATACTGTGGTAGCTCCCGCTTTTCATTTGAAATACTGGACTCCAAATTGTATAGTTGTCATGTTATCAAAGCCAAAAATTTCCCCGATATAGTTATTTATATCAACTGTTACTGTAAGCGATTCCATCTCAGCACATCAATATAACATAAAACTTTTTTTGTGGTTAATGCTAAATATTTGGTGTTCATATAAACGCGCGTCTACTGTATATCTTAACAAAAATTTACAAGTGAATGGAATCAAAATAACTATTTTACCAAAATTGGAATTGCAAAGTTAGGAATCTTTTCGCATTTTTTGTGTTAGCTGCTAATATAATTTTTGGTGAAGAATAAAAATTGCGTAAAATCATTTTAGTGTGAATTCTGATAAAATCGGAAGCTATATTATTATTTAAGATTTTGCTAAATTAATTACAGCGAGAACATTTGTTTAGGATATTAAGTTTTCTGCTTGTTACAAAAAAGAATTTTGCCCTTGCACGCATTTTTTGGTTATTTTCCTTAACTATACTATTGATAGTTGTATTATATAAAACTTCTTTTGTAGAATTTAAAAAATTTTACAATTGTTAAGTAAAAATTTAGTGAAAATTAAAGTAAATAAACCTTGTATATAAAATTATAGAGTTTATTTTACATAAAATATATAGTTGTATTGATATTTGAGATAAACTGTCATAAATATCATTTAAAAACAGACGGTTTTTTCTTTCTTTTTAATATCCATCCTCATCAGGCTAGACCATTTGGATAATTGAAAAATTTGTTTTAGCGTACAGCAATTAAGAAATAATCAGCACTGAATCTGCGGCTCTGTCAAAACCAGATTCTCAAATAAGTAATGATTTTTCAAAATTATTACAGTAGAATTTCGAAAAGACGAACTTTTTGAATGAAAAAAACGTGCGAGGAGATGGCGAATTTTTTTTACATTTAAGCATTTTAAAATTTTAGAACGCAAAAACTCGGAATGTTTGATTCATGACCCAGGGATATTTTGTTTATGTATTGAAGTTATTCACTATAGGTAAGAATTTATGCATTTTCCCCGTTTTCATATAAAATTTATTACTGGAACTGGAAATTTAGCATTAATTTACATCTTTTTTATTTTGATAATATAGGTCATATTGGAATATTTTTGCTTCTAGCGATACAATTTATATTCAAGTACCAGATTGCTGATGGCCACGATTGAATAAATTGAATTTAAATGGAAACAATGAGGAAATAGAAAATTTTTTTATAGAAAAGTAAGTCTAAACGAAATCATTTGTAGCATTTTTTTGGACAGATATATATTTATTTCATTGCAAAATCCCAGTTTTTGTGTTCGCTGATACCTGATAAACCAAGATTTGGATTCAGATGCGAAGAGTATTAGTTTTTTTTTTCAACAGAGAGGCATTCGTCATTCTTTTATTTGCATACATGTAATTATTTGCAAATCTCTCAATTCTTTTTAGCCGAAAATCTCCCCTATAACTTAGCGTCTTTGAAGTATTAATGATTTCAAATTGATCCGTCGGGCAAAAGTTGAACGCAGCAAAACTTTTCGAGATTCTACTGATTTTATCTGTGAGCAAAAACATTAAAATAATAAAATGAGATTTTAGCGTTATTTTGTTATCTGGAAAAATGCTTATTGGATTGGTCAAGCGCTGACAATACAAGTGCCGTGTCCAATTCAGCGGTTGAACCCTTCTCATTGTCTAAAACTATATCACCAGCTCTATCGTGAAATCTAGCCAATATTCGGGCTCTGTAATCTATATTACCGTAAATTTAATTACAATTGAAATAAAGTGTAATTATTAACTTACCAACACTACCAGCTATTGGATTCCCTGTAAGTCGTAAGTTCTCAAGTAGTGGTAGGCCAGAAATATAATCGATTTGACTCATGTCGTCAATCAAATTGCAACTTAAGTCCAAATTAACCAGAGAGTACATTTTCTTTAAACCACTTAAATTCTTAAGTTTATTCTGAGCAAGATTTAAAGTAACTAAATTTCCCAATTCCATATGCCAATCGATACACTCTTCAATTATATTTTCGGCTATGCTGAGAGTATTTAATTGGGATAAAAAATTAAGATTAGCGATATTTTGCAGGCGATTTTGGTCCATTATCAGTGTCTTCAAATATGGTAAAAGTTTTATGCTTGGATCTATCGTTGATAGCAAATTACCAGATATATTCAATTGTTCAACACTATCCCAACTCACTGAGTTATCGTACGTTTCGTTTTTATGGATATTATCGCACATCAAAATTTGATTGATTTTTGTTGTTGTTGTATTATGAACGCAAATCGATTTAAGTGTTGATTTTAAATTCGCTAAAAAAAATTTGTTTAAGTACAGAAGATTGGCAACAAAGTGGACCCTTACAAACGTCAATCAGGTTCTCCGTCGATATTCCGTAAATCCTCAAAACTTTGAGATTACGGAAAGCATACAAATGAAACTTGAGATTCTTTGGGATAAGACTACTGCGCTCTATAGGAACATCCACCGAATTGTAGTCCCTTTTTACGTCTGATGATGCCTTTAAAAGATCCAACTCACTGATTATGATATCTTGGTAAAATATTTAATTTGTCCCTACCTTTGTGGGTATTATGTTGATAACTTCCAATTGATTGCAAAAGTCCAAGACATGTGAGAAATTAAAATTCTTCTCGACTATTTCAGCAGTGGGGCACGGCAATCGCATGCGTTCACTGATAGCGAATAGCTGGCAAATGAACAAGTGGCAATCTTTTAGCTAGCAAGAATTAAAAGGTACGGATTGGAGAGTCTCACCTCGAGTGCTGTAAAATTATACTCTTTTGATTCACTGATAATACTGTCGCCATTCACAGCAAAAAACTGTGCTAGGTCCTGTAGAATGTAGACGATGTCGTATTTGTTAAAATCTAAAAATTCCACAAACGGTCGCGGCATTTTTACCCGCAAAAGCACCAGCAGCTGGTTTAAATAATCTTCGAGCTGCTTTCGGCGCTGTTCAAGAAATGGTTTGGTTTTGTTGCCGATTACCTAAAACGCGTATGCAAATTCAATTCAGTTAAAGTTTAACGTAGAATATTCTTACCTTTTTCGGAGGTACAAGGGTTTTTGCAATACTTTCTTCGCAAACCAATTTCTCATTCAAATCGTGAAATTCGCGATATCTCCTTGGCTGAACTTGCCAAAAAACATCCTTCACGCCCACTTTAATGTCATAGTAAATTACACCATTGGTTTCAGCAAATGTTGGAATGTTGATTGTGGTTTCACAAGGACTGTTAAAGAAGCACGACATCTTAGCAATGGATCAGATACAACTTTAGGTAAATTAACTGCTCAAAACAAATCTTCATTTTTCCGAGACGTCAGGAATCAGCTGATCAGATTTCGAACGTGCCGGAAACCAAATTCGCTAGTTTGTCGTGGACACATGATTCATATTCCGTGGCTACCGGCAAAACACTGAAAATTCTTGACTGTCAAATTTCGAGGTTAGGAGTGTTTTTATTTCTCGTAATCGAGCAAAAGTTATTTGAGCATTTCCGAAATGAATAATATAGTGGTTGGGTGCCGATATTTCTCAATTTCGCGAGCGCTGAATGGCAAAAGAAATTTCAGGAAGTTTCCCTTGTACGGCAAGCGCGGAACCCGGTCATTCAAGGAAAATGTGAAAAACCTGGAAGGATTCGATTATAGCAGAGGGGCGAGACCAACTGGAGTCGTAGTGAACGGAAAACACGTTGAAATTAAGGAAATGGTTCCCGAGTTGATTGTGCCTAATTTAGAAGGCTGCAAACTAAAGCCGTATGTTTCATATAAAGCGCCCGACGTCATCCAGTCTGAGTTTACCAGCCTTGACCTTTTCAATGCGGTTTACTCACAGAAGATTATCAAAGATTTTGAAACGCATCAACTAAGCGAGGATGGCAGCCCAAAAAAACCGTCCGCGGAAGAACGTCTAACATCAGAGGAGGCATTAAAAAACTTTCGCAAAACCGGATCAGATATATTTTAGAGAAACAAATCGATGTTACATTTAATAAATTTATTTAAATTCAGTAAGATTTTTGTCTGTAGTTGAACAGCTTCCGAGTCCATTTATCAAATCGTTCCTGGTCATTTCCTAGAAACTGAAAAATCCAATCTTTAGCAGGAATTTTTAAATAGTAGAGGTTTTACCTTAGGATGGAAGAAAGTGTCCTCGTTCTTCACATTCTCAACTGTAGGGACGCATATGACGTCATTCTTCAAATCGATTATTACTTTGTTTTGGCTTCTCTTGCTTTCAAACGGTCTAGCAACAAAACTTTCAGCTTCAATCATCTCCAACACGCTGCTCTCCGGCTTAATTGACTCGGTTTCCCTGATTGTATCCTTTACAACCATTGTGGGAAGTTTTGCTTTCGAACTGTTGGAGTTACTGCCCTTAGAAGTTAAGGATGAACTGCTGGACGAGGACGTGCTTCTTCGACGAGATCGCTTCACGGGGCTTTTAGACTTTCTTCTATAACGTCTGGAGTCAGATCTACGTTCCCGTCCATCTCTGGACGAGTCCGAATCCCTGCTGCGGCTTTTTTCGTCCCTTAACCTGTCTCTATAGTCTTCCCTTGATTTTTTACTGGACCTGCTTTCATTTCTTCTGTGTCGGGAACTTTTATGGGGATAATCACTCTGCCTGGACATTTTTTAACCAACAACTCTTAATTAAAAATCTTTAACCATTTATTGACAAACTAAACATAAAAATTGGTTGTCAAACAAATGCCACAAATCACAGAAGTTGGCAACCTTGAGAATTTTGAGGTTTGAATATTTTTTTCCGAAAATCGTGAAATTTTTTTTGATTTTTCACTTTAACAAAGTTCCTGGGCCATAGTTGTTTCACCCCTAAATTTTGGGGGTGAAACGTGTGGTTTTATGGGGCCAGTCAGTTGTGACAAATGTTTTTATATTAGATAGAAAAAATAATAATAAAAACTCACAAATTTAAAATAAGACAATAAAATTAGATTATAATAAAGGCTTCGGCCTCGGGTCTGATGTGGTAAAAACCAAGTCCAAATCCCTTCAGAATTCAAGAAATAACAGGCGTGTGGTTTACAGAGAGGGAACGGGGTTAATATTAGTGGGCGAAATTTTCCCTTAGGGACTGGGCTTTCTAAATATGGAAACCGGATCAAAGGTGAGAGGAAAGTCAATGAAAAGTATCCTATCCCTTATTCTGCAAAGTTTAATCGAAATTCGTTAGGCCGTTTTCGCGTGATGCTAGAACAAACATTCAGACAGACAGACAGACAAACTTTTAAATTTAAAAAATGGTATTTTTGGCTTCAGTACGATAAGATCAGTGTTGCACTTTCATTTTTTTGAAAAGTAATAAATTGCCTGTCTAAAATGTACTAAATGTAATAGATTGTTAATCCGCCAGTAATAATTGTTGAGCACACTTTGCAATAGGCTGATTCAGCCCTATCCTTTACCCAAGAAAACTGTTGCAACCATTCTTTGCGGAATTTTTGGACGTAACACTTTTTGTTTTCTTTCGTCAGACTGAAGAAAGAAAGAAAAAGCGGCATAACTTGCAAACTTTTAAGAAAAATTTTGGGTTTGACTTACCACGGGATATCGTTTTCTTGATCCGTGGGGGACTTTGGGGGCAGTGGCTCTAGTGGCAGCTCATCGCTTCCGTTAGGCTTGACCCTTTTAAAATGCCTTAAGAGATGTCTTTTAGGTTTTTTGGACTTACATCATAACCAAACAAAATTTACCTGTACAATGCCATTCTGAAAAGCAATTTTAACGCAAACGAATAACGAACAACTGGTAAAAGATGTCAACAGGGATGGGACAAGCAAATAGGCTATATACGTATGGCATTTTATGATGAGTACAATAAACTAGATTCACGAAAAAGGATACTAGATTCCAAAAGAGAGAGGTAGATTCTCTTTTAAAATCACAAATCAAAATTAAAATTTGTTTATAATGAAAGAATCCATACATTTTGAGTTTGGGTCCAAATGTACTAGATTTGGCTAAAAATGGCATACGTAAGTAATAGGTATTTTTAGAGCTTGAAATGTACTAAATCTATTACGATTGTACTAAAAGTGCAACACTGGATAAGATACATTGATGTATATTAAAAAGTTTTGAGAAAATCCAAAATTACAAACATGACTCCCCATCTGAAATCCCCGCTTCTGTACGTAATTTTTTAGGTACTAAAATTTTTGAAATGTAGTAGACTGACTCAGAATAAAGCGCCAACCCTAAAAACAACCCTGCCACGTCACCCATTCAAAACCAACCAATCCGCGATAACCACGACCAGGCTCAAAACTTCTTCTCTTTTCCGCTTCCTAGTTTCGTATTCATTTATTCCTGTCGTTACCTTTGTAGAAGCGAAGTGAATCGTAAGAAAGTTCTTGAAAGTAACTGCAGAGATGTCCAAAGCAGAAAAACTATTTCGATGCCACGGAAGAACAAACAAATACTAAACAATAAAATTAAAGTTTGTAGTTTACTTTGTTTTCGTGTGGAAGTTCATCGGGAAAAATGAGTAAACCAATCGTAATTGCCGTTCCAAAGTACGTGACAATTTCGCCGAGCCCAATTTTACCCCGCGAAGTGGAGAAATCAGTAGTCGCAATGGATATTACTTCTGATGGAGTCTCTAGGGGAAAGAAGCGGAGGCTCGATCATTTGTCATGGGAGGAGAAGATTCAGAGGAAGTAAGTTTGACCTTTTTTTTATTTATTTAAGTAGGAATCATTGCAAACTTTGACTTTTGCAGGAAGTTGAAGAACAGAGTTGCAGCGCAGACTTCGCGCGACCGGAAGAAGGCCAAAATGGACGACATGGAGAGGACCATCGACGCACTATCAGATAAGACGGACCTCTTGCAAGAAAAGTGTGACAACCTACAAGCGATAAACGAGTCTCTGTTAACGAGAAACCGCGACCTAGAGATAGAAGTGGAGGCGCTCAAACGACGAGTAGAGGATTTACAGAAAGCATCAGCATCCAGCGGTGAATCTTCGTCGATGTCCGGCAATAGTGTCGGCTTCGGTTCCAGTGATAAAATTAGATCAGCAGCATCTAATCCTCAGCCGAAGGGACTGGAACCCAAGTCGACAGCATTGCACGACCTCAGCGACAGCTCAGCCTCCTCGCTATGGAAGATAATTGCCCTTTGCCTTCTCTACAAGACCTGCTCGAAGATTTCGACGCCAGTCGACTGGAGGAGCTTGCCGAAAGTCTACTCGCGGATATCACCTCAGACCTGGAAAATAGTGCTCCAGCGGGCAGCGACAATGATGCCCAAATCCCAGGCAAAGCAGAGCGACTGTCTGGATCAATGGTGGGGTCCACAACAGAGCTCTTGGAATCCAGCCAAAATATCGATTCAAGCATAAAGGCTGAGCCAAAGAATGAGACGATAGAGAAGGTTGAAAGCAGGACGAAAACGTCACAAGCAGCGGCGGTGGTGGCTTCTAAAGCAGCAACAGTTAATGACCATTCACTATATTCCAAGACAATTAAGACAGAGGTGAAGGAAGAATTCCCAACGCACGATTCACAAGACACAGTAACCACTGATCCGGAAACGTTGTACGGAACTTACGACGAGAAGACAAATTGTATAACAATCGTTCTACCCGACGGCAACATTTCCTGCGACGAAGCTGTTGAGGAAATTGTTAGCGAAGAGGAGAAAATCGCAGAGAGTGACGAAGAGGAATTCGATCCGGTTAAGGAGTTTCTCATCCCCAGGGATCCGGTTTCGGGATCAAAAAGCCCATTCTCAGTTCAATCAACGTCCGATTATGGCTACGAATCCCTGGGATCGCCACAAAGCGAACACGGAACGACTTTCGACTATGATGACTTGTTCACGATGGCGGAGCTGTTCCCCTCTTTAGTTTAGCAAATTTCTCAATAGATTTGTTGTGTAAATATTGTACGTAGAGTCAGGTTATATTTTACATAGATTACTGGATATGTACTAAAAATAAGATGAATTTGTTATTAAGTTTTGTATATAATATAGGAATATCTAGTTTAAGGATACTGACCTTATTCACAAAATGTAAGTCTGTACTCGCTACTTTAAGCCCACTTTCAAAACTGTATTTTTGACAATCTGTATCTCCAGTTAAATTCGCTATAAATTTACGCCGAACAAAACTGAGGACTACGAAATATGCAATTTATGAATAATATAAACAAAAATTATTCATAAACTGCATATTTGTACTACGATAAACGCGTAAGACTTTAATTTATTGGTTTTATCGTTTAAATTTTAGAATTAATTTTTTCTGAATTCCAAACGATTTAAATGTAATGTTTGGCGGATAAAATTGAGATGTCAAAATTTACATTAAAGATAGGTTGCATGGTGTGGATAAGGTCATAAGTTATTGTGTCTTGTGAATAAAATACACTTTTTGCTAAGTTTTATTTGGTGAAAATTCGATTGTTTTATTACTACTTTTCTATTTTCAGCTTGTTCGATTTGTAGCGAATAGTTTGGGGCTAGTCTAGTTGTGACAAGTGAATTTGTTCATTTTCTCCAGGAATATGGATTTTTGCTTCAAAACAATGTGTTTGGATTGTTGATTTTGTAGGTACATTTGCCTACCTATTTCGGAAGATTTGAACGAAATTACGTCTCAAATTTCTAAATTGCGTAAGCCGTAAGAATTGATGTTATGACGCAAGAGTTTGCATGACTCACGATTGTAATTTCCAATCAAATGTTGAAATGTTTTTATATTTTTTGTGTTTATTTTACGCTTGTTTACCTTGGGGTATGATTCATCTTATCAATTTACGAAAATTGTTGAACAATAGACTAAAATCGTCAGTTTTCATGGGAATTTCATTTGGCATTTCGTTTTCATTGTTGAGAACTATATTTTGGACTTTATGAGAGACATTCGATATTTTAAAGCAGAGAAATCCATGGAAGGAACCCATAAGGTCTTTTCATCTGTCTGTCCCAAAAAATTTTAGACTTTCGAATTTTAATTCCTATTAAAACGTTTAACAATTAACAGCATCATTTATTTTCAGTTGGTTTCTTAACTATCGTAGCTATTGTCAGTGAAATTGGCTTCCTAAAAGTTTCTACTAAATCGGATGTGACTCTTTCAGTGATTTGTTTTAATTTGCCATTCGATACACCGCACAATAACTTTTCGATTCTTTCATTGGGACATGCGATCTGCACGGATGCATAAATAGCGTCTAAAAAGAAAATTTTAGCTACAATGAATAAAAAAAAACTAGAAAAAATACTTTTTTCATCGCTAAAATATTCCATTTGGCTTTTCAAACTGTACGGGATTTCCTGTGGCATATAGTCTAGCAATCGAGCCTTAACACTGTTCACAATTAGATTCTCTGGGGCCTCGTCCGAGTATATATCCGATGAATAGTCCCAACTTCGTGGCTGCGCTTGATTAATTATGTATTTCTAAAAAATCATGTTTGCCGTTATTTTAGTTCTCTATTTAATCAAGAAAAATATTACCAAAACCTCGGGCAGTCCATTCCCAGTTAATGAGGATACCATAAACACTTCAGAGAAGTTACTCCATCCGACAGGCTTCAAAATGTTACCCTCTTTCGGTTGGATCGACATTTTCTTGCTAATTTTACCGAATTTACTGACTAGGGTGTTATTGGTCAGCGTTTTTATAAGTTCCAGGAGGAATCTTTTCGACTTTAGTGAGTCGATTTTGTTTAGCACCAGGACGCTGGGAACCTTCGGATATGCTTTCAGGGAGTCCAAAACGGTGGAGTGGAGTTCGTTGCGAGTCCAAGAATTTGAAACATCGTGGATGACACTGATTAGGCCCGCGTTTTGAATCGATTGTCGTGGGGAGCTTGTAAAGGAGGATTCTAAGTTGTGTTTCTTGATTTCTGTTTTAGTAACGAGACCGGGAGTATCAAACAAAACCACTTGAGTGTCATTAAATGTGAAGATGGCCTTGTTTGCCTTGCGAGTAGTATGGACTTTACTTGAAGTTGGGCAAACCTAAAAGGATATGATATTAAATTGCGATTTTTCAACAATTTACGTTTATTGATTAATAGTTCTATTTCTTACTCGGTGGTTTATCAAGTTGTTAATGAAAGTACTTTTTCCGGCATTCGGTAAGCCAAGAACTGCGACTTTGATTGTTTTCTGGCTGCTTGCACTCGTGCTAAGGAATTTCGGACCAGAAATCTTTAAAACATCTTTCCAGACGAAATTTAGAAACAAAACTCTCGAATTGGAATAATTCATAACGAAATTCATCTTAACCTATAAAGAAGTTGGCTCAATTGTCAGAGAAGTTCCTTGTTTAGCCACGGCGTAGTACACGATTTAGTTTCTTTTTTAGCCATGGCGTGACAATAATTACAGCGTAATGTGGCCAACTTCACATCATAAAGGATCAAATTTTTGAAATGAAACCGCTAAAATGACCTTTTTATAAGATTTGGTAATTGTTTTACTTATATTTTGTATCAATCAATATCCAATTCATTACAATAAAGTAAGAGTATAGAAAAAAACCCTTCAGCTTGTTTGAAGAGGTTTTTAATAGTCAAAATTACGTAGAAAAAAATCGTCTTCAATTATTTTATTTTTAATTATCTTCTAGCTGAAAAAATTCTCAAACTTTTGTTTTTTATTTTTTATTTAACACGTTAAAGTTTTTAAATTAGAGTTCAAGAGTGGTTCTACTGACAAAAACACAATAACTAGTTTGCAAAATTGCTATCTTCTGAATAACAAATGATATTTTTTTTGCTCTGTCGATAAAAATATGTAAATTACTAGCTTGCATACCCGTCTTTGCCGGGTTAAAGTTTTTTGTACAAGTTTTAAAATACCAAAAAAACCGGAAAGAACTTAAAAACTTTTAAGAAAAATCTTATCCTTGCAGGACTTTGCGTTTCCAATTAGTCTAACACCAGATTCGTGATTAGCAATCCCAAAAACCCACAAACATTAATTTTTGCGAGAAAAAAATGGGAAAAATGATATTTGGTTATCCTTGCAAAAATGATATTTGATTATCCTTGAAATTGTAACACCGGATTTGTGATCGGCGACTCCGAAAACCCCTAATGCAATTTTTTCCCGGGAAAACGGAAAAGGATATTTAGGTTATCCTTGTAGGACATTCTAATTCAAGTTTAGAATTCGCCTTCATCTTTTTTACTTTTAAAAATCAATTTTTTCTAATCCTGTTTCATATATGGCTTTTTACTTCTATAACGTTATAACGTAATTTTGAAGAAAAAGCCGGAAAATCGTTCCGTTTTCCATCGTTATTGCGTTACGACCACGTTTAGTTATCAAAGACTGATAATTTTTATTTATCAATGGTTTTAAGATATATAAATAACAACAGCGATTGCTTTTTTTTTGATAATAATTCAATTTTTGATTAAATGGTATCTTTTGTTAATTATCGAATTTTCTAAAATCAAAATTGCTTGCCACCGGTCGAAATTTCTAGCTAATCGGTCATGTGGCGATTTATTTATAACTTCCCTCATATATCGATGGTTTGCTAAAATTCTAGCTAATATTACGTGTAATCAATGTGAGACGTGTTTCTCATATCTTTATCTTTGTTCGTTGGTACCAAAGATTTCCATTACAGATAACACACCTTCCCTTATCGCATATGCCTAAATAAAATATTTTGATTGATTTCTTTTATCGATCAGATGATAGTAAAATATTGTCACTTGATCTAAAAGAAAGTATTTGCGAATTCTGTGTATTTTTTCCAAGTGTTTGGCCTTTAATTGTCGGAAAAAATGTAAATGGCATAATTACAGCGATCTTTGAGTTTTCCATTATTGAGCGTGGTTAAAAATACCTAAAATTAAATGGAAATGTATTTATTTGAAAATTTCATTGAAATACGAAAATAGTCAGTTAATATAAGTTTTCAATTGCTTCTCTAGGTAATTTATAAAATTAATTGGACTCTACATTCAGTTTACTAGTATAACTACTCTGTGGAGTTTGTTTAATTAAACGGAATAATTCAATTGGCAGCTATATACAATTAATTTACGTACATAAGCACCTGAATTAATTTTTTAATTCTTATAGTTTAATAGCCTTGGTTATTTTTGCGGTTTTCGATATATACCGATTGCAATTTGTTTTTTAAACAAGTAAAAGCGATATGAGAGTTTATCTGTGTTTATCTTTCTGTAGCGAGAATTCAAAAACAAATAATAATTTTTGTGTTCATTATGTTAAGAAATCTGTGTGGTAAAGATTTTGTTTACTAACCATAAAATCAATTATTACAAATTTGTTTGTGTATTTGTGAATGCTTTTGCTTTAAATTAAGAAAATTAAGCGACCAAATGAAATTTTTTCAATTGTTTAGTGGTACTTTTCTTATATTACATTAAAATCATTTCAAAATTACGAAATTCGAAAATTGAGATGTTGATTTTATTCAATTTGATATTACTCGATGAATTCGTTATGAAATTAGTTTGGATAACCGTCTTGCAAAATGTTACATGCGGTAAAGTAATCTTAAGTGAGTATTAATGTATATCGCACATGGTCCCGTAGACTGTAGTATCTCAAAAAAATGTGTTTTTGAGTAATTATTCCATTATGTAAAGGAAAATTGACTGAATCAAATGAAAAACAAATTTAAATGTAAACGTAGTCCTAAAATTTATTTTTTTTTGGTTTTTTAAATTCCCATTTTTTAAAATTTAAATTGATTTTGTGGAAAACAAACCTATCTCTATCCTTTATTATTGCAAAAAAAAAAAAAAAATGAAGCAAATGATCTGTAAATTATTATCAAAAGAGTAATAAATTGGAATATTACTGTACAAACAACAGAAAAAACAATTATTCATAAACAATTATTTTGAAATGAAAACTTTGAATGCGTTTTTCTCAAAATGGCCGATTTTGAGATACTACAGTCTACGGGACCATGTGCGATATGTACTAGCATATGTATCTTATGTTTCTTATTTGCATATCTTATGGTTACTTGCATACGAAATGCAATTTAAGCGCATCCATCCATGAGTACTTCATCTGAACTGAAATTTGCAGACTACTCTCCTCGATGGCACAATATGTAAAACTACGAGAAATTAACCACTTGTAGAGTTGTTCATTATAAGATTATCAGAAAATTAAGACTGGACCTTGGTCAATGTGGAAGTTTTTCAAATGTTTTTGCCTTTTTTCTTCTGCTAATTGGGTAAATTAAATATTATAGCAATAGTAAAGCGGGATGAAAATTATTTCGTATTATAATACCTACAATATACTGTTAAAACATGTTGAATGGTGAGTATTATACTTAAAGAAGTTACGGTAATATGAGCAAAGTTTAAGTTCAGATCGTCAAAAAACCTGATTTCTTAATTTGTTTACAAGAAAACCTGTTGAGTGTCCAGTCGATTGTCGCAAATGTTGACAAATGATTTATACAGTATTTTTATACTCGTATGGTCAAACCAAAGGGTATATTAACTTTGCCTTACCGTTTGTAACGCCAAGATCCCGTCATCACACACAAAAATGAATTACACCAGTGTGTTTAGAATGATAAAAATAGTTAATTTCTGCATGTCCGTCTGTCTGTCCGTCTGTCCGTCCGTCCGTCTGTCTGTCCGTCTGTCCGTCTGTCTGTGGCGCGGATTGCGGGCGCACGGATTGAGCTAGAGACTTGAAATTTTGCGCAGATCCGTTTTTCGTAAAATGCGAGGCTAAGTTCGTTAATGGGCAAAAATGGACCATACGAACGAAATCGTTTTTTTGTGAATATCTCAAAAACGGTGAATTTTATCAAAAGAGTCCAAGAACAAAAGTTATTTAGGATATGGTTCTACATAAAACTGCCATACATCAAAATCCGATTGGAATAAATTTAAAAAAATCTTGTTGGAAAGTTTGACTTCAAAGTAGAATTTTGATACGCTGTTAACTTAAATCACCATACGGGTTTTCAATAATTGCCAGATTGGCAATTATAGCTTTTGTTATGTTTTTTATTGCAGTCACCTTTAAAATAGATTTTGTGAATTAGAATACAAATAGTGAAGCAGGTGGGCGTACCAGTAACAATTCTTAAGACATTTTAAAACACATAGCAATTTAAAAATTAGAAAACCATTAACAACGTTTGATATTTTGAAAGAATTTTTAATAAGAAAAAAAGTTTTTGAATTAAATGTTTATGATCTCAGAAAAGTACGTCTTTTGCAAAACAAGTCTTCAACAATTTTTCCCCGAAATTTTGAATCTAGTGAAATATTTAATTTTATATTTATATCGCATTAATGTTTATTTACTGCGTTCAATGGCGGTCGAATAGTTTTAGTGTTTCAACTGATTAGAATTTTGCATAAAGCGAAGAATCTTGTGGTTTACCTCATGCACGCTTACCCCTTTCGTAGTATAGTCATTAAAAGAAGATCATTCAAACAGAAAACATGGGGGGAAAATTAAATAAAAATCGCACACCTGTTCCCTAATTGCTTTGAATGGATTCCTTTACTGTGGAGATAATTTGTAGTAAGTTGGTCACAGCGAAATATTAAAAACCAACTTGTACGTTTTATATTTTAAAATGTCTTCATTTACATTATTTTCATGCGGCTAATCAAATAAAGTGAACCAAATACACATTTTGTTTTTAAAAATCAATACCGAAAATTGAATTCTGAATGTCTGATTTGTCCATTAGGGCTAGTTTAGACTCGAAATTGAGAAAAATTCAATTCCATTGCTGTTTGGACGTTGGTAGCAGTAGCAGTAACAGCAAAACGTTTTGATTGGCTGAAAATCGGCAACATGACACTTGAATAGAGATTGGCAAAAAAATCCAAACAAATTTCTTAGGGAATTAACAAATAAGAAAGAAAAGCAAAAAATCTTTGAACAATTCGGTTTATGAACATCTAGAAACGGATTATAATCTCTTGACCGCGATTCCACTATATAAATTTTAGTTTTGTTTTTAAGACAAGAAAAAAAAAATTAACAAAATGTTCTAGAATTTTCTGATTTTTGGAATTAATTTCTATGATGCTAACGTTTGCCTCCTATAAGCCGATAGAGACGAACACGAAATTGTTTCGCGCTTTTCGTTAAATGGGAAAAATTAACTTTGAAAACATCTAAAAAAAAATAAATCTTAAATCTTGAGACAAAAAAATTTGAAACAAAAAAAAAAGAGTAGAACGTTAATAGAATTTCAATAATGATTTTTGTTGGATAAAATCGAGTCTGATCAACGAGTATGAAATTGAAGCGATGGACATGCTCAAGTGTTTCTCGTTCAAGCCAAGGTCGTATTTACTTTAGAATCAGGCTGTCTGACTTTTCGATGGCGATCTCGAGTAGTATACTATTAGTACGTGAATTCTACTCGAATCGAAACAGCCACCGCCATTCATTAGTGGACGTCATTCGGAAATTCGAAACCGTTTATTGTTGTGTACACATTTGAATTTATTTGTTTGATGCTCAATAATGTGGAAAAGTTGCCCATAATATGGACACATTCGCAATAGTCACGGAAGAACTTCGACTATTTGGTTGGTGGTCTTCAACGAGATTGTGTAGGCAATTTTCTAAGGGGTCCTTTGTTTAAGCCATAACCAAGTACTATTAAAACTGAAAGTATTTCTTGTGGTCTGATACTGGACGCATGCGAATTAACGGTCCAATACGTGCACCGATATCAGTTTGTTGTGTTTCTGTGAAATGTATCTAATATAGATAGATAAATGCTTTGAGTATCCTTATTGAATTCGTACCGTGCCGTGGAGAAAGAAACAGATCCTTCATCATTGTTCATCGTCAGCAGATATAGAAACCATACTGGGTAGGAGCTCCTTGCAGTTCAATGTTGCTGGTGGATCCGATTGATGTCCTTGTACGAGTCGTACTACCACGTATGAATACGAAGGAGTGTGATGAAGCTGTCGTGCGTACTGTGATTTATTGTGGACGCGCGATGTGCCTGTGGGGCTTCTTAAAAAGACTCATCTTGGCTAAATATCCGTCAGTCGTTCAAGCGCAGCCTAATGAAACGGTTTATCCAAGGAACAGCAAACAGCAAACCGTTTGGTTCAGTTAAAAATCAGTGAAGTCCTTAAAATACAAATAGTTTGCAATTCTAGTAGGTGTTTAATGTGCCAATGAACCCAAGTAGTGTAAAAAAACGTCATATTTCAAGTGATTAAAGCTGAATAAATTGTGTTCTTAAATGAAAAGATAAACTTTAATTATGTGAGAATAAATGGATTAAATTTTATTCTCATTGAATTTATAAGGAAGTATCGTAAGTGTTACATATTCAATTCTTCTTACTTTTTTTTAAAAACTCTACTCGAATTCCAATTTTACAACTTCTTTCTTTGATGTGCAATCTATTTAAAAGCAGTCTCAGACTTGAAGAGAAAATCGTGCGGTTAAGTATTTCCATGAGCCACTTAGTATACTTGAATATAAAAAAACAATTTCTATTAAGTTTTTACTTTCTATTTTAAACTGTAGTATTTGATTAAAACTAGCTTTTTTATTTGATCTTAGAACGGAAAAACGTTTTTTAACATTATATTTTCTCTAAAAAGAAAAAAAAAAGTTTCATTTTCGGATAGTTGGCAAAAATCTATGTACCTATAGTTGGCAAAAATCTATGAGAAAAAGATGGAAAAGTGCTGCAATTTTAATGTCCGTAAAGATTTGGGAAATGAGATTTTAAACAATTTTTGGATTTTAAATGAGATTTTAAGTCGTATATTTTTTGTAACGGCGAGCCGTTTTCAAGGAAATCGTAAAAAAAATATTTTCATTTGTATGGCTATGAAGGTGTCTAAACGAAATCATTTCGTCGCCTGAGAATTTAATTGTCGTATGTAGTTTTTTTCGAGTTTTGAGTTGGGCTCAGTTTCTGAGTTTTTCAAAGCTGCTTTTTAATTTGGTGCAATTCTTTTTTAATTTTCTTAAAGACGAATACTAATTCTGTATTCGATTTAAATTTGAATAAAATCGGTCCGCTGGAAAAAGAGTTATGATAGTTTAAACTCAATTCACTCAAAACCAACGAAAATTACATAAGACATTTAAATTCTCAGCCGACGATTTGTAGCCTATAAACCTGTTATACCATAAATTTAATTACCAAGTTTTCCGAAAGTTTGTCCATCTATTATTGTCCAATGAAAGTTTGTCCAACTATTTTTATACCCGTATGGTGAAACCAAAGGGTATACTAACTTTGCCTTACCGTTTGTAATGCTAAGATCCCGTCATCACACACAAAAATGAATTACACTAGTGTGTTTAGAATGATAAAATAAAAAAAATTGAATTTTGCATGTCCGTCCGTCTGTCTGTCCGTCTGTCTGTGGCGCGGATTGCGGGCGCACGGATTGAGCTAGAGACTTGAAATTTTGCGCAGATCCGTTTTTTGTAAAATGCGAGGCTAAGTTCATTAATGGGCAAAAATGGACCATTAGGGGGGTACCCCCCATACGAACGAAAACGTTTTTTTGTAATTATCGCAAAAACGGTGCATCTCATCAAAAAAGTCCAAGAACAAAAGTTATTTAGGATATGATTCTACATAAAACTTCCATACATCAAAATCCGATTGGAATAAATTTAAAAAAATCTTATTGGAAAGTTTGACTTCAAAGTGGAATTTTGGTACAACTGTTCGATTTTTGATACGAATATCACCATACGGGTCTCCAATGATTGCCAGATTGGCAATTATAACTTTTGTTATGTTTAAGTTAATTGTTAACAGAAAAACAAAACAGAATTCGGTACACGTCCCTACTAGCATTTTTTGTGTATAGTATCTGCCACTAGAAGTGTGTGCAATATAGTGGCAGATACCATCTATACCCAAAAAATGCTATTATAAGTTAGTTTTTCTTTTGTCGAGACAAAAACTAGGATCATAGGAAAAGAATTTTATTTACGCCTTATAATTATGTGACCAAAATATCCGATGTGAGCAGCACATGACTTTCTTATATAAAATCTACGTTCCTGTGAAATTTGTACTAGAACCCAACAATTAAAATATTAGCTTATATAAAAATGCGTTTTTTTTTTACAAAATCTGAAATATCTTGATAACGGTAAAATATATAGATCACAGTGGATTCTTCCTTTAACTCTTTTTTTTTGCTTTGAAAAACCGTTAATTTGCAAGCAATTTGCAAAAATCTTATTTTTTATCTTTTAATAAAACTATTTCAATAATGGTAAAATATGGCAGATAATGATGTAAGACAAAATTGTGGGAATCGTTATTCTCTTTAATTCGCCACTTACATTGCTCTGCCGAAAGACCGTTAAATATCGAGATAGTTGCATAAAATTGACTGATAGACAGAAAGACATGTTTGTGAAATTGTTCCAATTGACTCGAGTAAGCTCGAAAAATATTTTTTTAGGCAAATTTAAGAGGTAGAAGTTTTTCACTAAACAATAGGTACTTAATTATATTTCGTATTAGATAGTAAAAAGGAAGAAAACAATGTTCCTAGGATACACATAATTGTATATTTTTATGCATATAATTGTATATTTGTATACGTATTCAAAAATTTATATATTTTTTAAATGAAAACGAACTGAGAGAATTTTATAGAGTTGGTGTAACAAAAAATATATTCGTTTCTAAAATTTTGACGAAAAAATTGCGACATGCTAAACTTCTTTTCACGTGTATAAGAACTCCAATTGCTACTTCAGCACCATTTTACATGTTTTTCATCACAGTGCGCTAATAGGTTAAGTTTGTGCAAATATTCGAAGACTTTTGTAAAAAAAAATATGAAAAAATATCATAATACAATTTTACACAAAATACATTTTTAAAGAATTTTATCCGTCGGAAGAGATACGATTCAAAGAGCTCACATGTAAAAAAGTCTTGCAAAAAAGTATTTAAGACGTAAGGTTGTGCAAAGTTGGGGTAGGTTTGCGAAAATAATTGAGTATTCAACGAATTAATTTTTATTGGTGTTTAAATAATATTTAGTGTTGTCGTATGAGACAAAATAACTTTTATTAACACAACATTTTAAAGTAATACATTAAATTTTTGCTACCTAATAATAAACCTTGTACATTTCTTGATTGAATTTTTGTTGGCTATCAGCCTATAAGATCATAAAAATGTGTCACAAAATATTGTAAAAATACGAAAAAAAGAATTTATTTTTATTATCCGTATGTCTTTTAATAATTTTTCACCCATCCGAGGAAGTGATTTATTACACACTTCTAAATATTGAAAATCAACATCGTAGACTCTAAAATTTCACGAAATTAACTTCAAATCGTATGGCAAAATCTGAGTGTATTTTTATTGGACATAACGTTGATAGGTGTTTATGTTGGCCATTTCAGAACGTATCTCATAAACCCATCAGTATATTTAAATATTTAGCGGTCGTACTGGTCAAGTGTTCATACCTTTATCGAACATGAGAACGATTCCCCGATGGCTATCTGAAATCCATAAAATTCGACCGATGGCTCATCTATTTTTTCATTGTTCTGGTAGCACTCAATTCCGGATGACCTCATATGGGGACCAATTACTTCGTTTTACGGATTAAACTGAAAATGCCCTGGATTAGTTTCGTTTGTTGCGTAAAAATTCCATTTCTAGCTCATTAACCAGGAGTTTTAAAGGATTTGCTTTGCGGTGTAGATTTGTGGATTGTGTTTTACACACAAGTCACTTTATACTAGATGTGTAGGTATAAAAAATTGCGCTTTTCTAAGAAGAAATTTGTTGTTGGATTCATTTTGAAATAAAGCTTCTTAATAGAATAAATTCCAATTCACCATGATTGCCGATTTCTGTATTTTTAGAATGTTATTGAGGTTTTTTCATTAAATTTTACAAGTGAGATCACGGAACTATTGATGAAATCTTGAGTTGTATTCTGTATCTTGTTTCAAGCGCTTGTTTCGAGTTAGAAGAAAAAGTAGTATTCGCGATCTCTGTTTCGCCCTGTCATTTATCTTGATCGGAACAAAGACAGCGAATATTACTTTTTTTCTAACTCGAAACAAACGCTTGAAACAAGTTACGGAATACCACTCCTTATTTACAGATTTTCATTTCTAATAAAAATATCTGATGTGGACAAAATTTACGTTTCTGCACAATTTACCTGACGAATAAAATCGTAGTTCACATAAAACTTAAAGTTTTTATTTGACAAAATCTGAAATATCTCGATAACGGTAAAATATATCCAATTTACGGTAAAAGGCAAAAATGTAGAGAATTTTAATACCTTTAATTCTTCCATTAATTATTTTTTCGAAAAAACTGTTAGTTTGCAAGCAATTCGCAAAAATATATTTTTTTAAATTTTTAATGATGATATCTCGATAACGGTAAAATATATCGGATAACCGTAAAGGACAAAATTATGGCAAACATTATTCTCTTTAATTCCCATCATACATTGAACCACCAAAAACCCGTTTTTGTTCGAGATAATCGCAAAAAACTGATGTTTTAAAATACCGGTATATCTCGATAACGGCTTGAGATACGGAGTTCTAGTAAAAGGCAAAGATGTGGAAAATTTTATGATAACCAACTTTTGTAATACAAAAGTCTACTAGAAAACGCATAGTTTCGGAGTAAATAATAAAAAACGAAATTGCGATTTTCAAAAAGCCGCCATACCAGAGAAATTGGTCGGCTATTTACAAACGAGAGCGCAAATTTTCTAAATTCTTGCAATTTATATCCCAAAGGGTTTTAGGGATGGAAAAAATGATTGTTTTATGTCCTCACGAATATCCTTTTTTCAGTTTTCTTGGAAACTTAGCTATGGGGTCCTTAAGGTCACTGATCACGAATTTAATGTCAAAATTCATTTTTATTCGATAAACATTTTTATTCGAAAGTCCTGTAAAGATGACGCTAGTAAAGAAATTGACTTCTGGTTTTTTCACCAGAAAATTGGAATTTCTCCCACTACAATGATCCCGACTATTTTCGTTATTTTGTGCAAAATATTTTTTTATACATCCGACAAATTCAGGGTCATGTTCCATTTCAGAAGACCACTTATGCTACATTTACACGAATGACAAATTTGTCATTTTTTTCTTGTCATTATGTTAATTCCCGTGTAAATGGCATAATTTTTGTAATTTTTTCTGTCAGAAAATGTCAATCTCTCATAAAAGAATGAACTTGTCCATTCTTTTATGCCAGATTGTCATTCGTGCAAACGCAATATTAGTTATGACAAAAGTTGAATACCTTTATGTGACAATTCCCATAAAATTTTATAAAATTGGGGAATCATTTCGATTTTTTGTCGTCCTGTACATTGGCGGCCATGTTACAAATATTTTGGCAATGAGAGAAGAGATTTGATCTACTAGAAAGATTCGAAATGATTCCAAACATGATTTTTTTCCATACAGTAAGCTCTTTCATCCAAATCTCCCTTTAAAATTCGTATGTACATTTATCTATGTCGCGTTCAGGATGTTAATTTTCTTTTTATCTACTTTCAGAACTAGTGGGCGGTGAAAAAATCTACTTGTTTCAAAACAACACCATCAAGTAAAAAAATGACAACACGTGAACGGTTAGACTTTGAGCTAGGGTGTAACCCAGTGTTATCCTCGTTTTAGTGTTCACAGAAACTTCTTTTGTGGGCACTAGAAGGTCATCGCAATTTCGTTGTCATCATCTGCATTCAAAATGACGAATGAGGAGTTAAACACCAAAAACAATGATGTGGTGGGCAATAACTGGCATCAGAACAGCGGCAAGGAGGAAACTGATGGCGATTCTGATTTACCTCCGCCAAAAGAGAATGATCCGCTTCATCCGAAAATGGTCAATGCTAACAATGAGGTAATAAAAAAAATTCGAATTCAAAGTAAGTTTCCAGTGAAAAATCCCGTCCAAAGTCAATATTAAAATAAAAGCCAATATTTATCCTGCAATCCCTGTTGTGGGGCAGTCGCGTCGCATCACTCCAACTACCCCAAACGATTTTTTTTAAATGGAGCGAAAACTTTTCCTTTGTAGTTTTCCGAAACATATTCATCCACCTTCAATTTCATAGACTTTTTTTTTTAATTAAAATGTAAGAAAATTCGAAACAAAGGCGAAACGTCTAAAAGAAAATAAAATTTAATTGTTTTTCTTTTCTTGCGTACTTTTTTTTTGCAATCCCGCCTGGACTTTTGGTGGAAAAATAAATAGCGAGTCCTCATCGTGTCTCTTACACCTGAACGCAGTCGGGAGACATGGGGTCAGAAGGCTGAGTTTCTTTTAGCTGTTGTCGGATTCGCCGTTGATTTAGGAAACGTCTGGAGATTTCCATATATCTGCTATCAAAATGGTGGCGGGGCATTTCTTATCCCATACTGTGTGATGTTTCTGTTGGGCGGTCTACCACTTTTCTACATGGAATTAGCTTTAGGACAATTTCATCGTTGCGGTTGTCTCAGCATTTGGAAACGCATTTGTCCAGCTCTAAAAGGTAGGAAATTTTACATCCTTGATTACCTATTTTAATAAAATTTTTTAACGATTTTGATAAAATTAAATTTTTATTTTTTTTCTTAATTCGAGTTTTAAGTTTTATAAAATTCGGCCCAATCCTTTTTGAGATTGGTGGCAACAAACAAAGTAATGAGAATTTGAATTTCGGCTTAACCAAAAACACGAGAAAAATCTAAAAAAGAAGTTTATTAACGGCTCTAGTGAAAGTTATGGTGTTTATGGACGGACAGATAGACAGACGGACGGACATCCGGAAATCAAAATCTTTTGTAATTCCAAACACTTGATTTTTGATTTTTATACCCGTATGGTGAAACCAAAGGGTATACTAACTTTGCCTTACCGTTTGTAACGCCAAGATCCCGTCATCGCACACAAAACGGATTGAGCTAGAGACTTGAAATTTTGCACAGATCCGTTTTTCGTAAAATGCGAGGCTAAGTTCGTTAATGGGCAAAAATGGATCATTAGGGGGGGGGGGGGGGGGGGGGGGGTACCCCCCATAGGAACGAAAATGTTTTTCGCGAATATCTCAAAAACTGTGCATCCTATCAAAAAAAGTGCAAGAACAAAAGTTATTTAGAATATGATTCTACATAAAACTCCCATACATCAAAATCCGATTGGAATAAATTTTAAAAAATCTTATTGAAAAGTTTGACTTCAAAGAGGAATTTTGATACAACTGTTCGAATTTTGATACGAATATCACCATACGGGTTTTCAATAATTGCCAGATTGGCAATTATAGCTTTTGTTATGTTTTTTTACTTTTTACTGCTTAAATTGTTGTAAATCGGTTCTTTTTTTAGGCTTTAATTACTTTTTTTTTGGCTCGGTTCTATTTTTCTGAGTTTGGAAATCAAATAATTTTTACTCTTGGTAAAAAAAAAAATAAAATCGCATAAGTGATTTTTCACAGACCTTTCAATTAAGTATTATGAAGGTACACAAATGTTGGGGTCATAACAATTTTAGGATTTGAAGTACAGTTTGACCTCGATAATCGCAACTATAGTAGACAGAGCCTGTTGCGATAACCGAGTCAGTTGCGTTAACCGAGTCACAACATTATCTGTCAAAAAGGGAAACATAAGTTCTTAAACAATATAACAGCTCCAAAAATTGGATAAAATCTCTACCATTTGTAACGTAGTTTTTACGCCGCAAAATTATTTACAATACTAAATAAATAGTAAATACTGCAAAAGTATTTACACCAAGTTTTTCATACATCAAAGTTCAGTCGGATTAGTCTCAAAAAATTAAACTGGAATATTATGATCCAATTCAAAAATTTCACTTTGAGAGTTTATAATCTCGTCATTGTACGATTGCCTGCCATTTTTAGTTTTCGTGTGTTTTTTTTGTTGGCACAGACTTGTTTTGTAACAGCCATTCTTTAATAAATAAAAACAAGGAACAGAGAATAAAGTCAATAAAAGATTTCCTGTAACTATTTTTTATATTTTTTTTGGCCGAAACAGTATCAGATTATCAAAAAGTTGCGTTAATCGAGTCAACCTTATTTGGAAGTTGCGTTTATTGAGTCAACATTGTAAAATTTTAGGTGTTGCGTTAACCGAAGAGTTGCGTTCTTCGAGGGTTGCGTTTACCGAGGTCACACTGTATATTATAAATTTCCCATGACATAATTTTTTAAGCAATTTACTTAGCAAGAATCTGCAAAAATTATTGATAAAATTTCCTAGCAGTTAGTGAAAATATTGATGTTTTTTTTCCTTTCCAAATGAGTCTAAAAGCTTGGTTGTTCATCCCCTGAGAAATATGGTAAAAGGCTTTATCGGTTTTTTTTTCAACGCAGCAACATGAGAAATTAAAACCGATTCAAAGATATCTGATTCGACAGCGTTTATCAATCGCTCCTGGATATCTATCAGGAGTTTGTCGAAAGATGGGTGCTGATAAACGTGACTTTTTTCTATCTTTCCAAAGTATTTCGAATTTATTGTGGATATTGCGATGATTTTCACCTTGCAGTATTAGTGATGGGGGAAAAATCATGGCAATTGCCATGATGTTAGAAGCAAATGAAGCTAATGAAACACGTTTTCTCGTTGTCATTTAGACATCGGTTTCAAAATTAAATAAAAATTATATTCTAGATGTCGCAGTATTATTTTGCTGGATTACAGTTTTCCTGACACAGTTCACAATCAATCCAATTGCCAGTCATTTGCTAAAAAAAAACTTTAAATTGTGCTTTTCGGAAATCATGTGAGTTCCTTTTGAATTTTGTACCCGAAAAAAATTGATTAAAACCGAAAACTTTTTTTTATCATATCTTTGAAATTGTGGAAGAAAAGAGAATACTTGTTGAAGTCGACAAATTTTATGTTGGCTTTCTTGTAACTTTTTGATGATGCTCTGTGTAATTTTTTGGAGACCACATCATAATTCTCAAATGTTTTTGATAGTGTCATGGCCATTCTTATGCGGGCAATCTGAAAATGTTTGATTTTTTCCACGATAAAACAATGATTCACATTTTAGTTCTGGGCATTTTGCCAACTCATTATTGAAGACAGAAAATTGTTTTGATGTTCGGAAGCATGATGGGAGTTTTAAGATTTCATTCACACCACATAAAAATATCATTAATTTAGCCAATAATTTCAACCATTGAATATTTGCATTTCAGTTTTCCATTAAGTTGAAAAATGCTTTATTTCTATTAAGTAAATTGCGAAAAAATCTGAACATTTTTTTTTAAAAGTACGCACTTTTGTTATCCAACAGAACCAACAAACCACCAACACAAAATCCTCAATTGAGAATAAAATGTCAGATTTATTATGTTGAAGTTAGCAGAATTTCATTACCGTACATTACCGTATAAAATTTCCCTTTGTTCCAAGCGCTGTTCGAGATGAAAAGGTGATTTTGTATGGAAAGCTTGTTCTGAACTGCTTCAGAACATTAAAAAAACGCAATTAATATAATACGAGGAATGTCTGTCTGTCTGTCTGTCTGCACAAACGATCTCGAAAACCCGCCTAACGATTTTCACGAAACTTGAGGGTTAGGCATTTTCGGGGACAAAGAATCGATCTAGACAGGTCTCACTTCTGAGAAAATTCTCCCTCGATACCCCTCGCCTGGTATCTTCGAATTGGGTGGTCCTATCTTAATGAAACTTTACAGTATTACTAAGGGGGCTAACGGCTTTCGATTTTTTTACTACAAACCTGACTTTTCCCTCCCCTCGATACCCCTCGCCAGGTATCTTCGAATTGGGTGGTCCTATCTTAATGAAACTTTACAGTATTACTAACGGGGCTAAGGGCTTTCGATTTCTCCACTACAATCCTGACTTTTCCCTCCCCTCGATACCCCTCGCCTGGTGTCTCAAAACAACGTTTCAAAAATCGGTGATAGCGATTACTCAATAACCACTCAACCGATTTCTATGAAATTTTGTTATCGCGCGTTAGTTTTAGTTCTAGCTTTCTAGGTCGCGAATTTATAAACTCTGGAAAAGCTCTGTAAAGATAATGTGAATTAAGTTTTTCCCCAAAAATCGGCAAAAGTAGGATTTTGAGGTCGCCGCGCATGGCGCGGTCTTCCTGGTACTTTACATTGAAAGCTCGTTATAATAAAAATTTCTTGTTTAATGTTCTAACGAAAATAAAACTTTTTAATGCAATTCACACTGCAAATTAATTCCATGGCTCATATGTTTTTTAAACTTTAAAGATATCATCGGAAAAAATCACATAAAGGGTATCATGGGTAAAATTTCGGTCAAGTCGGTTCCGAGTTTAGATGAACAGACAAGCAGACATAACAATCCTACTATCTATATAATGAATATCGGGAGTTAAAAAATTGATCTGATATCTTTTAGAAATTATTCACATTTAAAAAAAAACTCCAAAAGTTTGTATTTCATTTTATTTATTTGTGACGTTTTTCTCAATATTCTTCAGAATTTTAATAATCTGAAATATGCTTCCGAATTTCGAACGTAATATTCTTTTCCCAAAGTGAATCTTTTAAGTTGTCAATTTCAGAGTCCGGTAATAAATTTGTCCCCAATTGAAATCTTTTTAGTTGCGTTAATTCATCAAATATTTTAATGTCGATTTTTGAAATATTTGTGTTAAGCAAAGCCAGCTCCTGTAGGTTGTGCATATTTTTAAATTGATCGTAATCCAAGGATTCAATTGGAATCTTCATCAATTGGAAGTTTTTTAAGTTAGTCGCATTTTGTAAAAAAATTAAATTTGAAATATTTTTCATATTAGTTAGTATTAAAGCTGACAATTGACTAATACATGTATTTTCAAATATTATTTCACTTGATGGATTTTCTCCCAGATAAAGTAATTCGATACTTCCATTTATGTAATTAACATGATTAAAATTTAAAAGCAATTGAGAAACGTTATAAATATTCACACTTTCTAATAAATTATGTGTTATTTGAAGTATTCTTAAATTTTGATGGCTAAAAATTTCACTTTCGATAGTTTTGATTTTATTTCTACTTAATAGCACAATTTTCAACTTTTTGTTATATCGGAACAAGTCTTTGTCAAGTTCTTCTATTAAATTTGAAGATAGATCTATGATATATAAATTTTCTAATTGATCGAAAATTCCCTTTTCTATTCGGTCTATTCGTAAGTGGCTTAAATAAAGAACTCTTAATCTTGTCAATCCATTCAACATAGAGTTTTCACATTGCCGTGTTTGATTGTTGTCATCAAAAGCATGTCCTATAATGATCAATTCGCTGAGTTCCTTCGCTTTTCCAAATTTTATACCATCAAAACCAGCATTCCACCAAAAAAGGCTCAACTTTTTCAACGATGGTAGAATTTCAAATAAATTTTCCGGTATTGTTGGCCAATCACTACAAGGCTTGAAGACGATTTCTTCAAGGTTTGAAACTTTTTTTGTGCTAAGAATGTTCTCAAAACTGATATTATTGCAAAGCCATCCCCTGCAATTGTCTAAGAAACTGAATTCGGTTTCTTCAACTCCAAGGGATGCTTGGAAGATTGTTAAAAACACAATTATTGACTCTTTACAAATTTTCATAGTAGCAATATTACTTTCGTAAATACGGCGTGAAAACTAAATTAATAATTAAATCTGCGCACCTTTAATATTCTGGAAATTTGTAAAATTATTAATTTCATTGGCAAAAAGTATATGAAATGAGAGTGATTTGTTAGAATAATTTACATACTTTTTTTGCTGGAAACTGCTGAAAAAAAGGTAATATATTTTATTTAATGGTTCGTAATCTAATGATATTTTAAATGCTGGTCTTCAGTGTTTGGCGCAAAACAAAATGCTATTAAATATTAAAAATTTTCCAAAAAAAACTTTTTTTTTGGTCGAGTGACTAGTCAAAGTCATTACACAGGCCGACACTTATTCTGGTGAACACAAAGAGTATTTTCTAGAAAATTGGAATTCGAATCTGGCAGTAGTTTGGCTGTACCAGCTCGACTTTTTGAGATATGATGACCAATAAATTGGTGTAAATCAACAATCCTTTTTCCCTTCATCATATCATACTAATATATAAACATAACAAAAGCTATAATTGCCAATCTGGCAATCATTGGAGACCCGTATGGTGATATTCGTATCAAAATTCGAACAGTTGTACCAAAATTCCACTTGAAGTCAAACTTTCAAAAAATAAGATTTTTTAAAATTTATTCCAATCGGATTTTGATGTATGGGAGTTTTATGTAGAATCATATCCTAAATAACTTTTGTTCTTGCACTTTTTTGATAAGATGCACCGTTTTTGAGATATTCACAAAAACCGTTTTCGTTCCTATGGGGGGTACCCCCCCCCCCCCCCCCCCCTAATGGTCCATTTTTGCCCATTAACGAACTTAGCCTCGCATTTTACGAAAAACGGATCTGTGCAAAATTTCAAGTCTCTAGCTCAATCCGTGCGCCCGCAATCCGCGCCACAGACAGACAGACAGACGGACAGACGGACAGACGGACAGACGGACAGACGGACAGACAGACAGACAGACGGACAGACAGACGGACAGACAGACAGACGGACGGACATGCAGAAATTAATTATTTTTATCATTCTAAAATAATAAAAACACACTGGTGTAATTCATTTTTATGTGTGATGACGGGATCTTGGCGTTACAAACGGTAAGGCAAAGTTAATATACCCTTTGGTTTCACCATACGGGTATAAAAATGAGTTGGTGCCTGTCTGTCTGTCTGTTCCTCTTTCACGCAAAAACGGCTGAACCGGTTAACTTGAAATTGGCAGGAGTGTCTGTGGTAGTTCTGGTTCCAACATAGGCATACGGAAAAGTAGTGCGAGGGGTGGGGGGAGTAAGGGGAGGGGGTAAAGTGATTTCGAAACTTAGGTTTTGCGCTATGTTACTCTTTCGCGGGGAAATTACTGAACCGATTGGCCTGAAATTTGGCATAGATGTTCGTCGGGGGTTCAGCCCCAACATAGATCCATTAAAAAGTAGCCCGAGAGGTGGGAGGAGTAAGAGGAGGGAGTAAAGTCATCTCGAAACTTAGTTTTCCCCTTATGTTACCTTTTCGCGGGGAAACTACCGGGCCGATTGGCATGAAGTTTAGCTCCAACATAGACCTACAAAAAAAATTGAAAAAACTTAACCCGGCGACGACGGGTATGCAAGCTAGTATCTCATAAAGTAGAGCTGACCCAAATTACCCAGAAAAGAATCTTATATCGTGTGCACCAGAGTGAGTGTCGGCTTGTGTAAATAATTTTTACCGACTAAAGATTTTTTTCGACCAGACACCTTATCGAAAATAAGTTACATGAAGCCATCCCAGGTCCTCTGGAAAGAAACTCTTGTTCGGCAGGCCTAGGCCGGAACAAAATACAAAATACTTTAACCAGACAACGGCAAGTTCACATTCTAGTTATCATTTTTTCCCTTCTAGCTCAACATAATAAAAATAACTTGTTGTACCAAAAAATCGATTAAAAACAAAAACAATTTCAAAACTCTAAAAACGGTCCTGTAACAAATTTCTGTAATCCAAATGCGGTAAAGTGTAAAAATGAAACTATTTTTACCTCCAGCCGTATCTCGTCAAATCATTAAAAAATGTCACATCTTTTGGAATTTTTTTTTAAAATAAAGTACAAAGAATATTTTCTTTTCGTTTTAAAGACATTCCTAAGACAAATTGGACTTATAGGAAACTATTAAACTGTTTTGTACTCAAAGAAATGACTTGAAACTTTTACAATGACAATGCTTTTATGTACTGAAATTGAACTACTATTGTATTCATACAGACGATTATTCACTGACACGCAAATGCAAAAATACATATGTTAAAAGTCATTGAATATAACGCAAAAGAAGTTGACCATCATTTAAGTTTTCTGTACAAGAAATATTTATTAAGGCCAGAGACAAATTAATCTGTCAATGAACTCTAATAAAAATGACAATTATGATAGGCAAATAATCGAAATTGGGTTGTAGCCAAAAGGGTTGAAATTAAAATTTCATCTAAAATATTTTTTTGAGAAATTCGATTTAAATTACAAATTCGCCTAATTGATGTTTGAAGAAAAGTGAAACTTTCTCCGTGTAAAATTATTTAAGAAAAAAAAATATTTTCACACTTGTGATTTTAAGCTGATAATTAAAAATGACACCTGGGGGAAAAATTTAATTTAAACATTATGTTGCCGTCTGTTTAAGTTTTTCTCAATTCTTGTTGTTTGGGAGGGGGATGGTGAGTTAAAAAGAGAAGAAAACTCATAAATAAATACTAGATGATGTGTGGGAAAATTTCATTAAAATAGAAATAATCTAAAAGTCATTTACTTTTTAACATTTTGTTTGGAAAATAGAGTGGGATTTTCGGGGATGAATGTGAATTGGGGTTGAACAAAGCTCTTTTATTGTAGCTCGTTGAGACTTGTTTGTAAATTCGTCACCAATGACTCGTCATTTTACTTTTAAGGGGTTATCCTTCCGTGCAAGGCATGAACAGAACATGTTTCTTGGCGATTCATATATTGTTTAAATGAAACTGTTTTGTATTGGCTCCTTTTGCATTTTATATTTAACTATGTTCCAGATTTTTTTAAATCCCTGTAAGCGTATGAGAGAACCTTTTCTAGAGGCGATTTGCGGTGATAGCTGTGGTCATTCATCTAAAACCAATCAAATGAGTTTTTTATACAGTACTAGCTTGCATACCCATCGTTGCCGGGTTAAGTTTTTTCAATTTTTTTTTATGGTCTATGTTGGAACTAAACTTCAGGCCAATCGGCTCGGTAGTTTCCCCGCGAAAGGGTAACACAGAGGAAGAGCTAAGTTTCGAGGTGACTTTACCCCCTCCCCTTACTCCCCCACCTCTCGGGCTACTTTTTACTGGGTCTATGTTGGGGCTGGACCCCCGACGAACATCTATGCCAAATTTCAGGCCAATCGGTTCAGTAGTTTCCCCGCGAAAGAGTAACATAGCGCAAAAACTAAGTTTCGAGATGACTTTACCCCCTCCCCTTATTCCCCCCACCCATCGCGCTACTTTTCCGTATGCCTATGTTGGAACCAGAACTACCACAGACACTCGTGCCAAATTTCAAGTCAATCGGTTCAGCCGTTTTTGCGTGAAAGAGGAACAGACAGACAGACAGACACCAACTCATTTTTATATATTAGTATGATGATTACAAAATGCTGTCCTGGTCGCGCCGGTATTTAAAAAAATCAATTACGATCGAAATGGCGTCCGGTTTAAAGGAAAGTATAAATTTTATGGTAAAAATTAGTCGATTTTTTAAGTGTAAAAAATATTTGTTTTTAAAAAACGCTTTTTTTCAGGACTAGATAAGTTAACGCGTAATAACTATGTAAAATTTCAATGAAATCGGTTGAGCGGTTATTGAGTAATCCCTGTCACCGATTTTGAGAAGTATTGAGAAAATTGCGATTAAATTTTCGCGTTATTTCGTTGCATAAATTCGGCAATTTTTATCCGATTAACTAAATATTTTGAGAGATAAAAGTCGAAATGTTGTACTTTAAGGAAATTTAAAAAAAAGAAGTTTTGATTTCGCCTAAGTTTGTAGGTAGGCATAACCCCTTAAATGCTTAACATCATGTGCACCTTTTTTGATGATAGTTTACTGTTGCCCCGTTCTCTATCCAACCACTTGTAGATATTTTTGTTATTAGAAGGGGCAGAATTCCGATTCCTTTTTCAACAACTTTTAAAAGGCTTCAAGGGAAATGCTTTTTCTATGTTTGAAGTTTTGATTTGTGTCTGCCAAGTGCTTTTCAAATAGTTTCCCACAAAAGTCAAGTTTCCATCGAATGTATATTAAATTGATCTTTAAATGTATGGCGAGTTAAAGAAATATCGAGTTTTTAACATTTTCTCCAAGGATTGAAACTGGCGAAGAGGAGAAAATTATCGGTACTCTTGATTAAAAACTTTTCAAAAGACTCGGTGAACTCCTTAAATTTGCCTACATAAAATCTTCTTTATCATCCCTTAATATCAAACTCGTAAAAGATTATCCTCTATCTATGGTAGTAGTAGTTAATTGAGTGATTATGTCATGTCAATATTTGACAGGCGATCCACCTTGCATGAAGACTTTTCCAGTTGCGTATTCCAACCAAATATGTCGTGTTGTTTTTTTTTCCAATAATTTTTTTTACTTCAATCTTTTATCGGTTTTGAAGGCAAATATGGAAAATCTTTTTCAAGTGAGTATTTCTGAAGCCTTTCGGAAAAGTAAGCAATTATTTGCTTCGTGTTTGCTTACCTGTAAGATATTTTTCCAATGTTTGTCTTGGGCTTGAGTAGAAAACTAAGACATATAAATTTCTATTTTTTCCAAAGGAGTATTTTTTTCTCTGAAGTAACGAAATGTATGCAAAATGAATTGAAAGAGTTTATATTTTATATAAAGGTAGAGAGAATTTGTAGGTGATTTTCGTTTATTTGATAGAAAAGCTGAAATTTATATGGATTTATGATGTATTTTCTATAGTATCTATTTGGGTTCAGATTGATTTCGGTTTGTAACAAATCAAAGTTTATATCTTTCGATTGTGGCATTGTTGTCGCAAAGTTGTATTTCCGGTGGCAAACCTCTTAACAGTAGAATCGTGTTCATAATTTTAGGGATCAAGTGGTTGTGTTCAACTAAACGGGGTATAATAACTTTTTTTCAACTATATTTTAGATAACAACTGCTTATGGTTCTGATTCCGATGGTTTTCAACATGATAAATGTCACGCTAACTTGAATTACTTCTGCTTTTTCTCATTTTGGACAATAATGTTTCAAATCCACAATTTTAAAATGAAGAAAATTCGTATTAAAAAAGTCGATGTCAATTGCGATAAAATCGTAACATTTCGAGTGACAGGTTTATCAGAATACACCCCCATATATACACACGAGAAAAAATAAGTAAATCTAACCATTTTTTAAATTTTCTATAATAATAGTTAATTCCAATTACAAAAATAGTCAAAATCGGGTATTTTTGTAATAAATTTACCTACTTAGTAGTAAAACGTTTTATTTTGTTGACTATTTTTGTAATTTAAATTACATAATAGTCACCTTTCACAATTATAAAATAAAGGGTCTTTCAATAAGGACATTGTATTATTTATTAAAACAACCGAGCCTTTGCTTCATGTCTTGTCTATTTCAATGCCCATTACAAACTGCCTGACTTATTCTAATACCACCACCAATACTAAGGCTATAACCTATATACTACAGACATAACAATTTTGTATTTTAATAAAAACGCACCCTAAAACTTTTTTTTATGATCTGGCAATGCTAAAACGTCAGTCAAGGTTTACATTTTTATCATGGTGAAGTTCACGAACGAGCAACGTTTGGAAATTATTAAAACTTGCTACCGGAATTCTGAGTCGGTGGTCGCAATCGTGTAATCTCGAGAAATGGTCCGGTCGAATGGCCGTCTCGCTCATGCGATTTAACGCCGTTGGATTTCTTTTTATGGGGTTATGTTAAGTCGTTGGTTTATGCCAACAAGCCAACAACGTTAGAGGAGCTCAGGAGCAATATCGAACGCGAAATTGCCAACGTTCCGGCCGATATGTGTGGAAGAGTGGTGAAAAATTGGCTCCAAAGAATCAATCAGCAAACGTGCTCGCGGTGGCCATATGAACGACATCGAATTTCATACTTAAATGTAGCATGTCCACTACACCTGGAATACATTTCAGCCCGATATCTCAATTATTCTGTGTTTTATTTAAATACAAAATTGTTATGTCCTTGTTGAAAGACCCGGTAGTTAGATTTACTATTTTTTTTTCTTTACGTGCAGGTGCAGCGGATTTCTTTTAACTTCTCCGAATTGGCTTGAGTTTTCTGAACAATTTTTTTTTGAAAGAAATGGTTTAACATTTTAAAAAATAAATTTTTATTTTAAACAAAAAAAAAAGTAAGATAGGAAAGTATCTGATTCCTATATTGAATTTCCGATGAAATCAAAACTTCCCTTACCATTTCCATGACTAAGAAGTCTTTTTGAAGCCGTGCTACTTTTCAATTGCTGTTGAATACTAAAATTGGATTTATGGCAAACAAGAATCACGCTAAGTGAAGAACATCAGGAGACAAGATAAACTAATTTTGATACTTCGTTAGTTGTCAATTTCTTCCTTTTTATCGTCTTTTATGAAGAGGCAATGAGTTTCCTTATCAGGATTGGTGGTTGGTGAGGTGATGGGGTCTGAACGAATTTGAAGAACTTGTTGAATAAATAATTTAACTTAAAGAGTCTTGAAAGTGTGGTAGCCGTCTGGGGGTCGGTTGGATCAGTGTCTGTTTAATTGAGTCTTAGTGTAACTATAAACTTTTCAAATTTGAAATCGTTTGAGTTACTCCCTTTACCTAAATGAGTGTGTGCCAAGTAAATTTCAGTATTTTGTGCAATGAACTTATGCTTCGAAAGTTTTCCTAAATATAATTACGGAGCTTAGACGTAAAACTGTGATTAATTGGTGGTTTATATTTCAGGGGTTGGCTACGCTATTTGTCTTATTGACGTTTACATGGGGATGTACTACAACACTATTATCGGATGGGCGGTCTATTATCTATTTGCATCCTTCAATTCAACTCTACCTTGGACGTCTTGCGAAAACTCATGGAACACAAATAGCTGTCGACCAATTACAGACCACAACTTAACGAATAGTACAAGTCCAGCAAGGGAATTCTTTGAGTATGTATAAAATTTTTATAATAATTTGCAATATTTTACACAGAGGTAAATAATAACTGTGAGTTGAATTTTATATAAAATTCTTGAAATTTATTTTTGGAAGTTTTGCATCATTGACTGTGGTGTAGCTATTCGGAGCATTTGGAGTAATCTAACGCAGGGATCATAAGGGTGTAAAATTAGAAAGCGCGAAATAAACGTTTGTAAAAACTTAGATTTTTGATCAATTAAATTACTCGCATGTGTGAGGATGAAACCTACCCTGACCAATTCGTATTGGGCTTTTCATTTGTACGGATTCAGTATTGATTAATTTTATTTTATTTCATTTTTTTATAAGAAGCTAATGGATCCAGTCTCTTAGACATTTGATATATAGCTTATGGTCAGCCGAGTGAATAGTTTTAAATTTTACGTATATTAGCAGAGAACAAATAATCTAGAGAATAAACTCTTAGAACAAATTTTTAGAGAAAATTTTTCCACTGTGAGATGAAGCAAGAGGATCCGATGTCATACGGAAAAAATTATCCATTCGATTCCTCCATCTCATTGAATAGATACGACGAAAATGATTAGAAAATGTTTAGAAAATGTTCTCTTTGCTTCGTGCTCCCTAGTCTAAAAGTAATTAACTTTTAGGCCGTAGCTAGTGAATGATAGGGACATTTTTCCCCCCTTCGAAGGGGAAATTTATCAAAAATTTGTTCGGCAGAGTTTTTTCTATATATTCCTTATTCTATGATATTAGTGTCACCTTTGTTTACAAATTTTCGGTTACAAGGATATATGGCTGAGCTGTTTACTCTAGTGGTTTCTGCCAATGAATATGATATGTGCTCTTTATATGTTAAATTGGGTTATTTTCGAATTTATCGTCTGTATTCTGTGCTCATAGTGTCACTAACTCAAAAATGTCGTAAGCCGAGTTACGATATTATCCGACTTTGCTTGCTCCAGAGAACTGAATATGTATAGCTACGCCACTGATCACTGATTTCGAATATGATATTAATTTTGCTGGGTTCGCCTCAGTTTTTTAGATAAACAGAATAAGCGATAGATACCCATAAAAATATGAAAAAAATGTATGAACCACTTTCAAAAACTAGAGCTGATCCAGCCAAACTAATATTATAATTGGCAACAGGGATGTCAAATTACCGGAAAATGATTTTAATATCGTGTGCACAAAAAAAAAAATCTGTTTTTTGTCTGCATGTGTAGTAATCAATTTCAAAAAATTTTCATCTGTAGGAGAAACGTTTTAGAGCAGCACAAATCGAATGGTCTGGATTATATGGGTCCTATTAAACCGTCCTTGGCACTGTGCGTTTTTGGTGTTTTTATGCTAGTTTACTTTTCCTTGTGGAAAGGCGTCCGTAGTGCCGGAAAAGTCGTCTGGGTGACAGCATTAGCTCCATACGTTGTTCTTATAATTTTGCTGGTTCGAGGTGTCTCTCTGCCCGGTGCTGATGAGGGTATACGATATTATTTAACACCCGAATGGCACAAATTAAAAACATCTAAGGTAATTATTATAATTAATTAAGTCAATTATATAAATAATTTTTAGTGTTGTTTCATTTTGGAAATCACACGTGCAGAGGCGTAAATACACGTTTTGGCTTTCGCTTTTTTTGTTTTGGTGATCCGCTAAAAATGAAAACCGATTGAAAATTTAAAATGGGTCTAAAATCCGCCCATGGACGTTAGTAAGCTCCCCAAATCGGTTTATTCGTTCTCGAGTTTTAAGCAAGACACAAGTCTATTATATCGGGTCTTTCAACAAGCACATAACAATTTTGTAATTCAATAAAACACAGAATAATGGAGATATCGGGCTGAAATTTATTCCAGGTGTAGTGGATATGTTACATTTAAGTATGAGATTCGATGTCGTTCATATGGCCACCGCGAGCACGTTTGCTGATTGATTCTTTGCAGCCAATTTTCCACCACTCTTCCACACATGTCGGCCGGAACGTTGGCAATTTCGCGTTCGATATAGCTCCAGAGCTCCTCTAACGTTGTTGGCTTGTTGGCATAAACCAACGACTTAACATAACCCCATAAAAAGAAATCGAACGGCGTTAAATCAAATGAGCGAGGTGGCCATTCGACCGGACCATTTCTCGAGATTACACGATTGCGACCACCGACTCAGAATTTCGGTAGTAAGTTTTAATAATTTCCAAACGTTGCTCGTTCGTGAACTTCACCATGATAAAAATGTAAACCTTGACTGACGTTTTAGCATTGCCAGATCATAAAAAAAGTTTTAGGGTGCGTTTTTATTAAAACACAAAATTGTTATGTCCTTGTTGAAAGACCCTTTATAATAAATAACAAACTTTATTTCTCTATTATAAAGGTCAAAACAATTTTTTAGTTTTTTGTTAAAGAAGCCTATTTTTTTATGTTAAATAAATCCTTGTGATATTATAAAATATACTATACATAAATATACTTTTGGCATCCATAGTATCTATACAATTAATTTACGTTCTCTTTTACAGGTGTGGATCGACGCAGCATCGCAGATTTTCTTTTCCCTTGGGCCAGGATTCGGAACTTTGTTGGCACTATCGAGTTACAATAAATTTAATAACAATTGCTATCGTGATGCATTGGTAACGAGTAGCATAAATTGCCTAACAAGCTTTCTAGCTGGTTTCGTAATATTCTCTGTGCTTGGGTAAAACAAATGCAAAATGCTGAATAAATGGTGGACATTTGAATACTAAATGGTGCCAATCTCTTGTGATTTATGTAATTAAACAGGTATATGGCCCATGTGCAGAATAAATCCATCAATGAGGTGGGATTGGAAGGACCCGGCCTGGTTTTTATTGTCTACCCGGAGGCGATAGCAACGATGAGCGGATCGGTTTTCTGGTCTATAATATTTTTCCTGATGCTAATTACACTTGGGTTGGATAGTACTTTCGGTGGTCTGGAGGCGATGATAACAGCATTATGTGATGAATATCCCCGTGCAATTGGAAGGCGGAGAGAGATTTTTGTGTTGGTCCTTTTGGCGGGAATATACCTTTGTGCTCTACCAACTATGACCTATGTAAGTTAATTACAATTTAGTATTTGTTGTTGCTGTGTATACGATACTACACATTGATAATTCACTTTTATGGCAATTCTTTTAATTCTGTAACAATTCATTTCGTAATTCTCAGTTGTGTGTTCTGGTTAGTTGGTTGATTGACTCGGTCAAATCCAAGTATTAAAATGGACATAAAACACTGCGGTAACATTAAAAGTCCATTCATTGAGTGTTTCCTTAAAGGATATTTCTTTCTTGGTGTTATTTTAGCAGACCCTCTTCCAGGTGATTGCAACTAGTAAACTATGAGGACGAAGAGGGGAGAAAAGAAGTCTAGGAATATTCTCGTGAAGGATATCGCTAATGTATAATTCATTAGATTTGAGGCAATTGTTTACTGCATTGCATATATCAGGGTAAACGTTTTCTCGACGATAAGATAAAAGCTTTCCACTGTCTTGATTACCCAGCATTCTTTAGTTCTGGTTCGGTTAGATGGGAAAATAAATCAGTAGGTTAAAAGGATCGCTGTTCTACATATTAGATAAGAATATATCACTCTTATTCGATAGGTATTCTTACACTTATCACACTATCATTTCTCGCATTGTATTCTGTAGTGATAGTTATAATACTCGAATGTATGTAATCCTAGCGAAGGACAGTGTTTGCTGTGGAAATGTTTTTTTCCAGCCAATTCACCTCTCAATTTGGTTTTTTTTTGGTTGTATTTGTTTAGAAGGTCGACGGCTATAGGGATGCACCGTATTTGATTTTTGATCAGCACTATATCTGATTACATTTGAATTTCCTATTAGGATGGAGCGATAATATCGTTGATTATCCTTAGGCAACTAGTGTTAGTTTGTTCACATAGCAGTACACATTTTTATGAATAGTTTATGCATTATCCATGTGTGAATATGATCGGTTATAAACAAAAACAATAAGATTTTTATTAAAATGAAATCATGATTAGAGATATGACCGCTTAGTTATGACTTTTTTATATCAAATTACCACTGGAAGAGATCGTACACAAATTGTAAAATAAAATTAGTTGCGTTTTTTTTTAATGTTTCCATTAAAAAAAACGATCCGGAGTAAGTGGGAAATTTCATGGAATTCAATCGCAACTAACTTCACGTTGGATACATCAGTAGGCCGTTATTGTTATATTTTCGTGCTATACTCACGATTCGAAATCTCCCACGTTTAAAATTATTTGGTATTCTAACAGAACCAACTCCACTAATAGAAAATAAAAACCCACAGAAAATCCACTAATAGAAAATAAAATGTTAGAATTATTGCGTTGAAGTTAGCAGCGTTTCATTACCGTACATTACCGTATAAAATTTTCTTTGTTCCAAAAGCTGTTCGAGATGAAAAGGTGGTGCAGGATTTTGTATGGAAAGCTTGTTCTGAACTGCTTCAGAACATTAAAAAAACGCAACTATTAAAATTCTTCATCAAATTGGTTAGCATTTAAATTTCTTCTCTCGAAACTCAATTTGTCAAAAACTCGATTCCACTTCGACGTGCGCTACCATACCTATTTTCACATGTTTCAAAAACTACAATTGCCAGTTTAACACCATTCTATAAAAATTTTATTTAACTCTCTAGCGCTCAGAGTTTTTATGTGAACAAAATGCATTTTTAGAGTCAACTTGGGTCGTAGAACAAGAATCGGATTATAATTTTTTTGTTCAAGTTTACCCCACGCCACCACTCCTAATATATAAATTTTAAAACTAGTGATTTCTAAACTTTCTGAATCATGACTGTGGTCTTCTTTTCCCAGTGAAGCACCTTTTGAATGTTTTTGTTTGCGAGGAATTTTCTCACTCTCAAAAACAATTATTCATTTTATTTTCAACGATAACTTAGGCGCCGTTCACACCTGACACTTTATACCGCGAATTTATTCTTCGACACTAAATTTATGTTGCACAACCGTTTACACCACGAAATTCAGATTTTTTTTCATATAAAACCGTCCGAGAAAATCCAAATTTGGACCACGTTTGCCAAGTGATTTTATTCTGCTATAGATGAATAAAATTTGCGGAAAAATACAAGAAAAATCGCCCTTGTAAACGGGCCCTTACTCTACTAACTTTTTGAATTTCTCAAGCTCTGGGATTTTAATATTATTTATTTTTGATAATTTTCGGGCTATAGGTTACATTGGAATATTTTTGCTTAAAGCTAGTACTGTAACACAGCGAAACGAAAACGAAAAAATCTGGGCATTAATCGACTGCGAAAATTTTCGTTTTGGAGATTTTGGAGACATTTGAATTGTCATTTTGTGTTTGTGTTTCGTATACTAAAAAAAGCATTTGTAGCAACGTTGTTTTATGTGAAAAATCTTGATTTCCCAAGAAATTTTTTTTTCTATTTTCTTGTCACCGAAATATCAAATCACAATCAGCTGGTTTGAACTGTCATTATTTCGTGCGAAAAGAATGCCTCAGGGCGTTCTTTTCAGATGCGAAAAATGTGGAGAAATTGTGTCTGCCATCTCTTGGTGAAAAGCTGAAGCCGATCAAACCAGCTGATTTTTTCTCCAAAAATTTTTTCGTTTTCGCTTGTGCACAGTACTACTTTTGCGAACGAAATTTCGCACAGCGAAATTTTTTTTGAATTTTATATGGGATTTGACATTTCGTTTTCGTTTCGCTGTGTTACAGTACTAGCCTTTATATCGAAACCATTTCTATTCAAGTACCAAATTTTTCATTGCCACCTCCACCGCAAATTGTTCGAAAAATTAAACAAAAATATTTTTTTCGAAAATTTACCACTGTTTTCCCTTTTAATTACCTAAAACTTCCAAATTAAAAGAGGTATTCCACCGGAAACAAAGTAAAGAAGGTAGGAAATTAAACTGTAGATATTAAAAGCATTATGCACTAGAGAGTTTAATCAAAAAACCTATATTTCTTAGAAATTTAATGGGGAATAAATAAACTTTAGCATAATAAACAAAAGTAAGTTTCTTAAAAATAATAAGTGACTAAAAATGTTCAAATGACATTGTTATTATAATTAATCATTCCACATTTCATGTAACACAGGGTGATCAAATTCTGTTCCTAATCTTTTATGTTAAACTATTGCTAAATCTTCTTGAATTTGCCGACGCGTTCTTATTGTTGTCCCTTAAATTATAATCATTTGTGGAAGGAATCTCAATTTGATTTGTGTTTGTACTGTCTTCCCGATTTGAAGGCTCCGTAAAATCTAAGTTCGACTGCCTAGCCTCTGTCAATTGTTTGATTTCATTGTTGAAGATCACTTCATTAATTTCATGTTTGACTATGGATTGATAGTATCCGTCCTGAAAAGTTCTTAGTTTCTGTGCAATATATTGGCCAAAAAGACTGAACTCATCCTCAGTGGAGTCTTCGGCGATAATTTTCTTAACTATGCCGTAAGTCTCTCGGATATATCGTTTTTCTTTTCTCATCTTTGAAGATTTAGAAAACTCTTTTCGTTTCATGGGGCTTTGGTGAGTTCGATGCAGCAGGTTATGTTGTAGACTAGATCGATTTGGGATTTCCTGATGGCGGTTAGACTCTGATTCTGGAACCATTTGAATCGGTTTCAAATCCATCGATGGTTCATCGTCATCGATGTCTCTTTCAGTGCCATTCGCCTGATTACTGGTAGATGTGTCCAAGCTGTGGTTTTCCACTTCAACTACCACGGGCTGAAATGGGTTTAAAAAATGGTATGAATATTTTTTTTTAGATATAGACAAAATGAAAATAATCTTTTGTGTGAATTAATTCATTGCTTTTCATAAATTTTTCAAGTACACGAATTTTTCAAAAGAAGCGACATTTTTTTGCCCAAAAAACCGTAAAACTCAACTTTCTAAATAATGAAGATTCAACAATTTTCAAATAGTAAAGAAAATCATAACCCAAGTAACACGGGATAGAAAGCTTCGCATTTGCAGCCAAAGCTTGGTCATTGCAGTTCTAGAAGCAGAAATGAGTTCTACACGTTGCCAAAATTTGTATCCAAAAAGCCTCAATTTGGTATCCTTTCTGTTGTGACTCTGTAGTTTTACTTTATCTGCACCTTGCTCGTATCCCTGCAGACCAACAAGTGAATGTTCACCTGAAGTCAGTGCAAGTGAACATTGTGTGACTATTTTTTTGTGTTCAACCATTGAACCATTTCTGATTCATGGTTTTCTCGACCTTTCTAGCAATGAATAATCCTATTGGAATTTCTCGGCTTATACGGTCTGCAAAAACAAAAATAATACAGCAAAATGATTTTGCGGATGTTTTCACACCCAAATTTCCCCCCAACAGGTCGGGCATGTCTGCCCTGAAAACCCATCAGGAGCCTGTTTCTGGTATGGAAGCTGGCTCACCGTCATCAGAGCCTGCTTTACCAGCTTCCACGCAGACTTACAGGATTTTGGTGGAGTAAAACTCGATTTGATTATTTATACTCCGATGCCACAAACCTTGTGCGAATTATAGCCAGCTTCCATACCAGAAACAGGCTCCTGATGGGTGTTCAGGGCAGACATGCCCGACCTGTTGGGGGGAAATTTGGATGTGAAAACATCCGCAAAAATAATATAATAATTTTGTTGTATTATTTTTGTTTTTGCAGACCGTATACGCCGAGAAATTCTAATAGGATTCAATGCTAAAAGGTCGAGTATAAACCATGAATCAGAAATGGTTCAATGGTTAAACACTAAATAGTTTATTCGCTCTGGCTTGATGGAGCTATGTTGCCTTAACCTTATAATTCGCATAAGGTTTGTGGCATCGGAGTATAAATACTCGAATTGAGTTTTACTCCACCAAAATCCTGTAAGCCTGCGTGGAAGCTGGTAAAGCAGGCTCTGATGACGGTGAGCCAGGTTTCATACCAGAAACAGCCTTCTGATGGGTTTTCAGGGCAGACATGCCGACCTGTTGGGGGGAAATTTGGATGTGAAAACATCCGCAAAAATAATATAATAATTTTGTTGTATTATTTTTGTTTTTGCAGACCGTATAAGCCGAGAAATTCTAATAGGATTGTGTGACTAATTCAGAATGATTAAAAAAAAAGATGCATGTAGTGAAATGGCGCAGTAAAACAGATAAAGTTTTCCATAAAACACACCATTTTCGAGAAAATCGTAAAAAAACTATGTCATTTGTACAGTAGTTTCCACTTAATTGTATAACAAGCACGTTGCAATAAATCTAATTTTTAGTCATATGAGAAAATTATATGCTATATTAAATTTAATATCTTATTTCCCAATACAGTCTTGCACTGTACTACATGCCGGTACACTTTACTCAAATACTTTCTACCCCTTTTACTAGGAGAATTGCGTTTTTCTACTTCAATAAAATAATTTTAGTAAAGGTAAACAAAATTATTTTTGTTGATAAAGCTAAATTCCAGACTTCAATCAAATCAGACAAACAATAATTAAATTATTTTCACATGACATAAAGTTCTTTGATTAATATATGGTAAAAAAAATCCCATCAAAGTCTAACAGTTAAAAAGAATAATTTAAAATATTCTCATGCCAACAAGAAGCCAACTAAATGGACACGTGAATGAGAAATGTTGATAAACAAAATACATTTCAGTCTTGCTTACCTCTTCGCATGGTGGCTGTTGTTTGATAATCGGTTTCCTTAGAATCGTTGGCATGTTTCCATTCCTGAGGAACATCAACGGTTTGTACCCGTACCATTTCGGTTCATACATTTTTTCCTTGGCATATCCAGATCTTGTAATGCGCAGCACCTTGCAATGTTCCCGACTGAACTGCACCTTTAAGTTGTGTATCCTTCTGTCGACTTCCTCTGCCGGTATCTTGAGCATACTAGCTATCTCATCTACCGCCCTCCTCTTCAGGTTTTTGTTCTTATAGCAATCGAGCCTCGTGTTCCACAAGACTGGGTGAATTTCCAGAAGTTTGACCAGTTCCACTGTTTGCTCTCGACTCCAATCCATCATCACACAATCGAGTAATTCCCGAAAGATATGAAATTATAGTTTACTATTCACTGAGGCAATCTATCCCGATTTTATTCGCTTCCCACGGGAGAATTACCAGCAAAATAGTTTTCAGATCGCACTTGGGAATTTTCCGTTTGTTTCAATCGTCGCTCGTACAACAACCAAACCGCTGTTGATGTTGACTGGATTCGTACTGAGTTGTTTTCGACTTTCAGTATCTCGGCTCACTCTTGCCTCGACCATTTTGTTGTACGTTTTTGTTTCATGGCTCTCATTTCCACGTTGACTATTGATTTTTCACATTAAACTGATGTGGTGTACTCGTGTGTGCGCGTGTATTCATGTGAGGCGATTTGTTGTTGCGATGTTGTTTTCGTTTAGCGTTAATTAATCACTGGATGGCTCTCTGAGTTGAAACAAATCATGCTCCTTAAAGCAAAAATAAAAATATTGACAACAATTATGAATTTTTACGCTTGCTTTTGTTCTATTTTCACGATAACAAGCGATTTGAGTATTTTAATCTTATAAAATTGATGATAGTCGTCTTAGTTATGTAGAAGTGAATTTGATTTGGACGAAGCGAATCGAGTGTGAAAACTTATGTAATTTTTGATTGCTGTTAATTCCGTATGCAAACTCATCTAATGTTGATTCAATGTTCTCGCAAGATTTCTTCAAAAAATACGTTTGCTGCATTCATAGTTTCGTTTTAGATAATTACTTGGCATTGGTCGGCGCATCTTAACAAGCGTTTATTTATACAGATTTTGTTTTTAGTTAATTTAGGTAGTATATTTCTGTGACTTGTGAAACATTTATTAATAGGCATTTTTCGACCTTCGAACGCAAATTGATAAGCAAGTTTCTTAACGCCTATGCGATAATAATTTTTTATATAGGCTACAGGAATTTTCAACATTAAACTATCAGCTTTGTTGTTGCATTGCAATGAATTTAAAAAAATGATTGTTGATTGGAATAGAAAGCTTCTGTTCTGTAATTCAATATCAGCATTTTTGTGTATTTGGAATTTAATGTATGGAAAAGTCATGTAAAATTATGCACTAGTCACTTTTGATTACTAGAAATTTGGGCATTTGTATCGAAAAAAATATAGGGCGATATACATATCTATATTTTTATATTTTTTCCAAATTTTAAGGGCGGTGTATTCCTGGTCAATTTCCTCAACGTCTATGGTCCTGGCCTAGCAATACTTTTTGTCGTGTTTGTGGAGGCAGCTGGAGTTTTCTGGTTTTATGGAGTTGACAATTTTTCATCGGATGTTGAACAAATGATTGGGAAAAGACCAGGAATATTTTGGAGAATCTGTTGGACGTACATCAGTCCGGTATTTTTGCTGGTAACGTTTACAAAATATTTCAACGTTCTTAGATTTCAGATTTGTTAGTAACATAAACTTTTTTCAGTGTATTTTTGGATTTTCACTTTATGGATACGAAGATATGTTGGGCGAAGAATACAAATATCCACAGTGGAGTACTACTGCGGGATGGGCGTTAACGGCATCTTCGGTTTTGTGTATTCCAGTGTATATGGTGTATAAATTTTTATCCAGTGAAGGAAGTTTATCAAATGTAAGAAAAAGAAATTTTAAATCAAGTTTTGAGAATCAAGGTAAAACTAATATTGTTATTTAAATTCCAGCGTCTTCGACTAACATTCAAAGCCCAACCAGTGCTCCCAACCGCTGTACCTTGCCAGCTTGGCGGCGGAACTGCAGTTTGACAAAATCAATTTTTCATCAATGGTAAAAGGCTTTCACCAACAACTCAACCCAATTGCTATCGCGAAATCCAATCGAAAAGCATTAATTCCAGCGATGAAGGCTTGTTAAGAACCTGTAAGCCAATTTCTTTCTCATTTGCAAGTGAGTGGCTCGTTTAGGGAAAAATATGTTAATTTAAAAATTACTATTTAGCTGTTAAAATTTTCGAAATTGATATCTTTAGAGTTTAAATGGAAAAATGTTAAAATTTTTTGGAGAAAAAATGTTAAGAAATTTTCTGTACTTTAATTAAATAATAACAAAATGTGAATGGATCGACTTCCCTTGCTAAGTTTTAAGGGCCAATTAGTTGATAAAAATTTATTCTAGCGGTTTTGTTGAATTTATTGATGTTTAAGAAAAATTTCATTGAAATAAGAAAAAAATTAATTAACAAACAAAACTATTGTTGTGAATGTATGCAATAATTGGTATTTTAAGTATGACAATCTGAAACAATTCAGCCATTCGTTTCAGATTATTCAACATATTTTCGTGTCCCAATGAAACTCTTTGTCTTATTAATTATTATTTAAAAATTTAACATAAACTATTTAATTGAGTACAAAATAGCGTAAATTTTTACTTGCCAACGCAATTTTTTGTTTGTTTTACAATAAAGTCTAAAAATAAGGCATAACTATGTATTTATAGTAATAATATTTATATAACAATAATTATAAGTATTATTAAAAAGAAAATTTATATATCTAAAAAACAAGAATGAATAAGATAAATTTTTATATGTTTCAGATCAATGTTAGAACTAATGTAAAATTTTATACGAACAAATTTACATTGAAGCGCTTTTATCGTTATACAAAATATTTATCATTAATCCATAAGGAAAGAACTTTTTCTGAATTTTTCATTTAAATTGAATTAATTTTTTGTTACATAAAAAGAAACCCCTGTACAACGTAATTGCTGTAAATGTATGAAAATGAAAGAATTAAGAAAAATTGTTTCAGTTTGTAAGACAAAATTACAAGCACAGCCATTTGTAATTTTGTCAATTTGTTTTTCAATTGTTGAATGTCTTGAGAGAATAACGCATTATTTTTGTTTTGATTGAATAAATGACCAATCAGCCATTTGGTTATTTATTCTGATTATAATAAATAAATCGTTGATACATTGTTTTCGTTGCTAAACTGGTTGTTTTATTTAAAAAAGAATTTACAAAATCTACTATATTAAAAATAAGAATATTAAAATAATGTACTATAAAGAAAAGAAATAGTTTTTTGGGTGCTGTTTATCGGAAATAAAAGCGAGATAAATATTTATTTTATCTTTTACGCTTTTATCTTGCTTTTTTTTGATACACAGCACCCATCTTTTTTTCCTTTTTAGTACGTTTTTTTTAAAATAAAAGTGTTTTTTTACTGTTTTAAAATTTATACCTTATAGTCTTTGAATATATGAGATATCCTTACGGACTTTTTCACTCCAGGATCGGATTTAGCTACCCCACAAACCACCAGTTGATATTTTTTTCCGGAAAAATTGAGGAAAAGTTATCCTTACAGTACTTTCTGTGGTTTTTACAAGGACGAAGTAGTGTTACCGAAGTTACGTATGTGTACTAAACTTTAAGCCATCTGGATGAGTGGAAGTGGGTAATAATTAAATTACAAAACTTCGACCCTAACAAGCGAACAGACAAACGGACAACCAGAAAAAAACAAGAAAAAAAAGCTTCTAAAAAACTTGGATACCTTAAAATCGTTGGACAAGGAGTTCGAAGTTTATTGTAAATATTTTTTTGGTTTTCCTTAGCGCGGTATTACACACGGCAACTTTCGGGCTTACATAAGCCGATTTTCGGGAGAAACGACTGCGGAGGGAAAAGTTGCCACTCGAAATCATGGCTTATCGACAATCTGCATACATGCAAAGCGTGTGAACCGGTTTGGGAAAAGTAGTAGGCAGAAATCATTTCCGTTCTGACCGTCAGCAGGTAAAGATCTTGGGAAATATATGAGCAGCAGCAATTTCAATGGTTTGAGTCCAGACACACACATGTAAACTTGTGTAGCATATGCAAACAGGATTGGCTTATTTAAGCCACAAATGAAAGCACATTGGCTTATTAAGCCCAAATGTTGCCGGCTTACTTAAGCCAAGTGTAATACCGGACTTAGAGGCAATATAAAGGTATTTTTCTGTCTCTCTCTCTCGGCACTGCAACCGGTTTTCGGTCTTGACCTGCCGACAGGTATTTTTACCTGGTCGGAAAACTTGGAATATTTTATTCTATCCTTTTACAAAATCTTTAAACATTAGGTAAAATCTCAGTGGCCAAGCGTGGCATATTGATTTGACTTTTAGGAGATTGGGTAAAATAAATGTTGAACGGTTTGGATATGTTGTGTTACGCGCCCTTAATGACAAAGCAAGGCACCCCTAATGATAAATGAAGCAAAGGGTTTCACTGATTTTTACAATGAACAAACCGGATTCTTGAATATATCTTTTTAAAGTGATCTTTTCACTAAATCCCTAGCCTGGACTAGAGCGACTTAATAAGTACAGAGTAGCCAATTCTCACTATTCTTTGAATAAGGACTGTTCGAATTGGTGGGTATCGCAAGGAATTTTTTGTTTTCTGTTCAATTTTTTTAACCAAAATTTAAAAGTTTGTTATGTGTCATGCAAAAAGAAATATTTCCATATTAAAAGAATAGAGTTGTTTTTTGTAGATTTTGAAAAATACCGCCAAAAGCTAATTTCAATAAATGATTATTTAAACATTGTTAGATTCAAAATTCTTCCATTTACCGCCATCTGGTAATCCTTAAAAACCCTTACGTATGTGTTCTAAATAACTTAAAACTTTTCGTTATGCAAAATAATCTCCAGATATACTCAAACTCGCACATTAGTGCCCTTTTTGGCCGCGCGCGGCGCCACGTTCTTTGTCTACGGAAAAGTTCAAAAGCTTTATAAAGCTGTAGGTTCGCATCCATGATGAAGACAAAGAACATGGCGCCGCGCGTGACCCTTAAAGGGCTCTAATTTGCGAGTTTGAGTATAACTCCAGATTATTTTGCATAACGATTTTTTTTTCAAAAGTTTTTAAGTGCCAGAAAACTTATGCAAAAACTTTAACCCGGCAACGACGGGTAGGCAAGCAAGTAATTGTATATAGAACTAGTTTAATCCAATATTTGTTGATTTAAAGACAAAATTATCTATATGTATTCATGCGCCCTAATGAAAATTTCTTTATTAATTTATTCTATAATTACTAATTACTTGAACCCCGTTTTTTATTTTGGTATTTTAGTTTCTATTTATTTATTTTAATTCGAGTGCTACAAACAAAGTATTCTTCCCTGGTTGGTAGCCATGTTTTGTCCCGTGATTGTTATAAACGCAAAATGTTTGACGAGCGACGGATTAGGTGAAAAAGCGCTGATCCACAAATAAAATTTGTATCGACCCGAAATATTCTTATAACATCAAAGTTTTCCGATTATCATTGTTGGACTTTTTATATTAAACACCTTTTTAAATGTCTTCTTTGTAGCATCCGCCTAGAAAGAAAAAAAGGTTTTTCTTTTAAAAACAAAGAATACGATAATGCAAAAGGGACACTTATCTGAGTCCATTCGATTGTCCATCGTGGGTCCGTCTGTAAAAATTCTGATCTGAGATCGCCGTCCGTTTTGCCGTCCAAATCCCTTGGTGGAAATTAAATATTCTACCTCGGTGGGACTTACCCCGTGGATGACGGATGGGTTTAAAGGTTGGTGTCGTCCTTGTTCAATTAAACCTAAAATAGGTAAGTCGAAGGCATAAGAATCGTCGTCAGGTAAACATCAAAAATTGGCAACGTCACTTACCTGAGTATTCAACCGGAAACTACGATCTTCTTCGTCCCCTCGTTATCCCAGCGGCTAAACAGGCTCTCCGACGTTGCAATAGCTAAAAAGTCATGATTAATTGGAAGAAATTTTATTATTATACAAAATATAACCAAAAGCAAAAATACTTACCATGCTTTTGTTTACAAACGATGATCACTGACAGTTGAGCTTTGCCAGTGAGCCTTACATAATTGTTTAAACAAAGTAGTTAGCTCGTTTGCTAACAGGTGTCTCATGGGTCGTTAGGGATTAAACTAAAACAAATCTGATCTACTACGTCCACTGATTTGAAATTTTGAAATTTCGTGGAAGGAATTGCAAATCAGTTGCAAAAAAGGTTTAGGTGCATAAAGTAGTTATAGTTAATCCAGGAAATTAAAAGTTATTTTTTTTTCAAAGTTTTAACAGTGCGTCGGAAAGAGTAGGTTTTTAGTTTATTTTGTGCTAAAAAGTGGGTGTAATTAAATTAATCTCATTTAACAGCCAAAAAGATTTCCTGGATTGGAGGCACCAGCGGAGGAGGAATTCCCGCCCATAAACCTGCAACTAGGTCTTTCCGCGCAAATACAAGTATTTATAATTTTATTATTTATTATTTTTGAGTCTCGGGAAAAGCGTTACGAGGCTAACTTTTTATATTGCTTGGCAAATAATTTGGCGCCAATCGTGGGAAGAAAATTTCAAAAGCTCCTCCAATTTCCCTGAAGTGGCTAAAAGGAGTACATAAAAAAATATATATCATCGTTGAAGCGACCTTAACATTTGTTGGTGCGCTTAAGTCGTTTACGACGCTAAAAAATTAATTTGTTAAAAGTCGACGCGGGAAAGCTGATAAAAGGTTATTGTAACCCGCAAACCATTGTCGTCGTCCCCGCTTGAAAATCCGTTGGAACGATCCAAACAAAAGCTCCACGGACAATTCTGGAACGTTTTGAATCTTTTCATTGAAACGAATTGTTTCCTCGATCGTTCCCGTTTTGGAAATTATATTCAACAATTTTAAAAGGTCAATTTTTATTTTATAAATTTAACCGCTTAACGTTTATTCAAATATTCTTTTGGCATTAGATTTTTGTGTAAAATTCTATGTGCAATTAGTACCACATTCGATTGCAATATTCATTTTTTTGATAAAGATTTATGCGTCGTTTATTATTCTTCGAGCTCAAAGAATTCTGCGAATGTTATGTTCTCCGTACCACTTGTCTTAATTTAAAACTTTGTTTGTGGTAATAATTTATTAGGTTTTGTTTGAATAATTTATTTATGCTTTTAATTTTTGAGTTTTAGTTAAAGAAATTCTAGCTTATTTGCTTTTGATTTTGTTTAAGTTTAGCGGGATTTATTTTCGCATAGTTTTATCATATTTTCTTTTTAGTTAAAAATGCTTATATTTTTTTTAGATTGTTTTGCATTTGTTTGCTATTATTTATAAATAAATTTTTGTAATAGTTTTTAAATTTTTATTTGAACCAAAAATGATTTTTTTTTTATTATTTAATTAATTAAAATAAATGATTGTCTTTTGGAGATAATTTTAAATGATATTCGAACGTTTGTTTTTTTTTTTGAAATTTTTAATATTTTCAGATATTTAAATATGCGTGTTTAAGCCCGTAGTTTGGGGCAGATACGCGATACCTGAAGATGAGCGAACGATCCCAGGTTTTCACAAAGTTGTTTTAACCCTCCTTTCCCTTCCCCCTCCTTTTAGTTTTTGTTGTTTAGAAGATGAAGAATATTTCCTTTGGCACGAATTTTTTTATGGAACATCGAGGTAATAGCTAGAGGTGAGCAAGGACCCCTCCCCATCCGGCGAGCTAAGCCGTCAACCACAAGCGTGCCACCCTGCCTCCTACTAGCCATCCACAACAAATCGACCCCCAGGATGTTACATAAAATGGCGCCCAACGTGTCGCACAGTAGTCCTCCACGGAAACTCAGACACACAGCCGAGTCCTTAACGGAAAGTGCTATCCTATCTTTTCAGAAAAGCTAAGGCTTTTCCTCCCCATCGGTCCGCTCAGATAGTTTCAGTTTCCTTTGTTTTTCCCTATATAAAAAAATCAAAAATTTTCACGTTTTTAATTGCAAAGTTTTCAGTCAGTCTGTCAGTTAAGATTTCGCTTTCTTCATCTCCTACATTTTAACAATAATTTTTCGAAGAAAATAGTCGAAGATGATTAGAGCATTGTGAGTCCCGGGGCATGAAGCTGTAAAGCAAGATGTTACTCGCGTTTGCCACAATGTAATCTATGAAGTCAAGATTTTTTTTTATGAAAATATTATTTCGGCTAGTGGATTTTTTTTATGGATTCAAAATATAATGTGTCTCGGCTCAAATGTTATACATTCATAGTCGCATTTGCCATTATATTTTATAGAAATCCAGATAGTAAGCAAAACAAGAGAAAAAAAAGCAAAGGATAAAATGCTGGTGATCAGTAAATCGAGTAGAGTCCCGGAATATGATTTATTATCAGTATTTCGCGTTTGCCTACTTCGGATGTGATCATTAGCAATAGTTGCGACAGAAATTCAATTGGCTAAAAGTAAAGTAGTTTTTTTTCCTCATTTTATTCTTTTAAAAGCATCTATGTGAGAACCTAAAGAAAAAAAAAAAAAACCAGCGTTGTTCATCATCTGATGGTTTGTGTATTTGCCCCAATATTAATTATGTAATATTTGGAAAACTGAAAATTGAAAGATTGTTTTGAAAGAGATTAAACAAAAATTTATTTATATTTTTAATTTAAATACAAAATTCATTTTTTTTAAGAATATATTTTTGCTAGTGCTTAGGCTATATTTGATATTTATAGAATAAGTGAATTTATTTAATATTTTATAAAAAAAAAAAAAAAAAAAAAAATTTATTGTTGCGAAACGGTTCACGTCAAGGGAATGCCTAAAGAGTCTAATACGAATATAAAAGAAGCTTTAAAAGATAGGCGTCTGCTAAGTTTTGATGTAAATAGGCCCATTACTCGTTCAATTACGAAAAATAGTACGAATACTCCAAACATGCCTCTCTCACGGTCGCCTCAACAAGGTGGAAGCACACCAGCTGAGGGGAACGTTCTAAACACCTCAGAACAAAGGGGAGACATCGAACCGATCTACTCATCGCACCTTAATGCTACGCTAGGGGAATCATCTAACCGAGTTAGTATTTCCAATGTGCAACCAGAAGTTAGTAATGCTAACCAACCTGTTAGTCTACCCAACATACAACAGAATCCTTCGAACAATATTTCTTTTACGGAAAGTGTGCTTACTGCACTACAGTCAATTCAAGACCAGATCAACCATACCCAATCAAACTTCCGAGAAGAAATTTCTAACATCAGACAGGAATTTCTAACGAATAGACCTACACCACGTAATAACAATTTAGAATATAATAGCAACACTAACAGCAATAGTAACAATAGTAATGAAATAGCTTCAAATAATTCAATCCCGATTCCATCCACGAATTATCAGTTTCCTACTGGACGCAATCCTGATGAAGTTTTTCTGGCACAACAAAGCAACTTGCATAACATACCTAGGTATACTCAACCACCACCGTCAGTAGAATTGAATAATCTTTCGACACCTTATCCAAGACCTTTTTGGCACAGATTAGATAAGTGGGGTATAAATTTTGACGGAGTCTCCAAAAGGATGACTGTGGAGGAATTTATATTTCAGGTCGAACACCTCCAAAAAAGTTATAGAACTCCTTGGGAAGAAGTGACCCAACATTTCCACCTTCTTCTGCAGGGAAATGCTAAGACATGGTATTGGCAGTATCTGCGGCAAAATCAGTACGTATCTTGGGCTCAGTTACGATTTGCCTTGCTAGGTCACTTCAAATCGACTGAAACTGACCTCGAGTTGATAAGGAAATTGTCGGACAGGAAGCAACAAGCTCACGAATCCTTCGACGAGTTTTACAATGAAATGCTCAATCTACGTAGCAAATTGAGATTGCCACTCGCTGATGTAGATTTCATAGACTTGCTGAAGCGAAATTTGAAACCATGGCTCGTACGTTTAGTCTATCCCATGTCCATTGTAAGTTTAGATCAGCTGCGAGAAGCGTGTCGAATGACCGAAAATGCTTTCGCTCATGTGGAGGTTGCTAAACCTAAAAACTTTGCTCCGATATCACGTAAGGTAAACGAAATAAATTATCCCGAAAGCGACACTGAAAACCTAGATCAAGTTCAATTTCTAGAGGCGTTTAGACCATCACCACTCAACAACAAATCAAATGCGAATCCAGAAAAACGGCAATTGATTTGTTGGAACTGTAAGAGTCCTGGACATGCCTTTTATGATTGTTCCGAACCGCGTAGCATCTTCTGTTATCGGTGTGGCTTGGAGAAAGTTATCCCTCGCGATTGTCCTCGTTGTCAGGAAAACGCGAAGAGGAACGCCAACATACCGGGATGCTCGCGTTCCAATCCGAATCGCCCGGAATAAATCTAACCACCCAAAGTACAGTGCAAAACAATAGCCCAGTTTTAAATACAGATTCCCCTTCGAAATCAGTTGTACAAAGTTCTTCCATTAAAAATCAGACTACTAACAATGAAATTCCTAGGCACATGAAACCATATCACGAGCGATTGCGTGAATATTTAAGAATTCGTGATCGCATTTTCAAGAATTCTGAAGATGAGTTTGGGAAATGTTATCTTAATTCCTTATCGAAGAAAGCATCTAACGCTCGTATACGCTTTCAAGACCGCAAACAGACCCGAAATTATGTTGCAAGTACAGTGTTAGATTCTTCTACCGATTTAAGACCGTATGCCAAAATTAAAGTCCTGAACTTAGAACTCAACGGTTTGCTGGACAGCGGAGCGAGCATCTCTTGTTTAGGTCAAGGATGTCTAGATTTAGTTGAGAAATTGAACCTAAAAATAAATAAATTCAACTCCCGTGTCCGAACAGCAGACGGTAAGGGTCAATCCATAATAGGAAAAGTGCGTATGCCTGTGACCTATAAACAACGAACCGAAAGCATAACATTTTTCCTAGTTCCAAGTTTAGAGCAAGAAGTTTATTTAGGCATCGATTTTTGGCATATTTTTCAGATAGCTCCGAATATCATTAGCGCTTTGAATACAGTAGAGCAGAAAATTACCGACCCAGACAGTCATATTCTATCCTTCGATCAATCGATGGCCTTAGAACAGGTGAAAGAACGGTTTCTGTGTTCCACTAAATTTGGTTTGGGACAAACGTCCTTAGAGGAACACAGTATCGAGACAGGTGATGCAGTGCCCATTAAACAAAAGCACTACCCCGTCTCCCCAGCGGTTCAAGTCCACCTGTATGAGGAATTGGATAGAATGATTTCACTAGGTGTCATTGAAGAGAGTCAAAGCCCCTGGAGTTCGCCAGTCGTTCTCATCCGGAAACCTGGAAAGAACCGTCTGTGCCTTGACTCACGGAAGCTTAACTCAGTGACAGTGAAGGATGCCTATCCACTTCCTCATATAGGTGGATTGCTAAGTCGTCTTCAGGATACTCACTTTATTAGTAGTATCGATCTGAAAGACGCATTTTGGCAAATTCCGCTGGAGAGACGGAGTAGAGAGAAGACAGCTTTCACTATCCCGGGACGCCCACTTTACCAATTCAAAGTCATGTGTTTTGGATTATGTAACAGCCCACAACGACTTTGCAGGCTTATGGACAAAGTGGTGCCGTCTCGGCTTAGAGAAAACGTGTTTGTCTATCTAGACGATCTATTAATCGTGTCTTCAGACTTCGAAACACATATAAAGCTTTTAACAGAAGTCGCCAATTGTTTAAGAGCTGCAAACCTTACCATTAACTTAAAAAAATCAAGGTTTTGCTGTAAAAGACTGCCTTATCTGGGATTTATAATTGGTGAAGGAGAACTCAAGACAAATCCAGCTAAGATTGAAGCCATCCGTGATTTTCCAATACCAACAACGGCACGTCAAATGCGTCGGTTTTTGGGAATGACGGGATGGTACCGTAAATTCATTTGCAACTATGCCTCGGTCTCCGCTCCACTAACAGACTGTCTTAGGAAAGCTAAGAAATTCACTATCACGTCAGATGCAAAGCAAGCTTTCGAAGATTTGAAAAACGCTCTAACTACCGCACCAGTCTTAACGCACCCTAACTTCCACAAAGAATTTTTCGTGCAATGCGATGCTTCGTCTATGGGAATAGGAGCCGTTTTGTTCCAATTAGATGAAGATGGTAACGAGCGTGTAATTGAGTACATGTCGAAAAAATTAAATAAAGCTCAATCTAATTACACTGTAACCGAGCGGGAATGTCTGGCAGCAGTTACGGCCATTCAAAAATTCCGGCAGTACATAGAAGGTATGGACTTTACATTAATCACGGACCATATGAGTTTAAAGTGGCTCTTGAGTCTGAAAGATCTAAGCGGAAGATTAGCCAGGTGGAGTTTAAAATTGCAAGGCTTCACATTTAAAATTGAGCACCGCAAAGGATCTAAAAATATTGTGCCAGATACTTTGTCTAGAGTGATGCTGGATAGCCTGACTGTAGATGAAACCTTACTCAACATTGATTTAGAGTCGGACGCTTTCAAATCGACGGGATACAGGGAGATCATAGACGCAATTAAAGTAAATCAGGAACGTCTGCCCGATTTGAAAGTGGTTGACGGTTTCATCTACAAAAGAACCATTCCATACACAGGTGATACTCAGACAGAGGAGTTCTCATGGAAGCTCTGGGTTCCACCTGAACTAACTCGTTCGCTGATCTTTCAAGCGCATGAGTCACCTCGAGCAGCGCACGGAGGAATAGCGAAAACTTTAGCTAGAATTAGGGAGTATTATTTTTGGCCCAATATGGTAACCGAAATTCGCGACTATGTAGCTAATTGCACCGCGTGTAAGGAAAACAAAGCGTCGAATATAACACTTAGACCACCAATGGGAAAGGAAACCGTCACTAATCGTCCATTCCAAAAATTATACCTGGACTTTTTAGGACCTTATCCCCGTTCAAGGTCTGGAAATGCTTATATTCTTATTGTCTTAGACCACAATACCAAATTCGTTTTTCTGAAGTCGTTAAGAAAAGCCAGTTCCGTTAAAACAATTGAGTTTCTTGAAGCGGAGATTTTTAAGAAATTCGGTGTGCCAGAAACAATTCACACGGACAACGGACGACAGTTCGTAGCGAAAGAATTTCAGTCATGTTTGAATAGGTACGGAATTAGACACATAAAAACCGCTGTATACGCTCCGCAGGCTAACGCGGCTGAACGAGTGAATCGTTCCATCCTTGCGGCGATACGTACTTATTTGAACGATAAACAAAATGAATGGGATGAGCATATTTCCGACATTGAATGCGCTCTAAGGACATCAAAACACGCTTCCATTGGTGTGACTCCTTATTTCGCGTTATTTGGTTGTAACATGATCACACACGCTAAGGGTTACGAAATAGCTAAAAGACTCGGAACTTTAGAAGACTCGGAATTTTCTTATCTACCAAAACAACACCGAATCGAGCTAATTCGAGAAAAATTAATGGAAAATATGCACGTAGCATTTGAAAAACGGAAGTCCTATTATAATCTAAGATCGCGACCGATTTCCTATACAGTGGGACAAGAAATTTTTCGGCGAAACTTTATCTTAAGTGATAAAGCTAAAAAAAATTAACGCTAAATTATGCCCGAAATTTTTAAAAGGAAGAATCGCGAAGGTTATTGGTTCGAACATGTATCAAGTCGAAGATTTGAACGGTAAAAAGGTGGGAGTATTTCACGCAAAAGACCTAAAAATATAAGGATTAATGTCCGAACAGAGTCTAAAGTATACATAAAATTCGAAAGGCAAATTTGTACCGTCTTTCAATGACTATTAAATATTTTCACTTAATTTCGCCCGGCTAGCTAAATATAGTGGGTTCTTCCCCACGTGGTTGTGGTAGCATTTTAATGAAGACTTGATGTATGATGCAATGTCGTTTGGTTTGTGGCTGATGTTTTCCAAGCTTTTCACCTTCGCTGCAGCCCGATGAATATCTTGGTGTTGTAGCATCCGCCTAGAAAGAAAAAAAGGTTTTTCTTTTAAAAACAAAGAATACGATAATGCAAAAGGGACACTTATCTGAGTCCATTCGATTGTCCATCGTGGGTCCGTCTGTAAAAATTCTGATCTGAGATCGCCGTCCGTTTTGCCGTCCAAATCCCTTGGTGGAAATTAAATATTCTACCTCGGTGGGACTTACCCCGTGGATGACGGATGGGTTTAAAGGTTGGTGTCGTCCTTGTTCAATTAAACCTAAAATAGGTAAGTCGAAGGCATAAGAATCGTCGTCAGGTAAACATCAAAAATTGGCAACGTCACTTACCTGAGTATTCAACCGGAAACTACGATCTTCTTCGTCCCCTCGTTATCCCAGCGGCTAAACAGGCTCTCCGACGTTGCAATAGCTAAAAAGTCATGATTAATTGGAAGAAATTTTATTATTATACAAAATATAACCAAAAGCAAAAATACTTACCATGCTTTTGTTTACAAACGATGATCACTGACAGTTGAGCTTTGCCAGTGAGCCTTACATAATTGTTTAAACAAAGTAGTTAGCTCGTTTGCTAACAGGTGTCTCATGGGTCGTTAGGGATTAAACTAAAACAAATCTGATCTACTACGTCCACTGATTTGAAATTTTGAAATTTCGTGGAAGGAATTGCAAATCAGTTGCAAAAAAGGTTTAGGTGCATAAAGTAGTTATAGTTAATCCAGGAAATTAAAAGTTATTTTTTTTTCAAAGTTTTAACAGTGCGTCGGAAAGAGTAGGTTTTTAGTTTATTTTGTGCTAAAAAGTGGGTGTAATTAAATTAATCTCATTTAACAGCCAAAAAGATTTCCTGGATTGGAGGCACCAGCGGAGGAGGAATTCCCGCCCATAAACCTGCAACTAGGTCTTTCCGCGCAAATACAAGTATTTATAATTTTATTATTTATTATTTTTGAGTCTCGGGAAAAGCGTTACGAGGCTAACTTTTTATATTGCTTGGCAAATAATTTGGCGCCAATCGTGGGAAGAAAATTTCAAAAGCTCCTCCAATTTCCCTGAAGTGGCTAAAAGGAGTACATAAAAAAATATATATCATCGTTGAAGCGACCTTAACATTTGTTGGTGCGCTTAAGTCGTTTACGACGCTAAAAAATTAATTTGTTAAAAGTCGACGCGGGAAAGCTGATAAAAGGTTATTGTAACCCGCAAACCATTGTCGTCGTCCCCGCTTGAAAATCCGTTGGAACGATCCAAACAAAAGCTCCACGGACAATTCTGGAACGTTTTGAATCTTTTCATTGAAACGAATTGTTTCCTCGATCGTTCCCGTTTTGGAAATTATATTCAACAATTTTAAAAGGTCAATTTTTATTTTATAAATTTAACCGCTTAACGTTTATTCAAATATTCTTTTGGCATTAGATTTTTGTGTAAAATTCTATGTGCAATTAGTACCACATTCGATTGCAATATTCATTTTTTTGATAAAGATTTATGCGTCGTTTATTATTCTTCGAGCTCAAAGAATTCTGCGAATGTTATGTTCTCCGTACCACTTGTCTTAATTTAAAACTTTGTTTGTGGTAATAATTTATTAGGTTTTGTTTGAATAATTTATTTATGCTTTTAATTTTTGAGTTTTAGTTAAAGAAATTCTAGCTTATTTGCTTTTGATTTTGTTTAAGTTTAGCGGGATTTATTTTCGCATAGTTTTATCATATTTTCTTTTTAGTTAAAAATGCTTATATTTTTTTTAGATTGTTTTGCATTTGTTTGCTATTATTTATAAATAAATTTTTGTAATAGTTTTTAAATTTTTATTTGAACCAAAAATGATTTTTTTTTTATTATTTAATTAATTAAAATAAATGATTGTCTTTTGGAGATAATTTTAAATGATATTCGAACGTTTGTTTTTTTTTTTGAAATTTTTAATATTTTCAGATATTTAAATATGCGTGTTTAAGCCCGTAGTTTGGGGCAGATACGCGATACCTGAAGATGAGCGAACGATCCCAGGTTTTCACAAAGTTGTTTTAACCCTCCTTTCCCTTCCCCCTCCTTTTAGTTTTTGTTGTTTAGAAGATGAAGAATATTTCCTTTGGCACGAATTTTTTTATGGAACATCGAGGTAATAGCTAGAGGTGAGCAAGGACCCCTCCCCATCCGGCGAGCTAAGCCGTCAACCACAAGCGTGCCACCCTGCCTCCTACTAGCCATCCACAACAAATCGACCCCCAGGATGTTACATCTTCATCGGATTTTCGTTGTGGAAAGTTCATTTCCATTTTTCGTATTCAAAATTTTCCTTTTTGTTGATGTATGTTCCTATGATAATTTGATTCAAGAAGTGATCCGGATGTGGAAGAAAGCACGTGACTAAAATTTAAAAAAAAATATCATTGACTGAGGTACACGAGAGGAACGGAAACGGTAAAGATTGAGAATGGATCCATCATAATAAGTGGCGTGAATTCACTGAAAATTTGATATTCAGGCACTGTTTGAAATGCCACGGAAAGTCGCGAATTGGTGCATTTGAAGAGTTAAGTTCTTTTCATGGTAGGTACTCGAAAATTATATATGTATAATATAAATTTTCCATAGATTTGGGCAGTGTGCCATTTTTACGTGCTTCGGTTTGATTTTTTTACGGTTTGGCTATTTGACGGGCTTTTTATAATGTTGTAAAATTTTGGACGTAAATTTTCCTCTCAACACCCAACAGTTTTGATTTATTTTTTCCCGATTTAATAAATGTAATGAAATAAAAATTCAGTCACATTTCTTGAAAACAAATACATTTTATTGGCTTTTTATTTAGATATATAATAATTATACATATATACAGATTTATACATTTCAAGGCACATTTTAACTCGCAAAGATGTCAACCCATTTCTACTTGAAAATTTAAAAGATTTTTTTTTACAGGTGAAATAAATCTTAAATTCACATATTGTAATTCGATTTAAAAATAATATGACTTAAATATTACTTTAAAAGCAACAATTTCTTGTTTTAAATATTTAATTAGGAATAATTAAGAGATAACTAAAAATTCGCTACAAGTCCTATGACAGAATACTGCGCGAAGTAAATTGTAAAAGATTTCTTTTAAGGATTTTTCTATCTCAATTTCCTTAATCATGGGATAATTCATACAACCTCTAAAAGTCTCATTTTTTAAGTACATGTACAATTTTTGACGGTTATCGTCGTCTACCGATTGGGAAAAAGGGTAAATTTTATTTCCTCAATAAATACTTGCTTAATCTTACATATTCTTAGATCACTAAAATAGTTTTTATGTTGTTTTCTGTTAATATAATATATAGAAATACGTACAACATTGACTTTTATTTTATTTATCTTATAAATTTAATGTGACTTATCGATTAAATTCTATTCCTTTGTGTTATTATTATGTTTTTACTATTACAGTTAAAAACGGAAGAAATAAAATTCGATTTTAACAATTAGTCCTTTATTATGATGATATGAAAACCGAATGAACATTGAAATTAGTAAAAGAAAAAGAAAATCAAAGCTAATAGATTTTTATCTATTATAGTAAAAGTGGACAAAAACAATAGTTAACAACTAAATCAAATTTAGTTTTTGGCATGCAAAAATTCCACTCAAAGCATTTTTTAAAACTAATATTAAGTTTATTACCACAATTTCAGTGTTCATTGGCTTTTTGACATTAACAGACACATACATAAGAGAATACAGTTTTTATTGTTTGTTTTCAGATAATATAGAAAAGCTAATATTATTAGATATTTATTATTGGGGACAATTGATCCTTGTGAGTTATCTCGCATGCACACACACTGGCCTAAACTCCTATGGCTCAAAATTGCCTAAATAACGTATAAAATTTTACTGTCTCACTAATTTGTCGCAATAAATTATGTTACTATATCTCTTTTTATTTGTATTTATTTATTAAATGATAAGTATTTTGTATTGGCAAAACGTATTTGGGGCATAATTTTTGTCATAAACTGAGCTACCACATACAGTAAAAGTTTTACAAGTTGAAAAGTGTTAAATTTGGACTAAAAATCATAATATTTAAATTTTTGGCTTCTACAAATGTAATTTTTAATGAAATTATGTAAATTCAATGTCAATTTATAATTTTCTATTTCTTATTTCGTGTTATTTAAAAGTTTTAAAAGTAGTTCATGCAAGTATCGCCCAATTCCCAAAAAGGTTTTGCCCTCAATTCACGATTTTGACTTAATTTTAAATAGGACCATGTCGTCCTCGAACTGATAAAATCCTTTTCACAAAAAAAAAGTTCATTGTATGAATATTCCAAATTTTTGTTTCACAATCCAATATATGTATATATTTTTTGCAATGCATTTCGTTAAGGATATGAAAACGATATGTTATCTTCTTTATTTTATTAATATTTTTTTGATACGGAATCCAATTTAATTGAAACTAATTAGTTGTAATTGGCTGAAAAATTACATATTAAAAGTAATTTTTTAAAAGTTTTTTTTTCATTAATAATATTTTATTTGTGACTTAAAAACTATGCATTTATTAGATATTACTAGAATAATAATTATTCCATTTTATTATTTGTATTTTTTAAATTGATTTGAGCAATTGTTGTTTTTGTGATTTCTTTTACTTTTTTTCTTAATAAATATAGGATATGAAAACGTTTTTTAAAAATACGGAATGGTCGATTTAGCGTCATTTTATGATACGTTAGTTTCTGATAATAAGTACAATTCGTTTCGGTTCACTATTTTTGTAAATATTTTTTCATTTTTGTTTAATACTAAAATATGTTTGGAATTTTTGTCTCAATTCTCGAGGAATCTAGGATTTTTTCAAACTTTCATCCATTAAAGCAAAAGCTTATGATATTTTCAATTTTGAGAATACAACAATTAACTATCTTATTTTTCATGTAAAATATTTTATTTTTGATCATAAATCAGGGCACCAATCATGTAGTCCGACGCGTCTCTGTCTTTCGACTTCGACGCAGCTTTTAACTCTTGACTTCGCCATATCTGCAGCTTGAAATTTCGCAGAATCGTCACTATGAATCGAAACGTGATTCTGACTGTCATTCTAGGAAATTTGAAGCTGCTGATATGGCGAAGTCAAGAGTTAAAAGCTGCGTCGAAGTCGAAAGGCAGATACGCGTCGGAATACATGATTGGTGCCCAGGCTTTTAGTGATATTTCTATTTAGTAGTTTAGAAGTTTTTGGGCTAGCGAATTGAGACAAAAATTTCAACAAGAGGAAATAATTTCAATAACCTAAAGAAATAACGAAATTGTGGTTATTTCTGTACAGGAATGAAAATAATTTAAAAAGATTCTGTGCAGAAATTAAAAATTACAAACAGTAAAAGTAATTTTGGGAATGCCTTAAGTTATCACTAACCTGAAATAGGTAAAATCATTTGTAATAAATTCTAAATCAAATATATAATATTTGTGACCACAAAATAATACGTTTCAAGTCGACGGCACAATAACTTTATATATTTTCTTGCAAAAACAATATTTAAGAAAGTTGATTAAATTTAAGTAGACAATAAAAAAAACGACCCAATCTTATTCTTATGTAGCTTGCGATAGTAAGAAATTTTTATTAAAAAAGTATTGGGGATGTGAATTAATTCGTAGCGTTTTACAAAAAATGATGTAACTATTTTTTTATTCATTTTTCCCATTTTCTAAATATTCATTGGAAAGGTACTGTCATTGACCCTTAATTTGTAGTATTTATCATTTAGTTGAAGTGAAAAATAAAATACTTTCTACTTCATCAAATATGTCGAGTTTTGTACCGAATAAAGTGTTTTTGCGGGGAGTTTTACTCCATTACTTCAATATGAAGAAAAGTGCTGCCGAAAGTCATCGTATTTTACAGGAAGTTTATGGTGACCATGCTCTAGCAGAACAAACGTGTCGAAAGTGGTTTGCACGGTTCAAAAGTGGTGATTTTGACTTGGAAGACAAAGATCGACCTGGACAGCCAAAAAAGTTTGAGGACGCTGATTTAGAAGCATTGCTCGATCAAGATTCTTGTCAAACGCAAGAAGAACTTGCAGAATCATTGGGGGTTGATCGCTCAACTATTGCCAAACGTTTACATAACTTGGGAATGATTCAAAAGCAAGGGAATTGAGTGCCATATCAATTGAAACCAAGAGATATCGAGCGTCATTTTTTCACGTGCGAACAACTGCTCCAACGGCACAAACGGAAGGGTTTTTTGCACCGTATAGTAACTGGCGACGAAAAGTGGATCCACTACGATAATCCAAAACGTAAAAAATCATGGGTTAAGCCCGGGCAACCATCAACATCAAAGGCGAAGCCCAATATTCATGGGTCCAAGCTTATGCTCTGTATTTGGTGGGACCAACTGGGTGTAGTGTATTATGAGCTGCTCCAACCTAACGAATCAATCACAGGAGCTCGCTACAGAACACAATTGATGCGTTTGAGCCGCGCACTGAAAGAAAAACGGCCGCAATATGTCGAAAGACATGACAAAGTTATTTTGCAGCACGACAATGCTCGGCCTCATGTTGCTCAGCCTGTGAAAACCTACTTGGAAACACTCAAATGGGAAACCCTACCCCACCCGCCGTATAGCCCAGACATTGCTCCGTCCGACTACCATCTCTTCCGATCGATGACGCACGGCCTGGCTGAGCAGCACTTCACTTCATACGACCGATGCAAAAATTGGGTTGATTAATGGATCGCCTCAAAGGACGAGTCCTTTTTTCGCCGCGGAATCCATATGCTGCCAGAAAGATGGGAAAAGGTAGTGGCTAGCGATGGACAATACTTTGTATGGACAATACTTGTTATACATTTATAACCATTTTTTCACAACAAATATTTAATTTTTTGAAAAAACGCTACGAATTAATTCACACTCCCAATAGTTAAACGAAATTTTTATTAAAAAATAGATTACCAACGAAGTTAGTCACATAAAATGGGCCCGCTTTTATTATTTAGAACTGGTTACCCGAGCAGCATCTGTGTCAATCGTGAAGTTACCCGGCCCTTACACGCGTCTGTAGAGCTGACACCGTCGCTGACACAGACTCGTGTAAATGCACTGACTGCCAGTTCGCTAACTGTATTTTAATTCGTTGTCAGTAATTTGACATTTGAAGTCTGTGCTAATGACAGACTTTACAGTCGCGTGTAAAGGCCGGGTTAGTGATCGCAAAATGTGTTTACTCCTAACGTTACGATCGATATAAATGCTGTTTGGTAGGATATTTATCATAGATTGTGTTTCATGAATATTTTAGCAAAGCGACATAAAAATGTTCATGTTTTGACCAAATTTATTCCAAAATTTCAAAGAAGCTTCGCTTTGTGCTAAACGCAATTATCTAAACTAAAAAAAAATACGATTTTTAAATGTAATGATAATGGCTATACAAATTGAGTACAACACATAAAACAAATTAACATTCTTTTTTAAAGTAATTTATCCGCACTAAAACCAAATTTCATCACAATTTAATATAATTTTTTAACTGCTCACACAATAAATTAATCTTTGTTTCTAAGAAATATATATATCTTTTTTAAATTCTTTGATTTTTGTGTTGATTTGAAACCAACATAATTTTTTTTTGGGAGGTTTTAACGCTTTTTGGATTACTTCAACGTAAAATTAAAACAAAACAAAAAAAATTATAACAATAAAAGGATTTCATTGAAGAATAATACTTTTAGCAAAAGTGATGGATTTGTTTTTTGTAAATCAATAAATTCAAAAAAAAAAAATGTTTAGGAAAAAAAATCTGCATAATGTTTCTCTTTTAAATAGAGATTTAGTTTACTTAATTTTTACTGTTGATTAAAATTTTATTTAAATCTATTTGCGCGTATAAAACCGATTTGAGCGATTCGATACGTTGTTGGCGAAACCTCACAATTTTGATGGATCGTAATTCTGCATTTGCCATTTTTGCCGCGCTTTGTCCCGATCACATTCCTCCATTATGACTTTGTTTTTGGCCTCATTTATTGCTAAGCATTTGTCCGATGAACCATGCCGTAATTGGTTCGTTTCTTGAATGTATGACCAGAACTGAAAATAATTTAAAACAATGAAAAAATGGGGATAATGTTTTATTTTTTCAAATTTTACCTGATTTCCTTTTGAACCATGACAAGGATATAGAATAACATCGTGTCCAGCATAGTCCAAGCATGCTTCGTCTCTTCGAATTTCACCCGTTTTACTCAGCATCCAATACTAATTTCGAAGAACAAAATACATAATTTAGTTTGTTTTTAATAAAAGTAATATTTTTGAGAGTGCCGTGTGTTGTTACTCAAGTACATATTTACAAGAAAATCTGTCATTTTAATGTGTTAATACAGAATTAAAGTTTTAAAGAATTTTATTTACAGAAAATTATGAATTGTTTTTAAATAAGGTATCAATTGTGATTGACACAAAACTTTCCTCTAAAATATTTAGTTCCGGGAAAAATATGTGAAAAATAATATTTTTTCAAAGATCTCGTGAAGCGTTAAAGATACGTAAAAAGAGGCAGGAATTTTGTTTTCTTTGAATTTGGTTATATTTATTTTATCTCAAAAGAGCATAGTTTCCGAGAAATTACGATTTTTGTAAAACTCAACTACAAAACATAACAAAAGCTATAATTGCCAATCTGGCAATTATTGAAAACCTGTATGGTGATTTAAGTGAACAACGAACAGTTGTATCAAAATTCCACTTTGAAGTCAAACTTTTCAATAAGATGTTTTAAAATTTATTCCAATCGGATTTTGATGTATGGGAGTTTTATGTAGAATCATATCCTAAATAACTTTTGTTCTTGGGCTTTTTTTGATAAGATGCACCTTTTTTGAGATATTTGCAAAAATTGTTTTTGTTCGTGGTCCATTTTTGCCCATTAACGAACTTAGATTTACATTTTACGAAAAACCAATCTGCGCAAAATTTCAAGTTTCTAGCTCAATCCGTGCGCCCGCAATTCGCGCCACAGACGGACGGACGGACGGACGGACATTCTAAATTCAATTTTTTTTATCATTCTAAACACACTGGTGTAATTCATTTTTTTGTGTGATGACGGGATCTTGGCGTTGCAAACGGTAAAGGGGGAACTCCAATTGAGCAGAGGCAGCAGCAGAGGCAGAAGCAGTAGCAGTGGCAGAAGCAGAATCTGCTTTCTGTCCCACAATGAAATTTGAATTCTGACGAAAATAGCAGAAACCTGTCAAATTGTTGTACGTTTTTATATCCGCGGCATGATTTGTCGTATAATATTTTGTTGTTTTCAACATATTCAATTAATTTCTCCTCCATTTCAAGTATTACAAATATTTACTTCCGGCCATATATGCAAAAAATATCCATAACGATTTGTGAGGTTAAATTGAAAGCAGAAATTTAGAGATTAGAGCTAAAATGTGCTTCTGCCCCTGCTGCTGCCTCTGCCCAATTGGAGTTCTCGCTTAAGGCAAATCTAATACAGTAGAATCCCGATAATTCGTACCCCGATAATTCGTATATCCCACTAATTTGTATGAATTTGCTGGTCCCTTGAAATACGAATTATCGGGATTCTACTGTATACCCTTTGGTTTCACCATACGGGTATAAAAATTTCAAGTCGCTATTTAAAACCTTCCAGGTGTTCGTATTAATGATAAGTTGAGTGCAAAAATTCTTCATTATTCAATAGCAATTCATTTTTCAATTAACTTAATTTTATGAAATTGCAAAACGTTTATGTCAAGCAATAAGTTGTAAACAAGCCTGAAAATTGGAAAATTTTTCCTATAAACCGAAAAAGAAACAATTATTGTTCAAAAATCGTCTCCCTTCTGATGATAAAATTATTTTTTTTCTGTTCGAAAAAAAGAATCGGAACAAAGTCATTGTGATAAACCGAAAATATACAATAAGACGCGGAGAGGAGCAGGGGATTATTTTTTTTATGTGCCAATAAATAATGGAAAATGTACGGATATATGAATTGAAACTGGCTTTTAACTCGTATGATGTGGTGGGCACAATAACAATATCCGTAAATGAAAGGCAAAAGGTAGGTTTCAGTGGGTTTCAGTCCTGTTGCCCGAATCTAAAATACGGGCACAATTACATATACTATATGTATATAGGAATGACGACGGCAATGGTGATGGCTTCGTTCCATTTATCGAGAAACCATTTCGGTTGGCTGAATTACGATCGAAAACATTTGTGGCTACTATAAAAAAGGTGAATAGCTCTATACGAGCATAAATGCCTCGCAAAGAGATTGATATTTCGACTATTTTCTATAACAAGCAACATTCATTTATCGTCTCGTTACGAATTACGGCCAATATTGTGCTCAAGACCATTTCGAATTCAGAACAAAATTGAATGAGTTGAAAATAATTTTCGTCCATTAAAAAAAGGAGCAATAGAGTTCTTTATTAGCAACGTTAATTCGGTTCACAAGGATCTCATTATTATTTTGTACACGGACTTTTTTTTTTGGTTAAATGCTTATTTATTGTTGATGTGATAAAATGTTTGTAGAGTCAGCGAACAGAAAGAATGTCAGAAAAGAAATATAATTGAGTCATTTTAAAAATAAATCTTGAACAGAATTAATGGAGGGCAAATGGAACGTTTCTTGAGAACATAATACAGTATACCGGGTTTTAAGAAAGTGCATACAAATTGGAAAAATATTGCAGGGTATTTTGCTAATTATTTTCTAGCTATTTTTGGCAAAAATTGTTCTTAGCGAAAGCGTACACGGAGCAACTTTCGGTCATCAGCATGCCGCAACGTCATCAAATTGTAGGAAAGAAACGAGTGCGGCAAGAGGGGAATAGTCGCCACTCGAAAAGTGTTCTTCTCGTCTTCTTTTACGCACACAAACGAAGTCGCTTGTGTAGCACATGTGTGCGTAATTTCATTGAGTCAGTCGGTGCTTAGTCACCGACTCGTAAACATATCCAAAATAAACAAAAATTGAAATACCAATTGCAGGTAGTTTTATTTTTCAGGTAGGTAGGTAAATAACAAATTACCAGTCCTTATTCTTCTATTGTTGGCAGTTTCTATTTTGGCAATTGATGTTGCCTCGGTGCTAGCTAGTAAGGGAATGAGCTGGAAATACAACACATATATGAGAACCACACACACATGAGCGATCGCTTGTTGTAAACAAGTTTTTCGTACTAAAAAGTGAAGAAGCGTGTACGTCGGAAAGGCATTTTGAGGACCAAAAGTCGCCGCGACGAGAAGAAGCGTGTGCGTTCGCACTTAGGCATTTTGAAAATTTCGGTGTTGCCAATTTATTCAAATTTTTGGATTTTTTTATTAATTTTCTGAAGTTGTTGAAATTTTCCGGTTACCCAATTTCAAAGTCATGTCAAGGTAAAAAAAATACTCATACGTCAGCCACAAAAATACAAATTTTTTAGAATTTTGTTCTAATATTTAATTTGATTACAAACTTAAATAAAAAGTAGAATTCCGAAGGCAATGAAAAAATATATCCTATTTCTGCAAGGGATAGACAAGCAAAAATCTAATGAAAAACGGAAAATTAAAAAAAAAACATTTCAATTTTATAGTTATTTACCTAGCAGACAACTACAGAGGTTTTCATGTTTCCAAATATTCCGTTTGGAATTTTTCCAAAGAATTTAATACCAGAAATAGTATTTCCTTTGTTTTCCACTGGGATCCAAATAAAAGCAAAAATATGCAATGCAATAGAAGCGAAATACATCCGGATAACGTGTATATACGTTTAGAGGACATTGCTGAAATTGTGTTAAACCAAAACTTCAACATTATATGTGTTGGCCATCGCAGAAGACTATAGAATTGCGAAATAACTTCCTGTCTATTGCAGATTTGAATTTCAGTACTACAAACAACAGGCACAGGGACTACAAAAATACTTCATAAAGTATGGGTATAGGAGGATGCTTTGCATAAACTAACAATTGTGTGAGATGCATTTTCAGTACGGATACAGTTGGATATAAACAAAAGAATCTTTGATACCCTTGTTATGAAATGAACAAATTCAGTTTTTATCTTTTTTTTCAAATTTTATTCTTAGTTTTCTATAGTGGAATAAGACCAACAATAGCGAAATTCAAATTATTTGCCAAAAGATTTTGTTGACAACAGCAACAAGCGGCAAACTAATTTCAAGCTTACTTCGACAAATATCATAAATTCGTAATCAGATTTTCTAAGGAACTAAAGAACAATATACGAATCTGAAACTATGCTCACTATAATGTTAATCTAATAAGATTGAGGTTCATGTTCCAACAAACTATTAGTGTTTACGATTTTAGACAACAAGCATTCGAGCCACCCCAAACCCTTCATTTCGAATCACAAGCCTTTTCAACATCTAATCTTAAGCTAGGATCACATAAACAGTCATGACTGATACAGCAACAGGTTTTAATTAAAATTTGGTTTTTCACTCAAATGGAATTGAAGTTTTTGTTGTAACATATCTACAACAAAAACTTCAATTCCATTTTAGTGCTCATGTTTTATAAGCAATGGAAAATAATAAATCAAATCACTGCACTAGTCTTACCCCTTAGGTAATACGTTACGTTAATCTATCAGCCTCTGTCGATATTTTGGCTTTTCCAGGATTTTTTGCATCGTTTGACGCGTATTTTATAGATAGCCAGTAATCAAATATTCCGTGATTTAAAGGTGCCGCCGGAGAGAACCTCTCGATAGCAGCTACTCGCAAATGGACACGTCTCTGAGAGTCGCTCGCAGAAACTCGTTAAAACTCGCGAGCTAGTTTCTGCGAGCTGTCAAAAGTGATTTTACTCTCTAGTCGACAAGCACCCACTGAACTCTCGGGGAGTTGCTCGCCAGATACGAACGGCGTTTGAATTTCGCTAGTAGCTCTCGAGAACTCGCCAAAGCAAGAAGTCAAAAAAAATCAAGATATTGGTCTTGAAAAGAGAAAAATCGCCGAAATTAACTCTCAAATGGACAGCCTCCTGCGAGTAACTCTCGAGTTTTTGAGAGTTACTCGCGTATTTACTCTCATGTGGAGTGGTACGTTTTCAAAAAATTCTTGGAGAGCGAAAAACTTGAAGATCATTTTAGGGATGGAATATTTGCGAACATTACTTAGCAGAGGATGGAAAACTTGTGAGTTGCAATAAATTCCGTTTAAAAACATCTTTGCTGATTATTTGGAAAACTTATTGTCTGATGTGTGAATGTTTCCTTAGAAATTATACAGAAACCTAGTTGAGGCATTTAAATGAGAATATCTTATTAATACAATAATCAAATGGTATAACTTTCCTAATAGAAAGCTCCGAATGTGTCACAATCGCAACAAAATATACACAAAGGACACAAAGATCGTGTATTCTGAATTTCTAGAAAAGGTCGTGAAGGTCTGCTGACGCTAGAAAGGTGTTGATTTCATTCGAAACTTCGGTTTATGGTGTAGTGTTGTTGCGAAGATAAACTGAAGTGAAATTGGCTCTCTTTCGGTGCGCTTCCATGTCTCGATTTTGATAAAGTTTAAACTTTGTAGCCAGAGAGGCATGTTTTTAGTCGAGTTTCGGCAAGAAAAGCATTGCTAAGGATGGGGAGGACCAACTGGATTCCGTACAAATTCAACGGTATGAAACGACATAAGGTAAACTTTCTGAATTTTCATTGTGTTTGCACTTGTTTTACTCCTCGGGAATTCAATAGAAAAGCTGCATGGTTTGGAAAACTTTTTCAACAGTTCTCTGGGAATGATGCTTTTTAAGGTTTCATTGCTCTTTTTTTGCCGTCGTTTGTTAGTTTTTGTCCAGGGAAGGGATTTTGATACAGAACTAAATGGGAGTTTTCCTGAAAATGCACTCCGGAAAGACATAAATTGTTTTAGATTTAATAGATGTATTCCGAAATGTTGAAAAAACAAAGCATTGTGAAGTGAAAGTTTATTTTTATCACTTAGTATTTTGTACAAGTTTTATCACTTTTGAACCATTTGAAATTTATTAAGACTTTATGGGAATTTCATAGTTTTCATTGCTGACGGCCTATTGTTGTTTATAGCTAAGATTTTTTTCTCACAGAAATCCTTGTGAAATTTTATTGTCGATAAATAATTTTTCTACTGAAAATATAAAAATTATAATAATTTAAATGAATATAATAAATTTAAACCGTGTAAATTCTTTCTATATCCTGAAAATGGAACATTATTTAGCGATCAATTATATTAGAATTTTTGATGTAATTCTGATCGATTTGATATGAAAAAAATCGTTGTCCACATTATTCTTCGATAAAACTTGCATAATTTAGATGTCAACAAAATTTAAGGTAAAAGCTTGAAAAGAAAATTTTCTGATATTAAATATCCTGGGGGCGAAAAGTCATCGTCAGCAAGGAACTTGGTTTTGAAATTTTTCAAATTTATTACCCTCGATGATGCATGGGTGCATTTTTTGTTAAAAAATGTAGACAGTGTGATCCTCGAGTAATAAATTTGTTGGTGAATATATCAGACTGGGAGGAATTTACCCATTCTATATCAGCGGCAATCCTTTGGCTGGGACATTGCATTTCCGAAAGCATTTATGCGATGAATGGTAGCAGCATCAGCATCAGCATCACATTATTATGCTCCTGAGTTTCCATATGTCCTCGTTTGGATATTTTTTGCCATACCGTGAATCCAAGGAATGCATGTTTCACATTATGAAAGCAAAATAGTTTTAGAATTTCCCGAATTGTGCAAAGTTCTTGAAAGTCTCCCTGTGAATGCACATAAAGGCGAATAAAACTATGAACAGTAAATTTTTATCATGATTTCCAATAGTATTTTGTTGGGTTATTTGTTAGGAAAATTCATGGTGAAAATGAAAAATGTGACTTCAGTTCGCAGATCCATGTGCTATTCAAATGATATAATTCAAAAATCTGGTAGATTTAAAATGTAATTTAAAGTAGAATCTGAATTCTTTTGCTCTTGAGTAGTTTTTGGGATAAGTATGACTTTTTTTAAGTGTGGAATTTACAACGTAAGGAAGATTTTTTATTTAACTAGAATTAGGGCTCGTCCTCAGACGAGTAACCACAATATCGGTAGGAATTCCGAAAAGTCACAGGTGAATGTCGATTCGATGATTTCAAGTTGCTCGCCGTATGTGAAGCTTCATCGTGACTTTACAGAATTTCTACGATCTGAAAATAATTGCGGAACTACACTCAGAAAAATGTCCAGGTCAACTTTTTGTCAGGTTAACTCTGACCTTACAGAGGTGTCTGTAAGCCAGCTAGCGGTCAGAGTTAACCTATCTAAGGTCAACTCGTGCAGCTCCCAATGCCCTACTTCACCTGCTGGTGGCTTAATTTCAGAATTTCTCCGACCACAGGTCAACTCAGTTTTACTTGCCCACATGCAGGCGAACGCGCGCCTGCCCGAGGCCAATTACGCCGTATGTAGGTCGTCGAGTTAGCCTCCATTTTTCTGAGTGTAGATGCATTATTGAAATCAGACGCTAAACCCAAGTATGTCTTAGATTTTTACTTGGCGAGAAATGAACCTCGTGTATAAAACTGGCCCAGTCTCCCCTACATTTAAAAAAAAAATACGTTGTTATTGGATCGTATTTTCAAAGTTACTTTTCGTAAATGTTTGTAAGATTTTAAGCTATGTACATAAATATTTTTTTTTAAATTCCATAACTCACCTTTTTATTTAAAATATCTTTTTAATACAAATATGTACTTGAGTAAAATGGAAAAAGTTGTGTTAGTCAAATGTGTGAAAAGTGTAAAAAAGAAAATCAAAATTAAAAAAAAAGTACAGCAAATTTCCAAACAAAACAATATTAGCAATTTAAATTATATTAATTGTTGTTTTTTGGAAAAGCTTTTCAACACTCATTTAATCAAAGAACTTTGTGTGGTTGTGTGTAAAAAAAAGATAAGGAGCACCAGCGAATACTTAGCCACAAACTCCAATTTTATATAAACTATAATTATTTCGTTATGTAAATAAAATATAATCCGTAACCGCCCGCCATTGAGGACATGCAAAACTTTGTGAGGTGAAGTGAAGCCTTTGTACAAAATATTGGTTTAATAGGTATTGATTTCAGCTCGCATTAGAGTCCTTAAATTATAATTGTTATGAGGTACATATGAAATAACCAAATCAAACGAAGTTTCCTAATCTAAAAACAACTAAAAAAAGATTTATTATTTAATAAAAAAAATACATATTACAGGAAAATGATTAGATGCGATTTTTGGTCAGTAGTTTTTTGGCTCTTGAGGATTTATTATTTTTTTTTTCTATGAATTTGGATCCTTGGTTAGTATGGCATCTTATATCTCCTCAACCATGGAATTTGGCCAGGTGAAAATGTTTTTTTTTTATTAGCTAAACAGTTCTAAAGCGTTTTATTGCAGCGTTTAGATAATAAAACTATCCAAAAAGCGTTTTATGTTTCATTTCAAAAAGGACATTATAAAATATTGCCAGGCCAGCTTGTACATTTATGTAAAAATATTTAAAATTTATGAAATTCTAAGAATTTTCTGATTAGTGAAAATTGTTTAGCAGAAAAATCATTTTAGTTGTTGATTGGTATTTCTGTTTGGTGATAGTTTACTGGTGAATGTACCTGATTTCCGCCTTGACCATGACATTCCCAAAGGTCAATCGGCGAATGCATGTCTTCTGGTTTGGCCGCAGAATCAAGGCATAACTCTGACCACGTATTCGCTATCTGGAATTAATAATTAAATTATGCAACAAATTGAATGGAATCGGTTTCGGTTCCGTACTACTGAAATATAAAAAGATTTCGTTCCAATATCGAATTTTGATAATGAATTTTGCAGACATTTTAAAAGGTGTATGGGAAAAAGAACGAAACTCAACCTTGTTTTATTTTTTTGTCAGAAAAAACTAATACTGAAATCTAAAATGGATAAACAACGAAGAAAATGGGGTCGTTGAAAATCTAGCGTAGCTGAAGATTTTTCAATTTTTAATAGAAGTTTGTGGCGGTCGCATAAAAACGTGTTGCTCGTGTGTTCTGTATGTGTTTTATTGATTTGATATTTAACCTGATTTCCTCCTTGATTATGGCATGGATAGAGGCCAACCGCTTTCTTTAGATCCCTCTTACGGGCTGGTGAATCCAAACATGTGCGACCGCCATATCCCATATTCCTTATCTACTCATAGAATTCAATGTTTTATTTAAATCATTTTTGAAAATTTATCAAGTATTGATTTTGTAAAATTTTAATGGTTTCTGTGGGATTTTTTTCCGCGATTTATAACATACCTCGCCCGATGCAACTGCTTCTCCGGGAATGAAGAGCTCGGGATAAATATGGTCCAAGTACCATTTAAAACTCTTACAATCGAGTTTTTGTCTAAAAGAAATGGTAATTCAATTAAAAAAAGAACACTATTGGTACACAGTAAAATCTAATTTCAATAGTTCGAAATTTCAAAGAGGCTGACCATAAAAAACGGCAATTTTCGCCCTCTCGTCATGATTTTCAGTGATTTTTTTTTGTATAGAGATTAAATTTTGCCATAACACGGAAATCACGGAATTCCCTTGCCCCTAATTGTGTGACGTTTTTTTTGGACAGTCCCTATAAAAATTTCTCACGAACGAATTACCTTAGTTCTCTTCTTGACGTTACATCACCGTAATCTCCTTTATCGTTTCCAATACGTTGATAATAGTATTTGGCATATTCGTCCAGCCAAACCTCAGCGAGTCGAACAGAATTTCTCTTAAGTACATTTATACCAGATCTCCACTGCATAAAAAATATTAAAACGTTACAAAAAAAACCTTCATAAACTATAAATCCACCTTTTGCAAATTTTTCCCAGTCATAAATTTAAAAAACCAACCTATGACTGGACATTCATGAGCATTACGTACCTTATATGGGGACCTTTTCCGAAATATGTGACCGACATGGGAGCATGGGACTATTTCCAAAGTTCCGCCGCACATCCAGGATTTGAAGGAAAGTTCCAGATTCTCGCCACCCCATATATCGAAGCCGGAATCGTAGGTTCCCAACTTTTCGAAAAACACCCGGTCAATGGAGAATAGACCACCGGCCATGGTTGGGGACCACACCGGTTCAGCTGAACTCTGTAAATTTAACAAAAGAAAGTTCTCGTTATTCCGTGCTGTTACTAAACATGGCATATAGCATGACAAGGATAAAGTCGAGTCCCACAGGATAATTTATCTGCCATATCGTTACTGGAAGTTAATTGGACATTGAGATTCTTTGCGACGATATTAAGTTTTTATAAAAGTTAGATACGAGTTTTAGTAAAGCTGTTCGTTCAACCACGTATTTGTTTGTTGTTTTTTTTTTATAGTCGAATATCTTCTTATATCTCATCAATGTATGAATGAATGTATCGGATAATTAGTGAAAAATTCCCTTTGCAGCGATTTCTTCTCATTTTTTATCGAAGATTTAATTGCTTGACATCAATTCGAAATTGAAAAAAAAACTAAAACATCACGATGAGATTTAGACAAATATTTAGCAGACATGACACTATTGCGCGAGAGAGGGGTGGTTTAGGGACTCTTAAAGATCGCTTCCTTAAGAAAAGGTCTTTAAAAAATTTTGGTCGTCGAATAACTCGCTGTCTAAACATAACAAAAGCTATAATTGCCAATCTGGCAATCATTGGAGACCCGTATGGTGATATTCGTATCAAAATTCGAACAGTTATACCAAAATTCCACTTTGAAGTCAAACTTTCCAATAAGATTTTTTAAAATTTATTCCAATCGGATTTTGATGTATGGGAGTTTTATGTAGAATCATATCCTAAATAACTTTTGTTCTTGGACTTTTTTGATAAGATGCACCGTTTTTGAGATATTCACAATATCGGTACCCCCCTAATGGTCCATTTTTGCCCATTAACGAACTTAGCCTCGCATTTTACGATAAACGAATCCACGCAAAATTTCAAGTCTCTAGCTCAATCCGTGCGCCCGCAATCCGCGCCACAGACAGACGGACAGACAGACAGACGGACAGACAGACGGACAGACAGACAGACGGACAGACAGACGGACAGACGGACGGACATGCAAAATTCAATTTTTTTTATCATTCTAAACACACTGGTGTAATTTATTTTTTTGTGCGATGACGGGATCTTGGCGTTACAAACGGTAAGGCAAAGTTAATATACCATTTGGTTTCACCATACGGGTATAAAAAATACGGAATATTTTTAGGAGAAGTGGAAGTCTTTAGGAGGTTGAAAAAGGCAAAAACTAACTTTTAGAGGGCCTACAGCGAAGGTCTTTGTGCATATCTTAAAATTTCTAGTTTTGCCACTAAATATATCAGTGCCTTCAAGATGCTAGAATAATCTTCATAATTCCATATTCAATGCCATCGAATTGTCGAATAACAGGCATATTAAAAATTTTCATTGATATTTTCATCAATAACAAATCTTTCATTAACGTTATTTGAGGCGTTAAAAGCTAGAGTGGACCAACCCACATGTCGAAATCGTGATTTTTTTTTGTGTTTGAATCACTATTGCGAGTGAGTTTTTAGATAAAAATGTTTGGAAGCACAAAAGAACATTTCAACATTGAGTATAAAGTCCATACAAATTTTTCTTCCTAAAATTTACAGGCAATAATAGTACAAAAGTGGAAAAGCTTCAAAAAGTCGATTATGTGGGTTAGGCCACTTTTGCTCTGATAGCCTCATTTACTAAATTGGAAAATTGACGAAAAAAGGGAAATTTTCCTCTATCAGTCAATTATTTTTTTTTAACACATTTAATTTTCTAAAAGAATGCTGTATTTCAAAGAATTTCAAGTCTAAAAATAATTTGAAATCCTTTTCTCGCGTTTTCAAGCACCTGATAGACAACAAAAACCGATCTTAGTACATTTTGTACAGGTGTAGGAGGCAAGCAAGGTTTCACGCGCCAATAGACAAGAAATAAACCAAAGAAACAGCTCTTTTCTGCTTGAATTTATGCTTCAAGTGGAATATACTCGAATCTCATAAGGATTCGATGGGACTCATTCCTTACATTTGCTGAAATACAAGAAATACGAAAAAAAAAAATAATAAAATCAATATCTTTGTTTGTATATAGAGCGGCGAATATGGGGGTTTTTTTTTTCTCAAGGATATTTCTATCAGGTGTATATAAGAGGTTAGTGCCTTTATCGTCGAGCTCCCTTCTATCTGCTGCTGGAAAAATAAAACTTTTCGGCATCAAAAAGGCTTTGTTCGGACGGATCATTACCATAGAGATATCACCTAGAATACCGTCGGCTCCATAGGTACTTACCCATGTGTGAATGTGTGTGTGTGTGTGAGTGTTTTTGGTTTCACTTAAAGTTTAAAGGGATATTCTTGATTCCAGACAACGGGAAAAAACTTCAATTATGTGAAGTTACGGTGAGAGAATGAGAAAACCATAAAAAAGACAGAATCCACCGACAAAAAAAAAAAACACGAACATAGAATTGCAAAGATTTCCAAATATAATAAAAAGTGAGAATGTAGGTACTTATAGAGCTCCTTTGGTAAAGCTTATCCCGGATATTTCGACTTTAACGATCAGCCAAGGATGGAGACTCAGGATAAGACCGAAAATATGACACATTTACCGAATTTTATTATCATATCTTGTTCTCGACGACTGACAGACTACAACTATAAGTATCTTATACTACAGCAGTAGTACAACGTTAAGAAACAACAAGAAGTTTTCAGGGAAAAAACGATGGATGGTGACAAAGTTTTCAATTATACCAGCAAGTGAGAATCTGGCACTGAAATTATTTATCCTTTAAATACATATTGTGGGATCTGATAAAGAATCCATAAATCACGTCTTGTTGTTGGAAAGGTCCTCTCAGTTAGGATCGACTTGAGTTTTAGCAGCACATTGTGGGCTGGTAATCCATCAAGTGCTGATTGAAAACTTCTTTGGAGACTAATCCTTACACATTCCCGGAAATCCAACACCAAAAACAAGCTATTTTCCTACACCAAAACTATTATTCTGAATTCAAATAGTTTGGAAAACTTTTAGACAGAATCTCTGATCTACTGACGCGTTTGTATTTAAACTGTCGGATACAAAGTTGTATACATTTCCTCATCTTGCAAAAGTAAATTTACAACAAGTTAATTTCACTAACCATCTAATAAAGTTCAACGTTGGCTGTTGCAGTCAGTGAAGATTGCATCTGGCGCAAAATCAGGATTTTTTTTCGTCTTATCAAAGCGTGTATACATTATGTTTATTGCTGCGGAATGCAATTTTGTGCATCACTAGACGAAATTTTCGCCAGCACTGCGACAGATTTTAATTCACATACGGACATAAATAAATCAGTGAAAGTCGTGAAGTTGTTATCTCACTTGAGTTTTAATTAAATTTTTGCTTTTCCCGGAAAAACACTAAAACAAAGTTTGAATGGATGGTAGACAATATTCTTGGCATACCATCTAGATTTTCAAAGAATACAAACGATTTTAGATAGAGTTGAATGGCATTTACTAAAGAGCTTAAACAGAGGAGATTGAGATAAAAATGGTGGGACGTTGTTTAAAAGCCTTTCATTCTCATAAAATGTTGCCCACGATATTAAGTGTAAAATATTTTTAATTTTTTTTTTCATTTTTAAATCATAAATCGTATTTTGAAAGAAAGTCTTTGTTTTTCTCCCTTCAACAAACTTTTGGCGTAAGAACCTGTCAGACGACATCCAAACCAAAACCAATGTTGGAAATGGGTTTTGGAGCTTTTTATGCCTATGTGGGGCATGTTGAGTCAGTTTGCAACTCTTTCCAACACCAAAAAAATGAACAAAAACTTGGGGGAAAAATAAAACCGAAGCAAAGAAAGAAACTTTGAGAGAAGTTATGTTCACTTCTATGTAACACTAAAAAAATTATTCCGATGGGATGAGGGGTGGATATACAGCCAATAGATGTGCGGCTGGTTGCTATTATTATGGTTGTAGCAACTAACAAACGAATCGACTTTGCCACCCCGTAACGAATTTCGAATTCACTTCACGTCTGATACAAACGTGAAGTTGTCGTGCGAAAACCTTGTTCATCTCAAGGACCCAATTTTTATGTCATTTAAATGCGTCTTCGCCGTTCGGCTGGACGGTAGGTGATACGAAGTGGTTGTGACGGGGAGAAGGGCTAGGAACAAATCCAACTGAATCGAACGATTTACCTTAATTTCTAACATAAAAAGAGAGTAAACATATAGGCGACTTCTTCCATCTTTATCACTTCCGCCCGTTCCGTAAGTGTGACTTTGCCGAAGTTACTGACTATTTTTGTAACAGTATGGCTTTACTGTGCTCGCTATTTTGCACAAAGAGCACAAAACCCTGTACCTTAAATATTAGCAGAGCGACGAGCATGTGGTAAATGGAATAAAAAGGTTTGGGGTAGAGGAAGCGGGCACTCACAAGAAAGGCAACAAAATAAATCCATAAATAAATAAAGTAAAAAAGTAACATGCATTGAAATAAGAAGAAAAGAGCCTCCAAAGGACGTGATATGAGTTCATAAAAGACTTTTCCTTTATTCACGTCCCGGAAAATTTCACTCTGTCAAAGAAAAGCGTTTTTCACACAAAGAGTTCACATACGAGTATACCGCATGCTGCACACCGAACAGAAACAGCAATAGAAGCATAAACTTCTTTTGTTCGACGTTTAATAGACGATAGTTCTGCTGGATGGGCAATGGAGAAGAATGTGACGAAGGATATTATAGGGGATGGAATGGCAATCCTAGTTCCTTGATCCTGGGCGGTATTATGGACAAAGTCCATATAAGATGACGGTGTTGGGGATACGTCTTTTTTTTCTGGTTGTCAGCTTTATTCTGGGATAATTTTTGGATTACAGTTTCGGGGCTCAAGATTTTATTTATTTGCTGTCGTAAAATTACGGATGTCAGTTTTGTTCTGATCCTTAGGGATGGATGGATTGATGAAAGGATTACTGCGAAAGCACTCGTGAGATTATCAGGCGTCTTCTTTTAATGGGTAACGACCGTTCAGAAAGTTGTGAGATGAAATAAGATGTGAGTTGAATAACAGACAAGATCAAATCGAAACCTTTTAAAAGAATCTAACGACGGCAATTTATTTGGGTTGGGATTGTTGTCTGTTTGTTAAAGTGTTTGGTGTGAAATCGATTATTTCTATAAAAATTTAATTTAAATTTTAAGTTGTTATTTTCTAAGGTCAAAAATAGGCCAATATTTAAATCCTTATTTAGGAAATTCCGTCGATTTTATGCCAGTGCCACACTCTTGCCGAATGCAGGTAAAACAGTTTGCCTTAATTTGCTATAATTCGCTTAAGTTTGGCTACGTTCGGCAATGATTTATCAAACTTATCTGATAATTTAGAACTCAACATAAATAAAAACAGTAAGCGAGGGCGCACACGTTTCAACTTTCGGTGATCAGCATGCCGCAACTTCACCAAATTGTAGGAAAGAAACAAGTGCGGCAAGAGGGGAAAAGTCGCCACTCGAAAAGTGTTCTTCTCGTCTTCTTTTACGCACACAAACGAAGTCGCCCGTGTGTAGCACGTCAGCATGCATGTGTGCGTAATTTCATTGAGTCAGTGCTTAACCGCCGACTCGTAAACATATCCCAAATAAACAAAAATTGAATCCAAATAGTGAAATCCCAATTGCAGGTAGTTTTATTTTCCAGGTAGGTAGGTAAATAACAAAATAACCTGTCCTTATTCTTCTATTGTTGACAGTTTCTATTGTGGTAATCAGGGCCGTACCGACTGGGGGGGGGGAGGCTCCCCCCCAATAATTCTTCAGTTGGGAATTTGACCTTTAGAAGTTGGGATTCTTAAAGATCTTAAAGATGTGAGATGTGAGATTTCCCAAGTTGGGAAATCTCTTTAGTTGATTTTCCAAAATCCCAACTTGTCTTTTTCTACCTCAAATTTTCTATAAGTGAACATACTCGTGTTTTATGGTTTGTTTGTTTTTTCACATGCCATTCTGCTTTGGCAACAGCGTCACAGCGAGTTGGGAGAGAATGAATAAAAGGCTTTGAAAGAGTAGACACTCGACCGTGGGAGGAGTATAATGTTCTCATCAGTTTATGGCACAGAACTATATAACATAGAACAACTGTCACCATACAAAGCTCTGCTGAAAAATTGTCCCAAAAGTATTTCCCTCTTTATAATACTTAAACGCATCCACTGAACTGTAGAATGTCGCGAAATTCAAATTTCGTCTGCCGCGAAATTCAAATTTCACAAGTTTGAGACTAACTTTAGGCACCAACACCATTCCTAAAGTCTATTTTCCATTGACAGCTCACGGTTTAAACGAGAGCACTATATTTATTTTCATACGGTTATCTCGCTCTTACTTAACTCGTTTTGATCCATTGAACTGTATTGAAATGGGACCATTTGAGACAGCAAATCGAGCGATCTAGTATATTCGTGCTGAAACGGTGAGTTTTGAAAATACAGTGGAGTCCGCTTAGAAGAACACTGAAAATGTCAGCAAAATTGGTTCTCTTAAGCGGGTTGTTCTTTTAAGCGGTGTTTTTGATTCCGAGGCACCTAAAGATTAATAAAAAACCAAACAATGTATTTTACGAACAATCTAAAAATACATATATCTTTAATTCTCCTTTTTTCACTTCTTTAGAAGAAAGGTTTTTATTTTGCAAAGCAATAGATCCCAACTCATTTTCTGCCTTTCTCTTTCAGACCCGGTGGTTACATTTGTACACATTAAAGTTTTTCCCAAATATAACAATTTCATAAGATTATTTCGTATTTGAGACCGATTGCGAACGTTTGTACACATTACAAGCTATCGAAAACAGTAATAGATCTTGGATTTTTTTTCAATATTTTCTTACTCTTATTTACCCACTTTATCAACACAAATTTTATCACAACCAAATTTTTTTAAAAAAATAATTCAGGTCTGAAAGGGTTAATATTTTTGATAATGTAGAAATACCGCACTCATATTCTTTTGCAATCTCTTTTCTGTTGGCACCACTTTTCAATTTATCCAAAATCTCGATTTTCTGTTTAACAGAAAAAAATTGTTTACGAGATTTCAATGCAACATTTTTGAAACATGTCGTTTTTTAGTAGAATCACATGTTTTGTCGCTATTTTCGTTTAAACGAATTTTTTTGTATGAGTTATAAAAAACTGCGCACAAAATGCTGTTCTCTTAAGCGGATTGTTCTTTTAAACCAGCGGTGGCCAACCCGCGGCCCGCGGGCCGCATGCGGCCCGAGACGATTGAAAATGCGGCCCGCCAAATGATTTGAAATTTACAAAAAAAAATATGTAACTAATAAAACACAAAATACTAAAACTGCTCATAAAGTTTATATGCAATTTTACAATTTATTTTTTATACCCGTATGGTGAAACCAAAGGGTATATTAACTTTGCCTTTTCGTTTGTAACGCCAAGATCCCGTCATTACACACAAAAATGAATTGCGCCAATGTGTTTAGAATGATAAAATAAATTAATTTGTGCATGTCCGTCCGTCTGTCCATCTGTGGCGCGGAGCTACAGACTTGAAATTTTACGCAGATTCGTTTTTCGTAAAATGCGAGGCTAAGTTCGTTAATGGGCAAAAACGGACCATTAGGGGGGGTACCCCCCATAACAAATGAAAACGTTTTTTGCGAATATCTCAAAAACGGTGCCTCTTATCTAAAAAGTACAAGAACAAAAGTTATTTAGAATATGATTCTACATAAAACTCCCATACCTCAAAATCCGATTGGAATAAATTTTAAAAGATCTTCTTCGACAGTTTGACTTCAAAGTGGAATTTTGATATAATTGTTCGCCGTTCACTTAAATCACCATAGGGGGTTTCAATAATTGCCAGATTGGCAGTTTTAGCTTTTGTTATGTTTTATTTTAAATAAGTACTACTCGTATATATACATTTACATTTACATAAGTCCATTTATACATATATTTGTTCAGCAAATATTTTTTTCTTACCCCACACCTCCATTACCCCACGGTTCCACTAGACTTTTTTCCAGATTTTATTTAAATCCAATCACGAAAAAGTCTAATGGAGACTCAAAAAATGTTGCATCATGATTTAAATCTCCGTACTGTCATGACTTTTTCGGCTGCTGAAAAGTAGGATTTTTTTTTGACATTTGTTCAGTTCAAATTCGCTGATTCCTAGTTGGCTGCCCTGATTACATCCTGGTTGACATTTCTAAGTACGCTATGGAGACACGATAAATATGAAAAATCATGACTGAAGATGCCCACGCGGTGATTTCTTTATTCGCCAAAATATGGAGTAGGGGAAAAAATCATGATTTTAAAAAGCCCAATGGAGTCGTGGGGTTATGCTCAACTTTTTGCATTTTGTTCTAAATTTTTTTTTAAACCAAGTGACTGTTAAAAAACAACATAAAATATTATTTGAAAATTTTACTAAGAAATGGCGGTTATTCTATTTTTTCATGTGCGGCCCGCCAAAAAAAATGAATCATTAGATTGGCCCGTGGAATGATTTGGGTTGGCCGGCCCTGTTTTAAACGGTGTTCTCTTAAACAAATTAAAATGAATGGCAATAATCTAGAAAAGTAAATGCCACAAGAAATTGTGATTTTAAGCGGGATGTTCTTTTAAGCCATAGTGCTCTTCAGCGGACTCCACTGCATATGTGTAATTGTTGTACCATCGGTGTTCGGATTTTTTAAACAAATGAATAGGTAAGAACTGTTTCAAGTAATATGTATTTAATTTCTTATAAGTTTATGTCAACAGTGGATTCGGATAAAATATGGAAAAGAAATTTTTATTAGGTACATCCTAGTTAGGAAAAATTAGATGTTCGAGTTGGGAAAATTGAAATGTCTCCACCCCCCCAATCCAGAGCCTTCGATACGGCCCTGGTGGTAATTGATGTTGCCTCGGTGCTAGCTAGAAAGGGAATGAGCTGGAAATACAACACATATGAGAACCACACACACATGAGCGATCGCTTGTTGTACACAAGTTTTTCCTACTAAAAAGTGAAGAAGCGTGTACGTCGGAAAGGCATTTTGAGGACCAAAAGTTGGCGCGACGAGAAGAAGCGTGTGCGCTCGCACTAAGAAGTGGCGTAAATAGGGCGAGCATACTCCCGAAAAGCGGGGGTGGCTTTTCCGACGAAAAGAAAATTCGCTTCGTCAAACAATAAGGTAAAATATGGATTCACACTTTTTTGGAAACTATGAGGCTTACGATTTAAATTCGGTCTGCGTCATGAACACAACATGAGTCGGTCAACATGACTTCGAACCGTTATAAAATTTTGATGCTAAATGCTTAAACATCAAAAGGCTTGTGCAGTATTTTTTTAAAATATCTGTTCTACACTCTGAAAAATGCATTTTGAGGCATTTTTGTGACCCCCTTTATATTTGATACGGGTGATTTTTCTACTTTTCCATATGACGCAATCACAACGTGGTTTAAAACAATGAATGGTGAGCTCCGATTTAAAGCAAAGTTTTTACAAAATCTGACAAATTAATGACACTCAAGACATCCTTGGAAATCCTTTTCTCCAATATTTCATAAATTTTTTTGTTACAATGGAGCACATGAAAAACAAACAGAAGTTAATATACATTGTTTGCATGAATTTCATAATACGTAAAAATTGCGAATGAATATGAGCTCAAAATATTCCATCCCACCTACATCAATTATGGATTATTGCTTTCACAAGCCTTAAAAGCAATTTACTCATAAAATGAAGGCACCGTTTTTGGAAAATTCATCAATTCTTTATAGTCCCCTTTCCATTGAGTTAATGCAGGAAAAAGAATAAAAAATATTTGAAAAAAACAAAATCATATCCAATATTTTAAGGATAACGTCGAGAGTCTGTAGAAGGACGTTTACTAATTGTAAAAAATAACCATTGGAAAACATTCATCATAAGATACAAGTCGTTTTGTACATGGAATGACAACTTTTCTATCCACGGCTTTCCTATCCATCTTACCTAAAAATTTATTATTCTAGATGAGTTACAATGTTGTTAACACATTCATTGCCATTGTCATCGTTCGTTTTATTTTTTTTTTAAAGATGAATTTCACTGCCGTATTTTGGTGATTTTTTCACAAGTTTTTTTTCTATTTTCGGGAAATAGGGATCAAAAGCGACAACGAAGCAAACCGAAAGCTAAAAAAAAACCCCATTGGAAAAAAAACTGTAAAATAAATCTACGCCAATCAATCACTATGGTTCATTTTTTCCAGCGAAAGGCATTTATCACGCGATAGTTAATGATCCCAGTCCTGTACCGTTTTGTATGCCAGTCCTGCACACCATTTTTGGTTACAAATTTCAATTTTGTTGAATAACTCGCATTTAAAAATCGCTGCCATCGCTTATGGTACATTTTTGGGGTGTACTATGATGGTTGGGAAGAGTCCTTATAGAAAGTTTTCTTCGGCAACAATTCTCCCAACATTCAATTTTTTTCATGTTTTATTCGTTTTTGGGGCTAGAACTGAAGCTATTTATCACCCTTTTATCGAAAATGGTTTCCCGTTGAATCATAACCATTACTTTTCGGCCACTTAGGGGTGGTGTTCGGACACAAGGGGTTTAGAAAAAAAAGCCACGACAGCCTTGAATAATGAAATCGCTGGATATTTAGTCCTGTTGTAGTTCGGCGGTGATTCTTTATCAAATGGGGACCACTGGGGAAATTCGAAATTAATAATCGAGAACCGGGAATTGAAAATCTGAAGCCTAGATACAAAGCGTTAGGGCCATTAACTCGAATACCTTGTCAGAATAACCTATACTCGTTGAGAGTGAATTTCGATTGTGAATTTTCCACCCATTCAGATGGAATCCTATTCAATACTGTGATCAGGATACCGACGTTCGATTTCGATGTTATTAATTTTCAAAGCTCCCAGATGATTTCCAATCCATATTGTGCTTGAGGATGTAAATAAAGTTATGTGCACACGATTTTCCATGTTATTCACCTGGGTCATCAGCAAAGCACACCGTCCTCCCCCTAGCTAGCCTATACATATTTAGGCATCCTTTATTGTGTTGGCTTGGAAAATCGATATAAACCGTCGCCACCACCACCCCAAAGCCTTTCACAATATCTGGTGTGAAACTTTCAACCCATTCGTACCGAAAAACTTTTCAATTCATATGCGAAAACAATTTCGGTTGCTGCTAGAATTCATTCGACCATCTCCATCCGTGTTCCCCCTCACCTGGTAGTTTAGCATTTTAATGGCACTAGTAGTGGTGGTGGGGATAGCGGTCACCTTTAATATTTAAATTTGAACCCGACCATCAATTATTTCAAGGGTCAACCGGGGGTTTGGGGATTCCGGGGTGAAACATGAGAACTTTGTCGGCCAGCAAAACATATAGAGAACAAAACAAAAACAACAGAAGGTAAAAAGGGTCTGTCGAATATTAAATGTTAATGTTGAGGAGAAGACCTTTTCTAATGTTGAGGCATATTATTGCTCATAATGTTGGATAGAGAATTTCCATACGTGTGGTTTTATGTTTTCGTTTTTTTTTCGCTGTTATGAAGAAGGAATTTCGAAATGATTTTGCGATTTCGTTTAATTGCCAAAAAACGGGTTGACTCCCATTATTTCCCTACGTTTTTGTTTTGTATGCCTCTCATTATGGGTAGAGTTGTGTGATTTTAGGCTATAATAAAGGGATTTGTGATATCACATCATTAGATTAATTGGTAGTATGAAACCCTGTCATAGTTCGGTTAAAAACGATGAAATTTTGGGTAAGAATGAGTTAATTTGAAGTATTTTTATTGATCAGGACGGAAATTGTAGAAATTGTAGTTCTAGGATTGTAGTTTCCTTTATGTTTATCGGTTATCAGAAGAGAAATTTTACATAAAAGTATGAAAAAAACATTATTTTAAACCTCTTAATTTCAAGAGTAAGACCAATTCTACTGTTGTCAGGACACGAGGAGAATTGGGATGCAAAAAACGGTACGCAATAGGAATTTCTATCATTGTACGACCGGAAATCGGTTGTAGTACCGAAGAAGAATAAAATTTCAATTAGTGGAATATATTGGTGGAAAATACTAATAATATTGGAAATATCACTACTAGCTGACCTTGTTATCAGGACACCAATCATGTATTCCGACGCGTCTCTGTCTTTCGACTTCGACGCAGCTTTTAACTCTTGACTTCGCCATATTTGCAGCTTGAAATTTCGCGGAATCGTCACTATAAATCGAAACGTGATTCTGACTGTCACTCCAGGAAATTTGAAGCTGCTGATATGGCGAAGTCAAGAGTTAAAAGCTGCGTCGAAGTCGAAAGACAGAGACGTGTCGGAATACATGATTGGTGCCCAGGACGAAAGCTTAATCACAAAAGGGTGCAGTAGGAATTTCTTTCGTATTGTCAACGAAATTCAATTTCAATTTTCAATTGCCATGTACCAGAAGTGGACTAAAATTTTTATAGTTTCCAAAAGACATTCATTGAATGTTGACTGAAATAAAAAAAATTACTTCTCTGTGGTTGATAAACGAATTTCTAAATTGATTTTTTCCTGCCGAAATAATTCATGGCAACACTTTATCTTTCGTTTTTCTTATCCAATTCAGACGTCACAATCTTTATCCTGTTTTTTATAGGTACATCAGAGTTTCTAAATAATAATTTAAACTTGTGTGAAAAAGTGTGATTTTTTGAATGTGTAGTGGTGGAAGATTCACACGTGTTCCCATTTGACACTTTATTCTCACCTCGAGTTCAAGTTTTGTCATCAATCGTTTAGCATGATGTGCCACCGACCGCGTTTGTTTGAATTTACCCTGATCTTAAGAAACGTTTATAACATTTTACGTGTTACAAATTGTGTATTTTCTTAGTGATGGTAATATATCAAGAAAAATTAGATGAGACAACAGTTTATCTTATTTTCTTTGCTTCGTAATATCCTTTTTTCACTTATTTAATGGTGAGATTTTGTTGGAAAAGGGGAAGGGATGTTTAAATCTATTGTTATTTTCATCACAAATGAATACTTTCCACGTCTAAACTGTAGCTGACAGGGAAAAACGAATTACTTAGGCCAATAGTATAAAAATAATATATTGCATCAATTTCATTTTGGTTTAATGAAAACATCAATTTCAATTTCACCTTGTATTAAACAATTGTGATACAACTATCTTTCCCGAGATAGCAAAAGTTTTTGAAAATGTGTCGGCTATGCCAGCTCTAGATTTAGGAACTTCAAATTTGCCACTCCTCATTCTAACGCATTTTTGTCTTGTAAAAGCGGCTGTTCATGAAATAGGTTCATCTAAGTTTATGCTTTTCTCCTCCCTTCCCTCCCCCCCCCCCCAAACTTTTTATGGAGTTTAGTACCATCCCATTCTAAAAGTATGACTATTTTTTATGGACCGCACCTAAGTTAAAACTCTTGTGAATATTTCTTTTGACGACCGACAATTTAAGACTCTTTTTTTAGGAGACTGCAAATTAGCCAAATTCCCAGGGCCAGTAAACCCTTCGAGGTCATAGTATGCCAGCGGTGAAAAGATTTTCAAAACATAACAAAAGCCATAATTGCCAATCTGGCAATTATTGAAAACCCGTATGGTGATTTAAGTGAACGGCGAACAGTTGTATCAAAATTCCACTTTGAAGTCAAACTTTCCAATAAGATTTTTTAAAATTTTTTCCAATCGGATTTTGATGTATGGGAGTTTTATGTAGAATCATATCCTAAATAACTTTTGTTCTTGGACTTTTTTGATAAGATGCACCGTTTTTGAGATATTCGCAAAAAACGTTTTCGTTCGTATGGGGGGTACCCCCCTTAATGGTCCATTTTTGCTCATGAACAAAATTGGCCTCGCATTTTACGAAAAACGGATCTGCTCAAAATTTCAAGTCTATAGCTCAATCCGTGCGCCCGCAATCCGCGCCACAGACAGACAGACGGACAGACGGACGGACGGACATGCTAAATTCAACTTTTTTTTATCATTCTAAACACAATGGTGTAATTCATTTTTTTGTGTGATGACGGGATCTTGGCGTTACAAACGGTAAGGCAAAGTTAGTATACCCTTTGGTTTCACCATACGGGTATAAAAAAGCAAATACTTCTTACCTTCTATTGAGACTGAAAAATATGAACTTCGTGATTTCTTTTGAAACATATTTTTAAAATTCATATTCTCACATATACAAGAGATTTCAGGCATTTCTGTAAAGTTGTTCATTTCTGGAAAATTTTCAATGAAATCAATTATTCAACAAACAATTCCCTAAAGCATTTCAACCTTTAAATCAACTGGAAGTTTTCCGGGCTGGCTGGAAATTCCTTATTGTCGTAGTAAATTTCAAACTTTAGAAACTACTTGAAAGTTTTGCTTCAATTGTCTTAAAAAACTTTAAAACAAGAAATAAAGTGGCCATCAACTCAATCGATACGGGGCAACGTTTTCGGTGTAAAGCAATTATAAATAAATAATTAAAGACATTTTATATATTTCCTAATGATATTATTAAGACGAGAATTTCAGAAAGAAAAACCAAAAAAAAAGAGAGAGAGAAAAGGAAAACGCCTTTAAAGAGGAACAAACGCTTTGAACGTCAAAGCTGATTGTGTTCTTTTCGAAGCTAAAATAAAAACATAACAAAAGCTATAATTGCCAATCTGGCAATCATTGGAGACCCGTATGGTGATATTCGTATCAAAATTCGAACAGTTATATCAAAATTCCACTTTGAAGTCAAACTTTCCAATAAGATTTTTTAAAATTTATTCCAATCGGATTTTGATGTATGGGAGTTTTATGTAGAATCATATCCTAAATAACTTTTGTTCTTGCACTTTTTTGCTAAGATGCACCGTTTTTGAGATATTCACAAAAACCGTTTTCGTTCGTATGGGGGGTACCCCCCTAATGGTCCATTTTTGCCCATTAACGAACTTAGCCTCGCATTTTACGAAAAACGGATCTGTGCAAAATTTCAAGTCTCTAGCTCAATCCGTGCGCCCGCAATCCGCGCCACAGACAGACGGACAGACGGACAGACAGACAGACAGACAGACGGACAGACAGACGGACAGACAGACAGACGGACGGACTTGCAGAAATTAATTATTTTTATCATTCTAAACACACTGGTGTAATTCATTTTTATGTGTGATGACGGGATCTTGGCGTTACAAACGGTAAGGCAAAGTCAATATACCCTTTGGTTTCACCATACGGGTATAATAAACAAAACCGAGTGAAGTGTAAGCGGCTAGTGTTGTTTTTATACCCGTATGGTGAAACCAAAGGGTATATTAACTTTGCCTTACCGTTTGTAACGCCAAGATCCCGTTATCACACACAAAAATGAATTACAGCAGTGAGTTTAGAATGACTAAAAAAATTGATTTTTGCATGTCCGTCCGTCTGTCCGTCTGTCTGTCCGTCTGTCTGTCTGTCTGTCCGTCTGTCTGTGGCGCGGATTGCGGGCGCATGGATTGAGCTACAGACTTGAAATTTTGGGCAGATTCGTTTTTCGTAAAATGCGAGGCTAAGTTCGTTAATGGGCAAAAATGGACCATTAGGGGGGGTACCCCCCATACGAACGAAAACGGTTTTTGTGAATATCTCAAAAACGGTGCATCTTAGCAAAAAAGTGCAAGAACAAAAGTTATTTAGGATATGATTCTACATAAAACTCCCATACATCAAAATCCGATTGGAATAAATTTAAAAAAATCTTATTGGAAAGTTTGACTTCAAAGTGGAATTTTGGTATAACTGTTCGAATTTTGATACGAATATCACCATACGGGTCTCCAATGATTGCCAGATTGACAATTATAGCTTTTGTTATGTTTATTGTTGAGAAATTGGTGCTGTGCTAACTTCATAAACGGACAGTACCATTCGACTCGGGAATCCTCTATTCCCCTTTTTTTCGTTTACATGAGTTCGTTAATACGTACTTAAACCTCTCGTAGAATCCAATTAACAATTTCAGAAAATCCTTGATTACTTTTCTCGTTTGAAGAGATTGTGTCCCTCCGGGCTCGGATCCTTTCCAACAGAAGCACCACAATAGAATGACGAATATTCCGAGTGTGTGTGATTATGGGTGAAGATCTGAAATCCTGTACAACAATAGTAGGGATGGCGGCAGGGATGTAATGTTAAAGTAATTACAGGACCTTGCTGCCTAAATAAGTTCTCTTAGTTGATGAGGGGAACATTTCATGTGATAATTGAGTTATTCCTCAGTAGAATATCCTTTTTTTGCGATCAAAGTGATGTCATTGTATAAATCGTTCCAAGACAATGGAGCGCTAGATGATATTTTTTCGAAAGGAAAATTTCCAGAGATTCCTTTTGGGACAGAGTGAGACCTTTTCGATTTTAAAAAAAATTTATGTAGGCCATAAATTTTCAAGCATTTTTATTTCTGTCTTAATACTGCTTTGATATTTTCATCGCGGCCATTGAGAATCAAATTTTGGATAATGACGACGTAGCGATATAAGGGCGAGGACTACAAAAAAAAAAATGAGCAACGCAATCCAGTGAAATTAGTTACCCATACTGTTAGCATTCGATACGACACGGTTGAATGAACGGCCAGCTACCATCCGGACGACAGGACCATCTGGGAATTTGGAGAAAGAGCTCCATAATGTAATCGCTGAAACGAGATCCACATCAGTATTATTTGCGGGAAACTTTTTCCGGCTCGATCCAGGACGTTCAACGATTGCAGGACTTCAAGACGGAAGGACACAGCGGAGAAGCGGATAACCGAAGTTGAAGCGAAATGATGGTAAAATCAAATAACCATAATAACCAGAAATAAACATGAAGCGGCTAAACCGATAAATTCGGCGTAGGGATGGAATGATTGGAGGTGGTTACTGGCGAAGGACGAATATTGAGCTAAAAATACGAAGCATATCCCTTAAGGGTAAATATGAAAGGAGAAACTAAATTCGTATCGTATCGCTGGTTGCTGTCTGGAGGGATATGTAGCTATGTAGTAAACATGGTAAATATGAATGCCATCGGCTGCCCTTATTCGGTTATAACCCAACAGAATCCGTGCACAACATCTATAAAATCACCGCCAGCATTTCGACAAAAAAGCAAACGTTAGAAATGTTAAAAAGAAGCTTTTTTCGGAGGTTGTTTTTCTTACTTTTGAAACGTATTGGGAAAGAGGGGCACAACAGGCAGTTTGTAGCTGTCGGACGGAAAAGTCTGAGGTAATTTTTCAAGAGTTTTCAACTTTGTAAGAACATCTGGTTGAGAAAATCATTTTTTTAAATACAGACATTCTCTAATTTCAATATTAACTAAGGATGATTTAAAAATTGAAATTTTGCATGCCTTTATCAACGATGTTATGGGGATTCTCTAAGTCGCAATGCTGAGGAATCGCATAGTATATATAAAATATAACATTGTATGGTTTTAAAAATATAAAAAAGATATCATGTTCGCACCATTTCTGCTTATTTAAAAAAAACCTTTATCTTAACTAATAATCGACGTGGAAATATCAAAGTGTCACACTGCTTTGCATGTTGTTTGATAACGACATGAGAAGGGATAAAATTGCTCAATATGTAGAAAATGTGGAAATATTGTCAGTTGAAATGGGAAGGTAACTTCCTGATGAGTATCTCCTCGTCGTTCATCCTACGCTCTCTTGCTGGTTGTCCCAATTCCCATTTCGATCATGGACTTTTGATTTATAACGAACCTTGAATTATGGATTTCTTTTCAATTTCCCGGTAGTAAAGAAATCGGAATCGACCAACCCCCAAATTCGAAACCCTCTATGTGTCCCAATGAATGTTTTATGGGAATATCTACATTTATTCAGCATGTGTCTATTGGAATTGAAATTCAAAAGATCATATGCCGTGGAAATTATGTATAATGAGGCTGAAATGAAATGGGATTACGTACCTTATGCCGTTTTCGTTCCCGATCGGGCACAGCGTGCCAATTAAATTGTAGATTCCAATCGAAGCCGCCAACATTAACGCCACCCGAATCCCGCCAATGATACTCCATGGTGGTGTCATCGATGACGTCAATCACAGGACATACGACGGTCGTCGAGTTACGAGCTATCCGATCCAGGAGGGGCTCCAACCAACCTTTAAATTAAAAATTAATTTGTATATAATTTTAGATGGCGATGCGATGGTGAAAATAAATAGCATCCGTAATTTGATCAAATTGGCAATAGGATTTTTGTTATTTAGGACGATTCTGAATTTTTGTTATTCATTTTTTAAAACTATATAATGCTTATAGTGATTGAATTTTAGGCAAAGTTCATATAATACTCATTAAATGTCTAATTAATATGGAAATTAACCGATTGAAGTTGAAACACAATTTTTGAGGGCCACAATATGCAATTATCTGAATTTCTATTGCGATATATGTATTTGCACAGACACGGAAAATATTGGCAGTTTTGCGTCTAATTTAAGCATATATAATTAGGGTTGTGTTTATGGTTTAGTTTAGTGGCAATCGTGTGGTAATACAATAAATTTTGGAAAAAGGACATAACCACCAGTGGCGTGGGTTCAAAAAAAAACTTTCAGGGTATTCACAGTCCTTTTTTAAATTGCAAGTAATTTTACCGCTCGGTAATTCAGTCAAATTTAACAGATTTTTACCGAGACGGTAATTTGGTTCATGTAAAAATGAATTACCGGATTCGGTAATTGTAGACATGCCTTGAGTCGTGTTTTCCGGCCCGGTTATTCGGTATCAAGAATCAACCGCGGGTAGCGCTAGTAATGTTTTTAGTTGTCAAATTTTCTCGCTGGCTTTTTGTTAATCTCCTCGGACTGCAAGTTTTTTCAATTTTGATAGCCGTTGCCACAATAGAAATTCAAAAGAATACATCAAACATGGATTTAAAGGTATGTGACATATTTTACAATCAAATTCGCAGTTCATGATTTGGTCACGTATGCAATAAAAGTGCTGTTCTCAAATCTGTGCTGTGGGATGTTCACAGCAGAAAATTTTCAGTCTTTTAATATTTGCGAAAACACCGAATACCCAAAATTAAAAGAGGACTGTGAATACCCTTATACTTAAAAATATTACTAGTTCGGTATCAGACCCCCGAAAGATTTCTTAGTCAGCTAGAGTGATTATTACTGTTTATGTTTTTATGATTTTAGTTTTTTTTATTTTATTTCGTTTATTTATTTTTTATACTACATGACAACCATCTAGGGTATATTACAATAGATTTAGTGTGCCGTTTGTAACGTATCGAACCAATCGTCGCACAAAACGATTTACACTAGGGAGTGTGGTATGACAAAATACTTTTATTTCCGCATATCCGTTCGCCTGCCGTCCGTGGGCACCACAACTTTCTAAAGGAATTGAGTTAGAAACTTAAAATTTTCTACAGTTGTGTTTCTCGTAAATAAACCCCTGGCAATTGTAGTTGCATCGATCGAAGCTCTGATCTTAATACGTGGATCCAATATTATAATTATTTTATAATAAATTGATGTATTTATTTCGAATGTTAGATGCAAGAATCTATTAATAAAGGCGATTACGTAAGTTTAATTGTTCAATTGTTAAGTATAAGCAATGGATATTAATTATTCACATAATAACAGAGAAATGTCCTTCAGGGGCGCCAGATGAATGATGTTGATGTAGCTGCGCCACTGACCTTTCCATGATGAGGAAATTAATTATTATTTGCTGCAATTAATTGACTTTACGTGAGTAAACGTGTTCGTTTGACTAAATTAGTATTTCTAATTGAATTGTCCGGAAAGGTGTAAAATAATAATAATATAGTAGCTTTAAGGAACTGGAGTTGATATAAACGAGTACACTTTTGAAAAATTCCGGCGATAGTTAGGAAAAAAATCAACACTGCCTCAAGACGTAGTGAACAGAAAACACCTCGCGGTGTTATTTAATAAAAATTTGACACCACAGCACAGAGTTTTTTTTTTGACTATTCTTGATTGTAGGAGTTAAAAACTCACTTTAACACCGTATTGACCTTATTTTGGTTTAACAAATTGATTATACGCGGATTTTTTTTGAAAATTGAACACCCAAAGGGAACTGTTTGTTACACTGAGCGAAATCGGGCATCTAGTTGAATCAAGAACCGTAGTTTGATTTAACTGTTTTTCATTTTCAATCCAAAATCAAGTGATTTTTCATTTTAAATGGAGGTATTTGATTTAAATGAATCTAAAATTATTTAAATGAAAAGACTTTAAAACAAAAACCCAATCAGTTAATTTTACTCTCTGACAGACCGCGCTTTCTTACGTAATTCAGTCAAAACAAATAAGCGAGCGTTTGTTTTGAATCCATAGGCAATTATATCGGCAATTTTATCATTGGTAAATAGAAAAGAGAATGAGAGAGAATCATTATAGTCCTTCGCGGCATACACAAATACATTTTCTTTGTTGCAGAATCTCAAAGATGGCGATATGGTTTTCCTGATAATTATTTCACTTTTGAATACGTTATTAAAATAGTTTTCTTGTTTTTCTCGACAAAAAAATTAGTTTTAGAGGTAATAAGATAATTACCAGATTTTTTATGCTCATATTTTCAGATTTTTTTAAAAAAAAGTATTGAAAAAGATTTAAATATTTTTCATTTAAATCAAATTAACAAACCGTTGTCCCGAAATTTTTTATTCATCTGCTTTTACGTTGATTCTATTGAGAAATTTCCCTCAGTGTAACATCTTGAGGCGAGTAAAAGTTAACTTTGAAAAACGATGTTTCCTTTCAAAATTTATTTTGCAGCGCAATCGCCTTCTTTTTCTCAAGAGTATACAAATTTCAAAAAAAATGGAGTGTATAAATTCAAAAAATTATTATTTTTTTCGCATAAATATCCGCTACATATATTTTTTTAAAACGGCCTTTCTGTAAATTTCAAAAGCTCGAAAAAAGCCTTTTCAAAGCTCAAAACTTCGTTCAAGCCTTTATCCGAGAGCCATATTTGTCGCATTCCTGATTTACGAATTCCTGGCTCATATCAACATCCAAATATTTTACTTACCGATGGTACATTCACAATGCGAATCCAGATATGTTAAAACAGGTGCCGTGGCATATTGAGCTCCTAAAAGTCTTGCCCGAATCAGTCCCTCACGTTTTGGTGCTCGAATGATTTTCACTTTTGGATACGCAACGAAATAGTCTTCCAATTGTTTTTTCGTGTGAGCTGGAGTTAAAGGCATGTTTCAAAAAATATTTTTAGTTGATTAAATAAAATTCCTACGCATATCTGAGAAATCGTCGACTAGAATAATATTGTTTATTAGTGGCTCAGGTGACCGATCTAGCACGGAATGCACAGTCCTAAGTAAAACTGACCACGCTTCATTGTGGAAACAAATGATGACATCCGTTGGCGGCAGATCCTTGGAGTATCGTCCTGGTTCTTTACACCTGAAAAAATGATGAGCAACATAAAATTTCGCTATTTTATACTTAAAGCGTTTCTGTCTCACCATGGATCTCTGGGATCGGGAAGATTCCTATGTACTGAAATTAAATCGGAAGCATATTGATTGAAGGCATTCTTCATCCATCCATCATCGTACAGTTTCTTCATATCCGCAGACATATTCGTAGGCAAGACAACCGGTCGGCCCATTTCGCCCGCGGCATCGTCAGGTGAGTTGTCCGCTGGTGCTGCTAAAACTCCCTTATCTGGAATGGATAAAATGGAAAAAAATTCTTGAGAAATTCTTCACAGGAAATTTAGATGGACAAAAAAATTGCAAGTTATGATCGATTTAATCTTGAAATTTTATTCACGTGCTGTGTAATTTAACAGCATAACAAAAGAGGATTGGAATTTATTTGTAGCTACCGAGTACTCGGAATATGCCGCGATTCACACCTGGAATTATGATTTAGTGATAAATATTTGTGCTTTTTCTGCTGTTGTTTATTGCGATGCCGCGAATCATTAGCATAATTACAGAAGTCGTGTGTGCTCTTACAAGTATATTGCAGGTTCGTGAAGTTACCTAAGTTTTTTTTAGAAGAGCTACTCAAACATTTTTGCAATTTGCTTTAAGATAAAACTGGCTTCAACATACGCGTGACATAAGACATGGGTCTTTCTTCATTACAATAATACAATCAACTACCACAGTATGTGGTGACTTTTACTTTTTACGGTGATTGCATTTTTCTGAGATTTACAAATATGAAGATGCGCTTTAAACATTCATGAGTATAGAAATTAATATCTACTTATATCCAAAGTCAAGATAAACAACAACTGCATTCTCGCTTTATGTTTCTCGCATTTTTTATAATTTTATTTTCTTCGATATAGAATAAAGTTATGGAGGAATAACTTTTCATACATGTACGACTGCATTTAAATAGAACTGACATTTTGCTTATCCTTGGCATAGATTTTCTTTGTAGTCCCCGTAGGGAGAGTTCTTATATTTTTCTCGGTTATAAAAGATCTTTATTTAATATAAAAACAAGTATGGGTCTTATTATACTTATTTCTCATGTTCCTTGGAATCCGATGATTCCACCGCAGTCTTCGTAGAAAAAAATAGATAAGATCTATCAATGTGGTCTATGTTTTAAAGACAGATATGCAAATTGATAGTACGATTAAAGAGAATTACACGGAATTTCAGAAGATATAAGTACCGATCCTAGTCGACATCATCTAGCCCTGTGAAATGTTGGAATTCTCCTATATCAGAAGTTGGTGGGTATATATTTATTCTGGGTGTATCCAACAATTTATGCTACATGAGTAGAAGTAGGAAATTCAAAACGTTTTCAAAGACGTGGTTAGCTATAGACAAATGCTCGTATAGGTTAAACAAAAAAGGTGGTATAGCTTGCCGATTTTATTGAATGTTCGCGAAGTTTACTTTTGTTACGTTTTAAGATTCATTTTCTAAATTGAACTTTCGTTTGATGTGTAAACTTTGGCTAAAGGGTGTGTCGGTTGTTTGTAATATCAATAAGAATTAATGACAATTCAATAGAATTCAACATTTTATTGATTTGAAATTTTCAAGTGATTATCTTGTCGTATTAGATCTACATTAATTCAATTGAAAATACTTTAAATTGTTCCTACAGATTAGTTACTGTTTCAAGTTTTAACTTTGGATTTTTTTTTCGAAAGAAATTTTTTTCTTTAGTAAAAAAAATGCAAAATTGAAAATCGAATAAATATGAAAGCAAACATCATTATTTGCAAACCGTTGAGCCACTGAGAAGTCAATCTGACATGAATTCCCATCCATAAACATCTTTATAACTTTTGCGGTACAACATCGAAAATTTTATTGCATCTGAGAACAGATTCTCGTTCAGTGTAAAAAATCTCGTCGGCATTGGCGGCAAATCAGAAGATTTTGATGGTATTCTCAGCAAACACTTGAAAATTTTTATGTTTGGAAGACTAGAATAGCTTTTCATGTCGATTTGTTGAATAATCGATCGCTAATGTGCTAAGACGAACAATTTTTACACCATAGTATGATACAATCAATAAACCTCGACCCCATCCTCGCTATAACGACCAAATGAGCCCGCTGTGCACTAATAAGCGAACCTGTTCAGGTATTTAGATAATAAATAACGAGAAAACAATGCTGTCTGGAGTAGTCAGGGCCGTACCGACTGGGGGGGGATGGGGGGGGAGGCTCCCCCCCAATAAGTCTTCAGTTGGGAATTTGACCCTTAGGAGTTGGGAAATCTCACTTCTTGAAGATGTGAGATTTCCCAAGTTGGGAAATCTCTTTTGTCGATTTTCCAAAATCCCAACTTGTCTTTTTCTACCTCAAATTTTCTATTAGTGAACAAAGGCGTGTTTTATGACTTGTTTGTGTTTCCACATGCCATTCTGCTTTGGCGACAGCGTCACAGCGAGTTGGGAGAGAATGAATAAAAGGCTTTGAAAGAGTAGAGTAGACACTCGACCATGGGGGGAGTATAATGTTCTCATCAGTTTATGGCACAGAACTATATAACATAGTATGGTGACACAAAGCTCTGCTGAAAAATGGTCCCAAAAGTATTTCCCTCTTTATCATACTTAAACGCATCCACTGAACTGTATAATATCGCGAAATTCAAATTTCGTCCGCCGCGAAATTCAAATTTCACAAGTTTGAGACTAACTTTATGCGCCAACACCATTCCGAAAGTCTATTTTCTTTTGACAGCTCACGGTTTAAACGAAAGGACTATATTTATAGTCATACGGTTATCTCGCTCTTACTTAACTCGTTTTGATTCATTGAACTGTATTGAAATGGGACCATTTGAGACAGCAAATCGAGCGATCTAGTATATTCGTGCTGAAACAGTGAGTTTTGAAAATATAGTGTAATTGTTGTACCATCGGTGTTCGGATTTTTTAAACAAATGAATAGGTAAGAACTGTTTCAAGTAATATGTATTTAATTTCTTATAAGTTTGTGTCAACACTGGATTCGGATAAAATCTGAATACAAAAGAAAGTGCCAAAAATAAGCGATATAAAGTCAAATGTACTTCTTGTGGTCACAAGTCGCATAAGATTATTAGTGTTTACCCTTTATTTAATTGTGAAAAATAAAAAAAAAATTACTTTCTTCTACGGAGTGCAATAAAGTATTGTATTCATGAAAAATTTCGACCTCTTAATTTTGCCTAAAAAAAATTTCCCGATCACTCCTGAGTCGATTGGAGTCATATTAAAAAAATGTCGTTCTGTCTGTCAGTCTGTCAGTTTGTCTGTCAGTCTGTGTACAAGATTTCTCAAAAACTAATAAAGCTAGAGCCATGAAATTTTATAGGCATGTTGGGTCCTGAAATGGGACGATCCTATCAACTTTTGGTGGAAATCCGTTAACCGGAAGTATCCAAAATGGCGGTTTTTCAAAAATCGCAATTTCGTTTTTCTCGATTTACTCCCAAACTACGCGTTTTTTAGTGGCCTTAAGTACGACGAAACTTTTAGAAAATAAAATTTCCCACACTTTTGTCTTTAGATATAACTCGATATCTCAACCTGTTATCGAGATAAAACGTTATTTCCAAAAAAAAAAAACAGTTTTTGCGATTATCTTGAAAACTAATGGGGTTTTGCTGACTGAATGTATGAAGTGAAATAATGAGAATGACATTCTGCACAATTTTGTTTCTTACCGTTATTGAGATATTTAGATTAAAATATAAAAAAATATGTTTTTGCAAATTACTGGCAAACTAACGATTTTTCGACAAATTAATTTAAGGAAAACTTGGAGATGTTAAAATTTCCTACCTTTTTGCCATTTACCGTAAATTGATATCTTTTACAGTTCTCAAGCTACCTCAAATTTTGTACGTTTTTGATATTTTTGAATAAACCAAGAATTTATTGGGATGTCGTCTTAGGTTGACAACGCGACAGGGCTCTAGCGTAAATTGCGCAGGATCGTAGATTTTGTAGAAGTAAGTTTTGTGTTGACCACAACTGATATTTCATTATATCAGTTGTTTCTTGTCAGAGATTCTGGGCAAGGAAAAGGAATTTTTATTATGTACATCCCAGTTGGGAAAAATTAGATGTTCGAGTTGGGAAAATTGAGACGTCTCCCCCCCCAATCCAGAACCTTCGATACGGCCCTGGGAGTAGTTCAATATTTTATACCCCATACCAGGCTAGCCAAGGAAACCGATGGCTTGGTGGTCACCTTTGAACTTCAGGTGACGTGATTCTAACCATTTGCGAAATTCTTTAGCAAACCATCGTCTCGTGATTAGCTTGCATTTAATTCTCATGGCGATAGTAAATCCTCACCAACGAAATCTTAAGGTTTAGAGGTTCCAACACATGCCAATTTACGAATGTCGTTAACGAAGAAATTACTAACCGTTTGCAGTCATTTTACCTGAAGATCTATACGCATTTATCGGTTGGATCTACCATTAATGATTAGTCGCTACAGTGATTTCACTTCTTGTTTGCAACTTTATGTGATGATGTGATATGCTGATTATAATCAGGCGCCCACAATAATATGCATATTACAAACGTGTATTCATAAAATAAGCATAAGGAACATAATTAAATGGTGCCCCCCATGGTCGCCACTGTCCGCTGATCATCGACCGTTTAGTTTTTGTTCAAAAGAGGCTTCAAGGAAATTTGGTCAAAGGCTATGTGCAGAGCCATTAATAAAATAACTGAGACGAAACCTGAAAATACGGAACTTGGGCTAAAGAGATGTTTGAAAATGTGAAATGGATTTTGAATTAATAGATAAATTTCATTATCTCATACATAGGTGAATCGATTTGAACCTGATCTGAACCCTGTTCGATGATGATCACACCCGGAAATGTCCATTGATGACTCTTCACGATAATATATTCAGCTGAATTCTATTGTTATGAACATTTTGGTTTGCCATTTTGTCGAAAACATTAAAAAACCGTTCACGGATTTAGGGATTTTTAACACGAATATTTTTTTAATTCAACAAATTCATCGACGGATTTACGCGGATTTATGTTATTCTTTCAGATTACATTCCGATAAGCTAATTTATGCAGTCCGCATAATAAATTGAAGATTTTCGTTGCAAAATTTTCATGTTTCGATGAATTTTGAATGTCCATCACAAACATAATTTTCTTGAATTTTGTGTGACTACTTTCTTGTTTTATCAATAAATTATATTTGTGCTGAAAAATCGATTTCAACACCTTGAGGTCACAAGATTTTTCTTAAATATTTAAATCCACAATTTTTTAAATGTCTATAGCAAACGATAAATTTAAAGATTTTCGTTAACGTTACGAACATACGCCGTACATTCACGTAACACGCAACCTTGGCTGTACAATGAGTTTCATCGTTTATATTTAATATTCTTTTGAGAAAGTAGACATTTTTAATGAAAATTTCAAATTTAAATATTGAAATTAATTTAGCCAACATTTTTATGTAATCCAATTATAGATTAAAAACATAACAAAAGCTATAATTGCCAATCTGGCAATCATTGGAGACCCGTATGGTGATATTCGTATCAAAATTCGAACAGTTGTACCAAAATTCCACTTTGAAGTCAAACTTTCCAAAAAGATTTTTTAAAATTTATTCCAATCGGATTTTGATGTATGGGAGTTTTATGTAGAATCATATCCTAAATAACTTTTGTTCTTGCACTTTTTTGATAAGATGCACCGTTTTTGAGATATTCACAAAAACCGTTTTCGTTCGTATGGGGGGTACCCCCCCTAATGGTCCATTTTTGCCCATTAACGAACTTAGCCTCGCATTTTACGAAAAACGGATCTGCGCAAAATTTCAAGTCTCTAACTCAATCCGTGCGCCCGCAATCCGCGCCACAGACAGACGGACAGACAGACGGACAGACAGACGGACGGACATGCAGAAATTAATTATTTTTATCATTCTAAACACACTGGTGTAATTCATTTTTGTGTGTGATGACGGGATCTTGGCGTTACAAACGGTAAAGCAAAGTTAATATACCCTTTGGTTTCACCATACGGGTATAAAAATAGTTCTACAACTTTTTATGCCCGTATGGTGAAACCAAAGGGTATATTAAATTTGTCCGTCCGTCCGTCTGTGGCGCGGATTGCGGGCGCACGAATTGAGCTAGAGACTTGAAATTTTACGCAGATTCGTTTTTCGTAAAATGTAAGGCTAAGTTCGTTAATGGACAAAAAGAGACCATTAGAGCATACGAGCGAAAACTATTTTTGCGAATATCTCAAAAACGGTGCATCTTATCAAAAAAGTGCAAGAACAAAAGTTATTTAGGATATTCAATAATTGCCAGATTGTCAATTATAGTTTTTGTTATGTTTGGGATATTTTTTAGATAATATTCTAAAAATTTTACCTGTATAATCAGTTTATCCACTTTTGTGAAAATAGCGTAAAAATTTCAAAATTTCCACATTTCAAAACCCGAACGGCAATGTTCCGAGAAAAAATTGTATATGATTTATCCTTAAGAATTTTCCCGAAGATAAGACCTAGTATTTATCGCTTTGCACTCACGAAAACAGTTTGGAAATTATTTGCAAGAATTTAGGAGATTTTTGCGCTCTTTTTTAAATGACCGATTGATTGTTTTGGTATACAGGTGTCTCATTCGTTGAGTACGCTTTCCACTAATGGTTCAACCACAGTGAAGGCGGCAAGCGGCAGCGGCAGCGGCAGCGGTGGGCGGCATTTTTTTTGCACTAACGTAGCGCAACGAGAGCTGCTACAATACAGCGGCAACGGCAGCGCACTTTTCCCGTCGCCGCCGAGTTTGAAACAAAGTCAAACTTGCCGCCGCCGCCCAAAATGTTTTATGAAAACCACCACATTCGGCGCCACATTCTATGCAGATTTTTGACGTTTTGATTTCACAAGATGCCGACAACGGAGGAGAAACTAATCGAGTTCGTATAAGGAAATCCAGTGCTCTACGATTTGGCCCATCCTCAATATAAAGATATAAAATCAAGGAAAATAAATGGGGCGAAGTAGCGGACGAATTAAATAAGTTTTGATGTTTCAATTTTGACAGAGGCATGCCGCTATCATGGTACCGCTGCCGCTATCATTGTAGCTGGCTCGGCGGTACGTGTGGCGGCGCCATGCCGCCCGCCGTCGCCGCTTGCCGCTCCAATTGTGGTTGAACCATAAATTTGTTTCGATTCAATTATTTGTGGAGCAAAAAAATGGTAGATGAAAGTAAAAATCGCGACTTTTTTTTGCTTTCGATTACAAAAAAATTGTTTAAAAAAAAGTTTTTTAAATCGGTTCGGCAGAATTGAATAGCTAACGGCCAATTTATTCACTAGGAGTTAAATCGCCTTAACTCCCTTAACTCACCTTTAACATGGAAAATAAGGTTAGCTAACTCCCTTAACTCACCTTTAACATGGAAAATAAGGTTAGCTAACTCCCTTAACTCACTAACTCGGCTTAACTCCTAGTGAATAAATCAGGGCTAAGAGTAGGTATATAAAAATTCTGACATTTTATGAAATTTCTTCCGAAATTTCGCAGAAGTGTCCTAAGAAAATCACACAAGAAGATTCTATAAAGAAAATAACTCGAATATTCGAAAATATGCACTGCATTGACACTTTAATGCTCAAATTTCCGAAATGTCTAGATCTAGAAACATTTCCCGCAAAATATTGGTTTTTTTTCAATTTTCAATGTGGATCTTTCTGTCATTTTTGTTGTATTACAGCTCATGTAAATGTAATTTAATTTTAGGTATGACAAGTTATTCAACCAACGTAAAACTAAATGATATTCGTTGCTAATTTCGAAACAATCGCTTAATAAATCAATCATCAGTTGTGTTGTTTCAGTAATATAATAAATTAAACTCCGCAAAACATAAATAAGGCAACAAATTATATTTGAATTGTCTTCAGTAGGGAAGAATTGTTCGTATTTATGTACATAAATAAATATCAAGTGTATAAAATTAAACGAATTGTAGTACAGATATTACATGTTCATGGCTAAATAAACATGTATCTTAAAGTATACAGTATAGATTAGCCATTGCGGCGAAAACATTTGGGGAGTTTTCACTGAGCATTTACATCCCAATTAGCCAAATAAAATGTGTTTAACATTACTTTATTTGCACACATATCTGTATATAAAAGCAACCAAATGAACGCAAAAATCCTTTAGACTGTTGTCAAATTGGATATTGCGATATATACTGCGATAAACGCACAAGCATATATAGACTGTAATACACACTTTATGTGTGTCTCAACTGCATGAAAACCGTATAAAGCCTACCAAGGACTTAAAGCTGGCTGGATACGAACAGTGAGTAAAGGCTAGCTTCGAAAATCCTTCGAATAGAATTAATACCGAACCATTCGAATTAAGTGTAGGTCTACTGGGTCGTAGATCTCCATCTGTACGGTACGGTGAATGATTATATGAACGTATAGGCATATAGATATTCAACAACTTTAGCTAACCAACAAATCAGGCTATGTATCTGGATCGAGCTTGGCATCCGGCTAGTCATCTTCCCATCTGGTTCGCCGGATACCCGAAGCAGACGGAAGTTACACTAAGCCCGCAAGAGTAGAGTATGACGCTTGTATAGTGGGAGGGGAATTCGAGGAATTTCATTGCCGCTGTTCACATTTGGCTCTCGGGCAACCCCCACATTGCCATCCACAAATTCTGATCCAGAAAATTTTGTTTGTAGTAATCCTGTTTCACATTCTCCAACATTCCGTTCATTCGCTTTGAGGCGACCCCGAAATTGACCCAGAACCACCACTTCTAATTCTGATACTTGGAATCTTGCAACAAAAACAAAAAAAAACCATCCTTATAACAACATTTTCCCTTAAATCCGGTAGGAGCATCCACACCGCATTACAATTTTATTACTGGCAGCTATTTGGTTCACCACAAAAAAGTCCGTCTGCAACATTTTTTTTTTCGGTAGTACTCCCGCCATTCGTTGCTTCCTTCTGCTTTTTCCTTAACTCAATTCACTTCCATTTCTTTCAGGACTATGGAGTGTCCTGTTGGTACCTCATACAGACTATCCAGATTTGGTTGGCTCTCAGCTTCTTTGCCTCCGACTCCGACATTGTATACGGTTTGTTTGTGTGACGCTTCCAAATCGTAGTATATGGGAAGGATTAATTTGGTCATATTTTACCTTGGCAGGACATGGTTTAGAGAGGGACTGGATTCCGAGTACAGTTGGCTATAAAACCAGTTTATCCCACGAGTTTTATCTCCCTGCCTCATATTGTCTTGTTTTTTGTTTTCGATGGGAGGCGATGGCTGCAGGGACACTTTATGAGTTTTCCTCGTGGTTTAGTGTTTTATCGATTTGCCGCCCTCCTTTTGACATATTCAATCCACACGTTAGATACGTTTCTATATATGTAAGGATCCATACTAACGAATAAAGGTCGATCGAGTACCATATGGACAAGGTAAGTAATAATTCTGCACGGGAATCTTGTTCAGAATAAGTACTATGTACGACCTATATCTCTAACTGTAAATTTTTTGAGAAAATCCTGCGAAACAATATCAAAAAAAGTTCGCGTCCAAAAAAAAAATATTTTTTTTTTCAAATCATCGTTGGTATTTCGTAAAACTTCAAATTTTTTGGAACCCATGGAGTTAATTTTTAGATTTTTCTACACGTATTCATTGCGTGTTTGTTTTCACCAAACTTCGTTGAAAATCTCCCTCTCTCCCTTCGAAAAATTTTGACTCTATGAATTCGTTGGTTTTTCAGTTGAATGAGTTTTGGTTAAGAACCATTTCGAATGTGGTATTTTAATGAGCATTACGGGTTTATAAATTAAATCCACCACTTTTGATGGTACCAATTATTGGCAATAATCCATCCAAGTCACGTCCTTGTTGTAGATGTTGGATAGAGAGTGGTCACGTTCAGTGAAATATGATAAGGTTGGTCACTTTTTCACCTCTGCTGATTTTATTTTTGTTTACTGATTGTGGTTATTTATGTTGCGAATTATGGGTACGATTGCAAGGAATGTGATAATTTTGTTTTTCGTGCACTGAACCCTTTTTCAGTTTTGTTCATTAGTGCGAACGCACACGGTTCATCTCGTCGCGGCAACTTTTGGTCCTGAAAATGCCTTTCCGACGTACACGCCTCTTCACTTTTTAGTAGAAAAACTTGTGTACAACAAGTAAAAGAAGACGAGAAGAACATTTTTCGAGTGGCGACTTTTCCCCTCTTACCGCACTCGTTTCTTTCTTACAATTTGGTGAAGTTGCGGCATGCTGATGACCGAAAGTTGCTCTGTGTACGCCCTCGCTTAGAGATCCATTTGTTTTACAGCACCAACAATCACTGCATTTAAATTAGGTAGTTTTTCGTACATGTTGTGAAGCTGATGCGACAATCATATTCACACTGTTTTTATGCAAATTCTAAAAAATGGGGATTTCACTTTGTGGATGTTTACGAATTGAGTTTTTTTTTAAAGATTCTTAACATTTTTAAAAATTAGTTTGTAAAATATAATTCAATATTACAAGGAAATTTCTTGCGCCATTTCGTTTAATGGCCATCGAAAATTCTTAGAGCCATTCGTCCTTCACGGAATACTACTCGCGATTACTGAATATTCGATTGCCTACCCTCACCGGTGGCTACCGTCACCCAGCAACCTAGGCTAACAGTCTTTGTTAGTATTTTTGGGTTTCAACCCTTTTACATAAAATAATTAAATTGCGTAACTACTTTACAGCATAAGTACTTAAAAAGACGTTTTGAAATTTTTTTACCAAAACTTAAGAATCGCAATTATACCGATCATTTCACAGTGGACTACAAAATCATCTTCAGAATTTTATTGTTTCTATTTTTGCTTAGCTTCGCAGTCACATTAAAATGTTTTCAAACTTGCAAACAATTTTATTCATTTCCAACAAAAAAAAATGTCACATAGCATTTATGGTGTATGGTACGTATCTGCTACTTCTAAGTGTTTTTATTTCAATAATGCTATTAGGGATTAAAATAAAAAAAAATATAATTAATAAAAGTAACTAAAACTCACCATCGTCGACAGCTTGATTGTTGTTGTTATTATTAACATTTTTAATCTGTTCACTATTAGCCTTTCCGTTGTCCTTCTCATGTGGATGCACCACGACATTATTTATAACCGATTCCATTTCGCTGTTGTCATTTGCATTGTCGTTGGCCGCATCCATAGCAGATTCGATGACATTTCCAGGATTCAAAGCGGGAACGGCAGCACCACCACCAGCTGCAGAAGCACTTCCGCCCACCGCGTTAGGGCCGCCATTGTTTCCATTGCCCTTCAGCGTTAGTGGCATATTGTGTCCGGAGGATCCACGCCGTCCATCATCGGTGTATATGAGAAATGCGATCGTGAACCAAATTGCAGTGAGGATAACAACTATTTTCACAATTGATGTTGATCGACGGCGCCATATGAAAGCCATTTTAATGATGTAAATAAAATGATACAAAATAAAATCCTGATAGAAATGATGAAATTTTAACGGATTCCCTGGAACTTTTTTCCTCAATGGTTCCTTGGAAAGTACACTTCAGCCAATGTGCCAGCAGAAGCAATCAAACTTAAATAAACAAATAAAAAAAAATTGCGCGCGCCAACAAATTGATCCGTAACCAAATTGAAATATCTGCAAGTTTGTCGTCTGATAGATTTTTCGACTGCTTTTTGACTATTTGCTTTGCATAATTGAACGATAGTTGATTGCAATCCCTTTTCGTGAAATGCTTTTTTTTTTAAATTTCAGTTTCAATCCTTGATTTTGAAATTCAACGCTTCAATCTGTATATTTTAAAAGTTCACAATTTTTGTTGATATGCAGTGGATTATTTATTGATATAGTGCTATTTATTGATATGTCTAGTTCTACATGTAGAACATTGTATTATAGATTTATGTTCTTGGCATTTCCTAAGAATTTTTTTCGAGCTCTCGAATCCTTTCGCTATTTTAATTTCGTAGACAATGTGACTTGGTCCTGATTTAGTGCTTTCGGTGTTGGTGATTTACTAACAATTGGGGCGAGTTGGACTCCTCCTCTGGTCAATTTCGAATGATGTTGATGCGGTTGAGGTGCGAAATTATGGGCCATCTGAAAGACATAAAAAGAAAAACATAACATTAGTGACGAGAGTTTCGTATTATGATGGACATTAAATGACAATATAGACAGTGAAAAAGGTTGGGATAGACGCGACGAGATGGACAGGGGGGCAGGACAGCTTACAAAAAAAAAAAAAAGAAAACGTATCTAAATCCGGGGATAGATATCCATAGCACCTGATGTCTGGTGAGTGGGCTGGTCGACAGGGCTGGATTCACATGTGTGGGTTTTGGGCTGGTCTAGTTGATCACCGGTGATAATCAGATGACGGTCATGATAACTATGTAAACACGTGATATAAAAATTGTACTGTTAACCATTATGGATGATGTTTGGATGGAGGTTTCATGGTTTAACTTGTAAGGTTATACAGGGGAATTGACTCTTTTGTCTGACACTGTTCTGTACCTGCCCTACCTGAACCCTCGGCAATTATACACCAGAATCTAGATAATGTGGCTGATTCACCACTTAATTATGCAGGGTCTCTTTTTGTTATTCTGGGACTCTCACTGAATTTGTTTCACACTTTGGTGAACCTGAAATTGAAATTCGCTTTTGTTTCGCTATTGCATAATTTGTGGGCAGAACACCGGAATCGGTGAGGAAATCTGGCACGGTGGCTGAATGATGTGTCAACATGTTGATTATTTTTGGTTGCTTTTTATTTTTAATTTTGATAAAGGTGAGAATGATGTTTTGTTGGACTTTGAAATTTCCTTAACACTCGGATTGGTTCGTCCATCTGTTAGTAATTATGGTACGAAAATCATCAATGCGTGTTTCGTAATTGGGTTTCTAAAACTTGTGCGGGAGTTTTCATGTGTGGATGGCATTGATAGGGTTTTACAATTTACTGTCAAGTAGTCTTATTTTTATCCTTTCTAATCAAGGTTCTTTAGATTTTTTTAAAATTTTAGCAGCAGGAACTTACCTATTAGTCCCGGTGGGCCAAAAAGAATTTTTACCACTTCATAAAAAAAATATTCCATTTAGTTCTAATGACTCAAAATTTCCGCTCTAATTGTGATTGAGCTAAATTTAAGATACTTTTAGAAAAAATCAAACAAAAGAGAAAAAAAAAATCTTCAACCTAATGATAACCGGAAAGGGTAAAAATAATAATGCTGAAATGAACAGTGACAAAATGATTCAGTGATTTCAACTGATTGTCAAATTTTTTTAACAACCTTTGCTATTAATTTAATTGTATGAAAAAATCATTGTGCAAATTCGAAGAATAAAAATCGCAATTGTGATTCTCACGAGGTTCAATTTCTATTGTGGAATCTAGATTTATATCATTGAAATAATCAGAGTGAAATAGTTTAGTTTTTTTTTTTTTTTTGGTTAAAGTGCAAAAATTTTAATTTTTATGCTATTGTTGGTTGTATGAATATTTGATAGTGGCCAAAAACATATCACAGTGAATAATTTGCAGATTAAAAAAACTTTTCGCTGTTTAGTAAAGTCGATTTTTTGTGTTTTGCTGAATTATTCATGATTGTGGGACATTTATTATTTTCCATTTGATAAATTTCAATTGAATTTATTATATGTCGAGTATAATTGAAGTGGTGGTTCCCTGTTCCTGCTTTTGAATTCATTAAATAGTTGAATTTTTTTTGAAGGTTTTCAAATAGCATGAAAATCCAATATGTAAATACACTCATGGGGGAAATTGAAATTTAATAATTAATGAATTCATATAAATTTTTATGTGGAAAACGAGCACCTGTTTTAATTATTTTTTTGTCAATAATTGAAAAATAGATGAATAAAAAACATTTGCATTGGAAATTAAAGGCTTAAAAACTTACATGCAAAATCGAAAGTACCCAAATTAATGTTATCGCAGTTAACGATTTTAACACATTGACTGCCATGGCTATCATTTTTGATAGCCAGTGAAAATTGGCACTATGATTCATGAGCGGCCAAGGCTATCATTTTCGATAGATGGGTCTACAATCTACATGCATTCATACATACATTCATGCATACGTACATTCTACATATGTCGTGGTGTTTTTAGATGGATTTGAAGTTTATGGATGATAGAAACGATGGATGGTGAAAACTAATACACAATTCACTGTTAACTAATCGTTCTTTATTTCTTTAACTTGTCTTTTGTATAAATATCTTCTAATCATTAAGTTTAATAACTAACTTTTTGACAACTGATTTAACACTTTACTTCTTGATTATTGATTTTAAACTCTTCTTATTAACTATTGATTTTAAACTTTACTTTCTTGACTCTTGAATAAAAACTCTTCTTGTTGACTTCTAATTACAAACTTTACTTTTAAAACTGTTCTCTTTGACTTCTAAATTACGACTGTGCTCCTTGATTTCTAATTAACTACTGTTCCTGTTGACTGCTAAATTCGAACTCAACTCTTCCTCTTGACTACTAAATTCAAAACTGTTCTTTGTCAAATTCTTCCATACCTAAATTTTGACCTCTTCCTTTGTTGAATCGAGTAGGGGTTCGGATCTACGTTAACATTTCTGCAACACGAAATTAATAACTTTACTTTCCCATGGGAAAATATAAATAATAGGTCAATCGAATGTTGACACATCGTAACTTCAATAAGTCGATATTTGGAAATAGCAACGTTGAAATTTAGTCTTCGTTCAAAAATGAGACTTTGTTGCTTAACGATTTTCTGTTGAAATTACTATGTTGGCAATAGTTTTTAGTAACTACAACGGTCACTGAACCATTTAACAACTTTCGACATCCATTGCTTATAGTTGATGTTGAATAGTTAGATTTCGTAAGTATCCGGTCTCGATTCCATTTCACTACACATACACGCATCTACCTTACATTTTTGCATAATTGGTCTGGCAGTCAACGTGTTAAAAGTGTTTTTATATCACTTCATCTGCCCCGCTTTACCAAATTATACAGTTTTTTGCAATTTTCTCGAAAACCGCAAATATAAATAATCCTCTGCAATTTTATAAGGTTTATTTCATTCACCGAGAAAACCTAAACTTTACATTGTTGTCGTATATTATCACAATTAAAACCCCCTTGAAAATTCTGGCTTCTGTACACCATCTGCAACATCGAAGCAGCGGAATGATCAATATGCGGAGAAAAAATAGTAAATCTAACTCTTTTATAATGGGGAATCGGCAATACAACTAAAATAGTTAAATTCAATCACAAAAATAGTTAAAATTGATAAAAAATTTCACTAAACTCGTAGTAAAATTTATTATTTCATGGTTAAATTGACTATTTTCGTAATTGAAATCAACTATTTTGACTATTTTTATACCCGTATGGTGAAACCAAAGGGTATACTATACTAACTTTGCCTTACCGTTTGTAACGCCAAGATCCCGTCATCACACACAAAAATGAATTACACCAGTGTGTTTAGAATGATAAAAAAAATTGAATTTTGCATGTCCGTCCGTCTGTCCGTCTGTCTGTCCATTTGTCTGTCCGTCTGTCTGTCCATCTGCCTGTCCGCCTGTCTGTCCGTCTGTCTGTCCGTCTCTGGCGCGGATTGCGGGCGCACGGATTGAGCTAGAGACTGTAGTGAAATGGAATCGAGACCGGATACTTACGAAATCTAACTATTCAACATCAATTATAAGCAATGGATTTCGAAAGTTGTTAAATGGTTCAGTGACCGTTGTAGTTACTAAAAACTATTCCCAACATAGTAATTTCAACAGAAAATCGTTAAGCAACAAAGTCTCATTTTTGAACGAAGACTAAATTTCAACGTTGCTATTTCCAAATATCGACTTATTGAAGTTACGATGTGTCAACATTCGATTGACCTAATATTTATATTTTCCCATGGGAAAGTAAAGTTATTAATTTCGTGTTGTAGAAATGTTAACGTAGATCCGAACCCCTACTCGTTTCAACAAAGGAAGAGGTCAAAATTTAGGTATGGAAGAATTGGACAAGAGACAGTTTTTTCGTTTGAAAGTCAAGGAGGACAGTTTTAATTTAATAGTCAAGTAGCGGAGTTGTAAATTAGAAGTCGACAAAAAAAGTTAGAATTTAGCGGTTGAAAAGATCAGTCGAAAAAGTGTGGTGGTTGGTCGGTACTCAATTAGGAAAAATCGGTGAAACCGTAGTATTTAAAAAGTTAGTTTTTGAGAAGTTTGAAAAAAGTAAAAACGAATAACAAAGATAACAAAGATCAGTAAAATAATAGTGATTAAAAGTTAGAAAGTTCAGATAAAAGAAATAAGAAAAATTAAAGTGTAATAACTAAAATTAAATTAAGATAAGAACATATTAATAAGATACTAGTTTATACAAAAGACAGATTATTAAATAAAGAACGAATAGTTAAAAGTGAATTGTGTTTTAGTTTTCACCATCCATCGTTTCTATCATCCATAAACTTCAAATCCATCTAAAAACACCACGACAAGACTTGAAATTTTGCGCAGATCCGTTTTTCGTAAAATGCGAGGCCAAGTTCGTTAATGGGCAAAAATGGATCATTTGGGGGGGGGGGAGGGGGGGGGGGTCCCCCATACGAACGAAAACGATTTTTGCGAATATCTCAAAAACGGTGCATCTTATCAAAAAAGTCCTAGAACAAAAGTTATTTAGGATATAATTCTACATAAAACTCCCATACATCAAAATCCAATTGGAATAAATTTTAAAAAATCTTATTGGAAAGTTTGACTTCAAAGAATTTTGGTACAACTGTTCCAATTTTGTACGAATATCACCATACGGGTCTCCAATGATTGCCAGATTGGCAATTATAGCTTTTGTTATGTTTGTAATTCAAATTAACTATTTTAGTTGTATTCCCGATTTCCCATTTTTAGTATTTTTTTTTCTCGGCGAGAATAAAAAGCATACTTTCTAACTGATATCACTAAAGTGACAAGGAGTAAAAATTCCACAAAAAGGTTGTCCTTTTGGTAAAAGCTCTTATACAACGTTTATTGATCCACCTCAGTGTGGAATTTCAAAAAGCCAAGTTCCTTATCGACAGTACATAGTGATATCGACCACCGAAAGCTTAAAGTATTCCCATGGAAGAACCCACTTCCGTCCCTATTCAAGAGCACACAAATTCCAGTGAGATATGCTAGAAGCAGTACAGCCATAGTATGTCGGAACCTATTCAATATTACATGGCCTTTTCAAAGATAGATGTATGTCGGCGGAGTCGGGACGGACACAAGAAAATAGATTTTCAACAAAACATCTCCAGAAAATGTTACTTTCAAGAGAAGTTTTTTTTTGCACACGTTTTTTTTATTATAGTATCCTTTTTTCATTCCTTCGTGGAAATCTTTTATCCTCTTCTCTTGAAGCAATATTACAGCAGCAAAAAACATCGAAAAAAATGGTCCCGAGTGAAGCGAAATCGCCATGGGAACCGAAACGTGCAACTTGGTTCAGGACTATGATGGGAAAAAACCCATTTACACGTCTACAGGATGTTTTCACTGGGAAATCTGCCAGATAGATTCCAGCTTTAGGTCATGTTGTCGAGTCTTGTTCGGTGATCACGTGTAATTATGGACCAAATAAGGTGAGAAGAAAAAAAAGTTAAATGAAACGATGATGCAGAAGATGTTTAAGATTTTTCCACATCGCTTCCTCGATTCATGGACGAGAAAAATCTTTGTCACTGGTCGAATGGCGGAAAATCGTAAAGCTAATTAATTTAAGGCAGAGTCCTGATGAGACTTGACTTCGTCGGACGAAGAAAAATAGAGGTGTGGTTCAGGAAATTTTACCAACTATTCATAAGTCCTTATTAGGTTTTGGCAATTTTCTAGATCAAGTCTTCTTAATTTCTCAGCCTCTTGAGTCTTGTTCTGCACAATAAATCAATTGAGTTCGGCAGCATGATCTCAATTCGAATAAAAATCTGTTTATTGGTCAATTAAAGATATCCGTCAAAGATTTCTTGTAATCTCAACTAGGCCAGATTCTGTTTAATGCTTCGTTGACGATGTTTAAGTAATTGCTTCTTAGATTCTTCTGTATCCGTCGGGCTGTTTGTTGACGTTGTAAGTTAAGTTAATGGTACGACAGAAGTTACTTGCTGAATCAAATCTAGATCTCACGATTGGAATTTATCGTCAGAGGTAGGTATAAAAAGTTGAGTAAGAAGAATTTATGTCACAAAACAAGATGAAAATTATCGATAAATAAGTCAAAGTTTACAAATTTCGATGGTAATTTGGTAGCATATCTGACACAAGAATCAAATAATTTGATTTATTTAATAAAATTTGGTTCTTTTTTTCGTTGGATGATCCTTGAATATTACAAGTGATTTGAATGTTTTCCTAAATTTTTGGCTTTTTGTGAAGTGAATATCTGTTTGAATTATTAACTAAACAAGGTAGGTACCTACTTGCTGTTCCATAATTTCATTAAATGAAGTCAAATAAATAAGTAATTATACGGAAAGGTAAATTATTTATGCTCGTGAATGTTAAATGGAGAAAGCTTTATACAGAGATTTAATTAAAAATCCAATTAAATTACGAGTTTGTGGCAAAAAGGATTTTGTCACAATGTCGAGGTTTAATCCATTTGCATCACAAGCGGAAATATATATGCGCTTTGCAAACGTATATATGATATACGCGCTGGCTGAGCTTTGATATTTTACTGGTACAGTAGAATCCCGATAATTCGTATGAATTTGCTGGTCCCTTGAAAAAAATCCCGATAATTCGTATATCCCGCTAATTCGTATGAATTTGCTGGTCCCTTGAAATACGAATTATCGGGATTCTACTGTAGTTTGGGGGGAGGAAATGCTTTTCAAAACATATTTAAAATAAGGTCGCGCTACCATGGAAGTTGCGCGGTAACATTCCAATTTTTTTTTCAAAAATTTTAAACCACTGTAAATTTTTTTTCAATTCATTTTCAGTCTGTAAACGCCAAAAGACGTGTGTAGAAAAATTCTTTTGATACCGGGCGACATCAAAGGAATTTTTCATAAATGCACACTTACGCCACTGGAAAAACAAAAATCGCTAAAATGTAATTTTTCGTGCTCTGGAATTCTTAACACGTTGGCTACCATGTGAGTTACCGGTGCACACACACTATTGTCATTACCGTCAGTTTCTCAAGTTCCATGGTTGAGTGCAGTCGTTAAATTGAGCTTACTATACATTCCTATAGTTTCGATGTTCACCGGTGCCTCACAGTGTGCAAAAGTGAAATAAGAGTTTGAGTCACCGGTGACTCACAAAGTACAGAAATGATTTTTGCGTTTTTTTCCCAGTGTATACTAGCGGAGTAAGCGTTTTTTTGGCTGGTAGCCAACGTGTAACGCTTTTTGATACACTTTTGCAAAATGCGTCAAGTTAATTTTTTTTGGTTTCCCCTCCTTACCCTCATTCGACTTTTTTTAAAAAATTTTGTATGCGACCTAATACCGCAAGTGCCCTTTTCCTTAACCCTTTCGAATCGCATGGTACATATGGACCACCTACAGTTCAAACAAACGAATTGCGGTTCGAAAGGGTTAAATTATTTCCACTAAAAATTGCGTGAGTTCCAAATAACATAATGTATCCGATTAAGATGTCCAAATGGAGGAAATTATTTCGGTTAGTCCTAAATAGAATACACATCTAATTTCCTCTTCAAGTCAAAAGGCTAAAAATTATGCCTTCCTCCACTCTCATTGCGGATGTAGCAGAACAGATCTGATTTTATTGTTGTCATAGTATTTCCAGAAGAATCTATCGGAAGGTCATTGCGAACAACTGTCCGACAAAACCCTGTGGTGTGAATGTTGCATCTGAAAATATGGTAAAACCGCAATTTTATTGGTTCTGTTGGACAATGTTGTCAACTAGGATACTTAACGAGTTAACACAACGAAATGGTGGTCACAGCTATGTTCTATAGCCATTCGGGAAAATTTATATTCGCCTCAAGGACGAGCCCAGCGGTGCCATGGCGTGCAAATAATTAATCGCGAATTATGCGAGCAACATAATCGCTGGCAGCATAATCCAAATGCCATTAATTCATGCGATTGTTGCCATTGGATTTGAACAAATCGATGTGTGCCGAGTCGCAACCATTCCAGTGATCATCACTGGAAAATGCATCTCGGCGGCGTTTTGTAAAAGGTCGTCGTGACCTACATTAAGTGCAGTCATTGACGTGTGCAACCGGAAAATCAGTGCACTGACCAGCATAAAACCATCCATGTAAGTCTTCGATGCCTTGACAGCCAGATAGCAACATAATAAACTCACAGCTGTCCACCTTTCAGATTAATATCACCAACATAGTAGTTTTTCGTGGCCAACACTGACTCCTGGCGTCATTCGTTCTGTAATTTGTTTGATACTTTGGAATATGAAGTTTCTACCTGTTCTACTTGCCGTCACGGTGGAATGAGTCGGACTTAAAATTGGTTACGTAATTAATTATACACCTCAACTGTATTCGTCGCAGGCACTGACTAATAACTGCCGGTGGTCATGGCTTCACACCTCAATGGCTTCAATTTGTAATTAATTCGATTCTGTCCTAGACCGTTCCGGTCATTTGTAGACGAATATTTTTGTCAGTTTGCTTCGGAATTTCCCTTAGTGAGTTCTAACCGGGACCAATTGCAGAATTTTACTTTCTTACGAAAAATTCGGCTTCCTACCTACCCGATCTGAAGTGAAAATGTTCGATTCAATTTTATGGTTTTTTTCAGAAAATTTGGAAAATGCAAACTTGAAAATTATTTAAAATTAAAATTATAATTTTTTCTCGACAAACTACTGCAGGACCACCATCAGAGTAACGGATCTCTGTTATAAAAAAAAACTAGGCTTTCGGGACCGAAATTTTCTGCTTCCCGTAAAAACTTTCCACTTCCCATTGTTCCAATTGAAAATTATTTTCATTGTATTTATTCGTTCGCCGTGAGCATTTCAGATTTTTTTTTAAATGGAAAGCGGAAACTGATTGTCAAAACCTGATAAAAAACATATCCTTTCTGCAGCGTAAAGCTTTAAAAAACCTAAACCTTTTGTTTAGAGATTTTTCGTTATGAAAATCATCTTCGTGAGAGGCATAAGCCGGAAATTATTTTTATTTTTTCTCGAGCGAAAGATGCAAAGAAACATTTTAATTCCAATCACTTCACGAAAAGCGTTAAAAATCGCCTTAACTGGCTACAATGTGGGGCTCATCAAAATTCCCCATAATCTGTTTGAAATTCCGCAAATTTCCTGACTCGAATTACATTTAAGTTTCATTTTCGAATTTTCAATGTCCAAAGTTGGTTTTTCGCTCGAAACTTTTCACCAAAGCCATTTCCCCGATGTTAAAAATTCATTTGTGTTACTGTTGCCTTTTCGACTTTCGATGGATTTTAAAACCGATTTGTTTTGGTTTGGCGGAGTTCGATTAGATCTTAAAAGAATTTCCCAAGGAATTACGTGAAAGTCGATATCCCCCTATAGTGTTGTCCTTTCTCAATCTTTCACAACGAAGACAGCCGCAGCACTAGAAAAGGCTAAACATTATCCAAAAAGTTTCCTATGAATTTGTTGCAAATTTTTTCGCGTTTGATAATCCTAAGTGAATTTTTGTGTAGGAGCCGCATTGGGGATGGAAAGTTTTCCCTTTTTTTGGGCCTGGGCAAGGATTTACACTCGGAATGAGTACTTATTTATTCCCAAGGTTTTTTTTTGTGCGGTGAAGAATAATGGACGTGGCTTACCAGCAAGAATTTCAATTTCTTTAAGTGTGAGAGCCTTAAAATTCTGGTGTAGTGCGACTGGAATGGGGGACTGCAGGGCATATTTTTGTCAGATAATAAATCATTTCAAGTTCTTCCTTTTTTATCCAGTGGCTATATACGAGTTGAGGATGCTTTTATTTTACCGGCAGTTGTTTTATTCAATCGTTCTTCCATGTTTATCTTACATATAAACGTTTTTTCGCCCCTTTTTTTTGCCAGTTTGAAAATTTAAATTATCTTTTCACGTTAATGTGAATTTCCATAGAATTCCTGGATCCACTTCGGGTTTTTATTTTGTTTCAGCCGCGTATTAAAAACGTTTTTATGGCGGTGATTTTAAGTTTGAGCGGGTTGTGTGCAATAAAGGTATATAAAATGGCAAAATTTAAACACATTGAATAATTCATGTTGGGATTGAGTTGTCGTACTGAAAAACGCCTTTCCGTGGAAAGTCATATCTAAAGCGAGCGTAATTATGACGTTATTCTGAGATATTGAGCGCAATAAAATGTGGCAATTGCGTTTAATACGTGGCTTATGATATTTTTGAAATCATAGCTGGTAAAACTTTAAGATAAATTTTTGTTGAAGCCTTCAGTAAATAACAATTAACTGAACTTGGTTCAAATTTGGCTTCAAAATTCTCCTTGTCGAATTTCAAAATCTGCTTTCGAGAAAAGGATATGAATTTTATAAATTCTTGGAAAATAAAAGTAGTTAAATTTTTCATCCTACACTCTAGAAAATTTTATTGTGATTTTACCATTATAATAGTAGGAAACCATTTTCCTACTATAATAGTAGTAAAATTAAACCGAGTCGTAATGGCTTAAAAGCTATGCATTTTTACTCATTTTGTGGCGTACAAAAGCCACTTTTACGGAGGAACTTTAAACTAAATAAGAAGTAAAAGTACAATACTGGTGTAATTTAACGGCATTTTTTGTTTAAAATTACACCGAAAATGGTATTAGAATTTCTCAGCTTATACGGTCTGCGAAAACAAAAATAATACAACAAAATTATTATATTATTTTTGCGGATGTTTTCACATCCAAATTTCCCCCCAACAGGTCTGCCCTAAAAACCCATCAGAAGCTTGTTTCTGGTATGGAAGCTGGCTCACCGTCATCAGAGCCTGCTTTACCAGTTTCCACGCAGGCTTACAGGATTTTGGTGGAGAAAAACTCGATTCGAGTATTTATACTCCGATGTAATAAACCTTATGCGAATTATAAGGTTAAGGCAACATAGCTCCATCAAGCCAGAGCGAATAAACTAATTAGTGTTTAACCATTGAACCATTTCTGGAATGGCGATCAAATGACTCATCAAACACGCTAATGCCGTCAATTGCGTTGTGAAATAATGAAATTGTCCGTACAATAATACAAAAATACCCTGTGAGCGTGTTTTTACACCAAAATGAGAGTAAAAATATGAATATTGGTCGAAATTTTACGCATTGTTTAAAATTACCCTATTTCTAGTGTAAGATTAATGTTTTTTTTGGGTAAATTTACAACTTTAATGTTGTGCGAGCTAAATTCTGATTTTTTTTTTCGAAATTTTACGACTTTTTTGTAAATTTACCCCGTTTTAACCCCATTTTTCGGTTTAAATTCAAATCCATTTTCTACAGTGTATCGTGGATTAAATTGTTCTATGGATTTTGGGATTTTAGATTTTTCCTTTGCCATATTTAAAATTAGACGCACGAACTAATTGACATTTTGACTAATATTTGACATAAGTTCTAGAAGGGATGAGATAATTGATTTTGTCCTCAAAACATGAAAAACATATCCATATATTTTAATTTGTTAGAGGTCTTGATAAAAGTTTTTGTGCAACATTTCCACAAAATCTTAAACAACCAGCAATAACACTTCGGCGACTTAGCCACAATAAAGCAAGAGCAATTCTGCCTAACATCTAATTAGCGTCCATTGAAAATGTTTTTTTTTCAAATTCCTAAACTATCTTTTATTTCGTGAGAAAAAAATAATATAATTGGTAGAATTAACAGAAATTAGCTGTAGCTAATAGTCATATTAGCCGAAATAACAGCCAATGGTATCTTTGAAACTTTCTTTTTGAAATACCTTCGAGCATTATGTCATTTTGGGCGTAAATTTGGAGTTTTTCTTTGACTTGAAATCCAGAAAAATTAAGAAATTTCTAGCCACTGGCGAATTTCTAGATCGACACGAACAAAAGTTGTTATTTCTCTCAATTTTAATAAGATCTACGTGTTTTAATTATTAGTACTTATAACTAGCAGGGAAAATTCAGATAATTTCAGATACTTTCAATTTTGTGATCAGTTGATCTTACAAGTGAAACGATCAATTTTTAAGTGTTTGGAGACGTTGCGGAAGTTCGAAAATATGATAGACATCCAGAAAATTGAAAAATTGAATATTATATTTAATTAATGTTTTTCGTTACGGTAAAACTATTCGTTTTGTCATTTTCTCTCGTAATTGTTGCTGGTACAAATAATTTTTTTTCTTTCTTTATAAAATCAAAATTGAAAAAAAAAAGTTTGTGTCATTTCAGAAACACTCGCGTTATGCTTAAATTCGGTAGGTACCTCTTATTTAATTTTTTTCTGTACAAGTATTATTCGCACGAGCTCAGTTTTTTTTCCTCGTTCGCTACTGAGGGTCTTTTGCAGAGATTGTGTGACACATTTCGTTAGTCCCGAAAAACTTGCTTTATGGCAATGGAAATGTATCTAAATCTAAATGTTGGTAGATTAAGCGTGCGGATGGCTTTCATTTGTGTAGAAATGGCAATTTTCCATCGCTATGAAGTTATTTTCTGCGATAGAGTGGAGATGAAAGCTCCAAAACGCGTTCATTTGGAAGTTGAACGAAGTGGAGATCCTCTCTAATATGTTTTATGGATCTTTTTTGGGCTACATAATGGAGCCATTAAACCGATTTAGACATTTATATATATATATTTAGGTGTAGGTATATTCGTATATAAACATTTAATGGAAAATATACGCACGAAATTTTGTTATCCTTTTTCGAATTTTTTTTAGATAGAGTACGTGTATATTATGTACGTACAACCATACCATAGTTGTACGAACGTTAAAATTTATAAATGGTAAAAAAGTTGAAGTTTTCTATGGAATTGGCTCTTTAGCATTCTTGTCATTTGACAAAGCACTTTTACTCTTCTTCGTCGCATTCGGCTATAAAAAGTGATATACTTCTTATTTGTTTCGGTTCGTTTCAACACATTTCTCTTCTTTCCAATTTCAGAGTTGGAAAAATGTTTCTTCACGGCCTCTGATGATATTACGAGGAAATTGTAGCCAGAAATGAGGATCGAGAGGGAGGAAAAAATAACCAGAAAGGACACAGTGAAAGTGACTTAATGGCATAGGAAACATAGAAAATGGTAGCAGAATAATGGAGCTAGGGGAGACTTTAAATTATTGTTTGGGATATACTCGTATCAGATCCCCAAAAATGTTTTATTATACTAAAATGGAATCAATTTCTGATATATGGTGTCTTTTATGCATGACCATAACCAAAGCATTCCCCAAATATTCAGGAATATTCATCCCAAAGTTACCGGAAGCTTTCAAAGATTTCGATTTAACGTCTCCTTGTTATTATTTCTGAAATGGTCCTGTGTATGTGTTGTAGAGAAATTCTGGGTAACACATGTTTCGATAAAAAAGGATTTGATTAAGATAAACGCTATCGGCAATCAGTAATCGATCCATATTAAAGAAGCTATTAATTTCCAACAGCAATGGGCGAATGAATGACCATTTGAAATTGGTGTCCTTTTTATGCGACGGTATAGGATGAACATCTCATGAATTAATTTTTGATTCCCTGATCGATGTTAAAGCAACATATGAAATGGAGAAAATTTTCTAGAAGAGTTGGGGTCGGAAATTGTGGTTTATCAAGTTTATTTTTTCTTGAATGATCATATGGGATCTGGAGGAAAGTTTCGACGGAAAATTGACGGTTAATGAAAGGACGAAGAAAAAAAGGTATTTCGGAATAAAGAAAATTGGCAATAGAAAACGGTCAAATGAAAGTCCAGGCTAAAGAAAAATAAAAATAACCAACGAAATTTGGGAGTACAATCGTTTAAAAAATACAGTGTGGTTTCGTAAAACGCAACCTTGAAAGACTCCTCGGTTAACGCAACATCTAAAATTTTACGCGGATGACTTTGGACTCAGCAAAATAGTATAGTTGCTAGTGACTAGGAGAAATGTTCAAAGTTTACAACTAGTTTGACACTTTGTTATTATTATAGGAGTCTAAAATTTATTTGTTGTCAGAAATCAAGAAAAAAAAATCACATTAAGGGTATTCACAGTCTTCTTTTAAATTGCGAGTAATTTTACCGCAAGTCAAATTTAACAGGGCACCAATCATGTATTCCGACGCATCTCTGTCTTTCGACTTCGACACAGCTTTTAACTCTTGACTTCGCCATATCTGCAGCTTGAAATTTCGCGGAATCGTCACTATGAATCGAAACGTGATTCTGACTGTCACTCCAGCAAATTTGAAGCTGCTGATATGGCGAAGTCAAGAGTTAAAAGCTGCGTCGAAGTCGAAAGACAGAGATGCGTCGGAATACATGATTGCTGCCCTGATTTTTACCGAGACGGTAATTTGGTTAATGTAAAAATGAATTACCGGATTCGGTAATTGTAGACATGCCTTGAGTCGTGTTTTCCGTCCGGTTATTCGGTATCAAGAATCAACCGCGAGTGGCGCTAGTAATATTTTTAGTTGTCAAATTTTCTCGCTGGTTTTTTGTTAATCTCATCGGACTGCAAATTTTTTCAATTTTGATAGGCGTTGCCACAATAGAAATTCAAAAAAATACATCAAACATGGATTTAAAGGTATGTGACAATCAAATTCGCAGTTCATGATTTGGGCACGTATGCATTAACAGCGCAGTTCTCAAATCTGTGCTGTGGGATGTTCACAGCAGAATATTTTCAGTCTTTTAATATTACCGAAAACACCGAATACCCAAAATTAAAAGAGGACTGTGAATACCCTTATTTGCTATCAAAAATCGGTAAAATTATAACTTTGATTATCTTGATATTTATATCTTTCTGATAAAAAAATTAATAATAGCTACAAACTCAAAAGAATCTTTTATCGAAACCATATTAAAGATGCGAAAAAAATGTATAATGGCGCCTCTCAAACTGGGTCAATCAACAAAACAGCATTAATTAAGCGATTTTGATTGAAGTGAAAAACCGCATTCATATTCAAAAGGTGTTATTAAATATGCCACCTTTTAGGCGAAATATCATGCACTTTTATTGGGAGTTTCTCTATTCTGAAGAGCAAAAGGCCAAGTGAAAGCGTTTAAGCGCAGCGCATCAAAAATTGATTTGAAGAATTGCGCTGTTAATGTGAGAGGCATTACTCACCTTTAGTTGATAGTTAAGTCTAAAATGAAACTTGAGATAACTTTTAAGATGTTGTTCGGTGATCATGTTTACAAACAAACAAAAAATGTTCCGAAATCTAAGAAAGTTAACGATGGACATCAGATACTGCCGAATTCATATTTTGATTATGGGGTCTTTGGACTAATAAAATTGTCAGACACCAAAAGACAATCAAAGACCAAAACTATTTCGCTTAAATCGAGATCCACATACGAATATAGAGTGCCTGATGTTCGTGTAGGTCGGAAATTGCTTTCATTTCTGGTTTTTTGAGATCGCGAATCACGATCACACGATGTCGTGACATTGACAGTGAATTTACACGCGAGTTACTGTGAACCTGGCCTCTAGATCTCATCCATATTGCAGGTAAATGCTCTACAAAACGCCGATAAAATTATTTTGATTCAGATTTTCAATGTTTTATGTATTTTTACGGTTCGGTTTGTGGTATTCCGTCGCAAATACAAGATCGCATGTCACGTTGGGAAAAAAATTATGGTTTGGTTATAAGAAGAAGACGAAAATAAAGAAAGAAATCATATAATAATCATAATCGGTCGAAATGTTGTTGAACTTGTTGCACCAGTCAAATTGATGGACATTGAGTGGGTTTTGAGTTACAGATAGATTGTTGACATGAATTGATATCGAGAAATGGAGAAATGTTGGTACTTGAATTATTTGAAAATAAATACCATTAGAAAGTTGTTTTCGGCATAGTTTAAAAGTTTAATTTAATTGATGAAATTTTATTAAAACAGTTTTAATCAAAAGTATTTATGAAGAAAATGCTTGATGCTGTTAACAAAACTATAAGAGACAAAAAAGTCACAGCTACTTCGTTTACACCTGTGAAAGCGGATTATCAAACCCTTGAAATGGCACTTATGCTAAACCAAAAAAAGTTTTTTTTTTTGGCTTTACATAACTTTCGTTGCATAACTGATACACATAACCGCATTTCTAGTGTCGATTTTATCGCAAGCTGCACGAAAAAGCTTTAATATTTTATAACAAAACATTAAAGCTGAATAAAAAAAAAATGAAGATCAACATTAAAGGGTGTTACTATCTACTGAGTGAGTCGATTACGACTTTCTTAAATGATTTATGAAAGAGTTTCCTTTGGTGGCATACCTTCTCTAATTAAAAATTGAAAAACTTCCCGTTTTTTGACGTTAAGTAATTGAAGTTTGAAAAAAAAAGAATATTTTCAGTTGTAACGAATAAAAAGTCGGAAAAACATTATTTCACGTTAAAGGTGTTAGAAAAGGAGCCATATTCCGAGATAGAGAGAAAAAGATTTCTTTTGGTTTTTCCTGGTGCGATTTTACTTTGAAAAAGAAACCTTTCTGTGCCAAAGTTTTTTTTTAAAAACCCTCACAGCATTAAGTTTCCCGGAAAGTTGAGGACGAAAATACTGGGAAAAGCTTCGAATTTCAACAACATAAATGAAATTGTTTTTCTTTATTAAGGCAATGGAAAATCTCGGAATTCTTTGCTTGCAAGAAAGACGAAAGAGATGAAAGACTTGGAGATTCGTTGAAAATTCAGGACGAACTGACTGACAAGTTTTACGGAAGATTTTCATTAAAAGTGTAAAAATGAATAAAAGATACACACAAAAGAAGATTTTTTTCCAGCATGATTCCTTTTTGCTTTAGCAATTCGTACTCACAAAATGGAATTTCCGAGTGCTGCTAAATTTTCTTGTTGAATCCACTTTTTCCCCCCCGAGTAGATTTTCCAATCATTTATAACGAATTTTTCTTAATTATTTACAAAGCTAGACCACGCTGTGATTCACGGTTTGCACAGCCACGAAATCGTTCAGCGTTAAAGTGAATTTCCTCAAGTCTAGTCAAACAACGACTTGTTAAATTAATGGCTCTCAGACAAAATTTTTAGTAATGTAATAATACAGCTAAATTATTTATGAACGAAAAAAAAAAAACGTAATTAGGGAAGTTAAAAAGCGATTGACGGGGAAAAAGAACAACGGCGAGTTTATTCTTGTGCTGCTATTTTTAGTAGATCTTTGTTAATAATCATGCCTATTCTGGAATCCGAAGTAGCGTTAAGTTTGTTCGATTTCTCCTCAATTTGTATTCTTGAATCCGCTGCGTTTCATTTCTGTTCGATTGCGTAACGTTTTGAGGGTAGAATTACTCGTTGCAAATTTCAGAATACCAGAATACCAATTGAGTGGCGAATCGAATCAAATCGACTGAGTTTGGTTTTATGTTTTAACTTCGGATTCCAGAATAACCATGAAAAACTTCAAAATAATTACCTTAAAATGATGGAAATCTGAGCTAAACTAAACGATTAACACTCTTTGTTCCCGACTTGTGGGAAGATGTCTTGTATTTTTTTTTGCAAGTACCTTTTTTTAACATTTTTTTCGGTTTTTCATTATCATTGTATAATTTTTTCGGTCTTTCTTTCGTGGTAAAACGTCGTTTATTCAGTAGCTGTTCTCGGACGTTTATTGAAAAATTGGCATTAGTCTAAATTACCATTTTTTAAGGTGATGGAATTGTATGTCTTTGCAAGTGATGATTTTAATGGAATTTCTTGGTGATTTTTCGCCGTTTGCGGTTTTTTTAAACAATGTTTTCTTTTCAGAAGCAAAATGATTAGTTGTTTGTTTATTTTGTAGATTAGCATCTTTAATCTCTGAATAATTTAAGATATAAATTAACCTTTCAGAAGGTAATTATCCAAAAACAGTGTGATTTTCTGTTATTCGATGTTGATTTACGGTTAGTATTATTTTTTTTTATCAATATGGAATGTTCTTTTAATTGTTTCTACTGTTAATATTAGTTTTTTTTACATGAGAATGCTTTCTTTGTAGAACTTTTTTTGATGAACTTGCGATAAGCATTTCACAGACTTTTGACATTTTACTCTGCCTATCATTTAGAACAGGCCTCGGCACCATGTATGTAGTGATTTACTACTACTCGAAAAAATTTTATGTTTCTTCATATACTATAACACAAAATGAGAAAACGCATCATTTTCATTTTTTACGCTCTTTCGCTTTTGATGGAGACGTTTAGGAACAGTGAATTACACAATTTATCATTATGCAATTTCAGAATCATTTGTTCCGCCTAAAGGAAATTTCTCTAAAAAAACTTTCTTTAAGTTGTCAACCTGTCTTACTCTTTCTACTTCATTGCATCGGGCAAAATCCAACTTATGACAGCTGTTGTAATGGCGTTTTAGATTGAATTTTTTATTCGACATGTAACTGCAAACTAGACATTGACGGTTATCATTATTTGTGGTTATTAAATATTTGTTTTCCGAATCCCACGACATAGTATTTGAATTTGAATATGAGCGCTTCATAATGGAAAAGGAAAACTAAAAAAATCTAATTTCTGAAAAAATTTCGTACATCAGTGTTCTTTGGGAAGCAATTATAATTTTGGAGAGCAAATGTATACACCCGTACGCATCAACAGCAGAAATCATACTGAATGACTGTCGTAGGCTCGCTCCATCGATTGTTAGTCAATCGTTTGATTTCGGCTGCCGAAGTGGCCGTCGTCAACCAACACGTATCATTGCGTTGGAGAGTCGAGTAAAAACGTTCATACATTGATTGTAATCTCGTAAAATTTGAATAAAAATGTTATCGTATTGAGGAGCCAGACGAGCCAAGCAGTGCCGAGCTCTGATTTAGAAGAAGGAAAACGTTAGGGCCGGCTCCGCAATCTTGGCGAATTCAGGTGAATCACGGCGAACGCGAGATTTATGCTACATTTACACGAATGACAAAGTTGTCATAACTAATATTGCGTTTGCACGAATGACAATCTGGCATAAAAGAATGGACAAGTTCATTCTTTTATGAGAGATTGACATTTTCTGACAGAAAAAATTACAAAAATTATGCCATTTACACGGGAATTAACATAATGACAAGAAAAAAATGACAAATTTGTCATTCGTGTAAATGTAGCATTAGGATGGTGTATTCGCTATCTTCTACTGTGTGTCGGTTAAGTTTGGCTACGCTCGGCTAGAGGTGTGTAAATCCGCGCTGCTCAAGATCTAAAACCTTGATTCGTCCGTATTTGCCAAGGGTGTGGAGCAAGTATAATAGCTTGACAAAAATAAATCATGGCAAATTCAAAGACAATTTCGTTTCCAATGTTTTTTTTTAAATAAAAAATTGCAATAAATGGGTGGTAATCATAATTCAACTTCTCGTACCAAAATTAAAAAAGAAATCTTAATGTATTAACCATTAATTGCCTCCGTTAAAAGTAAGTCATCTCAATTAATTACTGTAAATATTTCCATTGCTATGAAACTGTCAAATAAAATTAAATCATTTTAATGATGTTTGTTAATTAAATAAAAACTTTCTTAATTTATCAAAAATTTAAAAATGTCACATTTCCGTGAAACTTGTATAAAGTTTCAACAGAGAGTGGTGGGAGAAGCACACAATAATGAAAGCAAACGACATTTTATCCGGAAATAAAATATGAAAAGATAAAGTCATAACATAATCAAACTGTACTTTATCTTACTGCCATGCTAAACTTCCTGTACTATTTGAGCAAAACAACAGTGCAAAAAAAAAAATAAGAAAAATTCAAATAAATATACATTTGTATAAATTTCTCCTTGTTTGTTTGTTTATATTTTCTAAAGAGGAAAAAAAAGAATCTTTCGTGCTTCAAACGAGCTTAATATACGTAAAAGTTAAAAGAAGAAATTAAGAAAACTTATTATCGTCTGTTGGCCCATAAAGTGATGTAAATTGTCCTTAAGCTGTTATTACTCCCCTGGCATCAACATAGGGAAATCGTTTTTAAAATTTCTTAATTCAAGATCTAAAGCGGTAGACACGAGGCATTCCAAGGAAACGCAACACGCCTCCCGTCCGGAAGAGAAGGAAATAATCTTTAATATCGTGGGTGAATAGACTCTACCGACTATGGTTATTATTATGGAATTATGTTTGTATGAAAATCGTATATACGTTGGTGGCGGTTTTCATTTCTCTATTCTTTGAGAATTTCAGGTAATTCTATTTAACGAGGATACTTTGAAGCAGAAGGAGCATCTTTAACCTTCGTTACGTATCAAATATTTTTTTTTACAAGATTAGGCGAATGTTTTTCGGCAGTCGGTATTATTTTTCTTATATTCAGCGTACACTGAGATAAAAAGTTAATTTTTGATCACAACATTGGTTTTCTAAAAAATATAATCCACATTAGAAAAGAAAAAGTTGGGTAAGCTGAATCCAATATTCAAAATATTTGTAAAAAAAACCCCGGATTTAGTTTTTATAAAATTGAAATGATAAAAAAAATTGTATAAAATGACATCACGTTTTTTGAAAAATGTGTGACTAGCTCCAGAAGCAAAGAGGAGCAGAGATCGACCCGTTTTATTCGTTCGCAAAATTTCGTTCCGTTACAGGAAATTATAAAAGAGTCATGTGGAAGATTTCAAAAAAAGTTTCCAAATTTTCAAAAAAAAACCCCTTGTCGCAAAAAAAAATTGTGATTGCACTTGAGCAGAAAATTGCGATTTTCGAAGGATTTCAAAGTAACTCTGAAAACACTGCTAAAAAATCGTAAATTGAAATTACTGTTTTTGTTTAACCCTTGAATCTTTACTGATTCATGATTTTTACTCGCATTGAACTTTATTGGCATAAAAAATATAGCAAAATTCTTTGTTGTTATTTTTTTTTCATAGTAAAAATATAACAAAATGTTATATTATTTTTGGGGATATTTTCACCAATCAAATGTTACCTGACCAAATCCGCTAAGCCTGCGCGAGAGCTGGTAAGGTAGGCTCTTATGACGGTGATCCAGCTTGCATGCCAAGAAACAGACTCCTAGTGGAGTTTTAGAGCAAATATGTCGAACTATGAGGAAGATCTCTTGGTTGTACAAACAGCCACAAAAATAGTAGAACATTTTATTATATTTTTTATGACTGATAAGCCGAGAAATTCTACACTCAGAAAAATGTCCAGGTCAACTTTTTGTCAGGTTAACTCTGACCTTACAGAGGTTTCTGTAAGCCAGCGAGCGGTCAGAGTTAACCTATCTAAGGTCAACTCGTGCAGCTCCCAATGCCCTACTTCACCTGCTCATGGCTTAATTTCAGAATTTGTCCGACCACAGGTCAACTCAGTTTTACTTGCCCACATGCAGGCGAACGCGCGCCTGCCCGAGGCCAATTACGCCGTATGTAGGTCGTCGAGTTAGCCTCCATTTTTCTGAGTGTAGTAGAGTTCAATATAGAAATTATATAAATTTTTTTCTCTAAATTAAAATTGTTTAATAAATCTAAAAAAGCTTCAAAAAGTTCCTCTATTTTGGAAATCATCTCATCCTTTTTCCGTCACACTACTGTAGATGAAGTTTTCCTCGAAAATTTCCGGACTATAAATTACCTTTTGAGATGCAATGAAAATTCACGCTATTTTTAAGGAGTATGAGAGAAATAACCTAAAAGATCGGATCGGAAGAGGAACTTGTTTCCACTAAAGATACATCTAATAAAAGTAATTTGGAAAATCAAATTAGTTACAACACAAAAATATTTTCCGGAGAAAATTTCTAAGAATTACATGCTTATGGTTATGATAATGATCAGCATGATTATGGCATAGAAACAGGACGAGATGTGTGGAACGTAAGACCGAACGTGTATCCCTTAAGCAGGATGTACACCAAATTTGTGTGCAAACGAAGTCGATGTTCGCTGGAAAAGAGCTTTTTTTCTGGTTCGCTTACGTTAACGAGGTGCACTTAATAAAAATAATTTATGTTAAGATAATTTTGTTTTTTCTTCTTTTCTTCACTGTAGATGTCGGTGAAAATGGATTTAAATTGCACATAAAAAAAAGATACACCGTAGGACTAACTTTGTATTGCGTCTATAAAAAGGTTAACGACAAAATCAAGGTAGCCTAGACTTACGTAATGTAGACAGATAGCGATTGCATCTTTTAATCATTTGAATTAAAATATTTAATAACAATGAATTGAGTAATCTATAAATTTATTAAAGTGGGTACTATACAACCGAAACTCGACATACTGAGGAAATTAAGAGGCCGTGACTAAATCGATAAAACAGCGTAAACCGTGTAACATTTTTCATTTGTGTATGTCGAGTATGTAATAATGAAATTTTTTTTGACGATTACATATTCTTATCTCATATCGAAATATTATTTAATTTGTTTTATGGCCATACATACACACAATTTAGATTATGCTATATTTTTATCGAATTTCCATATAAGTAGATTTTATAGGTGACACTTTTGACGATACGAAACGCTTTGATAATATTTTTAATGTCTTGATTGATGTGTTGCATGCTTTTTTCAAACAAAAAGTCTCGAATTAATAAATAGAAAAAGTTTTTGTTATAAAACTATAAAGAAAAAAAAACGACGAAATTAGATAATACACCCATCTCCCAATTTACACGGTAGACACATTCCTAAGAACCACCGTGCAAAAAAATCGTGTAAAAAAGGTAAAAAGTTCAGAAAACTAGAAAACTCAAAACTACATGAATTTGACGTAAAAATATCTGATGTAAACAGCACATGACTTTCTTATACAAAATCTACGTATCTGCACAATTTACCTGACGAATAAAATATAAGGTTACATAAAAATATGATTTTTTTTTACAAAATCTGAAATATCTCGATAACGGTAAAAGATAACGGATAACGGAACAGGGCAAAATTATGGAAAATAATATTCTCTTCAATTCATTTCCTACATCAAACCACCAAAAACCCGGTATTTATCGAGATATTCACAGAAAACTGATTTTTTAAAAATAACATTATATCTCGATAACGGCTTGAGATATGGAGTTCTAGTAAAAGACAAAGATGTAGAAAATTTTATTGTCTCCAACTATTCTTATATGTAAGACTACTAAAAAACTCGTAGTTTCGGCAAAAATAAAAAAAAACGACAAAAAATCGTATAAATCCGCGTATGGGAATGGTGATTTAAAAAAATGTAAGATCATTTTCGTGCGTCTATTTCATACGCAGGGCAAATTCCCGGGCATTTCATATTCCAGCATGGCACAGAATAATTTGATTTTACAGCCCAATATAACTATTATCAAGGCCCTGTTATACCAATCACTGAAAAATTAAAAAAAATGTCTAAAGCTTACTTACTATGACGATCCTCAATATTTAAAAGGAAAATCTCATTTAAAAAATAGCTAGCAACATATGACATGCAGGGCAAATAAATAAAAGCTATTTTACGACATTTCAAAAACTATTAATTTTAAAAACAGCAGGGCAACGAGTTTCTTATTTTTTCATCAAAACCCACTGTTTTTGATTGACCTGCAAGCAGCATGGCAAAACTTGCCCTGCGTATGAAATAGACGTCATTTTCGTTAGTGTTCTAATTTTGTCATAATTGATGTTATTAATAGGTACAGATTAAATCATGACCTTAAAAAAACAAGAATAAACAATTTATAATTTTGCGAAACTATAAAAACGGCATACCGGATATATTAAGCAGTTCTTAGGAGTTTTTTTTTGCTTAAATTTAACATAGCTTCTCAAGGATCTCGTTTATTTTTGTACTTTTGGTTTGCATTTTCTTGGAATAGAACTTAAAATTTATATTCTAAGAAGAAGGATTCTGAGACATTAGCCTTAAAAGGGTTTTTTCGAACTAAAAATGTTTCTCAACATTCTAACACGTTCGATTGGGCCAATGTGAAGTATTTGCCTATAAAATTTCCCAAAGTTTAATCAGGTAGAAAAAGGGATAAAAGAACCAACATTTGTTTAATACCGAAAAATGACAGAGTTAAATTGAAAAATACAGAAAGGGACAATTTTCCAGTTTTTTGAATTTTCTAGGAAATTAATTTCCAATTCAACAATTTTTCGATAAAAGTAATTCAATATAAACTAAATCGAATCTATGAAAATCTTTAAGAAAAATAGGCTAAAGATAAATTAGAATTTTTCAAGTTTTTGCCAGTAAAAAAAGATAAATAGAAAATGAAATATTTGCATTATTTTCAAAATGTTGTTTTTCCAAAGGAAACATTACCTTTGCAACAATTCAAAGAATTTTGTCGTGTTAAAAAGTAATTGAAAATATTATAAAATTCTTGACATTTTTATCCAAACCACAAACATGAAAAGATTTTTTTTATTTTTTATTTTTGTCTTCGTGTCCTTTTTGAAAAATGAGTCGACATTGAAGACAAAAACATATATTTTCAATGGAACTTTGGTATTCGTCAATATGAAAGGATGTACCAAACATTAAAAAGCATCCCCTTCGATACTTATGTTGAATCCTAGATTCGCATTGTTTAAAAACTGTTCCCATTTCCAGGATTGTTTTTAAATTTTCCAGTCCCAAGAACCCGTACATTGTGCTAAAGCATGCAATGTAAATTGTAGCATCCACCTGGAAGGGGAAACTGATGTTTTGAGTAAATATTTCAAACAATAAAGGTAATACTTATCTTGATGGAATCATCCAGATGTCTAGCTGGGGTCCGTCTGTCCAAAAAACTCCGATCTCTTATTAGATCCACGTCCGTCTAGCCGTCCGGATCGCGATGTGTAAATGGCCTTAACCCGGCTGTCTTCCGTCGACGGGACATACCCCGTGGATGTCGGATGTGTCCTCTGGATCAAGTATTCCATTCTTATGCAACCTAAAATAGGTAATTCTTCTACATTAGAATCTTATACAAACGTCACTGCTAATTGGAAAGTTGCTTACCTTTTTGTCTGCTGCGTTTCTCTACCCCCCACTTTGGATTCATTAGGCACTGCGTTGAGGTGGACGGGGATAATGTCCGGTAGGATTTCCCCTGGAAGAAAAAGAAGATTTAGTTAGTCTAGATATATTAAATATATAAAAAAACAAACAATAATTTACTTACCCGATTGTGCGAAGTACAGATCATTTTGACAGCACAACATAAACAAATAGTGTCGTTGTCAGATGCGATCAAATGTCCCGAAGGGATTTAAGTAGTTACAAAATTTATCATCAGGTGTCACTTAGCTCGTTTCAAAGATATTTGCGAATTCATTTGAATTCAAAGAAATTTTAGGGAAAATCGAAACTCAGTTGCAGTTTAGTTTCCCTTCAGGCAACTTTAGGATAAAGTTTTAATTTCTTTGAAAGAGGTTACATCCCTCGTTCCGTGGAAGGAACTTCACTGTAGTGTAGTGTAAAAACTAGGGAAAAAGTAGGTTTTTCAGTTAAATTCAGTGTAGTGAACACTAATGTTTTAATTTTCCCAGCTGAGCGATTTTTTTTGGCCTGGAGGGACCTCGTCGAACTCAAGGAAAATTGTCGCCGATAACGAAAGAATCCAAAATTTAAACATAGCGCAAGTACTGCCTAATTTTTTTTAAATATATTTAATTTTACTGCGATTGAAAATTCAAACGCAATAAGACGGCTAAAGTTCAGGGCTAATTTTAGCCAAGACACATATGCTCAGTTTTTCCCTATTTGTGGTTTTCGATATTGCCTAAAAATCAAAAATTATCCACGAAGTGGAAATTTGTTGTGGCATTTGTGCATTTTCTTGAGCAGCAAAGTGATTTTCACGGCCAGCAGTTTCCTGGAAAACCAAAAAGAAAATTCGAAGAACCATTCAGAAAAAAGCTGGAGTTTCGCGCCTAAAGTGGAACCAGTTAAAACGGTCCTACAAGAAGCGGTTTCCTTTGCTAGATCGTTGGATTGTTGGGGGTAATAAAAGGGAATTCAACGGCAATTCGTTCGTCATCACCTTTTGAATTTTTTTCGTCGAACTTTCTGATTAACGTTTTTGGTTTTATTCAATTTAAATTCAATTCTATTTCAATTTTACATAATAAAATACCGCCACAATTGTAATTATTTAGATGTTCAATCTTTACCACAAATAGTTTTTTTTTTGCGCGTTTATCTCCTTTTTTTTAAATTTCCATACATATTTTCTCTGGGCCCAAAGAACTTATTTTCCACTTCGACAATCATAAAAAAACCGACAAATATTTTTATCGCCTGTGTGGTACGGATTTGGTCTTTTTGTTAGGCGTTGTTTAATTTATGTTATTATTTTTATTTATTTATTATATTATTTATAAAAAAAAAATGTGTAAATTGCTCTTTTTATTATCGTATGAATTTTTATTTCATTTTATATAGTTTCGCTCAATACATTTTTAATTATATTTAATGATTTTTTTTTAAATTAAAATAACATGATCATTTGTAAAATCGTGTTTTAATAATTGCCATGTTTGTGTAGTTTTATTTATTTAGGGCAGGTGTGAAACACGGAGACGACGGAAGACAAAGGTAAGCCGTAACCGCACCGCCTCGTCCTGCGCTATTAAAGGTTTTCCTTCCCCTTCCCTTCCTTCTTTAGTTTTTATGATTTGAAGATGAGTTTTTGAAGATCGGCACGAATTATTTGTAACGCGAGTGGTGGTTGGGAGCTGGCAAGAACCCCTCCCCATCCGGCGAGCTAAGCCCTATAATGTCCAGCGTGCCACCCTGCCTCCCTCTCAGCCACATCATCATCATCGAACCTAAATAACGAATATCTCGTCACTCTGGCTGTTACAAATTGGCGCCCAACGTTTGGCTGTCGCAGAGTTTTCCTCCACGGAAAGCTCAGATAGTCTGCCTAGTCCTTAACGGAAAGTGCATCCCCAATCTCTTCTGAAAATGCTAAGGCTTTTCTCCCCCTCCCTTACCCGAAAATTTCCTTTCACTAATTCCTTTAAAATTTTCCATATAAATACAATTTTTTTTAACTTTTGAAATTTTTTCCAGTCAGTCTGTTAATAATCGCGTAGTCTCATCTTCAAAATTTTTTTATTTCGTAATAAATACTGCCGAGTAGAACTTCGTGAGTCCCGGGGCGCAAAGTTCAAGGAACAAAGCGTTACTCGCGTTTGCCACGAAGAATTCTGCAGAGCATATTTATGGAGAAATTTGTGTAGCATCGGAATCCGAGTTTATGAAGAGTCCCCAACGAAAATGTCGGTTCATTTTCAGTTGCGTTTGCCTTCATAGAATTCATGGTTAAAGAAATTAAGATATTCGTTGAATTTCTGTCAAAGACGAAAACTATCGATCGTTTCGTTGAGTAGTGTCCCGGTACTTAAGGTTATTTTAAACCAGGTATCGCGTTTGCCTACTTTAACGTTCGATCGATTAGATATAAAGTACCTACGATAACGACGATATGCAGTAAAGTAGTTTTTTTTGAAATTTTATCGTTTTTTTTCCCTCATACCTTCAAATCCTTTTAATAGTCGCAAATACAGGACGAGACATTTCTTCCGAAGTCTTCGGTTTTACATTTGCCCTAATGTTATGTATGATATTGAATATTGAAAGAAAATAGAGATTTATTGTGCGAATTTATTTATTGGATCTAAATGCAAGTTCTGATTACTTGCTGAATTTGTGTGCAAGATTAATTTATATTGTATTTATTCTATATTTATATTTTGTAATATTATTTTAAGAGTGGTTGTAGGAAAATTTTTATTAGTTAATTTCACTTTTGGGACTTAAAAATAATTACCCTAAAACGCCTGGCCATTAGGTGATGTCGACTGACAAAACTCAAGCAGTAATAAAAGCTGTCAAAGGGAGAAGAAACTTGAGTTTTGATGAGAATAGGCCAACTACTAGGTCAATGAGTAAATCTCTAAATTTATCACAGATATCTGCAAATATGCCAGTTGAACGTTCTCCTCCCCAAAGTGCTAGTGAACCTCAGGTCACAGGCACAGGTACTGGTAATGGGAGAGAAAACGTAGACCCAGAAGCAATATATGTTTCGCATCTTAATGCTACTATAGGGGAATCATCAAATATTAATAACAGTATGGCTGAGGACCGTCAGGAGGTTAGTCATATTAATGTTGCAAATGATCAAGCAAATGTACTGCCCTCGGGTAGTAATATATCGGCGGAAATTTTGCAGCTAAAATCCTCTCTATTAGAATCCATGCGCACGGAAGTAGAAAAATCCCAGTCGAATATTGTCACTTCCTTGCGGGAAGAATTGCGTTTATGTGTGGGGAATGCCATAGCAGGGTTGCGACAAGAATTAGTGTCTAACAATTCCACACCACCTCCAATACATATTCCACAGGTGGGAGTTAGCGGATATAGTAACCAGGCGGGAAATTTAAACGCTAGACCAGAACCGCAAGTCTTTCAAACAATGCCTATGAGTTCTATAAGGGCTAATCCTGAAGTAGCTTCTGATGGCTCCAATAGCACAAATTTTCTGGCACAGATGCAACTGTTGCAAAACCTCCTTCAGCAAAATCAACCACCATCCATAACTCCTCCAAACCCAAATAATAATAATTATTCAGAAGATGGGTATAATAGGTTCAATAGGTTAAAGTTGGATAAATGGGGAATATGCTTTGATGGTACACCAAACAAAATGACCATTGACGACTTCATATTCCAAGTAGAGTACCTACAAAACAGTTATAAAACTCCTTGGAATGAAGTCATAGCTAATTTTCATTTGCTATTGCAAGGAAATGCGCGTACATGGCTGTGGCAACATTTGCGACAAAAATCATCAAATACTTGGCCCGAACTTCGCATGGCTCTGTTAGGTCAATTTAAATCCACAGAAAATGACTTTGAAATCATCGGTAAGATGTTAGAAAAAAAGCAGCAGCCACATGAAAGTTTTGACGAGTTTTTCTCGGAAATGTTGCGAATCCGTAGTAGAATGCGAGTACCGATTGGCGAAAGTGAGGTCATATCCTTGATTAAACGAAATCTTAAACCATGGCTGACACGATTGGTTTATCCGATGACGATTCACACCCTAGATCAGTTGAAAGAAGCTTGTCGCACAACTGAAAACACTTTTTCAAACATGGATGTGAACCGTGGTCGAAACATTCCTCCTGCCGCTCGAAAAGTAAATGAGATTAATTATAGCGACTACCAGGACGATTGTTCCGTCAATGAACCTTTTGTGGAAGCGTTTAACAGATTACCGGCCAACGAACCTGCAATTTCAATTCCCAATGCTGAAAGAAGAGAATTAAGGTGTTGGAATTGCAAGAAACCGGGGCATGCTTTTATGGATTGTTTAGAGCCGCGAAATATATTTTGCTACAAATGTGGCACCGATAATGTGGTACCACGGAATTGCCCAAAGTGCAAGGAAAACGCGAAGCGGGACGCAAACATGCCGGGATGCTCGCGTCAGACGCAAACTCACCCGGAATAAGTAAATCTTCTTTTAATATTTCAAATGCGAGATCAAAAATAGTAGATATTTCTAATTCACCTAAAGTTATACTCACTAATTCTAATAATAACAATAATATAGAGCCTATTCACAATTCTAAAAATATTATAAAGCCATACCATGTGCGATTGCGCGAATATCAAGCTATCCGTCAAAGGATATTTGATACTCCGGATGAAGAGTTTTGTAAAAAGTATCCAAATCTGTTATCTAAAAATGCGTCGAAGGCCCGAGTAAGATTTCTCGATCGCCGAAATATTAGAAAGTCCATTTCAAGCACGACCATAGATTTAACGTCCGATTTACGTCCGTACGCTAAAATTAAAATCTTACATTTAGAGTTGGTCGGCTTGTTAGATAGTGGAGCTAATATTTCGTGTCTAGGGAAAAATTGTCTAAAAACTATTGAGGAGTTGAACCTAAACATAATCAACTACAAATCTAAAGTGCGAACCGCAGATGGTAATGGCCAGATGATAGTTGGGAAAATACGTGTTCCGGTTACTTATAAGGAACAAACAGAAACAATAACTTTTTATTTAGTCCCTAATTTGGAACAAGATGTCTACCTTGGCATTGACTTCTGGCGGGTGTTCAATTTAGCGCCACATCTAATTAGCGCATTAAATGTTGTGAATGAAAAAGTAGAGCCACCCGAGAATCCAGATATTCATGTTCTCACAACACTACAGCTAAACCAATTAGAAACTGTCAAAGATAAGTTTTTGTGTTCCACGAAATTTGGCTTGGGTCAAACCGCGTTGGAGGAACACATCATAGAGACAGGTAACGCAGTTCCGATCAAACAGAAGCACTACCCCGTTTCCCCAGCCGTGCAAGTCCTTCTGTATGAGGAACTGGATAGGATGATCTCACTCGGTGTCATTGAGGAAAGCCAAAGTCCATGGAGTTCGCCAGTGGTTCTTATCCGGAAACCGGGTAAGAATCGACTGTGTTTGGACTCTCGAAAACTCAATGAACTCACTGAGAAAGACGCCTATCCCCTTCCTCATATAGATGGACTTCTCAGCCGACTGCAGGATACTCATTATATATCCAGCATTGACTTAAAAGATGCTTTTTGGCAAATCCCGCTGGAGGAACGGAGTAGGCCGAAAACTGCATTCACGGTACCGGGTCGCCCACTTTATCAATTCAAAGTGATGTGTTTTGGATTGTGCAATAGTCCGCAACGATTATGTCGTCTAATGGACAAAGTTGTACCGGCCCGTCTCCGCGAAAATGTTTTTGTTTATCTAGATGACCTGCTCATAGTATCTGCAGAATTTCAAACTCACATTCAGATGCTATCAGAAGTGGCGGAATGCTTAAGGAAAGCCAATTTAACCATAAATATAAAAAAATCACGGTTCTGTTGTCGGAGATTGCCATATCTGGGCTACATTATTGGTGAAGGGGAGCTAAAGACAAACCCGGATAAAATCGAGGCCATCCAAAAGTTTCCAATACCATCTACGGCACGTCAGTTGCGCAGGTTTTTGGGAATGACGGGATGGTATAGGAAGTTTGTTAATAATTATGCAACCATATCCGCACCCCTCACGGAATGCTTGAAAAAGGTTAAGAAATTCAACATCACACCGGAAGCGAAAAAGGCGTTTGAAGAACTCAAAATGGCTTTAACCACGGCACCAGTTCTCACGCATCCAGATTTCCACCGAGAATTTTTCGTCCAGTGTGATGCTTCGTCAACAGGTATAGGAGCTGTTTTGTTTCAGCAAAATGATAATGGGGATGAAAGAGTAATTTCCTACATTTCCAAAAAGTTAAATAAATGTCAGGCCAATTATTCGGTTACGGAACGCGAATGCCTAGCTGCCGTTACAGCGGTACAGAAATTTCGTCAATATATCGAAGGCATGAGCTTCACCATAATAACCGACCATTCCAGTTTGAAATGGCTTATGGGCTTAAAAGATTTAAGCGGAAGGTTGGCTAGATGGAGCTTAAAACTCCAAAGTTTTAGTTTCAAAATAATACACAGAAAGGGGTCTAAAAATGTTGTGCCGGATACACTTTCGAGAGCTTTTATGGACAATATTGTCGAAGACCAAGTTCTAACCGTAGACTTGGAATCCACGGAATTCAAATCTGAGGACTATCTACAGCTTTTAGATACAATTAATAAAAACAAAGAACGATTACCCGATTTGAAGGTCGTGGATGGCTTTGCGTATAAGCGTACTACTCCATATTCTGGTGAAGTGTCAACCGAAGAATTTTCATGGAAACTTTGGGTTCCATCTGGCTTAACTCTTTTGCTGGTCTCGCGAGCCCATGATTCGTTTCAGGCTGCACACGGCGGAATGGCCAAAACTCTGGCTCGGATAAGAGAATATTATTATTGGCCAAACATGGTGACTGAAATCCGAAATTATGTACAAAATTGTTCCGAATGTAAACAAAACAAGCCGCCGAATACAGTACTTCGTCCGTGTATGGGAAAAGAAATAATCACTGATCGTCCTTTTCAGAAGCTCTATTTAGATTTCCTAGGTCCCTACCCGCGATCTAAAAACGGAAATGCGTTCATATTCATTGTCTTAGATCATCATACGAAATTCGCATTTCTAAAAGCGCTAAGACAAGCTACTTCGGGTAAAATAATCGAGTACTTAGATGTCGAAATTTTTAAGAAATATGGCGTACCGGAAATCATACACACCGATAACGGCAAACAATTTGTGAGCAAAGATTTCCAGGCCTTTCTGAGTAAATATGGGGTTAAACATTGGAAAACGGCAGTGTATGCTCCGCAAGCGAATGCCGCCGAACGCGTGAACCAGTCAATATTATCGGCGATTCGCTGCTATCTAAAAGAAAACCAGAAAGAATGGGACGTCCATCTTTCCGATATAGAATGGGCGTTACGCACATCTAAACATTCCTCTATCGGGACGACTCCGTATTTTGCGTTGTTTGGGTGTAACATGATGTCACACGGAACTAGCTATGAAGTTGCGAGAAAGTTAGGATCTTTAGAAGACTCGGAGTTTCTACATATTCCTAATCAACAACGGATCGAATTGCTAAGAACCAAACTTAAAGAAAACATGCATACAGCATTCGAAAAGAGATCGTCGTATTATAACTTACGAGCGCGAAAAATTTCATTTCATCCCGGTCAAGAAATCTACCGTAGAAATTTTGTGCTAAGCGACAAATCAAAAAATCTAAACGCGAAGCTATGTCCTAAATTTGTCAAGGGCAGAATTTCGAAGGTAGTGGGAACGAATATGTACGAGATCGAAGATTGCAGTGGTAAGAAAGTTGGCATTTACCATGCGAAAGACCTAAAAAGATGAAAATATAAATCAAACACCAAATACAATTTAATTGAAATTTTTACCAACTGTATTGAGTCTATCTTTCTTACTCAATGGCGAAGTATTACCCGGCTAGCTTCATAAAGTGGGTTCTTCCCCACGTTGTGGATTCACAAGCCAGAGTGACGTGAAGGTATTGAAGGCATTTTTTTTTTTAACATTATCTGGCGGATGTTTTCCCAAATCCTTCATCTTCGCTGCAGCACGATGAAGTCTTTGGTGTTGTAGCATCCACCTGGAAGGGGAAACTGATGTTTTGAGTAAATATTTCAAACAATAAAGGTAATACTTATCTTGATGGAATCATCCAGATGTCTAGCTGGGGTCCGTCTGTCCAAAAAACTCCGATCTCTTATTAGATCCACGTCCGTCTAGCCGTCCGGATCGCGATGTGTAAATGGCCTTAACCCGGCTGTCTTCCGTCGACGGGACATACCCCGTGGATGTCGGATGTGTCCTCTGGATCAAGTATTCCATTCTTATGCAACCTAAAATAGGTAATTCTTCTACATTAGAATCTTATACAAACGTCACTGCTAATTGGAAAGTTGCTTACCTTTTTGTCTGCTGCGTTTCTCTACCCCCCACTTTGGATTCATTAGGCACTGCGTTGAGGTGGACGGGGATAATGTCCGGTAGGATTTCCCCTGGAAGAAAAAGAAGATTTAGTTAGTCTAGATATATTAAATATATAAAAAAACAAACAATAATTTACTTACCCGATTGTGCGAAGTACAGATCATTTTGACAGCACAACATAAACAAATAGTGTCGTTGTCAGATGCGATCAAATGTCCCGAAGGGATTTAAGTAGTTACAAAATTTATCATCAGGTGTCACTTAGCTCGTTTCAAAGATATTTGCGAATTCATTTGAATTCAAAGAAATTTTAGGGAAAATCGAAACTCAGTTGCAGTTTAGTTTCCCTTCAGGCAACTTTAGGATAAAGTTTTAATTTCTTTGAAAGGGGTTACATCCCTCGTTCCGTGGAAGGAACTTCACTGTAGTGTAGTGTAAAAACTAGGGAAAAAGTAGGTTTTTCAGTTAAATTCAGTGTAGTGAACACTAATGTTTTAATTTTCCCAGCTGAGCGATTTTTTTTGGCCTGGAGGGACCTCGTCGAACTCAAGGAAAATTGTCGCCGATAACGAAAGAATCCAAAATTTAAACATAGCGCAAGTACTGCCTAATTTTTTTTAAATATATTTAATTTTACTGCGATTGAAAATTCAAACGCAATAAGACGGCTAAAGTTCAGGGCTAATTTTAGCCAAGACACATATGCTCAGTTTTTCCCTATTTGTGGTTTTCGATATTGCCTAAAAATCAAAAATTATCCACGAAGTGGAAATTTGTTGTGGCATTTGTGCATTTTCTTGAGCAGCAAAGTGATTTTCACGGCCAGCAGTTTCCTGGAAAACCAAAAAGAAAATTCGAAGAACCATTCAGAAAAAAGCTGGAGTTTCGCGCCTAAAGTGGAACCAGTTAAAACGGTCCTACAAGAAGCGGTTTCCTTTGCTAGATCGTTGGATTGTTGGGGGTAATAAAAGGGAATTCAACGGCAATTCGTTCGTCATCACCTTTTGAATTTTTTTCGTCGAACTTTCTGATTAACGTTTTTGGTTTTATTCAATTTAAATTCAATTCTATTTCAATTTTACATAATAAAATACCGCCACAATTGTAATTATTTAGATGTTCAATCTTTACCACAAATAGTTTTTTTTTTGCGCGTTTATCTCCTTTTTTTTAAATTTCCATACATATTTTCTCTGGGCCCAAAGAACTTATTTTCCACTTCGACAATCATAAAAAAACCGACAAATATTTTTATCGCCTGTGTGGTACGGATTTGGTCTTTTTGTTAGGCGTTGTTTAATTTATGTTATTATTTTTATTTATTTATTATATTATTTATAAAAAAAAAATGTGTAAATTGCTCTTTTTATTATCGTATGAATTTTTATTTCATTTTATATAGTTTCGCTCAATACATTTTTAATTATATTTAATGATTTTTTTTTAAATTAAAATAACATGATCATTTGTAAAATCGTGTTTTAATAATTGCCATGTTTGTGTAGTTTTATTTATTTAGGGCAGGTGTGAAACACGGAGACGACGGAAGACAAAGGTAAGCCGTAACCGCACCGCCTCGTCCTGCGCTATTAAAGGTTTTCCTTCCCCTTCCCTTCCTTCTTTAGTTTTTATGATTTGAAGATGAGTTTTTGAAGATCGGCACGAATTATTTGTAACGCGAGTGGTGGTTGGGAGCTGGCAAGAACCCCTCCCCATCCGGCGAGCTAAGCCCTATAATGTCCAGCGTGCCACCCTGCCTCCCTCTCAGCCACATCATCATCATCGAACCTAAATAACGAATATCTCGTCACTCTGGCTGTTACAAAATAAAACCAGAAATGAGGGACTTCTTTAGAAATGAAGTGAAAAATCAATACGGGGTAACTCAGAATAGCATACATTCCAAGTGTATTGTGCCAAAGGACTACAATTCCAATTCTTATGGCGCTTTAAGTTGGTTGCTGGCAGGAATAACTGAGGGTCATTAACCAACAGAAATCCCTTTCACACGTGTTGCCTTGGGATAAGAGGCATCCTTACTGAGTCCATGGGGGCACAATGGCTTCCTTTCCACATTCGCATTGTGTAGTCATTGTGACTGGGAGTATGTTTGAAGCAAATAAATATTCCTTTTGAACCTCTAGAAAAAATGGGGTTGTATTCCTTCAAAAAATCAAAACCTGTATTAAATTTTCTTTGATCGAACGAATATTTCACGACCTTTTTTAGTCGATTGATTTCCGGGAACAACAAAGTTTCGTCCGTTGATTCGAGACATCCCTCTATTTACGCTAGTTACGAATTTTCATCCATTCAAAGAATTTTAGTTCTAAATTTTCTGATTTTCTTCGATTCTTCTGATTTGATTGACATTCGACAATGTATTGGAAAAAGTATTTTGAACCCTTTCGCTTGATTTTGTTACTTGCGCTTATTGCTGACCAGGAGTATGTGTACTCGTTGTTAAATAAACGATAAGTAGAAATGTAGGACTTTTTATTTATTCAGAATGATGAAGGGGATTTGATGAATAGAACATGCCAGTCAGGATTGTGTGAAAAGAAGCCCCCATTTGGTTTTACTCTAAGAAAGCAGCATTAATGGAATGCAAGATTATTGTCAAGGGGTTTTCGGAGAGAAACGGTTACCATTTGTAGAAAATCCTTGTCGAGTCCACCAGGCACTGAATGATAAAATGAGCGAAAGGATATTCACATAAAACCTAACGTCGTCATCCTTTTATCGAGTAATTTGGGGTAGGTCGGAACTCAATACTTTTGTTATGACAAAATGGGTGAACGAAACTGGAATACGAGTGACTCTTTTTGCGAAAGACAAAAAAAAATATTAATAATAACGAGGGTAACACATTGTGATAGTGTAACTTGGACGATGGCACAGTTGTCGTGTTTGAAAAGCTTTCGTCTCCCGCACAACTGATGTGGAAAAATCCTTTTGTCACCACATTGAAGGGATTCTAGTACCTTTTCGCCCTTTAGTGTTTTCAGGTTTCTGGAAAATGCATGAACCGCTCTCTGCTGCTGCTGCTTTCATCGAGTCCCAGTTGCCCAAGGACAAAAGTGGTGCAACATACTTTCGGTTCTACCTTTTCGAGTATCCTTCTGGATCCTTCTCTGCTACGCCTTTGTGTCAAGTATGTAAATTCCTCTTGGAGTTGAAGAACTTAACACAGTTGGATGCATGAATTTTATTAGGAGTGATTGTTATATGCCAGCTGACTGAGGGTACGTATGTATATGGGATTGGCGGAAGGCCACGTTTTATGATGAGGCTGGCTCTGATGCATATGCGATGAAAAATATACACTGTGGAATATAAATATATATAAAAGTGTATTCTGCACGAGTGTGGGGATATAAAATGCATTCATTGCATTTGCACGCTCTCGCCAGGTTCATTTATTAGGTAGAAAGACGGTCGGTAGTTAGCATTTTGAGTAGTTTTATAGTTCTAAAATGTTGTATGGTATCTTCAAACAGCAAAGGTTTTAGATATGCTGAACTGCGCATAGTTTTGTTTTTGTTGCCTTTTCGAGGAGTCATGATGCAAGCAATTCTAGCGAAAGGAATTGCTAGCTAAGAGCTGTTCATTTTACTGGTGATGTTTATTCTTTTGGAAAATAATGATGAAGATTTGCAGGAAAACTAAACTTTGCTTAATTCATAGTTGGTGGAAAAAAAATTTTAAGTGTTGCCTAGATTTTTTTATTTTTAATGTGAGTATGAAAATAGCTTTTCAGCGAAAAACACGAGATGTGCAATTTGATTTTATAAAATTAAAAATTTTGACATCGGAGAAATGAATAAAAATCTCCATTCAGTTTGTTATTGTGCTTTAGAATAAAAAAAATGAAGAAAAACTTCATTGAAAATCTTGAAGGTATCAAAATGCCTGCACAGTAGTGAAAAAAAAACTTGAAATAATAATGACTGTAACTGACTACAGGTTAGTTTAAAAATAGCAATCGATATTACCTTTGCTTCCAGCTAAATTATAAATGATGAACCTCATTATTGATCTTGTGGCTAGTCGTTTGGAACTTTAGAGCTGCATGACTTCGCCACCACCGCGAGACGAATGTCTTTTGGATAAAATCAGAAGAATCGAAGAAAATCAAATAGAATCAGAAAATTTACAACTAAAATTTTAAATCGTATGACACACTGATACCGCGAATGTTTATTGTATGAATTTTTCTTTCAACTTTTCTTTTAAGTTTTTTTTTTCAAAGCTTTGACACAATTTCCTTTGCCGACTTATCAATTTATCTTTTGAGGATAACCCCCGTAGCACACTTCAGCTAAGCTATGTGAGCGAGGCTAACTATAGTTACATAGCTTAGCTGGGTTAGCTCACCTCGTTGCACACTTGAGCTAAGCTACGCGGCGATATTTTCGGTAAATGTATGCATTTTTCCACTTTATCTGCAGCCATTTTTAGATATAAATTATTTAACGCGATTGAAAATATTCCGCAAAAGCATTCAATTTTCACGTTTTCCTTATACTTTTATGTCCACAAAATACTACACTTTTGCAAAAACCGATTCTACACTGTATAACGCCGAAAATAATTATATGTGAGTGTCAGCGATGCCAGCGAGGTCGTTCGCGTAGTTGAGGTCTGAACTACGCGAGCGAGTTTAGTCCGTGTCGCCCATGACTAGGCGATGTAGTTTCATAGTTTCGCCGAAGTGTGCGGTCACCAATGCAAATGCTAAGGATTTTACTTTCAGCGAGAAACTTAGCTCACGTAGTTCAGCTCGCTTAGCTGAAGTGTGCAACGGCGTTAAGGCTAAAAAAAATCGTAGCGAATCCAAAATGGAATATTTTTTTCTGTTTGATTTTTTGACTTCCTCTTCAATAGAGCTTGCTCTGAATATTTCAGTCGGAAACGCCACTAAATTTTTAAACATTGCGGGGTGGCGTTGGGAAAGGGCGGAGTGGGGGGGGGGGGTGGAGGAGGTTGAGTAATGGTCGCTGTAACTAGGTCCTCGCAGGTGCAGAGTACTCCCGAATTACAAAGGATTGAAAGGCATTCGAATATCGGTCCTTTAAAAAAAGAACTTCAAAGCGATATCCATAAAACGGACCTTCAAAATACGTTTGATTTTACAAACAATAAACAAGAAAACTCCATATACGAAGGGTGTTTTTTTTAAATTTTACGCCACTTATTAAAGATATATGGTTTGAGCTTAAATAAACGAATGACTTCAGTGTGCCATCCAGCTAAGAAATAGTCAATGGTTACTTGACTACCGTTGGTTACTTTCTGGTCATGATACTTTGATCGATTTGATTGATTGCTGGTGTTCTTGATCTTTTCAATTTGATTAACTACTCATAAATTCCATACCAAAGTCTATAATTTGTATGCGAATTGAAATTTATTCTTCTGTTGATTTCTTTTCTCATTGCATCCAGAATGAAAAAATGTAAGGTTAAATCATAGTTGAAAGAATTGTTATGATTATATTTACGATAATGAGGATAAAATCCACTTGGTCATCATCGGCTGCCACGATCTTGGTTATTATTTTCAATTCTCTGGGAGTTAAGACACAAATTGAATGAGTTTTCATGAGCATTGGAAGCGATTGCTCTGCGCTTGGCGTAATCTTGGAGTCATCGTAATAAAGTTCTTTGTTAAGGTAATTTTCCGGTTAACGAGATTCACTTCACTCCACTCTCAGAAGGGTGAGTTTCAAGCAAACAAAACAAAAGGAATTCATTCACAAACAGATGATTTCATTTGTGTTGAATGTCGAGGACTCAGCAATAAATGGAATGAATGAAAACTAAAGTATCCATAAAGGGTAGTATGCTTTTAATAAAATGCAAATAGAAAATTCACCCCCACCGCGTCAGCTTTGGTCTGTTTTTTTTCAAAACTTTGCATTTATTTGCAGTTCAAATGAAATTGCTGATACCATTCCATTCAAAATCTGAGTGTAATGAAAAACGCGATTGCAGCAGCGAAAGGAAATAAAATTTACAAAAGGATTTTGCATTCAAATAGAATTTTTCTTCTTCTAGTTTTAACTGTGGTGTTTTTTATGAAAGGCTGTTTTTTAAACATCAAGTCAAAGCCTCAAATATTATACTACTTTATCACATTTTTTTTATATTTAAAAATTATGTTTGTAAGTTTTTTTTATAGTTTCAGCCAGAGCTTAGGGGAAGACCCCCTAATGCTGAAGCACAGCTCAGGATGGTCGGAAGAACTATTCGGTACTTATTTTACACAAATATCGAAATTTTTTTCTGTAAAATATTTTTTTAGTGTAAGGAAAATATTTTGTAGGTAGGTAATTTGGTCGTAGATATCCCTCCTTAATTTTAGATAAGTACCAGGAAGACCGAGCCATGCTCGGCGACTTCAAAATCCTACTTTTGCTGATTTTTGGGGAAAAACTGAATTCACATTATCTTTACAGAGCTTTTCTAGAGTTTTTAAATTCCCGACATAAAAAGCTAGAACTAAAACTAACGCGCGATAACAAAATTTCATAGAAATCGGTTGAGTGGTTATTGAGTAATCGCTGTCACCGATTTTTGAAACGTTGTTTTGAGACATCAGGTGAAGGTTATCGAGGGGAGGCAAAAGCCAGGTTTGTAGTGGATAAATCGAAAGCCCTTAGCTCCCTTAGTAATACTGTAAAGTTTCATTAAGATCGTACCACCCAATTCGAAGATACCAGGCGAGAGGTATCGAGGGGAGGGAAAAGTCAGGTTTGTAGTCAAAAAATCGAAAGCCCTCAGCCCCCTCAATAATACTGTAAAGTTTCATTAAAATCGGACCAACCAGGCGAGGGGTATCGAGGGGAGGGAAAAGTCAGGTTTGTAGTGGAAAAATCGAAAGCCCTTAGCCTAGTAATACTGTAAAGTTTCATTAAGATCGGACCACCCAGTTCGAAGATACCAGGCTAGGGGTATCGAGGGGAGGGAAAAGTCAGGTTTATAGTGAAAAAATCGAAAGCCCTTAGCCCCCCCTTAGTAATACTGTAAAGTTTCATTAAGGTGGGACCACCCAATTCGAAGATACCAGGCTAGGGGTCTCGAGGAGAGGGAAAAGTCAGGATTGTAATGGAAAAATCGTTTGCGCAGACAGACAGACAGACATTCCTCGTATTATATTATATGATAAAATGATAAGATCTTTAGCTACTGGAAGTATGTGTATTCATATCTCTGAACAATCTCATTTGGATAACAATAACTCAAAAATTGACTTGATTTGTCGCTTTAAACTCCCAAACATAGAACGAATAGACTCAAAACTGAAAATCTTTTAAAAATTCGAGGAAATTTTCATGAAAATATAAACAAATTTATTACAAGAAAACTATTTTTGAATTCAACTTTGTTAAAAGAAAATGAAGTTAAAAATTCCTTGTTGCATCAAATTTGTTTAGAGTTTTCTGAAATATGCAGTTTTAACCTGAATTTTTCTCTAAAGAAAAATTCAATTTTCCACTTGATGTAAAAAAAAACAGCTCAAACTTTGATTTTACTTTTTGAAGCTTTAATGGATTGAAGTTTACCGCTATGGAAACTTTCGTTTTACCACTTTCAAACACTTTACATTACGCTATGCTGTGTGGTACCTGCTTTTACGTACGTTGCACATAAATTATTTTTATTGAAGTTTCAGTTTAAAAACCCAGGAGGCATTGCCAGCCACTACGTAACTAGATTCATATATGTAAAGTAAACAAAAGTCAATAGGAAAGTTTTTGATAAAGTTTCTATATAATCGTCATTCTCATTTTAACCCAGGCTAAAGATAAGAAGAACACTCATTGCAGACTTCATTCGAATCCATCAAAAATTTACGAGGGCGGACTGAAAAGATAGATAGAGACACTAGCAAACCAATGTTATTTTACGTCAAATGAATTGGATTTTTACAAAAAGGAATAAAATCGAATACCGTGCAGTGATTAAATACTTGTTTTTGAAAAAGGAAACGAACGATCAGATTTAGACCCAATTTAATGCTGTTTATGAAGACTTTGCGCCTTCGATATCAACAATAAAATATTGGACAGTTGAATTTAAACGCGGGCGAACAAGCATTTATGAGGACGACCGTTCAAAAGAGGCCACCACACTATCGCCATTGATGATCGACGTGTAAAGGTGTGCGAGATTGTTGAGTATGGGGACATCTCACGTGAACGAGTGGAGAATTTATTGCAGGAATATTTGAGAATGGGGAAGCTCGCTAACAGTTGACTACCACGTTTGCTCTCTGTTGACAACAAGCGCGATTGTGTGACAACTTCAAAGGAGTGTTGACGAGGTTTAACCGCAATAAGAAGGGCTTTTTGCGAAACATGGATCCGCGCTACGAATTCGTTCCTCATCCACCATATTCTCCAGATTTGGCCACTTGAAAAAATGGCTCGATGCAAAGAGATTTGGATCGAACGAGGAGGTTATCGCTAAAACAGAGATCTATTTTGAGGGCTTGGAGAAATAAGGGGTGTCAAAAAATTGGAGAATCGTTGGACAACTTGTATCGCCCTAAAAGGAGACTATGCTGAGAAATCAAACGAGTTTTGCCGAAAAAATGCATTTTCTTTTTTACCCAAGATTCTTGGTAAAGTCAATCTAGTTGGTCACTTAACTTTTACATAATTTTAACAATAGGAACTTTGAAGTATTTTTATCTGTTGAAAGTTTAATATAAAAAATACATTTCCTAAGGCCTGTGTGACAAACAATTCGTTTCAATCAATTGCTTACTCAGTACATATGTACAAACGACAACAAGGATTTCCTATTAATCCAATTTTTTTTACAGTCTACCTCCTTTGATGTGATTTTAACACGATGGCCTTGTGACCAAAATTCTGTGCACAATTAACCTCCTTCATTGCTGGGACAGGATCTCTGGTATCTGTGCTGCGGATGATGCGCGTTTCGCTTCCCTAACACAAACCGTGGAGAGTACATGCTCCAGTTCCCCACATGTTTTTTTTTCTAATTTTATTTCTTTAATCTTTTATTTTCCACCATCGCGAGGGTTTAAGAGGATGCAATCCATTTACATGACTCGGTGTATGGCGTTAAAACAAACCTTAAGGATTCTCTTGATGGGGGGTTGCTATACATATTGCTATAGGAGTTTTACCGACTCTTACATTTCTGCTACCGCATCGACTAAAAGTCATCACAAAACCGACCATTCTACGATGTTTGCTACTCTGCGGGATACTCGTAGTAGAATTTTCTGAAGTGGAATACGGCGAATGCAAGGATTATGGAAAATATTATCCTGAAGTGCATAGACGAGATGGTATACGGAATGAAGTTGTGTGTATGCACTCAATTAAAATGAATTCGCATCTCTTCATATTTCATTAACATTAAATTTTTCACACAATTTTTAGCAATTTTCCTCCTGGTTATTAGTGGTTTTGTGGCAGGATTGTCACCGGGAAATTTGAAAGAGAAGAAGAATGCGATAAAAAAATAACCATTTTCTGCTTATCTCCAAATGAGATCTAAACGAAGGGAATGGAGAGCGAAATGCGAGAGGGTGTTGGGTTTTCTGCTCTTTTTACCGCAAGAATGAAAAACAGTGGAACCCATTCTGCGCTTTTTTCCACATAGAAAAAGCTTAGATGGAATCAAAATATACGTAATTTATTTTTTTGTTTCAGTCTCAAACGAAAAGTTGCAGAAACATTTAATCCGTGGCTTCAATCCCTACTTAACACGTTCGTGACATCGTGTACCACTGGTGGCACATGTACAGTTTTTTAAAACCGCGCGAGTAAATAGTGCGGTAGTTTTTTGTGGAAGTAATATAAAAACACGCAACGTGTACCACCGATGGCGCACAACCGCCAGAAAACAAATCGCTAGTGTACCACCCGTGGTACACGATGTCCAAATGTAAAAAAAGTTGAAAAAGCAAATGTCACGAACGTGTTAAAATAGGGGAAAACGTTGGATACGGAAATTTTCAATACGCCTGACAAAAAAATTTGAAATTTTCCAGGTGCCCTGTGGCAAAATTTCCGATTGAATGGTTAGGAGGACGGTTTTTTAGTATCCGACTGTTAATATTCCTTCAATGTGGATCTTGCTAGGTACTTATATTACGAAATGCAAGGATTGCATGGTTATTTTAATTTAGAAACACATTTTCAGACGCCTAACACAAACTACACAAGACGAAAAACTTTTGAAATTAAACATTTTGCAATTTTATTAGAAAATTATGTTTTCATTTTATGTGTTTTTCTTTAATTTGTAGAGATTTTCAACGTTAAGATTAAAAAGTTTTCCGTTTAGGTTTTTTCTCTTTCCAGTTTCGGTCTAACAGAATCGAACTAATTAGGCAAAAGGTCCTTTGGAATTTAAAGGGTGGAAGAAATATTTATTTAACTGTTCAGTGATGTTGGCCATAAACTTAAAACGTTAAGGGATGACTTTTTTTTTGTAACAGTTTGACATTTTCCCAGCATTAATCTTGATTAAATTTAAAACATATGAAGGACTCTCATAACTTTTACTAAAGTAAAGGGCCTACAAAATTGTTTTCTTTAGCTTTTCATTTTGTTGTTGTTTTTTCGGTATAAGTAAGAATTAGCTAGTCTCACTGAATATCGTTGGAAGGGAATCTCCAAGTATTTTCTCCAGAAAAACTTTTTCAACAAAGGAAAGATAACAATCGAAGAAAAGCTCCAAAGTCATCACAGTAAACATTTAATTATTTTCCTTAAAGTTAAACTTGTTTTATTGTTTACAAATGATATTTTAAAAGGACAAGGAAAAACTGCTGGACGTATTTCACCCTTAAAGTACACCGAAAGAAGGAACTGCCTGTAACAAGTGTTGTCTATACAGCCATTTAAATAGGAAATGGTTCCGCTGTACGTGTACGTCGATAGCTTGCCATAACGAGTGACATTTGATAAGATAAGCTTCTTATATTTCGACACAATCGATTTATGAGTTTGGAAATGAGCTTAAAATTCAGTTATTGAGAATAGAAATTGCTTCATTTCATTTGACAAATTTTCCTCTAGCGTTTTTTTTTTTGAAAATATTGTAGAAGGAGGGTCGATGAAAAGCTAAGCGGGTTGTTTATTTAACAAAGGCATAACTTAATATACCACCTGTTGACAAAATTTTCCAAAGGTAAATTGTACACAATTTGAAAAAATCGAGGGAGAATTCTAAGGGAAATTTACCTTTGAGATCATTCAAGCGAATTGAAAGTTCTTTTTTTTCAATTTCTACTGTAAAATTGGTGAGGAAATTTGAAACTTTGATGATTTTTAAGAAAGTCTTTGAATTATTGCTTTTTTTCATCGAAATGACATATTGTTAAAATTATCTTTGACGGTATTTATCTTGCTTCAAATTATTCTCAGCGAAATGTTTTAAGTTTTTCCATCATTATTATTAGTTCAAGTTATTAATACTTCGAATCCAGTGAATAATTCCTGCCTCGTTTAAAAATATTTACAATTTTATGCTTTTCCCAAAACACACTAATTGACCATGCAAGTGGGTAAAAACCGCAGGGAACTTCTTTAAGCGATTTGCATGATTTTAATGATTGTGCAAATAAAACATTTTTTTGGAACCCATAGTCGATTAAAATTTTATAGAGATGCGGAAAAAATTTATGATAAAAGCGAAAGGCAACAGAATTTCGAAAATCACGTAGAAATTTATGAATTGTTGGTAATTGGTTAAATGAAATTCGGTTGATGGTAACCACAAATTAACATAATGAGTATTAAAATTGAAGTGATTAAACATGACATCATAGCATAAACGAAAAGAAAAAATTGGCATCGATTTCTATTCAGTAATTTTGTTGTACCCTGCAGCGACCTCAATGCATTATTATGATTATGCTGTAGTAGCATAACTTGATTTTCGGTTAAAGTGTTGGCGGGGGTGAAATGCTGCTCGAATGGCTGGTAAGTAAAAACTCAAAAAAAAAAAATTAAATTGTATTGCTATGTAACAGCCTGTAGAGATGAAGCCATTATAACGTTATTGGTAATGAAGAATCGCTACCAGCAGCCACTACTAAACAGCAAATTACCCTTCTTGCCATCTTGATACGTTTGTCGTATTGAAGATTCTGCTGCGACATCACGACAAAGTCCTCCTTTCTACTTTTGCTGTAGAAAGTCTTTATGGACGATTGCAGTGCATCTTCAAATCAACTATGCTCTACCGCAATTCACTATCAACATTGGATTTTCTTCAGTTTTCAGCACAATCGCCGACAGACGACGTGAAAACTGTGAAGCAATTATATGGATTGTAATAGGCACAAACATCTACCACTTCTATGCATACGTACCACCTCTCTGTGTTCAATTGATTTCCATTTATGTATTTATGCTCCATTCGCAAATGTTTAGTCCATAAAAATGCATTTCTTCTGCTTCATTGGAGTTTTTCGCTATCACCGCAGCATCGTTTATGTGGAAATGGTGAAAAAAGGTCATCAGAATGCAATTATCGATATTTACAAATGCTCCTCAGTGTTCTCCTTATGTTTAATGTTGCTATATATATTCGAACAACATAAGTTTACTGTTATTACGACCGTCTGATGGCTTTCTTCGATCTTGGAAGAAAAATATTTTTTTTTTCACCAACTCGTTGAAAACGTGATTTATTTTCAAAGAATTCTACTTATAGAAATGTAGCATTGCGCCGTTTAGGCTCTCAATCGATGGATTTAAATAGTTTTCCATTTATACAAGGATTTCCCGCGAATTTATAGTGCTACGGAATACTGGTGATATGGAATACTGGTTAAATTTTACATGAGTTAACAATTTTGTGGCTAATGGAGTTGATATTGAAAATGTGATCTGCGTAGCTCATTTGGTCACGAGTGAAATTATGAGGTGAACATCTATGTGGTTACCTGTTCAGGTATTTATGAACGTAAAGAGGCGACCATGAACGATAGCTCTTCTGATCGCATTCGGTTTGTATTTAACTGATACCATGGTTTCCAGACCACCACAATTATGGGGTTAGATAAAAAGTATAAATGGTTAATGAGGGAAATGTTTTTGTTAAATTTCGCAACAAAAACATAAACATAGCAACAATTGTCATATGTGTAAAAACTAAAATTGAAAAACATGTTTTTTATCAACTGTTTGTATTCGGAGTGAAAGAGCACTTTTTGTTGCCTTTGTATTTTGGATTTGTAGTCCATCATGAAATGCAATTTTATTTATTACTAACCTATTAGGAGTTTGAAGTGGATTATGTTTTGTCTATTAGAAATCCTGGTTTCTCGGTCTAATAGACAAATTGGTGTCAATCAAACAAGTATAAAAATTGAACTGTTTTTTATAACTCGGGCAGATGTCATTAACTCGTTTTTTTATCTCACCTGGAAATAAAAGAAAGAAGATTTTTAATGAAATGTTTTTCTCTCAAATGTTTGTTACAAATGTTTTAAAAAAAAAATAATGGGAAATGATGATGAAGAAGTTTTTACTTTCAATATTTCAGCAATTTTTTTTGAAGGCTTTTAGCTTTGAAAAAAATTTATGAAACAATAAATATATTATAGATACATACAAAAATAAAACTGTAAAGGGATAATTTCTTTAATTTAAGATTTTCTCCGAAATTTTATTACAGAGTAGAAACCCGATAATTCGTATTTCAAGGGACCGACGGATAAATATGTACAACTTATCGGAATATTCAAATTAGCGGGAGTACAAATTATCGAGGATATAAAAGAAAAAACTCGAATTACCGAGATTTTTTTACGTAAAGAAATACGTACTATACATGTGCACTGAACGGAGCACTTTTATGCCACCGCATTTAAGACTTGATTGTCTTTTGCCAACAAATTATGTTCTGTCATATATTAGGACATTGTTTCTTATTGACTTGGGTTTGCCGCCTCCGCGATCAGCAAGATCCTGAGGTAAGGATAATACTATTTATTCAAAAGTTGTTAATTTTATTCGGTATTTCTAAAACGTACACATAATACTTTAACTCGGCAAGTACGATAATAAATATTTTCGACACGAAAGATAAACAGGGCACCAATCATGTATTCCGACTAGGGAATGGAAACCGGTTATTAACCGGCTAGGAATAACCGGTTATAGGACGGTTACAGTTAACCGATAACCGGTTATATAATTGAATTTTAACCGGTTAAACCAGTTAAATCTTTATAATTTACCCAGAACCAAATCAAAGTTTTGGAAAATATCCATGGAGCTTTGGAGCCTTTAAAAATGATAGTCAAGGCTTTGTGTCGTCGCGAATCAAATTTGGTCACAGCGGATGCAGTTCGTAATTTTGCCTATAAAAAATTAAAAGAGCAAAATACAATTCTTGGCAATGAATTACTCGATGCTTTCAAGATTAGGATTGCCGAAAGAAGAACAGAGTATTCTGGGATCCTTCAATACTTACACTCTGGAAAATATTCAAGGGAAGATGAATCGGGGTTGTTCGCTATTCCTACGAGAAACCGGATCGTCCAATTGATAAATCTAATATGCTCAAGGTAAACATAAATTTATCAATTTTGCTTATATTTATTAGCCAATTCAATTTTCTTTCACGTTTTCAGCTAAGGAATTGGAGGAAATTCCAGTTAATGAAGAACTGATTACAAAAACCTCAAAAAATGATTTGCATGACGAATTAGAAGATGCCATCCGAGGAATTCAATCAAATGCCCACAAAGAAAAGGTTCCGACTGATGAGCGTTTGATTAAATCCATTAAAACAGAAATGATTTTATTTGAATCCGGGGGATCGCGTGGAAGTAATTTAGAAAATACATATAACTATTTCTGTGGTCACAAGTTATAAGGGCTTAACTCGACTTTAGCCGTTTTCAATGTTTTTACAAAACGTGTTCTCCTTTCAAAATGCTCTTAGTTGCACTGACCCGTTAGTTTCTACGACCATTTTTGACCGTTATAGGCTACTACACCAAACGGATAAAGTCAAAAAAATTCCAAGTTGCATTTGGAAGAACGGCTAAAGTCAGATCCCATATAGTTTTATATAGACTTAATCCACTCTTATGGGTGAGAAGCTGCATTGTTTTGATAGTTTTTGCACGTGGAATAGTGGCTTAAGTCGAGTTAGTTCATTCTTCGTTTTTAACTTTTCCGAAACGAGCAGGCTAAAGTCTGTTTTGGCCTCTTTTTCAAATCAGGGTATAGGTTTTTAGGGGCTTAACTTGACTTTAGCCATTGATTGTAGCCATTTCTAAGATATGAAAAAGTTTTGAAAGAGTGGCTAAAGTAAAATAATCCTTAATTTCTCTGAAAATATTAAGTTTGAATAAACCAGATTAAACCAATCGTAAAAAGCTTACTTTTCATTTTGTAGTTATAGATTTTTAAATTCGGTTTGATACCCTTTTGCCACCGACAGTTTTCTGCTGCTTTTTTGTGCAATAAGTTTCGATGTCGATTAAATGACGACACAATAAATGCTCTTTCTTTTCTTCGTTTTTACTTCCAAAAGGGATAAATTATGACCACACATTGATAATTGAATAAAATGCATTCTAATAAAAACAACTGTTGGTATTATTTGTATTTTTTTTAATCATATTTAACTAAAATAAGTATACGGTTATTAACCGGTTATAACCGGTTAAATTTTTTTCAAAAAGTCAGTTAACCGTTAACCGGTTATGAAATTATTTTAACGGTTTCCATTCCCTAATTCCGACGCGTCTCTATCTTTCGACTTCGACGCAGCTTTTAACTCTTGACTTCGCCATATCAGCAGCTACAAATTTCCTGGAGTGACAGTTAGAATCACGTTTCGATTCATAGTGACGATTCCGCGAATTTTCAAGCTGCAGATATGGCGAAGTCAAGAGTTAAAAGCTGCGTCGAAGTCGAAAGACAGAGACGCGTCGGAATACATGATTGGTGCCCAGAAACTTTTGGCGCGACAAATCCTGTGACAAAAGGAAAAACTTAAAAAATTTGTTTGAAAACGGTGCATCGTCTTTTAAGAAACGTAATACACAACATTGCACTTATTATTTCCTTAGAAAAAAGAGAACAGTAGCTTCACGTATCAAACTGCTCATTGAATTAAAAGCTTTATTCGACCAACGTGTTAAATCCTCTTCGAGATGGAATTCCTCTTTCGTAAAATTAAATAAATTGGTTTATACGCTATTTGAGAAAATTATATTGTTGGTAATATAAATTCTGATGTATATTTCTTATCATATTTAGCCAAACATCCTGTCAGTTGAGGCAGAAAATTTAATCGCATCAAAATATAAATTTGAATGAAAATACTCGCGTTCAACAGAAACTTTAGCTCAATTTCGGGAAACTTTGAGGGGAGGGGGGAGTATTTGGAGATTAGAAAGTTTTGCGAGATTCTTATAAGACGAGTGCCATAACTATAACTTTATTTGATCAAATTCCCAAGCAACTAATACTCGCGCACTGAATGAGTTAAGAACTTAATCTGTCTTAAGGTTTCCAGGTAAAACTGATGGCATTCACCTTTCCATTCATCGCTCCACACCTCACGAGATGTAAAACTGGGAGACACGTCACAGTCAAATATCTTGAATTGAATTTAATTCAATGTTTTTTGACGAAATTTCACGGTGCGGGGACGGGGTTGAGGGGGTAGATATTATTTATGTCTGTCTAGTTATTATGCTCCCACGGTACTAAACTTTCTTACTCCATCCAGTGCAATGTCATTTTCCATCGCCCGATTTTCAGTTTAGCTGCTCTTTCTAAGTTTTCCTTTTTGTTCCTGTGAGAAATTTTTAGCGATTTTCCCACTTCAACGTTGCTACTTCTAAAATTGTATCAAAAGTTCTTACAGAATAGTTTAGGTGCACGGGATGGTGTCAAACGGATGGCAGTGACGTCAACATCGAACATGGGAAAGTAAATTTAACTTTCATACTGGATTCTAGTTCTGATGGTGAGTTGTAAGGACGATGAGGACACAAATGTTCAAGTTTTGAATAAAGTCGAAGCGGCCAGGCGACGCTTTTTGAATTAATAATTCGATTTTCAGTCTCATATAAAGTTTAAACGCTGGGAATTAGTCGAAGTTTAATGTTGTTGCTCAACTTCCATGAAAATGAGTAGAAGAACTTCGATCCTGCGATGTTTCCTTGGCCAAGAAAATCCCAAAAGAAAAGTTTTCGACACTTTATTAGTTAATGCGCTAAACAAATGATACTTTAATCTTTAAGTTAAAATGTGTGCTAGACAAGTGGACTTTGTGAATCGATATTATAAAGGTAGGTAAACTAATGCTACAGCTACTGGTGGAAAATAACACATGGATCAATAAGTCCCGAGACTAACCCAGAGATGACGCTCGTAGTAAACCAGTAACCACGTCTTTCTAGAGTACTAACCTTTGCTTGAAACGTGTCAAAATTTTAAGTCGATCGGACCAGAAACAGCTGAGTTATCGAGGTTGGAGTAAAGTCGTTTTGTAGTTTGTTTAAAAAATGAAAAAAACCGAGTTTCGTGTTCTGATAAAACATTGTTTTTTAATGGGTAAAAACACTGTGCAAGCGAAACAATGGATTGAAAAATGTTACCCGGACTCTTGTCCATCAAAAGCAACGATTTGTCGGTGGTTTGCCGAGTTTAAACGTGGTCGTACCGACACAAATGACGCGGAACGCTCGGGTAGACCTGTGGAAGCCGTTACACCGGAAAATGTGAGTGAAGTGACAAAAATTATAATGAAAGATCGTAAAGTGAAGCTCCGTGAGATTGCTGAGATAACACAGATATCATATGGAAGTGCATTTACTATCCTTCATGAAAAATTGAGCATGAAAAAGGTTTTTTCCAAGTGGGTGCCGCGATTGCTTTCGATGGAACAAAAACAGCAACGAGTCGATGATTCAGAAAGCTGTTTATCGCTATTTACTCGCAATAAAAAAGATTTCTTGCGTCGTTACGTGTCCATGGACGAAACATGGATACATCACTACACTCCAGAGTCGAAGCGGCAGTCATCTGAGTGGCGCACAGCTGGCGAAAGCCGTCCGAAGCGTCCGAAAACGCAGCAGTCAGCTGGCAAAGTCATGGCGTCAGTTTTTTGGGATACGCATGGCGTGATTTTCATTGACTACCTCGAAAAAGGTAAATCGATCAACAGTGATTATTATATTGACTTGCTGGTGCGTTTGAAGGAGGAAATCGCAAAAAAACGACCGCACATGCAGAGAAAAAAAATCCTTTTTCACCAAGACAATGCACCCTGCCACAAGTCGATGAAAACAATGGCAAAATTGAACGAATTGGGCTTTCATCTGCTTCCCCACCCCCCATACTCGCCAGATTTAGCCCCAGTGACTACTGGCTCTTTGCTGATCTTAAAAAAATGCTCCAGGGAAAAATATTTGGCTCAAATGAGGAGGTCATCGCTGAAACTGAAGCTTATTTTGAAGCGAAAGATAATTTTTTTTATAAACATGGTATTGAAAAATTGGAAAAGCGTTGGAACGATTGTATCACCCTAAAAGGTGATTATATTGATGAATAAAAAAAAATTTGGCAAAAAAAATGTTGTTTTCATTGTTAGTCTCGGGACTTATTGATCCATGTGTTATATCAAATGTTTAGAAAAAAAGCTAATTTGCGAATAAACAGAAAATAGATCCAAAAGCTTTTATTTTAAAAAAATGCAATAAAAAAGGGGAAAAATAATTTTTTGGGCGCTGTTTATTAGAAAAAAAGCAAGATAAATAATTATTTTATTTTTTGATGGTTTTTCCAGAAAATTTGAGAAAAAAAAATAATCAAGTTATCCTAAAAGGACTTTCCGTAATTCTTACAGATTTCAGATGAGATTTTTTCCGGGCAATTTGAGGAAAAGAATAATTACGTTCCCTTACAGGACCTTCCGTTATCTCTCCAAGGAAAATATTGCATCGTCAGAGGCACGTATGTGTGGAAAATTGCAAGTCGATCGGATGAGTGGATGTGGGTCAGAATTAGGTTACAAGATTTAACCCTAACAGACAAACAGAGAATCAAACAAACAGACAAATACGAAAGCAAGCTAAATTAAAGCTTTTTATGAAGCATTTTCCACATTTATTGACGCGCAACAGACCTTTGACACTCGCATATTTCTAGCAAATAAATAAAGTTCGTGAGAAGAAATGTCTTTGTTAACCTCTTTGTTGCCGCAATTCACCTTTAAAATAATGAATTGCTCGGTTTTTCTTCTTGAATCGTCAAGACTTACTTTTTATTTCGTTTGGGTTAATTTTGCTACCCAATTTTATTAGGTAGTTGAGCAACAGAATTAAAATCTCGACGAGGTCAGTCAACTCACCACTTGAGTGAGGTAAATTATTTTATAAATCCTTTCATTCGCTTTTAAATAAGTTTTATTTTTGTGTTTTTTTTTCGTAACGACTTTTATGCTTTTTGAGCGCTGGTAAGTGGGAATTAACTGCACGAGAGAAATATGGTATTTACCGCAGAAATGGGATGAAGCAACAAGTTCCTTTTATGAGTTTAGCCCAGATGTCTTGGATCCGTTGAAAGGTGAAAGAACAAACAAAACATCTTAACAACTTCGCAAGTGCTTCGGAATCCTCATCTCATGTGGTTCATTTGGTGTATAGAATTTTGTTGTACACGTACTTTACGACTTTGTATATGATGAAAGTAGATATATGTATCTGCTTAAATATGGGATATGCACATATAAATGCATGTACATATATATCTGCTTAAATATGGGATGACCGATGAAATTACGAGGAATGTTGGGAACGAAACCTTTTGAGACTCCGATAAGATTGAAACTGGTTGGGTCACTCAGGTTTTGCGGTGTTATATCAAGTTTGTGTGTGATAAAACCCTCGTTAAATCCTTTCGGAGTCAATGAGGTTTGGTGTCGAAAAGAAGTGCACCACATCAAAAGATCATTCCCCCCATTTGATATTCGGTTATTTCGTGGTACGACAATTTCTACCAAAGATTCAAGGGAAGCAATTATTATTCACAATGACTGAACAAGCATTTAAGATTGTAGATTCTTTTAAATTTTGATAACACCCAATTCTGTTTCTATACGGTTGCAATGTTTAAAAAACTTGTATAAAAATACACCGCATATACAATAAAAATCAGTGAGCTGTTCCAGATTTTTAAATAGTCGTGAATTTTGCGTAAAGACGAAATATTTTGAGAACATACTGCATTTACGCTAGCGGTAATCACCCTCCCGCCAAACGCGTAATATATTTTCTAGACAAATTAGAATTTAATGTGTTAAGATGTGGTGCAAGAATGTTTCGCAACTCTTTTTGTTTGTAGACAATATACGCGATTTTTGAAATAAGCGTAAAAGCATTGTGACAGAGGAGCCAAATAATAGAGCTCCCTAAAAGTAAATTCTAAGCAGTCTAAAATTAAATTCTAAGCAGTCTAAAAAAATGGGGGTAAAAACGCATAGTTGGTCAAAAAATTGGGTGAGGAGGTGGAGATTTCCAAACAAAATCACTTTTGTTTTATGCTTCAACCAGTGTTGCCCTTAACTTAAATTCTAAATTTCAGAAAATTTTATTTGTCCGGTCCCTAGTCTGACGGTAAAAAACAAACCAGAATATTGCTATAGTGTAAGATTTCCCAGTGTAATTCTCGATGTCTTAATTTTAATAAGGTTTTTTTTTTAAATTTCCGATCGCTATAAAATAATCTAGAGGGGTTTTAATTTTAAATACTGTTTTTTAGTAATTTTTACGAAAACGGGTATGTATATCAAAGAGCTTTCACTTAACATGCAGAATTTTCGAATTTTAAATAATTGCTATAAAATTGCACTTCTTAAAGATGTGTTTTCAAAAATTATTTGTCGTCCCATTTAGATAACACCACATAACAAAAACTTCCAATTCAAACCCAAATGTTTGTCGATCGAGGTGATAAATCTCACCTGAATTGTGTGGGAATACATTCACCTGGCTCAGACAACTTGCTAATTGCTTTGAAATTTCGTTAGTATTTATTTACAGAGTTCTTGGCATCACATCAAAGTGGGACATTGGACCCTTCAATTTTCTATTTGTTTTTTTTTTTTATCTCGTGTGGTGTGGTCAAATGAGGTTTTCTGGTATAATAAGAGTGGGCAGTCATTGTGTGGAACCGAACCGTACCGTAAGTTTTTGATGATAGTGCAGTGTGTCATTGGATCATAAAATTTCGACTATGATTTTATCTACCGACGGTTCAGTTAGAATTTTGCACACTTGCTTGTGTTGGGAGGGAATCAATAAAATAGCTGTTACTCAATGCAGGGGCTAGCGGATATAATCACAATTAACAGGTAAACCTATACTCGTTTTCCCTAAACCAACAGCAGTATGAAGTCAATTGTTACCTAGAGAGATGGGACTAAAATTTGTGGCTATCGTTGGCTTTAGAGTACTTCTATATAAAATCTATTCTAGGTACTCTAGTTCGCTGTTTGTCGGAGTTGTGGCCGGAAGCTAATTTACGATTTAATGGAAAACTTCATCCGTTTGAATGCTGGTGTTTACCTGTAACACTGCTGGTCGTTTGTGTGTTCATATGAGCTAAGGTGGTTATTTGGCAAAAAAAACCATCGAACGGTACCTGTGCTAATTATATATACGCCAAGCGAAATGCTATCTTCTTCCTAACCAATTTCAAGTATTTTCTCGATGCCGATGGTACAAACGCGATGGTCGTCGAACTGGACAAATTTGTTTTTCCAGTGTTAGATCGCGGGCATCTGATTAACAGAATGTGTTTTTCTAGCGAACTAACAGGGCAGATGAAGCTTCCTGGAATAGCAGATCACCTGGGCTTGTTTGTGTACAGGTGAAAATTGACGTTTGGCATGTGTATGATGCATAACACATGTGGGTTATTAGGTGTGCGTTTTGTTTATAACGATACACCGCGATCGAATAATTGGATCCAATTACAAAATATACAGAATCGCGGATTTGGGAATTACCTGTGAAAGTTTAGTTGCTATTCCAGCTAATCGTACCTCAATGGACACGAATTTCTTTCAATGATCCGCATTTAAAACCGCAAGATGAGTGAATTTCTACTAATCAGTGCAATTAAACTGAAATTGATGGAGTGAATTTTTGTTTATTACCTTTTTTTTAAATGCAGGTGATTTTTTATTTTCATTTTTCTGTCGAGTTTGGAGGCTATAGTTGTTGGTAACTCATACCTGAAATTTATTATTCATCTTAAATGTCTCACACAAATTTTTTTTGTTTTATATTGTTGTCTTCTTTTTTTTTTGCTAACACTGTACTCGTTAGAAGGCCGCAATTGCTGTTTAAAATTTTTCTCGCGTCGAAGGCCAATTTGTCTATACGAAAAACGCGTTGACGAGCAATGAACTTGAAATTTTTGCTAAACTTCCAAATAAATTAACTGAACTGGAGATATTTTAATCCCATCCAGTGTTAAGCGTAAAATTTCACAAATTTTTGATAGACTTTCACATTTTTTAAAAGTTTATTTTTTGATTGGGTGGAAGTAGATATAGTTAAATTTAGACCACATTAAATTCATTCATTTTAGTAATTTTAATTTTGAGGTGTAAAGTAAATTAGGGAATATTATGGTCAAAAAATGACTTATTTTTAGAAAGCAACAAAAAAAACATAAATTAAGTCGATTTATTATATCGAATAACAGAAAAAAATCGGTTGAATCCTGTAAGACAAAAACTAGAAACAAAATTGAAAAACAATCCAGTTTTCAAATAAAAACTCAACAGTAAAACGGAAAAAAGCATATTGCTTTTCTTTATCTTTGAAAAAAGGAAAAATTCTTGGTAAATATTATTTAATACAATTCCAGATGCAAAAATGAAACTCCATTCTGTTTTTCTAGCGAACTAAAAGGGCAAATGAAGCTTCCTGGAATAGCACACAACCATGAATTCAAAAAACAGAACATGGAAAAACAATAACAAAAGATGTGAGAAAAAGTGATGAAAACAAAGTGAATAGAAGAAGAATTTTTTAAGTAAAGAAGCCTTTGAAAATTAAATCCAAGCGGGCTATTCGACTTCTTTGAGTAAACAATTTGAATTCCTTCCCTATTCCTTTTTTACCCAGTCTCCACTGGATTGAATCTCTTTTTTATTTAGAACCAGAATGTTTTTCCAGGCAAGGGGACTTTAACGGGCACAGCACTAAATTGTAGTCGAAAAAATCATGAAAAAAAGGAAGTAAAATATAAATAACTGAAATACAAAATGCGAAATTCGGAAAGTAGAAGGAAAATCCCTGGAAAATGATTTTAATGCATTCTCCGCGATTCTTGGGAATTGTTCATAAAGAAAACGAACCCCGTCAGTTGGAATAAATGGCGCTAAAACGACATTCAGGTGATCTTTGTCATGATGACGATGCTAGAAAAAAAACCTGAGAAAAATCACGAGAGAAAAAAACAACCCCGAAACCATGAAGAAAAACAGAGAGGGTCGGAATGTGAGGCGTATGTAGATGTGTCAGAAATAAGGCGTATGTGTCAGAAATAAGAATAAAAACAACCCCCATTTATATGAGACTTCAATTTCAAAAAGCATCGTGTGTTGGGTTTGTGTGGTGTAGTATCAACCATTCTGACATTTAGTCCTCTCGTAGACAGTTTATCCGTCTCAGGATAAAAGATGAACAGGCATTAATACCGGGTGTAGAACGATAATAATAAGGTTAAGCGCGGATAAATATAGTCGACGAGGAAAATTTCGGGATGGAATTCAAGGAGGAAAAGTGAACTTGACAGGGGTGGAATTGATGAACGCCGCTAAAATGCCATTTTTATCATCACCAACTCGACCTAGAATTGGCACTTGACGGGATTTTTCATTTTATTTGGCATTCTGGATCCTTGGTTGCCTCTTCTTGGTAGGAGTTTTTTTTTTAAATTCTTTTCTTGGTTCTTGTGTTTTTGTTGTATTGAAGTTCACGTCAAAATGAAACAAGGAAATTTGTGAAAATGTGTAAAGTACGGTAGGTATTAAAGGTGAAAATACTTATAATAATTATCCTCCCCCTTGACGTTGATTTTCGTTTTCCTGTTGGCTGTTTGTTTAATACGAGGGTGGGTTAAACGATTTTGGCTCTGGCAGGAAAGATATTTGATTTGCAGCACATTTTTCGTTTTTTCTTTGGACCTCAGAAAACACGAATTAAAATTTTAGGTCAATCGGTTTCGTTTTCGATTTTCTCAAATTCTCGGTTTTGAGATATCGCGAAAAAGCCACACATTAATCGCTTTCAAAATCTCTAACTCGAAAATTCCTCGACCGATTGACGAAATTTCATCCGTCTGTGGCGCGGATTGCGGACGCACGGATTGAGCTAGAGACTTGAAATTTTGCGCAGATTCGTTTTTCGTAAAATGCGAGGCTAAGTTCGTTAATGGGCAAAAATGGACCATTAGGGGGGGTACCCCCCATACGAACGAAAACGTTTTTTCTGAATATCTCAAAAACGGCGCATCTTATCAAAAAAGTGCAACAACAAAAGTTATTTAGGATATGATTCCACATAAAACACCCATACATCAAAATCCGATTGGAAAAAATTTTAAAAAATCTTATTGAAAAGTTTGATTTCAAAGAGGAATTTCGATACAACTGTTCGAATTTTGATACGAATATCACCATACGGGTTTTCAATAATTGCCAGATTGGCAATTATAGCTTTTGTTATGTTTTTATTTTAACATTTGTTTTGTTTTTGTCGTTATCAGTCATTGCTTTTCCTGTTAACTTGCTATACTCGTAGGTCCAATGCTATTGTGGCATTGTGCTATTATTACATAGCATGTCATGCGAAAATGCACAAAAATATATTTTTATTTTTAACCGACTTCCAAAAAGGAAAAGGTTCTCAATTCCACCTGAATATTTTTTTTTTTTTGTTAAACCGATATCTAAAAAAACTGCGGCCCTTTTTTAATTTTTGCACATCATATTTTAAGGAATTCTCTTTAATCTATGCTGCAATATTCTATACTTTATTGCCATGTTGCCTATCATCATCCTCCTGATTCCGGTGTATTTTACCGTTTGTTAGTGTAACAAAATTTCCTCACGTCCGTATCAAACTACCCTTGCCGGTTTTACTTTGCCCTTCCTTCATACAACATTCCCTTCTGTTATCGCTAGAATTTCTTCTATCATTTTGCACACCTATTGCTTGTGAGTATTTTTTTCTTATCCTTTTTGCTTATAAATAGATTGTGGAATTTTAGATTAAGACTTGTCCCCGAGGGCAAATAAAAATTCTCTTTGATAGAGTTGTCATTTTCCTTCCTGCGATGGAAAACTCCTTCCTGTCAATCGAAAAACCCGGAGGGAAAATTAAGTTGCGCCATTTACCGAATATCATTTACCATCATTTCAGTTGGTTTCTTTCACACAAATTTAAACCACAACAGTCACATCAAAAAATGAGGAAAAAATTTGCAGGCGTTTTGAAAAAAGAATACCAAAAAAAATTGTTTTTCATGTCAAAACTGAGAAGAATTTTACCCGGTTTTTATCCCCGATTTCTTAGTGGGACTCAGCAATTGACTTTTAGCAAAGTTAGGTGCGCCCATTAGAAAAGTCATTTGCCATAAAATTGCTCCATCTAATTGTTGTCGGTTAAGTTTGGTGAATTTATTTCGGTTATCTGGATATTTAAATATCAGCAGCAAGTAAAGCGTATTCAAATCCATATCGCGAGAATGTCAGTCAGGTAATTTCTACCTTGAGAAACTGCCTCCATGCCTTATAATTTAGCTTTTAGAGGAGCCTCAGGATAATTTTCATAATTATGACATGCTCCATCAACATTCTTCGCCCCGCCGCTCCCTAGCACCGTTGTGTCGTTTTTGTTTTTATTAACCCGGTTCCGATTCCATTCCATTCTGTTTTATTTTATCAACAAGAACGTTTCTTTGCTCGGTTTATCATCATCTGCAACTATTAATTTTAATGACAAGTTTAATTGCTGTCGATTTGTACGCGGTGTCTTGTAACAATGCGATTATGTTCCGTCGTCTTAAATTATGCTCTGTTTTGTGCCATGAAAATTTAGAAGTCAACCGACACGACAACGGAGATAACAGTGCAGGCAGGGTTGATACCTTAAAAAGCGTTTAGTTTAAGATTTCTATCTGGAAATTACCTGTTTCAATTAGGAGAGCAATGCTTGCACATGAATGTCTTAATTTCGTATCTAATTGCAGTAATTTGGGTTGAAATGTGGATGTTATTCTGGAGTTCTAACTGACTGAAAGGAGGGGAAAGCGTTTGGAAGTCGAATAAATTTAAAACACAGTGGTTACATTACGAGTTGCGTGAAACACGAAGTTTACATTTTATTTTTAAAGTTTACTTTTTTAATGAAAATGGGTTTCAATCTTTCTTAGCAAATATAATGCAAATACCGGGTGTAGCCACAAACATTGTTGGTTTTTGGAAAAAAGAAATCCAAAAATTCGGAAAAATGTATATATAAGAAATGGCGTGTCGTGTAGGCCGTAAAATATATAAGGGGGTCGGCGCAATAAACGTCCATATAAAACAAGCAGCAATTTCCAATGTCTTGTATAAGTATTTTAATTTTGACAGGAATTTTACTCGCCGTCATGTAATCTGGGCACCAATCATGTAGTCCGACGCGTCTCTGTCTTTCGACTTTGACGCAGCTTTTAACTCCGCCATATCTACAGCTTGAAATTTCGCGGAATCGTCACTTTGAATCGAAACGTGATTCTGACTGTCATTCTAGGAAATTTGAAGCTCCTGATATGGCGAAGTCAAGAGTTAAAAGCGGCGTCGAAGTCGAAAGACAGAGACGTGTCGGAATACATAATTGGTGCCCTGAATGGATTTTTCCCATTGGTATATTATGTATGGAAAAGTTGTTGCATTTATATTCTAAATATTATGTATGGAAAAGTTGTTGCATTTATGTATATCATACTAATATATAAAAATGAGTTGGAAAAGAAGCGCGAGGGGTGGGGGGAGTAAGGGGAGGGGGTAAAGTGATTTCGAAACTTAATTTTTGCGCTATGTTACTCTTTCGTGGGGAAACTACTGAACCGGTTGGCCTGAAATTTGGCATAGATGTTCGTCGGGGCTCCAGCCCCAACATAGACCTATTAAAAAGTCTTTAATTTCTTTCCGGTTTTCTTCGTATTCTAAAACTTAGACAAAAAGCTTAACCCGGTTACGACGGGTATGCAAGCTAGTTCTAAATACTTATTATTTTTTAGTTCTTGCGGTACGACAAACCGTTTTCGAGAAAATCGTAAAAAAACATATTTGGGGCATGAAGAAAATCTAACCTTTTTAAAAAAAACTCATTTTAGCAAGATTTTAATTTTATCTATGGCAACTTTTTTACATGTTTTAATATTCACTGGTTGGTTAATTAATAAATTGCAGTAAAATTGAAATGTTGAAATTGCACTTTATGGAATCATATTTACCGCCACAACACAAAACGTGAATATTTTATTTATAGATAAATAACCGTATTTAAAGTAAACCGGATAAAGAGAACTAAAGTCCAAATTATGATATTTAGTTTAACAGTTGGAATCGTAAATTTCCAATAGGAAGTAAATATTTGCAACAATAAATTAAGGGTGAAGACATAATCTGATTATATTACGAATACTCGAAATCCATAAAATAAATTTATTAATTATTATGAACATAAAACTGAATGGTAAAATTTTAATAAATACGAATTAACGCGAAAATTATAAATAAATCTTATCACTGGGAAGTTTTGCATCCACAAAAAAAAACTTTTTTTTTTCATATTTATGATTATTTAATTTGGTTTATTTAATTCCATTTCAATGATTTTTAATACGGTTTTCATTTCGTTTTTTTTTCTTCTCAAATTTTTATGCTATTCTGATATGTATCTACCAGTATATCAATATTTAAACTCACATATGAACCATTATTTTGCATCGGAAAATTTTATATTTGCAAATATGTATTCCAGCCAACTTCAGCACACCTCCTCCCGGGATGCCCTGCTTTTAAACTTATCGTAGAAGTTCCGTCGCCGTAATCATAATTAATTTGTTTTTCCATACACATATCACACTCACACACACACACGGCTATCCTGAATTTGTGTCAACCCCGACCCGGTGATTATTGTTGGAAAAGAAACAAAACAAGGGAAAAAAATTATCGGAGTTTTCAAACCGAGTGCGTGCTATGAGTTTTTTCCCGTATTTTTTTTTGAACCCCAGCGGAGCGTCAATTTTCACCACCTGTTCTCATTTTTTTTCAGTCTTGGCGCACATAATTGAATCCTTAAAATTGAGTTAGCATAAAATATACATGAACCATTGGAAAGGTAAACTTCGCGATGCTATGATTATGCAAATACTCAATTTTTATGTTCAATTGTTAATAATTTCTATACTTTACGACTGTACAAGTTGTTCGTTGTTTGGTATTCTATTGGGAGTGTGTAATTGTAGAATTTAGAAGTTTTTTTTTGTTATTCAGTAACTAGCTTGCATACCCGTCGTTACCGGGTTAAGTTTTTTCAAATGTTTTTTTGATGGTCTATGTTGGAGCTAAACTTCAGGCCAATCGGCTCGGTAGTTTCCCCGCGCAAGAGTAACATAGAGGGAAAACTAAGTTTCAAAATTACTTTACAACCTCCCCTTACTCCCCCCACCCCTGGCGCTACTTTTTCGTATGCCTATGTGGGAACCAGAACTACCACAGATACTTATGCCAAATTTCAAGTCAATCGGTTCAGCCGTTTTTGCGTGAAAGAGGAACAGACAGACAGACAGACAGACACCAACTCATTTTTATATATTAGTATGATTTGCTGTCAGTAATTGCTTAGTTTTTTTATATTTTACAAAATATAAATACAAAAATTAGAAATGGTCAGTTTTTCTATGAAGTATTGTATAATGGCTTTAAATCTCTGATATAACCATTTACGAAGAGTAAACTTCTAAACAACTTTTTGCTATTTGGTAAAAATTTTCGATTGAATTTTTTGACTTTCAAATAAAAACGTTTCATGACTTTTATAACCCAAATTTTATCATATATCTTCACAACAAAGCCCTTTGAATATTTAATATCAAAGATTGGTAATATGAAAAAAATCTTATCGATTATGAAGTTCTTTGGTTCATATTTTGGGTGCATTGAACCGGATCAAAAAGTCATTACATGTGCACGGAAATATTGATTTTGCTAGACCGAAGTAGTTCGACCCCCTTAGGGACTTGAAATGTCAATAAGAATTTGTGGTTACCACACATGTTTCAATACCTTTCAAATGCAAATACGGATATATATATAAAATGGCGCCCCACTAAAAAAGATTACAGATTGTGATGAGGGTGAACCAATTGAAGGCGAAAAGCAAGGGTTCTTGAAAAGCAAATTATTTTTCACATTCTTATATTATTGTATAGAAACTCCTACGCAAATTTTTCTTTACGATTTTATTGGAAATGTTATGTCAAAATCAAAATCTAGTCAATGATAAAAATTATCACCATTTAAATTATGAGTCAATTTATTGTTCATTAAGTTGATTTTAACTCTATTTTCGAAATTAAAAATGTCGTAAAAGCATATGAGTTGAATTATTAATTTTTCAATGCCTTTGAGCTTTTAATGTTATCAAAGAGGGAAAATACCATTACCTGTAATTTTTCCTAGATTGACACACATGTGCTGTTACTTAATTTTATAAAAATATGTTATTGATATTAGTAGGGAAATTGGGGTTAATTGAGTGATGTGTAACGATGGAAATTATTTTTTACCTTCAATTTTGTGTCATGGAAACTGATTTCCTTTTTTCAAAAATTGCTATTAAGGAAACAGAAATGTTATTCTTATTAAAAAATATCAGTTGTGGTCAACACAAAACTTTCTTCTACAAAATCTACGACCCTGTGCAATTTACGCTAGAGCCCTGTCGCGTTGTCAACCTAAGACGACCTCCCAATAAATTGTTGGTTCATCCAAAAATATCAAAAACGTACAAAATTTGAGATAACTTGAGAACTGTAAAAGATATCAATTTACGGTAAATGGCAAAAAGGTAGAAAATTTTAACATCTCCAATTCTTCCTTAAATTAGTTTGTCGAAAAACCGTTAGTTTGCAAGTAATTTGCAAAAATATATTTTTTTATATTTTAATCTAAATATCTCAATAACGGTAAAAGATAACGGATAACGGTAAGAAACAAAATTGTGCAGAATGCCATTCTCATTAATTCACTTCATACATTCAGTCAGCAAAAACCCGTTAGTTTTCGAGATAATCGCAAAAAACTGTTTTTTTTTGGAAATAACGGTTTATCTCGATAACGGGTTGAGATATCGAGTTATAGTTAAAGACAAAAGTGTGGGAAATTTTATTTTCTCCAAGTTTTGTCATACTTAAGGCCACTAAAAAACGCGTAGTTTGGGAGTAAATCGAGAAAAACTAAATTGTGATTTTTGAAAAACCGCCATTTTGGATACTTCCGGTTAACGGATTTCCACCAAAAGTTGATAGGATCGTCCCATTTCAGGACCCAACATGCCTATAAAATTTCATGGCGCTAGCTCTATTAGTTTTTGAGAAATCTTGTACACAGACTGACAGACAGACTGACAGACAGAAAGACATTTTTTTAATATGACTCCAATCGACTCAGGAGTGATCGGGAAATGTTTTTTAGGCAAAATTAAGAGGTCGAAATTTTTCATGAATACAATACTTTATTATACTCCGTAGAAGAAAGTAAAAACAGTTTTCTATTTCGTTGGTAAAGCGAATTTTTCCAAACAGCAATTTTTGATTTTTTTAAATATTTTGATTATAAAGTAAATAAAACCTTCAACGACATCTAAAAATGTCAGACAATATTAAATATGAATTTCACGATTGAAAAAGAAAACATTTTTCCAATGAATTGACAATGAAAGATGCGAACAAGTCCTTGAATTTACTGCCGAGATTTCATATTCAGACATCATTTTATATTCAGACATCTTTAATAAAAATCTACTGTTACTTCTTGGAAATTAAAGTAAATTGAAATTTGACAGTTATTGAAAATACGACGCTATTGGGAAGAAAAATTGATATTCCACTTAAAATTCAATTCCTTCAAACATTGTCGCGATGAATGGGCAAAATCGCTTGCAATTGTGAAATTTCAAAACGAGGGAACGAGATAAATATTTCCGAAATTGGAAAAATTTTAATATTGGCAGTTTTGCAATACAAAACTCAAGTGAATTAATTCAACAATGAAACATAAAAATATCTAAAGAATCCGAAATGACCTTGAGGAAATACTTTGAGAAAAATGACTTCAAAAGAACTCGTTGAAGATCAGTTTTTTCCACTCAATATGTCAGAATTGATCATTTTCGCGGCACGGTTTCATCAATTTTGTGTTTTCAAATCGCCACGTCCACGTCTATTAGTTGAATTTAATAAACGAGTGCCGAAAAAATCTCATTAGATGTGATTATCGATGTCGGATCATAAATCTCGGATAGAATGAGAAGCGTGAACTTGTCTACCTGTCCGTTGATGAGAATTACTGGCAGCTCACACCGCAATTCATATCTGTCTATATTAAGACCTGTCAGCTGTTCGTAGCTAGAATTTTAATGGTTCGCTAGTAAAGTGTGAGAGCGAAGCGAGTAAAACTTGGTTACAAAAAATTCCGACTAAAAGCCCAGATTGAAGCATAACGCAGAATATCTACCTAGGTATGTAGCCAATTATAGGTAAGACAAGTAACGGTTTACGAATATTATTCAATGCGTGGTCGTTCAAATGGACGCAATTTCATCCGATTGAGTTACTTAGGAAGTATACGAAAATTACTTATGTTATATGGACACATAAAAAATACTGTTAAAGCATCACGATGTACAGTTTTTGTGGGATATGTTAATATACTATTTGATTGCAGTTGATCGTTATTCCGGTTTTGTGAAAAACAAAAAAAAAAGTTAGGGGCTTTCCAAAAGATACGTCACAATTTTAATAGATTTGCGGTAGTGTTGACGGTTGTACTAAACTTCACATGAAAAATCGCAAAAAGTATGAAAAGGTTGACTGTAAAATTCGCGTAATGTATGTTTTGGCCGGCATTTATAAATTAAAATTTAAGATTCACATATAGCTTTAATCACTCTAAATAGGGGTACCAAATTGCGACAATAAAAAATCGGGACATTTTTTTTATGGTAACAACAGTTTTGAAAAAAACCCACTTGTATTTGATTTCCTGCTTCTGAATTTGGACCATAGATTTTTTCTGATAAGGATTTTGTGTCTGGTATAAACATTGTCAAATATAATAACAGATAAAAAAAACGCCTGGGAACCCTACTCTAAATCAAAGGTGCATAGAGTGAGGTTAGCACAAACTAATGAGTGTCGGTTGGTTTTGCTTTATTTATGCGTTCAATTCCGATCATTTTACAATGAAGTTCAAAATAAGCATTAGATTTAAATCGTGTATGTTTGTGTATTGATAAAAATGTGTTAGTTTTGTTGTTGTAGTGCAAAACCGACTGTGAGCTGAGCATATTTGCTCTAGAAGGGGTTTTTCTGAAGCCAATTAACGATTTTAATGACACTCTAAATAAACATTGGTGTAAATCAGAGGTGTCCAACCTTTTAGCTTTCCTGGGCCACATTGGGAGAAGACGAGGTATATTGGACTACAAATAAAATATATTAACCCTAAAGATAGCTGAACAACGTAGAATATTTACATACTTATTTAACAATTTTAAGTAATTTAAACTTCATTAAATCATGAAGTTTCTAAATATCGGGTAAGGAGATAACAATTTTGTATTTAAATAAAACACAGAATAATTGAGATATCGGGCTGAAATTTATTCCAGGTGTAGTGGACATGTTACATTTAAGTATGAAATTCGATGTCGTTCATATGGCCACCGCGAGCACGTTTGCTGATTGATTCTTTGGAGCCAATTTGTCACCACTCTTCCACACATATTGGCCGGAACGTTGGCAATTTCGCGTTCGATATTGTTCCTGAGATCCTCTAACGTTGTTGGCTTGTTGGCATAAACCAACGACTTAACATAACCCCATAAAAAGAAATCCAACGGCGTTAAATCGCATGAGCGAGGTGGCCATTCGTCCGGACCATTTCTCGAGATTACACGATTACCGAACTATAGATCAATTGTTTGACCAGCTGTGTGGCATGTAAACCTAAAAAAACCTTAAAAATAAAAAAAATGTATACCTTGACTGACGTTTTAGCATTGCCAGATCATAAAAAAAAGTTTTAGGGTGCGTTTTTATTAAAATACAAAATTGTTATGTCCTTATTGAAAGACCCTTTATATCAGTTTTGCTGGGCCACATTCAAACACGTCCGGGGCGCGGGTTGGACAAGCCTGGTGTAAATAATATTGCATAACTATGTAGAGTTTTAATCTTGCAGAGTTTTAATTTTGAGACAACTTGATCAATTTTGCTTAAATTTTCCATGGTCTTAAAAAGAATGCAAAACATATTTTAACCCCTTGAAACAAATCGTGAGATGGATCAAAATTTTTTATGGATTCATTCTTAAATATGGCAGCAAAAAAAATATATGTCAGCAAAAAATACCGCCACATGCTGACCTAGTCGGAAAGTAACTCAAAAATAAATTTGAAGCATTCCTGTCCAGTAAATTAGAGTTTCTGTACAAGAAACTGGCGGGGTCCTATACGATCCCGCGGGCTCAAAGGGTTAACGTTGTTTTCACCAATAATGAGGAAATTTGAAAAAAGAAACAAAAAATTATATAATGTTCGTGACAGTAAAATTGCTTCAATTATAGATAGTATTTAGGAAAAAATTCTGCAATAATTGGAAAAGTTCCGTTAAGTAATACCCCAGGACGTGTAAACCTTTCGGAGCGTGCAAGTTCAAGTTTAGCAAAAAACTACAAGTGAAGTTCATCACGTGTTAGACGAGCCGCAAGATAAAAAGGTGAAGTGTTTTACGAAGAATTAACTTGCGTCGTTGTCCACGGAAGTGTGCATTTCTTGTATGGAATACGATGAAGGTAATCGAAGAATTCTGCGCTATTTCATCGACTAAAAAAGGTACCTCGACGTAAGAGTTCTCGTAGTTTTAGTTTCTCCATCAGGCGAAATGAAGAGGCGGAAACCAGATTTTGCTTGCATGCTTTACGAAGCTAAAAGTGCCTTCAACAGCAGTAGGCATTGAATATAACGCATAGATTGTCCATAAAACGAAAATCAACATAAGAAAGTGGAGAGGAGTTGGCAGAAACATGCATGAGTTGGACGTTGTCCAAGTCGGAGGATGTAACTAAAGTGAATAATTCACTTACTATCCACCGGTACTTCCATAATATCGTAATGTAATTAAACTTGGCTATCGGTTATAGCGAACAAAAAAAAAACAGTAATAAACAACCACCACATTTTCGTATAGAGATTTTATGTTGCATGTGTGTTTCGCTATATGCTCGTAAACGGATCTCGATGGTTTTTCAACATTTTGGAACGAATCTAGAAAAAATGTTAAATTTTATGTGAAAATTGTGAGTAGGTACCTAACATTTGTAAACATAAAAACATTTCAAGTGATTTAATGGATCTTTGTTTATCAACATCATTATCTATCTTAATTATGTCGAACGAAGATGAAATTGACTTTTTATGTTTTCACTTTCGATAAGCACAAAAAAATTGTTGATTGTTCGTTGCGTTGCTAATTAATTGATGTAGAAAATAAGGTTCGACCAGTGTTTTTTTCAAAACTCATGGAAAAATATTAAGATATTTGTGTAACCTTGAGGCACAATTCACTAAACAATCAAATAATAAATTTGCAAATCTAATGCGATTTAATTACACATTGAGCAAAATATTAATAAAGTTTTTTTTTTACTGTTTTAAAGACCTCTAGTTAAAACCATTTCAAAAGACATCTCAATTATTGTTGATGTTAAATTATTTAAAAAAAAACTAAACTAAAATAATAGTGGAGATTGAGAAATTATTTTTAGATAAGTTATTAAATAAAATTAATTTGAGGTACTATGCAAAGTAACTTTACTTGATTGTATTTTATCTTTGATAATTTTACCTAACGAAGGAAAATTTCGGATAGCAAATTTATCTTTAAAGAAAATATCAGTTGTGGTCAACACAAAACTTTCTTCTACAAAATCTACGACCCTGTGCAATTTACGCTAGAGCCCTGTCGCGTTGTCAACCTAGACGACCTCCCAATAAATTTTTGGTTCATCCAAAAATATCAAAAACGTACAAAATTTGAGATAACTTGAGAACGGTAAAAGATATCAATTTACGGTAAATGGCAAAAAGGTAGAAAATTTTAAATTAGTTTGTCGAAAAATCGTTAGTTTGCAAGTAATTTGCAAAAATATATTTTTTTTATTTAATCTAAATATCTCAATAACGGTAAAAGATAACGGATAACGGTAAGAAACAAAATTGTGCAGAATGCCATTCTCATTAATTCAATTCATACATTCAGTTAGCAAAAACCCGTTAGTTTTCGAGATAATCGCAAAAAACTGTTTTTTTTTTGTAAATAACGGTTTATCTCGATAACAGGTTGAGATATCGAGTTATAGCTACAGACAAAAGTGTGGGAAATTTTATTTTCTCCAAGTTTTGTCATACTTAGGGCCACTAAAAACGCGTAGTTTGGGAGTAAATCGAGAAAAACGAAATTGCGATTTTTGAAAAACCGCCCTTTTGGATACTTCCGATTAACGGATTTCCACCAAAAGTTGATAGGATCGTCCCATTTCAGGACCCAACATGCCTATAAAATTTCATGGCGCTAGCTCTATTAGTTTTTGAGAAATCTTGTACACAGACTGACAGACAGACTGACAGACAGACTGACAGACAGACTGACAGACAGACTGACAGACAGACTGACAGACAGACTGACAGACAGACTGACAGACAGACTGACAGACAGACTGACAGACAGACTGACAGACAGACTGACAGACAGACTGACAGACAGACTGACAGACAGACTGACAGACAGACTGACAGACAGACTGACAGACAGACTGACAGACAGACTGACAGACAGACTGACAGACAGACTGACAGACAGAACGACATTTCCTTAATATGACTCCAATCTACTCAGGAATGATCGGGATATGTTTTTGAGGCAAAATTAAGAGGTCGAAATTTTTCATGAATACAATACTTTATTATACTCCGTAGAAGAAAGTAAAAAGAACAATCAATTGAGTGATGAAAACACGAAACTAATAGTTATATAGATATTAAAAAAGTTTTATTTTTTCAAAATGTAAATAATTTTAAAAGCTTTTTAATACTACGAATAAGTGGGTGCACCATGGACTTGCATAAATTAAAATCTTTAGTCATTTTAAACACACTAACGCATTTCAAATACAACTGAATCTCAATAAGTTGAAACCGGAGGGGTAGAAACAAATTTGGGGTGGTAAGGAGTTCGAGACGCAACTTTAACTAACAATAGAGAATAGTTTACCTGAATTTGAATAACAAATATTGCGTATGAAACCTTCTGACTTCTCGGAAATTCAAAAAAAAAAAATAGTGAAAAATAACACACTAGCGTTCATACATCCGGTGTTACAGAAACACTTGAAAAAATAAAAAAAAAAAACAATAAAATGTGTAACATCAAATAAGGTAAATGGGTTATCGGTACAAATTAGTTATTGAACACGTATTTATGTTTTTTCTTTAACTTTAATATTGTTAAATGATATTGTGTAGATTGCTGTTGTTCTTTGAGCAAAATTAAAACGTGGCTAGAAACAATGAAAATACGAAAATTGAATAAATATCAATTTAGCCACGAAAATTTACCACCTGAATAAACTTTGCTGATGACGTCTATATATTGAAAAACAAGGCGATTTCGGAAAAACAAATTTTAAAAAATTAGTTGTCAATAGTCAGTATTTCAATAAAATTTTAAACTTTCTCATATGATTGGATTTTTTTATTAGAACAAAAAAAAAATATTAAAAAATGTTTACATAAACAATCTGTAAATAAAACAAAACAAAATCATGTGTAGTAGAAGGCTTTTGATATGTTTATATTGTTTTTGGATGATCAAAATAAAATTAATTCATAGGTTGGCAACAGAATTTTCCTAAAGAGAATTTCCAAAGTTTAACAGCACTCAATTCTGTCGACTCCAGGGCGCATATGTAGATCAGTATGCATGCACGAGTATGTTCAGAGATAAACTTTGCTGATGCCATTGAAACAATTTAATATTATTTTATTTGAAAGTTTCTTGCTGAAGATTATGTTCCAGCCAACTGAGTCTGGAAAGTTTTTATTTTATGCGGGAATTTAGAAAAAAGAAATGTTATGAGAAAATGAGATTTTATTCTGATGATTCGTTTTTCTTTGGAATAATCGTGAAGTTCTGGTAACCATTTTCATATCTTCAATGTGATAAAGTCACATAAATACATTCAGCTTTTTGTTCATCAGATTCTGAATGATTTGTGTATGCTCGGATGATGCTAAAATTAATAATGAGATTTTAGTTATTAGATAAGTTTGTACTTTTTGCAGGATTTTGAATTAATTTTAAGTGAAAGCAACTTGAATTATATCTCAACATTTGCAGAATGTTGCATATGGGCGAACAAGTAGGTTTCTAACTATTGAAAGTGTTGTGAAAATTCTTGCATTGCGTTACTATAGTTTGAATTAACCCCGAAGTTTTTGGAAACCGAAAATGTGTAAACATAAGAGATTTGAAATACATTACAACCAGTGTTGTGTCGCGTAGTCTACGTGATGTAGACTACATTATTGTCTACGCGTAGACTATTACTGTAGACAATGGTCTATTCTCTACGCGTAGACAATGTAGACAATCAATAAAATAATGGATACTGATCAGAATCCTATGTCACAGTTGTTTCATTTTCCAGACATTCTGAGCCTTCCACAATTAAGTAAAGTGTTTCATTTTCATTTGCTGTTACAGTTTCTCCACTTTTTATGGTTTTTAAGTGGAGAAACAATTCTAAAAAATAATTTACAAGTGCTTAGAAATTTCGTTTCTTTACCTGTCCCCTTTTAGTCGGCTTATATTTGTTCTTTTACCTGTCCCCTTTTAGTCGGCTTTCGGCAGTATTTTGCAAACAATTTTTGCACTGCAGGCAAAAAGGGGAGTATTTGTTGTTAGCCTTGATTAAATCAAAGCCCAGCTCTTTAAATGCTTTGTTTTTAAGCCTTCCTGTCATATTTAAAAAAAAACACAATTTCACTGTGGCCACGTACTCACTGCATAAAACGATAGGAAATGAGGTTAGACTCCCATACAAGCGAAAAAGACAATAAAGGCACGGCTCTGGTGTCGCTGAGGAGCTCAGTTAGCGAGTTTTCATATAAATTTAACTCTTTAGGGACACCAGCGTCTCGCTATTTCTTGTAATTGCCCATTTTCTATATAGTATAGTATTACATATATGACTCATTGATGAATTTGTTTTGACAGATATGAGAAAGTCTACATTGTCTACGCAAAGTCGACATTGTCTACGCCAATGTCTACATTGTCTACCCCAAATCTATTGTTTACGCTATTGTCTACACTGAAGTGTAGACAATTAAAGTCTACGCGTAGAGGAACAACACTGATTACAACCTTTGAATCTTTAGGGGAAAGGCTCGTACCTTGAAACGATTGTACCCTGGTCCAACTGCCATTAAGGATAAACCGTAACAGTTCTGGAAAAATATCCCTCTATGAATTTTAGAGTATTTTTATGAGAGTCTGCTCGTCCTATTTCAAATCCTCGGCTAGCAAAAACTGTCGTTGGAACTCAAAACCAATTTTTCTTCGATCCCGTCAGATCAGAGCTGTAAATTTTGCTGTGGTGTTTTCGAAAATAGGTAAGGATACTTATTGTCTCTGTCTATAAAATACGTCACGTTGGTTTTAGGTTTTTCAGATCATCTTTCTCCGAAATGTTACACTTTCAGTCACACTACCGCCGTATCCACTAAAAGTGAGACGTATTTTATGGAGAGCTCCTTTTTTCAATACAAAATTTGTTCTATGAGCTATTGATCACTTCAAAAAATTTACCATCTTTGACAAATTGTTGTCAAGGATATTAAAAAAGTTGTGATTTTTTAATAGTAACTTTTAAAACGTTTAAAATTTTATTTATCGAAAAGAAAACTTTTCAAAAAATGTTTTATGTTCGTGAAAATAAAGTAATTAATATTATTATCTCTATTACTAAAATATTGTATGACATGACATATGATTGACAGTAGCTGTAAAATCGTTAAAAATCACAAGAGGTTATTAAACGATATCTTCAAATAAGATGAGACGAGAAAGACGTTCGTTGGTACCACAATAACACCGTCAAAATGTTTTAATGGTATTTAGAGATGAAGAAAATATCCAAATTCTAAGATGTTGGCATGGCGATGTGTTGAATGTTTGGACAAATCATTTGAAATGTGTATTTTTTGCTCACACGCTTGTCTTCGAAACCGAAAGTGAAACCAGTTTTCCATTGACTCTTCACATTTTTTTCGTTAAAAAACGTTTAATACTAGACTTCAACTATGGAGCTATTAATAGGCATTTTTTCGCTATGTTTAAGAAATAAACGGGGAAAAATGGCATGATCCGTCTAACCATAAATATAAACAAACGCCTTAGGTCAATATCGAGTTGAGCCATTAGTGGTAATTATGACCTCATCATGGACAATAAAGTATTTCCAAAATTCGATCGACGACCTAAAACGAAATGAAAACTTATCATTATTTACTTTTAGGGAATTTTATTTGGTTTAATGTTGCTCCGGGCACCAATCATGTCAGAATATTTGGAGAAATTTTTTCCTGTTAAAATTTTCGATAAAATTTCATTTACAATGCTTTTTGAGGAACAATTTCGATATCACTGAACATTTATTTTCTGTCCCGTGCGATAAGATATCGAATGGCATTGCTTGGAAAACTTGTTTCCGCTATGTGATTTAACCCAATTATGATAAATTTCATTCCCATTTTGCTCGAAAACACACCAACGACAAAAGCTTCTGATATGAAATTTTGGACGTTTATAAAAACATACATAAATATGACGATATTTTCGATAGCAATATTTATGAAATTATGAACCAGCGGTAGTATGCGAGACGTGAAGGCCAACAAGATAATTTCTGGTTTTCAAAAGATTCTTTTTAATCTGGCGTAGCTTAGAATTATTAGTCATAAAAGGTAAATAATTGCATTATGTCGATTGAAATGTCAGAGGAGGAAGTTATTGCCGTAACATTCAACCGGTATTCGCAGTTTTTTTTGATTAGCAATTTGTTTTGGTAGTGAAATCTCACGCTAAGGTTAGTTTTCTCAAATTTTTGGCATGAATTTCGTGAAAATAATTTGTAGTCGGAATAAAAATAGAATTTTGACCTATCATGACGTTTTTTTATTTTTAATATTCAGATAAGTTTTCTCTAAAAATTTAATTAAGCGACAATCTAATGCCCAGTTGACATTAGGCTAGTTTTAAGTTGTCAGCTACTAGCCCAGTGTCAACTGGGCATAATCAATAGTTTTCCAGTAAAATTTCGATGTTACAAAGATCTCAAGGAGTTAAAATTAATACCTACAAGAATTTGTTTCAAATTACTAAAAATTAAAAATCAAAACAAAAACAAAACATTTAATAGGCTTGAAATTTTTGACGCAAAATCCCTAAAATTATGATCTTTAAGCATAAAGCTTAACGATCAATTTTGTTTTTTTTGTTGTGATCGCGCCTGAATAACATAAAACTGTAGGATCACGTACGATTCTCATGAATATAAAATTAATGGTGGTTAGTCAACGACCGCAACAATCGACGTTGCTTATTGCCAAATGTTGGCCAGGCTTTCCCTCGTCCAGGGTGCATTTTCAACAAACAAACTAAAGTCTGTATGCGATCAGCATTGATAACATGTTTTTAGCATATTGGATACGATCGTTCTTGGTATTTTATCTTATCGTAAATTAAAATTAATTTGAAACACTCTTGAAGAAATGTACAAATTATATTTCCTTTTGAGACAATAAAAAAGTTGAATTAAAATATGCATGAAATTTAACTGTTTTGAAAATGTTTTCGTTAAAATCAGGTTAGAATTTTGCAAAAATCACGTTTGTATTGACCAAAGCTGATTAAGATCTAAAAACTAAAAGATATTACACACATTTATAATTTTTGTTAAGAGCTTAGAACAGGATATTGCAACCTGAAATTCTCCTAAATGAAGGGGAAAATCAGGTTTGGGGAAAAAGGTAAATTTCTTTACAGCTAATCTGGAAACATGCAACTCAGGTGACTGCGGGATTAGAGTCCAGAATGATCGGAATACTTCCTTCGTCTCCCCCCGGGTAATTTTTATACATCCCGTTGATATCAGTTGCACAGCACCTTTATTGAAAAATAATTAACCGGTCAATCCGGTTGGTTGCATTTTGACTTGAGACTCAAATCTCCACAGTAAGGTAGATATCGATTGCAGTTGAAATCATCGAACGAATAATTTCAAGTTCATGTACCGTCAACATCGTTACCGATGAGGTTGTTGCATGGTTTGCAGCAGTCAACGTGGGCTATCTTAAAGATAAGTTGCAGTGAATTGGAACCATTTTTATATACACGGTGAACGTTTCCATAGGGAAGATGACGGTGGAAGTCGCTAAACCGGTTTTTATTTAAAAACACTTGATATTCAGCAGAGCTCAGCTTTTCAAATTTCAGGAATTTCTGGACAACGGTTCTCAGCGAGTAAGTAGATAGGATAATAAACTCAAGAATTTTATTCTTAAATTGTAATTACGAACGCGAATATTCTTCGTTTAATAAAAAAAAAATGTTGAAATTATCTCCTCGGTATTTGTATGACCGTTAATTCAATTAACACAGACAATCACGATAAGTGAAAATATTTTTTGATGGGATTGAGGTATGGAGAACGCCAAAGTTCGATTAAAATTGATAGCACATCGACTCCAACTGTGTTGGACAGAAAGTTTTCACCCCCTAAACATGGAAAAGCCATTAGGCACGCATGTATCTGTCGCAATACCGAAGGATAGATTTGTGTGCCTAAAGTTGTGTTTATCAATGGAACAGTCGGTAAAGAGACAAAAGTTATAGACAGGAATGATAAAGTTGCCTGGAGGATAGAATGAGGCGAAAATGATTAATTGAAATAGGGGTGAATTGTGAGTGATAGCATTTTAGCAAATTCGATTAAGGACTTTCACTGAACACATCCTGGACAATTTCTAGATCAGTCCCAGGCGAGAATCTCTTACGAATGGCTCAAATTGCGAGCACTTTGAGATCATTTGGTAACTTTAAGTGGTCCTTTTGGCTCATTTAAGGCACACAAGCCGTAAACTTCTATCGTAAGTATATTTTGTATGTATTTATCAATATAAAAACTGTATAGAAAGATTTTTGGCGCAGGTAAATTCTACCATTCTTACAACTTTTATACGTGTGTATTTTTTTCCAGAGTGATTGAGAAAATGTTGAATTTTACCAATTTTACGCATTAATTAAAGTTCTGTTCGGTTTCCAAAAGGTTAGAAAGTAAATTCAAAATCTTCAAATGCTTATTTAAAATAATATTTTAAAATATTTTTTGGTATCTTTATATTAATATATACAGTAATCCCTCCAACTGCGCGGTTTCGCAATTGCGCGGTTAAGTATTTAATACCAAAATTTCGAACTGCGCGGTAAAAATTTCGCAGCTGCGCGGTTTTTTTTTATAATTTTCGTTTTAAAAAACATTTTCTGAATATATATTTTGGTGAATCCTCGACAAGAAGGAATCAGCTGGTCATTTGGTATCTTCGTACATATTTGGTAATTTCGTGCTTATATTTAGTGCGAAAAACTAGCAAATTTTTTTGTGCTTGGTAGTCAACTTGAATAAGAACCTCTTAATAAGGAGATATGGAGCGTGTCTTAAAATTTCGGTGAAATTTGACAGCCGCTTTAGCCCCATACACAGAAATTCATAATGAAAAACAAAAATCGGGCAATCAATCACTAATAACAAGGTTTTTTCAAAAAGATTAGTAGTACATATCATATGTTTGTATTAATTTAAATATGTCGTTAAATAAAAACTTTTTTCTATTTTTTTTTTGAATTTTTCTAATATCTGGGACCTAACTCCAAAATTTCATACAAAGTAGGGTTCACAGTGCGCGGTTTCGGTTTTGCGCGCTCTTTTTGTGGAACGTATCTACCGCGCAGATGGAGGGATTACTGTACATACAAGTATATACACATTTTTAGCTATGAAGTTCAAGCGAATCGATGAGGATATCCGTGCGTCTATCTGTCGGTCTGTCTGTCTGTTTTACGTATTTAAAAAAAACTTTTACGCGTTGAGCTAGCGACTTGAAATGTTTTGTAAATGAATTTTAATACAATTATTTTAAAAATGTCTCAAAAACTATGCACTTTTGGGATAAAATGAATATAACAGAATTTAAAGTATATAAAATTTTCTACATTTTTTGCTTGAATGGTTTTTACGTACCTTTAACGGTTCTAAAATATTTGAATAAAATTTAACCCTCTAGCCGGAATGCTCAGGGAATTCGCTTGTTTATAACGGGTAACAATTTTAATCGCCGGAACGTATTACACTGACTTTTGTAAGTTATCGCTTTACATGCTGGAAAAAATTAGCCCTGTACGTTGTCTTGGTTACGGTCTGTCGCAAGTTGAAAGTCATATTTTAGTGAATTTTTTTCGGAAATATTCCGGTTAGAGGGTTAATATTTTGACTATGAGATTTTGAGAAAAAAGCTAGTAACAAAAGAAAATAAAATTTTCTATATTTTTTACTTTAACGGTTTTTGTGTATTTCTATTAGTAGATAGTGTACTCAATGAATCAGTAGAGAACATATATTATACCATAGTGGTCAATTGATCATTTAAAGACGAGCTTTTAATTCTTACCCCTTTAATTCTTACACATTATTTCCAAATTGTTTTCGGGGACGGAAAATTTCCCATTTTTCTTTTACCCATTTCCACACTTCTCCCTCGCGCCTTTTTGAAATAGCACATTTCTCAATATTGAAAACCATTCTGGAATATGAGTTTTCCAAGTATTTCTATTTTTAAACGATTGTCTACCTCTTTTCAAACACCCTGTGAAAAAGTAAAAATCACAAATTTTATGTACGTTTTCAATGCAATCTACTTCCCGCGCCACGTGTACCAAAAGCAGGGCGCCAAGCCAATCTCCTCCTAGTTTAGGGGTGGTATTTTCATAGATTTTCCAATCTCTTCGACAGATAGCGAGCCGTGGAAATGGGTCTTATTTGTAGGAAAATGGATAATCGTTGAAACGAAAATAATCGACATGAAAATGACTCATTAGCTGGTACTCATAGTGAGACTTGTATAACGATATTTTGTTGGACAATGGAAGACGGGGGAGGAAAGCGAAAGAATTTGATGAGTTCTTGAAGTTTTGTCGTCGTGATTTTCTATTTTGTAACAATGCATAAATGGGCCATTGTTCGAAGGTATTTAGTTTCGAGGTAGTTTCTTGAAAGTGGTTTTAAGAGGGTAATTAGAATTTTGCCATATAAATTAAGTCATTGGGGGAAAAGTGTTCTGGATTTCAGAAGTTTTTTTTTGTTAAATTAGAAATACAACGATTTGCAGCACGAAATATTCAAAATCTCTCTCAACACATTTTAATAAATTGTTGGAAAATAAAAGTATTTTTTTTATTGGGACTTTTTTGCAATTTCGTAATAAACGCTTACCCATTTTTAATTAAAAGCGTGAAAAAATAATCTGAACAATCAAATTCCTCTCCGAGGCGATTGAATAAAAATATTTACAAATCGTTCTATGATTAATTAAACCACCTTCAATGTTATTAGAAATTATAATTAAATTTTTCGCCCCGTTCGATTTAATTATTGCCGTACTGATAACAAAAATTAAAGTCAAGTTCGAAATAAGATTATTGAAACTAAAATTGAAAATGTTGTACGCGTTATCTATAGATCTTATCATTGGAAAAAAATACATATTTTTCATTTTGTTTATAAAGTCAATAGATTTTTCGCCGCGTTGATAAAAACGAAGCCAAAAAATATTTTGGGTTGGAAAACTCCAAGAAAATGTCTAGGTTAAATAATATAAGTATATGCGGCTGTTCATAAATGCGGCACCATAATATTAGGTGATTTTAGGATTTTTGGACTCATAACTCGCGTCACATTTTTCCCGATTGTATTGAGTTTAGTATCTCCGTCACACTACCATTGACGTTTTTTCGGACCAGCCCCTAAGAAATGGTCACAGACATTTGTAAAAAAAAAATATTATTTTTCTCGAAGGAATTTTCGATATTTTCTACTCGTGTTCGGCGATTGCTTTCTTTTCTTGGCTAATTTGGCTTGTCATATACAATATTTTCCTTCGTTGCAATCAATCATAGAATTTTGTGACTGTGAATACTCGTTCATAGACCATCAGTTTCCCAAGTCGAAATTTGGAAATTTTCCCCGAGGGAAAAGCGCCAAAAAGAAGGAGAAGAAATAAGTTTCAACTATGGCCACTGAAAAATTCTCTTGAGCTATTCACGAAATGAAAGCGTAGAGTTGAAAAAGTACTTTTAATCACAAAATCGTTATTTATAATAAAATGCCTGAGTGAATATTCTGACTCTACGGAAGTAAGTTGAGTTGGACCAGGTACACGTTTTAAATGAAGTTGGCTCTTGCTATTGAAAGATTACGCTGTGAACTGCGGCTGTGGCGCTCAACGATGAACTTAAAACATCATAATTCACTAAAGTTTGTAATGAAATTTCAGCCCTAATGGGATTCTTATGGGAATTGTTCCATTGGCAGCCACGAGCTAGAGGTGACTGAGCGCGTAGGTATGTTTCATGGGGGCCTCACCTGAGCTGCTTGTCTTTTGTGCCCCAAGCAAGACATTCCATACTGGAGGCACCAAAATTCTTCATCGGATGAGGGCGACGTAATGTCTTAGGCCGCTGACTCACCGAATAAAGCAGATTGAAAAAGTGAAATGCCAACAAAGACCGTCATATTTTATTCAAAACGAAATAAAATACGATATATTCATCGCTTGCATAATATCTCAAGTTGGGGTGTCTTAAGGCTTAAGATCCGCATTTGAAGGCTTTCTCACAGGGCAAAGAATAATCAGATTTCGTGATTTTGGGCCGGGATTTGGGCTCAAGATTTTTTCCTGGATAGTAAGTTACGGGGACTGAAACGAAACTGAAGATCTTCAGCGGTCGGATATTAAACCAGTATCAGTAGCGAAGTGGAACAGTACGTGGTCTTCTTATGATTTAATCCTCAACGAAGATGGAAACTCACTTCTAGTCAAAGTGTAAATTGTAAATATTTCAACAATTTTTGCACGACGAGGGAAATTCCACCTGAACCCCATCTGGGATTGCTGGATCAACTTGCCATGAGTAATAGTGAAGCGATCTTTGAATTCGATGTTTTCTGTTTGGCCGTCGCGTCGCGTAACTCTCGATGGATTTGGTTGACGTGGTGTTATTGGCAACGCTACGGGGTTCTTATTGCTTCGCTTAATTACCTGATTACATGCCTAAACGGATCCGCCCAATAAAGGAAACGTTTAATAACTTTAAAGTGTTTATATGCAACGCATAACCGACCACGAGGAGTTTCGTTACTTGCATAACCACAATTTTAAGAAAAATTCAGAAGATTCAAAACTTTTGTTCAATCAAATTTGGTCTGGTTGTTAAAATTAGCAACACTTGACAAATTTGACGCCTGTATTTTAGAGGAAGTTTTGAATTTGTTTTTTAATTCTTTTCTCTTGAAATTTTACATCAAATTTTTGACTTTTGAACTGTTTTGAAGAAAAATCCTTGTGGTTGTTTAAAAAACGGTGTGCAATTTGTCCAATGTGCCACCAAAGGGTTTCTTTTCTATCGAGGACAGCAATTCATAAGAGAAGTGTTGCTCAAAAGATCTTGCAAAGTCTCAGAAATCTTTGATCTTTTGCAAGAATTTAACCTTGGATAAATTATAAAAATCTAAATAAGAATTAACATGTAAAATTTCACATAGTAAAAAAAAGATTGACCTAAGAAAATCACAAATAAATGTAAATAAAATAATGGGTGGAAAACTGATTGCAGTTTTGAGACAACCGATTGTAGGGGCAGCTTAGATAAATTCTCACATTGATAAAACCAAATGAAATTCCATTGCGTCAATTGGCACGAGTAATGTCCTCCCGTTTCTTCCCCTTTAACTCTACATTCGTTTTGCAAAATGTTTTTCCAATGATTTACAAATTAAGTTTATGGAGGCGTTTGCATAGTCATAATCTTATCTAAGTGGCTGTTTATATGAGCCATTAAAAAATCGCTGTCGTAAGTGTTTTTTTCCAATCCAAATGGCTGTCGAGGAAAACATGGCTTTAGCACTGCGACTCTAAGATCAAGTTGAAATGGAGCTCTTCGTTTTTTTGCATAATTTTACTTACTTTTGCATTTCACGTTTACATGCTTCGAAATGTCACTTTCAAATCTGTGTGTTTGTGCTCTATATATACAGTCCACTCACGTACACATCAAGGGAAAAATCACGCGATAAAGCTACGTCGGTCTCGACTAATTTGCGACTGTCGCTAGCGATGTTTTGAATCGCTCATGTAAACACTCCCATAAGCGGCCGTGGGCATAGCGACTGAACGATTTTTTTAATCGCGCGACTGAGCGACTAAAAATCGCACATGTAAACAGGCACTAAGTTGGAATAATAAATATTTGCGGGGCCATAATTGTGGCTGGATGGGCCCTAGTTGTTTTCTCTGACTAATAGCAACTGATAAGAAATGTCACATGGCAAACTTTTCACCATATCTGCACAAAAGTCTCATTTTGTAATTTGCAAAATGGGAATTTCTTACTGTGGAGGTGAAAATTATCGCCAAAGTTAAGTAAGTAATTGAAATAGGAAATTAACATTAAGAACTTTTTTACACCTTTTCAGAAATAAATGAATGTCATTAAGTTGAATTAATTGAATTAACAGAATCTTTTATTTTTAATATTTTATCTTATCTATAAGTTGGAATAATAAACTTTCAATTGAAATCACTACAAACTTTTCAAAAAACTCGCTATCGACCCTATTTCCAAAAAAATTATAAAAATAAAATTAAAACGAAAATTCAAACTCAGCGGACAATTAGAGCAGCGACATATTCTTAGTGTTGGAAGAAGAAAACTCTGGAAAAATAATCACGGATAATATTTTATATTTTCCAAGCTTTTCACAGAGTATAAAATATTATCTTAATTACCATCCGAAATTAGGACAGAAAACATAATAAAAAATAAGGATTTTTCATGCACCTCGGTTATGGAGTTCTGAGGAACTGATTTAAATGATTCTTTTTTTTAATCAAAAGTAAAATTACCAAAGAAAGACATTCAGGGTATTCACAGTCCTCTTTTAAATTGCGGGTAAATTTACCGCTCGGTAATTCAGTCAAATTTAACAGATTTTTACCGAGACGGTAACTTGGTTCATGTAAAAATGAATTACCGGATTCGGTAATTTTAGACATGCCTTGAGTCGTGTTTTTCGACCCGGTTATTCGGTATCAAGAATCAACCGCGAGTGGCGCTAGTAATGTTTTTAGTTGTCAAATTTTCTCGCTGGTTATCTCATCGAACTGCAATTTTTTTCAATTTTGATAGCCGTTGCCACAATAGAAATTCAAAAGAATACATCAAACATGGATTTTAAGGTATGTGACATATTTTACAATCAAATTCGCAGTTCATGATTTGGTCACGTATCCAATAAAAGCGCTGTTCTCAAATCTGTGCAGTGGGATGTTCACAGCAGAATATTTTCAGTCTTTTAATATTACCGAAAACACCGAATACCGAAAATTAAAAGAGGGCTGTGAATACCCTGAATAATAAATGAATAAATTGAAACGATTCTGTGTCACACTGATTTATTTTCAGGATATGCAATTTCCAATCTCTTGTGCCCTGTTTGCCTCTTTATCGTTATTCTCGTGTGAAATTCAAATTGTAGTTTTGCAAATTGAGCTTGATGAGAGGTTGAAATTTCTAGTACCATTTGGAGTATAGAAAACTCATTCAAAATTGATTTCTTGGAGTACATGGAGAACTTTGCCTTAATTTCGGTGTTAAAGTTTAAATTGACCCAGTTGGTCCATTGGATGATGCTTTTCAATTAATTAAAATTCCTTGTCTGATGAGATGTTGCTATTGAGAACAGTCTAACAACAAACAAGTCAGTAAGCAAGGTGGTCGATTCTATTGAATTCGGTTCGGAGAATGTCGAAGCGATAAGTTTTCAAATAGTGAGAGATGTGCTGTTTTGAGATATTCGAAAATAAAATTTAAAAGTATTCAACTTTTAACAAAAAAAAAAAAAATGTTTTATCAAATTAAAGCTATTTTTTTTGGTTTGCATGTATTACAATTACAAATGGCGTGGTAAATCTAATACGTACTAGAGAAATTACTAAAAATTACACTCAGATATAAATATTGTATAGATTTTTTCAAAATCTACACATCAATTGCACACTCTTCCCCACGATGAATTTCCTTTCCTCTGAAGTGCATTGATATCGAAATCCACTAAATTGGCTTTCGTCTTCGTGTTGCTGTTGCTTTGGTTAAATTGTGTCAAGTTGTGGTCACCATCTACCGTCTTAAGAGCTTTGTTCCATATCAGATGTGCTCATCTGGCAGAATGTCGCATTATAAATAAAGTGGAGGAACTCGTTCGGCGGGCTATTCAGATAGAAATAGCCAAGGTCTTTGGCACTTTTAGACCATGACATGTGGAAGTATGACGCCGATTCAGAACATTTTCGCCCCACATCCGCACCTTGATTTCGAATAATTTTTTTTACCTGTCATTGTTTCGAATGGAGACACATATAAAATGGTCCTGGTAAATGTCAACATTTTAACTTCAGTTGGTTCGTGCTTTTAATTGGATCCGGGATGGATTCAAGAAGATGTGACTTTCATATTGGAGAAGATTGAACGATGGTGTGGTTCATCTTGACTTATCTGCCGTTACTGCCTGCTGGTGGCGTGTCTAGTTTATTCAATAATTGCTAGAGAATCGTGACGAATGGCTCGACCTCGAGCACTAAGAGTTCAAAAATCGAAATTGAAAAGTCGAATTGCATAAATATGATGACGATCCAAAGATCTGATCAACACGAAAGTGGCACCGTTTACGGCAGTGAATCCGCACAATTTCTTCTGGGCCATAATTTAATTTCGATTTCATTCGAAGATGAGTGGTTAACTGTGGAAATGATGAGGATCCGATTTTGTTAGTTGTACGAATGTGGGTGGGTTCAAAATCCGTGTGCTAATGATTAAGCACAAATCATGCAGAGTGTGACATTTGAAAATGTCACAGCTTAAATAACTCTCAAACCGTTCAAATCGTCAATCCTTTGATGGCACGACTTTATTTTTGTCATCTTTAGAATCATCACCTTTAGAGGCGCATATGCTTGTCGTTATCTCAACGAAATATGTGTATGTGTGTGTGTGTGATATTCGATTCATCACATGACATCCATTTGTTGGGTGACCTTTGACATTTTTCACCTTCATAACCAGGCAAATTATCCGAGGTGTGATTGAAATATGCTGAGACCCGCACAGATTTCAGGCACAGCGTATTTATTTTAGGGTGGGATATATTTGGGATACCTTACGTTCGCTATGTTAAAATGCCAAAAGATGAGATGGTTTTATGTTAAGTAAATCAGCTGGATATGGTTTCATTTTCTTTTTATTTGCCACCAAGCCACACACGCATTAGAAAGTTATATGCTTTGTTATGAACGGATAGCGAATAACAAAAAAAAAAAACGACGAAGAAAGACCACTTATTATTAATTTTTTGGATGTTATAGAATACCATTCCATTGAGACATGATTTATTATTCGTTATTAATTTAAGACTACTAAATACCCAAAATCCTCTTCGAATTTTTTTTTTGTCTTTTTTATTCGAGTCTTCGATATCGTATAGTTACATTAATGTGTAAATGTCGCTTGATCTAAAAGATTTTCTTTGTGTATCTATTGGGGAGGAATAACCATTAATCTTACTTTGCGGATAATAAGTCGATTGAAGCGGTAGGAAAATTTTTAATAATGACACGGAAGTGCAATTTATCAACTAATTGCCAGATTTTTATTGTGATGGCTGTAAATTTCATGTAGATTTCGGGCAATTTTCACCATCGATATGGTAAAAACCTGCTAAAATTTGATAAAATTTTCCATAATTGGATCAGCGCTAATGGTGAAATTTATGACTTATTTCTTATAAAATGAATATAATAAAAGTAATAGTTTAATATTTTGATAGATGTTTGAAAGGTGAGAATCATTTCCGTTGTCAATCTTAGTGGTAAACAAATTAAATTTCGTCTGTTTTTTTTGTGAAAAAACATTCCAAAGGATTTATTGTATGTCGAATACCATGGAAAGTTACAGGAACAATTTTTAATGAAATTTTTTGGCATATGACACGGCAAAACATTTTTAATTCAATGTTTTTTAAACTCTTTTTTGTCAGATCAACATCAAAAGTCAAAAAATTCTATCAAACTCAAATATTTGTATTTTGCTTCAATAATTTCATAAAAAGGACAAAATAAATTTGTCGGTTTTTGATGTTTGGGTTTTCGACAAACAAGTTCCAGAATCTTCAATGATTCATAGTAGATTTTGATTACGGCCAAAGATATTTATACTCGAGTGTGTATATATACCGAAACGAATAAATATCTATTGAGTTGAGCAATTTTGAAGGCCAAACAAAATTCCAATAATGGTTTCACGTGTGTATCTCACAAAGGGACCAAAAGCCTATTCCAATCCTTTTCAATTCGAGATCGTTTCGTTCTGCGAATGTCACTGGTCAGAGGGCAGGATCCCGACGTTTCTTGATGCTGGTTTTATGTGGTACATGAAAATGTCATCTTTTGGCTTCTTTGCCATTGAAAGTGCGAATGATATTCGTGTGAGCTTTTCCAATTTTCCGTAATTTCACCCAAAGGTCTCCTCTTTTGATGTTTAACAATTTTATTTTAGGGTTGTATTGGTCCGGCCTTATACGTACGGAAACATTAAGATCCTATTTCTGTATAAACGAGGACTATACAAGTTTTTCGGTCGGTTATCCCAAAGTCAGGACGAAATTCCTCTTTGGAGAATTGGATAACAATGAATGGCAAAGAAGTCACAGGATTCGGTTCGTAACGAAAACATTTATTAAACGAAATATGTGTGTTTGGTATGTGAAACCCCAAGAGTAATATGTTTATGTTGTCTTTTTGGCGCGGGAGATAACAAAGGACATATATATTTATATATATATATATATAGGACATGCGGTTGGTATATGAATATCTGCTGGAGGAGTAGAATTTCTGACATGACAGGAGTAGAATTTCTGACATGCTCTAGCGATGCCACACATTCATTCATTTGCCTTTAGTTATTCCTTAGAGTGTACGATATTTGTACGAAAAGGACACTGAGAAGGATCCTTTTTTTTATCTACAAAACAATAACGATGTTTCAGAACATGGCTTACATACAAAGAGCTCGCTTCAATGTTCACATTCTGGCACAGGACTCGTACCCTTTTCGCCCACTTAACGTGTATTCTCGGTTATTGTCAAAGTCTTTGGCCTTGTGTCAACTCAGTCATAGCAAAGATAAAAGTCTTAAAGCCCAGAAAAGGATCGAGTGGGCATATAGGGCTAGTATAGTGTTGGTTATTCTCTTGTCGCTTGTCCTGTATTGGTTTTGTCTTGGAACCCCAAATATTTTTATAAGCTTCCTGCGGCATGATTTGTTAGTGCGATAAATGGGACATGCAGAAATGTTTCAAGGATTTTTTTTTCATTCTTTATTATTTTTGCTTTGTCCGAAGGAATGGCAACGCTCTTCAAAACAGTGCTACAAAAACCTTAGCTATGAATATTGTGCGCCTAATGAGCTTTCATGTAAATCAGTTTACGGAAAGAGGTTCAAAAGGGTCCGCAATTTATGATGTCAAGTTTTTAAATATTGATTTTTTTTCAATGACATTACATGACGGTTTTATTAACGCAAGATGTCGGCTTTGTTAGCGTTAAGTTCATATATTTTGAGGACTAATTTTCTGACAGTCTTTGTAAAAACAGAGACAGTCTTTTTGTCTTGTAAAAACAAAAAAACCACCACAGAATACGTCTTCTTATTGAAGAATTTTTTCAAGTAAATAATATGGTGATCAAATATTTCAGCTGCCTAGTAAAGGGTGTTTTTTTAGACGTGTGGTTTTCAATCTGGCACTACTTTTTTCGGAGTTGGTCTTTTTGACAGTTGTCACTTGATTTATGCTCAGTTTGGTTTGCCATTTCGTCAAACGACCATCAAGCGCGTCGCACGTTCGGTGAATGGGCCCAAAACGAGATGGCCACCGATCCCGATTTTCACAAGAAAATTTTGTTCAGCGATGAAGCTCACTTTTGGTTGAATGGGTACGCCAATAAGCAAAATTGTCGCATTTGGAGGGATGGTAATCCACAAGCCATTCTTCAGACGCCGTTACATCCTCAAAAAGTCACTGTTTGGTGTGCTCTATGGGCAGAGGGAAACATTGGTCCTTATTTCTTCAAAAATGAAGCCGGCCATAATGTTACAGTCAATGGAAAACGCTATAGAGCCATGATTAATGACTTTTTCGTGCCTGCATTGGAGGATGTTGATGTGGACGACCTTTGGTTCCAACAAGACGGCGCTACATGCCATACAGCCAACGAAACAATCAATTTATTGAAGGAAACTTTTGGTGAACGCATTATCTCGCGTCGTGGGCCTGTGGCGTGGCCTCCAAGATCGTGCGATTTAACACCGCTGGACTATTTTTTGTGGGGTTATGTGAAGTCGCTTGTCTACGCAGATAAGCCCAAGACGATTGACGCCTTGGAAGAGAATATTCGGCGCGTTATTGCTGACATACGGCCCCAATTGCTGCAAAAAGTGGTCGAAAATTGGGCCTCTTGGCTGGAATTTATTCGAGCCAGCCGCGGTGGCCACTTGCCCGAAATCAGTTTTAAAACATAATGGCAAACCCTTATCTTTATAATAAAGCTAAACTCTTGGCCATAACATTAAATTATATGCGTTTTATTTCTTCTTGAAAACCACACGTCTAAAAAAAAAACACCCTTTAGTTTGCCTCATAAAATCGTTAGATAAAAATCCTCGGTAATATCAATAATGCGTGAAATGAGTTTGAAATGGTTCTAAAATGCATCACATGTCCTATACTGTGAACACGAATTGCTTAAAAAACTCAACAATAGTTTCATGTTTCAAAGAAACTAAATCTTTTTTGTAATTTCGCTAATTTTAACACATGGATCAATAAGTCCCGAGACTAACCCAGAGATGACGCTCGTAGTAAACCAGTAACCACGTCTTTCTAGAGTACTAACCTTTGCTTGAAACGTGTCAAAATTTTAAGTCGATCGGACCAGAAACAGCTGAGTTATCGAGGTTGGAGTAAAGTCGTTTTGTAGTTTGTTTAAAAAATGGAAAAAACCGAGTTTCGTGTTCTGATAAAACATTGTTTTTTAATGGGTAAAAACACCGTGCAAGCGAAACAATGGATTGAAAAATGTTACCCGGACTCTTGTCCATCAAAAGCAACGATTTGTCGGTGGTTTGCCGAGTTTAAACGTGGTCGTACCGACACAAATGACGCGGAACGCTCGGGTAGACCTGTGGAAGCCGTTACACCGGAAAATGTGAGTGAAGTGACAAAAATTATAATGAAAGATCGTAAAGTGAAGCTCCGTGAGATTGCTGAGATAACACAGATATCATATGGAAGTGCATTTACTATCCTTCATGAAAAATTGAGCATGAAAAAGGTTTTTTCCAAGTGGGTGCCGCGATTGCTTTCGATGGAACAAAAACAGCAACGAGTCGATGATTCAGAAAGCTGTTTATCGCTATTTACTCGCAATAAAAAAGATTTCTTGCGTCGTTACGTGACCATGGACGAAACATGGATACATCACTACACTCCAGAGTCGAAGCGGCAGTCATCTGAGCGGCGCACAGTTGGCGAAAGCCGTCCGAAGCGTCCGAAAACGCAGCAGTGAGCTGGCAAAGTCATGGCGTCAGTTTTTTGGGATACGCATGGCGTGATTTTCATTGACTACCTCGAAAAAGGTAAATCGATCAACAGTGATTATTATATTGACTTGCTGGTGCGTTTGAAGGAGGAAATCGCAAAAAAACGACCGCACATGCAGAGAAAAAAAATCCTTTTTCACCAAGACAATGCACCCTGCCACAAGTCGATGAAAACAATGGCAAAATTGAACGAATTGGGCTTTCATCTGCTTCCCCACCCCCCATACTCGCCAGATTTAGCCCCCAGTGACTACTGGCTCTTTGCTGATCTTAAAAAAATGCTCCAGGGAAAAAGATTTGGCTCAAATGAGGAGGTCATCGCTGAAACTGAAGCTTATTTTGAAGCGAAAGATAATTTTTTTTATAAACATGGTATTGAAAAATTGGAAAAGCGTTGGAACGATTGTATCACCCTAAAAGGTGATTATATTGATGAATAAAAAAAAATTTGGCAAAAAAAATGTTGTTTTCATTGTTAGTCTCGGGACTTATTGATCCATGTGTTACAATGTTTTTGTGTGCATCAGATAAACGAAAACAAACTATAAATTGGAGATAAATATCTATTCAAGCAACACTCACCGATTTTTGTTCCATAAATCGCGAATTTCGACTATTACCAGGGATAATATTTTTCAGTTGTCTACAGATTTGTGAATTTCTGCTGAAGTGTCTGCTGATGGATTTTCTTTAGACATCGATATATTCCATCACAGCATTTTCCGATCTGGGAAAAACTTTTGAATCCCAGTCAACGACCTTTTGTCACCAAATTTGACGAAATCGATCTGACTTGTGCGTTTTTTTTGCCCATGACGCTGAATGCTAAAAACTTCCATTCTAGAATAATTCAAACATAGAATGAGAAATCCAGTTGAACCCTTCAAATTTCCTGGAATTCAGAAGTGGGATCCGAACAGAGCGAGTACGTGTCACTATTTTCATTCTATCTAAAAAAAAGAGGATCCCGTCAATGGCTTTATGCTATTTTTTGAAAAAGAAAAAAAGTCTGTGCTATTTCGCTGAATTTGTGATTTGTTTTTATGCCTGGCCGGATGGATATCTGCTATCCACCAATGCGAAATATATCAGGACTTCTTTATTTCTTGTTTGATTTTTCCTTTCTGTTTGGAGAGGCTTGTGACAAATTGAGGCCCGAGGAAAAAATTCCTTCATAAAGAATTGATATAGAACTTTTGCTAGCGGCCAAATGGTAATAGGAAACAGTGCAATGATGGCTAAAGGAAGTGTTGTCCTTTTGTCTCGCCTCATCCGGGATACCCTACGCAGACGACAGCTAACCATTTTTTTTGTACTCATAAATTTTTGCGCCTCGCAATTTGCGATGAGCGACTTCCTCTTTTTACAATCATTTTGATGGTTTTTCTGCTATCTCCCCCAAAGAAAATTTTTCCAAAGGCCAAGTTTTCCAGGATGGAACGGAGACCGAAAAAACAGCGTAACCGCGGCATGGTTGGATTGTCAGACCATGGCAGTATTTTTTTTTTGCTAGGGGAAAAAAACCTCAACGCAGTAATGTGATTTTCACATTTTTGGACCAGGATTCCGGATTCTTCCAAAAATAGATTACCCAAGGTTTATTGATATAGCCAGTTTTGGTTTTAATTCCTTTTTTGTGGGGAGCTATGAATATACAGCGAAAATATCTGAAATGGCTAAAAATTTCGATTGTATTTTTTCATTAGCCCGGACGATTTTTTCTGATTATGAAAAAAAAACTGCTGAAAGCGAAAAAGGCCAATTCTTCGTAAACTTTCTAATCGGATTAAACAATGAAAATTCATGAGGCAGGCCCGATTTTCCTCCCCATTTTCAAAAATTTTCATTTCTGTCGTAATTAACGAGTTTTCCGCGTTTGGATTTTATTACAATTTGGGTTCTCGATACCAAGAAAGTTTTTTTTTCATGCGCAGCGGAAAAATGAAACATCAACAAAATCGAAAACACTTATAAAAAATCGCGTTTGTAATATCATTAATTGAATATTATTTTGCCTTATTTATGTAGAAATTTATGTATACAAAGTGGCAAAAAAATCTGTCAACGAGATTTTCGCCGTTTTGGGGGTGACGTGACGTTATTAGGACGAAATAAAAAAAAATCAATATTTTTGAATTCACCTCTCATTTAATTTTAAGTTCGCCATCACAATTTTATTTTTCTTAAACTTATTATTTAATTATATTGACCTCTAGGATTTTTAATAATTTTCTGTGAATAATTTCGGATTGCATTGGATCACATTCGAATATTCTTCTTTAAGAGAAACGAATCTTGAAACGAGTACTGGTACTCTAGAGCAGGGGTGTCCAACCTTTTAGCTTTCCTGGGTCACATTGGGAGAAGACGAGTTATATTGGGCCACAAATAACATATACTAACCCTAAAGATAGCTGATTAGTAAAAAACGTAGAATATATACATATTAGTTAACAGTTTTAAGTAATTTAAACTTCATTAATTCATAAAGTTTGTAAATACAGTAGAGACTCGGTGATTCGAACACTCTGTAATTCGAAAATCACGCTAATTTGAACAACAATTTTTTTATATTGGATATCTTGTAATTCGAATTGTGGGCCATATATTGGTCTCCGTGATTCGAACTTTTGTGGTCGAGCATTTTTGACATTAAGACTGTTTTATTAAACAAAATGTGCAAGAATTCAGTAATTCGAAAATCTCCGCGGTTCGAATTAGTTTCGGTTTCTATTGATTCGAATTACCGAATCTCTATTGTATATCAGTTTTTGTTGGGCCACATTCAAACCGCCGCGGGTCGGACAAGCCTGCTCTAGAGAGACAAAAATGAAACTAGAATAATCCAATGTGGCTTGTAGTCCAAAATTCCTTAAAATTCTATAAAAAAAAAATTAGCGTGTAGATGATTAAATCGAATATCAAATTGCTGCTATTTGCATAAAATATTGTATTCGTAACGAGGTAGGCAAGACGATAATATGGTTTTTCCAGTTAAATGTTTTACTCCTCTGTAATTAGAGTAAAGTTGAAAAGGATGTTTGTGTCATTTAAAATTTTCGATCGATGCGCATAGTCGGCCAAAAGTTAATTTCCTTCAATCTACGACCATAAACGTAGGTATACCGACATAAATTATAAATAGAAATTTTCATTGCAGTAAACCGACACAACTATATAGGTTATATAATGCCATTGTTAGCAGCATATTGAAAAGAGAATTTTCCGGTTATTCTATTCGAGAAAAGGGTTTTCCGCATTGCAAAAAGGGATATTAAAGGCACAGGGATTTTATTCGATCCGCAGGTAAACATAATTTTAATGAGTTGCGTGTAAAACGTAAAAATTACAGACAGCTGACGTAACAGTACACATGACTTGGGAATAGATAAATAGATACACTCTTATTTTATGTAGATACAAATTGTCTAAAGGTATTTTTGGTTCAGATAATTCCGGTTAAAATGTCACGTGCCCCACTAACAAGAAACACGTCAATTACGATTAGTCAAAATTTAATTACGGAATTGTGTTCTGTTTTAGCGCGTTCTCCGTTCGTTTTATAGCAGAATTTAGTTGCCATAAAAATTGTTCAACCATTGCTAATTTTTTTTTTAATGATGAGATACTAAAGTTAGTTTATTTTTATGCAAAAACATAAAGCCTGTTGATTGTTTATTTACAACTAGCTTGCATAGAATACGAAGAAAACCAGAAAGAACTTAAAAACTTTTTAATGGGTCTATGTTGGGGCTGGACCCCCGACGAACATCTATGCCAAATTTCAGGCCAATCGGTTCAGTAGTTTCCCCGCGAAAGAGTAACATAGCGCAAAAACTAAGTTCCGAAATCACGTTCCAACATAGGCATACGGAAAAGTAGCGCGAGGGGTGGGGGGAGTAAGGGGAGCGGGTAAAGTGATTTCGAAACTTAGTTTTTGCGCTATGTTACTCTTTCGCGGGGAAACTACTCAACCGATTGGCCTGAAATTTGGCATAGATGTTCGTCGGGGGTCCAGCCCCAACATAGACCCATTAAAAAGTAGTCCGAGAGGTGGGGGAGTAAGGGGAGGGGGTAAAGTGATCTTAGCTCTCCCTCTATGTTACCCTTTCGCGGAGAAACTATCGAGCCGATTGGCCTGAAGTTTAGCTCCAACATAGACCATAAAAAAAAAATTTGAAAAAAACTTAACCCGGGAACGACGGGTATGCAAGCTAGTTTTTATATATTAGTATGATGTTTTGCCTGACAAAACCGATTTTTTTTATTTAAATTCTATGACAAATATGCTTTTATTTTTACTGACTACGTAAATTTTATGATATAATATTTTGGTAGAAAAATTAGTAAAATAATTAAAATGTTTTAGCAATTAGAATACACGATGATATATACAGTAGACATAACCAAAATTTTGTTTACAAGAATTAAATAATTTTTACTTAAAATTAAGATTCGCTGTTGGTGGTTTAACATGATTGGAACGATCGTATTTAAACGTTCTCCGGAAAACACATTTTCAGCCATGCTTAAATCTTTTATCGATCGCTTATTGTTCATTTTCCACAATGGAAAAGTACTTAAAGTTTAATCTGAGGATTTATTTTAATTCGGTACTAGGATAAAAGATAGCTTTAAGAGATTTTCTGATAACTGCTCGGGATAAACAAGTTTAAATATACGCAGTTGCCTAGTAAACTTCCTACACTAAAATCTTTGAGTAGAAAATACTTTTTTTCTTTTATATGGAATTTTTAATCATATCGATCCATTCGCTTTAAGAATTTTTACAAGTTTCTTCCCCATCAAAGATTTATGCTGAGAAATTGGATTAAAGTGATTCCTTTTAAAGAGTAAAAAAGATTAAAAAATTCACAAGCTCCGAGGATAATTCAATATTCTGATGGGTTTTATTTTTATTTTGGTTTATATTTAGGTCAATTCTCCACTCCTTGTAAAAACAACACAAAAAAAACTCACCCACATAGCAGGAAAATAATACAAAAAAAGGGGTTATGGAGAATCTATTTTCATTTTTATGTTTTTCAGTTTTAAGTTTTTTCCCTCGTTTATCTTTAGATGGATGGATTTACAACACAAAGTCAGACCACAAACGGCAGGATATGAAAGGCAATAAACTCGTTCGCTATTTTGGGGATGTTGAGGTTGAGTTTTGGGTGGAATTTGACCTCTTCTTAATGTCTTCCTTCGAATGCGGTCGGTTGAGTGTTTTGGAATTTGGCCTGATTTGGTTGGGCTTGGTTTGGTTTTTATCTATAATTGGGCCAATGTTGTTGTTCTGGGTCGGCGTATCGCCCCTGGACTTATCCCATGATGAAAAAGTATGTTTATAAGGTGACGTGCGTGAACCGAACTTTTCAGGAATCAACGATATGGGGATGCCGTGTCCTGACGTCGTATCGTAAACCTTTCATATATGAATGTCCTGCAGTCCCAATGCTCCTTTATATCTACTAGATATTCTTTCACTCGACTCTATATGGACTACGAGGGCCAGTAAAAAATGGTGGCACAAACGTTAGTAGTACGTGAGGACGTCGAAGCCTTGTCGTGATCTCTTTATATGTTCGAGGGGTTATATTTCTTTATTAGTCCCTAGACAATGGCAGTTAATGCGAAATAACTTGGAGGACGATGCGTGTCCTTCCTCCTGAATATGGGGGTGGGGATGATATATGATGCAACTTTCATAAGAAGATTCATTCATTAATTTTCCAATAGATGGGAAAAATTCGTTTCCTGCTAAATATTACATATTTCACGAACCCACACAAACAATTTTTTCTATTCATAATAAACGAAAGAAAATAAGCATGTTCTATTCTATTCAGCTTAAATGGGGCAAGTTGATAACAAAGTGTCTGCGAAATGTTGTGGGAAGTTAATAAACAAAAAAGAAAAATGGGTTTTTCTTCTCTATGACGGCAAAGTAAGAGGAAATTACAGGAAAAGCGGAAATATCGGAGAAATCAGGAATGAGAAGATGTTTTGGGGGTGGTGAGCGGCTCCGTCTTAAGTTGTATACCGCATACGAGTATGTATAGAGACAGAGTGAATACTCAGCTGTGAGTACTATGGCAAAAAAGATATTAAAAACTGTGGAATGAGGGGACAATTTTAAGGGAGATCTCCTTTGTTTAGTTACAACGATGAGTTCCTGATAATAATTGACGTAGAACTGCTTCGTCATTGCGGCAAATTCTAAGCCAGTGGCATACTTACTTACATCGTCTTTTGTTGAATTTTTTGCCGCAATATTTTTCAAAGCGTACTTCCGTTTGGTCGGTCGTAATACTGACAGTTTGTCCTTACCTGTAAAGTAAGAAATTGGAATTATTTATTGTTGTATCAAAAATAATGCGAAAAAAATTACAGGAAAATGTCTTTTAAAAAAATTTCTTCATATCTTTTCAATTTTTGTAATTTTTTAAAAAAAATTTAATTTAACAAAAGATTCTGTCAATTCTAGTGACAATTCTCGCACAATAAAGATTAAAGTTTTTTTTTGCCACATGATTTAAAAGTTTTTAAACCATATTTACGACCCAATTGTTATTAAAACATTTCAAATGTTAAGAAAATATTTGTGGCAAAAATTATCTGCGGAATTTGTCATCAAATAAAACATTTATGTGTGAAATTCCTCAATATTGCAAATTTAATTAAGACAAAACAATATCTGCCATGAGCGTGCAATAAAATCTAAAATGACAAATTTAGCTTTCTAATTTTAGGTTTTTATGCAGATATGATTCTCTTTGCCCCTGTAGAAAAAGAATTTCCATTAATGTTACAAAATAAACCGACTACATATTATGACAAAGTCAGGAGTCTACTTGCATATACCCACGATATTTCCTCGTGTACAGATATTTCCTCGTGTACAGATATTTCCTCCTCCATAAGAGTGGAATTTAACACTTAAAAGTTATGGTTGCCGGCCGACTTCACTTCTTTCACGTTTCACTCGGGACCCACATGAAGGTCGGTGTCGTATGGAGCAATAGTAAAATCTATTGAATCAAAAGATCGAAATTTGCATAACGAAGTGTTCTGTATGAGCATATGTCGCAAGCCCCAAGGAAAGTTTATTCAAATTTCGGCAAAAGCTAACAGCCAGCATAAAACTATTGCTCTGCGACAAACATTTGCTCTTGCGGTTCGTGAATAATCTGGAATCGCGGTCAGCGTGAAGTGGGATCGGGATAGGGGGGCAACTGGCTGGGGCTAGAGGTTTAAAAGCTTAACCTGAGGGATCGGCGAAAAGATGTTGGCGAAGGACAAACAACCAAAAAATAGCTCGAGAGGGTGGTAAACTCAAAATAAAAAGGAGCTTTTCAAGGATACAGTGGGGTTGTTTATTTCAACCGCGTGACTTATGGGGACACTAAGGAAGCCAATAGGGGTATAAAATTTATCTATATTTGCTATACAAACAAACACATGTACATGAAATAAATAGTGGTTGAATAAATGTGTATAATATATGGCAACGAAGGCGAACTGAGGATGATGAAGATTTCTATCTATTTCTCTATACTAGATGGGGACCGGATTCCCATAGTGTGGGCACTTTGTCTCTCATAAAATTTTAATAAGCCATCTCGTTGCATAAATTCGCTTTAGGGAAATTTTACTGCAGCATCTTCAAACCTGCTGGCAAAGAAGGATTTTATGGTTGGTGGTTTTCGAAAGGGGGGGGGACCAACATAGATCGTTTTTTTTTTTGCAAGTTTTTATGGCATTTTTAGCGTTCACCAATGTCGGCATTCCCGTCGGCAAAAACACATCTACATACAAAGTGGAGACGCTAAAATGCGAAATAATTCACTATGCGGAAAGAAAAGGTCACTAAAATGCACTAAGCGAAGTACTTTTGGCAAGAAGTGCAATTGAAAGTGCTATGAGTGAAAGCAATTATAATATTTTACACACTATTTAACTTTTCATAGCGAATTTTGGAATATTTTAAAAGGAAATCTCAAGATAATGGCTTTAATTGAGAGTAAGTGGGTTTTATTTGAACATTTTCTTTCAAATTTGAAGTGTGATGATAAATTGAAATTGGTTTTTTTTTTGCAAAATTTGATGAATTTTTTTTTTTGCGAATTTTGAAGTCAATGAAACTTATTTTTTGAAGGCATGGTGCAGAACGAAACTATAAATTTTGAGGCACTTTTCCCGGCAAAAATTTTTGTGGGCCCGCTTTAAAATTCAAACTATTATTTAGTCTTCTTTCGATGACTGAAAAATGAAGAGCTTTGGTTTTAGAAAATTAACACACTGAAATCTCTTAACACGTTGGCTACCAGCCAAAAAAACGCTTACTCCGCTAGTATACACTGGGAAAAAACGCAAAAATCATTTCTGTACTTTGTGAGTCACCAGTGAACACAAGATCAATACAGACAAAAACGAACGAATCGAATAAAATATAACGGACAAAAAAAACCCCCTTTGTACCGCACGAGCGACTGGACTCAACCATGGAACTTGAGAAACTGACGGTAATGACAATAGTGTGTGTACACCGGTGACTCACATGGTAGCCAATGTGTTAAATGAAGTTTCTCAAAATTTTGAACTCTAAAACCACACGACCGATTGAGCTGTTTTTTTTGCTTATGTATTTTTGGAAAAGACACCCATAGGAGATTTTTCACATTCGTAGTGAACTGGACTAGGCAAAACGAGATTCTTATAACGTGATTCTTATAACGTGATTCTTACAACACTGCTAGTTTTTTTTCTCACCAAAATTCGTCCTTTGTAAACCGTCTTTTATGTGGCAAGGGATTGACTTTCGTAAAGACGTCCCTGTATTGTAGTCCGTAAGTGAATAAAGTTTTGGGGCAAATGTACAATTAATGTGCTATTATTAAAACTATTTCTTCGCATTCGAATTGCCTAATCATTTCGAATCACCTGAAACGAAGGACATTGTTTATAGTGACAAAAACTACAAAATGACAATTCCAACTTGGTGATAATCATTTGAGCATTTTGACTTCAATCTTACACCTCGACATGCGACCAGACCTGTCACATCGCGGTAAATTCGAAGGTCGAATGCGATATGAAAGAATGTTGCCAAATCTGGCAACTTGTAGTGGCGATGGTGTAGAAGACAACAAAAGAAATTTGCAGATTGGATTACCAATTAAATTTCGTTTTCGTGGACTTACTTTGGTATGGTTTTGACAACAAAAGAGACTAACGAGAAGTCACAGCTAGCGGTCCTCAATGTTTTCTAGCCAAGATGCCAAAGGTCAAATATCTTAAGTGAGACAACACGATATTTTGGTTAAATCAAATTTTAATTTCATCAAGTGATGTTGTCATTCATGTTTAAATTATGTTGTGAGCTACGATTTGAGGCGCGTGGAACATCTTCAAGTGAATTTTAACTTTAGACATAATTGTTCTTTTACAATAATGGCTTCTACCGAACACCCACCGTACTCGCAAGGTGCTTCGAGGGTCGCCCTGCGTAGGAATTTCATGCTCCTTTTGACGAGTAGGGACCACTTTTGTCGCTGGACCGGGCAGCGTAGTCTGGGTAGACATTCACCAAAAAGGTTGTCTGTCGAGAAGTGTCAAGGCCAATCTATCTTCAGTTTAGATCTTGTCGGGTGTCTCTTAATTTGTAATCAAGATACGACCCGAGATACAGACAATGACCAGTTAGTATGCATAACCGTATAAGATTCTCGTCTAATAAATTTTCACGTCTTCAGTTCAGTTTTTGTGGTGTTTTACGAGCAGATGACTAAAAAGATAAAAGATTAATGATGCTGCACCGAATGTTGCATATGAAAATGATGACGGCGATGTTGTTTCAGAGTCTGGAAAGTCGTTTTCAATTTGCATAATAGATGGTGGCTTGAATAACAACACTTTCGCTATACTACGAAAACGATGGCGTTATGAAAAATATGTAAAGTCGATAAAAGTATTAATTTTCGCTAAAGACCAAGTAGTCAAATGTCATCACATAAAATAATTGTTTAAATTTATACCACGCTATAAATTGTGATTTCGTAATGGATATATTTTTTATACACGGTTTATCAAAACTAAGATTTATGCGTTTAAATAAAAATTCTATTAAAATTTAACGATTTATTAAATTAATGAAAATGTTAAGGATATCTTCTTTTGAAATTTAAAAACCGGAAAACATGTTAATTACAAAGATTTTATTTTAACGGTTGGAAACTTTAATTTACAATAAAAACTTTGGTGCGTATTCATAGTAATTTTTAAGCAAAGATTCTGCTACACTCAGAAAAATGTCCAGGTCAACTTTTTGTCAGGTTAACTCTGACCTTACAGAGGTGTCTGTAAGCCAGCTAGCGGTCAGAGTTAACCTATCTAAGGTCAACTCGTGCAGCTCCCAATGCCCTACTTCACCTGCTGGTCGCTTAATTTCAGAATTTCTCCGACCACAGGTCAACTCAGTTTTACTTGCCCACATGCAGGAGAACGCGCGCCTGCCCGAGGCCAATTACGCCGTATGTAGGTCGTCGAGTTAGCCTCCATTTTTCTGAGTGTACAACTGAACGTTATGGTTTTTTGTCAGTTTAAACTCATGTTTAACAAAATCTGTGCTAAAAAACGACTGTGAATACGCGCCTTTACTGTGGTTTTTTTTTATAGATATTTTTAGTGGTGTAAGCGACATTTTATTGCTAGAATGACATTAAAAAAATCGTTAAAAAAACTAGTCCTCTTATATTTATTGTCGCTACAATAATTTTCCACCGATGGTAAAACTGAGACAGGAAAAATATTTTCTGACTCACGAATGCCTTCTTCCTTCCTGTTCGTGTATCCTGTCTTGTCTATCTGTAATCACGTTACTATAAGCACTTCATGATAATAAGAAGGACAAGAATTAGCCAAGCATGAAACGATATTAGAAATATCGACAAACAGAAATCCATTATCCAGTTGAACACTTGAACAATGATTAAATTCAATTTAGCCTGGAGCACAGGAAATAATTCAATGAATTTAGACTCAAACGATGGATGGATGTTCGGGCGGTCGGCGTCATCGTCTTGGTAATTTCTAATTGCACATTGCACTCTTGTCTTGTCCACTTGTCAAGTCAATGCCCCAAGGTAAATTCATATAAATGACATAATTATTGTAATTATTGGTAAATTACGTATGGAATCGGTTATTATCGATAAGAATCGATAGCCGCAGGTGGACTAGGAATAAATGTTGCTAACGCAATTCTCGTTAACAATCTTATTGTTAATACATTAAAATTTCGCTCGTGGGAAAAACTGCAGCCAACAAGCAAGTGGTGGTGGTAGACTTGAGTAAATTTCGGATGGTATTCACATCCCTTGTGATAATACTGGAAAATGGGATAACTATAGTCACACTCAGCATCCACTTGTGCAAAGGGAAAGTTTAACAATTGCCCCAAAACGGGATGAAATTGAAAAGTTTCCTTGTTGTTTGCGAAAGTTGAGTGAAATTTAGAAATAAACCCACAATAAAAACGGTGAACTTGGCTCGTCTCACTGGGAAACTTTCCCGGCGAGTTCTTTCCAAATTAATTACGGTTAGATTTAATATTCTCTGAGGATAACTTGAAATGCGCAAAAATAACCCAAAGGTTTTTCACGTGTCACGAAGGAATTATTACATTAACCCGTATTTTCTTCGTAATCACGACAACAATATACCTGCCTGTAAATGTCTATACAACTATTTTTTTTTTGGGAAGAATGTGTTGTCGTGACATAACTTCGCATATACTAAAAATAACATTTCGTTAGGACATGAATTCGGTCATAATAAATCGGCAAATTGTATACGATACCAACCAAATCGTTAATGACATATTTGGGATAAGAACCTGTTCAAATGAGGCATTTTGAATTGGTGCGACCGACGTTATGTTATGGAGGAAATTTTTGAAAAATCACGGTTTTGGAATTAACACGTTGGCTACCATGTGAGTCACCGGTGTACACACACTATTGTCATTCCCGTCAGTTTCTCAAGTTCCATGGTTGAGTGCAGTCGCTCGTGCGGTACAAAGGGGGTTTTTTTTGTCCGTTATATTTTATTCGATTCGTTCGTTTTTGTCTGTATTGATCTTGTGTTCACTGGTGACTCACAAAGTACAGATATGATTTTTGCGTTTTTTCCCAGTGTATACTAGCGGAGTAAGCGTTTTTTGGCTGGTAGCCAACATGTTAAAAAATTGCTTAAATTATGGCGCATTTTCCCAATTCATTGTGATTTAATGAGCTTTCGCGCAGTGTATTTCGGAAGAATCGGTCGTTTACGAGAAAATCGATAAAACAAAAATAAAATGTTAGCCAAAAATGTAACCAGACTTTAGTCGTTTTATAAAGCTCCAACTTGAAAATTGTACCTACTGAGCACCTGTAACAAAATGGAAAAATTTATTGCAAACTAGCTTGCATACCCGTCGTTGCCGGGTTTAGTTTTTTCAATTTTTTTTCTGTTTTTGATGGTCTATGTTGGAGCTAAACTTCAGGCCAATCGGCTCGGCGGTTTCCCCGCGAAAGGGTAACATAGAGGAAGAACTAAGTTTCAAGATCACTTTACCCCCTCCCCTTACTCCCCCACCTCTCGGGCTACTTTCAAATGGGTCTATATTGGAACTGGACCCCCGACGAATATCTATGCCAAACTTCAGGCCAATCGGTTCAGTAGTTTCCCCGCGAAAGAGTAACATAGAGGGAAAACTAAGTTTCTAGATGACTTTACCCCCTCCCCTTACTCCCCCCACCGCTCGTGCTACTTTTCCGTATGCCTATGTTGGAACCAGAACCACGACAGACACTCACTCATGCCAAGTTTCAAGTCAATCGATTCAGCCGTTTTTGCGTGAAAGACGAACAGGCAGACAGACAGACACCAACTAATTTTTATATATTAGTATGATATGATATGATTTTTAGTTTTTGACAGGATTGGAAATTTTCACCATTCAGTTTTAATGCAACTTTTTTTTGAATCAGTTTTTAAAATCATTTTTTTCGATAGGAATAAAATTATTGTCAAAAATATCCTTGCTATACCCCCTTCAGTCCAGGACGTCAATTTTTCGTAATTTTTCCAGCAGCGCTACTCACGGCAGCCAGCGAAAAGTATCTAAACCAAAAATAAATTAGCAGTTGACCCTACTTGCTCTGTCATTTCATGAATTGTCAAAATGTCCTGAATTTACCCCCACACATTAAAAATAAATGAAGGGCAAATTTAGATTTGGCCTCGTAATATAGTAATTCAATAACACACATAAGGTTGTATATGTTCAGTTATTTTTAGTTACGATTTTAACAAAATGTTCGCACATAAGAGAAAATATCTGATGTGAACAGCACATGATTTTCTTATAAAAAATATCTACATTTCGGCACAATTTACCTGATAAGTTTACATAAAAATATGAATTTTTATTTTAGAAAATCTGAAATATCTCGATAACGGTAAAATATAGCGGATAACGATACAAGACAAAATTATGGCAAATAATATTCTCTTCAATTCCACCAAAAACCCGTTATTTTTCGAGATAATCGCAAAAAACTGTTTTTTTTTAAATAACGGTATATCTCGATAACGGCTCGAGATACGGAGTTCTAGTGAAGGACAAAGATGTAGAAAATTTTATTGTCTCCAACTTTTGTTTTAAATAAGAGAACTGAAAATCGCGAAGTTTCGGAGTAAATTACAAAAAACGAAATTACGATTCTTAAAAAGCCGCCATTTTGGTTACTTTCAGTTAATGGATTTCTACTTCTGGCTACTTCCAGTGAACGGATTTCCACCAAGAGTTGATAGGATTTTCCCATTCCAGGACCAAATTCGCCTGTCAAATTTCATGGTTCTGACTCTATTGGTTTTTAAGAAATCTTGTACACTGACAGACAGGAAGACATTTTTGTAATAATGCTCCAATCGACTTAGGCCTGCGCGAGAAATGTGTTTTAGGCAAAATAAAGAGGTCGAAATTTTTCATGAATACAATACGTTAGTATACTATGTACTATGTACCTACAAGAAAAACGAATCGACAGGACTTAAAAATATTTTCAGAACAGTTTTGAAAAACCTTTAATCTTTACTCGGTTTCAGGAATTTTACTCGGTTTCAGGAGGGATCTTCCATTTCACCTTCTCTGGATCTGATAAACACTAAAATTTGAATGTAAACACCAATTAGCTAAGAATATTATTATTAATACAGAGTGCTCATGATATTCAACAAATTATTGGCTGAATTAAAAACATTTCTTGGAAGATTTCTAATTTCTCTAATTGATTTAATTGCTAAAATGTTTAATTTGAGCGGCAACAATGAAAGATGAGTTTAGGATGAATGTGGGTTGAGTTTTCCCCGTAGGATTGGAAATAGATTGAATGACAAGAGCTAAAACTTTGGAAAGGAAGTGAATATAAACTTCCTAGAGACGGAAGCTGGCAAAACTGAAAGCAAAATCCTTCCTAATGTTTTTCGGTGTTCAAGGAAACTTTCTCGGAAAGGAAGAAAAAGCGGAAATCCTAGAAGATTTACGGGATGACTCGAAACGATTGTAAGTTTCTTTTTGTGAAAAATTCAAAGCAAACTTCTGTGATTTAACTCAGTTCTGGAAGAAAATGTGATAAGCGAAAGCAGAACGAAAGTTAAAAATTTTCCGCGAATTTTTCTTTTAGGATATTTTAGGATATAAATTGGAATTTTGTGTATAAACTGTAGATAGAGAAAGAAAATATTTTACTACGATGTGCCGACATAACACAACTTCGACATTTTTCAGTCACGTTAATAAAATTAAAAAAAAAAAATATTCACGATCAATTTCAGGGTATGGACTAGATTTGCATTTGTTTACCTCTTACAGAAATTTCTACGTTTGTTTGTTGTTCAAATTCTCCCAAACGCATCCGCAAAGGAAGATTCGTTTTTCCACGACTGAATTTTTAGATAGGGTGGATTGAACGGTGTCCCAGTAGACACAATACCGGCGGCCCTCCGGCCAACGAATTACAATGTGGACCGAAGAGAAGACTCCAAGACTATGAATTGTCTTCATCTTCCTTTGCAAGGATGTTGGTTTTATTTTGGTCTGAAAAATGAAGCCTGTCAGATGGCATTGCTGAGTGCCCTCGTTGTTTTGGTTTTTAATTAATTGAGTGGCTCTGTGGGGGAGAAAGGAACAACTTTTCTGATATTCCTGGATAAATTCCTGATGTGTAGGAAAATCATCGCAGGTAGACGTAGACAGACAATGGCATTCAATCGGGAGTTTGAGATGGCCGGAGGTTGTTAATGATGGAGAGGTATCCACCTGGGAATTGTATCCAGTGGTCGGTGGTGGATTATAATTGAGCAGTCACTATTGTGTAGGTGGTGGTTCCAGCAACTCACATCAGGACAAAACAAAATGAGTAATAATTTGGAACGGGAATGATGGATCAGGGATCAGAGAAGAAAAATTGCAAGGAAAAAGTGAAAAGTTCTCTTAAGAAATGAGGATAAAATGTAGGAAAAATAATTATCTGACAGTTTTTCCCTTCTTCTGCGTGTTTCCATGAATGCCGAAAAAAACATTTTTTTTCGAGGGAGTTGGTGGAATTCTGAGGGGATTTCGTGTCTCTTGTTTGATGAAGGAAAACAAATTGACAGCACAATGGACGGGCAGGCGAATAAATTTGAAATTACAGTTGGAAATCGGGACCGATGCTATACGAAAATGACAGTTCAACGTTTGGTTATACAACAACAAAAAAAAGCTAGTGACATTAAGAATCCATAAAAAACGAAAATTTCCTTTTTGTTAAATGAAAAATCCGGAAGATGTTCATTTTGCTAATTGAACATTCAAAAGTTTGAGAAAAAGATCCTCTTTTTTTTCTATAGAGAAAATCATCTCCATTCTTTAGAATAATAAATTTTGAGAGTTTGAAAAGTGGTGGAAAGGAACCACGCCAATTTATTCTAAAAAAAAAGTGAAATTTCTCTATTGGACCCTTAGTCACATTGATTCCGATTTAGAAATCAAGCCAATTTTTTGGGATCCTGTTTCATTGTGGAAGTGAAATTATGAAGTCCCCAAATGCATATTTAACCACCTCAGACAAACACAGTGGAGCACCGCAGGAGACCGGAAAACTGTCTACATAAAAAAAAAATCCCATCGTCCTATGCCAGAATCTTTGCAATTAAAATGGCAGCAGCATGACCGTTTAATGGGGAAACTTTCCGTAGTTTTATTATGGTTTTAAATGCGAAAAAGGGTTGATTCATTATGGGAAGCAAAGAGTTGCTATCTAATTACTCGACCCGGACAAGAATTTTGCCGTTTCTCGTAAGTGGCCTTTCGAGTGGATTAAAATTAAGTTTATTATTTATTTAAACTTTTTTCATTAATCCTAATGGACTGTACAAAGAGATAACTTTTATTTTTTTTCGAATTGAAGAAAAATAATGAAAAACATAAAATGAGTAGTAGTACCTCAAGTTTTCAATTCTTCATCATGAATTGTTCAAGTTTTGATGATTTTAGCTGATTTTAATTGCAACGCAAAGGGTAGGAATTTAATTTATCAAAACAATAGCCTTGTATGGGTTTGTCTGTTTACTTATAACTCGACAACCACTCAACCGATTTGGACCCAACTTTAGAGTGACTGAACTTTATAGACTCTGCGTTTTCCGCTATATATATACTAATTCAAAAGCCCCCTATACTCCTATTTCTTGAATAGTTGAAGCAATTTTTTATTCAATTTTCTCTAGAAATATTTTCGCGTATTAAAACCTCTTTCCTCTAAGAAGCGAATTTTGTCCAATTCTTATTATGAGACAATTATAGTCATCGAAGGAGTGGGTGCAGTTTGTATCGGAATAGTTTCTTACATTCCTCTGCTGTTGAGGGAAAGTATTGTTTTCATGACGAAGACGGTCTTGAGATCAGGGGCAGAATCGAGAATAGAAACTTTCTGATCAGTACGAAGTCCATTTCAGGCACAATTATGAGGATGTCCGTGCATCTGTCTGTCTGTTTTACGTATCTAAAAAAATACTCAAGAACGCTTTCAGCTAGCGACTTGAAATTTTTTATGAACGATTTTTACGAAAATCGTAGTTTTCTGAGTATTTCTCATATATATTTTTAAGATACAATTTTTTGGGGTAAAAATTAATAAAATTTTTCACATTTTCTGCTTTAACGGTTTTTACGTATCTCTAACGGTTCTGAAGATATTTCGAAAAATCAAGTTTTTCTGAAAATTTCTCGAAAACCATGCGTTTTTGAGAAAACATTAACATTATCAAATTCAGAGAAAATAAAATTTCCTGCATTTTTTTCCTTTAACGGTTTTTTTTTAGATAAAATTTCCTGCATTTTTTCCTTTAAGGGATTTTGAGATATAAAAAATTTTATTTTCTACATATCATTTCCAGACCTAAATATTGCAGAGGAAAGTTTTTTGTTGATCACAACTGATATAATTTTTTTCTTACTGGATTGGAAATTTGATAGGCAAACGAAGCGATAATGCAAAATATATTTTTATTTAATTTTATCATAACGATAATTGCTAAATATCCAAAAACTTTTTCGTTTTATTGCCACTATGTTCAGTAAATGATTTTCAATGCGACAAAGAGATTTCCTTTATATAAAAAGTATCTAAAGAAGTTTAGTAGGTATCTTAGGCCCTTTTAATAATCTTCTTATTATATAAAAGTACATAAGAGCAATATCGATAGATTCAACACTCTCTAAGGACTTTTTTTTTATCGGGATAACTTCTTCTTCGTTCGGATTAATCAAATTCTATCCGAATGCTCAGTTATGTGATTCCAGTTATTTTGGGGCTTTTATGGGTAGCCACTAAAGTGGATAAATTTTCGGAGATTTACTTCGTTTTTATTTCTATTTTTATACTTTTGTCTTCCTTCTATGCTAAGTTCGTCCTTTAGCCCTCCCAGAAACTCTTGTTAGGGATGAGTCTGATTCAAAGGCATTTACATTCACGTGAATGTATTTGCATTTGTATTCTGGTTGTGATTGTGGTATGAAAATTTCTGGAATCATAAATTTTATCTTTTGCCTTCTGTATTGACAATGGATAAATTATTTATTTTGTAAAAAAAAAACAGGAAATTATTTTATTTATTCTGTTTACTATGCGACATGTAATGTCGGTAAGAACAGCACGGAAATTTTGCTTTCCTTTTTTTCCCTTTGAGACTCTAAGTACATGAATAATTGATAAAGTGGATACGATGATACTATCACAGAGTGTAAATTCTGAAATAACGATGTAAATATGTTTAATTTTATGTGACGTGTGTTTGTGGGACGAACGGATAAATCTATTAATATTCATGAAAAGAAACCATTTTAAAATTTATAATCAATGGTGAACTTTAACCTTTATAAGCGTTTTTATCAAGGTATCAAGGACTTTTTTGACGTTAAAATTATTTTTTCGGGATTTTTTGCACTATTTTTGAGTGTACCAAGAAATATTAATAGGGTAAATTTTTCTATGTGCAATCAATTATCAAAAAGGCGCGGAAAGTGGAATGTTTTATTGCAGACTAGAATGAGGACTCGTCGTTGTCGGTTTACAGTTTTTTTGTAAATTTTTTACGCCCTTGAAAACATTTTCGTTGCGAAATTTCCTCACCCGTTTTTGAATGATCGATTAAACTTCTGTTGTAAATAGAATCTCTACTAATTAATGGTGTAGGTTCTCTATTAAAAGCTGTAGAAATAATCATATGCGGTGACGTTTATTGCTGTTTGTTTTAGGCCTATGTTACACATGGCAACTTTAAACCGATACACGATACAAAAAGTTGCTCGTTTGTGCTACACGCGGAGTCAAGTTGCCGGAAACTTCTGTATATTACACAGTGAGTGTTTCATGTATATGTGAAGTTGTGTGAAGAAAGAACCTGTTCTTTGTGATTTTGTGCTTGTGTGCGTATTTTGTCGCCTTGTTTCTACTTTCGGAACTGGCGACATTACCCATCGCTTCCCTCACTTTTCGCGGCTATACTTAAGAAAAGTCGCCGCTTAAACTTGCCGTGTGTAACATAGGCCTTAGGGGTGGTGGCTTTCTGGATCATTGATCACTGCGACTTTAAAATCTATTTTGCGGGTTCCAAATTTATTTGAAGTTTTTGAAAGCAAATAAATAAAAGACGAAAGTGAAAATTGTGAGATTTTAGAAGTTTCAAAATAGTAGGTTTCAATCAAAAAAGGATAATTTAAATCGGTTCGACAGAACTACAAAACTAAGGTTGTGTGAAAATTCTTCTTTTATCATATACTAGCAGACCCTACGTTGGCAGCTAAAAGTTTTTTGTATGAATTTTAGAATGCCAAAAAACCATAAATAACTTAAAAAGTTTTGGAAAAAAATGGTATCCTTACAGGACCTTCCGTTACGAATTTTGAAAATCTAGCATAGCTAAAACCTCGCTCCTGACAACGCAGATCATTTTACAATGAACCAAGTAAAAATCGGTCCAGTAGTTTTTGAGTCTATTATTTTTGCACATATAGATTTAGAATGCCAAAAAACCAACTTAAAAAAACTTGAAAATCAACGTAATCCTTACAGGACCTTTCGTTAGTGTTATTGAAACTGAAACGCCGGATTCGTAATCAGCGACCCTGAAAACCCCTTAATACCCATTTTTTCGGGAAAAACGGGAAAAAGGACATTTGCGTTATCCTTACAGGACCTTCCGTTTCGAATTTTGAAAATCTAATACCGGATTCGTGATCAGCGACCCCAAAAACCCTATAATGTAAATTTTTCCGGGGAGAAATGGGAAAAAGGATATTTTCATTATCCTTACAGGACCTTCCGTTTAGAATTTTGAAAATCTAATACCGGATTCGTGATCAGCGACCCCAAAAACCCCATAATGTAAATTTTTCCGGGGAGAAATGGGAAAAAGGATATTTTCATTATCCTTACAGGACCTTTCGTTTCGAATTTTGAAAATCTAATACCGGATTCGTGATCAGCGACCCTAAAAACCCTATAATGTAAATTTTTCCGGGGAGAAATGGGAAAAAGGATATTTTCATTATCCTTACAGGACCTTCCGTTTAGAATTTTGAAAATCTAATACCGGATTCGTGATCAGCGACTCCAAAAACCCTATAATGCAAATTTTTCCGGGGAAAAATGGGAAAAAGGATATTTTCATTATCCTTACAGGATCTTCCGTTTCGAATTTTGAAAATCTACATAGCTAAAAACCTGCTCCTGGCAACGCAGATGATTTTGCAAAAAACCGCGTAAAAATCGGTCCAGTAGTTTTTGAGTTTTGTAATCTCAAACAAACAGACAGACAAACAGACAGCCAGACAGACAAACAGACAAACATCCATTTTTATATATATAGATAAATATGTGTAAAAGATAATTCTACATTTCTACAATGACGAGGTCTATGAGAGATATCAGGGCCATAGATGTCACCCTGCCTACTACAATTGTAGTAGAATCTACTACTATTTTGGTCCTGGAAAATTCACTACACACTAAATGAAATCTGCCACCTTTTTTTGTAAAATACATGAATCAACTAAAAAAAGCTTCTAACGATGTTGGTATTATGAATGATAAAGCTATTTAGCTTTAGTTATACAAATTGGTATATCGGCATATGTAGAAAAAGTTTTTTTTTCAAAAAGTATCAATCAACTACGATTTTTGGCCCAATCTACTTCCCTCCAAAGGCAAATTGGTGACATCACTGATCAGGAGGTGTCCGTAGTCAAGCACATAAGACTCAACAGACTCCGGTGGGCTGGTCATGTCACTCGAATGAGTGAAAGTGACCCGGCTCGGAAATTCTTCTGCGATAGGTTATTAACAACTAGGTGACGAGGAAGATCCTACCTCAGATGGCAAGACGGCGGTGGCTAGGACGCGAAGAGAATTGGGATGCAAAATTTGAGGACATCGGCACGTGACCGGGACCTCTGGCGAGAGACATTGCGGCAGGCCAAGACCGGAAACCGGTTGTAGTGTCGGGAGATAGAGAGAGAATAGATTATACCGTGCAAGTGGCTATCACAACCAGAGAACAAATAATCTAGAGAATAATTTCTTAGAACAAATTTTTAGAGAAAATTTTTCCACTGTGAGATGAAGCAAGAGGATCCGATGTAACACGGAAAAAATTATCCATTCGATTCCTCCATCTCATTGAATAGATACGACGAAAATAATTAGAAAATGTTCTCTCTGCTTCGTGCTCTCTAGTCTAAAAGTAATTAACTTTTAGGCCGTAGCTAGTGAATAATAGGGACATTTTTCCCCCCTTCGAAGGGGAAATTTGTCAAAAATTTGTTCTAAGAGTTTATTCTCTAGATTATTTGTTCTCTGTCACAACTCATAAATTTATGCGTTTTCGATAATAATAGATTCATTGCGGCATCCGGGTGAGATCTTTTTATCACTCACATTGAAAAGTTATTTTCTAATTCCTAAAACTTGCATCTGTCAAAAATTTTAAAAAGTCAAAAAAACTGATTAATGAAACGTTTTCATGGAAAATTCATAGCAAACAAACATTTTCCCATAACACACGGCATTTAACCACCATGTTAGATTCTAATGCTCATGAATCTTGTGCTCCGACCTCAAACCACAATTTTAAACAACCGCTAAATACAGCACACCGTAAGAAACTAATTCTATTCAAAGTTGATAAGAATATCTGGTCAAACAGGTTCTCTTCCGATCTTAATACTTTCGGATAGAATCTGATGGGATCAGAGAATTTTTTAATGAATTCAACAATTTATCGCACAGGGGACATGATACCCATATGTACCGTAAAGTTTTGGTTGCGATGGTGACGATAATCCATGTTAGGCATTATATTTCGATTTTTTTTCTATTTTATATGTTGGAAAACCCGTTTCATTCGTTTCATAAACGTTCCAAATGACCTATTGATCCGGACCGCTTGTATTCCGATTGTTGCTGGTGTAAAACCATCTTTGAGTCGACCTTCCGCATGCGTTACCGTGTTTTCGTACGAGGAAGAATTATCTTGGATTGATGATTCCACTATTTAGGTGGAAAGGTAAATCCGTCCACTTGAATCTGGCTAGGTGGACGTTTTGTTTATTTTGGAGATTACGATCGTTCAACCTTCGATAAACAGATATAAGAGGCGCAGTGCATTGACGATGGAAACTAGGAGGTAATTTCTGTCCACGGTTCCATATGGATATTTTCTATCCCGCTAACTTGGGCATAGAGAGAGAGCTAACAGGTACATGACTAACTTGCTCTACTCGTTCATATGTTATTAATTTACTGGCAGGTATAGGCTCCGGGGCTGATACGATAGACAGAAAATTAAGCATTGGCATCGGTCATCATTAACTGGGGTCCCTATAGTGACGTGATAAGCCTCCATTGAAATAATGATTATCATCGTCATTTATTGAACATTTGATGCTGGATCATCTTTCATCGGATCCCAGGTGATTTTTTTTTGGTGTGTATTGTTTTTTGTTTCGTGCACGGATCTCTGCCAATTCGGGCGAAACGACCATAGCCAAAACAACAAATAAATAAACAAACAAACAACAAATAGCAAACAAATACAAAATGGCCAAGACTCAGCAGTGACAGTAAATAATTTTTTTTTCTACTCAGAAGTAGAAAACGAGGAGGACTTTCACTAACTTTTTTTATGTAGCTTATGTATATTGTTTTTGTCTTATACGGTGTTTATCTCTGGATTATTTATGATTGTAGCTTCTGACTGTCTTCGATTCCTGCTATATCTCAATAATTTTTTTCCCGTAAATTCGAGTTTCATTTTCTGGTTGTCTGTTTGTCTGCACAGTTCAATTTGTTGGCCATTTGGTGATGCTATACGGTGTGGCTGTGGGATGATCCGCTAATGACAATAAACAGTGATCCTCGGCATAACCCACAACTGTTGGCCTAGAGCCCCAAGACAAGTTTTGGATTAAAGCCATACCTATATTTGTAAAATTGCCATCCCGATGTTCAAAATCTAGCAGGTATGGAGTAAAATGTTTGCCCTATGTGCCACAAAACGGTCAGTTTTCATTGAATAGAGAGTTGCACTAAATCAACTAAACCCGTCGAAAAGCACTTGGAATGGCATCAAACCATCTTCTTAGGCCAAAGTAGATTCTATTATAAATTATTGGTCTATTTTATAACACAATCATAACAAGCGAAATATTGGGAAAGGCGAAGAAATCACCTATATACTAACGGAAGGAAGATTCCGGTGGGGATGGTCAGTAAAAGCGGTTAGTTGGCGCTCCAATGGTGGCCAACTTTTCTTCGTTTCGACGATTTATTGCGACCTTTTAATGTAATGAGCGATAGATTGTGGAAATTACAGCTTATGGGTGATGTTTGATGATTTTTTATGGACGGCAGTGTGCGCTGGTTGTTTACGGGAGGATAACAATAAAAGGAATTGCCCTAAACACACCATAACGATGAGATTTCGCCAAGAGCATTAAAGACGACCAGTAGTAGTAACAATTTTACCAACGAATATCAACGAAGAGTACATATAGATATATAAATAACTGTAAGGTGCAGAAAGAAAAGCCTTAGTCGGGAAATAGCACAGAAAAACAAAATTTCGTCAGTCTATATTACCCGTGTGAGAGTTACTACCGTAAAATATGAACGCAAACGTAAATAAAAAAGGATTATTGGGAATTTTTTATATGAAATCATCATTAGGTCTTAAGACACCATAAATTGTTTCCTTGATTGGTTTTTGATGGAAATTCATGTGAAAGACATTTTTGCCAAGCGATTTTCGATAATAATTTAAAGGCTATAATGATTTTTTTTTGTAACGTTTTACCTAATTTAGTCAGGTATCTGAATTGCTTGTTAATTGGTTGGCTTTAATCCTAGAAGATGAATTATTAATTATCGATATAATTATCTGCTTGGATCATAAATTATGAGATCTAACCAAGACGTGTCCCACTTCCGTACAAATTTTATATCGATTGCAACACTAACCATAATCAATTGGCAGGAAATTGAAAATTAAATGATGGAAATTTATCTAATCTAGTAGTCGTCGTTTGTAAACTGGCGAGAGTGAATATTGGAGAAATACTCTTTTGATGCTGTATTTTTTAAGATAAGATATAAGATTTATATAGAAGCTATTATTGGGTCGTGTTTGAAACATTTGCAGGTGAAATTTAGATTTAAAATTTAAGTTATGCTTTCAACGAGTTTTTGCAAGAATTCTTTTTTTTTCATAACACAACGGCTTGTGTTTATACCCGTATGGTGAAACCAAAGGGTATATTAAATTTGCCTTACCGTTTGTAACGCCAAGATCCCGTCAAAAATGAATTACGCCAGTGTGTTTAGAATGATAATCATAACTAATTTTTGCATGTCCGTCCGTCTGTCTGTCTGTCCGTCCGTCTGTCTGTGGCGCGGATTGCGGATTGAGCTAGAGATTTGAAATTTTACGCAGAATCGTTTTTCGTGAAATGCAGTTCGTTAATGGGCAAAATGGACCATTAGGGGAGGTACCCCCGATACGAACGAAAACGTTTTTTGCGAATATTTCAAAAACGGTACATCTTATCAAAAAAGTGCAAGAATAAAAGTTATTTAGGATATGATTCTACATAAAACTCCCATACATCAAAATCCAGTTGGAATAAATTTTAAAAAATCTTATTGGAAAGTTTGACTTCAAAGTGGAGGAGAGATTGCTCAAGCAGCTTTTGTGCCAGCCACGACGTTAGCAGTTGACATATTTCTTAACCGTACCTATATATTGACCGCTAACCTAATAGTAGACATAAATGTCGTTTGGGGGGAAAACAATTTTTGATGTTAAAGAATTTATAAAAAAATGAAGGACAATTTTATAAAAACTCTTGATCGCCTCTTTTTAAGTTTTCAAGGCAAATCCTTTAAGAGATTTTGTATTTATTCCCAAAAGAATTAAAAAGTGACCGTTTTCTTTCACTTTCCATTTCGTATTTCACTTTCCCTTTAAATTTGTGATGAATTTTTTTAGCTCTTATAACAATTTCAAATTATTAATTAATAAAACTTGCCTTTAAAACAAGAAGACATCCTGAATTCTACTTCTGATCATTTTTAATTCAACAGTTGCCGTGAAAATACCTCGGAAATGATGACAGAATTCAGTTAACACAGTAATAAACAAAATTTCTGGAAACTATCCAACTTCACCACTAGATTTTATTACAACTAAATTAATTGGATTGATATGTTTTAAACATTGCCGCTATAAACGGAAGATATGTATGCACATTAGTGATTCTCTAAACGATAAACTAACGATATGAATGCATTGAGATGTTTGTGATACGTGTTAAAGGACTCAGTGTCATTTGAACCCTGCTGAGATACACACTATTATCTAATAGACCGGAACTGATGTCTACGACCACGAAAGGACGAAAGCAAACAACACCAAGGATAACTTCTGTCCGGGGGATTTTTCAAGGCCACTGCCGTCAGGCCGCAATTTAAAATTCAAATTCGTCAAAGGATTCACGGCAAAATCACAGCACGACCTTCGGCATTGATCCTGACCGATTGAGCTGATTGTAATTTTCGGATTGTGAACCGCAATAACAAGGAATATTTTATCGATTTTTATCAGAATCTCAACCAGCCAGCGAGGTGTCGAATTCAGGTTGTTTTTTCGTCCTTCCGAATCCCGATGGGCGCGCGACACCATAAGCAACAACAATAATTTCGAAGGACTTTTCTTGGTCGTTCCAGAATCGGGATACGAAAGCGCTGCGAAATTCGGTCGGGATAACCTGGTGTTTATCGTTGCATACCACAAAACAGCAGGTGTTTGTTAGCCTCGTTTGCCCGGCACGCACATACACACACGACCAAATAAATAGTTTAATCGACAACGATTGCCAGGAAACGAAACGAAACAAAGAAGCAGAATTTTTACTTGTTATTCACTGTTTTCCCGTCGTATTCCAGCGGCTAACTGTTCATGAATTTTTAATATCTCTCACGAAGGATTGTTGCGTGTCCTAATCCGGAAGTCAGGTCGTCCAGCTGATTTTTCTTTGTGTCCTCGTTTTCGTTTTCTGTCGTTCGAATTTGCAGACAATTAATTCGTCCTTTTTGGGTCCTGCGTATCCTGAGTCGGTGTTTTCGTTGTGGTTTTTGTATTATTTGGCCGCGCACCGATTCAAAGAAAACTCACTCGGTCTAGACGTGAAACTTCTTGAAACCGCGTCGACTTGTGAACTGAAACGCAAGAATTCATGGTTCGTGGCCGGATGACCGTACTTTTCCAGCTTGGAAAGTAACGTGGAAACGTGGGAAACGTCAAACTGGTACTATTTATCGTGTCAGAAAAGAATGGCGAAACAAAATAACAAAAGATGTATAGAGGAGAGAACAAACCAGAAATACAATCCGGTTTTATTTATTCAAACGCATGCCCAACGAAGTTTCAGCTTCCAGTAAAATTTCGCTCTTCTCTCACGTAAAAATTGGAAGAAATTTAGCGATTAAATATTTCTACTGTTCGGGGCGACATCTAATGGTAAGATAAGGTAAAAAAGTTAGTAAAAATTTTTGAAAAAGAAAATGAAAAAGAAGTTTTTTTTGGAGGCTTTGCCTGGTAAAAATTTGGCCATTATTGAAAAAACATAACTAAAGCTGTAATTGCCAATCTGGCAATTATTGAAAACCCGTATGGTGATTTAAGTGAATGGCGAACAGTTTTATCAAAATTCCACTATGAAGTCAAACGTTCCAATAAGATTTTTTAAAATTTATTCCAATTGGATTTTGATGTATAGAACTTTAATGCAGAATCATGTCCTAAACAACTTTTGTTCTTGCACTTTTTTGATAAGATGCACCGTTTTTGAGATATTCGCAAAAAACGATTTCGTTCGTATGGGGGGTACCCCCCCCTAATGGTCCATTTTTGCCCATTAACGAACTTAGCCTCGCATTTTACGAAAAACGGAGCTGTGCAAAATTTCAAGTCTCTGGCTCAATCCGTGCGCCTGCAATCCGCGCCACAGACGGTCGGACGGACGGACAGACAGACGGACGGACGAACATACAAAATTCAATTTTTTTTTATCATTCTAAACACTGGTGTAATTCATTTTTGTGTATGATGACGGGATCTTGGCGTTACAAACGGTAAGGCAAATTTAATATACCCTTTGGTTTCATCATACGGGTATAACAAAGTTTTTTGTTTTTTGCATTTAGTCGCGTTATGTATTTGAGCGTGTAAAACTTGTTGTGATTTTGAAATTTTTGAAAATGGATGCATTTAATTTTTTTTATAGTTCCAGCCAGAGCTTAGGGAAGATCCTTTAATGCCGAAGCACAGCTCAGGATGGTCGGAAGGACAAAACGAGATTGGTTTATGTTCTTCCTGAACTTCTGCGCGTTAGAGTCCGGGGGGAACACGGATGGTAAATCATTCCACAGTCTTGTTCGCGGAATGAAGAAATTGTTCGCGGAATGAAGAAAAGGGAAGAAGTCGTGCTCGCGTGCAGCTTCACGAGAGGGTATTTCATGCAATTATCCGTGTTGCATTTAAGTGTACTCTACTGTACTATATTTTAAAGTACTTTTTTTCATAGTACAGACTCATTGCATATTTTTAGCACCAAAATTATGTAATTTTTAATTTTCAAAAATGTGATCAAATTGTTTTGTTATTTTTTTTAATTAACTTCTCCACACATCAAAATCATCTTAAGCTACGATCTTTTAAAATCAATTTTCGACACATTCTGAAACCAAATTTAATTCAACTGAATCCTTTTAACAAATTCTCTTAAAAATTAAGCTGTGACATAGCAATATGTGATACTTTACTAATCTATAGACAAGACACGTCACTAGAGGGTAAATTAAATTATATTGGCGTTAATGTTGCCCAACTAAGTCAACAAGTCTGCCATTAATTAATAATGAAATTCACGAATTTGAAAAAAAAACCTGTTCAACGCATAAATGACAGCATGACAAAATTGAATTACTTTGTCTAATGATATGGAGCAGCAGATGCCTTTATGAATTTCATATGGGCAAATGACACTCTTTAGTTATTAAAATTAGGTTAAAACACTTTCCACCAAAGGCAACATTGCTAGCACTCAAATGAAAAGCGTCACATCCGAATTAAGAGGGGGCGCGTGATTACGATACGTGAAATTTTCTGAGAAAATCATCAATGGGGTCGCTTCACTTCATTTCGAAAATATCGATCTAATGGGAAATGTTTGCAGTGAGAAAACATAACAGGCAATGAAAATTAACAAATTTTTACTGGTATGGCGAATTTTCATTGATACATTCACCGCTGATGAATGATCAATTTTTTCAACGGAAATCGTCCTTATACTGGAGAAATTCTTAGAAAATTTATGATAAGGGATTGAGGACAAGAATCTGGATAAGGGATAAGCTCATTATGTGCTCATATGTATTGGTATATGATTTTCAAATGAGATTAACAAGATTCAACCCTCATAACGAGTTCAATTTGAAAAGCAAATATTTGTGCCTTATCACAGGCATAACGCCTTTTTTTTACCCAAACGGTTGGGTGTGTTTAGGGTAAGCAATTTCCTACATGAACTCATTCATGGTGGAGATCCTCTCGGTGTCGTCGGGTAGTCCTTTGAACGCTTCATCGTTGCTTATAGGTCTAGCTGAGCTATGCTCTCCGCTCTGATTGATTCCGCCAGGAAACTATATAAATTCCAATTGGGAGCACTCGGGATCACCGGTAAAAGGATAAAAAGGGAAGGGTATGTGCTTGTTCTTATCAGGATAAGAACATGTAGGTACTTCATTCCAGTGTTCGGATGGGATAAAAACTTGGATATTCAGAATATGTTGGTATCCCAAGGGATGATCGCTTAACCAACATCTCCAGATGATTTTCCATTTTGTTGCACAACACTTGTTAAAGTAACATTTTTGTACACCCTCACCATAATAAGGATGATGAACTATGAGTCTGGATGACAAAAAAAAATTAAATGTAGGAAGTGAATATGATTATTATATTTTATTCAGTTTGCTTGTTTAATCAAATAAATTCTTTCGAATATGATTTCATCTGAAAATGGATCCTGGCACGATTCATGAAATCCTGTCTTGTCGGTCGTATAAGGAAATGAAAATATGGTGAAGGTGGTTCGGTTACTGAAGCAGAGCATATTCAAATTTACCCCAGGTAACAACAAATAACAATAAGGCAACATAATCTGATTGTAGAAGTTTGCTGAACATAATTTGTTTGGGAAAGTCTCGTGCACTTCTGGGCTCATATTTCATTCCATTTGAAGTCTTTTAGAGACAATACTGTTGCTCATCCATACGAATATTATATATAATGCCGGATATTTAGAATAAACGCGGGTACAAAAAATTGGGGTCCGCGGGTAATAATTTCGTAATTTTGAATATTCTGAATAACAAATTTAGAAAATCGCAAAAAAATATTTTCATTGAAGTTTTTTTGTTCTTTTGAAGACATTTTACTTCGCAGAGGTTTTAGCCTTATTTTTCAAAACTGTTTTCGCATAATATGGTTTTTCTATTTTTCTTAACACGTTGGCTACCAGCCAAAAAACGCTTACTCCGCTAGTATACACTGGGAAAAAACGCAAAAATCATTTCTGTACTTTGTGAATCACCGGTGACTCAAACTCTTATTTCACTTTTGCACACTATGAGGCACCGGTGAACATCGAAACTATAGGAATGTATAGTAAGCTCAATTTAACGACTGCACTCAACCATGGAACTTGAGAAACTGACGGTAATGACAATAGTGTGTGTACACCGGTGACTCACATGGTAGCCAGCGTTTTTTTTTTTAGGTTTTTTTAGGTTTACACTTGCGATTTTTTATTGAATTTTTCGCAAATTTTTGAGTTTCAGCGTCTTTCAGAAATAAATTTGAGAATTCTCTGTCGTAGTGCAAACAGTTGTACAACATGAATTTCGTGTCGTAAAATAAAATTCGCGTGTTAAATGTAAACGGCGCTTAAAGTATATTTTTTTTATGATACTTTGTTAAAAAATTTGTTTTGGTTTCATATTTAATTTGGATAATCACTAGCAAAATAGTAACTGGCATTCTAGCAGTTTTCTTATATATACCTGCTGGTTAAGAAATGATACCCCAGAGTGTTGATCTCACTAAACTCCTACACGATTTGCGAGAAAATCTAGAATAATTTTCTACACATCCCAATAACAAGCCATTGTACAATTCCTCTGGGTGAATGTACTTTTTTAACAAAAAAGTATAGCGAAGTTTCCTTCCAAAGGTTGTAAAAAAAAACAAATAGTATAGCTCCTACATACAAATATTTTCCCCGTTTTAGAACGAAAAAGAATAACTTGCCAGTAGAATGAAAATCATATAACAAACAATCATATATTATGCTGTTCCCATACAGCAACATATTTTTCACGTGTATCCGCCAGTTAGGAGTCTCTCTTTCACATTCCCGCCACCCGGACCTTGGTCTTGTTACATGTTTCATTGAAAATTTAAGTCGCAGGAAAAACGTAACAAGGAAAATTCTCGATATTACCTTTACAGCCAATACGAATGTTAGTAATCTTCATATAAATGTGTGATAAGAGACTCCGCTTTGGGGAATAGCATAAGAAATTTTTGCAGATTGCTATACCAATATTAAGGCTAAATTCAACTCGACCCCTTTATTCCTTTATCCTCGACTCATTATTATTATGTTTGATGAGGTTCGTTCAGTAATTTTTTCCGGGCTTCAGGTAATTGGGTTAATAAATTTCCACCTATGGTTGTTCAATGTTGGTGAGCTTCTTTGAAAATTTATCTCGATTGTTCTGAGAAAAATTGTTACTAGATTGACTTCTTTAGGCAGTTTTTCGGAAGCACGCGATCATAAAATTTTAATTTTTTTGTTTGAAGATTTGTTGGAGCGGAAATTGCAATATTTCTGAAATTGATTTTTACAGAAAATTGAATTTAGAGAGAATTTTTCAATTGTATTTCTTCATTTTTCAAATTGCTTAAGATTTTTTCATGATTTTTTAACATTTCCTTTCAGTTTATTTATTTATTTAAATATTAAAAAAAGAATTGTTTTTCGTGAGGTAATACTTTGAAGCTTCAAAGATTTATTCATATTGAAAAATTGAATCGTGAGATTCTCAGCCCTCTTCATTCATTTCAAGGAAATTTCCTTTCACATTCAAAGTTAACTTGTAAATTTTCATCAAAGTAAAAGCAGTGAAAAGAAAAACTGTTGCCAAACGAAACAAAAAGAAAATTGAAATGCAAGGCGTTGGAAAGCACAATGAATGAAAAAATCAATTTGGAATCGAGATTTTAACTTTTTCATCTTTCTTCTCTTGTTTTTCTTTATTGATTTGACGGAATAAGGAGTTTCCCCAGTTCACGCTTTTCAGGGGCAACTAACGAATTTATATTAGGGTATTGTAAAAATGTCTGGGCTTCTATGCTTGTGAAATCGAAAAATTCTTAAATGCATAGAATGGATTTTTTATTCATTTATTATTTTAAATATCATTTAGTTTAAATTTACTCTCTCTCTCTCTCTATCTCTCTATCTCTCTATCTCCGGACACTACAACCGGTTTCCGGTCTTGGTCTGCCGAAATGTCTCTCGCCAGAGGTCCCGGTCACGCGCCGATGTCCTCCAGTTTTGCAACCCAATTCTCTTCGCTCCTGGTCAACGCCGTCTTGCCATCTGAGGTTGGATCTTCCTTGTCGCCTTGTTGTTAATAACTTTCCGTAGAAGACTTTCTGAGTCGAAGAATTTACTATAAAGATGTATATCTAATAACAATAATAACAAAGAAATTTATAAATATATAAAATATGTTTCAATTTTTCTACATCACATTAGAATTTAAATCAAATTAATTCACGATAAAACATTTAAAATATTGCTTTACTTCAAAAAAACAAATTCTTCAAAAAAATATGTTAAAAATATTCATTGAAATAGAAAACTTGAAAAAAAAAAATATAATAATTAGAATTCTTACTTTCAACTGAATTCCAACCATGAATATGTAGAGTGAAACTTGAATGTTTATTTTCCATTTGACTATCAAAAATTTTCCTCATGTTTTTCTTCAGTATATTTTGTCAAATTCCTTTCCAAATCAACAAACGGGCGAATTTTCACTTTGGTAAGCAACAAATTAAAGCATAAATTTAATGATAATGAATGGAAAACAATTTTCGTTAATTTTGTGTATACAAAATGTGAGTGCAATTTGAGTTAATTGCGATTGATGTACCACGATGTAAAGGCAAGCGTAAAATTGTAATTTTGCCTAAAAAAGTATTTCGTCTTGTATGTACTCATCGTATTCACCCTTCGTTGAGTTAACTCCATAAGGCTATAAAAAGGAGTTGGACTACGGAAGCTGTGGAAACTCATGTAGGAAGCAGACATTTCTACAATTCAGTGGTATATGAGGGCTTTGCATTCGGAAAAGCCTTTTTACAGTTCCACATGTATGAGTAATAGTTAGGGTGGTCATATTTTTTTTGGGGTTAATCCGCGATAGGATGAGGGGAATGTCACCATCACCGAAACAATAAAATTTTATAGAAAGAAAATTTTTATTTGGACGAAAATCAAGGATATAGGAATAATAAATGTGCGCTACAGGCGAATTTTTTAAATAAAATGCGGGGCAAAGATTTAAATCAAGAGCTGCAGAGCTCCAATCGAAAATTCACTTACTTTTTCGTGTTGTTTACATTTTAAACAATGGCAACGGAATTTTTAAAATCAGTAATGAAGAAAAAAGCGCCACAGGCGAAATTTTTTAAAATATGTAACGTTTTTTTTTGGAAAATCGTTCTTACTTGTATAACAGTATTATAACACTTAATTTAAAAGTCCGATACAAAAGGACGTATGGTCACCCTAGTCATAGTCGAAAAAAGAAAACTGAAGGAAGAAACGAATGAAGGCTTACCTTAGCAAAAACTCTGTCAGATCACGTAAGTACATCTGGGGAGTTTAAACGGAAGTATCTAATATATATGTAGTACTAGCGAATAGTATTAGATTATGTAGAAGGGGTGATCCATCCATTTGACCTTGAGCCAAAGCCTATCATCAACCCACCTCTGAAAGCGTCACGAGCGACCATAAAATTCTTCTACTGTTTTTTTTTTCTTCTAGGGACTTAAAGAACAGTGAAATACAACAGTAGAACAGAGCTTTAGTATATTTAGTAATACCTCCCTGGTAATATTTACATAAGAATTTCATTAGATGTCAACAGGCACTACCTTACCGTTTCAGGGGGGGTGGTGAAGGGGATGGTTAAAACGGTCGATCCCATGAAATTGGCCACTTGAAAAAGCAGTAGCCTCCTGAAAAGTGACAAGTTTCCTTGAAAAAGCGACTGAATTCTTAAACCTAAACATCGGAAGTTAGTATATAGGCCAATGTAGGGTCGAATTTGAAGCAAATGTTTGGCGTTTGGAGGGAAATATGAAACAGAAAAAAATGATGAAGGAACAAAGGTTTGGGGTAAAGATATTGGACATTTCGTTGCTACTTTTCTGCTGGTGTTTGTCATCTTATGTTATAAGAAATTTATCCAAGGCTACGGAAACAAATATCGTACGCCACCCTCGCTATGCGCATTTTTTGTAAACACCCAGCAAACCACCGTGAATTCGGTATTTGAATCTACCAATGAAAGTTTTGAAAAAATCTTTTTTTCCAATGGTCTTGACAGGTTTTTCTGCATTCCATTAACAGCAGAAGGTGTGAGAGAAGTGATCATAATTTCCGTAAGCACTACCCGCCGACATTTTTCCACCCCAAACGACAAAAAAAAAAAATCAAAAAATTTTCATTTCTTAAACTTGGTTTTGTTGGGGGTTGTTTTTTGTATTTTAGCAGTTTTTTCGATCCTGTTTCGTTAGTTTGTTGTCCCAGAGACCGAAAATTTTATATATCTGTCAATTCAGGTATTTTATTACCCATCACAACTCCTCTTCCCCTGCCCATAATCATCCATATGCTTTTGTATGAACTACTATCACAAGAAAACGCGCTTCGATGGGGTGGAAAACCTGGCAATAGGGAGTGCTGCTTATGATTTATGCTAGGCTCCATCGCAAACACGAAATACGAGAATTTATGTTGCCAGTTGAACGGTTCGCTTGTAAAAGAAACGCCACCGAGAATCCAAAATCGAGTAGCGACTAAAAAAGATTTCAAAAGGGAACAAAAATTTTGGTCTGGAGTAGAAGATTTTTGGGAAATCGGGAGATGTAGTTTACGTGAAATAAGGTGTGTTGCCTCCATTCAATATAAAAACGGGAAAACTTGAATGGAATTTAGATTCGTTCGAAATGGCTGAATGGTTTTTTCACGGAACACATTGATTTATCTTTCATCATACGTTGTTTCTTGTTGGACTTTATTTTTTTTCAATTTTTAGTATTAAGTTTATGACTTACAGGGATATTGTGTAAGGCAGAGTTGGGCCAGCCAGGATACGGCGAACATTCGTAAAAATATTCCAACTGTATTCTCGCACTTTGTGTATAGCAATTCGAAAATTTCAACGTTGTGTACGGTTTTTGGTTTTTAAGAAGTGGAACATCTGCAGCTAACGAAGTCATCTTCTATTAACCTCGCCACAGAGATGTGTTGCGGGAACAGGAAATTGTTTGCCCAACTGCTGTCGACTTGTGCTCGTCTGCCGGGACCAATTTCCTGTACAAATCTGAGCAACTCAACTAATTGGCTCACAAGGGTATTCGTCCTTTGTTTCACGAAACCCCCGCCGAGTTTCCCTACAGTGTTTCTTTACTACCAGAATAGATACCTGGAGCCAGTGCTTATACAGAATAGATACCTGGAGCCAGTACTTACACAGCTTCAATGAATCCTGCTACACCTTTGCCGTCGTTCTGGTGTTGATGTGCGCTTCTGTAAGTGGCACATCGTATACATAAAGAAGGTACTTGGCTGGCATGATTCTGGTTATGCTGCAGCTTGTAATTAATTAGTTTAAAGACAGGATATTAGATACGTCTTACGTTTAATTATCTGCCTATGGATTTTCGCGGTTTAAAGGGATCAAGTGAACACCTTGTCGGGTTCTTTAATGAGATTAAAGGGCTTAAAATCGACCCGAATGTATTCATCAAGATTTCACTTTTATACCTTTTATACCCGCAAAAGCTAAAAATATATACGAATTGTGGTATTATAAGCCAAGCAACGCATTATTTAGTTCCTTGCCACTTCAATTAGACGTTGTGGGATCAAGTACAAGAATCAAAATCAGGAGCATGTAATCCGATGATTGTTCCTGGTTCATTGATTCTACACTGTGTAAATTATTTTTCTATAGGTTTGTAACTGAAGCAAAAATTTCTACTTTCACATTTTCGTCAGAAAGAGATTTTCCGGTTTATTTTTGATTTCGCTTAAAAATTTGGCTTATTCTTATTAATAAAAGTGGAACGATTTTTTGGTACGATATTTTTTTTTTTACAAATGTCTTGAATATATTTAAAAAAACCTTTACTATGACAAAGGTGTTAGAATTATTAAAAATGATTTCAAGGTTGTTAAAATTATTAAAAGATAAATGGATATTTTTTTAAGAATCATATTATTAGGTGCGCAACTAAGTTCCCGCTGCTTTTTTTGATCAAAATGCAACTTTATTGTGGAAAAATGGTTACAAATGAATCATTCACAATATTGCCCATTGGTAGCTCCAACTTTTTCCCATCTTTCTGGCAGAGCTCGACTACCGTTACGGTAAAAGTGTTCATCTTTTGAGGCTATCCACGAAACAAGCAATTTTTTGATGTCTTCATATGAGCGGAACTGCTGATCAGCCAGACCATGTGCCATCGAACGGAACAAGTAATAATCGGACGGCGCAATATCTGGGGAATATAGCGGGTGGGCTAGGACTTCGGATTTGAGCGTTTCCAGGTAGGTTTTAACGGGTTTGCAAACGTGAGGCCGAGAGTTGTCATGCTGTAGAAACACTTTTTCGTGCCTCTGCACATATTGTGGCCGTTTTTCGCTTGGAAATGGCTTGGCGGGTAACTCCTAATTTTGAAGAAAGCTCTTCTTGCGTTTGGCATGGATCCTCATTGAGCAATGCCTCAAATTCAGCGTCTTCGAAGGTTTTTGGCCTTCCTTCATGCGGACGATCGTCAACATCGAAATCACCGTCTTTGAAGCGACGGAACCAATCACGGCACGTTGTTTCACTTAGAGTAGCATCTCCGTAAACTTTTTGGAGCTCTCGATGCGCTTCAGCCGCCGTTTTCTTCGATTGAAAGAAGAAAATCAACACTTCCCGCAAATGACGATTATTTGGCACAAAATCAGGCATTTTCACACAACCAAAAGTATATGACGCCAAAACAAAATCACTACTCTGTCAAAACGGTTTGTTTACCATATGTCTAAGCTTGGTTCATGATGTTTTGGATATGTGAAAATCAACCAACACTTGTTGCTGGAACCATCAATTGACAAACAGCGGGAACTTACTGGCGCACCTAATAGCTCCTTATCCATCCATAAAATACTTCAAGTTAATTTTTGCCGCTTGGCAAATTCGTCAAACTTCTTTGCGTATTTTGTGTGGAGTTTAGTACCGTCATCATACCAACGTAGATCACCCTCTTCCCTTCTTCCTTATAAGTGCAATGTATTTGATAGACCCAGCAAAAAATATTAACGGCTCCCAAAAGTCTAAAACCTTTTATCTCGACTAAAAATGTTAAAATCTTTAATTTAGCAATCGAGGCCCGGATTTCTAAAGCCTTCTTTCTTTACGAAAAAAAAAAATTACGAAAAACTCGGTGAAAAAATTGTTTCCGGCCATTATGGTCGCTACTTTTTAAAAGCTTTTATTTTGCTTAGTTTCGTATCTGTCTGTATGTCAGGGTCAAATCTTTTTATCTAATTTTGGCCCACTTTCACTCATCCGATTGACTTGAAATTTTGCACAAATACGTAGCTCCGATGACAATACCATATTTGTCGCTTTCAAATTTTTCTTTTTTGAATTGTGGGTTTTTTAGCCAACGTACGTACATTGTGGAAAAAGTCAGAAGAAGAAAACTTTTTTCCATGTAAAAGCTTTCCAGTTGCCATTGTGACCGTTAATTAAAAAACTGAACACAATTTTCTTACTTTTCAACCGTCCATTCAACACATGTGACTTTTTATACACTTCTTGATGGCATCATGAAAGGATTCTTATTTTCGCTCCTGGTTCTTGTATTAAAGAATTTTTTGTGTGATTACTTTATTGTTGTTTATTATTTAAATTTCTCGACTATTTCGAGTTTTATATTAAGGGTATTCACAGTCCTATTTTAAATTGCGAGTAATTTTACCGCTCGGTAATTCAGTCAAATTTAACATATTTTTACCGAGACGATAATTTGGTTCATGTAAAAATGAATTACCGGATTCGGTAATTGTAGACATGCCTTGAGTCGTGTTTTCCGGCCCGGTTATTCGGTATCAAGAATCAACCGCGAGTGGCGCTAGTAATGTTTTTAGTTGTCAAATTTTCTTGCTGGTTATCTCATCGGACTGCAAATTTTTTCAATTTTGATAGCCGTTGCCATAATAGAAATTCAAAAGAATACATCAAACATGGATTTAAAGGTATGTGACAATCAAATTCGCAGTTCATGATTTGGTCACGTATCCAATAAAAGCGCTGTTCTCAAATCTGTACTGTGGGATGTTCACAGCAGAATATTTTCAGTGTTTTAATATTACCGAAAACACCGAATACCCAAAATTAAAACAGGACTGTGAATACCCTTATTATTTATTTTGATAATTTTCGGGCTATTGGTCATATTGTAATATATTATACTTCGCACATATAGTATATGTTACTCCAATTAAAATCACATCACATAGGGTATTTTAACGTTGTCAACTGCCGTTTGTTGCTTTTCTTATGTTTGGTAAATATGTTGAGTGGAAAATGTTGTGGAAACATCGATTGTGCCGAGTACCAAAATATTGAAACGGAAGGACAGAAATGCCATTGAAGCGATAAGGAAGGATCCTTTGTAATAATTCTCATTACGGTTTGTTTGATTCACTTCAGTTCGGAAGGCAGGCGACGGAACTAAAAAGAAAATTTTTTCTTTGTTTGATTTCGCAGAAAGGGCGTTTAATCATTCGGACACTGATGTCTGAACTTTCCTCCCTTTAGAAAATACCTTTCAATATTGTTGAGTTGCTTTTGCGATGTTATAATATACAGTTAGCTAAATAATTCAGACGAAAAATAGAAGGAATTAAAAATCAGAGAATTCAGTGGACAAGAAGTGGCGATTTTTTCACAGAGTGAAAAACAAAACTGGCCAAAGCGAAGAAAAAGTAAATTGACATCCGCCAAATCTAATTTCAATCGATCAAAAGGAACAAAGTAAAATCAATAACGGAACGAAAACTCTTTTCCAACTAATGATGAAGCCTGAGTTGAGCCGGAAAAAAAATCATTCGTTTTTCTAGATTTTCTTTTTTTTTCAGCTCCAACAAACCAAATGTTCGAGTTACACAAACAAAAATATACAAACAAAAATATAGTTGTAGAAAAAGGGGGTTTGCTACGTAATTAAATATCTGCGATTATACAGGAAACGAAAAAAATACCCTTAATTAATGTTCTAAGATTTATGAAATTTCGTCAGAATTTGGTACTCAAAAACGAAGCCGAATCGGGATTTTATCATCATTTTTTATACCCGTATGGTGAAACCAAAGGGTATATTAGATTTGCCTTACCGTTTGTAACGCCAAGATCCCGGTGTCCGTCTGTTCGTTTGTGGCGTGAATTGCGGGCGCACGGATTGAGCTAGAGACTTGAAATTTTGCACAGATCCGTTTTTCGTAAAATGCGAGGCTAAGTTCGTTAATGGGCAAAAAGGGATCATACGAACGAAAACGATTTTTGCAAATATCTCTAAAACGGTGTATCTTATCAAAAAAGTCCAAGAACAAAAGTTATTTAGAATATGATTCTACATAAAACTCCCATACATCAAAATCCGATTGGAATAAATTTTAAAAAAATCTTATTGGAAAGTTTGATTTCCAATAAGATTTTTTTTGGTACAACTGTTCGAATTTTGATACGAATATCACCATACGGGTCTCCAATGATTGCCAGATTGGCAATTATAGCTTTTGTTGTGTTTTATATTTAACAAGGCTGGATTGCGGGTACAACTACACAAAGCATACCCTATATTCTATCTATAGATTAGGAGAGCAAAATTTAGCAAAATTCCATCTAAATTTCGTTTTCTGGCAAATATTGGTAGTTTGCAATCAAAAAAATCTTTTTTTCATGATATTTACGAATAAATTACTATATGTAGGATTCGTACATTAGTTTGGACTTTTTTCCGTGTTTTAAGTAAACAAATGAAATGATCCGGGGGGATTGGGCATTGCTTCAGGACAAAACGGAGTAGAAGCCATATTCATTCATTATTTACTTGGGGATTTTCATTATTTGGAAACAATTTTATTATCTCCAATAGAATCCTTTAATTCGATATTTGCTAAGTAAGTACAAAAGCATAATGAAAACTCATAGATCCCAACATATGCCCTGGCATGAATTTCTTTGTCTGTATATGTTTTTAGATGGGATTCAGAATATTAAAGGACGACCGAAGCTAAAGCCTAACCAAATTATCTGGATGGGGGCCACGGGATCGCGATTCAACCAGTATGTATTTGGTCACGATGGGCGCTGGCGGACCGATGTGGACAAACATAAATGAACCAGAAATAAAACCATAAATAAATTTGGCGGAAAAAGGATTTTATTTTAGTTCGTCCCTTAACTCCATGATTGTAAATCTGTTGTGCAGGTAGTAAATTTTTACTTAAGCGAAAGTGAACTTTAGTATGCCTAGAGTAGAACGATCGTCGACTCGGCCGGCCATTTACCCCCATAGGTGCACTAGGTGTATTTATAGCTCCTGTTTAGGATGATGGGGAAGTATACATGGTGCTGGACTAATGTAGTCCAAATATATTACACTAGTGAGTATGTGTTTTTATCCAGATGTGTACATGGATAGAGTTGAACAAATTACGTGTCCCTTGGGTTAAAGTACAGCACAGAGCGTATAGCATTGCAAATTAAAATTAATTCCTGGCCAAGCAGAATTTCATATGAAAGGAAATCTTTCCGGATTCTTTTGTTTTTCACTTTTAATGTTTTAGTGTTTTTTCGCAATTTTTCTTCATTTTTTCACATTTTTTTTCTGAGATCGTATCTTGGTAGTATATTTCACCGCACTCAAACCGGTACCAACGTGAACGTTATTAATTTTTTTCATTTAATTCCCAAGAGTCCTGGAGTAAATTGCTTTTTGTTCATCGTTATGATCAAATAGTTACAACTTTATTTAAATGATAAATGAAAAGATATATAAAATAGGAAATTCGCTTTTTCTGTAGGTGTTTTTCATTTTAAAATCTTCTTTGTGTTTGTTAACGAAGACCCAAGTTTGAGGTTAATATAATTAACAAAATTAGTTTTAAAAAGAATCTTATAATAACTATTTGCAGAATTAATTTGCATCTTTTTTATAGTTTTAGCTTGAGCTTGGGGGAAGACCCTTTAATGCCGAAGCACAGCTCAGGATGGTCGGAAGAACGAAAGGATTTCGGTTTATGTTTTCCTTGAACTTCTGCAGGTTATAGGACCGTAATATGAAAATTTCAATTGATTGAAGGCAAATCAAAATTACAAAATTGCTAAGAGGCAAGAAGAAATTCTAAATTTTAATTTTTTGGACCTATTTTGATGTGATGTATTTTGAAGGATATTTTGAAGGATTTCTTGTCCGCATCCTTCGCGGTCAAGTCAGTTACAGGCATTTAGTGGTGTTGCTCGTATGATAATTGATAATGTAGGCATTAAAATTTCAAGATTGATGTTTCTCATCAAAAGTTTTTCAATTCCCCAAAATTTCGTTGTATTTAATCTTTCACCTCGAGCAATCTGATATTTGCATTTACATAAATCGTTTCGATAAGCATTCAAAATGTAATATTTAAAATGCTTATAAATATTAGTGCTTGACATAATTCTAACATATGTTAATCTCTTGAAAACTAATAAAATGAAGTATTTAATCACAAGGGCTAATTTTTAAATTATCCAAATTGATTTAAGACAAACTGTAAAGTGGACCCTATTTAAAATATTTATAGCTATTCGTAAACATGAAAATAAGTTGGTGCCTAGGCGCCGATAATTTTCCTGATTGAAACAGTTTGTTCATAGGATTAGATTGTGTTGTGTATCTTACCACCTTTGTTCAAACCATTTCCCTTTTGGAAGGTACATCATTTGTAATTTCCTGTGGAAAATAAATAAAATAAAAACAGTCATAAACGTACTCAACGGGTTAATTCTTTTGTAATTTATTTTAAAGTTAGACGATGTTGTACTCATTAGCATGATGCCCTGACACCATTAGGGTGCGTGTTTAAACGAAAATGAAAAATAGACGGAAAACGAAAAGGATTAACCCGGCTCATAAAGGAACACGGATGTACCCAAAAAAACGCACACATACACACACACACATACACACAGAACCGGCACAGAAAATGAGGAACCAACCCAATGTGAGGAGGTAAAAAATGATGCTTTTGTTTTTGAAAAAGATTTGAAATAATGCGTTAAAGTGTATTTATTTTTAAGGGGAAATCCGTATAATTAAACCTTTTCACAGTCCTGAGAATAAATCAGGCGCCTTGGCATTTATTATTATTAATGAACACCTCATTACCTTTGAGTGTCACCAAAATGTGCTCGGGACAATAAATGTGGCTCCCTTCCTATTCTGTTGGTTATGTCAGAAACGATACCCACCTGATGACCACATCGTTCGTTCCCAAAGGAGATAAACAGGGAAATCATCAAGGATGATTATGACCCCTGAAAGACTTGAGTTCCAACTTTTCCGGGAAAATGTGTTCCAGATGCCGGCCATCTACCTTTTACGTTACCCTGCGAAACTGTAAGATCGCGCAATACTTCATAAGATGTGACCTCTGGACTGACTTTGGTGCGTTGAGGCTCTGTCGGCGATGGTTAAGAATTAATAAAAGTCTTACATAAGACACGAAATTACATTTTTATGGTTCATTAAACATAATCTGCGGTTGTTGCGTAAATAAAAATTGCACTTAAGTTAAATTTAAGGTGCGATGAACCATCAGCGGGCAAGCGAAACTCTTTCCTGCAACTTGGGTGGTTTTTTTCAACACCATGTTTCTTTTGAAGAATTTTGGGTGAGTAACCCAAAGCAAAACTCATCCCGATCGTTAAGAATACTTCCGTCATTATACGAATGCTTTCTCCGTCATTTTCATCATTTTTTATGTTCAAATGATAAAGATGAAAAACATTTAATTGTCTTATCTGATTATGTACTTAAAGATATACACTTTGTCGAGTGGAAAGTATTTATTTTTTCCTAATTTTGTTCTAGAATTTTTCCCATTAACAGAAATCTCACACCAATGAAAAATGTCAACATTGTCGTAAAATGCCTGCGTTTACGGATGAAAGGACAAGAATTTTTCGATTGATGGAATAAACAATGTTATAAAGCAGAATTATGTCAAAACATAGGAAACCAAGCAGGATACATGCTCCTGTTTAAATTCCCATTTTCCTAATATGCAGGCATCCACCGTGAAAAAACTCATCCCCGACTGGAGTAAAGTTGTTTGCGTTTTCCAAGGTACTCCGCAGAACCTCTATGTGAAGGATTTTTGGTGAATGTGGCGTTGGGAATCTTCCGTAAGGACTATGTTAACACAATGTTTCCTGTAGTTTATGAACATTTTACAGCCATCTACAGATGTTGCACACGAAACGGAAAAGCTTATCCGAGCACAAAAAATATGTACGGAAAATTGAGTTTTCACTAAGTTTGGCGAGACATTAGCTGCAAGGCCGACTTCCACTTGTTCTTGGAGCAGCATTGGCACACAAAAGTTAGTCCTTTAAAATTCCTGACGTGGAATGTAATTAAAAAGGACCAAAGGCCATATAACATTTCCCTGCAATGAATTTGCATGAAAAATTTCCTATCGCTACATTCCTGTACAGTGCTATTCACTAAACCAAAATTTTAGAATAACGACGTTTTTGGTTGAAACAGAAAACATTTTTCATTCTAATTGAAATTTAACTGGAAATTCTTTCGATGTATAAATATCACCCGATATTCTGTCTCGTGCCGGATTTATGCCTGTGAGACAAGAAAAATGTTGTCATAATTTATAATTAAAAAAATATCAGTTGTGGTCAACACAAAACTTTCTTCTACAAAATCTACGACCCTGCGCAATTTACGCTAGAGCCCTGTCGCGTTGTCAACCTAAGATGACCTCCCAATAAATTCTTGGTTTATTCAAAAATATCAAAAACATACAAAATTTGAGATAACTTGAGAACGGTAAAAGATATCAATTTACGGTAAATGGCAAAAATGTAAAAAATTTTAACATCTCCAATTCCCCCTTAAATTAATTTGTCGAAAAACCGTTAGTTTGCAAGTAATTTGCAAAAATATATTTTTTTATATTTTAATCTAAATATCTCAATAACGGTAAAAGATAACGGATAACGGTAAGAAACAAAATTGTGTAGAATGCCATTCTCATTAATTCACTTCATACATTCAGTCAGCAAAAACCCGTTAGTTTTCGAGATAATCGCAAAAAACTGTTTTTTTAGAAATAACGGTTTATCTCGATAACAGGTGGAGATATCGAGTTATAGCTAAAGACAAAAGTGTGGGAAATTTTATTTTCTCCAAGTTTTGTCATACTTAAGGCCACTAAAAAACGCGTAGTTTGGGAGTAAATCGAGAAAAACGAAATTGCGATTTTTGAAAAACCGCCATTTTGGATACTTCCGGTTAACGGATTTCCACCAAAAGTTGATAGGATCGTCCCATTTCAGGACCCCACATGCCTATAAAATTTCATGGCGCTAGCTCTATTAGTTTTTGAGAAATCTTGTACACAGACTGACAGACTGACAGACAGACTGACAGACAGACTGACAGACAGAAAGACATTTTTTAAATATGACTCCAATCGACTCAGGAGTGATCGGGAAATGTTTTTTTAGGCAAAATTAAGAGGTCGAAATTTTTCATGAATACAATACTTTATTATACTCCGTAGAAGAAAGTAATAACATGCGAAAATAAAATTTGTTTGTGGTTGCAAAATTTTGTTTGAAATTAATTTATATGGTTTTTTTTTCAAACTCCAAACCCCTGAGTTTTATAAAAAGCAGCCATTTTTTACCGTGCTTCTTAACAGAAGGAAGTCATATAAGTTTTTTTTAATTAAATTGAATGAAACAGTTTAGAAATAAATTAATTATGCCCACAACCGGTTTGAAAATCTCAATAAAAGGATAAAGTAAAAGTTCCAGGCTAAAAAGTTACAAGAAATCGAACGACTTTAAGATCATAGAAATCTAACGACTTTAAGATCATAGAATTGGTTACGAGTTGTGCCTGCCCTGCATTTATTTATGTTGAGATATTTCTCTTTGTGCCCTCTCCACATACTAAAATTATCACGCGGGAAACGTTTTAGCCTTGAGATATGGATTTTTGGATGTACCTACAGATTGGAAAAAAAAAGTTTTTTTTGCTCTCAGGAGTGAAAGGGTTAAACCGAATAAAACAAAAATGAAGTGAAAAAACTTTAGCTAGGACATCTATTGATCGATTAAAGGAAGAGGTAGAGTTACACAGGGAATATAACAAACATTGGTCACAAATTATGTTCCTTCGTTGCCATGGCAGAAACTTTTCACCCCAGCCTCCTAAATAAGCGATTATTTATAATACAAAAAAAAAATAAAAACAATCATTTGAACAGTGAAAGAAATCTTCATTAATTGAAATCCCAAACGATTCTACGATACGACGCAGAATTTCCTCTGATCAGCAGTGGTGGCCAAGCATATTCATGTGTGGATTCCGATATATCGATCGATTCGAAACGAAATGTATAACCTGTCGCTTTGCACTGATTTAATTACGTGTGACATTCTTACCTCAATTATAATACTTAAGCTACGGATTGGAATTTCGTTGAAATTGTTGTTATATATAGAATGCATTCAGATATAATTCTATAAAGGTTTGTGTGGGATTTCGAAATGTTTTCTTTTTCAGCCCTTGTGGAATGCTTTAAAAACACGTTGAATATTTAATGACTTGACAAAAACCGTTTTTAATATTATGAAACACATCTTTTTCATAGTCAAAGGTATTCCAAAAATAAAATTTTATTTGATTCAGATTCCGATTTCTTGATTTCAATTTTTTTCTTTTTTAAAAATAAACATAAGAAAAGGTACAATCGCCAGGGGCCAAATGTCAAATACTCTATATGAACACGGAGAAAATGTTTTTCTAAAAATCCTTTTGTATGGGAAAGGGGGGACGGAGTGGTTCGATTGAATTTGGGTGTATGGAACGGTTATGTAAAATCATATTCTAAACACATTTCACCTTTATAAATTTTTCAATACGACTCACCGTTTTCGTGGAAATTGCAAAAAAAAAGGATTCGTTTGATCGGGGGCCTTGTCAAGCCTTGTTATTTACTTGAAACGGAACTATACCAAATTTCAGCCTCTCTCTCAATCCTTTCGAAAGCTGTGGTTTTTCCAGATAGACGGACAGATAGACGGCCGGACATGCGGAAATCAAAATCTCATACCAAAAACCCTGGTGTAGTTCATATTTGTGTCAGACGATTGATTCGATAAGTTACAAATGGTATACTAAATCTTATATACTACTATATGATTCTCATATAATAGACTATAATGACTTGTTTGTCCCACACAAATGGATTTTTTTAAATAAAAATCTTGTCTATCCTCATATAGAGTATTTGATGAACCCCTGGCAATTGTAGCTATTCTTATGTTTTTTTTTTGTGGCAAATCAAAGGAAAATAAAAAAGATTGCATTTTAAAAGCGACACGTACAGCATTTAAGGCGATTACGGTCTCCTCTTATAAGTGCTAAATGACATTCAATACCTTTTGTGTAATCCACGAGTCATTTTACTTTTCACCCACTTCTACTTTTTTCCATTTTCATCACGCCACAACAGTTAAACACCTGATGGAAATTTTTTTCCTGTTTCCTTTTTTAGCGGAAAGGGGTTGGAATTTGTTAAAGTGAATGGAATAGAATAGTACAGCTCTGATTTCATCTTCAGTTTCAGTTACGATGACAATGTATGTTCATCAGTTTCAAATCGCATCCTGTCTGTATCTAAATGCTGTCACTATCCTCGATTCCTGGTGGAGGCAGAAGTGGCCACCTCTAAAATTCAAATTGGATCTCTTTCACTGCTCCAGTTACGTTTTCCTGAAAATGCTTGCGTAACTCTAAGGTTTTGTTGCTCTGGCGACAGAATACCCGCAATAAGGAGTCAGTCTTCTTTATTCGGTTTTTTTTTCTATATTTTGTGTCTTTTTGTGGGAGAGACTATATCCAGACTTTAAGCTTTATTTTTTTACGTACACTGTTATTTGTGCGTAATGTTCCGGGGTATGCCTTTCTATAAATATGGTGGGCAGAAGTCGAAGCTTTCAGCTCGCAAGGCCATTTTGTATACGATTTTCCAGGACCAATGTTCGAGCTTTCCTTGCGCTAAACATTCAATATCGACTATATATAGGAGAAGCGTTGTCCCCCATTCAATGAATTTAATCTTTTATTCCTGTTACCTCTCCACCTGAAATGAAGCCCTCTCTAGTCTAGTCATAAATACTGATACAAGATAAAAATTGATGCCAAATGAGAACGCATTGATATTTTTCAAAACTTTTTTTTTTATTTATTGGGCCACACAACAGCAACAAATCACAGAACAGATTATTCAAAAAGGCCGCCATTTGATTTAACATCAGCTCTCCAACGATGGAGGCAACAGGGCTGCAAAATACGCGCTCGATCTATTGCAAAGTTGTGGTTAAGTTCCTTCTTCAAGGATTTTAATGTTGGCGCGTGTTTTCACTCATTTTTTCGTGAAAATTTTGCGTAAAACTCGTAGAATTTCAATAAAAGTGGATCCTTCCAAGTATTCATAATTCGGATCGTCTGTCAAAGATAGTTTTATTAATTCTTAAATCGGACATTATAGAGCGAAATATAATTTCTTATCGCTTAAAAAGCTTTAATAAATATCCAACTTACCTTAGTTATTACGAATTTGTTAAATCACTACACTACACTTGAAACAATAACAATAGTGGAAAGTGGTGGAGAATGCATGAATATACACTCAGAAAAATGTTCAGGTCAACTTTTTGTCAGGTTAACTCTGACCTTACAGAGGTGTCTGTAAGCCAGCTAGCGGTCAGAGTTAACCTATCTAAGGTCAACTCGTGCAGCTCCCAATGCCCTACTTCACCTGCTGGTGGCTTAATTTCAGAATTTCTCCGACCACAGGTCAACTCAGTTTTACTTGCCCACATGCAGGCGAACGCGCGCCTGCCCGAGGCCAATTACGCCGTATGTAGGTCGTCGAGTTAGCCTCCATTTTTCTGAGTGTAGTTTATTCTTTGATAATGTGATTAGTTTTTTTATTTCACGAAAAATAAAGAGGTGGGCAAGAATCCAAATTATGTACACTTACCTTAAATGACATTATTTACATCTTTTTTATTTTTCTTAATTTTAGCTTCTTCCGGTGAATGGCTCAAAAGATGCAATAATGTAACTGACGAAAACGAAGCATCCTTGTGACCTTTCCATTTTCGGATGGAACCTTTGAAAATGTTTCTGTCTTTAAACAATTATTTTATTCGCCGGATGCTCTTACATTCGAAATTACTTGTTCGCAATTCAATTAAATTGAATGGCAAATACAACGCAAGATCTGGAATTTCCTTTCTCTAAACAAATTTAATTTCAGAAATCTTAGTATTTACAGGTTCTACTGTATACTCCTATATTTGATACAAACTTCGTATTTGTTTATAATTGCAAATATATTTAGTGAATTATTTGTACATTCCAAGAAGGATATTTGTCAGAAATTTATATGATATTCACATCAGTTTGTACCCACATAAAGGTGTCTATAACTAAGGACGACTACAATGGGGGGATCTGAATGTATCCGACAAATACAATTGAAGGTAGCCCCATCATAGCACAACACCGATTTAAATTTTTAAAATGTACCTTTTACCTTGCGCTTAAGTCATGTATAATAAATTTGACAGTCGAAAAGAATTTAACCACATCCGTTCGAATAAATTGTCTGACGGTTTTGAATTATATTAGAAAGTTATTTTTTTTATTATTTCAAATGTCATGCACAGATGGTTTAAGCACAAGCACATCGTCAAGTGTTACTAAAAATTTGCCCTAAAATATTTCCCAGCCATTATTTTTAACCCCAAAAATGGAGTGCTGCTGGAAGAACGGAGATAATGTGCGTTGAGTCTATTCGTATACCTTCAAAAAACCGGAGGATATGATGACGTTTTTACGTTAAAAGGGTATTTTCGTTTTAATATAATATAAGGATGTATGGAGGGGTCCGAACTATATTCATAAAACAGCAATGAACATTTACACTCTGCTATAGTATTTATATTGCGGAAAACTCTTCTTGAATGTAATTTTATTGGTAAAAATGAAATTCGTGCATTTTTTTTGTTTTGGTGGTGCCGTATTTTTAATTAAATTAAATATAAAAACGTTTATGTGTTTTTATCATGACAGCGCTTTTTAATTCTCAAGTACTTAAAAAACGTGTAAAGGTAAATTTATATATCAATCACAATTTTGAAAAAGTGATACGGTTGCTTCAGCAATTCTGTGAAACGAAACATCCACCAAAAATCGGCTCAATCTGGCCTATTGAATCAAAGAACATTTAAGAACATTTCATACAAAAAAAATCCGTTTTCTCGTTATTAAGTTTTGACTCGTTTTTTTATAACCCCACAAAGTTGCGATATGCATAACCCGGCCTTTACACGCGACTATAAAGTCTGTCAGTAGCACAGACTCCAAATGTCAAATTACTGACAACGAATTAGAAGACATTTAGCGAACTGGCAGCCAGTTCATTTTCAAAATGACTTCATTTGTAACACAGCTATAGTCCCTCGTATTTCAGAGGCATGAATATTGCTCGTATGCTTCATTATTTTAATTATCTCGTTCCTAGTTAGTCTTCTTTCGCCAGTCCAAGAGTTCTAAAAGTGAAAAAATTAATTAAAAAAAGTGGATTCATAATAATTTAATAGATTTACCTCAAATTCTTCATTTTCCGCCATCTTAGAAGTCTGAAATGTCAAATTACTGGTATGTCTGTCCCGTCAGTACAGACTTGTCAGTGCCAGTAAGCATTTACACGAGACTGTGTCAGCGACTGTGTCAGCTCTACAGACGCGTGTAAAGGCTGTGTAAAGTATTAGGTTAAAAATATTATGGTGATTTGAACCTAGAATTTGGGTGTTGTCAAAAGTAAGACCTTACAACACTGCACATTTCAATATTGGCGGTTGAGGCTTCTGGTGTTCGTAGAGGATTTTATTTTGATTTTTAACTTTAAAATTACTATTTTGTCTTTTTTTGTTTTTATTTGTATTTTCTTTTTTTAGGTTTTATCAATTTTTTTTATGTTTTGTTATTTTTATTTTTATGGACTGATTTTAATTTTTGATTTCAATACAATGTGTAATGAAATAAAAACGTTATTACGTAAAGAAATGCACATTTTTATCATCATAAAAAAAATAACCTAACAAAACGAAAATTTGAATTTTGTTTCAACACTGCGTTTTTTCTTCGCCTTTCATCCCTGCTTACGTGTTGTATACATATACAATATACATATATAAATATTTAATGAAAAATATTTTTTGCGAGTGTAAGGAAATTCAAAACACAGCGCTCAAGTAATTTTATTACAACTTTCAAAATTTTTATCATGGAAATGTTTACGACTTTTCTAATGCAACACCAAACGAACTTACAATGTATAAAATATCTGATCTGAACAGCACATGACACTCTTATACAAAACTACGTTTACACTATAACCCGACGAATAATGTTAGATTATATAAAAACATGAATTTTTATTTTACCAAATCTGAAATAAGGTTAAAATGTAGAGAATTTCAATATATTTAATTTTTCTTTTGTTTTTTTTTTTCGCAAAACCGTTAGTTTGTAAGAAATTCGCAAAAATTCTTTTTTTACCTTTTAATCAAAATATCTCAATAACGGTAAAATATAGGGGATAACGGTAAATGACAAAATTGTGGCAAATATTACTTGCTTCAATTAATCCGATACATTAAACCACTCCGGGACCCACTCCAGAACCAAATATCCTTGTAAAATTTCATGGCTTTAGCTCTATTAGTTTTTGGGAAATCTTGTGCATACCCAAGGAGCATAAAAGGTTGTAAAGTAGTCGTCACGACACTAATGTCGCAACTTAATGGTTGCCATGACCACTTTACGACCTTCGTTGCTACATGGGTAGACTAGCAGACTGACAGGCAGGAAGATATTTTTGTAATAATGCTCCAATCGACTCGGGATTGTTCGGAAAATGTTTTTTAAGCAATATTAAGAGGTCGAAATTTTTATGAACTTCGTATAAGAAGTTTATACTTCGTATAAGAAAGTAAAAAATATGTTAAACGATTTTTTTAAGCTCTCCTACACTAATAAAAAATGAAATTAAACAGATCTTTTGAATGTTTTTATACTTTCGCTAAACCACCTTCTGATATGATGCACAAAACTTTTTTTTTTAGATTTCGCGATGCTATTTAAAAAAATTTACTCACTATCTGAATAGGAAAACATTGCGAAAGTATCATAACACTTTTCTAAAAAAAAAACAAGTAATAAAATCCAGCAGAAAAAATATGTTCGACAATTTAATGATAAATTTTATTAGTAGAAAACGAAAACAATAGGTCCGTTGCCCCATTTGGTAATGATGTAGTAAAATAACGGGTAAAAAAAATTTATAACCAAATTAAAAAAACCGCAGAAAATCAAGTAAATCACCATCGGACATTGTGTTTGGATGTTAAAAAATTTTAGCACCAAAGATTTCAAAATATTAATGGCGTTAATTTACGCTCTCCCACGCTACGGTATGAATTTAGGTATAGTCGTATATGTTGCTAAATAAAATAAATACTGTAGATTATTAGCCTCTTTTTTTATGATAAAATAAAATCAATTTATGACTGACTTTAAATGACATCTTAATCAAATAACAACACTACTAACTATAAATTAAATCAACTTCGAATAATGGAAAGTTATAAATTGTTTATAGTGGACATTCGTATTAAATTAAAAATATTTGCAGATGGCATAGATTTTTTGATAAATCAATATCTGAAGGCCACTCGAAATCCCCCTGATCGTTGCCTCCTGCTGAAGTGAAGATCTCTAGTATCAAAAGCTTCCAGGTTATCAATCGAAATGGAAAGGGATTGAAACAAGTCAGAGACGCTAAACCGTTTGTTTGAAGGGAATTTAACCCGAACCATTTTAAATTTAACTTGAGAGGTTTGGGCTAAATAAATAAGTATTAAAATTTACAAAATTTTAAAAGAGATAAAGTTGTTGTTGAGACAAATATTAAATTGGACTTGGTCTGAGAGTTGTGACTTTCTTATACATAGTATATTATTTTCTCTGAGTGCGGGAATGGATTAAATGATTTTACATTGAATTTTATGGGAAAAATTGTTTGGGTTGGTGAACGTTTCGGTTTTTGAGCACTGTGAGTTTTTTATCTGGAGGCAGTTATGTCACGGTTTTTCTCAATAGAAAGCATTGTTTTAAGGGCTGTACATAAAATATGTCACACTAATCTTCGGTTCTGACTGTAATTCAATATCTAAAACAGTTTTCGAGATATTTCAGGTTACAATAAAGGGAATCGAATGCCTTTACCTAACCGAATATAGAAGGATCGTCTTCAGGAGTACTCGATAACTCGAACTTTAGATTCAAACAATATTTTATGCTTGTTTTTGAGTCAATACGGAAGATAGGATTAACTACGCAACCTTTAATTCATATCAATATGGTAAAAGACTTGAAATATTCTCCCTGCGTCTTTTATGTAAATTATAATATCGTTCGGAGCTTCACAGATTTGCGAGAAAAACTAAAAACTGGCCGATTTTTTCGTGCAAAAATAAATATTGAATTGTTTTCCTATAGAAAACAAAATTTAAATATGTAATTAAAGTTTAGCAAGTTTAAAACTCTTAAGCTAGCATCAGACGAGCACACAAAAGCCTCACACGTGTGATAACTGACGTAATTTTGACGTCACAAAATTGTCACACTACTTCACACCGTCTGATAACTTAAATTGTGACAGAATTTTTGTTTACACACCGTGTGATAACCTGTGTTACGACAATTTTTTTGACGTGTGTGAAACGAATTTTGCCTCCGTCTGATAACCCTGTGTAAAACGTGGTATGTGTGATGACATTTTTCGGTTTGTGTGAAGACTGTGTGTAAATTTGTGAAGACTGTGTGTAAATGTCCCAGGCATGAATTCGTGCCATTTCACACGCACTGTGTTATAGCGAATATCTTAAAAACGGCGCATCTTATCAAAAAAGTGCAAGAACAAAAGTTGTTTAGGACATGATTCTACATTAAAGTTCCATACATGAAAATCCAATTGGAACAAGTTTTAAAAAAATCCTATTGAAAAGTTTGACTTCAAAGTGGAATTTTGATACAACTGTCCGCTGTTCAATTAAACTTCAAACAATGCCATATCACCAAACGGGTTTTTAATTATAGCTTTTGTTATGTTTCTATCTGCGACTTCACCAATTGTTAGCAAATTATCGAATTGACCGACCGACATCCGTAAGAAATTCCGATACAATTCGGGTTCTTCAGAGCGCAATTCCACCATCAATTTGGGAAAGAAACCCTCCTTCTCGCGACGCGACACCCAATCCTTTGTCCAACAACTGCGCTTTCGACCCATTGACTCGTCGTCGTCGTCGTCGTCGTCACTGCTTTCCAAAATATAGGCTGCCAAAATCGCCATATCCATCATCTCCTCATATTTCCTTTTTGACATTTTAATTTAATTTTATTTTTCTTCACAAATTTAAAATAGCGTACAATTGCTTGTCAAGTAGTAAAGTACACAAAATGTCAGAGAGCTATCACACCGTCTGATAGCAAATCAGTGTGTCAGACGATTTTGATTGCTGTCACACGTCTTCCATCATCACACCTTTTGAGACGTTCCACTCCGTCTGATAACTACTCAATCTGCGTAACTGTGTGACATAATTTCGTGTGAAGACTAGCGTCGTTAAGACGTTTTGGGACAAAAATCCGATTGTGTGGAAAAAAATTTCACACCGTCTGATAACAACACATTTCAAGTGTGAAAACGTGTCGTGTCAGATGTGTGTGAAATGTGTGTTGAGTTTTTTTCGTGACGTCAGTCATCACACGTGTGAGGGTTTTGTGTGCTCGTCTGATGCTAGCTTTAAAATTGAGTATCCAGTAAGCCGAATTTCTCGAAAACGGAAACAGCCTTCCTTTTTTTATGTTGGACTTTTCGCGATACCACTTTTCGTTTTTGAGATATTTCATACAAGTAGTTTGGACTTTGAGTAGAAACTCACAGGAATTCGCCTGCATGTGGGCAAGTAAAACTGAGTTGACCTGTGGTCGGAGAAATTCTGAAATTAAGCCACCAGCAGGTGAAGTAGGGCATTGGGAGCTGCACGAGTTGACCTTAGATAGGTTAACTCTGACCGCTAGCTGGCTTACAGAAACCTCTGTAGGGTCAGAGTTAACCTGACAAAAAGTTGACCTGGACATTTTTCTGAGTGTGGTTCTCGCATGGTTGATAAACACTGAATACATTTGATAACCGCGTCGTCGTGAATTTGGTAAGTAAATCCGTCTTATCGTTTTAACTTTCTTTGGTCTCCGGCGAGCCATAAAATCCCAGTACGAGACACAATGATTGATTTCTTTGGACATATTAGCGGCTCATCGTATAGGTAATTTATTTAAAAATCACGGAAGATCGAAGATGTTTTTGTTCGAATTTCGATTTTATTTGCAGTCATCCACATTTTCCCATTCTCTAGCACTTAAAGAAGTAGAATTAAAAGGTGTCACTGGCACCAAATGGCGTCGTAGGTCGTGGTTGTAAGAAAATCCGCAAGAAAATCTTTCGTGAATTGTTGATTTGCATTTTTTGGTGTTGTTTTTGTTCCTTTTGAATTTAAATTGATTTCGTTTGTTTTTGTTTTTCTTCTTTTTCATTTCCGAATAATTTTATTGTAGAGAACGGCCTCGACACAGATCAAGGCCTTTTCAACATACGACAATACGCGCTGTGAAAATAATACCAAAAAAAAAATTTGCTGTGTTTTATGTTAATCACCCGAAGAAAGCAAGCTAGCAATCTGCATGGATTAAACAGATGAGCCGTGATAAATCATTTAATAGGTGAAGCAGGTAAATATTAAAAATTCTCCCCCAGTATCCGTTATTATTATGTTCATCGGTTCAGCAGTTTGCAGGTCATCATCGCATTTTCGCTACGGATCTTTGGAGGCATGGCATTTACGGTGTCAGACACGATTTTTTTTTGGAATCATGACGCAACGCAACTTGCTAATGTTTTCTATTACATTTATATATCAATATATGTATGATAAGGTAATCAAAAGCATATGTTAATAGCGTGTTAATGGCGTTTGTATCATGGAACTCTATGTCAAATGGCAAAACTGAATGGCGACGACATTTGAATCGAATCGAAGATAATCGCTTTGGGAGCTCGAATTTCTAATGAAATTAATTAAAATTATTAATGCAGAATAAAAGGGGAAAAACAAAGGTAAATTTCGATTTTTGGGAACAGTAGCTACCAATTTTCAACTTTAATCAGGCTGATTATATGCGAAAATTTCTGACAAAACAAAAAAATATTGTTTTTTTGCTGTTGCGATATGTGTAAATAGTTTGAAGAGTTGGAAAGGTGATACATACGGTTGTTTTGTTTTCTTATCAGTTTAACTTAATAGAAATTTCCTATTAAAATGCAGGCAAATATGGAAAAGTTGGTGAAATTTGAAAGAATTTGTTTTTCAGGTCCATCATCTGATGAAATATTTCTCAATTTTGTGATACATGATTAATAATCGGATCTTTTTTTTTGTGAAATGAGATTGCCATAAAAATGTTGCTCCACAAAAAAGATTTTCCTGATTTATTTGATTGAGAGTCATGATAAAAATCTAGAAAAAGTATTTGAATAAAACTTGGGGAATGTAGAGGACAGAGACAAATAAAAATACAAGTTATCGGCTCGGCAGTTACATTTATTCTGATCTCAATAGACGAGATGATATAATATTGAAGGTCCTGTTTATATGGACAATACTAAACAATTATAAATAACGCCTACAACTCGGCCAGCCTGACTGAATAATTGTCCTCAATTAATACAAAAATATTTGAAAGTTAAATGTAAAAATTAACTACTATTAATAAGCTTGAATTAGCATTAAAAATTTTCAACATTCGAAAAGTAAATAACCTGTCAATATAGAGCGGTTTAATTAACCAAAGTTCTTTGTTAGATCCGATAGATCATACACTTCCAATATACTTAATTATGTTCATGCTGACATAAACTAATTCGAAAATTAATTTTCCAATCTTTTAGTTTTGTACTTAAGCTATAACATTATAATTGACTATCATTTTTTCTAAATTTATAAAACATTCCTATTTAAAACTATCAAACGAAAACATGTCTAAAAGCTGAAATAAATAAATAAGTGAATCAGGTAAATTCGTGCAATCAAAAAATGGTATATGGTCGCATGTTCGCTGGGGAACAAATACCTTTATAGGGAATTCGCGAAATTTGAATACCGGGAATATCTTCGACGACGTAGCGATCGTGCGGTAACACCTTCATTATTTCATAGGGCCCTCGATATTTTTCTATCAATTTTTTATTTACGCCGGCAGTGGTGTCGATATTTTTAAGCATTACATAATCCCCGACACAATAAGTCTGAGGAGGTTTATGCACACTGTCATAATAATTTTTATTGTATATTTGACTCTTTTGTATTGCATTATGTGCATTTTTCCTCAGGGTCGCTAAATCGCGAGTACACTTGAAATTTTCGTCCAAAAATTCTTTAATTTTATCAACACATTTTCCTTTTTGTTTTACCCCAAATAGTAACAGACTGGGACTAGTGTTAATGCTGCGGTTATAGGAATTATTTATAGCAAACTCAACGTCGATTAGGTGTTTATGCCATTTTCCGGTAGTTTCCGAGTCAAGTTGTTTTGCTAACATAGGTGTTAGTACCCGATTAACCCGTTCCACCTGCCCGTTTGATTGGGGTGAATGAGTGGCGACCTTTATGTGGGTAATATTGTTTTCTGTCATAAATCTTGAAAAATCGGCAGAAGTAAAACATGAGCCTCGATCCGAAATTATTCTTTTCGGCCTACTATACATTTGAAAAAAAGTCTCTAAACAAGCTATTGCTTCTTTAGTTTGCGTAGATTTAACCGCAAAAAGCTTCGTAAACTTAGTAAACCCGTCTACCACTAGAAAAATATGTTTATTTCTACTCATAGTTGACGGTAACGGCCCGTAGTGATCGATATGTAAAGTTTCAAATGGTATTTCTTCTTTGGGTATATTATGTAGCACTCCTTCGACTTTACCGGAATTAGGTGAGAAATGAATACATTTGAGACATGATTTTATATGATTTTTAATTTTTTCTTTCATTGCCGGAAACCAGTAAGATTTACTAATATATTCATAACACTTATCGAGACCTACATGGCACAAGTTATCGTGATGTGTCTGAATTACCTGTCGTTCCATGACTTCCGGTACATAAAAAAGCAAATTATCCTTTGATTTCCTATAAACTACTCCATTAAATAGGGAGTAAAGAGAACTTTCGCTTTTTTGTAGTTCGGTCGCGATGGACTTGATTTTCGTATCACGATTCTGAGCCGAAATTAATGCGTACTGAAACGAGTCATCCGTTATTACTAAAATATTACTATTTCTACTGAGCGCATCTACGTGTGCCATTCTTGATGAGGCTCTGTGCTCAAGTTGATAATCATAATTTTGAAGCTCAAGAGCCCATCGCGAAATTCGCGCATTTAGTGTTTTATTTTTTAAAGTTTGGGTTAGCGCTTGGCAATCAGTAATGATTTTAAATTCTTTGCCCAACAAATAAACCCTGAAACGCCGCAATGCATAGATAATGGCTAGAGTTTCTAGCTCGTAGCTGTGCATTTTGGATTCGCTTTCGGTGCATCTCTTTGAAAAATAAAAGACAGGGTGGAATTCATTGTCTTCTTGGCGCTGCATTAAAATGGCACCGAACCCTTGGCTACTTGCATCGCAATGTAGTTCGGTTTCTTTACTAAAGCCGTAAATGGATAAAATGGGGTTTTCTAGTAGTTTAGATTTTAGAGTTTCATATGCTTCCAATTCGGGCTTCTCAAACTTAAAGACAGCATCTTTTTTCAAGAGATTGTACAAAGGGCTGGCAATAATCGAGAAGTTTTTTACAAATTTTCGAAAGTATGAACATAGCCCTAGGAAACTATGAACAGATTTAGAATTCCTTGGTATTGGGAAATCTTGTACAGCACGTAAGTTTTCCCGACTAGGTTGAATACCTTGACTTTTGATGGTATAGCCCAAATAAGTTATTTGTTCATACATAAATTGACACTTGTCAAACCTTAATTCAAGAGAGTATTTCTGTAGTATGCTAAATACTTTTTCTAAAATCTGGAGATGCTCTTCGAGCGAACTGGTGGCGATAAGTATATCGTCCATATAAATTACTACTTCGCCGGAGTCAATTAAGTTCTTAAAGATTTTGTTTATAAATTTTTGGAATACAGGTGGCGCGTTTTTCAAGCCCATTGGCATTTTAAGAAACTCAAAGTGACCGAAAGGAGTTATAAATGCTGTAAATTGAACTGAATTCGGGGAAATTTTAACTTGGTGAAAACCACTACGGAGATCTAATTTGGAGAAGTACCTTTTATTTCGTAACCGATCTATTAAATCTTCAATGTGTTCTAAAGGATAATTATCTCGGACGGTGAGTTTGTTCAACTCCCTATAATCAACGCATAGTCTTAATTCTCCGTTTTTTTTCTGCACCAGAACAATTGGAGACGCATAAGCAGAGTTGCTTTCTTGAATTATTCGGCGTTCTAACAAATCATCCAGAATAGCTTTTAATTTTTCTTTTTGTGCAAATGGTAGCCTTCTAGCAGTAGAATAAAATGGAGAATCCTTCACTAATTTAATTTCCATCTCCACAACCGAATTTAACACTGTCTCGGCAGATGTTTTTTCTCTAGCCCAAGTCTGTTCGATAATATTTTTTATTTGATTTCGTGTTTTTAATTCCAAATTTGAATTTATGTCTAATTTATTTTCAAGTGTACTAATCTCACAAATATCAATATTAAAAATATCATTAAATGAATTATTAAAATCGTCGTTATTTCCCGAATCCCTAGTAATTTGAATGCTAGCATTACCTTCGTCTTTGTTTTCTTTTAAATTTTTAATTATCAATTGCATGTTTAGTTTTTTCATGAAGTCGCGTCCGAGAACAACACAATTAGACATAGTTTCGTTTTTTACAACAAATAATGACAATTTACATTCCTGGCCCTGATAATTAATTTTTGAATTTACCATACCTAAAATGTTGAGCCTACTATTGTTAATCCCTGAGAATTTGTACTTATTTGGTTGAATTGGATACATCAGATCGTCTTGTAGAAACTTCCGCTGGACAAAACTAATAGGACTCCCGGAATCCAAAAGAGTCGTCATGGTCATTTTGTGTTGTTTGTTGTCTTTAAATAAGATGAAAGAAACATTCTTCTCAAATGAATGATTAATTGGCAATACATACTGAGATGAAGGGATGTCGATGGAGTCATCTGTTGAGGGGGTTTCTACTGGCATCACCTTACCACTGTTGCTGCAATTTAACGCCTTGTGGCCCGGCTCTCCACACTTGTAGCATGAAACTTTTCCTTTGAACGGCCTAGGACAATTGCTGCTGTAGTGGCCGCTTTGGTTACAATTAAAACACCTGGTGAATGATGCTGCACGTGGTTGAATATTTCTAGGTGTCTTATCCTTGCAAACGTCCGTGGCGAAAGTAACGCTGCTATGATGTTGCTTTAATCTATCATATTTGCGCATCGATATTTTTAATTCTGCCAAAGTGTCGCAGTTGTATAGAATCATTTTATTCGCGGGCGTATCGATTATACCGTCGACAATGTAGTGAATGATGTCTGTCTCGTCGATTCCATCTGCAAAAGACGCAATTTCTTGCATTGTTAACATGTACTGCTGATTTGTTTCGGTATGCTTTTTTCGTCGGCTCCTAAGTTGGTGATGAACATCAGCAGTGGTTACATTTTTGTGAAATTCGTTGATTAACTTCGATTTAAGATCACTCCAAGAGTTTGTCGTAGTTGCGCGAAGAAACATTTTTGCGGTGCCACTCATTAAGCGCTTTGCATAAACAAATCGCATTTTTGGGCTCCATTCTAGAACATCGGCAGATTCTTCAAAGTTTTTTATCCATTTTTCTATAGATAAATGGTCATCACCGGTAAATTCTGGAAGGGAACCTTCAATGTCCCTGAAATTGAAGCAATTGTTTCTGCTGATGCTTTGTTCGCTGTCGGACAAAAGCTGCAATTGTCGTTTGAGTTCAGCAATCTGTTTTTTCTTCTCCACCGCTTCACGAAGTGCGGTTAATTCTTCATCGAGATTAACCAGAACGGGATTCGCTGCACAGTTTCTAATTGTTCTTTCTTCGTCAGTATTATCATCATGTGATGATTCCACGCTATTATCGATACTTAGCTGCTCCTCCAAAACACTCTTATCAAGCGTTTTCCAATATTCTTCAAGGCGAAGAAGTACAACTGCCTTCGTGCCGGTCGTATTCAGACCCAATTTGCTCAATTTGTCCTTAATCTCGTTTGCGGTAGCATGCTGCAAAAATTCCATCGCTTTTTCAGGCAGGACCATGATGCACCAAAACACAAATCTCGAATCACAAATAACTTCCTTGAGATTTTATTAATTTATCAAATTAACAACATGCAAACACTCCGAACTTTACATAAAAACGTGGATTCCACTTCTGAGTTGTAGAGGACAGAGACAAATAAAAATACAAGTTATCGGCTCGGCAGTTACATTTATTCTGATCTCAATAGACGAGATGATATAATATTGAAGGTCCTGTTTATATGGACAATACTAAACAATTATAAATAACGCCTACAGGAAAAAGTTTGATAAAAATGGTCACAGAATAGAAAAACTCATTTTTTTCGTGTTTCAAGATTCGAGTTTTGTTGTAAATATTTTTGTGGGTTTTCGGGGGCACTTTCTTAATGCGTTTTTTTCTCAGATGTCTATAGAAGAGATGTATGAGACTGTATTTTTGAATGTAATTTTGTTACATTTATGATAAAAGTATTTAAGACGCTATAACTATTTTTATCATAATTGTAAGCATTAATGGTTGCGTTTTTTTAATGTTCTAGAACACAGAACATTAAAAAAACGATCCAGAGTAAGTGGGAATTTTCATCGAGATCGAATCGCAACTAACTTCACGTTGGTTACATCAGTAGGCCGTTACTGCTATATTTTCTTGATATAATCACGATTCGCTATCTCGCATGATTAAAACTATTTCGCTGTCGAACAGAACCAAAGAACCACCAACAGAAAATCCTCATTTGAGAATAAAATGTCAGATTTATTATGTTGAAGTTAGCAGCATTTCATTACCGTATAAAATTTCGCTTTGTTCCAAGCGCTGTTCGAGATGAAAAGGTGGTGCAGGATTTTGTATGGAAAGCTTGTTTTGAACTGCTTCAGAACATTAAAAAAACGCAAGTAATATTGATCTGTTATGGAGATATTATTTTGCTTTGAAATTCTTTATAACTGAGCCATTTTTATAAAATCGCGATACACCTACCTTCATCAAAATTTATAAATAGGTCTTCCAAATCAATATTTTCCCCGAAATTTATCAAGAAGACCAAAAAAGTGATATTTTATAATATATTTTTATAAAAAAAAATTACTTCCTTGTTTTTTTTTTTTTTAGATAATACAAACATTTTGCAGGTCGATTACAATTTTCATTTATTTATCAATTTTGTGCTCAAATAAACAACATCAATCGACGAGCGAAAATGATTTTAAATTTTACCTCCAAACATCAAACGAAAAGCGTTTTAATCATTAACGGATGGCTGAATTACGACATCGAACGCATAAATTGGTGGAAAAACGGACAATAAGCTCATTGCCATATCGGAATGCAGATACTGGATGAATGTTCGACGCTTGGAATTTCGTTGCCCGCGGGGTGTCATTTGGGCGGAAGTGATTTACAGCTAGTTTACCAGAATATGTCATCCAGAATTAATCTCTCAAAACATAGAATATTGGGGGGTGCAAAGACTGGCACCGGTAGCCATGGGGTGGCGGAAAACGTCGAGTTTGCCTGATAGAACGGAAGGGTAAAATAAATTCCAGTCCTGTGAATGTGAACAGTTCAATTAGTAATCGAATTTAGGGAAATCGTCAAATTCAGGATTTTTATGTGAATTTTGTTTTGACAGATGCCGAAAACAACACCAAGGACGGCTCATAGTACGATTCAGTGATATATTTCAAAATTTAAATGTAAAATGCCAAGATAACTGACAAATTTTTTGGACAAGGGTCATCAATTTTCCCCTGTGGGATCGTTGTTCACTGTACCGTTGAATTATCGAAACCAGTTGATCCTTGGGGGGTTTTTTGCTGGATTAATTAATATTAAGGGGTTTTGTACATGAATATTTAAATAAGTTTGAAATAAAATCGGGGCGGCAATAAACCTTTTTCCAAACTTTTCTTCGCCGGTAAATTGGATAAAGGTGTGTGTGGTACAGGTATTAATTTGGTAAATAATTAAAATTATAATGTTTCTGAAAGATACCCGTCAGATTGGAACTTCTTACAGCGACAAAAAAAAGTTCGAATATTTGAAAAGGTCAGATACCTGCGGATATTTGAACTTTTTAATTAATCTTTGTTTAAAACTATTTTTCTTTTAAAATTGAAAAGAATTCTCCAGAAATTGTTTTTCGGTAATTTTATAAAATCGAATTTTGCAAATCGAATTTTGTCAGAAGATTCAGTTTTGGTACATACATTTTTTACGTGTAATCAATTGAGTATTTTGCGACGTAAATTACGTTGCTAACACTGACTAACGCTGTTGCCTGAACATTTATTTCTAACTCCAAACTTTCGATCTCTTCTTCGAAGTACCTACGATAGATGAACCTGAACCAATCTTTAACACAATTTGTATAATGAAAAAAATGTACAAATATTTATGAAAGGTGTGCAGTAAAACAAAACTCGCCGAACAAAAAAAAAACCAATTTTCAAGTCATTTATATCGGTATTGTCGATCAAAGTTCAAATCTCAATTTTTTTATGTTTCTTAAGCAATCTAACAAGAAGAAAGTCTTTAAATGTTTTAGTCGCACGTCTGGGGATCTTCGAAAAGCCAACAACGCGTAGGCAACATCAAGCATTTAATGAATAAAACTCGCAAAAAAAGTTCAGGAACAAGGCAACGATTACGGAGCCACACGATGGGAAAGGTGAGTTCCATTCTTATGATACGCCTTATAGGTTTACCTTAAATAATCAGTTTAAAGATTGAATAGAAAACATCGAATGAGATGGCCCCAAATATACAAATATTTCAGCATTTCCATTTTAGCGGAACGAAAATGCATTCCGGAAAAATTAAAATCCAAAGTTAGCTGTTGTCTAGGCCACTTTCCATCTAATCGCACCGAATTCGTTGTGGGCTTCACAGATCGTACTTCAGGAAGATCAATCGATTGACCAGGTAAGCTACGAATCCATAAACGCCGGAGTCTGGTACAAGTTTAGCCATCGTTTGAATTGAACTATAAGGGGTAATGGTTTAGTTAAAAATTTGATTGATGGATCAAATTTGGTGCAATCAATCATTGATTTCAAGAGCTCTTAGTATCGTGCCTTGAGTGAACTACTGGCGGGCGGAAGGGGGGTTATTTGGTTTGTCTGTCACTTTTTTCAGGAATTTTTATTTTGGCTAAAAAGCTACCAATAGCAAAAAGTGTGAACTTCGGAAGCTTCAACCGTTCAATTTTTATTGGTGTCTAATTGTGTTTTTTTTCGGTTTATTGTTTATTTGCAAAACCTTTTTTCACATCTAGTAAAAATCGGGCGTTGAAGTGTAATCACCTCTAATGCGGATCCACGATAGATTTCCCTGAAAGATTTACATACTGTTTGCTCGCTGCTTATCGAGTTTTATGAAGCCAAACAACGCCATTAAATTTTTTCCTACTTGAGATTATTTTTCACTATATTTACACCTTCGTAACTTTTGTAATGATAAAGGTGTTGGTAGTAGTAAACAAAGATTTAAAACACCTGATTTTTCTTCGAGTTGAACGGTTAAGGCACGCTTGCGTGTGTTGCGGCTAAGCTCGTCGGAATGGGTGGGGATCTTGTTCAAACTCTCTAGAATTCACCATTACAAACTATATTTCGTGCCTTGAAAAGGAACTATTGAATGAACTAGTCTCTACGTTAATCGGGAAGGTATAGGAATCACAGTATATCAAGCATTAATAGATTGAAATCATAGCATTTGATTTGTTTTTCACGCTCATCACGTCATCTCACACCCCCCTCAAAATATCAACTTCAATAAAACATTATTTCACTTAAACTTTTCATAATTTTAATGTAGATCGTAAGAACATATGTAGATTTAAGCAATATAATAATAATAGTTTTAATTAATATAATAAATAGATGTTTAAGTTATATTAAGAACATTATAATTAAGAGTGTATAACGCATCGTATTGAAAATCTTTTAATTTGCGTAAAATTGAATAAAATAAATTACACACACACTATTTCTAAAAATCAATTATAGTAATAATAAAATGTGGCAATATATAGAAACACATGCAAAAATATAATAAAAACATGCAAATATAAATATCGACGTAAAGCGCACTATAAATGTTTATGGGCCCACAAAAATATATAAGTGATATTGGCAATTATGATCCAACTCAACGAAACTATGGAAAATCTATATATCACCATTCACACAATTAAATATTTTAAAAAAATTGTTGTATACAATTACTTTACACTAGGGTACTCTTAAATTTCTATAAAAATTATCTGCTACGAGGATTCTTTAAGTTTTCTAACGAAACTGCTTCACGTAAAAAAAATTGAAAATGCTTCAACTTACAATTTTCCACTGGTATAATTTGAATTTAGAAAAGGAACCTTTGGAAGATATTATCCCGACTGCAAACTGTAAACTATAACTGAAACTTTCCTAAGCAGGGGCTCCGCTACAAGTGGAACTCCGGTACAACTTTTTTCTTTCCAAATACCAGGATCGCAGGATCTTTAATAATTAATTCTTGATGAAGCAGTAATTTCTGTCGGTTGTTTCTCTGTTGGCTAATTCTCGATGCTGAACATGAAGAAATTCCCGCATGGAATTTATGTTACACACGTAAATGAAATCTTCGATGATTTTCCAGCCGTTGATAAAGTTTATGGGCAGATTATAAATCTACTATGATTTTCCCTCAGTTTCTTTTTGCTTTAGATAAGTCTCTTTTAATAATTATATGTATTTTTCTTGATCCCCTTAGAGGTTACCTCCTCCAGCCGCGTGGTTCTGCGATCGGAGAAAATTGGTTGCAAAACGCATGAATTAAGGAAAGGAGAAATTTTTACCTTTTAATTTGTGGATATGTGCTTGAATTTATTCAGATGAATTGGCGAAGTGTCGGATTTTCTAAAAATCTTGTGCGATGCACTAAGATTCTATTATGTGATTGCCTCGTGGATTACAAATTCCGATTTAATTTCAGCAATCCTCCTAAAATTTACTAAATTTAGCACAAAATGATTATCTTTCAGATAAATTCACCTCACTTTATGCACAATTTTCACCGAACCAGGTTTTTCAAAATCAATTTGGAAAATTTCCAAATGAAAACTTTTAATAAATACGTAACCCCCAAGGGGATAAACGATACCCACGTCCGACTACTTCGATAACTTGGCTGGAAGAGAGAGAATCCTGGCCAAAAAAAGGTTATCTCAGGGTTCGATACAGTGATGTAGATTCATCCACAATCACCCACACTTCCGCTTTGGAGAGATTTCTCTGTAAGTAGGTTCGCCAAACCTTCAAAATTGACATTCGCGTCACCCACTTTTTACCAGGGAAATTCAAATTTGTAATCGATGTAAGTACAAATTTGAAATTAAATTTATTGTCGAATGAATTAATTTCTGCCGATTTATTTCAGTTTGATAGTGCCGAAGAAAATCAAAAATCATTTTCATCAAACGAAACTCCATCATCAAATGATTTAATAGATCACCATGAAGGATCATGCAAATTTAAATGTCCATCGCTTCAACCAAAAACGTAAGTAAAGATCAACCGACGTCTAACCAAAAATCTCTCAACACCAATTGCATTTCTCCCATGATATACTTGCTTTACACTCAATGATATTCATGATATTTTTTCTAGATACCAGGAGCACATCAACAGGCGCAACTATCTAGCGATAATCCACCCACCGCATCGATTGACTCTTATCGATCGTTGTGGTGTGATAGAAAAATACCGTGCAGAAGAAATATCGTTCAATCAGCTGATCGATGGAATTGCTCCGATGGTAAATACAGTTTTTGTTATTTGTTGTGTGATTGAATTAATTCGATTTTAAGAATTTCTATTTTCTTTACAGATTTTCAGAGAGAAGGAACTTCTTTAAGATATGGAAATTTTGTTCATGCGAAAACGACTAAAATGAAGGTAAGTATGGAATTGCTGAATTTAAGAAATTTAAAATTTTACTAATTTGTCTTTACAGGTGGCTGTTACACTTTTACAGTGGCATTTTTGTTTACTATTCCATTGTGATTCATTTTTCTTTCAGATTTTCTTTTAACCAAAAATAAGAAAAAAGAGCGGAAAAGTAATTCTTAAGGATGAATTTTCTCAAACACTTTAAAATTAAATTTTAAAAACAGTTTGTAAAAATGATATTCATATTTTTTTTGTATTTATAGCCACTGGTTGCTAGTTGACTGTCAACTATCAACTAACCTAATGTCAACTGGGTGTAATTGAATGAAAAAACTGCAATAAAAAATTCAACTGGTTATAATTGAATAAAAAATTGCATTTCGCTTATAAAATAATTAAATTTTGGCTGTGTTTTTTTTAAGAAATAACTCAGACAAATTCATGCCAGACAATTTATGAAACCATAAATTTGAACATGTGCATGCAGTACAGACATAAATATTTTTTTTGCCACAGTTTGATAAGACGGTGTGCAAATTTAAAATATTTCCACGGGCAATAAAGTGTTAACTCGATGTCATAAGAAACCGAGATAAAAATATGATGCGATGTTGACTTTTTCTTGATTGAAATTAAAAGTGAATTCAAGGAAATGCGAGTGCAGAAAATATCTAAGCGTCGGCGTCCAGCCATTTGTTATTAAATTTTGTTTAAAAACGATTTGCATGACTTATTATCTAGCTGTGATACCAAACAATGCAAGCTGAACAAACTTGTGATAAAATTTCTTTATCATTCTTAAACATATTTATCAGTTATATTTAACACAAGGAGAAGGCGATACCAATTAATCTACTGCGGTCGGGAGTTCTCCGTGTTAAACTAATAAACAATCCAAGATAAACGTAAATTGCATTATTTTCCAATATGGTATAAATAAGGTGACCATATTTTTTTTTGTCTAGATGACTGGTGGGGGTTGCTGGATGAGGAAAGGGAAATTTTTGATGCGTCGAAATTAATCAAAAGTACGAAAAAAGTCAAAGTGGGGAAAAATTATCTTACGTCCCAAGTGCTTTCCAAGAAAGTTAATTTTTCCGTTACTTTTTTTGCTATTTTTTTTCTTTAGAACATAGCAAAGGGTGCATAGGAAAAATTTTAGGAAAAAATACGTGTTATAACATAATAAAATGCGCCGCAGGCGATTAGTTTTCGACTAGACACTAGTTAAAAACTTATGAAAAACTGCGCCGCAGTCGAAAATTTTCGATTTGTAGATTAAATTGAAAAATCCGGGACGTTACCGGGATTGTAAAATTGTTTTGGGAAACATTGTATCTGGCTTTTTCGCCTTGGGTGAAATACTGAAAATGAAAATCACGTTTTAACACTCTAACTGCCACGTCAGTCAAAAAGACCTGACACCTAACTGTTGTGTACGGTGAAACAATGAAAATTTTAAAGTGTTTGCTGCAACCGCAACGATTTTTTGTAGTTGCAAACATTTTATGGTAATAAAATAACATTTAGGTATAATTTTGTTTCAATTTTTTTTTCTCTTAGTGCATCCTTTTTGACTGACAACTAAATATTCGAAAAAGGCTTAAAACTGTCGTGGCAGTTAGAATGTTAAAATAGTTAAAAATAGCTGGAATTTTTTTATGTTGTGTTTGAAATCTTTTTAAAATTAGAAATTTAAAATTTTGAAAGAAGTCATACCATATTTTTTAACCATTGTGTAAGCGCTGGAACCCATCGCGAGCAAAGGCCGATAAACTTATCTAAAGCAAGATAAAAACGTGCAATTCCATATAAGTTTTCTCCTCTCGGTTGATAATAAAAAACAACTTCCAGTAAATTCCAGTAACTTCTCCGTTTACTTTTTTTTTAATGAAATGCGCTCGTTAAGAAAATTTGAGCAACGAATTTTGATTCGAACAGTATTTTTACTTATTTTACCGCCATCTCTGTGCAGTAAGCAGAATCATTTTAGAAGTTTTTGCCTGAGATAAACAATTATTTTTACACTGGAAATCGTCTAAAACGGACTCGGCAGGCCACAAAAACTTTGATACATAAATAAAGTTTTTGTTTTCTCATGATTTAGAAAAAAAAATTGAAAAAATAATATTTGAGTGGAGGATTTTAGTTTTGTGAGTCATTTATTTGAGCTTTTTGTTATAGTAATATATTTTTTATTTTATAATTTAATTTGAGCTTTTAGTATTTGACGATATATGTATAAGGAGTACGCCAGAAAAAATTAGCACGCCTGGGCGTACGCCAGCGAAAAAGGTTGAGAAATGCTACCCTAGATAAAATCCATAAATGTAATATATGGTTTTTGAATTTAATAAATCCTATAATATAATACGAGGAATGTCTGTCTGTCTGTCTGTCTGTACAAACGATCTTGAAAACCCGCCTAACGATTTTCACGAAACTTGAGGGTTAGGGATTTTCGGGGACAAGGAATCGATCTAGATAGGTCTTCCCTCTGAGAAAATTCCCCTCGATACCCCTCGCCTGGTATCTTCGAATTCGGTGGTCCGATCTTAATGAAACTTTACAGTATTACTGAGGGGGCTAAGGGCTTTCGATTTTTCCACTACAAACCTGACTTTTCCCTCCCCTCGATAACCCTCACCTGGTGTCTCAAAACAACGTTTCAAAAATCGGTGACAGCGATTACTCAATAACCACTCAACCGATTTCTATGAAATTTTGTTATCGCGCGTTAGTTTTAGTTCTAATTTTCTAGATCGGGAATTTAAAAACTCTGGAAACCTCTGTAAAGATAATGTGAAAAGCTCTGTAAAGATAATATTTTTCCCCAAAAATCAGCAAAAGCAGGATTTTGAGGTCGCCGAGCATGGCTCGGTCTTCCTGGTACTGGCCTATAACGCATAGAACCAATTAATTGGACTAAAAATTAGTTTAACCACGTGTCTATAACAGCAAAAACAATTTACATCAGTCTTTCAGTCTGACTGTATATCTGAGAACACAGTAATCTCAAAGAAATCCCCGTTTTTCAAAGTTTTCCCTTTTTAATCAATAATAATAATTTATTGGAAAGCTTTGACTTACATTGCAAAGATTCAGTTTTTAAACAAGATAACATACTTAAATATGAAATACAGAAATACAGAAGATCTTTTCCCCAATATCTGAAAATCATTTAATTTTTGTTTTTTGGAATTCATTAAATTCAGTTTCAGTCCTATACAATAAACCAGGTAGTAGTATATAAATTCTTAAGATTGCATAATTATTTACAAAATTTTGTGGTTATTTTAACACATGCGAAAGCATTTATTGAATTTCCTTCCAAAATTGGCGCTTGATTTCGTCATAAAAACTTCAGGATGACTTTTGACATTTTCCAACACCCAACCCTAACAAAAAAAATCGAAAGGAAAAATCACGCTCAAAGGAAATTCATCAATGAAAATACTGGAAAATGCAAATTTCCCTCGTGACAAACACCTGTTGCGTTTGTTTTTCTATCGCGTTTCCAAACAAATTAAAAACTTGAAAGATAATTTTTGATTTTCAATTGAAGAAGAATTTATTAAATTTTTGCTATCGTGATTTTCAAAGTCTGGCAATTAAAAATAATTTCGGAAAAATAATTAGAAATTCCGGGTAATGCATTTCTTCCAGGATATGCATGTGAATTATTTTCGTCCTTGTCGGCCTGGAACATCCGAGGGACTATCGATTGATGGATTTCGGCACATGCGTATGAAAAAGTTGAAAGACGGGAGACATCCTTGTATTTCAGGAAAATTTCTTGCAGTTGCAGTTCGCCGTTCAAAGTGTTCAAAAGAAGCTTTTCTGCGGAGGCTACTACTATAAGGAAAAAAAGCTTTTTTCTTTGAGTGAAAAATTAATTTTTCAGACCTTTGTCTACTTCTGATTAATTTGCTTCGACGTTAAAAGTAACAAAAAAAGTAAAATAAAATCACTAAAAACTATTTTTACACTTTAATTAACTTTTAAAGTGCTTTTGAGTTTAAAGTCTATTTTTACCTGTTTTAAAAGTCACATACAATTCAAGTTTAATGAATAGATTTTTTCCCCGACAGTTTTTCTTTACATTTCCTTTGGAGTTTTTGCAAAAATCTTAATGTTACCAAAGTTTTTAATGCAATATTCATTCCTAATTTAAAAGAAAATATTAATAAAATTTCCTATTTTTTTTTCATCGTGTTTTTGTGTCCGTGTGCGTTTTATTTTTTTCCACATACGTATTTTCTCCGAATGTTTTTTTTAGTATTTGTGCGTATTTCTATAGCAATTGAAATTTATTGTGCGTTTTTTTAAGTGTTTTCCTTTAATGCGTTTCAATTTTTCCCAATTTTCATGGCGCGTCTCATCCCCACCCCGATTAGATAAGCACACGCAGAAAAAAGAAAATTCCTGAAAAAATGATTTTCGAATCCTGAAATTAGTAGTTTTCGCAAAGCTGGAGTGCTCCGATCCTGACCCCCGCCCAAAAGTTTTCCTTATCAGCCAAACGTTGAAAAATTGCCTTCAACCATTGCAACAGGTACGTATATTAGATGTGTTCGGACTTTTCGCATTTCGTTTCGTTTTAGGGAAAGAGAGGGTGTGGAAGGATATTGTGAGATAAAGAGGGGCGCAAAATTAATGATTTTCTATTATTTTATTATTTGCTTCTTATTTTTCACTAAATTACTTTATTTGTTGAATTCAGTGATGCTGTAAATTAATTTCGGAAGAAAATTCGTAAAAATAGCAATGTGTCGAAAATAGCAAGATGGTGGAAAGAAAATGTAAAAATCAAAAGGACACGACGACAACGAAACATTTCTTTTTTGCACTTTTTTCGGGAGAGAAAGGCATAAGCATTTATAATTAATGAAGGAAAAATCCTAAGAATTTTGTTGTTAAAGAAAGTTTTTACGTTTTTGGGAATAGTAAATCCATCGACCAATAGAATGCGAAAAACCCGCACTGAAGGGATTTACTAGTCAATGATGAGATGAAGGTCATATGACGCACTTGGCGAGTGGAAGTATCTTAATTGAATCGGAAATGGATGCTGTCGTCAGTTGTCTGATTTTTCCGAGTCTTTTAAATTAATAGCGACAAAGACATGGGAAATTGAAAAACTTTTTATTTTATTTTAGATCTGTTATATACGAAACGTTTCTTTATTTTAGCATATAATAAATTTTTTGGGTAAATTTTTTTTATCAATGAACCGAATAATGTATGACTACAAAATATAACAAGTCACCCCGTTATTTTACAAAAAGGGGATGAAAATATTAGCATGTTTATTATTATTCATTTGATGTTTATTTGAATTTCACATAAAATTTGTGCACCTAGTCCTGAATGATTTGCTCCCCTTGTCTTGTTATAAACCGAATTCAATCGATTTTCATAAATTCCCTTTGATACTCGTAAAATGATTTGCTTCAATTAATTCACCCTCAAATATTTCTTATAGTAGTGTGTGCTAATGTCCTGAAATTCTGTGTAATAAATTCTAATTGAACATTCTGTTTTTTTTTTTTTATTTATTTTCATTCGTTTGGGAATTATCTTTTTGCGTTACTTGTCGAAGGCGACCAAATGCCAGAGGTGTTGACGTTGTCAGGGATGGCTGATGCCGAACCCGATCTCTCCACCTTTGAAAATAAATCCGGGTTAGCTGAAGATATGAAATTCCTGGCATCCATGCCGGAACTGTGTGATGTCACGTTCCTTGTTGGAGATACTCGGGAACCAGTCTGCGCCGTCAAGGTAAGCAAAGAAAATCATTTACCAATATTTATTTTAAATTAGACGAAAAATATACGTTATATGGTATACAATTAATTTTATGTAAACGGTAATTCAGTTAGAGTTTCTACATGGCAAAATCGATTATTTTAGTCGAGACTGGACATAAATTTCGCCCAGTTCTATGTCCTGCTATTAAAAGGACATATTTTCTTCGAAGACATTGAAAATGCCTTGAAAAATGATATCTTCATGGGACAGTTTTCAGAACATTAACCCGTTCGGTACATGTTTTTTTCTATAGGGGTTAAGAATACTCTATACACAAATTAATGATGTTTAAGCTATTAGTATACATTTAAAACAAAAAAAAAAATTAAAAATTTTTATTTTTTACAAATACGTTCAGTGTGGTCCAGTTTTTTACTCAAAAAATCAAAATTGGGTCACAAATGCACTTAAAGGTGCACTGAATAAGAATAGAGTGTTTGAAAATAAATAATTATAAGTCAATAAAAATTTTTTTTAGCATGATGCCATATGGCATCAAAATACCGAATGGGTTAACACGTTGGCTACCATGTGAGTCACCGGTGATCACAGCGTAAGTGAAATAAGAGTGCGTTTTTTTGGCTGGTAGCCAATGTGTTAAATATGTCATTTTGTTCTGTGAATTTTTTGGAAGTTTCTGAAGAGTATAAATAAACTAAATGAGATTATTCTTATACGGTCGAAGGCAAATCAATTGTAAACCAAACGACGTTGCTGAGAGTGATTTTTAAAAAGAAAATTAGGAAAATTTAAAAATATTAGAAAGTTAAAAATTTTAAAAAAATCGTTTAAATAACTACGGCAAAGAAATGCTAGAAACATCGAATCCTGTTATCCGGATGTTAACAAGTAAGGACGAGGATATATTTAAAAATTTTTTGTGTGATATTTTTAGGCGGTTTTGGCATCTCGTTCCCGAGTATTTCAGAAGATGCTATACCAGGCACCATCCCCGCAACGAAAACGTGATCCACCACCTCGAGAGAATAAATTACGTCTGTTCCTGAAGAGATCGTCAGAGCCGTTACTTAATTTACAGAACGCTGCACAGCAGGTGATTAATCGATAATTGCTCTATCGAGCAGTAAATTATTTTCACTTTAATGATTTGAACATAAACACATAATGGGTTGAATACACTTTTGTACATATGATACACACACAAACATATCATTATACCGAGTTAGACACTTAATTGTATAGAAATCATAATTAAAAAGCCATTTTTTGATTGAAATTTCCTCAAAGAATTTTCCCCCAATTTTCCCCTCTCAACTCTTATGAAAATTTGCTGGATTTTACTGGAAAGTTTTCAATTTTCTTTTGGAAATTTTATGTCGATTGTTTCTATTCATTTTTCTTTTTGATTTTTGCTCAACATTAGACAAAAAAGGGGTTATTGGACTATAATTGGGTAACACTGAGATAAATGGGGTTTTGTGTCAAGGGTCTAGTATTAATTGGAGGTGCATCATTGATCCGTTTTTCTTGATTATGTGCTAACTGTGAGCATAACCGGTTGTCAAATGGGCAGAACACAGTTAGGTAGGAAATTTTTCGAAATTTTCTTAAACTTTAAAATGCCAATTTCAGCTTTGACACAAGATCTCATTATCTGAAAACATACAAAAAAAATTTTAGAAACAAAAGAACTTGTAAATAAATTAATTAAACATTCAGAAATTTTTCAATTGATTCATATTTCATGTAGAGGAGTGGGTTCAGCCAGCAATTGGCGCCAATTCCAGAGGTAAATGTCACATTGATACCAACAACAAAAAAATAAGAATCTTGTTTGACTTTCCTTATATTAATTTTTTATTTTCGTTAAATGAACTCATTTGATCGAGAAATGAAAATACTTTCAAAATTTTATCTTAATTTTATAGTTAATCTTTGGCAATTTTTATAGTTATTTTTTTTTTAAATATATGCAACGCGCTAAGCATCAAAATTTCATACTCACATAATTTGCTCATTTTGCTTAAGTCGTCAGTAAATTCGTAACATTTTTTTTGGAAATTTTTAAAAAAATTATTTTGATTTGCAAGTTTTATTTTTTTTAAAATATTATTTTGGATTTTAGTTTAATTCGGAAAGAAAACAAATCTTAGCTTCCTTGCCATTTAAAATGTGGTACTGTAATATGAAAAATCATTTATAAAAATTTTGGGAATGAATATTGTTTAAAATACTTTTAAAAGTAATAAATATTCAACATTTTTAAATATAAAAAAAAATCGCGTAGTTTCTGAGCAAATGGCGGAAAACGAAATTGCGATTTTTAAAAAGCCGCCATTTTAGTTTCTTCCGGTTAATGGATTTCCACCAAAAGTTGACAGGATCGGCAAATTCCAAGACCAAACATCCCAGTAAAATTTCACGTTTTTTTGAGAAATGTTGTCCATTGACTAACAGACTGACAGACAGAACGATATTTTCGTAATATTGCTCCAATCGACTCAGGAGTGCCCAGAAAATGTTTTTTAGGCCAAATTAAGAGTTCGAAATTTTTCATGAATGCAATAATTTATTGTACTGAGAAAGTAAAAAGATTAATAATAATGAAAATTTTTACAAACATAATTTTTGTGATGATGAAAGAACATATTACAGTATCAAGTTCAAAATTAGCACAATTAATCATTAAAGTGACATTAAATGCACGCTTCTCCGAAAAGTGGGCAAAAAACATTGAGTTTCTAATTCCTGTTTCATTGTAAGGATAAAGGTTTCATTGTTGTTTCGATGTTAAAATTTCTGCACAAAATATACATATTTTTCAAAAGTTTATTACACACAAAATTTATGTTTTAATGAAAAAGTAAATGAGGACTTTAAAATTTTATAGGGTTCTGTTTTTATTTTGGGAGAATAGACGAAAGAAAATCCGTAAAAGAAACCTTGGAAAAATGCATGAAATTTTTGTATATTAACTTTTGTAAACTAAACTCTTAGGAATGGTAAATGTCTATTAATAAACATATTTCATGTTCAATAAAAAGGATATTTTGTTAAAAAGTAATAACTTTTAACATTTATGTTTAATTTTTAAATGTTGTGGTAAAATTAATTGGTATTGTGCCAGGTCGCATGAATAGATCTCGGAGTAAGTCAAGAGGTTTGGCCTCGGCGAAATGTCTTCACTAGAAAAAAAAATCAGCACAAAAAATTCTCCAATTTTTTTTCGATATTTTCGAAAAATTACTGATAAACGTTTGCTTGTTTTTTTAGCCAGCTGGACAGCAGCATCAAACCTTGATTATTGAGGAGTTTGAACCGGATGTATTTCGTCAATTGATTGAGTATATTCACACTGGTTGTGTAACACTTCAGCCGAGGACTCTTTTAGGTTAGTTTTTGAAATATTTTGAAAAGGGTAGTCGGTTTTTGGTCGAAAATGCCAAAAAGGAGATTTTATAAATTATCCATAGTGGTGTGTCTAGAAATGTTTGCTCTGCTGGAAATTGTCCTGGGCACCAATCATGTATTCCGACGCGTCTCTGTCTTTCGACTTCGACGCAGCTTTTAACTCTTGACTTCGCCATATCTGCAGATTCAAATATCCTGGAGTGACAGTCAGAATCACGTTTCGATTCATAGTGACGATTCCACGAAATTTCAAGCAGATATGGCGAAGTCAAGAGTTAAAAGCTGCGTCGAAGACGCGTCGGAATACATGATTGCTGCCCTGGTTGTTCAAAAATTTAAAACAGTTAAAAAAGGCACCAAAGTTTTTAACGAGATCAAAATTTTGAAAACTTTTCTTTTCAATACCTAATTTTCGAGGGCTCTTAAGATCCCTATAGTTTCCTTAAAGGCTTTGACTACTGCACCAAGAGTGTACTAGTTTTGAATGTCACTAGATAATCATCCTTTTTATCCTTTTTGGCTTTCATATTTCGTATTTTCTTTTCAACTCTAAAGGTAGAAATAGACGCTGCGATGGTCGTACCGACTTATGTTCGACCGATATCGGGCCGACGGTTGTATACAGCACACACACGATACGATTTACTTGCGATTTGATCGAATAATCAGTTTTTACTAGCAAATATCACTCGTACAACACAGGGCAGTTGTGAAATAATATCGTATCGACGGTCGCATGGCAGACCACAAACGATACAATCTGCCGCATGCGACCGCAGGTTTTGGCTCAGCGACGTACGACCGTGCGATATCGGACCCAACCGTCATTTCGTGCGCATACACTATACAATTATCGCATGCAACCGCAAATCGGCCCGACGATTGTACCGACCATCGCAGCGTCTATTTCTACCTTAACATATTAAAACCGGCATTTTGAATTTCAGGTGTGATGAATGCTGCCGACTACTATGGGTTGGAGGAGTTGAGAAGAGCGTGTGCGGGATTCGTTCAGTGTTGCATTAATGTGGACACTGTATGCGCCCTACTAGCATCGGCGGAACGTTACATTCAGTACAAGTGCACAAAAAGCCTTGTGCAAAAAGTCCTCGAATTCGTTGATGAACACGGAAACGAAGTATTAAATTTGGGTAGTTTTACTTTGTTGCCGCAACATGTTGTCCGATTGATTCTTGCTCGGGAAGAACTACGAGCTGATGAATTCACGAAATTTCAGGCGGCGTTGATGTGGAGTAAAAAATACTTTGATAACAATCCGGTACAAAATTATGAGCACTATAAAAAATTATTTTAATAATAAAGTTTCCATTTCAGAATGTTGATTTGAAGGAGATCCTCGGTAATTTCCTGGAATACATACAATTCCATAAGATACCGGCGAATGTTCTGATGCGGGAAATCCATCCACTTGGCTTGGTTCCATACTCAATAATTATGAATGCGCTCGCATACCAGGTGAGTAATGAAAAATTTCATTAATACAGGAGCAAATTGAATTGTAAAAAAGTGACATCGATAGATATCTAAATGGAGAATTTCTTTCCCTGTTGCCCTATTTCTGATTCTATTTTTTCAGGCAGATCCCGCCAGCATCGACCCCGGAAAGTTGTCTCCAAACTCAAGCCGAGTGAGACGCGCTCGCGCATCTCAAGGCAGATCAATGTCAGTACAAAGCTCTTTGGACCCCTATGGATCGAACACGTACCAATACACTCATACTTTGTATGTAATAAATATTGAAATGTAAATTTAAAAATTTCAGAACTTTAAGCTCGAGCGGAAGCAGCGACCCGACCAGTGGGCCGCCACATAGCAACTAACATAGGCTAAACGGCCCCTCCTCCTCACATCCAGATTCCAAAACCCATTTACCAAAAATCCGCAAAGCCAAATCACAAAGCTTCCGCACGCGTCGAAGTCCCTCTGAACGCCGTAGTCCTGGTTCCATATTATCATCTAGTCAGGGGCCGTTGGCATTGAATACAGACAAGAAACGTAGTCCAGTAACATCAAGAAGTCCAATTTTACCACAGCCAGATTCGAAAAGTCCAACAACTTTGTCCCGTCAGAGTACTTTGCGTGCCTCGCATCGGCGGAAGAATAGCATGACAGGATCGCTAAATCTTTACACAGGCCGGAGAAGTCCAGTCAGTGGAGGATTATTAGATCAGCGAAGTCCTCAGGGAAGACGAAGTCCTGTTTTCCTTACGCACGACCGTTTGCCAAGCGATTTTCCAATGAGCTTCGACCGAAAGAGTCCAACTCAAGATCGTCGAAGTCCAACTGATCGGCGCAGTCCAACATTCAGCGTTCATACGCAAGATCGGCCATTCGAAATGCAACGTAGCCGGAGTCCAACGACGGTTCATATTCAGGATGGTCGTTGTTACGATTTGCCGACAACTCCCGAAGATGGAGAGCGAACACCAACGTCGATGCCGATTAAAAGGACTTCAATTGGACTATTCACGCCGATCCAATTTGGCGAGAGACGTAGTCCCGTTACTGTCATGGCGATTCCACCGATCACAGTGTCGAATCCATCCGAGACATGCAAAATTGTGGAAAAAATGTCCGATCCGAATGCAATCGAGGTGATAGCTGAGGTCGAGGAGACAAGAGCCAACGAACTGGAACGCGAAAAAGAGCCAATTGTAGAGAAGAAGGAGAAGACGAGCGTCATGAGGGAGATTCTCGCCTTTGTTCGTAAACCCTCCAAGAGGGTGACAACAACAACAACACCAACAACGCGGACAGGACGTTTTGCGGCTGCATTCTCACGTGCCGAATCAGGATCTAGTAGCGGCCCATTGATCCGTCAAAGTACGTTCTCTTGTAGTCCAGCCGCGTCCAGTACAGCGGCCAAGAGTGCGGTCACAAAACAAATGTCCGAAATTGGATTCGAGCCAAAGATGTCCTTAAAGTTCAGCTTAAATACCAAGATGTCCCTGAAACTGCGTCGATCTGCCGACGATAAGAAGAAGGAGAAACGTTTGAGTGGCGAAGATATCACTGCCACCACTACCACGACAGTGGCGCCATCTGGAATGGATGGTGAAATCAGATCAGAACAGGTAGGTGCCAATCTCTCAGAGGCTCCATTCGAGCTAGCCAATGTGTACTTTGAAAAGGTAGGTGAGTCATACATAAAGCACGAGCAAATTAAAGAAGAGCCTTGCGAAGAGGGCAGTCCAATAAAAATAGTCGCTTTGTCAAATGAAAACGCACAAATTGAAACGATCGTAGACACCGAAGACACTGACGATAATGACATAGACGTAGACGATAGTGATCGTAAGGCATCTTCTACAGACGAACTAGAATTCGAAGCGAAAAGTATTGAGAATATTGACCAATTAAAAGCAACCGAACAGCAACAGCGTCACGTTATCGTGAAACCGGAACCAATTTATGCGAATCTCATTGAACTTAGATCGGCACCGTCCGAAGATGAAGAGAGCGCTACAGTCCAGCCAGCGCTGCAATGTCCCACATTCGAAATTGAGCCACCGTCTCGACGATCCTCCTTCGATCCGCCGCGATCACCCTTCCTTGAGAATTTGCGAAGTCCGGGCGTCGACACTGATCCCGATTTGATCAATTTGCACCGTCTCGATTCGGGCGGTGATAGCTTCGAAATAGTCGACGTGGAACGCAATCGCGAGTCTAGCTTCGAGGATCGATACTCGTCTCGGGATACGAGTTTCGACATATCCCGTTACCAATCGACCAGCTACGAAGATCAAACTTCTAGCTTCGAAATAGTAGATATCGATATAAAGAAGTCTAATGTGGACCTTCGAAAATCCTCCATTGAGCTGGTCGACGCGGAAACATTTCAGCGTTCCGGATCGAGTGGACGAAAGTCCTCGCTCGAGACCCATTTCGACTACAATCCACACGATTCGACACCCAAGGCTGGGGGTGTCTTCCCTCTTCAGATGACCAAAAAGCAGAAATCTGAAATGGTTCGCAGTCGGGATGTTCACATATCGCCCTTTAGCGCGTTTTCTAGGGCTCGAAGTCCTTTGTCCAATCAGACATCCTCGAATTACAGTTCTCGTGACAGTTACGACTCAAGTTCATCGTATCCACCGCATTCGCATCATGAACCACCAAAGAGTCCTTTCGCGGACCCTTCCAAACAGCATTTTCCGCTGACGCTGAAGGGCACCGAGGAGATACGAACTTTTCTGTGTACTGATCCGAAATGTGCCTCGATCTTTGAGCCCCGTTCGCCCCGCAATACGACAACGTTCTTGGGCGGTGGCCAGGGGGCATCGAGTGGCAGTGAATTTGAACCACCGTCTCCTCGACGTGCGGCCAGTGCCTCACCGAAGCATACTTTCACATTTAGAATAGTTTTAAAGAAAGTAGATAGCTCTCCAGACGCCATTTGTCCTTCTGCTGAACGGCGCAGCAGGGACAGAACTGATAGGCATAAACGCCGTGATAGCCGTAGAAAACGCTTAGCCGATGCAGGGAAAAGTTTCTAAACATATTTTTCAAAAAATTCTACATAAAAATTAAAATGAAATTTATTAATAATATTTTATGGAATTCATTGGAGTAATGAGTAAAAGTTTGTTGACACTTTTTCGTCAATTGTACGTTGAATATTCTCGATGTGCAAAAATTCCTAGTTTAATAATATTTTTCTTCAGTTTATTTAATTTGTTTTATTACGGCATGTACTGCTTTAAATGATAAAACAATCCGAAAAATATTATTCAAGATACAAAACTATAGACAATCCTATCCGCAAAGTTTCTAGAGTATAAGATTAAGTGTTCACTTGTTATTGGATTTTAGTATAAAATCACAAAATTAATCATTAATCACATTTTAAATATTACATTTTTAGAAATTACGATGGTTTGTGATCTGATTTAGTTGGATTGCCTGATATTTAATGTTAAAATGCAATACGAAGGTCACATATGTAGAATTTTTGAGTAATTGAAGTCATATCTGTTATTGTACGATAATTTTCAGAAAAGCAGAATTTTTCTCTCATTAAGAAACCCAAAAATGAAATTTTCTAATAAAAGTTATTAAAAATCAACCGCTTTTTTGGTTTTTTGTTGTAAGATTTGCCTCACTTTTACTTATAGCTTCAGTTGTCGCTTCCAAAATACTGAAAATAAAGATAGGCACAAAATTCTTTTCGAAATACCTCACCGAAGGTTACATTCGGTCGCAGTTACTACTCTGATACCCACTCAGATCAAACAAAAAATCAAAAAAAAAAAAAAATTATTCAATCAAACATCCGTCAAAAGCAGGTTGTATTTTAGAATGCAGTATTTTTGTTTAAAAATCTGTTAAATTTGAATTATAATTAAACTCACATAAATAAAATTAAATAACGACTATTATTATAAAATTAATCATATCAGTCTTTATTGACAATTAAATAACCAAATAATAAACTGACCTTACTTAAATAATTTTAAGAATTGAATTTATCGATTGTTCTTCACGATCCCTGTAAAAAGTTAGTTAGATTCCATACGAACTACCCACGTTTATATTATCGATGAAATTTTTTTAAAAAAAGGCCCTGTTGATCAGGATACGTTAGTATATATTAATAAAATAAATATATATGAATGTACAATTCTTATATAAAAAAAGAGATGAGATTTTATCGCATTTAAAATGGTTCCAATGGTTTCCACATGTTGCATATTTGTATACACATCGTCTAAAATCTAAATAATTTACAAAACTAATATTGAATTACTACTACAGAATAATTAAAACAATATCAAGGAGCTCGTTAGCTAATCTTAAAAAATTCCTTCAAGATGAAAAGAAACAAATAAATCTTTTATAATCGTTTCACATAAAACTCGTAATTATAAAATAATCATTTTTCTACTCAAATTATTACTCATAATTTTTGTATTTAAATGAAGACCTCCCTAATTTCATATGTTACAGAATTTATTTTATTTTAAAATAATTTCAGTAAACGTATAACAAAGACTTTTGATACAAATTCAAGTAACATTCACTTGTTGCCTTAAAACTAATATTCTGAAACAAAAACTATAAATATTTACACAATATTTAAAAAAAAAAATGGATTTGTTCACTTTTTGAAGGGATAGTCTTACATTATAATAAATCAAATCAAATATAAACAAAAAAGAATAATCTCAATACTTTTCTGCACTTGAATATTTTCTATTTTGGTTAATATGATATAGTACACTCATATATTTATTGATCACAAAATTTTTTTAAATATTCATTAGATATTCAAAAGATAGTACCTACCCATTATTGTAAATTAAATAAAGCGAATGTGCGTGTTCATGGACATTTTTGGCTATTCTATTTGCTGAACTTAAATGGTATTTTAATAACTGAATTGAGAAATTGCGTTGAATTAATAAAAAATAATAATAATAAAAGTTATATTAGATAATAATCAATTGTATTTTGTCACTATATTTACATAGCTCTGTGTGAATTTCTGCGACATACGATATTATAGTTTAACAATTTTCTTTGTAATGGACCAAGAAAATCGTAATTTTTAGTAACTATACCGTAATTGTTATCTGTTTATTAAATTCGAGTATTTTCGCTTAATGAAGGTTACATTTTTTTCTTGTTTTCTTTTTCGAATCAAAGTTGTATTTTAATTGAAATGCTGCGAAAGTGTTTTTGAATCATGAATGCTGTTTTTTATTATTATACACTTTCCATTAACATCACTTTATATGTTTGATATCTTCTAGCCTTAATCACAAACTAATCATAAGCAGAGTAACATTTTCATTCAATCCATTCTAGAACAAAATTGAATTTCCAATTCCAAAAAATAAATATACCCATAGCAGCCGGTCTAGCCGTAGCAGCTATGAGCTTTTCTGCCAGCAGCACAATTAAGTGAAAATAGCAAAAGAAAGACAAAATGCGATCAACAAAACGAACAGATTTATCAGACTTTTAACTGCTGGAAAGCTTGTATCACGAAGTCTTGTGCTGCTGGCGGAAAAGCTCATGGCTGCTACGGCTGGAATGGCTGCTATGGGTATTTATTTTTTGGAAGTTGAAATTCAATTTTGTTCTAGAATGGATTGAATGAAAATGTTAGTCTGCTTATGATTAGTTTGTGCTTTAATATGACCCACTTCTACATATCCGATTGACTTGAAATTATACAGTCCACATTGATATTTAATATTCTGATGTCAAAATTTTTAAAATTCATATTTTTTTTGTTATTTGAGGCTATTTTCAATAATGAGTTTAGTTCTGGATTCGCTCTCTGTGCTTTGCTGAAGCATTCAAAGTAAGCAAAGCTTTTATTGGGTCTGGGCACAGATATCCTACTACTAGATCAAGCCATTTGCTATCTCAAATGGGCCACTGAAATGTCAAAAAGCTATGACGAAAAAAAGGGACAAAGGAAGTAATTCTGGGAAATTAAAATTCTGGAAAAAAATGCTTGTGCAGGTCCCCGACGGAATATTATTCAATCCCTATACCGATTATTCATGTTAATATTCAGAGCTGCCACATACATTAATATGCAATTCCCTAAACCTGTGTATAAGTCTTATGAGTTCGACGTAAAACATATAATTCAAGTGTTATTGAGTTTGTTGATTCGAACGTCTGACATCACTAAAATTCGAAGACAAAATGAGACAACCATAGTCACGCTGTCCCATATTTTTGCTATGGAATTGTTCGAGTGCCGCGATCTAGTAGTACGATATCTGTGGGTCTGGGCCTTGACGATCGAACGAGTGAATCGAGGGCTACCTAGGGATGCAACATCATTCATAAAACCTCGATATATCGAAAATCGATGTTTTTCTTAAGGCGACATCGATGTCAAAAAACATCGTCCTGAAAACATCGATACCTCGATGTTTTCCGATGTTTTGAAAAAGTTAAATTTAATAAAAAATTTAGCCACCTGGTGGATGCTCTACTGTGGGTGGAGTCAACACAGGTAGGATTAAAACGGTTTTAATTCTAATACCACCCGTTATTTTTCTAGATATTCGCAAAAAACTAATTTTTTTTAAATACCGGCATATTTTCATAACGGCTTGAGATACGAGTTTCTAGTAAAATACATAAATGTAGCAAATTTTATTGTCTCCAAGTTTTGTAATACATAAGACTACTATGGAAAATGGTTAGTTTCGGAATAAATCGCAAAAAACGACATCGTAGTTTTTGAAAAGCCGCCGTTTTGGTTACTTCCGGTTAACGGATTTCCACATTAGGACCAAACTTCTCTGTAAAATTTCATGGCTAGCTCTGGTATTTTTTGCGAAATCTTGTAGAAAGCCGAAACCGAAAATTGATACCAAAGAAAATTTAAACAAATCTTTAAGTAGAGTGGCTATATTAAATCTATCTAAAAACTAGTCCCTCTATTTCTAAAATTCGTTTCTCTACTAATTTTATGAAGAGTAATGTACTAACATCGTATGCGAATTATAAGTGAAGGAGAATGAGTGATGGAGAAAAAACTAGAATCACAAATTGTATTATTGGCGTGTGATTCGAAAATATTTCTGGACACTTTTGATATAAGCATTCGGAAACAACGATTTTTATAAATAAAAAATTTATTAGTTTTACATAAAAATGTGACCATCATTAGAAATTATGTTGTATAGTTTGTTCAAAACTAAAGCATTATGAAAGAAAAAAAAACTATCTAAATTACTTAATTTAAAAAAATCAAGCTGGATTAGGGGCCGTAAATCAATAATTTTAAAAAAAATTATGAAATAACAATTTCAATAAAACATAAATAAATGCAAAATGTCTAAAAAAAAGTTAATCCATTAAGATCGTGTGTTAGTTAAGTGTGAATGTGATTAGGCCATTAATATTTTTAACTTGTTACTTAACCAACAAGAAAAAAAAATTATGAAATTAAAAACAAAAAAATAAAATAAAAAACTATTAAAAGAATCCTCAAAGAAAATGAAGTTAAAATACTTAATATCTTTAGCTGTATATTGTTCGCTTTTTATGTTTTTCAGTATAACATTTAGTATATTGATGACTTAACAAGCTTTTTGTTATTTACGTTAAACTTTACATAGTTTGTTTCATATAATTTTTGATATTTACTTTTGGAAAAGAAAATCCTTTCAAAACACAGTTCTTTCACCATTAATATACATAAACATAAGAAAATTGAAAAACCCATTAAAATTTCTTTAAATGTTTTTACCCTTTAAAAAAGAACATATATTAAACATTGTGAATTTTTGTTATTGTTGTAACAATTGTTTTTAAACAAACGATTAAAAAATTTGAATTGGAATAAAACTTAAATCACATTTAGATAAAAAAGGAGACTTTTTCTCATTTTTTTATACTTAAAATTCTTGTATAAATAACAGAAATCTTGTTTAAATTCATAATTCTACTATCACAGACACGAGTTTTCCGAGAATTAGATAATAAATATATGTGCTAAAAATGAAAAATGTCAATTCTGACAAGCTATATTATAAGTTTAAAATTCCCACACACACACATATGCTTCTTTACAAAAAACTCTCGTTTTTAACTTTCAAAATCCTGCAAAAAATCACTGAAATGCATAAATTTTAAAACACGGATATTTCCATCTTCTAACAACTAAAACTTTTTTTTTAAATACACTGCAAATGGATCGGCTATAGCTGAAAACTAGACTTTTGATCTAGAATCTGAAAGCATGAAAAATTATAGAAACTATTTAAGATTAATATTGTGTTGGCTTCTTATCTGACTATCTCTAAATTAGCAAGTAGTTGACTATTGCATTTCCTATTACTAAATTTTTTTTTTTTGATTTTTTATTTGATTTTGATATGTGATTAAACGTTTCAAGCCAAAAGAAAGAGCAAAAAAACGCAGTCGTTAGTAAGAAATCGGTCAATTCCCAGAATAGTGATCGCTGATCACTGATGGTACGAAATGGTAGCTAGAAAATTTTATTTAATACAAAAAAACATACATTTTCTTTGTGTTTTAAAGAAGCACGAATTTATAAAAATTTGAATTTGAACAGCAACATAATTTTGTTGACAAGCAGCACTTCAATATGGAGTACGAGTAACATTCGGTTTCTTTCTTCCAGATATGTTCTTTTTTAAAGAGCCGTTTTACCCTGATGTCCGATTATTTGATTTGTGTCACACCATCCTGTTCTAAACTCCACTTTAATGTTGTTAACGTTACAATTACAAAGAAAAATATATATATATGAAAAAAAAGTATTAAAAAACCATAACAACATGGTAATAGCAGTTACTCTATTATAATATTTATATTCGTATATGGACAAATATATTGGTATCTCCCAACCGTTTAAATGTTGATTTGGAAAACTAATCTATTGATAAAAGATAAACATTTAAGGGCTTAAGATAATTTAAAACAAAAAAAAATCGCTACAAATACTATCGTTGATGTGGTTTATTTATAAAAGAACAACAAATTCTTAAACATTCAGTACACTCTATTAAAAATACTATACAAAAAAGAAATCAATAAAAATCTTGAGACATAAAAATTAAATATTTATTAAAGAAATGTGTTTAGGAAAAAAAAATTTTTCTTAGTCATACAAAATAAAAAAAGGTTCAAAATAAAAATACAAAAGAACAAAACCACTGTTTCTGTGTTGAATTGCTGTTGTTGTAAAATGATGATATACGATGTTACTGTGGCAAAATGTTGAGATTTCCTTCTGTATTCAATGTAATGTCCATGATTATAACACATTGTGCAATTTGTAGAAAGTATTAAATAAATTCAATCATGATTTGAAAAAATATATATATTAATATTGATATTAATTTTGAGCATTTTTTAAAAATATTTTCCTTGTGATTAAATCCATAAAGGTGATTTTTCTTATCAATTTTATACTCGCAAACCCTTAAATATATGTAAGGATCAAACAAAAATATTCGAAAGCTCTGCAACTTATTAAGGGGGTAGTCTACAGTACCGAGATAAAATTCATGTATTTTTATAAATCTTCACCCAAATAAATTATTTTTATCACATATTCGGATTATTAGGTTTTTTTAAGTACAGGCTCATTGGTAGTAGACATCGTAGAAAGTTTCCGAACACAGATTTTCTTTATATTTATAAAAAAGGGATTTTCAAACATCCTTAGTGTCAGACACCGAGTTGGCAACTCCGGTTCGGACGAGAGAGTAGTGTGCGACTAGCACCAGGGAACAACTATTATATAGAATGGAAAGCTCTAACAAAATTTTTTGTGTTGGGAGCGTACATCCGAGGATTTCTATAGAGCTGTTACATGACAGTGTACATGAACACTGAGCGATTTGGTGGTGTGTGGCAATATGGATTCCCATCTGTCACTTGAAATGAAAACAAATCAAAACAAAATCGGATAATGGAAATGTTTTATGGAGAATTTGATATTTCCATTAAATTAGTAATGTTCTTATGTGTTGAAAGGTGTTAAATTTAATTTAGTTTTAGTTTTTAATTGTTTTAAGGTCCGTTGATGTGCAATTCTGTCGATCTTTCGTTATACTTTACCTTTCTGTTGTTGATGGGACTCGCAAAAACTTTCTGTTTGGGTTTTTAATGGAATTAGCGGAACATTCCTTCACTAAATAGTGGTGCATTTGTGATTTATTCATTTTCATGTGAAATTATGCAATGTTAACACGCTAAAATGTGATTATCCATCGAAATCAATCGTTGCAATGAAATGAATCAATGTTGCAATGAAATGTCATGCAAAATGTAAACAAAAGTGCCAGCACTTTTCTGTATGTATTGTAAAAGGGAATTCTATTTGATTTTTTTTGGTCGAGTGTATGACAGCAGAAAGGGGAAGTGAGATAAAAAACCCGATTTCTATAGTGTAGTGCTTACTCTAGTGGAAGTTAATGAGGAAAGGCCTTACTTTCCATTCTATATAATAGTTGTTCCCTATGCTAGCACTCAACGAGAACGGTTTACTCGCGATCTAGCTAACGTATTTTGCCGAGGAAAGTGTACGCGGTTATAGACGAATAAAAGTGTGACTTATAATCCGATATCATTGTTTCATTTATCATTGTGGCGACCCCTGATCCCCAGTTTCTCAGTTTGATCCCGATCCATATCCACCAACAGCTATATTCCAGCCATATCCTGACAGTTAGTTTTTTAATCGAAAGCTATTTTCAAGAAAGTGATTTCTGGATTTTTTCTGTATTTCTAAAACGTTTATAAATACGTCAAAATTGCTTTTAATTGATGATATCTCCAAGTGAAAACACCACTTTGACCGTGCCAATTATTTTCTTTGTGTGAAATCTGAATAATCGAACGGTTATGGTTTTGGGATCAAATGGTTATGCCGAAGTTTAGGTGAAAAAAATAACAGAAAATTTTGTAAAAATTGCATGTGATTTTAAAATAAGCGAAAATATAATTGTATCGAATCGCCCATGGTACGAAAGATATCCTCCAATCTCGTATAGAATCATCCCAAGATCAGGAAATTAAGAAGACTTTAAGGATATGGTATGTCGAATGCGGTTGCGTGGAGAATTTACGTGGATTCCATTATTAATCACGCGGCGGCGCCACATCCTGTTGTGATGGGAACAGGAAATTCGATTAAAAGCTATCCTGCAGTTTCTTACACTGCGGACAATTTTTACATACCTTGCTTAATTCGATAAAGCGCAACATCGAAATTGTGAATTGTTTTTTCTTCCTAATTTGAATCACGTCCGGTCTCAAGTCCTGAACTAAATTGCAGAGTTCCTTAATTCTTTAGTAAATATGGGTGTAGCGGGATTCCGAATTGATACTGCGGCAGATCAGTTGAAGATTATTTACGGAAAAATTAAAAATTTGTGCCCGAATGTCGATTTTCCACCAAACACCGAAACATTTATCTATCAAGAAGTCATTGATCTTGGAACGGAATCAATTAAAATGTAAGTTCCATTTTTTCTATTTTTTGCAAATTTTTTAGGTTTTAATATTTCGCAAAATTTTCAGGGATGGTCAGGTGCATATAACATCCAAGTTGCGTCTTGAAAAGAGAAACGTGCATGCATGGTGGCGTTTGCAAAAAGCCCTCAATCAGAGGGAAAACTGTAGTGGTTGAAAAATAATGCCGGATGCACAAAAAGCCCAATTCTTGCATGGTTCTATTACATTTACTAAGAATTTAATTTATTAAAAGAGATATTTATCCAAAATATTTTGAATTAAAAAATTTAAACAAAATTGTTTGTTTTAGAACGGAATACACATCAAGAGGTCATGGCGCGGCGGAGAAAACATTCTTACACATAATATGTCAAGGAATTATAAAATGGCGATTTCACTTATGTTGGCTCATCCGTGTTGGGTCATTAGTTCTTTTGACTTGTCGAATTCAAATCAAGGTAAATTTAGAATTTTTCAAAATTCTAAATCCTGGAAATATAGTGTCCGTATGTTCCGTCACTCACACGTCTGCGGGGTTTTAACAATAAATTATATGGAAAATTCACTGTGTTTTATATTAATGTTTCTACCAATGGAAAAGCTAATACTCTCCTTTCGAACGCCCAAAGAGTTGAAACTTGTGCTGTTAATGTAACAATTTTTTCATAGTATTATAAATTTTTGTTCACAAAGTTCCATTTCAGGCTTAGCTGAAAGGACAGTTAAAAGTTTCCTTTAAAACGAAGGAAGGAATTCAAACCAAAAATCTTTGTTGAAATCCTGAAATTAAATAAATCAAACCTTAGTATCTTCAACATTTTATTTAAACAAGATAAATAAGTAAAAAAAAAGTTTATTTAAAAATGCAAATAAATTCTACAATCTCTAAATCACTTAAAAACCACAAAGAGTAAAAAAAAATCACATATCTTTTTATTTAAACTTGGAGTTCTTGTGAATGGCCAGGACACCATCTTCTTGTTGAGCACCAATGAAAATCTCCGCCTTGCCATCTGATCCTACTGTGACACTCTTCCCTGAACAACCGCTGTCCGTTTTCGATCCGGAAATGACATCGCAATAAACTCCAGCTGGCAAACATGTCTGCAAGTTCTGTTTGAAGTCGTTATTATTAGCATTAATGGCGATGAATCCACTGCCACCTCGGCAGAACGCGATCTGATTGTCGCCATTATCCCACCAATCGTTAAGTCCTGTTCCTTTCACTGCATTCCTAAATCCAATCATGTTGGCAATCTGGCGCCATCGATGCTCGCAGACCCATCCATTAGTGCAGGCACCATCTTTGTTAAATTTCGGTGAGATCAGGTTATGGTTAGCATCTTGCGGTGGTGGCTGATCCTTGTTGTCGAAGCTAAAGGAGCTCATAACACGCGTAATCCCGTAAGGATGTGCTAGCATAAAGGCACTTGCCATTTTGTACAATCTAGAGTTTTTGTATGTCAACACACCACCATCGCGTTGATTGTCGTGATTGTCAATGAAGACGATTGCATCCTGGGTGGGCAGAAAACCCCAATCAGGACCCCAGTTCTTGAACCATTTCAACTGATTGTGTCCCCAAAATGTGTTCGCGATTTCAAGCGAGAATCTGAATTCCGTAACTGCTCCCATGCTATTGTACTCGAATTTCGAGATCGCTTCATGACCGTGATCGATAACTTCCTGGTAGATGAAGGGTCTGGAATTTGGAGCGAAACCATGTTCGGTGTTCAGATTCTTCACCTGTTCGTAGATGACCTTAAGATCACTTGGCCACATGTGTTTGGCGGCATCAAAGCGGAATCCAGCGACACCAAGGTCAACTAAATGGTCCAAGTATTCGTTAATCTTTTGCCGTACCCACGGGACAGTTTGGTTCAAGTCCTTGAGTCCGACTAATTCGCAATTTCTTACTTGATAAATGTTATTGTAGTCCACAATTTGACATGGCGGATGAAAATCGAAGTGCGAATAAGGAACCGCTGGGAAATCGTAGTCGCCCGGATTGCAAACAGATCCAGCTGTTCCCTTTATATCACGTCCACCTGCTGCCATGTGATTTACTACTACGTCGACATAGATCCGGACTCCTACGTTATTGCAACGGCGGACCATGTCCTTGAAGTCTTCTTCGTTTCCAGAGCGCGTCACTAATAAGTAGGAAACTGGCTGATAACGCTCCCACCAAGTACGATCTCCGATTACTGCATTTTCATTTGGCGGCGAAACCTACAGGGAAAAATGTCATTCAAAAAATATGTCCTCTTCATTTGTCATTTTCAAGTAATTACCTGAACTGCCGCATATCCTTTAGGTGCCAGGAATCTCTCACACTCATCAGCGATATCTTTCCATTTCCATTCGAACAGATGAACGATTGTATTCCGGTTGTCCCACTGGTTCGGGTTGTGCTGGCAGTAAACGCCGATTGCCAGTAGTAATGCGAAAATTGCGACTATTAATATTTTCATCCTGATTAATACTGAACAACGTTTTGATTTTCCAGCTTTTATAGGCAGATTTTTCATATCAGTTATTAAAATCGTAGCTGGCTATCAGGGAACTCTTCAAACATTGAAGATAACCGTATTTCGTCTCTGTAAAGTGAATTTATTGAGTAGTTTTATTGATAAACTCTTTTTTTGGGCTTTGATTTAATATTCGAGAGTCGGAATGATAAAACGATTTTTGATTTTTTTGAGATAGGTTTTTTTATGTGAAATTAACGTAGAAGGCGAATTTCGATTACTACAGAATACCTAAAGTTCCTGGGCACCAATCATGTAGTTCGACGCGTCTCTGTCTGTCGACTTCGACGCAGCTTTTAACTCTTAACTTCGCCATATCTGCAGCTTGAAATTTCGCAGAATCGTCACTATGAATGGAAACGTGATTCTGGCTGTCATTCCAGGAAATTTGAAGCTGCTGATATGGCGAAGTCAAGAGTTAAAAGCTGCGTCGAAGTCGAAAGACAGATACGCGTCGGAATACATGATTGTTGCCCTGAATAAATCTTTGAACATAGATTAAGGGCCGTTTTCGCCAACTATAATTAAACACTTGTGCTTAGCCTAATGAAATCGTAGAAATTCGGGAACTTGAATAAGTTAAGTTAGTAAATTTCTTTGGTGTAAACTGCACGGAATGTCACAGTTAAGACAAACTTAAGAATAACAAATTTCGTCATTTCTAATCAGCAGTTCCGTTTTCTCCATCCTAAATGCTCAAAAACATTATAAAGAAAGATATGCAATTTTGTTAAATGCTATGGCCTTCTTTTCTCCAACATTTGATATAAAATTATTCACCTATTATCGCTTGAAATACCAAAATTAATAGTCGGCATCTTAAAATAGCCCTTTTGAAATATCCCAATTTAGTGCAAATTCCAATTGGTATCAGGGGTTCTGCATAGAAAAAGTTACACATTTTGGCAAAATGGGGGGTTCTGCGACAATGTGACGCCAATATCAAATCCCATACGAGAAATGGCAGTTATTGCCCGGGAGCCGTAGAACAAAAAATAACAACGAACAGTTGACGGGACGAAATATGTTTGAATACCTGGATCTTGATCTAACTAAGAAAAAATTCTTCTACAGCAACCTTGTCAGGTGGTGCTAAATGGGTGACAGATCGCGTTTTATACCGCGGTTTCGTTGTTAAAAAAAAACGACGAGTTAACGGGACAAAATTTATTGCAGGATGTAGATCTTGGTCCAACTAAGAAAAAAATGTTCTACGGCGACCTTGTCAGGTGGTGCTAAATGGGTGACAGATCGCGATAAATGACATACGTTTTAGTATTTTTGCAAGAATTCAGTTTAGCGGCAATGACGCTACAGATTTTTGGTGTATAGGGAGGGATAGAGGGAAGCATCCCCTATCCAAAATGGGTATTTTTAGCCGTCGCTCGCCCCCCTTGCCCCCTCCAGGGGTCCTGAAACTTTGTATGAAACTTTTTTCTGGGGGGTGGTTGGGGGGGGGGTGTGTGGTACCTCAAATGAAAGGTAATGAAGAGTACATTCCAAAAATATATAGCATGATGGGATTTCCCCCCTCACCATTCGATTTATACCCCTTTTATACCCCTCCGTGGGGTAAATCGAAGGGTGAGGGGGGAAATCCCATCATGCTATATATTTTTGGAATGTACTCTTCATTACCTTTCATTTGAGGTACCACACCCCCCCCCCCCACCACCCCCCAGAAAAAAGTTTCATACAAAGTTTCAGGACCCCTGGAGGGGGCAAGGGGGGCGAGCGACGGCTAAAAATACCCATTTTGGATAGGGGATGCTTCCCTCTATCCCTCCCTATACACCAAAAATCTGTAGCATCATTGTCGCTAAACTGAACTCTTGCGAAAATACTAAAACGTATGTCATTTATCGCGATCTGTCACCCATTTAGCACCACCTGACAAGGTCGCCGTAGAACATTTTTTTCTTAGTTGGACCAAGATCTACATCCTGCAATAAATTTTGTCCCGTTAACTCCTCGTTTTTTTTAACAACGAAACCGCGGTATAAAACGCGATCTGTCACCCATTTAGCACCACTTTGGAAGGTCGCCGTAGAAGAATTTTTTCTTAGTTAGATCAAGATCCAGGTATTCAAACATATTTCGTCCCGTCAACTGTTCGTTGTTATTTTTTGTTCTACGGCTCCCGCTCTATTAATAGTGTAACGTTTTGTTTTAGACAGCCCTTTATTGAATATTAATCATTTCAAAAAAATCGTATTTTAATCTAATGTGTGGAAAAGTTATGTCAAATAACATTTCTTGAATTTTTAATATTGAATTTATAATAATCTTTTGGAAAATATGCATAGTTTTCGGATAAGATCGCTAAATACTTTTTCGTTTGTCTCCTACACAGTATTTCATTTGGGAAATTCCAAAATCTCCCAGAGAACACGATGCAATCATGTGAAAAATTCTGAATTCAAATAAAGAAAAACAAAAGGGAAATCAACGCATTTAACATCTCATGATGAAATTAATTGAAAATAATCTTTAAATGCGATTAATTGTTTGAAATTAGCCGTACTTATCAATGGCGTTGATAACACAAGTATCCCACGTAGCAATTAATAACTTCAAAAATTCAAGTATGATTATTTGATAAAAATAGATAATGTTTCTATCATACCACATTTCCTAAAAATACTTTACTAATTTATTGAAAGTAAGTTCAGCATTTTTCACTGTCATTTTTACTTATCATCAACTGAATTATCTGATTTTGCAGTAACGAACATTGCAATCGATGAAATCAAATTTATTATCTTCAAGAGATAAATTTTTAATATCTATATTTTTTTTATAATAACGAAGTTATCAAGTAAGACTTTGAATGTGTTGCTACTAAACACTTAATAAACTGCATTGTTAAGCATTTATCAATTCATAACCATATCTCTTTAATTCAATATCTGATTGCATATTTTGTTAATCTTTGATAGGTATGTAAGTAAATTTTTCCGAATAAAACTGGAATCAGAGCAAATTGAAAACATAAAAAGCTTAATGTGTGAATTTCTAACTAAACACTCGGAAAATTTCTTTACGAAAAGCTAAAAGCTTTTTAATCAATTTGTTGACTAAATTTCACTCTCAATTTCCACACCAAAACAAAATTGAACTCAGCTGTTGATATGTCATACAAACACCATGTGATTTTGCCAGTTAAAAATAAAACTATAACTTAGAGATATTTGCGCAATGTTTTGTTATCAGCATATGATATTAAGATGCACATCTTCTACAGTCATTATTATGTAAAAAAGCGTTTGAAAAAATAGTTTCTTTAACTCAAAGTACAAAATTCACTTTTTGTCAACAAAAACAATGATTTCAAGAAACAAAAATACGCACTAAAACAACATATAATAGTGATCTAAATTTTCTCTTGAAGACAACGAATCGATGGCAAAAAGCCAACTGAAAATGAGACCGAGAAAAAGCTTTTATTGAAGCTCATTCTTGGAAATCATTAAAATTTAAATAAAAAAAACCCCCGTTGAAAGGAAAACAAAGAAAAACACATGTTTACAAGTGGGTCAAAATTGACAATTATTTAATCTGACTACCAAATAAAATATAAATAAATTATTCCCTTATAAATTTATACTTATTTTATGCCACACGTTTTTTTTACTTCAGTATGTAATGAAGTTTATTCTTATCGCGTAAATAATGATAAAAGAGTATTCATAAAAATATTCTTTGTTACTATTGCAAAGATTGCTTTACTCTCCTATGCACGTGTAGGAACTTAATTTTTAGCCAGATTTTTTAAAATACTAATTTGATTTTAATTACAATATATAGGTACTACTAGAATTTGGATCCGGTAACCAGAATTTAAAATTTGTTTTTCAATACATTCAGGTAGATTCCAATAACGTGATTTTGCTACAACACTATTCAAGAATTGTCGAAATTTTTCTCCAATGTGGTACTCCTACAGCGCGGAATTTTCCATGAATTTCAGGACCGCGTTATAGAAAGTCTACTTGTATTTTAATATTATAGTACACAAAATATGCGGTTTAGCATAAAACCTTTTTTCATATTAACATTAATTCGATAAATTACAATATCCTTTAATTAAGACTGACAAGGACAAACAGAGACTTTCCTCTTCATCCTATGCAATTCGTCGTACCCAGAATTTTAGATCGTGAGTTAAAGCGATTTAGGTTAGGATTTTGGGTGTCCCGATTTTCTTAAAAATGAACGAAAATAAATCAATCAGTTTTAGTCTTGCTACTCTGCGAGGCTAATGTAAAACATTTTAGGATCAGTTTTTAATAAATTGTCAACATTTTGATACAAAATTCCAATCAACGCTATAATATTCAGTGTTGTTGCTCTTTAGCCACCCTGCTGCACAATCAGATGAACAAAAATTGCATGAAAATATCAAGCTAGAGCTGCTATTTAATCTAAAATTAAAATTCGTATTACATATAGTCGGAATTATTAAAAATATCACCTTTTAACAACAACGAAAACATATTCAGTGTACAAAAGACTTTTACAAATCTCATTCGAACATACTCCAATAGGACAACTTTTTACATACTCTAATATTGTCTTCGGAAGTTCCTTGAGAAGTGTCCAATTTTTTTCATAATTTCCTAATACTTTTAAACAGTGGTCGAATAGTGTAAGGACTTTGCGATTTTCGTGGGAAAACACATCTCTCGTATTGAAAGGCAGCAGAAGTTTCCTAAGTGTTTCTTCTTCTTGGATAACTATGCAGCCAGTGTTATGCGGTATGCTAAGAAATGTCTTCAAGTTATTTAAAAAGTTATGTCACCGACAAAAGGAAATGGATATACCTGTCACAACTTGGATGAATAACTTCGTAGAATCTTCGGATGTGTTTCTTGTAGACGATCGGAATATGAGTGACAAAAGTGTTGTTGAATAATCGAATGTGGGTGAGAGAATTTGATAAAATTAGTGGCAGGTACAGAAGTCCACATCCTGTTGAAAAATATATTTTTTTTAATAGCTAAAAAAATTTAATAATTATTTTTTATTGGCTAGAAATTGCAACACATCAATATGATTTTTTCGAATTTGGTTAACAGTAAACTAATTAAGTTTATGTTAAACTACAGATAAATCACCTTGTTTCAGAAAAGAAAAAAAAAATCACAAACTGCCAAAAATGATTTATTACAAGCAAAAAATTTTTTTTAAAATAATTGTTGCGTTTTATGTACAAATATTTACTTACGATCTGCACATAAAGTTTCCAATTTTTTCAACCTCGTCAAATTATTTGGTAAAATTTGCAAAAATAGATTGTCATTTAAAATAACTTCGTACAATTCACTACACTCGCCAATTTCTGTTGGCACCGACCTTAGAAGATTTGCACTTAAATCAATTGATTCCAATTTTTTTAACTGTCCGATACCTTAAAGAAATATAAGAAAATATTTCGATTACTGTAAAATCAGCTGAAAATGTATTTATTATTATATTAACCACTATTTACAATGTGTCACGCGGGTATTTTTTTTACAAAAAGTGTTTTTTTGCCGAATAATAAAAGAAAATGTTGATCATAACACATACAATATTTTCCTTTTCAAATTACACGTTAAAAATATATTTTTCAAAACATCACACATTGTAAACTTGTTTGTGACAAAATTACACTTTGGAAGCACAGAAATTTCATTTCCAGAAATGTTGAATCTCTGTAGATTGAAAAGTTTCCCAAAGGTTTTTGGTAATGCTTTTAATTTGTTGTTGGAAACGTCGAGAAATTCCAAATTTTCTAGGAAAAATATGTCATCGGGCAAGTTGGAAATTGAATTTCCCGAGAGATGAATGAACCGAAGATTTGTGAGTTGAAACAACCACAGAGGAATGGTCGTTATGTGATTTTCTTTCAGGTAGATCTCTTCCAAAAATTCATCGTATTGCAGCAGATCATCTGGAATTTTCTGAAAATCACGGTAACTCCAGTGCAACACAGCTCTATTCATAATTTGCAAAGAAAAAATTATATGAAGAATTTTTTGTTTTTAAACACTTGAGAATTTTTCACAGAACAGCAGGTGATTTCGCGTCAGAGTATTTTCGACACTGCGCGAGATATTTTTGACAACAAGAAGAAATCGCAACTGACCACCGCAGCTAGATCTGATTTTGTTTCCGTTTGCCAATAGATGAATTTAAGAAGAATATTTTAAGATCTTGGGTTTGTTTATTTACGTTTCTCTAGTTATGAAATTGAAAATGCTGTGTAGCATAGTTTCGATTATTTCAAATAATAAAAACAAAATATATAAGAAAAGCTACAATAGACAGGGGACAATCGTCAAATACTCTATATGACAAAATGTTAATTTAAAAAAAATTCATTTGTATAGGAGACGGCCAGAGTGGTCCGATTGGATTTTGATGTATGGAACTGTTATGTAAAATCATATTCTAAACACATTTCATCTTTATATATTTTTCGAAACAGTGCACAGTTTTCGAGAAAACAGGAAAGAAGTATTCCATTGGTATGGTAGAGGGGGGAAGCAGTGGTCCAATTGAATTTTGATGTTTGGATGAGTTAAGTGAAATCCTATTCTAAACGCATTTTACCTTTATAAATTTTTCAATAAGACTCACCGTTTTCGAGAAAATTGCAAAAAACTATTTCGTTTGTGTAGAGGAGGGGGAGGGGGGGGGGAAGGAATGGTCCAATTTTGCCCGTTAAAGAACTTAGCCTAGCCATTCACGAGAAAGGTAAGTGTACAAAATTTTAAGTCTCTAGCTCAATCCTTTCGAAAGTTATGGTGTTCATGGACGGACAGATAGACAGACGGACAGACAGACAAATAGACGTACGGACACGCAGAAATCAAAATCTTTTGTCATCCCTAACTTCCTGGTGTAGTTCATTTTTGTGTCCGATGAATGGTTCGATGCGTTACAAACGGTATACTAAATCTAATATACTTCTATATGATATATCATATAGAGTATAAAAATAAACTATTCTATAAAGCGATAGCATATTTTGCGGCGTTTTTCAGTGGTGACAGTCGCGGACAGAATTTGTTCAATGCGAAAAACTAAATGGAAGGGAAAAATGTGCCAATAAGCCAATTAAATAAAATTCAACGAAGGGAAACGAATTATAGTAGGTTCGTTGTTTACGAATGAATTTAAAATATTTGCTGATGGATTGGAAGCCAATATATTTCTGTTACGTTTAGCAGATATGCAAAATATCGTGAATGGATAAATGAAGTCTTTTCAATTAATCATTAAGTCTGTTCGAATAATTTATGTTTTATCTTTAGTTTACAAAGTACCTAAAAAAAACATACCAAGAACTTTGATTAAGTATTTCGGTTTGGGCATCTCTTTTCTGCGTATTTTATATTTTGTATATTTTTTATATGAGAATGATCAATCGATTTGATTTACAAAAAAGCGCCCAAATTGCCAGCCATGATGGTGATTCGTGTACTTTCAGAAAGGAAGTGTAGAACAGACATTAGAAAATCGTAACTTTAGAATAACAGTACCAGGAAGACCGAGCCATGCTCGGCGAGCTCAAAATACTACTTTTGGTGATTTTTGGGGAAAAACTAAATTCACATTATCCTTACACAGCTTTTCCAGAGTTTTTAAATTCCCGACCTAGAAAACTAGAACTAAAACTAACGCGCGATAACAAAATTTCATAGAAATCGGTTGAGTGGTTATTGAGTAATCGCTGTCACCGATTTTTGAAACGTTGTTTTGAGACACCAGGTGAGGGTTATCGAGGGGAGGGAAAAGTCAGGGTTGTAGTGGAAAAATCGAAAGCCCTCAGCCCCCTTAGTAATACTGTAAAGTTTCTTTAAAATGAATCCACCCAATTCGAAGATACCAGGCGAGGGGAATCGAGGGGAATTTTCTCAGGGGTGAGACCTATCTAGATCGATTCCTTGTCCCCGAAAATCCCTAACCCCTAAGTTTCATTATAATCGTTAGGCGGGTTTTCGAGATCGTTTGTGCAGACAGACAGACAGACAGACATTCCTCGTATTATATTATAGGATAACTTTTTTTTCTTGTTTTAGAACTTTCTTCTTATTTTAAAAAGTTTTGAATGTATAAAACGCGAAAAGACTGATTTTTTAACTTGAATAGAATTAAAGTTTAAATGTAATTGATAAAAAAAATCAAAATTCCAATAAAATTTCATAATACGATTAGAAAATCGAATTTATTTGAGATTTTTATGAATTTCTAGCCCAAACTGACCCTTTTTGGTAAAAAATTATCTCAAAATATCGTTACTTTTCGACATTTTGATTAATTTAAGGCAATAAGATTTCTATTTTTTGCCTCTTCTTTTTATTTTCAGTTTGTTTACCTTATAAGACATGAAAAATCTTATTGAGAACACAATTAGATTATGCCATCTTCTCCTTCATTTCGAGTGGCTTGTTTTTCTTATCTGTAATATTCTTTTTTTGATTTTAATGGAAAAACAATCATTTAACAGAAATGATTCAATGGTTAAGCACATAACAGTACAATCATTTAACCTTATTAAAACAACTACCCGGCCGCTATTACAACATTTTATCTTATCAAATTTAAGTTTGTCCACACAAATCAAGTAAAGACGTCGGAATTTATCAAAAAAGGCACGTTTTGATTATTTTTGAAAATGAAATCTCATGTTTCTAGCGTGATTTAAAATTACCATCCTATCATCATAATAATTGTGATGATGATATCGACTTGAAAAGTACTAGGTGTTAATTGTTTTATCCATCGTTGAATGATCAAATGACAATAATGACAGAGCAAGTACCACCTTGATCTATTGCCATCATTATGATAGATAAAATGTCGGCATGTAAAAATATTGCAGTAAAATTGTACCGAAAGTAGTAATTTCCTGTTGTAAAATACTGAAAAGACACAATTTAATTTTACAATTATGCCACTGCGTCAGTAATGAAAATCACTTGAAAAAAAAAATCTTCTATACAAATTTTTATTACAAAAATTGTGATTATATGATGAATAGTCCTCTGATAACAATTATTTTACTATTCATCCATAATGTTTCGATGGTCATGTTAACATTGCTTGCTATTTATACTATTTTGAGATACAATGAAATGAAATGTAGATATTTAATCAATAGTTATATGCACTTGAATATGTTTACAGTCAATATTGTCTCATATTGATTTTTTTTTCAGTTCTAGTCTTCTGTTGACATTATTTTTGCGGGGGAACTGATTGGCAAAGGCAGGTATTAAGAACTTTTTAGTTGTTTCTTTGATGGTATACGACGTTCGGATAATGAAAAGTACAAACTTGAAAAAGGCAATAGAAAGAAGTCCTGATGTTTTCAACGCTCCATTAATTTCATATAATTTTTTGTTATCATTTTGGGCAACTGATACAACTACAAAATCACTTTTAAGATTAAAAATAACAAAAGCTATAATTGGTAATCTGGCACTTATTGAAAACCCGTAGTGTGATATGGCATTGTTCGAAGTTTAAGTGAACGGCGAACAGTTGTATCAAAATTCCACTTTGAAGTCAAACTTTTCAATAAGATTTTTTAAAATTTATTCCAATCGGATTTTGATGTATGGAAGTTTTATGTAGAATCATATCCTAAATAACTTTTGTTCTTGGACTTTTTTGATAAGATGCACCGTTTTTGAGATATTCACAAAAATCGTTTTCGTTCGTATGGGGGTACCCCTCCTAATGGTCAATTTTCGTCCATTAACGAATTTAGCCTTGCATTTTACGAAAAACGGATCTGCGTAAAATTTCAAGTCCTTAGCTCAATCCGTGCGCCCGCAATCCGCGCCACAGACGGACAGACGGACGGACATGCAAAATAAAATTTTTTTTATCATTCTAAACACTGTGTTGTAATCCATTTTTGTGTGTGATGACGGGATCTTGGCGTTACAAACTGTAAGGCAAAGTTAATATACCCTTTGGTTTCACCATAAGGGTATAAAAACTAAAATTCTTAAGATTTGTTGCCAGTAGAAAAATTAGTTGCCAGTAGAGAAAGTTCCGAGAGCGATAATTGTAAATCAACTATATTGCAATGAACTTGCAATTTTTCAACTTATTATTCATAACTATGGCGATAATTTTTCGCTTTTAGATTATGATTATTATTTCAAATGATGTCTTGATGATGTTGTTTCTATGTAAGTTCACTTACCATTTATAGTTTTTTTGGTCTGTATGATTTTTTGCCTTTTCCTGTTAGTGCCCTTTTAGAAAATATGCCAAACTTTTAACCCTTAGAGGCACAGAAAAATAGCAAATATTTTCACCCTTCCGGCACTCGAAAAAAAAATTTTTTTTTTTTGATTTTTTTAGTGGTAGATACCATTTTAAAGTATCATACGGCAATGAAAGACGGTTTAATTGGTGGTACAATTTTGATACCACCGTGCAGTATTTGTTACAAAAAAGGTGGTACATCGCGTGTACCACCAAGCCTTTAAGGGTTAAGGAGGAGAAGGTCTGCGGTATTGTGATGGCGGTACTAAATCCCATGCTAAAAATTTCGAACAAGGGTAAAAAGAGGGGTCGGGCCCTGAAAAAATGGTTAGCTTGAATGTGTAACACAGTTGGTAGAAAATTGCTCTAATTTTCTGTTAAATTTTCTTGACTTTTTCCTTAAAATGTTGGACTCACTGCTTTTTATTCTAGCCGAAGGAAGTAGGAAGTTTCGTTTGGGATTGTTTTGTATCTCTGAGGGTCTCTAATATCTCAATAACATTTCAAAGGCGTGCTTCTCCAACTTAAGCTGCTGCTTCTTTCCTTCATTCATTTTTTTAGTATTCTAGCGAATTTCATAACTTAAAGGATGACGTTTTTCACCCTGAAAAGCTTTTTCAGTACAGTAAACTGTCCAACTTATCTAAAAGGTTAATTTTTATAACTGTTGGTAAAAGTAAAGCCCTAAAGTTTATATCACTTAAATGCTTCTCAAATATCTCCGCCCCTAATAAAAAATTGATCTTGACACTCTATAAAGACTTTCAATTATTCACGAACAAAGTAAAACATTCAGAAAAAATAGATTAGAGAACAGGGATTTCAATAAAAGACCGCGAGTTTTTCGCCGCTGCTGATAATTATTTTACAACCTGTTTACAAAATTATTAACTCAAGTACTTCGTCAATGTTTGATAGCGGAGCAACAATTGACGCAATTATAATAATTTATATAATGTAAAATTTTGTCGTTTTTTCAAAATTACCAATATCGCCATAGAAAATTTTAGATGCATGGAATTTTCCCTGGAATTCGACATGGATTTTATTTACAGCCATTTGGACGTCATTCTTGTGATAAATTTAAAAGTAATCTTAAAACGTCTTGATTTTACTAATCCCGGATAGCGATTATTTCCCAAGAATGTATGATAAAAAAACTCCATATCACCACTAAATATTTATTTTTTTCTTTTTACCATTAAAGTTGACTGGATTTGACAAAAATGTTATATTTTCTCGGTAAGGTTAATTACTGCAACAATCATTCACATAAATAACAAATCATATTCTTAGAAAAATAATATCTTTACAACAAAAAAAAAATTTTTCAAAATAAAATACCGAAAATTGATTTATAAATATTTTCCAAAAATTTAACTTTATTATTGTAGCACCCCCAATCAAGTCGTTGATGGTGTTTTTTGCCAAAACTCATTGTTGTCGATAACTGAAAGATTGCTTTGTTAGAAATTTGTTTCTTAAGGTTAGGAGAGAAACGTAATATTCAAAATTTCAATTGGAAATATTTTAAACAGAATTTTTTTCGGAGTTTCTTTTTTTCGACAATTTAGGCTGAAACACGACACGAGTATGATCTAAAATCAAACAAAATAAAAGAATTTACAGAAACTTTTATTTGCAACACGTGACAACTGTCTGTAAAAATATGATTTTTCTCAAATAAATGTCTTTCGCGTAAAAAAAATTGTTTTCCTAAAGAGATTATCCTACAAAATTGTAAACGTTGAAGCCCATAACAATAAATCAAGCTCAACCTCAGTTGGCTTCGTTCGGAATAAACAAAAACGAGTTTTATGGAATCGTCTTGAAGTGTTTTGATCGTTTGCGAGTAAACTCTTTTAATTTTCTTCCTCCCATTTTCTTAAATTTCTTTAAATAGGCCCATTTCTTCGAGATTCTCCTTACATCATAAACGGTGGTAACTCAAAACATAGTATCTTTCATTGTTTCCAAGTGTATAAATTTTAGTGTTCTAGTTTTGGTACTTTTTTGGTCGATACGGTTTATATCAACAGAAAGAAATTGTGTTGACAGTTGATTCGTGTAAAAGATGAAAGTACTTGCCTGAATCATAATTATTCTGTCTACATGAATAATCAATTATTGACGGAAGGTGTCAAAACGCATTTGTGCGAAAATGCTGTGAGTTTGTAAATATTGACTGCTTAGCAGCGTTGAAAAATACTTCTTGCTAAAATTATTATCGAAAGCGTATAAATAACATATTTTCAAGATTTTGGTGAATAGTGAACATATTAACATTAGGGAAATTAATTTCAGGGTAAGTTGTTCTTGGAATTTTAAACTACGGATGACTTGTTTAAATATTGTATGATTTATAATATTTCGCAATCAAATCGTCCATTTCAAAACAATGCATGTCGCTCGAATTATTTTAAAAGATGTGAAACGGTCCATTTTGTTACAATTTTCATGAACACTAAAATTATGTACCAAAATTATGTTAACTTGACAAAAATGCTGCTTGGGTAGAATATTGGACCGGGTAATACAAAAACTACATTGGCTTTTATTTTTTGTTATACCAGCTGGCAAGCGTTTTAGTCGGTCTGTCCAATTTATTTGGTGGGCAAATTCTGGTAAAACAATTCAATGGACAAAATATCAGTGAACATGAAACAACAAATTATGATTCCCAAAACGTCTAGAAGAGGACGAATCTACCCCTCTGTCTTGATAAGGATCTCAAGCATAGATATACTAGATCGCTCGATTTGCTGTCTCAAATGGTCCCATTTCAATACAGTTCAGTGAATCAAAACGAGTCAAGTAAGAGCGAGATAACCGTATGAAAATAAATATAGTCCTCTCGTTTAAACCGTGAGCTGTCAAAGAAAAATAGACTTTCGGAATGGTGTTGGCGCCTAAAGTTAGTCTCAAACTTGTGAAATTTGAATTTCGCGGCAAACTGAATTTGAATTTCGCGACCCTATACAGTTCAGTGGATGCGTTCAAGTGCGATAAAGAGGGAAATACTTTTGGGACCATTTTTCAGCAGAGCTTTGTATGGTGACAGTTGTTCTATGTTATATAGTTCTGTGATCTCAAGTAATTTCACTTCCCTTTGAACATGTAAGTGTGAATGAAAAGCCTTACTGCCATTCTACTTCAAGTGGGTCACCTCAGGTGCAGGGGTTGACATTTTAAAAAACACAAAAATAATTACTTACAAACAAAAACAATTTCACCATTGTAAAAAAACACAAAAATAATTACTTACAAACAAATACAATTTAAATTAGTTGCAATATTAAAACACTTCTTATTCTTTTAAACAAACAAATCCGAAAAAATGTGACTTAAAACCTCTTTTTCCGACCAAACAAATAAAAAACACAATCCGATTTACTAAAAATTATACTAAAATTTTTAAAGGCCCTGCAGGGGGAAAACTTATACACACCCCCTTCACACCTTTAACTCGCCTGCCCGCATTAGTGCAACGTCATCGAAGCCTATATAAATATATTTATTATTTTTTGACAGGACAACTTTTTAAAAAGTCGCTTGTTTGTTTTGAAAATATTTTTCAATTCAAAGTGGCTGAAAACAAGATTGATTCTTCCGTGTTTAGCATTTAGGCGGTTATTAATTTTAAGTAGTTTTCCCGGATAAGTAGGTTTTTACAGGATCTTCCGTTTTATTACTCGCCCTAAACGCGATATTTCAAACCTTAGTTTAACCTTAGCTCGCAGACCTTAGTCTGATTATTTCTGTATTTTATTAGTCTAAATGGCTCCTAAATTTTAAATTGATAAGGTTTTAGACTTTTCTATATAAAATATTTGGGTTTTCAGTGTTCTAACAACTTGTGCGCAAATTAAAATTAAAAACGTGATAAAAAGGATAAAATTTTAATAGTTGGTGATAGTAATATTGTAAAATGAAAAATTTGAAAATTTTCATATGGAGTGAAACTACTTGAGTTCCTTATAATTTGCCTCTGCCCTGTCAAATCTAGCCTCTTGTAATATTTTGAATGTACATACATTCCATAGGAATTCCTTTTCTAATAAAATATTGTTAAGGCGCTAGACGTAATTTCTCGAAAGTTTAATTTCTGCCATTTTAATTTTGTTGTCTGGCAAAAAACTGGTATAGGGGAACCCGGGGCTAGAATTAACAGGGGTAAGTATTAACAAGCCTATTCCCGCCGAAATATAGGAGCCACAATCTCGAAATTTGGTTTTTGTCCATCACTCGATAAGGTCGATCATATCGTGACTCAATAGTCATGAACAGTTCATTGCCAGTGAGGGTTAAGCACAGAGACCGAATTTTAAGTGGTAAACGAACTTTTTATGGTTTGCAATATTTTGATTTCTGTCTTAGTTTTTTATATTATTGAATATAACTTTGCCGATAATGTAACTTAATGAAGCTATAATTAATAATATCCTTTTGTTTTATTACAATCCTTAACTATATCTTTGGTATGATTAACAATTCAAAAAAAGTAGTGTCGGGGCTAAAATTAACAAACCCATGGGGCAAGTATTAACACATGTTAATACATACTGACGATGACAACATAGTGTACGAATTCTCATACTATGTTTTTATAGATACAAATTATGTACAAAAAAGCCTCGCTGAAACCTTTTTTTTAGATAATAATAATTGTTTTTGTTTTTTAAAACGACTTAATTTTTTTTGTCAATTTATGTTCCTTAAAAAGGATATTTATTTGGTTCATTTTATTAGTTTTTGTGATAATTAATATATTTGAATTTTAAAAGATATTTATTTTGTTTTTTTTATAATTTTTGTGAAAAAAAATTCTTTTCTTTTAACCCTCTAACCGGAATATTTCCGAGAAAAATTCACTAAAATATGACTTTCAACTTGCGACAGACCGTAACCAAGACAACGTACAGGGCTAAATTTTTTCCAGCATGTAAAGCGATAACTTACAAAAGTCAGTGTAAGACGTTCCGGCGATTTCCGGCGATTAAAATTGTTACCCGTTATAAACAAGCGAATTCCCTGAAGCCCGCCTTAAGGCGGGCATTCCGGTTAGAGGGTTAATTATTTCCATGTTAAAACTAATGTTAATACTTACCCCATCGTTGTTAAAACTAGCCCCGTGACCGGGGTTAGTTTTAACAGATGACATTTTTTTATAAAAATGATTTTTTTCATATAGTGACTACCTGGTTGAAACTTTTTTTTATTTCTTATGATACCTGAAGACCTACAGTATGGCTAGATATAAAAACAATATCAAAAATGTTACTTGTTAAAAAAAATTTGACCCAATCTTCAAAATTTGTTAGAACTTGCCCCGGTCTCCCCTACTAGCGCTATTTACGAAAATGGTATACCAGCACTGTCTGACCAGTAAAACTGATAAACCAGATTTGTCAACACTAGCTTTTTAGCAAACATTTTTGCTGGTATTCTAGAAATAAAAGTCAATGTATTGTAGTTCGTGTGTAAGTAAAATCTAATAAATACTTTTACTAGCAATTTAACACATTTTAGAGCCAAATTTTTTACTAAAACCTTTCTGATACGTCAAATTTTAAGTTCAAAAATCGTTTCAAATATTTCTAACAATATGGAATGCCTTCAATCGATTTTTTCATCAAAATTCAGTTTGACTATTTCATGTTTAATAATTATCTTCCTTTTTCATGTTTTTTTTTAGAGAAACTTCTTAAGTTCATTTGTACTAAAAGTATTGCCCGTCCAACCTCAAACTGTAAAGTTATTTGCCATTAAAATTTAATGATTTTTATCTAAATTTTATACTCAGTATACAGATTAACTAAACACACGTCCACACGCCAATCATGTGCAAAATTATTTAAAGTTTTTAAATAAAGCAATTGAAATCCAAGCCAAGTCTGTTCACGGTTAAAGTGAATTGGTAAATAAAAAATCCAAATGCCACTGACACCACTTGCGATAAATAAAATTCACAAGTTTTCAAGAATTTGAAATAAAAAATAAAATTTCATTTGCACGTTGGAATTTTTTTGATAAAATTTACTTCAAAGTGAAATTCATTCTGCTAAGATTATTCAACCAAGTCTGGAAGAGTATCTGTTCTGATAACAGATTGTAAACTTTTATTCACATTGTTTTATTCACATGTTAAAAGTTAAACAATTTATTTGTTACTCTCTATTCTAGATATCAAAGTCGGATATTTTAATTATGGTGTCATGCTAATAATCTCACATTGCTCTTTTTTTGCATAAAACCTATGTATATCATTTTCGCGCTACAACTTCACATAAAATGTACGTAAAATTGAACACGTTTTTCACTCGTGCAGAAGAGCGAAAGAAACACACTTTCAAAATGTGGGGCCGAGATTTCGGCAATCACAATTGAAACACTTTATAGATAAAAAAAAGGCATTGCCAAAAATAATAATTCTTCAGAATGCTTACCGCCATCTTAAGAAAGTATGTCAATAAGTTTACTTTGATTATTGTTAAGAAAACAAATGAAATAATTTTGCATTTTGTTGACCATAAAAAGATTTAAAATTGTCACGTACATCAAATTTGTGTAAACAAGAAAGATCTGCAGATAAATTGTGATATTTTTCATAAGTTTGAAGCAAATCTCTTATACAGACTACAAAATTTCTAAATTCTTTTGATTGTGATGCTTCTGAAATTTGAATTTTACAAAACATCGTAATTGATCCAAAAGGAAAAAAGTCAAAGCAATTCAAAAACTATCAAGAAGAGAAAACCAGTTAAACGAGAGACTGATGTAATAATTTAAACTACTTGGTTAAAAAGATTTAAAAAAAAATGAAAACTAGAATAAACATTCCTCTCGTACTTAAATGACGGTAAACAAAACACGGAATCTATTATGACAAACTTTTTTTTCTCTTTTTTTTTTTTTGCTAAATTTAAATTGGTAGGTACTGCAAAAAAAGCTGAACGACTTTAGCATAAGTGACTTTTTTGTGATTTATATTTGGTAATTTTTTTCTTGTTAGACAATTATTCCGGTTAAAATATTTATAGAATTTATTTTAATATATTTTCAATCACAGATTCAAGGTAGGATGGAATATCTAAAGCTGCACGTAGTGACAATAATTATGAAATTCTTTGACTAAGATTAATTAATTATAATACAGTGATAATGGTTGTCCATTTAATCTAATATAAATAATCGATCTGGGCCGACAATTGTTATTATTAACGTTTTAATAACATCAGCATCAATTTAGCTCTACACTGAACCTTATGGTTATATGTTTGATTCAGTATAAGCAAAGTAGGGGAGCATGTTTCACCATTGTATGAAAATTGAATCGTTTTTAAATAAATAAATGGTGTTTTTTTAGACGTGTGGTTTTCAATCTGGCACTACTTTTTTCGGAGTTGGTCTTTTTGACAGTTGTCACTTGATTTATGCTCAGTTTGGTTTGCCATTTCGTCAAACGACCATCAAGCGCGTCGCACGTTCGGTGAATGGGCCCAAAACGAGATGGCCACCGATCCCGATTTTCACAAGAAAATTTTGTTCAGCGATGAAGCTCACTTTTGGTTGAATGGGTACGCCAATAAGCAAAATTGTCGCATTTGGAGGGATGGTAATCCACAAGCCATTCTTCAGACACCGTTACATCCTCAAAAAGTCACTGTTTGGTGTGCTTTATGGGCAGAGGGAATCATTGGTCCATATTTCTTCAAAAATGAAGCCGACCATAATGTTACAGTCAATGAAGAACGCTATAGAGCCATGATTAATGACTTTTTCGTGCCTGAATTGGAGGATGTTGATGTGAACGACCTTTGGTTCCAACAAGACGGCGCTACATGCCATACAGCCAACGAAACAATCAATTTATTGAAGGAAACTTTTGGTGAGCGCATTATCTCGCGTCGTGGGCCTGTGGCGTGGCCTCCAAGATCGTGCGATTTAACACCGCTGGACTATTTTTTGTGGGGTTATGTGAAGTCGCTTGTCTACGCAGATAAGCCCGAGACGATTGACGCCTTGGAAGAGAATATGCGGCGCGTTATTGCTGACATACGGCCCCAATTGCTGCAAAAAGTGGTCGAAAATTGGGCCTCTCGGCTGGAATTTATTCGAGCCAGCCGCGGCGGCCACTTGCCCGAAATCATTTTTAAAACATAATGGCAAACCCTTATCTTTATAATAAAGCTAAACTCTTGGCCGTAACATTAAATTATATGCGTTTTATTTCTTCTTGAAAACCACACGTCTAAAAAAAACACCATTTATATATTTTTACTACCTGAAGCTTTTACGTAATTTTTCCGTACATCAAACTCCAATTAGTAACAATTTTACTAAACAAACACAGGCCGTAATAGAAACTATTAAACTACAATACATAACAGGAGATGCTTTTTATAAAGTTTTCTGAATGAAAAACGTTTATGTCACGCAGCATTGGCAAAAATTCTTCTTGGTATGTAAGCTAATATTAAAAGTTTGTATTCCCCGAAAAATATTATCTTAGTCTTAAATAAACTCTATCACCATTTTCTGTATTATGATGAGTACCGGTTCTGTATCCTGCTTTTCGACAATGTTTGACGAGCTTAAAACACTTCATGATTCACTGTAGCACAATTCATCCTACCTGATCCTAAGCTATTTAGACAATTTTTTTTAATTGTACGCGGGACCATGACTATGGAATACAGGGCGGTGGGAGTTTTTTTTTCTTTCTAAATTTGAGCGCGTCTATTCTTTTTATTATCTTGCGGAAAAGAAACAACTTTTAAAATTTCAAAATACAGGAAGATGCAGGTATAGGTTTCACAGCACACCAATCAACCTACCGCCGACAACACTTCAATTTGTCCAATCCATGTTAATGGAAAAATTCGCGATCAACGAGAATATGATACAGAAATTAAACTTGAATATCACATGAAACGATTTAGAAGAGTGTGCATTCTACAACCACATAGAAGATAGCTCCATTGTCCCTATATAATGATTACCTAGCCGTGGGGCTAACTCAGGTATCATTGAGTGTTGTTTGGGGCTGCTACCGTATTCACTTCTTTAGCGGAATCGAAGTTACAACAGTATAGAAGTTGACATTCATCCCCATTCGGTAAATTTGGAAGAAAGTATCTTTTTTTTCATCACAACAGAACCGAGAAACGAACGACCAGCGAACGATTCAACATAAAAGTTTCGCGGATTCACGTGAAAGCCCATAATCGACAAACGTTTTTTTAGTGCTATATCAGTATCCATCTTAGCTCCACATAAACCACTCGCTTAGATCGCATCCATCCACTAACATTGGAGCTCTACAATTATTTATTTCGCTTCAAATCGCTTGAAACGTGCTTAATTAACGTAAAATACGTGCAATTGTGTATCCTATCTGCGAAAAAGGTGTTTTAGTGCGTTTTCACGGTGCTCTTGAAAAATTTAAACATTTGAGTTTTCCGCGAATTTTCCGTTGTGTGTTTTATTTTTTGTCGTTAATGATTTGTTAATAGTGCTAAGTCCAAGACTGTGACTGTGACTTTGTGTATCTAAAAATGAATTCGAAACAATCTTACAAAATTCTGTATCTTGCTAAACAAATTGGTATCAGATATAGTTAGTCCATCAGAGACACACACATCCCATCGCACCAATTTAATCACGAAAAATTTCGTAAGTCATATTTTTCTAACCTTAATCTGAATTGAAAAAAAATTTATATATTTCGTGTATGGATTAATTGAATTTAGTGGTGTAAAAAAAAATTACGAATAAATTAAAGTTTTAGGATTTGCAAATCTGAAGGGTAAGGAGAAGCTTTCACCTTTGCTAGTGCCCAAGATCTATTCGAAACCACCTGTTGTGTGATAGTGCGTGAATTGAATCTTAAGTAGTTCATCCATTGATCGTTTAATTTATTTTAAATCCCTAATGGCTGCCGTCGCGGTGTCTAATTGGGATCTTTGGCTTCTTTCGGCAAAAATATCTTCGATTCGTCATATATTCTAAATTATAAATTGTATGACGTAGGTTTTCAGAATTAAAAGATCTGCGGAGTTTTTTTTTTGTATTTTGGGCAATATTTGAGATTTGCAGGGTTTCTATGTGTGCGTGATCTTGAAAGATTAGTAGCGATCTTCGAGATTTTTTTTCGTCTTAAGGAAGAAATACTTTTGAGCATAATTTAAATTCATCAAAATTTTTCCAATAAAAATTATTTTGATCGAATTTTGATAGTGAAACGTTGTTACAAGATCTTAAATAAATTTTTCTGTTCTAATTTTCTTACAAATAACAAAAAACGTTTTGAGTTAAATTTTTATGGATGCCGATATTTTTAATCGTCCCCGAATAATACATTTTTGGCGATTTTTCGCTTCACTAGTTAGAGGTAGACAAGTAAATGTTGAAATCAAGCGAATTGTTCTATTGCTTACATTCCGATTTGATACGGCTGGATTTTGTAGATTCTGTAAATTCTATACTATTAGATCGTTGTGTTCGTATATCGGCGAAAACATGAAAAAGAAAAATGTTTATACACTTTTTAAACATTGTTGTATAAAAGTGAATCAAAAGCCGGAAGCTAAAATGACAAGATCGCTTTCAATAGTTAATTAGTAGTTGTCGCTATATGAAAAAAAAAAGAATTCTGTTCACTGTTGCATGAATATTAAAATGTATGCAAGCCATTCACAGTGAAATTGTTTCTAAATGATAATTAAAAGCATTATCAAACGATTATCGGGTAATTATAGATGAACTTATCTGTTAATCTGTTTTTAAAAAATTGTTTGTCGCTCATCGCATCCATTGTCAACAAAAATAGAAAATTTCACATTTGTTTTTTTCACATTATATTTGAGAATGCTATGAAATTATTTATACTTGTTGACTTGATATGGGTATTCACTCTTTTGAGTATCGGTGTAAATGTAGCATGGATACAAGTGCATTTTACAAGAAAGCATGAACACCATGTAAAGCATTTGAAAAAGCTCCAGGAAACTATGATACTGAACTGCAAGTTTGACAGCTCTAATTGCAGAAAATTGAACAATGCCGAAAAAATGTGTGAAAACAGAAATTTTGGATTACCTCATCGAATCCTGTGTTATGGAACTCGAGTTATTGGACTTTTCCAAAAAATCTAAAATACTCGCGATTTCAGCTTCACTCCACTTCTTGTTGGGTTTCTCTCTTTTCCGTTTTCGCTGCTGAATAACATTTTGCGCCATATTATATATATTTATATATATTTATTTATTTATCGCCACTAAACACTTTTTACCGGAGAAAAATATTAAGATCACAAAACATGAAAACAAACGTTTCAGCTGTCATAATTTACACTTCTCACTATACAAGACCCAAAAACAAGGTTTCGAGTGAAGCAAATAAAAAGCTAAAGTGTAACCGGTTTTGTATGAAAAATTTTGCTAGGTCGAGTAAATATACATCCAATACACTGATACACAACCAAATGCATCAATGAGTGAATACCCTTATTATCTTTTTCCTAAAAATGCTCTTATGTTTTGAAACTATCCTAAGAAACAATTTGTAACCGTGGTTACAAAAAAAACTTCAATTTTGGTTACATTTTGGTTACATTTTAGATGGTTTCCGAATAAACCCGCCAAAAACGGTTATTTTGAAACCAAGAGTGGTATTCCGTAACTTAATTCATGCGTTTGTTTCGAGTTAGAAGAAAAAGTGGTATTCGCTATCTCGGTTTCTCTCTGTCATTTATTTCGGTCAAATCAGAGACAGCGAATACTTCTTGTTCTTCTAACTCGAAACAAACGTTTGAAACAAGTTACGGAATATCACTCCAGCTTCTAAATGGGGGTTTCTGAAACATTTCTGAAAGGTTACAGAAACCAAATGTGAAACTTTTGAGTTTTGTTACCATGGTTTCAAATACGTTTCTTAACCAGAATGTAAGCTCAAATTGTTACTTGGGATATATATATATTTATTTACACTTTACTTGACATTGTTTCCAGAAAGTCTTTGCCTTTGTAGTTTACCGCCCCGGGAAAGAACATTTTTTGGAAATACATCTACTATTTTTTATAAAAAAAATCAAACTTCATCGACTTTTTTTTGGCAATTTGGTGGTGAGTGTGACATTGTCCAATTTTGTTGCCAAGTAATAACCTTGAAACTATAAAAACGATGGTATCAAAAAAGGGTATTTGAACGACTTCACCCTCATCTCGTCTGGCAATTCAAGGTAACGGTAATGGGAAAAATTGCCATAAAAATAGTCTGATTTATCCAGCCGGGGTGGTAGTTCGTCACCGAAAGAAAAAAAGATTTTCTTTGATATGAGTTCACAGTAATATACCTAAATCACGCAAGAGTTTTCCATTTGGTGTTCGTAAACTTTAACCAAAAAAATAGTTATATGAGTAATTCACCCCTAGACGAAACTAGCGAATGCGTCATATTTGAAGTTGCCATTGGGGTTTTTTTTCATTTTCCGGTTTTCAGTGTTTGTTTTAATTCGTTATATATTTCTCATAATCAGGTGGAAAAAGTAAATCTATTTAAATCTTTCTTAAATATGCATCGAATGGTAAATATTTACCCTTTTTTAATTGAATATTATTAACGTGGCCGGTTTGTGGTTATAAATAAACTTTTCGATGAGTGTATTTTAATTATTTATTTTAAATTTTCTCACAATGTCACACGTAGCAAAGTGTGATCAAAGTATGATAAACATAATTTAAACTACATGATTTTCAAATGCGCAGAAAATTATACCGGTTTGATTATTATTGTTTTCTTTTTGTCGTGCATGAACAGTTTTATCAAAACTATTTTCGATTTTCTTGCAAATCTGTTGTTGTAAAAATCAAAGCAATAAGAATTGAAAAAATAAATAACACTTCATTAGTATTTTAAAGTCAGAATACAATTACGCATATTGGGTTAAACTAATACAACTTAATTTAATAAACTCGACGAAAATTTATTGAAAAAAAAAATTAAAACGTGCACTCAGAAAAATGTCCAGCTCAACTTTTTGTCAGGTTAACTCTGACCTTACAGAGGTGTCTGTAAGCCAGCTAGCGGTCAGAGTTAACCTATCTAAGGTCAACTCGTGCAGCTCCCAATGCCCTACTTCACCTGCTGGTGGCTTAATTTCAGAATTTCTCCGACCACAGGTCAACTCAGTTTTACTTGCCCACATGCAGGCGAACGCGCGCCTGCCCGAGGCCAATTACGCCGTATGTAGGTCGTCGAGTTAGCCTCCATTTTTCTGAGTGTGATCACGAAAAAATTGGCACAATTTTGAATTGCATATCATTCGAAATTTTAAAAAATAAACATTTCATTTTAACAGATGCGGGTTTCTCCAAATTTTGTTGGTGAAAAAAATCTTTGGGCTGAAAATCCTATTAGCACTTAGAACTTTTCAGCATTGAAATTTTGATAAAATAGTTTTACTGTTCGTAGGAACCAAAACATAAAAATATTTTTTTTTATAAAAAGACAATTTTTGAGTTACATACAAAATATGTAACAGTGGTCATTAATGGGTTTATTTTCCAAAATATAAAGATATCAAGATCAAACCTAATTTTAATTAGGCTACAGTTTTTTCTTCTTTACTGCCGGGTTGACATTAAGCTAATTGTGGGAACTACGACAAACATTTGAAGTTTTCAACTAGTTTGATGCTAGTTTAAAACATAACAAAAGCTATAATTGCCAATCTGGCAATCATTGGAGACCCGTATGGTGATATTCGTATCAAAATTCGAACAGTTGTACCAAAACTGCACTTTGAAGTCAAACTTTTCAATAATATTTTTTAAAATTTATTCCAATCGGATTTTGATGTATGAAAGTTTTATGTAGAATCATATCTTAAATAACTTTTGTTCTTGCACTTTTTTGATAAGATGCACCGTTTTTGAGATATTCGCAAAAAACCTTTTCGTTCGTATGGGGGGTACCTCCCCTAATGGTCCATTTTTTCCCATGAACGAACTTAGCCTTTCATTTTACAAAAAAACGGATCTGTGCAAAATTTCAAGTCTCTAGCTCAATCCGTGCGTCCGCAATCCGCGCCAAAGACGGACAGACGGACGGACATGCAAAAATTAATTATTTTTATTATTCTAAACACACTGGTGTAATTCATTTTTGTGTGTGATAACGGGATCTTGGCGTTATAAACGGTAAGGCAAAGTTAATATACCCTTTGGTTTCACCATACGGGTATAAAAATAGCTGCTACTATATTAGTTGTCTACTAGTTGCTAGCTACTTTCAACTATCAACTTTCCTAATGTCAATTGAGCATAAGAGTCTAAGTTTAAAAAAATATTATATTATATAAAAAAAACATTTGTTTTTGAATTAGAAATCGTTTAACGACCTCGCAGATTTGATTTTCCGAGCGATATTTATTTTAGGTTATAAATCACAATTTAAATCTATTAACAACAGAAAATTCCAATATTACACTTCAATAAGATTAAAAGAAAAGATTATTTTAAAAAATCTCTCTTGAACTAGAGTAATTAATTGTTTTATTATTTATATGTTGCAATTCATAAATACTATACATCGCCCTTTCGAAATTCGAAGTAATCTTAATTTTATGATAGGTAATCAATATTACAAAATTTTAAGCGAATTTAGGTCTGCTAGTATTTTTTTTAGTCCGAAATTACTAGAGTGCTCGAATGCTAGGAAAATATGGTAACATAAACATCTTGTAGAGTGATCGGTGAACAATAAAGGTTTAGATTTAAATTACAAGTTCTCAAGTTTGAACAAAATTTTCGATATTGTAAACAATTGTTCAGTTCAATTAAACGGACTGCATACTATAGAGTGAGCACTGAATTTCTAATACATTTCTTTTATAATAAAAACGCATTGATTATTTACAGCAACAGATTTACAAACTTATAATTTTTGAAGATCATTCAAAATAGTTTTTAAAAAATCTTGAGTGTAATAAATAATGGAAGGCTGCTCAATATAACATGATTAATTATTGAATTTTAAATATCAAAGTCGTTAAATAACTCGTAATTTCCATAAATTGTTTATCATGAGAAATTGTTTTTTACGCTTTAAGTGAATTGTTAAATTCTCATAATGTTATCACAAGTTTGCACACTGAAATCATTTGTAACAATGCTAATTTTATATAATTATTGCCTTAAAACACAATAAGAATGTTAAACATTCTTCTGTTCAAGTTTAACATAATTTAAATTTAATCAGTTTTATTAAAAGCTGGAATGAAAAATATATTATTGTTACTCCGGTTTTTTTTTGTTACCAACAGTAACACTATCAAAAAATATCGGTTCAAGCATTTTTCGATTTCCGCATATGTAAATCATTTGAAATAAACGTTTTCTTAAAAGAAATCCAACTTGTCTACGATAATATTTCAAAAGCCTCATAAATCATATCAGTTGCGTAGGCAATCGAGTATATTGTAAGATTACCACCCTCGTTTATCTTCGCTGTCGTCGAATTCTTAAATTTACAACTGAAAAAAGCCCAGAACCTTGACGTGCCATTTGATTATTTTTTTAAGATACGCTCATTATTATGTTAATATCGATAGGTACACCAAAGAATTCAGTAATTGGTTGCCATTCTTCGGGGGATAATGTTTTAAATTGGCATATAATCAGTGGCGTTAAGTCAGGTGCGTTAAGTCAGGTGCGTTAAGTCAGGTGCGTTAAGTCAGGTGCGCGGGCGTATTTTATTCAAATATCTTCGGAAGAATTTGAACTTTAAGGCCACCCTCAAAAAGCTTTTATTGTGTTACTATTGTGTAACATATTTTTGTTGTTTTGTAAAGACTTTCAATATGGCGTCAACATTTTGTGGTGCGGTAAAAAAATATGTTTTCTTCAACATTATTATTTCTTTATACATTTTCGGGGTATTCTCGTTTGGCAACAGTACTTTTGAATGTTTTTGAATTTATCAAATATTTTTTGTGAATAAAACTTTTTAATCTCTATTTTTCTTTCTATATTTCCAGATTTTGTTTGAAATTACGATCACAATCAAAGAATCCTACAACTAGAAATTTTCCAGTCATTGTTGCGAGAAAAACAAACTTCCATTACTATAACAAAATCTCTCTACAGTCGATTGAGCTTCAAACGAAATAACTAAAGTATTTTAAAATGTATTAATCTACTGGTGTCAAGGGTATTATTATAAATCTGTGATATATTATTGTCGTGGAAATTTTTATTTAAAAAAGAATTCGCATAAGCCTGTTGAGTGCGCGCTTCAGTATTAAGAAAGAATTTTCGTCAACGTGATATAAATTAATTTAAAAATTATTAATTTATCGTAGTTGTTAAAAACATTTATTATACGTATTTTTGTGCATAACAAAGACTTTTCAAAATGACTGTGTCAAAGGAAATTGAGGCTAATCAGGGCGAACCACAGCTTACAAGTAAGTAGTTTTTCTATATTGTTAGTTTATTAAAGAGAATCCTAAATAATTTATTCAAAATCGAAATTTTAAGTTTTGTCACTCAAACTCTCCTTTAGTAAATTTTTATAACAATTTAAGATAACTCCTGATAGCGATTTAATTAAATTATGATAATCATCTAATCATACTACACTCAGAAAAATGTTCAGGTCAACTTTTTGTCAGGTTAACTCTGACCTTACAGACGTTTCTGTAACCCAGCTAGCGGTCAGAGTTAGCCTATCTAAGGTCAACTCGTGCAGCTCCCAATGCCCTACTTCACCTGCTGGTGGCTTAATTTCAGAATTTCTCCGACCACAGGTCAACTCAGTTTTACTTGCCCACATGGAGGCGAACGCGCGCCTGCCCGAGGCCAATTACGCCGTATGTAGGTCGTCGAGTTAGCCTCCATTTTTCTGAGTGTAATATATAAAAATGAGTTGGTGTCTGTCTGTCTGTCTGTTCCTCTTTCACGCAAAAACGGCTGAACCGATTGACTTGAAATTTGGCATGAGTGTCTGTGGTAGTTCTGGTTCCAACATAGGCATACGGAAAAGTAGCGCGAGGGGTGGGGGGAGTAAGGAGAGGGGGTAAAGTGATTTCGAAACTTAGTTTTGGCGCTATGTTACTCTTTCGCGGGGAAACTACTGGACCGATTGGCCTGAAATATGGCATAGATGTTCGTCGGGGGTCTAGCCCCAACATTAAAAAGTAGCCCTTATTCTATCTAATTTATTGCCAACTTATTCTATCTAATTTATTGCCAATTGAATTTTGTTTTCTTAGATTTTGTTCTGCTCACGCTTTTAGACGTAGCCGGGTCCAAATTGCCGGGTCCAAATTCTAGTAACTTATAAAAAAATTTTAAGGTCTTTATTTTATTGCAAAATTAATGAATTATCTCCAATAATTTGAGGAAGCGATATAATAGTTGCGTTTTTTTAATGTTCTAGAACACGGAACATTAAAAAAAAACGATCCAGAGTAAGTGGGAAATTTCATTGAGTTCGAATGGCAACTAACTTCACGTTGGTTACATCAGTAGGCCGTTACTGCTATATTTTCTTGATATAATCACGATTCGCTATCTCCCATGATTAAAACTATTTCGCTGTCGAACAGAACCAACAAACCACCAACACAAAATCCTTAATTGAGAATAAAATGTCAGATTTATTATGTTGAAGTTAGCAGCATTTCATTACCGTACATTACCGTATAAAATTTCCCTTTGTTCCAAGCGCTGTCCGAGATGAAAAGGTGGTGCAGGATTTTGTATGGAAAGCTTGTTCTGAACTGCTTCAGAACATTAAAAAAACGCAACTAATATGCGCCATTAGAATTTTTATGTTTTTGTCATCTTAGCAGCAAGCCATGCAATATAAGATAATTATTATTTTTTAAGATCTGTGTCTATTAGAAGTAAATATAAGGTTATTCGTTTGAAATTTATGGGAATTTTGTTTCTTATGTGAAGTTCGATTAGAACAATCATCTAATACTTTTTCTAATACTGGACAATTATCCAATACTTTTTCTAATGCAGTACATAATATAATTACATACTCGTATTTACATATTTTGCTCATGTGGATCTACAATGTAACTGAATATTTTCAAATTGTTGACATAATTTGAAGAAAAAAAACGTTTCTGCAATTAAAATTGGAATTTCCCATAAAAAATCCTATTGAAATGTATAGTTCCGAGAATAGCTACATTCTATAATTGTTATTCATTTGAAGATATTAATATTCTATATCTCACAAAAAAAAAAAAATGAAATGAGCAAACATTAATATTTATAACGTATTATATTTATAACCAACACTTAATGTTACATCATAAACTTTCCAATCATAGGAAAATTTCCACTATTTTACTGTCACGTGAAAATTCTATATCACTTCTTGGTAGAATTACGAATTTCAGTCCATCTCTGATTTGTTAACTTTATCTCATTGGCATTATGGAATTCCAATATGTATACCTGACCAAAGTCAATAACTTTTAAAACACGAGTATATATACCAGATTTTGTTTATGTTTCCCATTTTGACTTTATTATTAAGTGGAGAACCTCACAAATTACTCGTGTCTTCGCCAAAAAACGCAAACTTTTCCACTAATTTACATTTCATTGCCACACAAGCATCAAAAGCCTGAAAAATGCCCACTCGGAACGGGTCCGGAGTTCATAATTTTCGGAATCACATCTGATTGAATGAACGTCATCTTAGAGGTAAATAAAGTCAACGTGTCTTTATAGATGCCAATTGGCTGAAAATTCAAAGAAAGAAGAAGTTTTCTTGGCCAAATGCTCAGTGGAAAATTTCGAGAAAATTAAAAACTGGTTTCCATAAAAGTTTAATAAAATTTTTGACTCCAATTAAGAATAACGTGAAATTCAACAGAGTTCAAGATGAAACATTGCGCTTCATTGAAATTACATGTTCCTGGTTGCATCTCTGCTTGCAATGAAATTCTGCAAATAAAAACAAAAACAAAAGCAAAAAAAAAAAAAAAAAAATTCACTGCAGTTATGCCCTGCAATAAATTGTCATATGGCCTGACACTGCAATTTGCCGCGTGTGGTGGTACATCAGTTGTCCACTTGTTATCCGGAAATTGCGTATTATTCGTCATTATCACGGAATAAGATTAAGAAATGGAGCCCATTTGCCCATTCTATTATTCAATTCATTTGGAGCTTGATTTAAATTGAGTGCAGTTTTGGCCTGTCATTGGATATTAGTGGCACTTGTCATCGAATTCCATCAACGTCATCTTAAAACGTGCTTGGAATACATTCTTGATGCAGTTTGTTGAGCGTATGTTTGCCGGCTGTTCGCCAGGTTTGTTTACCATTTCAATGTCGATTTCAAATTATAAAACAAAAAACTGGTGAATGTAGAGAAGTCCAGGGTTGAATGACAGTAATTAGCATCTTACACGATGTTATTGTAATTGCGGAAGAACGGAGTTCTCTTGAATATGGCAGATTATTTTATTAAAGTAACAAATTAGTGCTCATAAAGTTAAAATTTCTAATTTTCTGCAAAACCGAAGACCTATCTTCAAAACCGCTCGGCCGATTAACTTGAATTGTAGCCCAAGTCTTCTGGGGGAAGATAACTTAGGGGCAAAAATTGTGTCAAATCGTTACTCTTCCCTCATAACATATCTTTCAAGTTTTAGATACCCCTTGTCACTTAAAGGACATATACTATGTAGCACCACGTCTGCTTTACGATTTTTTTCCTGCTTTACGAAAGTAGCGTCAATTAAAAATTGTCATACATGTACGCCCGCCATAAATATGAGGAAATGTCTCAAAGTTTCCTGTAATTTAATGGTATTTCGGTTACGTTTTCACTGCCTGAACTTGACACAGATTTTAGTACTGCTGTCAATGAGCGAAATTAAAAAAGAAAAAAAAACTAAGAATGAAAGTGACATGGGTTACATTAAAGACATATGTCTTGTAGTAGCCGCATTAAAAGATATTTAGATACATGTCGGTTTTCGCGGTCTCTGCACTTTAGCTGCTGCTGAAACTTGGATTCAAGCCAGCCAGTAATTTTGCAAAGTCACTAATAATGTATGAAATTCTGGGATTCGAACCACTTGTTGATAATGCTAGGAAGCCATTTTATGTAAAATATTTATTGAAAATGGTCAGTTCGAAATGAGGTTTTAACACATTTAAATAATCGACAATATATTTGTTTTTTTTAGGTTTTGTTATAATCGCAAATTGAAAAACTCACAGAAAACAAAAAAAATTTGTTTGTTTTCCATACAGCATTTTTTTCTATTTATGGTACAAACAATCATTTAAAAAATCCAGAATGAACCTGAAAAATTCGGGGAAATCCTGCTTTTGCAACACTACTCAACCGATGCCTGTGCAAAACATAGAAAGCATATTTTATTTACATAATAATCATTTAATACACCGACCGCATAATGATTGATTTCCATACTGACGGAGAAGAAACGAGTAAACAAAATTTTTATTTTTGTCGATTTTCAAGGCAAACCAACATTTTGCTTCATATAAAGTTACACGAACTCCAGACAGTCTCATGTTTGTAAATAGATTCAGTTTTTTTTAATGATTTTCTTTTTCATTCGAATCTCTGCCAATTGAACCCACAAAAATATGTGATTTGAATAATAAATGATGATTTTTATTTAAGTGTTTTATATCCGAGTAGTTTAACTGGAAAAAGTGACACAATAAGCGCTTTTCGCTGCATACTAAGTACTTTTGTTAACCTTCCAAGAGGTCACTTGACCGGATGATCGCACTTACGGATTGTCATTAATATAAAAATTAAAATCTTTGTATTGTTTACGGAAGTTTCAGTTTTTTTTAATAGAACTGAAGGAAAAAACGACAAAAGTTACACTAGATGCTATATTCTGTTGATCAGAGAGACTATTGTGATGCAGACATTTATTAAATTGCAATGAAATCGACCAGAAAGTTTTTGGATATTCTAGTGCCAAAATGCTATTTTTGGCATCCCTTTTTGTTAGTCGCTGAACATTTTCGCCGAGCTATTTTTGTCGACTTTATTGACTATTAAAAGACTTCATTTTGTGCAAAATAATATGGCTTTTACATGAAAATAATTTAAAATAATCACCCTGCAATTTACAAAACACTAGTGATTTTACGTGTGGATGTTATTATTCTCACTAACGTAGAAGAAAAATAAAACAATCAAAATATTTTAGGTTTTTCAGTTCAAAAATGAAAAACACCAGGGCATCAATCTTGTATTACAACGCGTCTACGTCTTTCGTTCGACGCGAAGAAATCGACGCGACTCAATATTGCAATCGTATATCTCGACTCAATGGGTGTCGAAAGAAATAATTTACGATAATTTAGAGGACATTTGGTTTGATTATGAAAATAGTTCAGTTTGTGTATGGTATAAAGCACACATTCCATTATTTGATTTTGATTGTCAACATATCTGACATTGCTGGGGCAAAATGTTCACGAACTGTCAAAATGATAAGTGCAATCGAAATTTATATCCTCGGTTTGGATAATTCGAATCAAGAAAAAACTATCAATTTACGCCTAATTAGAAGGACACTGAAATCACTGAAAGCATTTAAATCATCGGTAAAAATTTCCCATAACTTCGTTTTCTTGGTTTTCCCCATCGCATTTTTTTCGACTGAACCTGTGGCAAGTGACGGATTTTCGCCCAAAAATTTGACAATAGCCGCCAACTGATGGCTGTTTGTCTGTTCCCTATAATTTAGTTGTCATAATAAAATATAATGTATATTTAATTTGGTGTTATTTACTTTGGTTTTGGCATTGTTTTAAACCACTTCTTACGAAATTAATTGCAACGAAGTAAACACCAAAGTCTTTATCGACGCTAGTCAAGGCGTCGTAAGGTTTATGTCGAAGTTTGTTCGACGCGTCGAGCTACATGATCGACTTTTGTGTTGTGAGACGCGTTTATGCAGACGCGTCGTAATACAAGATTGGTGCCCAGTTATGATCAACATAGAACTTTGCTCTACAATATTTAGTTCCGGAAAAAATATGTAAAAAAAATTACCTTTTCAAATAGCTCAAAAATCATAAACGATACGTAAAAACCGTTAAAGCAAAAAATGTAGAAAACTTTAAGTATTCGTTATAGCTAACTTTAATTATCCAAAAGTTGATAGAAAACTACAGTTTCTGTAAAAATCATTTACAAAAAATTTCAAGTCGCTAGCTCAACGTGTTCTCAAGTTATTTAGGAAACGTAAACGGATCGACAAACAGATGCACGGACATCCTCATAATTTTGCCTACGAATTACGTATTGATCAGAAATGCTCTATCTGCTCTCAATCTCGAGTCGGTCTTCGTCAGGAATACAATACTTTCCCTCTATAGCAGAAGAAAGTAAAAACTACAATAGAATGGGCGCATTCACGGTACTCAACGGTTGAGGAATTTGTTCAACAGTTGAGAGATTTAATCATCAGTACCAGGAAGACCGAGCCATGCTCGGCGAGCTTAAAATCCGACTTTTGTTGATTTTTGGGGAAAAACTAAATTCACATTATCTTTACAGAGCTTTTCCAGAGTTTTTAAATTCCCGACCTAGAAAGCCAGAACTAAAACTAACGCGCGATAACAAAGTTTCATAGAAATCGGTTGAGTGGTTATTGAGCTGTCACCGATTTTTGAAACGTTGTTTTGAGACACCAGATGAGGGTTACCGAGGGGAGAGAAAAGTCAGGTTTGTAGTGGAAAAATCGAAAGCCCTTAGCCCCCTAAGTAATACTGTAAAGTTTCATTAAGATCGCACCACCCAATTCAAAGATACCAGGCGAGGGGTATTTTTTTAGAGGGGAGACCTATCTAGATCGATTCCTTGTCCTCGAAAATCCTTAACCACCAAGTTTTGTTAAAATCGTTAGGTGGGTTTTCGAAATCCTTTTTGCAGACAGACAGACAGACAGACAGACAGACAGAGAGACATTCCTCGTATTATATTATAGGATAACCACTGATCGGACGCCATTTTTTGTATCGAAAAATTTCTGCGATACTTTTCTGCTCAACCGATGAGTAGAATTTTGACAGATAACAGCTGTTTAATGTATCGAGACATTCACGAGAACTCATCGAGATTTACTCAACCGTTGAGTACCGTGAATGCGCCCAATGACTAATATTGATTTAGGATCAACTCGCGAGAAGATGGCAGGCTAACTGAAAAGCGACAACAAATTTTATATATCGGGTGTTCCAATTGCTTGGACCGATGTTAATCGAAGTGGTAAATCATTATTTTTCTTCGGATTAGATAACTTTGGGGCCACTTTGATTTTTGCTACATTTTTCCCACTTTTAAAAAATTCTGTCTGCACCCCGTACAATATAAAAATTGAAACCTCATTAGAATTTATTAATTCCCCATCCTGTACAATCCAATTATCATTAACTGAATTAATTGAAATTACTTGTTTCTGAAATCTTATCTTAAAAGATTTTATCGGTTGAGAAATACACTTTCGAATTAATTTTATGATTGTAACTAACTGAAATAAGGAATTTACGATTACCTACACTTGTTTTATGGGTAGTAAATCTTCAGCAATCTAATTGTAAGAGAATTAAAAAAAAAATATGTTATTGGATTCAAATCAAATTATAGGAATGGATTATTTTTAATCTGTGGACACGCTTTTAAGATTATTTTATTTTTCTAATGACAGGCGCACGGCTAATTCCACACAAAGATATCATATTTACCTCCGTGACATTTTTTTTACATTCCTTATGTAACATCTAAGTTATTCCAAACAATCTAAAGCGTAATTCTCATCCAAATGTTCTCCTATAGTATCATAATATCTTAGCAATTAGCGCTTTTCTAAAAACAGGTCGACATTTCTCACGTCACCTTCGCTGAATTGACAATCGGCTGATGTTTACAAAATTGTTCATCATTTGTAGAATTTTCCGAACGTTTGTGATTTTTTTTGGACGCCAGCACATCTGAAACTGCTCGGAAAAACTCTTGTAAACACATTGATTATCGAAGTGAATTAGTCGCGCTACAAATTCCTAATTTGATGTAATTTAAAGTCAATTTATCGCATCACTTGGACCTCAAGTGTGCAACTTTTCCGAGTGTCAAGTGGTCATTTTTTAACCCTCACTGACTGATATTGATTGAGATATTAGAACAGGGTCGCTGGGGATTATGTGAACGCAATTACGATCGCCCTTTTCAATGTTGATGCGCATTAATTAAATTGTCTTTAGTTTCCACAAAAACCACTTGAATTAATTTTAGGTTAATTGTGGATTAAATTAAACTTCCTTCGAAAAATCAGTGATAAAACCTACGTCGAAATTAGATTTTTTTGCTTCCAAACACTCCTAAGAAACCTGACTAAATAAAGTCAATTCTACGAAAAACCGTCGCGGTTTTAAACTCCTTAATTATAGATAATCTTTAGATAAACAGCTACCATGAATATAAATGGCGATGTAATAAAACTCTTTTTGCGTCGGGTGAAGTTCACATGACAAGTATTAAAGATGGTTAAAAGATTTGTCTATTTGCGAATGGAATTATTACCATTTTCTCTTCATCTTTTATGTACAATTATCATTATCTCTAGTTGCCATTTTCAAAGAAAAAAAAATTCACTTAAGATGCTTGTCTTGAGATCATTGACAGACTAAGGCCAGATAGTGAATTTAGCAATTTGTGTAACCTAATTTTTGTAAGTCATTTTTTTTGTTAAAAATGTAAATATAGTCCAATGCAAATCCCTAGCATATCTATTTTTAAATGTTGAAATTAAGTGCGATTTTTTTTCAGTTTTTTTTCAACTCCTCGATGGATTAGTTCGCGACTTTTTGAATTTGTTTTGCAAAATGCGTTATAATTTTTTTTTTTTGGATTTCCTCACTCAGAAAAATGGAGGCTAACTCGACGACCTACATACGGCGTAATTGGCCTCGGGCAGGCGCGCGTTCGCCTGCATGTGGGCAAGTAAAACTGAGTTGACCTGTGGTCGGAGAAATTCTGAAATTAAGCCACCAGCAGGCGAAGTAGGGCATTGGGAGCTGCACGAGTTGACCTTAGATAGGTTAACTCTGACCGCTAGCTGGCTTACAGACACCTCTGTAAGGTCAGAGTTAACCTGACAAAAAGTTGACCTGGACATTTTTCTGAGTGCTGACCCGTAACAGCCACATTTGTTTGTTTTAACATAAAATCCTATGATTTTTTTTTATAAAAAAATTACTTTCGTGACAAATTTTTCATAGGAAAACATTCTTCATTTTTTGCAGCATGTTCACACTCCTTCATATTGAAAGTCCTTATTTCTTTTCGCCCTTACTTTAAGTGTCTTGGAAAGAAAATCTATAAAGCCCAAATCAAACTAACGATTGTGATTACGATTACAATTGAAGCTTCAATCGTAATAGATTACGATTGCTATTACGATTGAAGCTTCTTGAACAATGAGAATCTTTGATCTCATTGGTCGAGGAAGCTTCAATTGTAATCGTAATCGCAATCGTTAGTCTGAATTGGGCTTAAGACATATTTCTTAGTCATTTTATGCAATTTTCAAAACGTGCCACCAAAACATAACCGTTTGGATGTGCAAATTTTCGATTTCAATAAAAGAAATTTCATTGAAAGTAATGAGCATGAAAAGTTGATAAACACCTACACATGTCGCTCAAAATGAAAAGAATTTCTTGATTTAATTCAAAAATATTTCTTAAGCATTTATTGCCCACAAAAAACAGGAAACTGACGATTGGGCCGATCTCCAACAGAAACTTTTGCTTTCATTTGGTCATTTTAATATCTTAACTAGAGTGATTTCATTGAAATATTAATTTTCTTGTATGTAAATGTCGAAATGTGCCACTTTATTCGCATTCAAGAATCAGACAAGGCGTTCTTCGTTATTAACGAATATAATTTTGCAATCTGCATGCATCCGACTAAAAAATTAATCGCTTTGAACGCATTTCTTATTTATTTTGATTTTTTTTATCAATTATTATTTTTTTTAACATAATTTATAAATATTTTCTATACAATAAAAATTTTAGAAGTATAGAAAATGCCGAATTTTTGTGAGTTTTTCTTGTATCAAAAATCTCGTTTTGATTGATAAATTCGACAACCTTTTCATAACGTAATTTAATTTAAATTGCAACAATTATAGCGAATTAACCTTTTCGTGATGAATTATTGAGATATTTTTTTTGTTAGATAAAAATCTGAATACTGATGGTAAATGATTTCTCGATTTAGAGTTGCTGTAATCACAAAAAGTTCACTGCAACAATTATATAGAAAATTGTTAGAAATTTTGTTAAAAAACATATCGGTCTGATGGAAAATTTTCATCCAAAAATTAATTGATGTCATGAGGTCGATGATTTTTTTTTCGGCAGTGAGCAAAAGTGATATTTAATACAATAATTGTCATGCAGGCCGTTATATTTTTGCTTCAAAATATCGAAAGGCCTTCAAAATCGTTTGATACACTTCAATATTTTTGCTTCCATATAGCCCTTACATGCACAATAGAAAAATATTGAAGTAAAACAAATTCATCGTGTAAGGTGGGGTTTTAGAGTATTTTTGAATACTTTGATGTCACTAGTTCCGAATGTGGCATTGATTGGCTGGGTCAGCTTTAGTTTTTTGCAATACTTAAACATGAACATCCAAACTACAATTTCTGAACTACCCTGTATATCTCTAAAAGCTGGAGCTAAACCAGCCAAACCACTGCAAAATTCAGAATCAGCAATATCAAATTACTCAAAGAAAACTCTTATAATATCAATCGGGCTCCGAAAAAAATTCTGTTTTTCTCGGCCTTTATGATTTTCAACTGTTCTTATAAACTTTCGTGATCATATACCAGTCTAAATTTTTAAAAGTTTACAACCTGTAGATTTTTTTATACATAAGTTACGTTTCTTACCAATCTTTTAAATATCATTAAAAAAATCGCACTTTACAAAAAGAAAAAGTTGAGTTTGATATTTTTCTAGAATTTATTGAAGTCACTCGCCAAGACTTCTTACCACAATGAATTATGCTACCCCAAGTATGGACATTCTTGTCTAATATTTACCTGAGCTTATGCGTGGGTTCGATTTTCCTTCACGAAAATAACAACACTTTGAGCACTTGGTAGTGTTTTCTAAACAATTCAAGTTACATCGAACTGGTGATATTTTGTATACACAAACGTTTCTTTTGGTCATTGAATGGTACTTATATGAAAAAATTTTACCTAGTGATATGTTTACAAAATTGATACGACCATTGTTAAAGCTCATGTGTAAAAAATGTCGGAATAAATTGAACTCTGTTATGACGCCATCGGATAACTTTCAAAAACATGATATCACTACTCTTGTTTATTTATGAAGTTCGAATAAAAAAATCGCACGTTCTAAAAACTTAACCTTTATTAATTTAGTGAATGCAGTAAGCATAAAATCTCTGATATTACCAAAAACTTCTGGTTTCAACTTAAAAAAAGATTTTTTTAAGTTCTCCCAGATCTCAAATGATGTAAATAATAAATTGTTTTATCTAAAATCGATAGAACATAAATTCCAATTAACGAGGGTCAATAAACAAGTGCGACATATTCTTTATCTAAAACCTGTGAATATTTAATGTATTTAGACTTTGAGATTTGTTAGATAATGTTGAAACAACTTATCTAACGAATTTCAAAGTTCAAATATCTCTAAATTGTCTCAAGTTAGATAAAGTAGATATGAAAAATTAAACATAAATTTTTTTTCAAGAAAATCACAAATAACCTAATTGTCATTGCGATAATTTTTGCTTAAACGTTCTAATTCGCAGGAACACGATTTTTTTTTGCAAAATTCTTATGCTAATATTGATTTGCCTAGACTTTTATATTATTCAGTAATGACTAGACTCAAAAAACGTATAATAAAACGTTGTTATTTGATAGGTCTATATATCCATCAAAAAAATTATCTTTTTATGAAATTTTATATTTTCTAAATTGCGATTTTTGTTTGATTTAGGGGTTTATCTTGAATTTTTATTGCTTTTATGTGACAGGGATTTTAAAAAAAATAAACCTGAATTTCGGCTTTTAAAATTTTTGCTGTTAAAGGACTATCGGATAAGCACAAACCCTCGTAACTGCACTAGAAATCCAGGATTTTTCCCATGTGCAGGTATCCGGGAAATACTGTAATTCTTTGAAGTTTTGGTCGTCTTTGCAGTGTAAAAAGAAGAGTGGGTATACAGAAGTTGCGTTTTTTTAATGTTCTAGAACACGGAACATTAAAAAAACGATCCAGAGTAAGTGGGAAATTTCATTGAGTTCGAATGGCAACTAACTTCACGTTGGTTACATCAGTAGGCCGTTACTGCTATATTTTCTTGATATAATCACGATTCGCTATCTCCCATGATTAAAACTATTTCGCTGTCGAACAGAACCAACAAACCACCAACACAAAATCCTTAATTGAGAATAAAATGTCAGATTTATTATGTTGAAGTTAGCAGCATTTCATTACCGTACATTACCGTATAAAATTTCCCTTTGTTCCAAGCGCTGTTCGAGATGAAAAGGTGGTGCAGGATTTTGTATGGAAAGCTTGTTCTGAACTGCTTCAGAACATTAAAAAAACGCAACTAGAATAAGCCTAAAGCCTAAGCCCCAATTACGCGTTCGTGCGTGCGGCATGATTTTGTTCTGGCATCTAGTAGTTGTCACCGCGTCTAAAAGTAGAAACTGAGCCTACTCTACGCGGCACGGACGCGGCAACGCGTCTGAGCAACGCGCAATTATACATTTACTCATATAAATGCGTGGTTTTTACCTTCACCGCGTGGGTGCCGCGCGCACGAAGCATAATTGGGGTTTAGGCTTAATGCAACAAGCCTAATGCAACAAGCGAATAGGTAAACCAAGTTCCCCATTTTATAGAGTCTCTTGGTTATTTTTCTAAAACACAAGAAAATCGCGAAAATTGAACGAGTTTTCAAAATGAATTAGTTTAAAAAATATTTGGAAATCTCACTCATTTTAAAAGAGGGTCTTCTCTTCTAAAGAAAAACATTTCTCCTTTGGCAGTTCAAAGGAATTGTTCCCATTTTTTTTTTCATTCTCATCTGTTATTCCAGGTAAAATTAATTCCATTTTGTGTAATCGAACAAAAAAAACATCTCAAAACACTTGCGGAAGTCTTTTTAAATAATGAATTTCTACAAAATGTTGAAATCAACCATTTTTTAATTTATTTATTTAAAAAAAAATCCACATGAAAAAAAAATCGAGGAAAAATTCGATTCATTTTGTTTGACACTGAATTTTCCAGCTAAAGCACCCAGTGTTATGCAAAATTTACGTTAAGTTTGCCGATAAGAAAGCTTTTATACAGGGTGACTCGGAAAATTTAACACTGGAATTAAAAACAAAATTGAAATGTTTTACCTTGCGATTTTTGTATTTTTCCAGTTTTAATCAACTATTCAATGCTTTTAAAACTTTTTTGTAGTCATTTTGATGGCTTTTGTGAATATGGAATACTCTTAGGCGCAGTCTTACTACTTTTAAATATCATTTCACAATTTTACCTACTTAGTTTTAACAGAATCGGTCACGAGATCCAAGTTGTTTGGCCTCTATGAACTTGTCTGAAATTCCGTGTCTTATCACAACTTTTTAAGAGTTCGTTGCTTCCACCCGAGTCTAGCCTAATCAAATTAAAGTGTTTTCACTATTATATCAGCCGTGCTAGTTTATTTGAACCCGCAAAATAATTAATAAACACCGCAAAAGTAGTGCCATTAACTCGTTGTGACCTTCACATTCCTCTTGCCCTTTCGTATGCCCATTTTTTCTCTTAAAAAAAAATTCTTCCATCGCTTGAACAGCTAATTACCACCAAACATATAAAAATTGAGCATATTAGTAACATTTAAGAAACAAATAAAGATTTAGCGATTATAATATTGCTTTGCGTCTTTTTTCGCAGTTGTCTGTTTTTTTTTATTCGCGATTCGATAAGACGCGTTACGAGCGAATTCACTTTCTTCGGAAATTTTAAACTCGTCCGGAAACCTCAACCGTCATTGAAGCACGTGATTTTGCGTTTTCTGTTTGTCGCTAAGTTCCACACATGCACTCATCTCACAACGCTTTGTATTTTTAAAGCGCACGTCATGTTTTTTTTAAAATAACTTTATTTAATATACTTCTGCAAAATTAATACTTGTTTGTGGTAGGCTTTTGATGCTCAAAGAATTTACTCTGAAGTATAGTGTGCAGATCTGTTTGCAATTTGATATTTTGTAAACTTTTGGATTTACTTTATTTTTAAATACATACAAATAATCACAAATATCCTTTTCTCTAATGCCTGCGCTACACTCAACCCGAATGTAGGCGAATTACAGTGTCAACTGCCAGTTTGGGCGCTTTTTTGTAAATTGAATTAATTTATCCGTCTCAAATTTTCAGTTTATGATATAGCATATGCAAAATATGAAATATTTACAATATTGTTAACCAGAATTTTAAGCCGGATAAATGCAATAGACGTATTTCAATTTGCAGAAAAGCCGGGCAACTCTGAAGCCGAGATTGCGATTTATCTAAATTTGGGAGGCCGCCGTAAGTTATTGGAAAAAAAATTTAGATTTCGTACAGTTTTTAAATTACTTTCAATTTTAATATTGCAGTTTTTTTGAGTTGAAAATTCGTTAAGTTTATGCGATTTTCGCTTTTGTACCGGATTTTTGAATGGAGAAATATCTTTTCATAGACATTTTAGACATTTAGACATTTTTATACGAAATTTTTGTATGAAAGAAAAACTAGAAAATTCAATTTTGTACAAACATTTATGTAAATATCTTGAAGTTGCAGAAATAAAAGAGTTCCACTGATAGTTCATTTAATTTAATAAAAATTTCTCAAAAAAACTCAATGAAACTCCACAACGATCTTCTCATTCAAACCGAATCAAATGTCTACAATCTTGTCAAATTAATGTGAAAAAGATAAATCCAATTAAATCTACAACAGAAGAAAATTATAACTCATAAAAGATCTCCAAATGAATGATTAACTATTTAATCGAGTTAGAAGGCTATTTTTGCTTAAAATTCGCCCGCTACTCGATTTAGCGGTTGCTAAAAAAAGTTTCTGAAACCCGCGTACCAGTCAACGCTAAAATTTAAGAAAATTATGTTAAGATGTTGTTCAGACCCACGTCAACCCCTAATTTTTTTTTTGCGAAAACTCGTTCGCTCTTCGTTGTACCCATTTTGCAAGTTTTCATTCATTTCGCAGTAACTATGCTAATTCACTGAGTAACTTTCTAAGTCTAAATTCATTTAATTTATTGTCCAGCCGTTTCTCGATTTGTCACAATATATTTTTGTTTGTCCCACAATAAATACCGCTTCAAAATAAGATGAATTCGCTGTCATACTCAAAGCACGTGTTTCTATTTCTGATGATAAGTCGTTTGACGTCAGTCAAACCACCCCATAAACATTGGGACAACCACATGTTGTATGACAATACAGTAACAATGTTCAAACTTTGAATAAAAACACTTTGATTTTGTTTCAACGAAATTATGCCAACGGCTAACACGTTGGAGTTAGTCTATAAAAAGATGATCGCAAGAGATCGGAGTGAGATATTTGAAAGCCGAGAGAGAAGCATTTAAAAATGTTGAATTGTTCAGCAAATCGCTCGTGCGCTGCAAAGAAAACAAAAAAAATTCTAGTAAAAATAGATCAAGTCTAGATGTATGCTAGATAAGATGGCTGCTAAGACTGATCAGTGAACAGCACATTGATGTCACACTAATGTAGGTATTTTACCTGTTTAATCAATTGCGCATAATTATTATCGTTTTATGAGTTGGCTATGTTTGCGTAATATGTCCCAAAAATTTGTCCCAATTCATATATCAATCGAATATTGAAGAATTTATTTGATATCTTTAAAAATTTTATACTGGCCCATTAGATTTGTTGGACAGCTGGACTCGTGAAAGGCGTTTACGAATAGAAACGGCCGAGTCACGTGTGGTAAAGGTCTTTCGCTCGGACTTTTTTTTCAGAAATGTGGATAGCCGATGCAAACATTCGCACATGGTCACACGATTAACTTTTATGATCGATTATGTCAGCGTAACAACGAAAATTCGTATAAGATTGCTCAATTGTATTAGTATAAGATTGCTCATTTTGTTACCCCTTCTGATGGGATTATTATAGTTTATATCTAAAAATATCATATTTGAAACACAAATTTATAAAAAAAAACTTTTCTTTAACTAAAAAAAAACTCTGATTCTAGAGGCTCTGCATAAATTACGTCTCGCTAATTTTCCCGTTTTTGAAACGCTCTTCTCCTTTTCCAGGATAGGAATTTCCAAATCCAATCAATAAAAAAACGGTAAAAATTAGAAACATCTAAAACGATTTGCCTGAAATCTATAAGATTTCTTCAGACAAAAGAGACTCATGTATTAAATTGCTTGCGGTGAGATTGCTACAAATTGGCAAATATTTGTAAATCAGTAAAAGAGACAACCGTCGTTTTGATTAAATTCCTTTGAATGCCTTTCGTAAGTGCTGCCATCGTATCGGGTCTTTTAACAAGGACATAACAATTTTGTATTTAAATAAAACACAGAATAATTGAGATATCGGGCTGAAATTTATTCCAGGTGTAGTGAACATGTTACATTTATAGGTCAACCACAATGAAGGCGGCAAGCGGCAGCGGCGACGGCGGGCGGCATGGCACCGCCACACATACCGCCGAGCCAGCTACAATGATAGCGGCAGCAGCACCATGGTAGCGGCACGCCTCTGTCAAAATTGAAACATCAAAACTTATTTAATTCGTCCGCTACTTCGCTCAATTTATTTTCCTTGATTTTATATCCTTATATTGAGGATGGGCCAAATCGTAGAGCACCGGATTTCCTTTTACGAACTCGATTAATTTCTCCTCCGTTGTCGGCATCTTGTGAAATCAAAACGTCAAAAATCTGCATAGAATGTGGCGCCGAATGTGGTGGTTGTCACAAAACAACGAAGAAAAATCGGTATAGAATGTGGCGCCGAATGTGGTGGTTTTCATAAAACATTTTGGGCGGCGGCGGCAAGTTTGACTTTGATTCAAACTCGGCGGCGACGGAAAAAGTGCGCTGCCGTTGCCGCTGTATTGTAGCAGCTCTAGTTGCGCTACGTAAGTGCAAAAAAATGCCGCCCGCCGCTGCCGCTTGCCGCCCCAATTGTGGTTGAACCATTAAGTAACAGCGAGCATTGAGCCAATTTTCCACCACTCTTCCATATCGGCCGGAACGTTGGCAATTTCGCGTTCGATATTGTTCCTGAGCTCCTCTAACGTTGTTGGCTTGTTGGCATAAACCAACGACTTAACATAACCCCATAAAAAGAAATCCAACGGCGTTAAATCGCATGAGCGAGGTGGCCATTCGACCGGACCATTTCTCGAGATTACACGATTACCGAACTTCTCCTTCAATAGATCAATTGTTTGACCAGCTGTGTGGCATATAAACCTAAAAAAACCTTAAAAATAAAAAATATAATGTAAACCTCGACTGACGTTTTAGCATTGCCAGATCATAAAAAAAGTTTTAGGGTGCGTTTTTATTAAAATACAAAATTGTTATGTCCTTGTTGAAATACCCTTTATAGAAAGACCCTTTATATTATGTAGAGACTCGGTAATTCGAACACTCTGTAATTCGAAAATCACGCTAATTTGAACAACATTTTTTTTATATTGGGTATCTTGTAATTCAAATTGTGGTCGATATATTGGTCTCCGTAATTCGAACTTTTCTCGTCGAGCATGGAAATGGCTTGAATACAATAACTAAGCATTTAGTAGCAAAATTTGCATGATGGTATGTACTGACGTAAGTGTACAGTCGTTAATTTTAAAGCCAAAATTTCAATTTTCTTTAAAAATTGTTGTCACAAATGTATATAAACTTCTTGAATGCTGGAACATTGTTACTTAATTCTAACTTGAAAATATATATTTTTTTCCCCATTAAAACTGTTTTATTAAACAAAATGTGCACCATAAAAATAATCCAGTAATTCGTAAATCTCCGCGGTTCGAATTAGTTCTAGGGTCTATTGATTTGAATTACTGAATCTCTACTGTAACTTATTTTAAAAATCTATATTTCGGAACCAAATCAGATAGGGTACTTTCCGACGGTCTCTTGACAATGTTTGTATCGCTTTTCCCATATTTCTTACTGGTTTGCTTTGGTATGATTTGCTTTGCCCGTGGTTGGCATAAGAGTTTGAAATCCAAATCTATAGTCAAAATGCCGGCATGGCTGTGTCTCCCCACCATGATGATAACGCCAAAAATACACACATTCAAAATGAACATGCAGTTTGGTCAAAGGCGGTTTCCCTTCCAGTTCAAATCCATCTCCGCTCTCCCTGTGGTGGAAAAATCATTCACTGATAAGGAAAATTCTTGTTTTTCTGTAAGTCACATTTTTTTTTTTTGGAATGGAAATAAATTCGCCTGGCCTTCCACCTCGGTTGGTCCGACAGTTATCGAGTTAACACATTCAAAAACAGTTGCTCGAAAACGCAACTCACGAGCGTTACCGCATTACTCGCAGTGTATCATTTCCTTAGAATTTGCAGTACGCATTGCGCTTCATAGCACACATCCGTTTTACATGTTGCGCGCGCAGATTAAATCATTACGATTGCTTGCGGAAAGCACTTCGGAAAAGCTTTTCGCACTATTTTTGAATTCACGTTTTTTAAATTAAAAAAAAAGTCGTCTGCAATTTTGTAGTGTGTGGTATTTTTTTATTTTTTGAATTTTACCAGCATCGCAATAATTTAAAATATTTCGTGATTAAACAGTGACTTTTCGTTCGTTTCTCTCATCTCGATCTCGTCGCAAATGTTCTTTTCTTTACCCAAGTTAAGTCTGACTGTGTTTAAATTCTGATTAGGACGGCAACCACACTCACATCATCATCATTCGCGTCCAACAGAGCGCTTATAAGTGGAAATAAATAAAATTAACATTTTTTTCGTTTCGTTGGAGACTCTTATATTTATCAGCATGAAAATAAGTCTCGACGGTATCGTTTAGTGTGGGCCAGAAGAAGCACTTGATGGGATCGACTATCTGTGAATATTAAGCTGCACTATATCGAATCGCGATCGTTAGCTATCCCGATTTTTACTAAATTCAATTCGAATTTAAAATAATTTTTCGTAAGGAATTCCAAGAAAACTGAATTCGTCAGTACGGGATCAAAAGTTCGGTTGATCGCGATATTTAAACTTAGCGATTTAAGATTATTCAGCGCAGTCGATTGATCAAAAGCCGACTTTCTCACAAATCGATCGATGAAAAGTTTGAATCTTCTTTAATTCATTTGATAGTGCGGTAAAATGTGTCCCAATGTGAGGTTATGATCGACATGAATTGCTTCAAAAGTGTTAGAAAAAAGTTTAAAATTCTACTGCATATCAAGCAACAACAACACCAACAACAACAACAACAACAACAACAACAACAAGTCAAAAATTATTTTTAAGTCGATTTCTTGCAAGAGGAAATTTTTTATTCTGTGATAGTGTTTTATATTTTTTTAATTCTATCTATACATATTTTCGAATACCACGAAAATTTTTGAAAAAAAATATAATAACATCAAAGATGCGCAATAACGAAATAAATCGTCAACGGAACGGTCACGTTCTCATTTGGGAGCAGCCAGAAATCCGGGATGAACATGATCGGTCCAAGCAGACATGTAGTACGTTTTTTTTTTAATTTTTTAAAAAATTTGTATAAAAATAATATTTTATTGTTTGAAATTGTTATCTGCGGATGAGGATTGAAAATGTGCCATATGTAACAACCACTCGGCGGTTAAAGTGGTTTTTGTTTGGCAAAGTTTTTTTTCCCCATTTTCAAACTTTTATATGAAATCTTCATTTTCCTTATTTGAAGTGACGCAAGTTTTTAAATGCAAGTTTTTACAAGTAGTTTTACTTATTTTATTTATTTAATAACTATGAAAAACCACAATTAATTTATGTAATCGTGTAAAATGTTTCTATGTTCCATTGTTAATTTTATGCACTTCAATTAACCACCCGAAATCGCGTCTATTTCATACGCAGGGCAAGTTTTGCCATGCTGCTTGCAGGTCAATAAAAACAGTCGGTTTTGATGGAAAAATAAGAAACCCGTTGCCCTGCTATTTCTAAAATTAATAGTTTTTGAATTACCGTAAACCTACAACGACGCTAATTTTTTAAAAGGAATATCCCAGTCGAAAAATTAATGACCAACAAATAGCACGCGCCTGTACTAACAGGCTAGCTTCTAGTTATCTTTTTACTGAAACCTTCGTTTTATAAAATCAAGCTCGTCAAAATAAGCCCGATTCAGATTTTATTAAATCTATCATGTGCCTGCCCTGCAAAACTGCCCTGCATATGAAATAGACGTCCCGAAATCGACTTAATTTTTTATTATCCGTTTTGGGGCGAGCTATTGAGGACCTCCAACAAGTTTTTTTTTTGAGTAAACAAAATGTTGACAAATATTTGTGTTCTTTAAGACATGGTGGTTAAACATTTGTGTTCTTTAACACATTCGTGACATTTGCTTTTTCAACTTTTTTTACATTTGGACATCGTGTACCACGGGTGGTACACTAGCGATTTGTTTCCTGGCGGTTGTGCACCAACGGTGGTACACGGTGCGTGTTTTCCACAAAAAAATTACCGCACTATTTACTCGCGCGGTTTTAAAAAACTGTACATGTACCACCAGTGGTACACGATGTCACAAACGTGTTAAGACATAAGTGGCAAGAAAAGGCTAAGGAAAAACAATTTACTATCGTTTTTGAAAAAATCACAAAGAAAACTGCTCCCAACATTTTTTTCTGATGAAAAACTGCTCACACCTTTTTGAATTCGTTGATATTTCCGCCTGTTAGGGCCACAAAAATCAGCAAGCAAAATCATCAATTTTTTAATTGTTCATATTTAGAAGGGATTTATTACAAACATTTTGTTATCTTTGGCATTCGAAATCAAATTTATCAGGTGATTTGGTTGATTATCTGCTTTGAAGGATGATTCCAGGTATAGCTCGAGTTACTTAAATATGTGTACTTGAAATATAACGTATTTCTTCCATTGACTATTAAATTGATTGCACGTTATCAGCGATCAAACAGTTTTTTATATATTCTTTTATTAATTTTTCCATAATTTTTCTTTATTATGACTTCTCCATTTTATTTCATTGTCGGATTTTTTTTGATTAATAACGAAAGTCTGGCACAACATTCAAGAGTCAATATTCCCTTTTTGATTTCGATTAATTTTTAGTTGTTTTTATCATTTTTTTACACTACATAGTAGTGTTAATTAATAGCCAGAGTATAGAGCTTATCAGTTTTGTTTTTCTCTTGGCTTTAAAAAGATTCATCTTACTAACTATGAGTAAATTCTTAAGTCTGTCTTTTATTTCTTCTTAATGGTTTTTTTTTCATAATTTTGTCTCATGACATTTTGTTCATTTTTGTTGGGTTTCATATTTCAAACGAAAGAAAAACTGTTTTAGACTCGCTTGAGGTCAATTTTTTTTTATCTTGTCTAAAACTCCTCGAAACGCCATCCGTAAATTGTTTTCACATTTCGAGTATTCAGAATTCCAATTAAATTCTGTTCAAATTGTTGTTTTGAACGGACGTCATTTTCAGTTAATGATAAAACTAATGAATTTCTGTGATCAAATTCGTGATTAGTTTCAGGTAACCGAATGTTTTCCGGGTATGTTTTTTTCATCGGTTTCTGTCACAAAAAAAAATGATATATCAATTCCTTGAATTTGCAAGAACCCTTGACGATTGTATTATCTTCAAGACGTTTTTACGAACTATCTTTTTTTTTGCGGAAATATTGTGAAAAGCAACATTCCAGGATCTTTTTTTTATAACCTTTATTCATATAATAAGGATTTGTAAACAAAAATGAAAAGTAAAGGAATTTGCTGAAATCTTTCTCCCCTCTCCTCTCTCCCTTCTAGTCCGCTATTTCGCAATATCTTTGTATGAAATTTTGTACCGCAGATCGTCTCCGTCCTGTGACGTTTTTTATGGGCAACCCCTAACGCAGACCTTACCCAAACATAACTGATTTAAACAAACAAAACAATAAATTATCCAAACATAAGTTATGATTTAAACCCAAACATAATTTATGTCAACCGTGACATTAGCCATATGTATGTCTTCACGACTAATGTTATATGATAACGTCACGGTTGACATAAGTGCTGCTTGGAAATCCATCGAAATTCTATTTTGGTATCATTGAAGATCTTTAAATATTGAAATCTGACCACTTAACACGACAATGGATTTATTTATTTGAATTGCTACGAAAGTAAAACTCTTCTCGTATTCAACGTTATCACATGTCGCTGGCACAATATCGGTCAAATTTCATTTAATCTGTCCCACTTTTAGCGTCTATTTTCCAAAAATCTGGTAAATACTTCTCACATTTCAATAAAAACGGAATAAAAATATTTAAGCAGTTTTATTCCATGGCAACTAATGGTGGGTCATTCATATTGAATTATATTTTCTAACCGGCATCATATTCTTGCCGTAGATGCAAATGTAATTTACCTTTTAAAAAAGCGATATTTTAGAAGTTTTCAATCAATTCTCTGGATGCTAATTAATGTCTCATATCATCTGATTATCACTTCGGTGTGACATTCTCGTTTTTTTTTAAAGTGAATTTCAATCAAGTTAAGTATGGTTGGATTCGGGCAACCATGCTTATGAGTTTTATTTTAGATTTTTCTTGTAGGTCCAATTCTTTAAGATTTGTGTTCATTCTTTCTACGAAAATAGGATTTTAATTTGTTCATGAAAACGCGCCGAAGAGAAAAACAATTTTGATTTGATGGACATTGAACCTGTGGATTATGGAAAACAATAAATTTCTCTTCGTATACGTGACAGTTTTCACTCAATATACGTCATTGTAAGTTTCTTCTTTTGTAACTAGGTTATCACGTCACACGCGCGACAATGGAAATGTCACACGCGGGACAATGGGGTAATGGAAAAATTTCCCAAATTTTCCGACTGTTTAGGTTGTTTTGATTAAAAAAAAACTACGCCTTCCTTAAATGTTATTTTCCCACATCCGAAACACCCACTCTGAGAGGTTATTGCCATTACCTATATTTTAGGCTCCATAAAAACTCATTATCATTCAAAACACGGAATTAATCTGTCTAATGATTCATTAATTCAATTAAATTTTCTCAGATGTTTAGCATAATGTTCGTAGTAGTTAATTTTATCGCAATTAAAATTTTCCGGTAACAATTTTACAATATTTAACTTGAAAATGCAAACATCACCTCAAAATAGATTTCATAATAAGATTTTAAATTCCGGGAATTTAAACCTATTTCTTACCTAAATCAAATCAAGTTGTCAACAGGTTTACTTATCCAACTATGCTATATATAATGGCACACTATAACGGCGTGGTGGAAATACTGAAAATAATTTTCTATCAGCCTAATCTACCTCGAGATCACCACCGCATTAAGCAATCAAATATTTGCATTTCGACAAAAAAGAAGCGACATTTATTTATCATGTGACCCGTGAACTTGATTTACAATTCATCAAACAAATTCCAATTTGTATAACTACAAAAAAAAACTTACTCAAAAATCACTCGATCGACTATAGTTTGTTTTAAAATAGATAAAAACAAATTAACGATATAATAATGTTATTGACACATGACAATTTGCCCATATTAGCGTAGTGACGCGCAACGAGTGCGCAAATTTGCCAAGTTTCGGTCAAAATGGCAATTACTAGTTGCAAAAATAGAAATTGCAGTATCGTTCATGGGAAAGGTGCAAGAAGTTTTGTAATAGTTTAACACAAGTTTTATAATAAACACGGAGATATTGATCAGCCGTGGGGAAATGCACTGAAGAACCCGCTTTGACGTACCAACAATTTCCCGTAATTACATTTATACGCATATTCTGCGAAATCATGGACTGCAGGTGATTTTTTTTAGTAGGACACCAAATGACGTCAGTCGCTCAATTGTAAATAGCAGAGAAAAACAAATTTACAAAATCAAACAAAAAATGATGTAAAGTAGTTGGCAATTTAACGCTTATACGGCAGCGTAACCACCTTCAGATTTGACTTAAGAATTACAAAATAAGTGATACGCATTTCCGAAAATTTATGACCCGAGACGTGTGGCATCGGGGTGGGTAATTTACTTGGGTATGGCCGTGATTTGAGCACAACACTTGATGGAAAAATCACGCCGCGCCGCGCCGTAGAAAATTTACAAAGTGACTCACTTTTAAATATACCTGATGCATACTTACACCCACTCCTCTACTTAGAATAAAATCGCCATTGCTGAAGTAATTATAGTTATTCAGATTTTTATTTTTCATTTTCGGCGACATTTTCATACCCCATATGAAATATGGAGGGAGAATTTGCATTTTGTTGTATTTGGCTTGCCATTTGATAGTAAAAAAATACAATAACGTATCAGAAACAATAAAATGTATGGTCAAATATTAAGGATATTTACGTTTTATTGTATTTTTTTTATGTCTCGTCTGATGTTGAATAACAAAGATAAAAAATAATAAAAAAAATATACGAAAAAATATGTTTTTACACTTGATATATACCCCCTGATACTACAATGCTCTTCCATACGTCAGATTTCAATTGGAATTATCAAAAAACAAATAATTACATATTAACACGTTGACTGCCAGAACAATTTTGCAAAAATGTAAGGGAGATGCCAATACACATAGACGTATGTAGAATGTACGTATGTATGTACGTATGCATGTAGATTGTATACCCAGCTATCGAAAATGATAGCCTTGGCCGCTCATGAATCATAGTGCCAATTTTCACTGGCTATCAAAAATGATAGCCATGGCAGTCAATGTGTTAAATATTAAAAATCCGGTTTTAGTGTTTCATTTAATGATTTTTTGCCAGCAATTATGACTTTTTTATATTTTTTCATGCTAAATTTAAAAAAAATGAAAACATTTTAATAACAATTTTTATTTTTTCATTGTAGAATGGTGGGGTACAAGGCATTTCGTTACGTTTATGCTGTTCCTTGGCATGGCAAATGCTTATGTCATGCGAACCAATATGTCGGTAGCCATTGTTGCAATGGTCAATCATACAACGGATACCAGCAATGAAGTTGTAGACGATGAATGCCCGGATAGTAATTATACTGAGCATGTAAGTAATTCAATTACTGTTATTATGATTTAAAGGTAGTTCAACTGGAGTGGTATTCCGTAACTTGTTTCAAGCGTTTGTTTCGAGTTAGAAGAAAAAGTAGTATTCGCGATCTCTGTTTCGCCCGGTCATTTATCTTGATCGGAACAAAGACAGCGAATATTACTTTTTCTTCTAACTCGAAACAGACGCTTGAAACAAGTTACGGAATACCACTCCTGGTTTTGGCGTTTTTCCACAAAATTTTAAGTTGGCAACCCCCTTAAAGACATCTTTAATTCATTTTTTTAAAAAGAAACTTTATATTTTCAACCAAATTTAATTTTTCTTTAATTTCCTGTAGCACGATCCAGCCCAGGAAGGTGAATTCAACTGGGGAACGGGTCTACAAGGATTCATTCTTTCAGCGTTCTTCTATGGCTACGTTTTAACTCAGGTACTATAATAATTGAAATTAATTTAATTTATTTATTTTCTCTAATATACTTTTATTCCAATTAGATTCCATTCGGTCTGCTTGCAAAACGCTATGGCGCCTTACGATTTCTTGGCTGGGGAATGATGCTGAATTCAGTTTTTGCATTTTTGGTTCCGATCGCAGCTCGCCAAGGTGGTTATATTGGACTTTCGGTAGTACGATTCATCCAAGGTTTGGGGGAAGGACCCATCGTTCCCTGTACGCATGCCATGCTGGCTAAATGGATACCACCGAATGAAAGGTCTAGAATGGGAGCAGCTGTCTATGCTGGCGCTCAATTCGGAACAATTATTTCTATGCCACTATCTGGGCTTTTAGCTGAATATGGATTCGATGGAGGCTGGCCCTCTATTTTCTACGTATTTGGCATTATTGGAACAGTGTGGTCAGCTGCATTTCTAATTCTCGTATATGAAGATCCATCCTCGCATCCCAAAATCGATGAAAAAGAAAAACAATACATTAATAACTCACTTTGGGGAACATCAAATATGACAGTAAGTATTAAAATATTAATACGTTAAGATGAAGAAATCAAGATAATTAAAAATTCAAGAAGTGGCTTCATCACGTTAATTATAAAAATTTAAATACTTCTACATTAAAAACTATATACTATAACATATTTTTCTTTAACTTTCAGTCACCGCCGATTCCCGTCCGTTCAATTCTCACATCACTTCCATTTTACGCGATCCTTTTGGCTCACATCGGTCATAATTACGGTTATGAAACACTGATGACAGAACTGCCAACATATATGAAACAGGTGCTAAAATTCTCAATCAAAGAAAATGGAATTCTATCTTCGCTTCCATATCTCGCTATGTGGCTCTTCTCAATGTTTATCTCGGTGATAGCTGACTACATGATCACGTCCAAGAGATTCTCACACACCGCCACAAGGAAAATAATTAACAGTATAGGTAGGATTACGAAAATTCATTTAAACAGTAAAAATGCAATAAAAAAATCACTTTCAGGACAATATGGTCCAGGTATAGCCCTTATAGCCGCCTCTTACACGGGTTGCGACCGTGTCACAACATTGTCGATCCTGACAATTGGCGTTGGTTTGAATGGCGGTATTTATTCTGGCTTCAAGATCAACCATTTGGATTTGACGCCCAGGTTCGCGGGTATCCTAATGGCTGTTACGAATTGTACAGCAAACTTGGCCGGACTTCTCGCTCCAATTGCGGCCGGTCATCTAATCGAGGGAGACGGGAAGCTAATGGACAAATGGCAGATCGTGTTCGTCATCGCTGCCGGCGTGTATCTGTTCTGCGGAACCTTCTATAATGTTTTCGGTTCCGGTGAACGACAACCATGGGATCCTAAGGACGATGGCGACGCAACACAAACAGCCCTGCCAAATGGTGTACACCAGAATGGCAACGCACAAGTGATCGAGACGAGGCATTAGTATTCGTGCCAGCAAAATATCTGAGATTAATATCCCCCCAAAACACCCAAAAAATATACTAAAATATTGCCTTAGTATAAGATTAGCTTTAAATTTTATAATTAAAAATTACTGTAAAATAAAACATATTCGAACATTTTTGTAAAATATGAGAAAACGATTGTTTATAATCAAACACACACTGGTTAATAACAAAGAATGTATATAACTAAAGTATATACAGATATAAGTGTGTGTGAATGTGTATGTAAGCGGAGGCAGGCTAGTCAGTTTAGCAGAGTTTGAAGCGAATTTAGATTTTGAGTAGCTTTCGCTGCTACCAGAAATTCAATTAACATAAAAAAAATTAGTTAGGTTTTGTTATCATAATTTATAAATATTAAGGGAAATTATTTTGTTATCGATTTGAAATGTTTTTTTTTTAAATTCTAATTTAAAGTTCATCTCATGGCACCTCGATCAAACTCAGGTGAAAATTTCGTTTCATATCAAGATCATGGAAATGCTTTGTTGTCTTGTTTTTTTAACTAATTAATTTTTTTTATTGAAATTTTACGTTCATTTTGTTAAAATGTGATACGAGATTTTCATAAAACTTTTGTAATATTTTCAAAATTAGTTGTAGTTGAATTTGTCACAAAAAACTTGACAGCAAGAAATTTTTATTTTTTCGACAGAGTAAATAAAATTCAAGAATTTGTAATGCACAAAACTTAAATTATCTTTTGTTAATTTGTTATACAAAAAAATCAGTAAAAATTTTCTGACAACAACAAAGTTTCACTTGTTTTACTTTTTTCTGTTTGGAGCAAATTTTTTAAATATTAAAGTTTGTTGAAATCCAATATACAAATCTTGTACACATACCGTGGAGGAATAAGTTGGGAAACTTCGGTGGAACATTTCCCATGAAAATATCTATAGAATATGCTGAGTACCCCAAGCGCGGTATTACACACGGCAACTTTCGGGCTTACTTAAGCCGATTTTCGGGAGAAACGACTGAGGAGGGAAAAGTTGCCACCCGAAATCATAGCTTATCGATAATCTGCAAAGCGTGTGAAGCGGTTTGGGAAAAGTAGTAGGCAGAAATCATTTTCGTTCTGACCGTCAGCAGGTAAAGATCTTGGGAAGTATATGAGCAGCAGCAATTTTAATGGTTTGAGTCCACACACACACATGTAAACTTGTGTAGCATATGCAAACAGGATTGGCTTATTTAAGCCACAAATGTAAGCACATTGGCTTATGAAGCCCAAAAGTTGCCGGCTTAAATAAGCCAAGTGTAATACCGGACAGTGTTGTTCCTCTACGTGTAGACTTTAATTGTCTACACTTTAGTGTAGACAATAGCGTAGACAATCGATTTGGGGTAGACAATGTCGACTCTGCGTAGACAATGTAGACTTTCTCATATTTGTCAAAAGTGAGTCATATATTGTCAAAGCCCGAATCGACTGACCTTTGATAGGTCTATATATCATTTGATTTGAACATATATTATTTGATTTGAATTACTTCCGTATAGATTTCCATCTATCTGTAAATACGACAACTCTCAACGGAATTAAGCTAAAGACTAGAAACAAACGTGTTTTTCGAACAAATTAAACAGATATTCTTAAATGAGCAAAGCCATCCCATACAAATGAATCAGTTTTTAAACAAACGGTTCGTTATATTGAAAAATGTGTAAAGCAAAAAGATTTTAGAATTCAATGTGATTTCAATTGCAAAAATTAACAAAAAAAACCGCTTAGATTGCATGAAAAGAATTAGAATTGCCACTAAAGTTTGCTCCGAAGTTCTCCATTACAGCATTTGGCGATTATGTTAAAATTAATTGAAGAAAATGATATTTTAAAACTAAATCAGCTATCCTTTATTTTATTGATTGTCTACATTGTCTACGCGTAGAGAATAGACCATTGTCTACAGTAATAGTCTACGCGTAGACAATGGTGTAGTCTACATCCCGTCGATTACGCGGCACAACACTGATACCGGACCAACAGATCGACGATGCTCGCGAGACGGTAATGAATCTGTTAAAGATTTGTCTCCAATCAGTCGGATCGCACGTTTTTGAAGTCGGTCCAGCAGTTGCAGGACAGTTTTTAAGGCTCCAGCCCAAATGTGCGAATTATACTCAAGACTGGATAGTCTATGAATTCCAAATAGAACAGTCTATTTGGTAAGTGGAATAGTTTTTTAAGAGTCTGTGAACATTTTTCCAATTCATTAAAAATGCACGATTTCCAGTTTTGCTTGGAGCTTCAGTAATCAATATTATAATTTTATTAATCGATTGGAGTTATTTTGGTTTTTTTTTGCGGAAAATAATGCAATTTTTGATTTTTTTCATCTCGCCAGCAATTTTTAAATGTCCAACTGTCCAGTGTCTAGATAACAGAGTTCCAAATTCTATTGAATTACTGGTAGAGTATAGGACAAGATTTATATTCATTATCATTTTTACACGGAAATTCTTGGCACCTTAGTTACCGTGGAAATACAAATTTAATAATAAAATCTACTGCACTGCTTGATTTCTATCCTATGTTCAAACCAAAAAAGCTAATTTTCTAAGGCTACAAACAAAGTGAATGCGATGAACTATGCGGTGCGATGTACGATGCTACGGAAACCACTGAACTAAGTGAAACCGCCCATAGTGGATACGATTCGATGTACGATGCTGAACTATGTAAACGATTCGATTGAACCGAAAGCATTTCGTCGTGTATATCGCTTACATTCTTCACGGTTCAGAAATTAATTTCAATTAAAATGCGGTTTTACATTCCGTTTTCAGTTAAATTACTAATAATAATGTGGCTGATTGAATAAAAAGAAGTTTTGTTTAAAATAATTGAAGTTTTTGTGATTTTGAGAAATGTTGTCCAATCGCGAAATTGTTATGAAATTTGTTTCTGAAGTGTTAACAAATGTGGGTTTTTGTTCATCTTGGGGATACTTTGGGTTAGAAATGATTGAAATGGCCCCCTTAAGTCATATTAAATGAAATCTCATTAAGTTTACAGCTGTCAAAGATTGTTTACATCGGATTCCACACTATGTGCCCCTGCCGTTTACAACCGCATCGGACATCGCATCGCATAGTTCATCGGATTTACTTTGTTTGCAGCCTAAGTAAAAGCTTTTAATTTCCCACTTTCAACATATATCGGTAAACTTTCCCGATTGTAATTGCAAAGGTTATAAATATAAGAAAATCCCAAAGAATCCCCTCGTAGAGCAGTCGAATAGTGGAGCAACCATCGATGCACAACCGCCACAATTCGGCGCCAAACTGTGTGTATTTTAATCCCCCCATCCGTTACCCCTTAAATCGTTATTTCTTCTACTCCGGCAAACACGTGGGCTTGGCAGCACTGCTTTTTCTCTCCTAGAGGTTCCGCGTCGTCGCACATTTTGGACTTGATGCTCCAAAGTTGGGGCTTCAAGTCGAAAAAGAGAAAAACGAAGTTTTCTGTGCGAAACTGTTTGCGGGGGGACAACAAAGTATGTGTTTTAGGGGCGTTTAGGGGAGGCAGGGACGCGACAACAGAAGTTGACCATTGATTGTTTGAGTTGGAGCAGTTGGCCGGAGCAGCAGTTTCACTGAGTACTCGATTTGCGTTGGGTCGCATTCAAGTCGATCTCGTTTCGAAAATATTTTTGCTTGGTCGGCGGCGAGGTGGTTTTCACCTGTAAATTATTGGTTTTTTGCGTTCTTGGAATTTTAAAATCAAATCGATTGATCCAGTATTTCGTTAATTCAACGGTAGACTTTAGGTTTTTGGGGGAAAAAACACGCTGACTCGGCACCCGATTTTGCGTAGCGCTCCTACAATTTAGGTTCGCCTTGTGTCACATACATTGCTTCGCTTTGTGTTACGGTACGGCGGGGTAGTTCCAACCCTTAGTTGAGGCTGCCCCACTTCCCCAACGTAACGGGATCAGAGAGATTTCGCGACAGCATAGCTAAAAAGGACCCGATATTTCCACATCAATTTGAACAGTCGCCCGAGTCGGACGGAGTTGATTTCCGTGATTTAACAGTGTTGAAACGCAACCGATATCTGTTCGTATCGAACTGCATTAACACACACACACAGTAACCTGGGACAGGCGTTTGCCTTCGAATTACAATTTAAAAAAAGAAAAATAAAAATTCTATAAAAAAAAATCCTGTACATTAAGTGATTTTTGTGGCTTCTTAAGTTGCCGTGAATTGCTTCGGTCGTCTGCCGTCGGATCAAAAAAAAAACACCCTCCCTCCATACTGTAAAAGGCGACATAATTTAATTAATCGCCGGAAACCCAATTACAACATTCGTCATTCGCTTTTACCAGTTACGTCGGCACCCCGGAATTGACGGGTCGTACAGGACAAACCGTCGCGTTGCAAATTTCTTATTTTTTCCAATTTCAAAAATTCAAAGGATATTCCGCGCCCGAGTAGGTATGCATGTGTGTTGAAGTGTAGGTGCACAATTGGAATTTAGTGTTATTTTTTTTTAGTGTTCCGTGAATGACAATTTGTAATTCGGGAACGTTGAAATACCCCTAAACGAAGCTTTTCACTGCCTTCAGTTTTTGGTGCAAGGACTAGCTTCTCTTCATACCCCGCCCACCCAACGAGTCAGTGAAAGGAAGTGACTCCGGAAGCACTAATCACTACCGAGTGGTCAACTGATCCTTTGAATAGCAGCAGCCAGCAGACAGACCGAAGCAGAGAAATGGCCGAGGAAGAGAACAATCTTGAGGAGAAGGGAGAGAACAAGATGAAGAATCGCGGCCGAAAGGGTGCGCTGAAGAAGAAGAACATCTACAACGTCAAGGACCATCACTTCATACCGCGATTCTTCAAACAACCAACATTCTGTTCGCATTGCAAGGACTTTATTTGGTAAGTCTGGATAAGGACTTTAGGAATTTTTCCTTTTCTCATTTTTCCACGGGTGACTGACTATTATCCCTACAAAACGGCTTTTCTTTCGCAAGTCTCTTTTCTTTTCATTATGGCATAAACGTTTCAAATGATTCTTGTTTTTTGTGTTCATTTCCTTTCGTCGTCCTTAGTCGTTTGTCCTATGCTGGAAATATTGTCACAAGGACTAAACGATGGAGATCGGGTGGAACTTTTTCCACACCTGAGATGTCTGAAATTGCAGGCAGGCAAAAATAATTTTGACTTCGAATTGCCAATGTAGGATGAAATCACCCCACCAGCCATAACTACGCCAACTGACTAAGGGATGCCATTTAATTACTACGTTTGGGTGCCATTGTATTTGATTGTTATGAGGGGGGATTAATATTATTCTGTTGGCAGTAGATATTATACTCGAAAACACTTCTTGATTGCCCCAAACCGATCCCACTCGCTACGGTCCTAAGCGAGGGTTGTTGTTTTTGGCTTTGTGTCCTTGTCGTTTTTTTTGCCCATCGATCTGAGCAGCGAGCGTTCAGGTGTATTGTCGATTTGTTCCGTAAATATCGCAACAAGTAAAGGACTTGAGCTGATTTGAACAGGTGGTCGGATGCTAGGCTGGAACGTTACCTAATCTCCATCACCATAAATTTTAATTTAAAATCGTAAAAGCAGCTTCAATTTATTCGTGTTTTTTCTCTCTGGTTTAAACCATTTTAACTCAAACGCCAACAAGTGGACGGGAAATTGTTTTCCCGAAGTTAATTGAATGGTAGAATTATTGAAAAGGCACACAAGTTCTGTTCTTTTTGTTTGATTTCATTTATTTTTTCGATTTTCTAACTTTACTAATTGGGTCTCAGTGGGAAACTTTGAAAAACAAATATTTTTTGTCGCCGGATTTTAATTTATTATTAGAGTATCAAAAATCATAATTTGGCTAGTGTTTTTTTTTTATTTTGTGTTTTTTTTATTCTTTTTTGCTTGCAAGTTGGATTTTTTTTCTTTTCATATAACAAGCGTTAAGAATAGTTATTCCTTATCTTGAAATACATATTTTCATACTTTTATAATTATTGAGTTCTGTTGAACCAATTTAAATAAAGGGTATTCACAATTCCTATTAAAATAGCTGTTATCGTCGTGAAATAGTATAATTTGTTAAAGTTTCGGTCTAAACCGTGAACGCATTTTTTCGCGGCTGTAGTAAAATAGAAAAGATATCCATATTTTTACACTTGATCCGTTTTTTGTTTTCGGAAACCACTCTAATCACTTATAAAAAGACTTTGGTGTAATCCTTTTTATACCCGTATGGTGAAACCAAAGGGTATATTAACTTTGCCTTACCGTTTGTAACGCCAAGATCCCGTCATCACACACAAAAATGAATTACACCAGTGTGTTTAGAATGATAAACATAACAAAAGCTATAATTGCCAATCTGGCAATCATTGAAAACCCGTATGGTGATTTAATTGAACGGCGTATCAAAATTTCAGTTGAATTCAAATTTTCCAAAAAGATTTTTTTAAAACTTGTTCCAATCGGATTTTGATGTATGGGAGTTTTATGTAGAATAATATTCTAAATAACTTTTGTTCTTGCACTTTTTTGATAAGATGCACAGTTTTTGATATATTCGCGAAAAACATTTTCGTTCCTATGGGGGGTACCCCCCCTAATAGTCCATTTTTGCCCATTAACGAACTTAGCCTCGCATTTTACGAAAAACGGATCTGCGCAAAATTTCAAGTCTCTAGCTCAATCCATGCGCCCGCAATCCGCGCCACAGACAGACAGACAGACGGACAGACAGACAGACAGACAGACAGACAGACAGACAGACAGACAGACAGACAGACGGACAGACAGACAGACGGACAGACGGACAGACGGACGGACATGCAAAATTCAATTTTTTTTATCATTCAAAACACACTGGTGTATTTCATTTTTTTGTGTGATGACGGGATCTTGGCGTTACAAACGGTAAGGCAAAGTTAATATACCCTTTGGTTTCACCATACGGGTATAAAAATAATTAATTTCTGCATGTCCGTCCGTCTGTCTGTCCGTCTGTCTGTCTGTGGCGCGGATTGCGCGCGCACGGATTGAGCTAGAGACTTGAAATTTTGTGCAGATCCGTTTTTCGTAAAATGCGAGGCTAAGTTCGTTAATGGGCAAAAATGGACCATTAGGGGGGGTACCCCCCATACGAACGAAAACGGTTTTTGTGAATATCTCAAAAACGGTGCATCTTATCAAAAAAGTGCAAGAACAAATGTTATTTAGGATATGATTCTACATAAAACTCCCATACATCAAAATCCGATTGGAATAAATTTTAAAAATTCTTATTGGAAAGTTTGACTTCAAAGTGGAATTTTGGTACAACTGTTCGAATTTTGATACGAATATCACCATACGGGTCTCCAATGATTGCCAGATTGGCAATTATAGCTTTTGTTATGTTTATATATTTCGTATATAGATCAAAAGTACGTTTATATCATCGCTTTATTGTCATAATTTTTAAAGATTGGATGTTGAGTTAAAGTTAAGCCAAATTTCATTGAATTTTGATATTTCTAAGCAATATTCTTAAAGAAAACCTTTTCAATAAATAATGATGATGTAACAAGCTCTATAAATATTAAATTACGCAGAAAAGGAAATTTCGTTTCAGGTTAAGTAGATTTTAATTATTCCAATGAGGGAAATTCTACTCGTCGTAGGCATAACCAGCATGTAATCTCAAATAGCGAAGGCAAAATATGTTAATTTACTGAAAAAATACTCCAAATGTTAGAAAAATATTTTCATCCTTGGGTTATTTTATCAAAGAAGTGTATCTTTGGATATTCCATACTCAAAAAAGGCAAAGGCATTTTTTTTCAAAAAATAATAATGGCATACTGAGTAGGCGATAAGATACTGTGGGTGATTAAATTTCATAGGTAGGGTTACTGAATTTCTGCTCAATTAAATTTCGTTGAAAAGGTTCTAGACATTTCGCCAAAAATTCAAGCAAAAAGAGACGAAGGGGGAGGAATACATTAAATATCAACTTCATGAAAATTCACATAAAGCTAAAGGTCAATGCAGGACTTTAAACTTTTCCAGGCAAGACGATACAATTTTTTGCTGCTCAATTCGAAAATATGCCAGAGATTGGATTTTAACAGAATAATATCGTTTTTTGATGGTCCTAAGTAGAAAACCAAACTTTTTTCTTCTAGTTGTTTTGATTTTGTGTGAAATTGGATCTTGATTGTTTTTTTTTTGGTTACACTCAGAAAAATGTCCAGGTCAACTTTTTGTCAGGTTAACTCTGACCTTACAGAGGTGTCTGTAAGCCAGCTAACGGTCAGAGTTAACCTATCTAAGGTCAACTCGTGCAGCTCCCAATGCCCTACTTCAACTGCTGGTGGCTTAATTTCAGAATTTCTCCGACCACAGGTCAACTCAGTTTTACTTGCCCACATGCAGGCGAACGCGCGCCTGCCCGAGGCCAATTACGCCGTATGTAGGTCGTCGAGTTAGCCTCCATTTTTCTGAGTGTAGAAAAACACTGAATTTGGTTGACAAGGTTTATGTAGACTAGTCTATCTATGCTCAAAGGATATTCGGAGAATTCGAGATTATGTAATATCGTTTCATATTAATGAGAGTCCTTTTTCCGAAGTTGGTTCGAAAACAACAAAAACTAAAATCAAAAAATGCTTCATTATAATTCATTAAATTAAGAAATATTTCTGATTATTGTTTTTCATAAAAAATCTCTAAGATTTTTAATAGGTCAAAGTTTGATTTAATTTCGTCCAACAGTTTTTATACCCGTATGGTGGAACCAAACGGTATATTAAAATTGCCTTACCGTTTGTAACGCCAAGATGCCGTCATCACACACAAAAATGAATTACACCACAGTTTTTAGAATGATAAAAATAATTGATTTCTGCATGTCCGTCCGTCCGTCTGTCTGTCCGTCCGTCTGTCCGTCCGTCTGTCTGTCTGTCCGTCCGTCCGTCTGTCCGTCCGTCTGTCCGTCCGTCCGTCCGTCCGTCCGTCCGTCCGTCCGTCTGTCCGTCCGTCCGTCTGTCTGTGGCGCGGATTGCGGGCGCACGGATTGAGCTAGAGACTTGAAATTTTACGCAGATTCGTTTTTCGTAAAATGCAAGACTAAGTTCGTTAATTGGCAAAAATGAACCGTTAGAGCGGGAGGTACCCCCAGACGAACGAAAACGTTTTTTGCGAATATCTCAAAAACGATTCATCTTATCAAAAAAGTGCAACAACAAAAGCTATTTAGGATATGATTCCACATAAAACTCCCATACATCAAAATCCGATTGGAATAAATTTTAAAAAATCTTATTGGAAAGTTTGACTTCAAAGTGGAATTTTTATACAACTGTTCGCTGTTCAATTAAACTTCGAACAATGCCATATCTCCATACGGGTTTTCAATAATTCCCAGATTGGCAATTATAGCTTTTGTTATGTTTGAATTATACGGTGATAAGCACACTTTTTGAATTTGGTCTAAATTTTCTTAAGGAGCTATCCATACAATATCTCAAACTAACTGTCACCTTTTCGAGAGCCTCCCCTTTGTCACCGTTTTTACCACAGTTCTCTCCTATCCACCTCCTTTTGCTGACCTCTCCTAGCCACCTTCCCCGAAATGTGTGACGTATTTTACTGACAACCCCTTAATGATACAGAAACTCCATTAAGAAACTTTAAATTTTAGATTATTGATTATTATCCTTCAGACTGCTTATGAAAACCCCCTAGTGATAGAAATACATAACAAAAGTTAAAACTTTATATTGATCTACGCTAAGTCCGCAATACTTCGCTTCATTGAATACTCTCCCTAATGGATTATCCTTACATAAAGCACAAAATAACGTACTTTGATATACCTAGAATACCTTCATCTTTTCAAAATATACAATAAGGAAAATATTTTCTTGGTTGCCATTATTTATTCATTTCAAGTTGACTTAACTGGCTTGCGTTTTACATTTAGCCTAAAGCAACGGATGAATCGGTACTTCATCAATATATCGATAAAGAGAAGAGTTAAATCAGGTTCCTGCTGCTACTGCTAATAATGTATTAAATTCGATTCCAACGATTAATGTGCCTTCTCTGAGATTCTGAAATTCAAAAGGTAAATTTTTTTATAACAGACGATTCTCTCTCATCATGGTAATCACAATTTTACATTCACCTTCGCATATTCATTCTCATTTTTCGTCGCTTTTACATCGCTTGACTCACCTGAGACAATCCTAACATGAAGGATTCAAGTTATTTTGGGGCTTCTTATATAGCCCCACAAGCCGTGTACCAATTTTAGATTAGGATTCCAACGTCAGCATGTCACCTTCAACCTCACCACCTACGGCCACGATTCTGGGGGTTTAGGCAATAAATAGGAAATTTGCGCAAGAGCATTAAAACTCGGATAGCTGAAACGCCAGAACCATTCATCCGGGCGGGTTTTAGGGATATTCTTTTGTTGGTTGAGTTTGAGGTGCTTGACGGAGACTAAATACATTCATCTATTCTGAGGTTTGCGTTTCATGTGTGATGACTGGTTCCATGTTGATGGACTAGACTATACCTAACGAACGTCATTGTGTGTTAATTAAATGGCATTATTGTCAGCGACCAAAATTTAATTACTTGCTCGTAATATTCACCAATATTCCAAATGGTAATTGCGAAAAAGTTTCGCCAGGAGCTTCACGTCGACTATAAAAAACGAACGAACGATCGAACGATTTTCCCCATAGAACAGACCCAATTTCGTTTGTCACTGAAAAATTCATGGTTTTTTGCTAAACTTGTGGAGAGCGATTCACTCAGATCCAATTTTATGTTGAAATAGTTTCAGTTTCATCAATATTTGCACATAGAAACACACGTTAATTGGAAACGCCACTTGTATGGTAAAAGTTTGTCTGGTCATTTGAATTAAGGACCATCAAAACTGGGACGATTCGTTTTTTTAATTATATTAATTTTATTCGATTATCAGATCCCACATTGAAATTGTCCATGTCTCTTGAAAAGTAAAGTAAATAGGTTTAAATTTTCGAGATGTTTTAAATGACGTTCCGTACACGGTGAGCGCCACGTGCCCACCGGTGAACATTTAAATTTTCCAACAGAGGACCAAGTGACCACCGGTGGTCATTATTGGATGTCGATGGTGGGACAACGTGACCACCAGTGGTCACACTACATTTTCATTTCGAGACATCGCAGTGGGAACCTTTTTTTACATATATTTAGCTTTGAGAAATATTGAGTTTGGTCCCAGGATGTAAACCGATTTTACTTGGAATTGGGAGTACTTGGAATAAATCAATAAAAATAAATAAAAAAAATGTTGGTTCCAGAATGTCACCCAAGGAATACCCGCTCGTAAGCACGCGGTCAACTGTGTAATTCAAAGAATGACCACCGATGGGCACTTGGCGCTCAACGTGTTAGGAAGAAAAATCATTTTAAACACATTTTTTTGGGAACCTGTCAGGTGGTTTGAACAGTAATTTGAAATACAATTTTAAAATCGAATCTGCGTATCCAGGGACAAGGATAAGTTCGGGGTAGTATCGGTAAAGCACTCATCTGATAACCAAATGGTTGAATAGTGAACCGTGCAAGAGGTTGAGGGGAGGGGGGGAAGTAAAGTTTGCGGCTAATATCTTCGATCGAATTCCAGAAAATTGCCAGCAACTAACGCCACATTATGCTTTTAAGGTCCACTATTTTCCCCCTGTTATTACGATAACTTGAAAATATCATTAAAAAATCCCTCTAGTATTACTAATTGTGCACATTCGAACCTCAATTTTCCCACAAAATCCATGAACACCAAAAATGTTATCGATTTTCATGTATGCATACATGAAAAAAGGCAACAGAAACCAAACAAAAAACGTTTTAATCGGACAATGCCAATGGCAAGCGCCGTGCTATCCTGAAGCACATAAATACTGTCTTGTCCTGCATCATCTGCTTATGACATAAAACCATACCAGTATCCACATAATGATGAATCCTGTTGCCTCTTTGCCGAAAACTTCGAAACGAGACATTTTGCTGTCTGTCCACAGCTTCATCACGTTGGCCAGGTCCTTCCGATGCCGTGTTCTATCGGCGAACTGACGATTTTGAGTTGATCGACATGTGTGGGATGTCACTCATTCACTTGCTCTCGATGGGATAAAGCGACTCATCGAGAATCTGAAATTTTCTGTCCATTTCGCATCTATCTCTGCCCGGATCCCCCTCGTCGCATCTGTCGTTCCATCGAACTTTGAAGTGCCCATTGGGGTTTGGGTTACCAGCCAGGATTTGGGACTGGTTGTTTCACGCTTCGTTCGGTGATATCCTACCGTATACAAAGTGTAACCATTTTTTTGTGTGAGTTACTATATCCTTTTGAGATTTAGCTCCTGTTTGAGCATACACTTAGGACAAAAAATCCTTTTTGATGAGATAATTCTTTGAAATAGATCTAAACAGCCGTACTAAAGGACACTTTGCTCATCCTGTCCTGTCCGATTGTTTGCTTCACTGTCTGTCCGTCCGTGCCCTCGTCTGCCCTCCCTCTCTTCAGTGACGAAAAGTAATCAAATTCGGAAAGGGTAAAATCTCCTCAAAGGTAAAACCTGACAGCAGCCCGGGGGCGTGCGGGCGAATGGACAAACATATCGAGGGATAAAAGTATGACCTATGGCTGGACTATGAACGGACGTAACCTTAAAGTGACAGGACAGGGTGGTATTGAATGAACGGCAGAGCAACAGAATGTAATTTTTATTGGTCGCTGAAAAAGCATCATATGAGGAGAAGTTTTGGGTCATTTTAGTCCTTTCAGTTAGAGCAGAATTTTCAGTTTTGGGTCAGAATAAAGATGGATTTTTCACTCATGTGGGGTCGAAGTGGTGATGGTGGCCGTTTGTGGCTGAAATAGGATTCAGGTCTTGTGTCCTTTGAGCTTATTTGAGTTTCAGGTACAACAACAGATGTGTTAAGCTTTATGTGGGATCCATTTGACGAATGTATATTGACTATTCGTTTTCCGCACCGGATTATTGGATACTTCTAAGAAGGCGATAATGTGGACAAAGAGTACCCAACTCACAATAAAAAGAAAATAGGTCCAAAATTCCGAGAACGAAAAAAAAAAGAAAAATAATTTTTACAGTTCCGTAATAAAATTTTATTGCGATTTACTCTCCACTCTCTATATTTTTTCTTGCTTAATATGATGGAAAAATAAAATTAATGATATCAGATTTGTGAGCAATTTTATTGATCCGTCATTCGGTTGACAGCATCTGAAACCGATGATGATGGCGATGTTGACCATAAATTCGGAAATTCTTTTCATTTTTGTTGGCAGAAATTATTGGATTTACTTTCATCACAGTCGGGTTTGAATGTCCATTTGTTCCTTGACCGTTGTTTGAAATTTTTTTTTCCATTGATTCACATACCTTTTTACGATGGACCTGCCCCATGATAATTTCAGTTAAGACGCTGCACACGTGTTGCCGTCATAACAAATTGTTTTTCCTGAAATTGTAATTTTTTATTTTTCTACGAGATTAGCCTGATGAATGCAAATTGGTGGTAATTCGAATTTTTGATCTCCTGATTTTTTAACGTTAAATGTTGTTGTATTTTTAAAAAAGGAAACTTTTGATATACCAACATGTAAGAAACAGGATTCAAAATGATTCTTGAAGAGCAGTTAAAGCAAAAATACGTAATACTCAATGAGGGAAGGACGTGTGCATAATTTCATAAACATAAATAATTATTTATATTTAGAGAAAATCGCAAACTTTTTTATTTAACCCGTTTGGACGACTTGGAGCAACTTAAAGCCTTATTGTTACCACATACTCGTAGAACACCCCCTCCCCACCTCTCTTCCCCCTCCCCCAACCCTTCACCCCTTGCGCGACTGACTAATTAGAAGTTCTGTCAAAGTTAATTTTTATTAAGGTATTCAACTATTGGGTTTTGGTAATTTACGCTTTTCTTGTGTTAACAGAAAGTGTTTTATTGTCTACCGTTTTTAAATAAAAAAAACTAATTAAAAATACTTAGCCATATTTTACGAGCACAAGAACATAAATTTATTACAAAGATTTATGAAAAACTATCCAAATATTGACTGATTGCTTTGTGTCTACCATTTATCATTTTACAAAGTAAAGAAACTCAAATATTGCTAGTCATTTGCACACGAAATTCAATTCTAAACATGCTTCAGGTGGCAGTACTAATTAATTTGTCTGATTGAAGACTTTGTGCGACTGTCATACGAGATTCCTAACCAGAAAATATGATTTTTCTAACAAAAATATTTCCATTGTGGTAAGAAAACAATAATAAGGCACTTCATAGCTAAAACATATTGATTCAGGCAAACATCCGGTAGCGGATTGATTTTGATTTTATTAGAAAATCATGTCGTTTTTGTGGACTATCCTTGAATAGTTCAAGGATACGGACGCGTCCGAAATATGGATGAGATTCTAATAAATCTAGGCCAGTAATGTAGAAGACAAATTGACCTTCAATTTGCATCAAAAGATTGCATACTTCGTGCGTATCGACCGAACCGAAGATCCTTACACACATGGTGTTTTTACTGTCATCCTTAATATCGTCATCGTCATGAGTGTCGAGTGAATGGTGTGATCCTTAATGTTCACTTGAAATTCTTTTCAAAATCACTTCAGTCGTCAATGCAATTTACATTGGATTTTCTTTGGCGTCAATTGGAAAATCGATATCTGATTCCAATTACTGACATGTTGTTCTCATTTGCTGCATTGATTCGAAATGTCGGCAATTGACGTTTATATTCTCATCAATCAAATATTGTAGTAAAATAGTTTACAATCAAGAGTTCGAATGGAAATCGATCGCGATTTCATTTTCACTTTGTGATGTCAATTCAATCAATATTCGCAATTACTTGCTGGGATCGGAAACACGACAAAAAAAAATGTTTTCATTTGACCGCTTGTACAACATAAGATCGCTTATATGGAGGATCAAATATGAAAATGTATAAAATTTGGCGTGTGCTTCTTGACATATCGTCAACATATCGAGCTTATATAGAGCCCTGGGTTTTGATCAGTATGACGCGTCAGCTGTTCGCTCAGTCAATCTGGCTGGCTGGCTTCTGGCAATTGAAATCACCTTGAACTGAACTATGTGTTGGTTATTCAATAAAATGTTGGCAAAACCGACTTCAAAATTGTGCTCTCTTGTAGCATTTTATAGGCGTCTTCGAGAGTCGCTTAATACATAAAGATCTGCTGCGGGTATAATGGAGATACGAGCCGATTTTTTTTTGTACATTGGTTAAAAATGATATATCTAAAAAAATTTGAATTAATTTTTTTTAAATTTAATGCTTTAAGGTAAAGTCTTGCCTTTTTTGGATGCTTGTGTATTCGAACAAAATATGAAAATTTAATTAGAAAAATTTGCAAAAGTTGAAAAATTTGAACGGGTTTTTTCCTAATGATTATTCAAATACAACATTTTAAACATCAAATTGCCTTTTTTGGCGTAGCAAATTGACCAATTTGAAAATCAAATTCGTCTGAATGAGAAAATTTAGCCTGTTTTTCTCTGTGATAAACTTTTCCGACTGTTAGTTGAAAGATTAAAAGTAATCTAAATTTATGACAATGTTTGAGCGGTAATTCTTCACACAAATAAAAATTATCACTACAATATTTTCACTACTTCGTCCTTGTAAGGATAACAAAAGGTTCTGTGAGGATAATATGATTATTTTTTCTTATAATATTCTTACGAATATAATTTCTATAATCAATCGAGAAAAAATCTCATCTGCTGATTTTTGAGGTATCTGAATTCGATTATGGAAATTATATTCGACGACTAAAAAGTATGAAATAAAAAAAAGCTTTTTTTAAAAAATGTACTAAAAAGACAAACAAATATTTTTTTGAGCTATACAAGGGAGATAAAAGTATAAGTTTTTTTTTATTTTTTTTTAAATTTTTCTTTAGATGAATTTAATTTGTGAAACGATGAATTTGATCTGCAAAATAGGCAATTCGATGTGTAAATATTATATTTGTTCTGAACATGCGTAAATCCGGGGCTTAAGGTGCCTGTCCACATGAGAGTAAATGCCGGCGAGAATCTCTCGCGATTTCTCAATAGCAGCTACTCGCAAATGGATACGTCTCTGAGAGTCGCTCGCAGAAACTTGCAAAAACTCGCGAGCTAGTTTCTGCGAGCTGTTAAAAGTGATTCTTCTCTCTAGTCGACACGCACCCACTGAAGTCTTGGAGAGTGGCTCGCCAGATACGAACGGCGTTTGAATTTCGCTAGTAGCTCTCGAGAACGCGCTAAAGCAAGATGTCAAAAAATCAAGATATTGGTCACCGGAGGAGATTAAAAAGTTAATCAAACGGTATGAAGTGAACCAATTTCTGTGAATCGTTAAATGTGACGAATACCGTGACCGTGTTAAAAAATGTGAAGCATTGGACGAGATTGGAATTGTCTTTTCGTATTCCGGAGGAGAAGTACAAAGGAATCTCCATAATCCATAACAGCTGCTGCAACCTTCCTGTAGTGCGATGCCATTTCCATTCATGGCCGAATTATACAAGGTCTGTTTGACAGCTCAGTTGCTTCTGGCTCTGACGTCATCGGCAAGAAATTCTTATAAGACTGAACGGGAATTTTCCCTAATTCTCAAATCTAGCTAAACAACTCCGTACGCACAATCAACATTACAAAGGATTTCTTGCCGATGACGTAGCAAAATGGTGGCTGTCAAAAAATAACCAGCAGACCTTGTATAATTCGGCCATGATTTCCATTACTTTCAACTTTCAGTCGTGCATCGCTCTCAAATGGACAGGTTCTGAAGAGTTCTCGCGAAAGTGCTTTCCGCTAGAAACTCGCCGAGAGCTCGCGATAGAAAAATCGCCGAAATTTACTCTCAAATGGATAATCTCCTTCGAGTAACTCTCGAGAGTTTTTGAGAGTTACTCGCGTACTTACACTCATGTGGACAGGCACCTTAAAGGTTATCCAACATACTAGTCAGATAGATACTATATATACTGACCTTTCCAAAGCATTTGATAATGTAAATCACAACATTCTAATTGATAAAATGGCAAAATATGGATTGTCTGGACGGCTACTTGAGTGGTTGGAATCTTATTTAAAGGGTAGACAGATGCGTGTATTATTTAATGGATGTGTGTCTCCATGCTTTATTCCTGGGTCAGGTGTACCACAGGGTTCAACCCTCGGACCCCTTTTATTCTTATTTTACATAAATGACGTATCACAATCTTTGACAAACCAGTTTTTAATGTTTGCTGACGACCTCAAATTATTCAGAGAGATTAGATCCCCTATTGACAATATTATTTTACAAAACGACATTGTATCACTGTTGCGTTGGTGTCGTTCTAATGACCTAGTCCTTAATGTCACTAAGTGTTTTAAATTGACCTACACTCTAAAAAAACGTCCCTTGGATTTTGACTACAATATTGATGGCACTGTTCTCCAGCGAGTTAGTTATATCAAAGACCTTGGCATAATCTTCGACTCTAGACTTAAGTTTGATTATCATTTTGCAGACATTGCCAATAGAGCATATCGCATGTCTGGCTTTGTTCTAAGAATTTCATCTACACTTAATAACATTGCTACAGGTATTCTACTTTTTAAATCACTAGTGCGGAGTATTTTAGAATACAGTTCCGTGGTGTGGAGTCCCTGTCAGGACGTTCACAAGTTAACCATAGAGTCAGTTCAAAGGAAGTTTACTAAAAGTCTCCTATTAAAGCATAACATAAAAGACTTAGATTATACAACTAGATTGAGACAACTTCGCATGCATTCCCTAGAAAGTCGTCGCATTTATCTTGATGAATGTGTGCTATTCAAAATTCTACATGGTTTTTTAGACACCTCATTAAAAGAAGAGTTTAACATAAGAATGCCAGCTTTTAACAGCAGAAATAATAATACATTTGCGCCACCAGGTACTACTATGAACATTTATTTTAATTCTCCAATTATCAGGTTACAACGCACCCACGATTTTTTCCAATTTGGATCTTTAAATTGCACTTTTCTTAATTTTAAAAATAGAGTAAAAAACAAATTGTTTGATTCTTGATGCTACAGTGTAATTGGAATTTTTTTCTGTACTTTAGCTCAAATATAAATATAAATATAAATAAATACTGGGAATGCAAACTAACAGCCCTATTCTGGCATTATGACTGGTCACAAGTCACAACTCGTTAGAGACGATCGGCTTGTTACTTTCTTTGTGACTGACCGAGTATTCCATATTCTTGGCGTTGGGTCACAAGAAACGTAACAAATAATTCACCTCAGTATAATTCCAGAATGGTGAATAAATTTGACAGCCGCTTTGTGATTATTTAGTTTAGTTCAGTTTTTGGTTTTGTTAGTTTTTAAAGTAATTTTAATATTTGTAAATCTGTGAAAATGGTGGAGAAAGTGCGTGTGTGCCGTGCGTGTTCAATTATAAAAAAAAGTGGGATGTTATTGGAAACCTGAACATTTTCAATAAAAATTTTCTTATTTCGCAAAAAAGTCTTCTTTGTTTGTCAATTGACCAGAAATCGTCTCCGTTGTACTCTGGAAATATCACATTCAATTAAATAGTGCTGGAAATAGTTTCTTTTTGTCTTGTTTTTATCTTGTTACCTGCTTGTGAGTCGGTCACAGTTTTGACAGTAGCGGAGATCAGTCGAAATTGTGACTGAACGCTGAGAATACCAAAAAGTCACAACTTGTGATTCACCTCGCTCTTGTGATCGAGTTGTGACTAGTGACCTTTGCCAGAATAAGGCTGTAAATGTCATCTTCTAAGCAATCCATAAAATGTGTCACGCTTTTAGCGGGAAAATCGGAGATTGTACACATAAAAATATTTTGCTGCTAAACTATCTTAACACATTTGCATCATAAGCGTTTATATACGCGTTTTTTGCCTAGCCACTATCGCCAAGCGGTAGGTATACGCACTCGCTTAGATTTCATATTTTGACCTTCATGTTTTGCTGGTATGTTGAAGGGATACATTGCTTTCCAAAACATATTTAAGATTAGTTCGCTCTGCCATGGAAGCCGCACAGTGGTGTTCCAAATGTTTTTTTTTACAAAAATTTTAAACCAGTATATAATTGTAACTTTTCAATCGATTTTAAATCCGCAAACGTCAAAAGACGTGTGTAGAAAAATTCAGTCGATACCGAACGGGGCGACCCCCTCCCCTTCAGATAAAAAATCCATTTAGATTTAAAATTTAAAACAAAATTGGAAGAATTCGTGTTCACAACGCCAAATTTTCCTCGGTAAAGCAATGAGACGACTTAAAAACACAAAAAGTTCAGATTATTTTTTTCTCATTACCAAAATCAACTGAATATAAAATCTTGATCTTCACGTTATTTTATTGATTGTCTACTTCATATTTACTATTTCCCAATAACTCCACTCTCCCTTATAGGCAAAAAAAAAGAATAATCGTTTATCGTTTGTATGAATTTAACCAACAAAGCCACAATCGCAAAAGATGATTTCGCTACTTTAGCTGTTGACTGTTTCTTTTTAAAGCATTGGCTGTCGCTTACAACCATTAACGTTTATATTATTAAGCAACAATGATAAATAACTCGAATCTTGTAGCAATTTAGAATTTGGAATTCGACAAATTATAAAAATCTTAACTTGTTTTCAGCTGTTTACAAAATCGACACATTGTCGAGTTTCGACACAAATAAAAAAGTGTCGTGGTGTTTATTTCGATATTATAAATACTGAGATGCACTTTTAGAATTTAAAATAAAACAAAACAAACATTTGGATCGGAATTCAGTGCAAAAAATATCGGATAAGAATTCGACTATTTTTATCCAAACTTTTTGAAAACTCTTCAGTAAAAAAATTTTTTGTTTCGATTTATGTTCAGGAATTTTGTACATTTCAACACATTTCATAATTTACTATTTGTTTAGAATATGCACGAATAGTAAATTACATTTGACATGCGCAAGAACCGCATGGTAATCGTAATTTAAAAAATGCGAAACATTTTTTTTATCTTTAAATGTGGTAGAGGATGAATCAATCACTGTGGAAAATAAATCCGGGGGAAAATATTAGTGTAATAAATATCAACCTCCAACAGGTTTGTAAATTAGCCAGTAAACTCGTTCCGATTGAATATCTTCTTTTTTTTTTATTTACAACAAACTGGTATTTATTAGATTTTTCAAGATATCACGATTCTCTTTTTTGAGGAAATTCCCAAGGCTTTTATCTCTTTCATTTGTAAACAATAAGCGATGGAGCTTTTTAATTGATTTATAAAGTATTGAACGTGATTTTATCTAAGAATAATTTTTTTTTCTTAGAAAAAAATCATCACATGGTTTGGTTTGACTTCATGCGGATAATTGGTCTAACTTAATTAGGATCTATATCAATTTCGAAAAATTCTTCGGTTAAATATATTAGCGAAAATATTTGAATTTGTCATCTTTGGAGTAGTAATTAGTATCAAATGGCAACCGTGGGCGATCTCATCTCGAATCGTGTTAATTGATTGTCTAATTTGTGAGGAAAATATTTCATCGCGTAGACTTAAACTTCAGAAAAATATTGTAAACAATGCTTCGAAATTATTGAAATGATGACTTGGAAATTTTTATAATACCCGGTAGAAATGTGGAATTGAGTGATAAGTGGATCGATAATGAAACTTGATGAGGTAATTCAAGTTTTGTAATTATCACAGAAAATGTAATCATCCATAAAAATTTTAATATCGGACTATGATTGGAATTGCTGTTAACTTTGTTAGATCAGAATTTTGCAAGTTTAAAAAAAAAAGATATTAAAATTTAACATTGGTTCTTTCTATAAGGCAAACAAAATCTAAATTCTAGTTTATTTGTAGAGCTGACCGAGTCAAATCACTACGAAATTCGGAATCAGTGTTACCAACTCACAAAAAAAATCTAATTTCCAAACAAAAATTCTAATTTTCAAAGAAAAATTCTAATTTCCAAAGAAAAATTCTAATTTCTTAACTAGTCGCTGGTTTTTGCATCAGCGATCCTTGTCTTATGGCTGGAGCCCAATGAACGCAACGTGAACGCAGAAACTGTCACTTACAAGTTTGTTCCATAGAAATCATTTGAAGTGAGCACAGTGAACGCACTTACAACGCAAAAGTTTGCAAACTTCTAACTTTGCGGCAGCAGTTCTGCGTTGACAGTTCATAAAGTGAGGTTAGGGAAATGTTGTTCGAGGAAAAATTGATAGCCTTAGTGCAAAAAACAACAAATAACACCACTTTATGTTATGTCACTTGTGCTACTTCACGAGATGCCATTGGTAGGGATGCAACATCGTTCATAAAACCTCGATATATCGAAAACGATGTGTTTTTTAAGGCGACATCGATGTCAAAAAACATCGATACCTCGATGTTTTCCAATGTTTTGAAAAAGTTAAATTTAATAAATAATTTAGCCACCTGGCGGATGCTCTACTGTGGGTGTAGTGCACCCAGGTAGAATTAACACGGTTTTAATTCTTATATGTTGACCCACCAAAAACTCTTTAGTTTTCGAGATATTCGCAAAAAACTAATTTTTTTGAAATACTGACATATCTTCATAACGGCTTGAGATATGGAGTTCTAGTAAAAGACATAAATGTAGCAAATTGTATTGTCTCCAAGTTTTGTAATACATAAGACTACTGCAAAATGGTTAGTTTCGGAATAAATCGCAAAAAACGAAATCGTAGTTTTTAAAAAGTCGCCGTTTTGGTTACTTCCGGTTAACGGTTTTCCACATCAAGACCAAGCTTCTCTGTAAAATTTCATGGCTAGATCTGGTATTTTTTGCGAAATCTTGTAGAAAGACTGACAGACAGAAAACCGAAAATTGATACCAAAGGAAATTTAAACAAATCTTTAAGTAGAGTGGCTATATGAAATTTATCTAAAAACTAGTCCCTCTAGTCCTAAAATTAGTTTCTCTACTAATTTTATGAAGTGTAATGTTCTAACATCGTGGATAACAACTCTATATATCGTCCTGTTCAACATCGAGGTTAAAACAGTTCACAGCGTTGCAGTTGCGTTCGCGTTGTGTTCATTGGGCTCCAGAGGTTAAGCGGAAAGTTTTTGCTGAAGAACGCAAAAATTTGAAAAAATTAAAACCATCAGAATTTTATACAAACAACTCATCCATACACCAATACTCCTCCACTTGCCGTAGAACCAAACGTATCGAATTTTGCGACGTTCTTTAAAACATAATTTCACGTAAGTTTTCCTCAAATTGAAATTCAATCAGTCAAAATGCCTGAATACCAACTGTTTTTGAAGAATTTGGTTAAAATTAAGGCTTTTTAGCTCGAAGATCGGCTACGGAAGCTATAAATAAAGAGCAAAATCCTATAGATTTTTGGCTCTTGAAAAAATAATTCATACCTAAATGCGAAAATGTTTTTATTATAAAACTTCTATTTCACCCTTTCATCGGAATAATTCCATTTTGTTGATTAAACCTTCAAGCCAAATTTCAAATATATTTAAACTATGGATACGGATGCCTTTGCAATGTAAGACGTAAGGATTCAGCATATGCATCAAAACAAGATTATGGCAGAGGTAATTTGTAAAAGCAAATATGTTTGTTATGACGAACATGAAACCATATAACGATAATATAATTGAAATCACCCATAAATCGAACGTATGCGAAGAAAAATATTTAATATTTCCATATTTATGTGGGATACTATTCACAGAAAAAAATCCGGTTGAAAAAAAATTCTCAAAACGGTGAAAAGGATAATTCCGTCCGTAGGTTTCTTATTCATTCAATTGAATCCGAAGGAATGCTTGATTATTGAAACGTGCCTGGATCCTAAAAATTCCCTGTCATTCGGTGAATCGTGCAAAATTTTTATCTCCCACGTTCGACATTTAATATTGAACTTCCACCCTTTCCCGCCTTCGTTTATTGGTTGACCATCTTCTTAGGACTTGCAGACAGCCTTCGAGAAAATTCAAATACCAATGTAGCCTCGGATTTGCTGCACACATTCACCATTTTCTTAAATAACGAAAAAGAAAACTACATTAGGCCGTGTTTCCAATTCTTAAATCAACATCATCCTTCGTCCTTTCCCGATTCATTTTAACTTCTCTTAACCGCAAAATTTATATTGAATTTGTTTGGCTTATTCAAATCTGTTTAACGAGCAAAAATTTTATTTGGCAACAACCCATAAAAAGAAATGTGGGTACACAAACACATCAGGAAAGTCCTTATGCTCCTGTTCAGACATATTTGACTGACATTTCCGTCATTGCGAAGCATATGTATCTGATTGCCATACGAACCAATTTTAGCCAGGTAAATGTTTGTTCATCGGCTTTTACCTTTATCCTAACGGCAGTTACCTTCGAACACTAATTTTACTTGAGCTCTGAGTAGCAGACTGAAGAATTTACTTCTTTTAAAAAAAAAACTTTTCCCGTAAATCTGAAGAGGAAATTTTTCGTTTATCTTCCTACACAAATTCAGTTTCAAATGAAGGTCAAAAAGAGCTCTTCTGCACAAATCTTGTCGTCGTTGGGAATTATTTTTTTCCGTATTTTTATTTAAAAGGGAGGCGAATAAACTCCAATTTGTGGGAAATTATTTTTTGGCAGCTGGAGATGGCGAGATCCTTTCAAGGATGAAATTTTAAATCCGTCCAACTCGTAATCCGATTGTAAAAGAAATATCTTACTTGTCAAAAAAAAGGGAAACAGATGAAAACGAAGAAAATCTCTTCATTGTCTTACTAGATTCGAGGTTGGAAAATCAAAAAGTGGAAAATTAATAATATTTCTCAGTTGAGCCTAATCGGAAATGCGATTTAGATATAATTTTACTTTCTTCTGCTGTAGAAGGGAAGTATTGTATTTAAGACGGAAATCGATTCGAGAAAAAGAAATTTTCTGATCCCTACGAAATCTGATTCATGCAACATTATGAGGATGTGCGTGCATCTGTTTGTCTGTCTGTATGTCGGTCTGTCGGTCTGTTGGTCTGTCGGTCTGTCGGTCTGTCGGTCTGTCGGTCTGTCGGTCTGTCGGTTTGTCGGTCTATCGGTCTATCGGTCTATCGGTCTGTCGGTCTGTCGGTCTGTCTGTTTGTCTGTCAGTCTGTCTGTCTGTTTGTCTGTTTGTCTGTTTGTCTGTCTGTCTGTCTGTTTTACGTATCTCAAACAACTCGAGAACGCGTTGAGCTAGCGACTTTAAAATTTTTGTAATTGAGTTTTACAAAAATCGTTGTTTTCTATCAACTTTTATAAAAGTAACGTTAGCTATAACGGGTACCTCCCATACATTTTTATACCCGTATGGTATGTATACCAAAGGGTATATTAACTTTGCCTTACCGTTTGTAACGCCAAGATCCCGTCATTACACACAAAAATGAATTACACCAGTGTGTTTAGAATGATAAAAATAATTAATTTTTGCATGTCCGTCCGTCCGCCCGTCTGTCCGTCCGTCTGTCCGTCCGTCTGTCCGTCCGTCTGTCCGTCTGTCCGTCTGTCTGTCCGTCTGTCCGTCTGTCCGTCTATCCGTCTGTCCGTCTGTCCGTCCGTCTGTGGCGCGGATTGCGGGCGCACGGATTGAGCTAGAGACTTGAAATTTTACGCAGATTCGTTTTTCGTAAAATGCGAAGCTAAGTTCGTTAATGGGCAAAAATGGACCATTAGGGGGGTACCCCCCATACGAACGAAAACGTTTTTTTGCGAATATCTCGAAAACGGTGCATCTTATCAAAAAAAAGTCCAAGAACAAAAGTTGTTTAGGACACGATTCTACATTAAAGTGCCATACATCAAAATCCAATTGAAACAAGTTTTAAAAAAATCTTATTGGAAAGTTTGACTTCTTATTGAAATTTTGATACAACTGTTTGCCGTTCACTTAAATCACCATACGGGTTTTCAATAATTGCCCGGATTGGCAATTATAGCTTTTATTATGTTTTTAAATACATTATTTTGAAAATTTCTCGAAAACTATACGTTTTTGGGAAAAACGAATATAACAAAATCTAAAGAATATAAAATTTTCTATAGTTTTTCCTTTAACTGTTTTAACGCATCTCTAATGGTTCTCAAAATATTTGAAAAAATTAAAGTTTTTTGAAAATTTATCGGAAACTGTATGCTTTTGAGATAAAATGGGTACCCTTAACGTTTTTTGAAGATATTATAAAAATATTTTTTTTGCATATTTTTTCCGAAACTAAATATTGCAGAGGAAAGTTTTGTGTTGATCACAACTGATATTTTCCCATTAATTTCACTGTCGGAAAATGTCTTCATAATAACTCATATGTAGCGTTTTCCTAATTCCTGCGAATTTTATGATATTCCCACGTGATCAAATGGCTCCACTTAAAAGCGTATTGTGTGGCTTCAACGCCAATCCGCATTGGTTGCCAGGCTGGGGATGATAATTGCGTGTTTGAAATCGTACCAACATTGATTTAGTGCATTTATTCATAGACAGGCTTTCAAGAAGGAAACGTTATTGGATTTCTTTTTAATTTTGTCTTTTTTTTTGGGATTTTGCTTTACAGTTTTTTGAAATGTCTCAATTAATAGCAATACGTAAATTCAGACTGGTAACAGACTTATGATTTTTTCTGTGTCTTTCTGGAAAAACAAAATTGAAAATCAACGGTCTAAATGTAAATAAGCTCATATTTTTCTTGTATGACTTCAGGCCTTCGTAGGCAAAACATCAAACAATTCAAAATAAGCGGAACAAAATACTGTTTCGTAATTTTACCTTACTTGTGGTTGATAAATAGAAATTATTTTTTTATTTTATTTTATTCCAAGCGAAAACAAAATCATGTTATATGTTTAAAAATCGATTATTTGCAATCTGTTTGCTACTTTTTAAAACTCGACTATATACAAATCCTTCTTTATCAATTGATATAAAACACAAGTACGTAAAAACGAATTTTAAAAGTTTCCAAGATCACCTCATTACACAAGTTGAGATAAAGCTAACTTGATTGAAAAGATTTCTTAAAAACATAATGTTGGCAAAAGCCTCCCGACTATTTAATAAAGGTGAAGTTAGAGTAATCCACTTAGGAATTTTTTTATGTATATTTTTCATAACATGTTTTTGAAAACACATTTTTCTTCCATTTCGTGATGCGAAATTCTTTGCGTAAAAATACAAACTAGATTGTACTTAAACTCCTTGTGCGAGGCTTTACTGGGATTTCCATAACGTATTTGAATTAAGGCTTTGTAAGGAATGGATTTTGGATGGCACGTGAAAGTTTTATCAAAAAGAAAAGAGTGCGTGAGTTGATTATTTTGTTTTCATGACAAAAAAATAAAAAAATAAAATCGCATCTATCCAATGTTGTACATACGGGGAAACCTTCAAATCCGACATACATCAGCATGAGTGAGATATGAGTTTTACTTTGCACGGATAAGCAAAGTCTTCTAGAAATTCGTTATCACTTTCACGTGGTTGTTTATATATATGTATATATATTTTTGTATATTTTACCTTTTTTTAGTAACGAGCGAGAATCTAATTAATTTCCTTATAATTAAAATGATACCTACTAAGTTATAAATTTTTAAGTTGTTGTCTGAATTTTAAATACGGTGGGTATGTATTAAAAATTTCCAAGTGTATTGAAGGATAATTTAGATAAAATATGGGAGAAGAGTCGCATAAAACATTTTTAGGAGGTGCTCAAAAAACATTTTTGGTAGAGCCGATTTTTTCTAATTTCACAAAAAAGGTGATGTTATACAAAAACATAACAAAAGCTATAATTGCCAATCTGGCAATTATTGAAAATCCGTATGGTGATATGGCATTGTTCGAAGTTTAAGTGACGGCAAACAGTTGTATCAAAATTGCACTTTGAAGTCAAACTTTTCAAAAAGATTTTTTAAAATTTATTCCAATCGAACTTTGATGTTTTATGTAAAATCGTATCCTAAACAACTTTTGTCCTTGCACTTTTTTGATAAGATGCACCGTTTTTAAGATATTCGCAAAATACGATTTCATTCGTATGGGGGGTACAAACAAAATACATTTCGACATAATATTTAATAATTAACTTATTAAGTTACGCTTGGAGCACAATGAACGCGAAACCAACGCAACTACAACGCTCTGAACTGTCACGCAGTGCTAAATTCTAGCGGCAGAGCACAATGGCAGCTCGTGAAGTAGTACAAGTGACATAATATAAAGTGGTATAAACTTGGAAAAATTACAAAAATGGATAATTTTGAAGCGATAATTTGCTTTGTTGGTCTTTATCTTTGTTATTTGCACTAAGGCTATCAATTTTTCCTTGATCGACATTTTTCCAACCTCACTTTATGAACTGTCAACGCAGGATTCTGCGGCAAAGTTAGAAGTTTGCAAACTTTTGCGTTGCGGTTACGTTATAGCTGCGTTCTCTACGTTCACTGTGCTCACTTCAAACAATTTGTGGGAACCAAACTTTTAAGTGACAGTTTCTGCGCCAGTTTCGCGTCGGTTTCGCGTTCATTGTGATTTCAGGGTTAAAACAACTTCTCGCGAAACCGCAAAAATGACGCAAGACAAATAAAAAGGCACCGGATTCTTGTTTTGTCAACGCTGAGGATCGGTGTTGCCAAATGTCAATAAATTACTGTTTTCTTGGTAATTTGTGTTTAAAATTAGGGTAGTAGTGTAGGTTTAGCGCCAAAATACTCAAATTACGTTATTATTGTATACATTTTATTGTATGCAGGGGGCCGCGATGACAATTTTGATTGAAAATTGGGCCGCGAATACTGAAAGGTTGAGAAACGCTGCCATACGGGTATAAAAACTGGTGGCGCACATCCGAATCCTCCTAAAAATGTTTGGAGACCCCCACCGGTTAAGAAACCGTGCCATAGGGACTCTCCCTTATTTGTTTTTTCAAACTTCAATATCTTTTCACGGCAGCATATCAAATTTAGCATCTACCAGATATTCATTCAGTTTTGTCTGTTACTTCATTATAAATTTAATCCACTATTTGTAACCATTCAAAGTATTTCTACGAAAAGAGCACAACAAATTGTACATTTCCTCCTTGACAAAAGTAATTTCCTGAGAAATTTCCATCTTAGGTAGAAGTAAATATAAGTCGTGAAACCAATCTTCCAATGTAAATCGCTTGTAAAATAATTAATAAATGGAAGCTGTTTTGTTTATAAATTTTCTATATTTCCTTCAAAATCAATGCAAAGCTAACAGCACGACTTAAGTGAAACTTACAGCCCAACAAAGCATTGAATTACAATAAAAATGTATTCATTCCAAAGGCTATCATCAGAAATGGAGGAAATTAAAGCGTGTCAAAGTCCCTTCATTTATTGCCGATGTCCTGACCCGTGCTAGGTCTGATTTCTTCTCATTTTCCGGTATTTTCCAATAAACGTCTGAACACTACTGCCTTTTGGCAACAAAAACGATCAAAATTTATCAAATATCCGTGCGAAATATTGATTACAGTGACAAGAAACTTTATTAATAAATATTTCTAATATAGACCAAGCGATGTTGACAAATTATACCGCTCATATTTTCCCAGAAAATAAACGAAGTGAAAACAAAAGTAAAAGCAACAAGAAATCTAATGGTCTTCGATATTATAGGCTTCCAAAAATATCCCCCCCACAACGAGTGTATTATGTTGGGAGAATTGACTAGATTGGGATTCCAGACGTTTAGGTTTAATGGGGCATTTTCTTAAGAGCTTTCCCTGAAGCTGAAAACATGACGAAATTGAGCCACGCTGATTTGGTAAAGATTTACAACACTTATAAACCTAATATAAAATTTAACAAGTAAAAACTGATAATTTAAAAAATCTAAAGATAAAAATTCTTGAAAAATGAAAAAAAAAATTTTGATGAGAAAAAAAAACGACTCCAAAACCTCTCAAATGTTTTTAATTGAAACATTTGAACGGTAACTGTAAATGAAGTAAAATTAGATAATAAGTTTTTAAAGTGCCTTTTAAAGTCTTAACTTCTTCATGAACACGGCGTTTTAAAATTACCCTTAAATCTACGTAAACTATTCTAAAAAGTGAATAAAAATTAAACTAAATTTGATCATTTTGTTGATGCGTAATTTTACCCTTACGACACAAGGTTTCCTTGTACATATTATAGATGTAAAAAGCAATAAAATTTTCCACAGTGTATGTCTAGTTGTAGGAAACTTCAGAAAGGGATTTATCTTGGAAAAAAATCAAGGGGGCGAGGACGATGAAATTTTCGGATAATCAATTAATGGCCCATTGAAAGCTTCGTCGCATTTAAGAAGGACTAAACAAAAGCTCGGAAAAATCTCACTCAAGAAATAACAAAAGTGGAAAATTTTGAATGAATGAAAAGGTACCGACTGGAACTGTGGATGAGAGTAGCAGGTGTAGATCATTTTGGATGTGGGAATGTGCCCCCTATTGAATTTCTAAGAATTTCATGAGTACTGGCTTGAGGTGGATGAGCCGGAAGGGGTAGAATTCAAGAAGATTGAGTTGAATACCATAGCATCAAAAGAAAATCAAAATTTCTTCCTAAGAGTAAAAATCTTGTTACGTTGATGGAGTTACGTACTAAAACAAGGCCCTTTTATTGGCACGAAATTAACAAGTGAACTGTTGAAAATTCTTAAATTGTTGAATATGCGATGAATGTATAGAATGAAAATCGATTCTTTGATTTTCTTAAATAGGTATTTCAATTAAACTTAAAAAAGGTTTAAGCAATTCTTTTTGTTTTAAATTGAATTGTTGTGTTGAAGGGTCTTTGATATCCAATTTGTTTAAAAATAATATATGTACTTAAAGTAATATTTCGCCGGAATAGCGTTTTTAGAAACAAGCCTTTTATCTCGAAGAAAACTTGTAAAACAACAGCGCACTCTATTTCTGGGAACTTGGCATTACTACAGTTATCATATAAGACTCTTTCTTCGAAAAATGAAAATTTCTTAACACGTTGGCTACCATGTGAGTCACCGGTGTACACACACTATTGTCATTACCGTCAGTTTCTCAAGTTCCATGGTTGAGTGCAGTCGCTCGTGCGGTACAAAGGGGTTTTTTTTGTCCGTTAGATTTTATTCGATTCGTTCGTTTTTGTTTGTATTGATCTTGTGTTCACTGGTGACTCACAAAGTACAGAAATGATTTTTGCTTTTTTTCCCAGTGTATACTAGCGGAGTAAGCGTTTTTTTTGGCTGGTAGCCAACGTGTTAAAATTCTTATCCCACAGAACTAGAAGTTGACGCTGAGACCACTTTCAGATCAAACTTTGGGGCACAATTAAGACTTCTAGGAGAAAAGCCGATCAGTAAAAACAAAATAACCATTCCAGGAAAAAAAATCTGAAAAATTGGGTAGGTAGTTAATAAGGGACCTTTCTTTTAAAAACAAGAATTGTACAGCAAAAAACATTGTAGAGCAAATCCACAGTTGCTGCATTTTAATAAATAAAAACTGGTTGAACTTTTGTCATTTAAAAACACACATATAACTTACCTTGCTTCGCCACTGACCATGAATCAAATAGGAGAGATTATAAATATGTAGTCTTGATAAAAATATAAAATATTTTGTTTTATAAAATGAATCTGTCCGAAAGAATAAAGTTTTTCAGTGGCCAAAGTCCATGAGCTTTAAAAACTTTCAAAATTTAAAAATTATTGTTTCTACTGAACTCAAAAACCTCTGCTTAACCAAACTAACAACTTAAAGTACGAGATCTTCAAACTTTTTATCCCTCGACTTGGAAAACTTGCACTAATAGCACAAAACTTTTAATTCGTGCAATATGACTTCACTGGAAATGCAGTGCGGTTTCTCATAAAATATTAAATTGCTCTCTAACTATTGCGGAATACATTTTGATATTTTCATAAAATCAGTAGTTTCTGTGTTACCCCTGTGTTATCTGAAAATCCTTGAGTCGTACTCTTATAACTTTTCCGTCCCATCACACATAAACCGTTGGAAGTTTCCCGATTCGAGTGGAAAAGCAAATCACAGACCTTTTGGCTCCATGGGGCTGTAAGTGACTCTGAAAACCACTTCGTCTATGGGCACATCAAGCATATTGTCTTGCGTTATGGAGGAAAAGCGATCACTCGCCAAAGATAGGGAAAACATTTATCGTTTCAGTATTTTGATAGTATCGCAAAGTACAACAAAATAAATTGTTCTGGAAACATTCTTCCATTACTTTCCTTCGACCAAAGTTTGATAAAAGTCCACTTATCTTGACATTTGTTGTCCTTTACACTCAGAATCTGTCTATGATTGCACCACATTTCAGCATATCAGAATCACATAGAACTGTTCTTCAAGCTTAATTTGTTACCGGCAATCGGCAAGGCAGAAAAACTTCAGGAAAACTTCAGGAAGGGGGGCGAAGAACTATAAATGGGAAACCATCAGGACAATGAATAACGATGTCTACATGTAAGTGGAACATTTCAAAACCATTCCGTCGGACAAACCGAATTCTCTAAAGTTTTTGTTTATCAGAACAATTTAATGGTGAACTGTGTTCGTTGTTGAAAAGTTTTATTTCTAAAAGTCGCGTATGAATAGTGTGTAAACCATTGCCGATCCCTCTTCCCCACACTTAATCGAAAGTGTGTAAACCATTGCTGATCCCTTTTCCCCACACCTAATCAATTGTGTTAAGAATAGAAAATAGAACACATTTCGCTTTGCTGATTTAATTCACCCGATTCTAAAAGTGCATTTAAAGTTCCTAATTGGACATCAAAGTCTATAACAGCCACTCATAGCAAGGCTTTTCCAGGCGATTTCATTATTCAGTTGGTGTGCCTCGAGTACACGAGGTTAACCTAGACCTAAGGCAAGACAAAAGCATGGAAGTAAGGATTTTTAAGCTTTTCATGGCACCGAGTCTATTGATGGAACGAAACTTTGTCTGTTAGTCAACGGATGATTAACTTTTTTAGTCTACTGAGCATTAATTTTATTATTGGCGTTCGAATTACGCTTATGCAAAACCAAGTTTATATCAAACAAATGCTTAGCAATGATGACTTAGAGCCCATCTAAGTACCAGCTAACTATTTTATTTATAACCACGAATCTGACGTCAGTGGTGTATTTTAATTCCTTTGTGAAAACGCCATCATGCTCTAATAGAATTAACAAAAGATCGCGATAAAAACGCAAGTATTTTTATTCGGAATGATGTTTATCATTTTTTATTAGCACTGCTGATTACGAATATATTTTTCTTTTAATTTAAATGTGAGCATATCTATGCTGAACGTAAACCAATGAGTTTTACCCGAGTTTTAATTTTGATATTTAGTACCTAGAATTACTTTTTAACAAATATTTTTGTTGCCATAATTTTTTCATCACTTTCGATAAGAAAATATGGACCGGAAAATTTTGTTGATCTCATTTCCAAAAACACAGACTTTAATGCCGGAAGTTGATTAAGTGAGAAAACATTGAGTGAACAAAATCAAACTCGTTGTAATGTAATTTGGATAATAAACAAATTATTTTTAATTTTCAGATTAATCATTTTAAGTTCACCATATTTTTAAAACCAAAAGCTTTCATTCGAAAAAAAAGTTGATAACTTGTGATCATTTATTTTTTTTCGTACAAAATCAATATTTTTTTTTGGAATCTTAAAAACTATCTGAAAAACTCATCGTCAAAATATTATGGATGGTAAAAATGTTATTTCTTTCCACTTTGCTCGCACAACTGAAAGAACTTTTAGCATTTTTTGCGGTTTCCTACAACACGGTTTCGCTTTAACACGATCAGAAGTTCGCGGACACTCTTGTATAATGCTGGGTTTCCACACGTTTACTAGAAAAGTGAACGAGATACTTGATTTCTTATGAAATAAGCAAAAATTTACTGGAAATTTCCAGTGATTGTCTTCATCGATATTGACCTGAATACTGCAATAATTTCACTATCCGACGAAGTCGTCAATTCGCGTCTAATTGAAGTTCGAACTCGAACTCGAACTCGATATGGTCTCCAGCCGTTCCCGATATTCTTCCTTATAATAAAAATACACCAAAATTTACAATAATAAAAATATAGCAAAAAAAGTAAACAGAAAATATTTTAACCGTCAAAGTAAAAATATCTGATGTGAACAGCACATGACTTTCTCATACAAAATCTACGTTTTTGCGCAACTATAATCCGACGAATAAAATTTTAGTTTATACTAGCTTGCATACCCGTCGTTGCCAGGTTAAGTTTTTTCAATTTTTTTTTGATGGTCTTTGTTGGAGCTAAACTTCAGGCCAATCGGCTCGGTACTTTCCCCGCGAAAGAGTAACATAGAGGGAAAACGAAGTTTCGAGATGACTTTACCCCCTCCCCTTACTCCCCCCACCCCTCGGGCTACTTTTTAATGGGTCTATGTTGGGGCTGGATCCCCGACGAACATCTATGCCAAATTCCAGGCCAATCGGTTCAGTAGTTTCCCCGCGAAAGAGTAACTTAGCGCAAAAACTAAGTTTCGAAATCACTTTACCCCCTCCCCTTACTCCCCCACCCCTCACGCTTCTTTTCCGTATGCCTATGTTGGAACCAGAACTACCACAGACACTCATGCCAAATTTCAGGTCAATCGGTTCAGCCGTTTTTGCGTGAAAGAGGAACAGACAGACAGACATCAACTCATTTTTATATATTAGTACTAGGGGCTGCGCCCCGAACCGCTTCGCGGTTCATCCCCCGGCCACAGGTCGGCCTTCGGCCTCCCTGTCCACGTCGGCCTTCGGCCTCGGATCATACGCAGCCTACGGCCGCGCATCTAATATCTTTATCAATACTTAGATATTAATAGATCAACAAATTTTTGATGATACCTTAAAAGGAAATGAAGCTTTTAAAAAGTGCTAAACTGGACTGTCGGATGACATATTGATGGTAACCGACAAAAACAACGCATTGACAACATAAACGCTAAAAATTGTACATCTATTAATAAGAATAATGTAAATAATAATTTATTGCAATGCCAAAGTGTGGACAATATTTTTTGTTTCTCCATTTTCGGCATATACAAACAAATCGTTGGGCTTACCAACTCTGGAGCAGGCTACATATAATTGGCCATGAGCGAAACACGAATTTCCCAAATCCAAGCCGCAAACTTGCATCGACTGACCTTGAGATTTGTTGATCGTGATAGCATATGCCAGACGAATTGGAAATTGCAAGCGTTTAAATGCAATTGGACTATCTGTGGGAATCATCGGAATTCTTGGCAATAAAATATGCTCTCCTTTGAACTTGCCATTGATAATAGTCGATTCAATAATGTTACCCAATAATTTCTTCACAACCAACCGCGTTCCGTTACATAATTTTGGTGGATTTAGGTTTCGTAAAAGTATGATTGGTGATCCAACTTTCAAAATTAAATTATGCGGTGGCAGGCCTGGCAAATCAAGTGAATTTAAAAATTCAGTTGGGAAATTCACTCCTTCATCGTCTTCAATCACTGTATCAATTGACTTGAATGAAAATGACTGAGATTCCAACATGTTTTCAATGTAGATATTTATGGCATCAACATCAAAATTTTTTGCTGCTAAAATTGTCCTTTCACTCAGCCATTGATGATTGTTGATATTATCTTGAATGTTTGGAAACACATTATGAATTAATGCATCTCTAGATGGCACAACGACACAAAAATTATCTGGTAACTTGATTTTTTGGCTCATTGGATTTATATTAATTTTGCCTTCTCCAATATCAAGCAATTGTTTTGAGAATATCATAGCAGATGGGTCATTTTGAAGTTGGACACGCATGTTGGTTGATAACTTGAATTTGTGAACACTGCTCCACAGTGATCAAGCTTTGAAACAGGCATTTATTTCATCATCATAGGTGGAACGTGGAATAACCGGAAGTGTTTGTCGAAAATCTCCTGATAAAAAAATGAGAGTACCGCCAAAAAGTCTATCGTTGCCTTTCAAATCTTTCAATGTACGATTTAAAGCTTCTAAAGAATGTTTATGTGCCATTGTACATTCATCCCAGATTATAATTTGGCATCTTTTAAGAACGTCAGCCATACCTGAATGCGATTTAATATTACATACTGCATTTTCATTTGTCTGAATGTTTAACGGTAATTTAAGTGCAGAATGAGCAGTCCTTCCGCCATCCAATAAAGTAGCCGCAATACCTGATGAAGCGATGGCCAAAGCAATATCACCTTGAGAACGTATTTTAGCCAAGATGAGGGAAATTAAAAATGTTTTGCCAGTACCACCTGGAGCATCCAAAAAGAAGAAACCGCCTTCTTTTGCAGCGACTGCAAGCATTACCGAATCAAAAATTAATTTTTGTTCTACCAATAACTGTGGTTCATGTGTTTGAATGTACTCAATCAAATCATCAATAATGTAGGATTGTTCCCGTTGTAAATCACGATTAAATAAATCACTTGCCGGACGATTTGGTGATGGTAATCCCAATGTAATGAGTGATTCATTTGAAATAATCAGGCATAAATCTTCCAATTTTATTAATGCTTCATTATACAAATAATTATTAAAAAATTACTAATACTCAGATGTCAACTGCGTGTTTACTACGATTAGTGCAAAAATCGAAAAGACCCGTATGGTGATATTCGTATAAAAATACGGGGGTACCCGTCATACGAACGAAAACATTTTTTTGCGAATATCTCAAAAACGGTGTACCTTATCAAAAAAGTTCAAGAACAAAAGTTATTTGAGATATGATTCTACATAAAACTCCCATACATCAAAATCCGATTGGAGTACATTTTCGTTAATATCTCGACTCCAGCGCCACCTATCGGGTTTAAATTTTATCAACATTTTAATCTTTATTTAAGTGTTATATGTTGTGAATTTGCACAAAATCGGTCCATGAATACGAATTTTCGAAATTCGAACTCGACCCCAGCGCCACCTACCGGGGTCTTTTGCAAACAAAAACCGATCGGAGCACCACATGAACATATGGTGTGAATATGAGGTGGATAGCTTCAGTGGTTCAGCCGTGATGATCAGACGAACATACGCACCAACGATTTTATATATTAAGATGATAAAAAAGCGATTTTTTTTTCGATAACGGAGTTCACTATATCGAGTGTGTGTGTACTATATTTTATTTTCGATTTGTGTTTTACATACATATGCTAATATTTTTAACAAAAACAAATGTTCTTATAAGAATTTAGTTTTTTTTCTCTTTTTTATAAGTTTTCGGAAACTTACCCACCTTTTTGTACCTGTTTTGAGTCGCATATAACACGGTTTCTTTAAATTCAATTATTTTTTTTTTTGATTTTTGAAATCAACCAAAAATGTTTACAGCCAGAAGGTTTTTAAACGGAAAAATGTTTTATTTGTCGACAAAAAAAATGTCCATCCCCTCTTTTTTTATAGTTTCAGCCAGAGCTTAGGGGAAGACCCTTTAGTGCCGAAGCATAGCTCAGGATGGCCGGAAAAACGAAAGAAGATGTCGGTTTATGTTCTTGACCTTCTGCAGGTTATAGTCCGGGATGGTAAATCGTTCGGATGGTAAATCGTTCCAAAGTCTTGTCGTACACATCGGATGGTAAATCGTTCGCGGAATAGAGGAACTCCTAAACTTTACTAAACTTTTCTTCTTCCTCTTCTTTTTCTTGTTCTTCATCAGAACTACAAATTGGCTTGCCACAGTGCTGTCACGAAAAAAAAATAAAACAATACCTTTTCGCTTTGTTTTTATAGCCTGAAAACAAAAATGCACTTTAAAACCAATTTCATTAAAAGATTCTTATTTCGCTATAAAAAAATCCTATTATTGAAATCCTTTTCAAATGGTTGTTTTTAATGGAAGTATACTCGAAAAATTATTTTGAAACCATTTTTTACAACCCCATTTTAAAGAGAAAACAAGAAATAACGATACACGTAAAAGCTTTAAGCGATTTTACTACGAAGTATATTGGAGCAATTAAAAGGCAAAAAGAAGTTTATACTGCAATTATTTCTTCAGAAAATATGTTTATGCAGGCATTTTATTCTGGCATCATGGAAAATCTCATCATCATTATTATACTAGAACTAGATACAAATTTTTAACAATGTTTGTCCAACTTACAGCTAACATCCTACTAAAATGTTATTTTTCTTTATGGTTAACAAGAAAAGTTTTTATCTAAAACTGCATGCTTTACACAGAGGGTGAACTTTTAGAGTTAATGATGGTGTAATACTGAAATTTGTTAACAATTTTATTAACAAAATGCATAGGCGATAGCAAAAATTTGTGAAAATGACCCAACAACAAATTGTGTAATAGTTTGTAACGATTCTGATTTTCTTTTTTCCTAATAACGAATATATTTCAATCCTTTATTTCCAAAATCAGGTTATTTTAAAGGCTATTCTATTCCTTATTACCACTTTTGGCGTATGTCATGTATTTGCCACCAAAAATGCTAGTTGGGTTATTAGCTATTGAGATTACATCGTCAAAATGCCATGAAAAATAAATTGAAAAGTTTATATTTGTTTACACTTTCTTTTAAACTTCTATTGTTAAGAAACACCTACCTACTCTATTTACAACGACAAACTTTCGAGGTTGTGACATTGCACTGATTTACGTTCCTAACCTTACACAGATTGCATTTTTACTATAAAACTTTTCCAATTAAGGAACTTATGACTTATGATATTACTCCACTGATGCATTTTATAATAAAAACAGCCACGAGCTGACAAAATTCTTCTATATTTTCTCGTAATTTTCGCAAACCTAAAGCCAGTCTCATAAAACTTAGGGTTCCCCATAGCTGTTTACAAGTCAGTCCAGTACGAGTAAAATTTCACTTCGATTTTAACATTTCGAAAGATTTTAATTAAAATTCTGTCAATTTCAGTACGACTTTGATTTGGATTTATTTAATTGGAATCTACAACGACATTTAGAAATAATATATGATGTTTAAAATCCATAATGCGTAATATATTACATAAAAACATAAAGAAACTCACAATTTTTTGCTTCAAAGACTTCCAATATTTAAATATCAAATGAAAATAAAAATTCCCTTTAATGTAAAAATATTGATCCGCTTCAGGATTTTCTTAAATTATGGCGGACATTTATTCTGGCAACAATATCAACCTTTTTTGTAAATAAAGAATCATTAAATTTATTAATGTTCATGTTCTTTATATAAATCGGTAAAATAATGGAATGGGATATACATAGAGATCCTTTTTAATGTGGACGCTTATTTGTGTATACACAGTGGAATGAAATGGAACGAAAAACGAACAATGTTTTTACTTAAAAAGACAACTTTAGAGATATTTTACTTCCACAAATTCTGTAGAATTTGTCTTAAACTTGTTGAATTTATTATGAACAAACACACGAGAGGATATTTTAATGTTTGTTTACTATTTTCCACCAAAGTAATGTTTTTACATTTGTGTTGTTTTTAAATATTAGGCGCGTTTTTCAAATGTTCCGGAGTTATCTAGAACAACCTTGTTCCGGAGTTATCTAGAACAACAAATCGCTCCGCATCATTAATTATGGAGTCCAGCATCATAAAAAGGGAAATATTAGCGAAATTTGAGAAAGCAAAAATCAAACTTTTTCAGTTTGCAACTTGACTGTTTAGCACATCAATAGTATATTACGCAACAAGGGGCTTCGCTCGTGCAGCTAACTTCACACTCTTGAAATCGTTGACTCGCTCCGAGTTGCGTATACAATTTTTCATAACAAATTCATTGAAAATATGCCTTGAGATGCCATTTAAGCGCGATTTTGGTATTGAAGAGTAATGCAAAAGGGGGTTTGGGGGGCAATGCCCCCCATGCGGGGTCCAGGGGCGGTTTCAGCAGAAGTGAATTTTTAAAAGAAACAAAACAACTATATTCTATAAATTCGTTTTATTACCAAGAAATGTTGGTCAAAACAGATTTTAATTTTTAAATTTCTTTCCTTTGAAATAAAAAATCAACATAACAAAAAATGGAAATCGGTAATGCTCAACTAAATCACACGCAAAATACAATGTGAAATGCAAAAATGCTGATCCGCTGTTTCAGTTTTTCTCCCCACTGAAATAAAAAATCAACATAACAAAAAATGGAAATCGACAATGCGCAACTATTGTAAATCACACTGCGCTCGTACAGCCAACTTCACTCGTTCAGTTTCATTAATAAACGTCGCGAAAACACAGTTTCGGCCTGCTAATCGCACTTTCGCCCCTAGGGCCGAAAACGCAACTTTCGACCCGCTACGGAGGCATCGAAAGGCATATTTTCGATGCATGTGTTATGAAAAATAAATTGAGATTTCGGTAAAACTTTAATTTAAAAGTAACAAATAATTTAAAACAGTAATGCAATGCTAAAAACTGTGTGTTTTCTGAAAAATATTGCAGTTAATTGTGACAGGGTAAAGATGGCTACTATAACCCCCGTTGCACACTTCATCTAAGCGAGCTCAACTACGTGAGCTAAGTTTCTCGCTGAAAGTAAATTCCTTAGCATTTGCATTGGCGACCGCACACTTCAGCGAAACTATGAAACTACATCGCGTAGTCATGGGCGACGCGGGCTAAGCTCGCTCGCGTAGTTCAGACATAGTTTAACTAGTTAGGAAACGTAGGGCTTTTTACGTGTACCTACGTTGGAGTAAAGATAACCGATATACTCTGGACGCGGTTTTTCTTTCTTTCCTATGCGTAAATTACCAACAAAACACAACACATGTAAAACCTAGCCATATTTTCATACACCACCAACACATGCAATCTCCCGCTGTCGGAAAATTGCATGTGTTGGTGGTGTATGAAAATATGGCTAGGTTTTACATGTGTTGTGTTTTGTTGGTAATTTCCGCATAGGACAGAAAGAAAAACCGCGTCCAGAGTATATCGGTTATCTTTACTCCAACGTAGGTACACGTAAAAAGCCCTACGTTTCCTAACTAGTTAAACTATGCTAGTATAAACTATGGTTCAGACCTCAACTACGCGAACGACCTCACTGGCATCGCTGACACTCACATATAAATATTTTCGGCGTTATACAGTGTAGAATCGGTGTTTGCAAAAGTGTAGTATTTTGTGGACTATTTTGTAAGGAAAACGTGAAAATTGAATTCTTTTGCGGAATATTTTCAGTCGCGTTAAATAATTTATATCTAAAAATGGCTGCAGATAAAGTGGAAAAATGCATACTCGTATATTTACCGAAAATATCGCCGCGTAGCTTAGCTCAAGTGTGCAACGAGGTGAGCTAACCCAGCTAGGCTATGTAACTATAGCTACCCAGTGAACAAAAAATGCCTTATTAAGGCATTATAAAGGCATTATAAAGGCATTATCCTAATGCATTAAAGTTACCTTATTGTTGCCTTAATTTTGCATGGCCATTTCCTCTTATATAAGGCCTTATTACTAAGGCAACATTAATGGATGTTTTTTTTTTTTACCGGTGATGGCGCTGATTGCTTAGATATGGTAAAAGCTTTGCTTAAAATGAGGATTTAAATATATTTTGTAAATAAATTTCTATTACTTTCGTTTAAATTCTCCTGCCAGCCAACACAAAACTTCAACAAAAATCTTTTGACATATAACTTTTAGTTCACTTTTCCAACACACGCATAAAAAGGCGCGTTTTTTCTGAGATGAACTTCCATCTCATTTTAATTTGGAGGCTTTTATATTACTTGTCTCATGTCTTAAAGATACCTTAGCTATAATGCCTTAATAATTTTTCACTGGGTAGCCTCGCTCACATAGCTTAGTTGAAGTGTGCGACGGCGGTTAATTAAATAGAAATTTCCTATTTTCCTATAGACGGTTTTTTTAATGCTCCGCCCTCTGCATTGCACCGGAATATCTAAAAAGACGCGCCTATTGTTTCAGTAAATTAGAGGAGTGCCAATTAATTTGCCGAGCATTTGAAATAAATAATTAGGTAGTTTTTCATTGCCCGCGAAATATTCAGTAGAGACTACCCATAAAATACCGGAAGAGGGTAAAGGGAATGTTTGTCATGGCTTCAACATCTTGATCTTGAATTCATGATTATCGACATTTAAAATCCTAAAATCCTGAGAAAATACTGCAAAATGAATATTCGCGTTATCCTTATAGAATGTTAACGAATTTTTTGCGAAAGTGGGATGGCTTTTTCGTTTCTGAAAAGTTAAAGAAATTTTTGCGCACATAGGTTCTCTTTGAAATGGTGGTGATGTTTATTATTGTTGGTACCTAATTGATTTTAAGTCTTTGATTGCAAATCAATAGCAGACTGAAGTGAAGATTGCGACTTTTTAAGATTTTGTGTAAACTTACATAATGACAGCTTGTGATTAAGAAAATAATGATTCAAATCTTTTCGGCAGATCTCCATAACTATAAAGACTTGTGAGAATCCAAATTTTATAAAAAAATTGAGGTAAATTGATTTAAGAAAACTCCTTTATGTCTTAAAAATAAAATATATGCATACTCAAAGTTGTGTTGATACGTCACCAACCAAAGGTACCTAATTTTTTGTCATAGATATGAAAGGATTTTTATAGAACCAATCCTACGCATAAAAATGACCTTTCGTCATTGACATAGGGCAATTGATTTTTTTTTTGTTTTCACATCCAAAAAGGCAGAATAAGAAAGTATATTCCATAATAGAAGCGTTAGAAAATTTTTTGTATGGCCTCCATAAAGGGAATTTATTCATCTTTCAATTTTTCCTTTGTATTTTTCGTCATATTTTCAAAGCTTTTGAATAGCATCCCAGTAAAGTGGATCAATTCACCACTTACTGAATAAAGTGATTCTGCAATCGATTGGAAAATTTTCTTTTTCAAAGATCTCGACATGCCACACATTCTCTTCACTTCGGATAAATGGAAACAATATTTTTTTTTCTCTCATACGCATTAGAAAATATAGACATAATATGCGCATCAAAAGGGATTTTTTTTACACAGGATGATGGACAGGATGCGGTTTACGTACTGTTGAAAATATTCGCATGTAGAGATGACTGAGGAATTTTCTATTAGTCGAAAAAAAAAATCTCCAACAAAACTTTATTTTGTGCAAAACAATCGCATTCTTTGGAATTCTTTGGAAACGTTGAAACATTGAAAAAATGAGGAGAATTCGGAAAAATGGTTGCTAGAGTTTTGTCATTTCAAAAGGATTTTTCGCCAATCTAATTTTATTAGTTACATCAACAGGTTGGACGCAATATCACCTAGAAATGTACATACATAAGTCGTTCGTAGTTATGCGTCTTTTGAACCCCAAAATATTTATAGTAAAGATTCTCCTCCCCGTATAATAGTAGGAAAATTGTGCCCTGTAGGGGCTATCTCCGTCTTTTTTTTGGTTTCTTTTTTAAGCTAAACTATATAAATATTGGCTTGCCTGACTGAGCAGTATTTATTTATGTTTGGCAACTCCATGGGGCGAAATATTTTACTTGAGTTCAGCATATAAACATAAAACTGTATGACCCTAGATTAGGCAAGGCACCTACCCCAAAATCTACTGCCTGCATAAATGACAGATTCCAATACGATAGTTAGATGTTTTAGTATAGGAAATGGGAGGGTGGTTCTGATTCATTGATGGGTACGACCATGATGATGTTGCCGATGATGTCGACCGTTCATTCGCACAGCGGAAATAGCAAAAGGGCTGTGCGTGAAAATTGCCGAAACGAAGGTTATCCCCATTCAACCATGTGACTAATGGTACAAATGAAGCCGAAATTTGTGGTCAATTTCCTGTTAACTGTACCCGATCATGCAAAAAGTTCTTAACTTATTTTTCTCCATTTTTCTTTTTGTTTATCTGACCTCTCCAAGAGTGATTTTCTAAAGTCTATTCTTAGGAAAGTTATATCAGCTCACTGTAATATCAATTGATAAGTTTACAAAACCATCGAAATCAACTGCGAAGAATGAAAAAAGGCATAGAAAATTTGTTTTTCTTCGGCAAAAAATTAACATCAATGTTTTTACTTTCTTCTACGGAGTATAATAAAGTATTGTATTCATGAAAAATTTCGACCTCTTAATTTTGCCTAAAAAACATTTCCCGATCACTCCTGAGTCGATTGGAGTCATATTAAAAAAATGTCTTTCTGTCTGTCAGTCTGTCTGTCAGTCTGTCTGTCAGTCTGTCTGTCAGTCTGTCTGTCAGTCTGTCTGTCAGTCTGTCTGTCAGTCTGTCTGTCAGTCTGTCAGTCTGTGTACAAGATTTCTCAAAAACTAATAGAGCTAGCGCCATGAAATTTTATAGGCATGTTTGGTCCTGAAATGGGACGATCCTATCAACTTTTGGTGAAAATCCGTTAACCGGAAGTATCCAAAATGGCGGTTTTTCAAAAATCGCAATTTCGTTTTTCTCGATTTACTCCCAAACTACGCGTTTTTTAGTGGCCTTAAGTATGACAAAACTTGGAGAAAATAAAATTTCCCACACTTTTGTCTTTAGCTATAACTCGATATCTCAACCTGTTATCGAGATAAACCGTTATTTCCAAAAAAAAACGGTTTTTTGCGATTATCTCGAAAATTAACGGGTTTTTGCTGACTGAATGTATGAAGTGAATGAATGAGAATGGCACTCTGCACAATTTTGTCTTTTACCCGTATCCGTTATCTTTTACCGTTATTCAGATATTTTCATTAATATGTAAAAAATCATATTTTTGCGAATAATTTGCAAACTAACGGTTTTTCGACAAATCAGTTAAAAGATTAATTAAAAATGTTAACATTTTCTACATTTTTGCCATTTACCGTAAATTGATATCTTTTACAGTTCTCAAGTTATCTCAAATTTTGTACGTTTTTGATATTTTTGGATGAACCAACAATTTATTGGGAGGTCGCCTTAGGTTGACAACGCGACAGGGCTCTAGCGTAAATTGCACGGGGTCGTAAATTTTGTAGAAGAAAGTTTTGTGTTGACCACAACTGATATTTTCTTAAATTTTTGAGCATTTATGTTAAAAAAAATTTGCCACGAAAGAGCTAAACTATTAACCAACAATAGAGGAATCGTGACGAGGTACAATAAAAATATTTAATAAAATCTTTTAAATATTCGAGTTTTTTTCTTGTAAAAAAATCTCCAAAAAACATTGCAATGTTAAACCAATTAAAATCGAATGAATCAAGTTTAAAATAAAATCCATGAATAAATCAGCATGATAACGTTTTCAACTCTCAAGTTCTCCCAATTTTAATGAAAACAAAAATAAATCACTTCCCATCGAAAAATCTCCATTTGATTTGAAAAATTCGTTTATTTTTATCTTGAAAAGATGAAAATAAATACACAGAAATAAAACAATACAAAAAAAGCAAAACAGAAACAAGGCTTCCTCGTATGTTCTGTTTTCACATTTTCACATGAACATAATATTTCACTTAACTAAGAGTAGAAAACATTATTCTAGCCGTAATACGAATACAATAAATAAATAATTTCGCATCTCATGATGATTTTTTAATTTCTTTCTCGCTTAACGAAAATGACGCTTCGTTTTGTGTGTATACATGTACTTGAATTTTGAAATAATTTCACCTAAAATGTTTTTAATTCGTTTTTCATGCACACATTTTATCCACATGGTGGAAAAGTATTTCGTTCAGGTTGAACATAAGAGAAAGAGGGATTTTAATTTATAACTCAAAAATGTCATTGACGAAAAATTTACCTAAAATTTATCCATTAAAATTGTTTGGATGTCTCACATTTACGGTTTATTTGTTTCTTTTAGAATACTAAAGGAAATGATAAATCATGGAGTTTTCAAAATTAATTTGTTATGAATGTGAATCCCGCAGAATTTCCACAAATCAAGTGCTTCAAAGCGGGAAAATATGTGAATATTGAAATTGCGAAAAGGGACATTTTGTGCGATTTTCCACAATAGGTACTATTATACATTTTTCTATCACGGGCCGAAACTCCATGAAAAAACGCAGTTATTGTCTTATCAAGACCTAAAGTTATAGGAAAAATTGAGGTTAACGAAGTTCGAGGTAAATATAAAAATCCTTAAGAGCCACTCGAATTTGGGAACTCGACCATTCGAAATTCCACATTTTCACGTTTTCACATAAATTTGAAAAAATAACCTTTTTACTGGCATTGAAGTTCTAAAGAGGATGTGAAGTTCTAAATAGGATGTGAAAAATTCCTGCTACTATTACTTGAAAGAATTTTCAAACTAAAAATGCAATCCTAAGAAATACAGTAGTAAGAAAAATATTAAATCCTTTAAAACACAAATACTAGTACGTTCAGGGTTTTCTTTTCTATACTGACGATTACTGGATTTGCTGAATTCACATTATTGTAAAATAATTGAAAAACTTTTTGTTCAGAACAAATTCAACCGTTTCCGAGAATAATAAAAAGTTTTTTTTTGCTCCATACAGAATACAGAATTTTAAATCATACGAGTAGTATACCCACAAGATCCAGCATTTATACAAAAACTTTCTGGTTATTTAAACAAGCAGGTGGTGTAAATATTTATATGAATACGAAGTAAATTGCAATCCTATGGATCTTACCATGAAAATCTCGGTCGAGGCCGGAAAATTTTCTACTGACCAACCAACAACCGCTAGAAGTAAGGAAAAATAGTTGTAATGGTGTATGAAAGGTGAAAAATCAATATAAACTAAACTAAAAATACTAACAGCGTTTTCCAACAAGTAGTTGGGTAAAATGGGACGGGACAAGTGCAAAGTTGAATGTGAACGAGAAAACAGGGAAAATTTATCAAACGAAGATAAGTCTTTGGTTTCCGAGCAGATTAGTTGCATTTCAAGTAAAAATAAGGATAATAGAATGGCGTTCTGTCGGTTTCGTTATTCCACATCCAATCTAATTACGATGGTAAACACAAAGGACATTACATCGTTATGCTCTCACCTGTCACACTCGGTTTTTTTATGGATTTATACTCGTATAATACATAGTATGAAATTAATTTCCTTTTAAGTACATGCGATTCCCCGGATTCCGTTTACATGCATTCCGTTTCATGTTTAGAGAAGGGATAACTTTGTCTGATGGCGACTTCATAATACATGGATTAGAGTTGGTTGCACTGTACTTTAAAATTGGACAAGTTCTTTATTCTGCGATTAGTGAACAAAAATTTTTTTTCTCTGGGAAATCAGTTCCTAAATTTTTCATGGAAATTCTCCGTACCGTTCAAATCGCCTTCAATTTTTAATTACTTTGTAGTAAGTTTGTGGGCAAGAAATTTTCTCGAAAATGGCAAATACGAGAGTGAAACTCATGATTTGTAATTAGTTTTTTTTCTATTCTCCCGATTTTTTTCGGCTTAGTTTTTTCACCCCAAATCTTATCATTTTCTCAAAAACGGCTCACAACAGCGAGAAACGGTCTCAATCTAGAAATGGGACCAGACTTTTTATAGCTGTCGAGAAATCTAATTCAAGAACTTGTCCTTCTTCCGGCCATATCGAACTTTGCTTCGGCACTACAGGATCGTCTCTAAACATTCACATTAACCTAAACATTCCTAAACCTAAACATTCACATTATATTCAGCGGAATAAATCAAATTCCTACCAGGTCACCTTCCAAGAAGTATTCATTCGGAAAAGATAAAAGCATCCTCGAAATTCCGTCTGACCATCTTAAGTGACCATCAAAAATTTTGTCGTTGTTGAGGAATTAAGAAAAAACTGAAAGAAATAAAAAAAGGCTCCGAAAATCTTTTGAAGGCCTCAAAGTTAAGAGTTTCTGGACACACATAATTCGCACATCACTCGAGGGTGGTTATGAATCCTTTCAAAAGTCTTTTTCCCTTCTGTTTGGAAATCCACACCCGACCACAGTCACTAAAGACAAAAACCTTGACAGGATGATGGAAAATTCCAAAAGTGCTCCATTTTCAAAGGGATTGCGGGCAACAACATAAAGGGAGAAAAATAAATGAAAACGAAATGAGATCGTTTGTAATTTGACAGATGACCGAAGGGTCATAAAGCGGGAGTAGAGTCACTGTGGTACTTTTGGCATAATTCCGAGGAGCCTTAAAAAGAAACATCCGAAGATTCTGGCTATTTGTCAAAAGACTACCACACATCGGTTTGGAGAATATTTTTTAGGCTTTTTACGAATTGCCACAATTCACTTCATTTTTAAATGCGTCCTGTTTACTGTGGAACTTTTTCGGGAAGTTACCGTTACGTTCGGTTTTACGACACCGCAGCACTCTCATTATGCGGTCCCTAGCACAGATGGAGTTCACACTTTACACCTTGAGAGCTGTCGTTGCCCGTTAACAATTTCACCATTGCTACAGATTTACCGTCGTTTACCTTATCTGATGACCTCTCACCTGAGGTGTGGCGGCGTCGTCCTCGACTCTAATACCGCCACGTCATTGTGAAATCTACATTTTATTACCAGCATTTCGCGGATGATGGGAACGAAACGATCCCGAATGTTTGTGACTAAAATTTTTCGACTTTCTTCCATGGATATGTCATGGGTGGTGGCGGCGCAATAAAACTCAAATTACGTGTCCAAATTTTACTCCATCAAAAGATAAAAGATTTTCCAGCTCAGTGCCCTCGTTCCTGGGGCTATACTGGCGTTTGCCTAACACGATTATGAAGGTTACAAAGTCGTCGGTGACTTTTTTTTGCGCCAAATAGAGAAATCTACCTGAATGGGTGGCACTTAGAGACGATTCGTCCTTCACTCCCAACTCTTAGGTTCTACAATTATTTCTGACTTGCAAAAAGTTGAACTTCCTTTAGATCGGCATTAGAGATACTGACAACGAATTTTATTTTCGGTGGAAATTCATATCTCAGTTAATTTCTCGAACTAATGGTGCCATTTAGGGCTACAATTTGGAAGGACCACCTCTGTTTACACACGAATGATATTTGGTCTTTTTTTATTTTTAGTATTGTAAACTACACATTAACGAGTATTGCTATTGCATGAATTTGACGTGACGATACGAAATTAATTTTTATTATCTTGACCTTAACATTACAATTATTTAAGCTGTAGTTCTTACAGAACTTTTAATTTTTTTTAGTTGTTAAAATTGAGAGAACCTTTTCGTAAAGTCAGTTATAAACATTTGGCCAATATTGTGTACTTGATTTTGTTTTTATTTCCGTGATTTTCTAAAAAAACGGCTCGAGGTATCTAAAAATTATGAACGCAATAGACAAGCTGTAACTGTATTTACCTGTCACATTTTTCTGGTTTTACATTAGCAATGACTTCTACCAGAGATCCCGGTAGAGTGCCGGAGTCTTCCAGTTTTTATCTCAATTCTCTTCGCATCCTGGTCAACGCCGCATGATTCAACGAATTGAGCTGAAATATTATCCCAAATCCATCGAGGAAAGAGGTTCAGAAAGAAGAATAAAGTTTGTCTTTGATTATAGGTTTTTTTGGCCAGGCTTGGGACTTTTCATCCTACGCTCACATTTTCCATTTTAAAAAATTGTATTCACCTACTATTATTAGATAGGCCACTTTACGCAATAACTTTTAAAAAGCGGTCTGTCTAATAATGGGTATTCGCAAAAGTAAATATGAGACAAACTACAGTTGTTAGTGCACAATCGTCAAATACTTTTGATTTAAAAAAAAAACTCATTTGTATACGATAGGGGGAAATGTGTGGTCCGATGGGATTTTGATGTACGGAAGAGTTATGTAAAATCATGTTCTAAACACATACTGTCTTTATAAATTCTTCGATACACGACAAAAAATTCGGGAACCAAAGTCTTTTGTCATCCCAAACACCCTGGTGTAATTAATTTTTGTGTCCGGCGATTGGCTCAATGCGTTAAAAAACGGCACTAAATGTAATGTATTCCCATATGATTCTCAAAATATGTTTTTCATTTCAATTAAGCAGGCCTACTCTAATTTTGATGCTTGTTCCGAATGTGGTGATGGTCCCACTTTACCGGGCCCAGGGCAGCAATCATGTATTCCGACGCGTCTCTGTCTTTCGACTTCGACACAGCTTTTAACTCTTGACTTCGCGGTATCAGCAACTTCAAATTTCCTGGAGTGACAGTCAGAATCACGTTTCGATTCATAGTGACGATTCCGCGAAATTTCAAGCTGCAGATATGGCGAAGTCAAGAGTTAAAAGCTGCGTCGAAGTCGAAAGACAGAGACGCGTCGGAATACATGATTGGTGCCCAGTTTTTGCAACATCCATAAATAATATAAGAAGTATGAACCCTCTGCATTTAAAGCTAGAGCGGTCCCTGTCAATCCCCTGCAAGATTCGGAATCAGCGACACCAAGCTGTATTTTTTGTCGGCCTGTGTTGTTTTCTCATCCACTTCTAAAAAACTACTTAATTTTTTTTTCAAAAAACGACTTAAAATTACACTACTTTTAGTCGAATAATCTGATTTTAGTAGATGACTATTTTCTTAGGCGAAATTTTCACAAAAATATACAACGGGTCCATTTGTGTAATTAATTTTAATTTCGAAAGTTTGAAACTTTCTACAGGTTCATTAGCTCTTTAATTAAGCTTTTGTCTGAAATATTCCACGGGTGTAAAATTTAAATAGCGGCAACATATGTGTGCTCTGCAGGGCATTTTACACATTACTACGAACTTATGATATTAACGCTTTTATTTCAGTTCGTTATTAAGATTAGGTAATTTTGAAAAGATGACTTTAATAATTACATTAATAATAAATTTTGAACATAAAACAAATTAATCTCTCATGATCGCAAATGTAGTATATTTGATGCTACGAAGTTATATTATTCAGGATACATTAAGTTAAATTAGGTTGTCATTGTGTTGTAAATATTTATAAGTTGTTTGTCCGGTATTTTTGGTTCGCCATAAGTGCCCGCTGGAGAAAAGGGATGTTTTTTTTATTAACTGCACTTTAAATCTATATATATAAAATAAAACAGCAACTTGTGTTTATCTGTTTGTTAAAAAAAAACATTTTTGCGATAATTTTTGTTCAAATTTTGGGTTATTTTAAGTCAATTGATATCAAAATTCAAAATTTAGTTTGTTTGTTACCGAAAAACTGGAAAACGGGTGGCTGGAATTCTATTAAAAATTGGAAATCAAGTTGAGAATAATGAGTGTCACAGGATGTTCAGGACGTTTGGGTGAGGGTTTATATTAAACGAAAACAGTTGAATTTATTATTCTGGTTTAATTCTCAATTTTAGTACACGGTTTGTCTTTTATGTGCGTCTCGACACGGATTCACGTTTCGACTCCCGTTTCTTTGTCATCGCTCGGGTTACCCGATTGGCTTCTTTTTCCTGACCCTGCGGAACAGAGGTGTCAGGTTGACATTAGGGTTGTAACAAAAGCTATGGTGGAATATGTGTGTTGTAAAAAAAATAAAAACAAAAGAAGAAAATCTGTTTTGTAAGACACAATGTATATTTTTGCAAGTTTTATTGAAACCAATTCTTTTCATTTCACTTTGCATAACTCTTTAAAAACCACAGTATCTTATCTATTTTAACAAAAAATATCCTGGTTTAGTGTCTATTACAAATCTTATTTCTATATTTTAAAATAAAATAATTATAATTAAAACTTTCTTTTTATTTTTAGGTGAGTATTGATTAATTTCAATCAATCCTGTAAACGAAAATCTGTGTCGTCATTATCCTAAGTAAGTGGATATATTTTTTAAAACGAATAATTTTCTACTTCATGAATAAAGAAATAATTTTGAACATGGAATTTTCTGGAAATGAAAGAAAGTTTTATTTATAATTACCATTCAATTGAATATTTACGTGTGAACCACTGATATGAGTCAAATGGTAAAATTTTCATTTTTTCGAACTGAAATATTTCGTAGAAAAGCTTTTAATAGAAAAAAAACCCCATATAGGTGAAATCAATATTCCAGGTGAAACAATCACTTGTCGGTAAAAAAAATCGAACATAGAAATCCATAGGTAAAAATAACAAATACCAGTAATTATACGAAATTATAATGGAAGGTTATGGTGAAGGATGTCACTACTTGGATAAATGTTCAAGAATAATTGACGCATTAAATACTCTAAGGAAAAGTTTTAGTATGGTTTTGTGACGTTGGGTTCGGAAATGAACAATAATAAAAAATAAATCATTTTGGTGCTTTAATATCTGAATCTGAAATATTACGTCGCTTGCCAGAATAAATAAATTTACAGAACGCAACGATTTCGTTGGAAGGCAAAGTAAAAATCTTAACGACCTACTTAAATTTGTCGTCTTAGTGGTCAATGAATGATTTATGAAGTTACGCGGACTCGTTTCACTTGACTTGCATGACGGCATGGTACATTGTGTATAGTGTATTTTATTAATATTTAGACATATTCAATCATATTATATACAGATCAGCTACAGAGAATCCATTACAGACTTGTTGCACGGCTGCAATTTCAGTTTTTTGTAAATCATTTTTTTTATGAAATTTATATTTAAAACGTTTTTCAATTTTCAATAGGTTTTACGTAGAACTGTGGCACCCATTAGCGTTAAATGAGACAAATTTTAATTTCATTCGAGGCTGACTTAATCAAAATCAAAATTGTTACGAAAATTGCACAAAATAATTGCCACCTTCGGTGATAGCGAAAATTTATATCGGTGATAATTTTTATGCTAATCTAGTTTAAAGGCAAACACAATTAAAATAGCAATCGAGGTAAATAATAAAAAGTCTTTGACAAAAAAAAAATCCTGTATTTCTCAGCCGATCTCATTCGGTTTTTTTTAAAATTGCTTTTTCGCGTCACAACAAATCCTGTCCAAGTACTATATCGAATTTATCACCGTAAATGGGAACACGCCCTTATGCCACATTAATATTTATTTTATGTTCACCATAAACAAAAATGTTCCCATTTAGGATGTGCTCCTATTGCGGCTGCCTCTAAGGATAATGTCTGTGCCGATCCCGAATAAATTTTCGGGCCAGTGAAAAAAAACCCTTCATGCGAAAAGAGATTTACAGCCACAACATTAAAAACAAGATATCATTGAGAAATGACTGGGGCACACTTGCCAACACTTGAGCTTAAGACATTTTTAAGGATCTCAAGATGAGGCTAAAATCAAAGTGTTCACTGTTCTACGCAACTGATTTATATAGAAAGTTGACCTTGATTTGGGGTTGAAATTGGGCAGACGGTTCAAAGCGTTTTTTTTTCATCTAGTGTAACCTGTTTAGATATTTATAAATACATCCTTGTAAATATCATTTCTAAGTATGCTTCCTAGTTAAATCGAATTGGCCAACGATTATAAAAAAAACTGCCTGCCTATAGGCCACTTTACAGCGAAGGCCAAAATAGAAGAGTGGTAGGAGGGTTCTTCATAAAATTATGCAAGGTTTTAAGTTATATAAAAGTTCAAACCATTTTTTCTGCTCTACTTTAAGAGAAAAAGTATAGATTCACCAAAGAACTTGAAAAATATTTATAATTACTCGGAAAGCATGATGATAAAAAAAGTAATTATAGCCATTAAGTGTACCTCATTTTCAACATCGATTAATCGTGGAGCTAAACTTTTACATTTAACGGGCTTTCTAATATGTTGTTATGGTAAAAAAAATGTTGTTTAATAGTGTAAGAAAGGAAATCTTTAGTTAAAGGGCAACCATTCATTTTGTGAGTGGGTGGGTGATTGTACAGATAAAAAAAATTGTGTGTTGAAAATTTTGAGGAAATTTTTTTTTGTTGTTCAAATTTTTGTCCGCTTGTAAGTACTGATTATTTCTATTCATTAAGAGTTCCCAATTAAAAGTTTCAAAAAACCAAATTTGTAAATTTTTAGCCGTCCTTAATTATGAAGTTCTGCCTTATGATACTTTTTTGTTAATTGAAATTTCCACCAAAATCTAAAAATTCCCGACTATTTATTTTCTTTTAAACACTCAAAGTGGATTAGGTATCAATGGCATTTTTTTTGGACCTGTTTTGCTTTTGGGCAGGGAAAATCGTTTATTAGGTAAAACGCCCTATTTCGATTTTGAGTTATTTGCCTACTAACACGGTCATAATTCATGAGTCTAGAGTGTTGAAATTTATCATACAATTTTAATTCTAGAAGACCTACAAGTTGGGGGTACTTCAAAATGTTCCTCTTATCTCATCCATGTGACGCTTAATGTTTTTTCCGACTTTCTCGAAAACGACGTATTGAAACATAACAAAAGCTATAATTGCCAATCTGGCAATTATTGAAAACCCGTATGGTGATATTCGTATCAAAATTCGAACAGTTGTACCAAAATTTCACTTTGAAGTCAAACTTTCCAATAAGATTTTTTAAAATTTATTCCAATCGGATTTTGATGTATGGAAGTTTTATGTAGAATCATATCCTAAATAACTTTTGTTCTTGGACTTTTTTGATAAGATGCACCGTTTTTGAGATATTCACAAAAACCGTTTTCGTTCGTATGGGGGGTACCCCCCCTAATGGTCCATTTTTGCTCATTAACGAACTTAGCCTTGCATTTTACGAAAAACGGATCCACGCAAAATTTCAAGTCTTTAGCTCAATCCGTGCGCCCGCAATCCGCGCCACAGACGGACAGACAGACGGACAGACAGACGGACGGACGGACGGACGGACATGCAGAAATTAATTATTTTTATCATTCTAAACACACTGGTGTAATTCATTTTTGTGTGTGATGACTGGATCTTGGCGTTACAAACGGTAAAGCAAAGTTAATATACCCTTTGGTTTCACCATACGGGTATAAAAATTTGTTTTTAGCCTCCCATCCTACTCTTTGTCTCATGTCCTGAGGCAGGACATCAGCCTAATCCTTTAGGAATTTGATTTAAAAGGAAAAAGGGGACTTAAATTCGGTGTCCTTTTCGTGAAAATTCCATTTTTCGTGGGACACCTCCTTCCACTTCACCGCCTAAACCATTGTTGATATCGGAAAACGGACAACGGACAACGGAAAAAGGACACCGGCTATCGATTCCTCGTACCCGAAAACTATGTGATTCCGAATTTCATGAAAATCCTTTGAACCGTTTCCAAGAAAAAGGGACACCATTTTTAGGGATATGTCAATAGGAAAACCGTTCGTTTTTCTCGTAATTTTCGGACTATCGATTCACAGAAAACGGTTTTCGGTAGATTAAAGAATCCTAAAGGATGTGTGTTTTTTGTTTTCCCTGAAACTGTAGAACTTTTTTTTAAAAAAATTTCTCGAAACTTAAAATTTTCTTGAGATTTTTTTAAAAAATTTCAAAAATTTACAAAATTAATTAAAAAAAAAATTCTACTATTCTGGGACATGGTTAAATAGCAAGGCTTCATAAAATTTCGCACAAAATTTTGAAATATCCTTTTTAATTTTCGTGAAATTTGAGCTTGAAAACGGAGCTTTATTTTTAGAAAAAAATTTAATAACATCCGATTTCTGTGAAGAGAGTATGAAAAATCCAGAATTTTGTAACACTGCGTTAGGAATTAACCAAAATCAATATCCAAACATAATGTCATCATCAGTTTGAATGGCCGAGTTGTTTTCAATCCCAAATATTTCAATTTGCCTCACCAATTTTTGGTTTCGGTTCTTTAAATTATTTATATCGGGAGTTTTGCTGTGATATCCAGAGAAGATATCGGCCATAATCATTTATCTACTAAAATCGATATCTTTTTATGTTTTGTACTTGATCCACATTACATCATAACGAACGATGGCAAGATAAAATATCCAAGAAACATAAGGACTCCATTCGAATATTCTCCATTTCTTATATTCCGGTATAGAATGACGTTCAATTATTCCCTTTAGCTGTGGTGTAGGTTATCTGAATATTCTTCTATCTATATTTAATAAATTTTCTTGGTTTTGATTCAGTTGGCTTTTGACTTTTGCCTGCGTTTCCAATATGATGTTATGTCCAATATGATGGATAGACCCTCAATCATTTGAAGAACTCTTCACTTAAATTCCACATTTACGAGCATTGTAAGCCTTTTCGGTTAAAAATTTCTCCACATATGTATATAAGAGTATTTTTATTTTTTGTTCTTATATATCCTCTTTAGCATGTTCACTTGAGTTTATAAAACATACTTCAAAACAGTATGTTTTTACAAGGATTTTTTTTGCCATTTTGTTTATTTTCTTAAACATCCTTTCAGTCACGAATCTTAATATGATAACGCAAAATCTAAATACTCGCGTCAATGGGTTTTCAGCAGAATATGTGTGAATGTCTGTATGTGATATTATGATGATGTGTTAGTAAATTCTCAAGAGTTCTTTGAAGATGGCTTTTAACTAATAATTAAAAGCAAAGCTGCTAAAAAATTTATTTAATTTAAGGAATTTGGGTCAGAATTTTTCAAGAGAGGCATAAAATTGCTCTTCACTCTTGGAATGAATGAATATTAAATTAAACTTAATGAAAATGCTACCAGCTTAAGATGCTTTCATAATAAATCAAACAAAAATTAAATCGCAGATGAAACATTTTGCAACAAAATTTATTCCAATTTATGAAATATAGCATATAAAAATTACCATGAAATGTTCTTTTTCTCAAATCTTTTGATTTTATATTTACTTTAAGATCAACAGAGTTATATTTTTTTGGTAAAAGTTAACCGCATAAACTCATTGAAATTCAGTTGAACAACTTATGTAAACCTAATATTACTACACTGTGGACTTATCGTTGGCAGGGTAAAGTGTTTTTTGTACTTTTAAAAATACGGACAAAAAATCCAGAAATCACTTTCTTACCGATTTTTGATAAAAATATCGTGGAAGTTTCAAAATTTTGATATTTGTTCGTGATCAGCGACCTTAAAAACCTAAAAATGTTGCTTTTCCCGAGAAAATTACAATAAAGGATATTCATGTTATCCTTACAGTCTAAACAAATTTTTCCAATGATGGAACCTAGTGCAATTATTTTCTTGTACCTGAAACCATTTTCGAAACAAATTCAAAGAATTTAGGTATTTTTTGCGCTATATGTAATACATGTTCTCAATACTCATTGAATTTAGGTTATCTACTCTTTATGACTGTTGAAATTAATTTTATATGGTAGCGTTTATTATTGTTGGTACCAAATCCATTTTATCTTTAAAATAAAATAAATAGTAGACGGATGTAAAAGTCACAACTTTTTAAATTTTTGAGCATATGTACATACTAGAATTTGGACCCGGCTTCGCCCAGCTAAAAGCGTAAACAGAAAAAATACTTAGGAAAACTATGTAAATTCAGTTGGTTAAAAATTAGGTAGCCTGAATGCTGTTTGTTAGTTTTTTCTCTTTGGAAAATGATTAACAAACTAACAAAAAATTCCAGCACTTGCATTCGGTATTACTTTACCCCCCTCCGCTTACTCCCCCACCTCTCGGGCTACTTTTTAAAGGGTCTATGTTGAGGCTGGTCCCCCGACAAATATCTATGCCAAATTTCAGGTCAATCGGTTCAGTAGTTTCCCCGCGAAATAGTAACGTAGCGCAAAAAGTTCGACCTCCAACGAACATCTATGCCAAATTTCAGGCCAATCGGTTCAGTAGTTTCCCCGCGAAAGAGTAACATAGCGCAAAAACTAAGTTTCGAAATCACTTTACCCCTTCTCCTTACTCCCCCCACCCCTCGGGCTACTTTTCCGTATGCCTATGTGGGAACTAGAACTACCACAGACATTCGTGCCAAATTTCAAGTCAATCGGTTAAGCCGTTTTTGCGTGAAAGAGGAACAGACAGACAGACAGACAGACAGACAGACAGACACCAACTCATTTTTATACCCGTATGGTGAAACCAAAGGGTATATTAACTTTGCCTTACCGTTTGTAACGCCAAGATCCCGTCATCGCACAAAAAAATGAATTACACCAATGTGTTTAGAATGATAAAAATATTTAATTTCTGCATATCCGTCCGTCTGTCTGTCTGTCCGTCTGTCTGTGGCGCGGATTGCGGGCGCACGGATTGAGCTAGAGACTTGAAAGTTTGCACAGATCCGTTTTTCGTAAAATGCGAGGCTAAGTTCGTTAATGGGCAAAAATGGACCATTAGGGGGGTACCCCCATACGAACGAAAAGGTTTTTTGTAAATATCTCAAAAACGGTGCATCTTATCAAAAAAGTCCAAGAACAAAAGTTATTTAGGATATGATTCTACATAAAACTTCCATACATCAAAATCCGATTGGAATAAATTTTAAAAAATCTTATTGGAAAGTTTGACTTCAAAGTGGAATTTTAGTATAACTGTTCGAATTTTGATACGAATATCACCATACGGGTTTTCAATGATTGCCAGATTGGAAATTATAGCTTTTGTTATGTTTATATATTAGAATGATTTGTAGCTTTCGATTGAAAAAAGAATAGTGGAAATCGGTTCGGTAGAACCATAAAACTAAGGATTCATGAAAATCCTTACTTTTTTAATTTATAAATATTTTAGACCCCTTTACTCTTTGTTGATAGTTTAAATTAGACAAATATTTACGTTAGCTCAGAAAACATACTTGTAGGCTGGTTTTAATAGTGAGAATATTAAATATGTATTAATAATGCGAATAAATTTAATTTAATTTCCAACCACTTTCTGCCACTTCCTATCAACATAATTTATTACATCCCCTGCAGTCAGAAGTTAGTACGGAAAATATTTTAGCAAGTAACAAAATTGACGTTTTGCTTAATTTAAATTTCATATAGTTATAATTTATTACACAAATACAAAAAATCAGTCTTACGGAATATTTCAAATGTAGAACCACAAACTTTTTTTTATAGTAGGGGAACCCGGGGCTAGAATTAACAGGGGTAAGTATTAACAAGCCTATTCCCGCCGAAATATACGAGCCAGAATCTCGAAATTTGGTTTTTGTCCATCATTCGATAAGGTCGATCATATCGTGACTCATCAGTTATAAACTGTTCATTGCCAGTGAGGGTTAAGCACAGAGGCCAAATTTTAGGTGGTAAACGAACTTTTTATGGTTTGGAATATTTTGATTTCTGTCTTAGTTTTGTATATTATTGAATATAACTTTGCCGATAATGTAAGTTAATGAAGCTATAATTAATAATATCCTTTGGTTTTATTACAATCCTTAACTATATTTTTGTGTGTGGTTAATAATTCAAAAAAAGTAGTGTCGGGGCTAAAATTAACAAACCCATGGGGCAAGAATTAACAATATAATGTCATAGACATAGAGTAAGAATTCTCATACTATGTGTATATAGATACAAATTATGTACAAAAAAGCTTCCCTGAGACCTTTTTTTAGATAATAATAATTGTTTTTGTTTTTTAAAACGACTTAATTTTTTATGTCAATTTATATTCCTTGAAAGGGATATTTATTTGGTTCATATTATTAGTTTTTGTGATAATTAATATATTTGAATTTAAAAGGATATATATTTTGTTTATTTTATAATTTTTGTGAAAAAAAAAATCTTTTCTTTTAATTATTTCCATGTTAAAACTTATGTTAATACTTGCCCCATCGTTGTTAAAACTAGCCCCGTGACCGGGGTTAGTTTTAACAGATGACATTTTTTCGTAAAAATGATTTTTTTCATATAGCGACTACCTGGTTGAAACTTTTTTTTATTTCTTATGATACCTGAAGACCTACAGTATGGCTAGATATAAACACAATATCAAAAATATTACTTGTTAAAAAAAATTTGACCCAATTTCCAAATTTTGTTAATACTAGCCCCGGCTTCCCCTACCTATTTAATATTAAATTTAAACTTTGTTTTGCCATCAGCATAAATGTTGGATAAAATTCGACTGTAAGGCAAAAGTTGTGCGTAAAATTTAAAACACTGTCAGGATAATCATACATTTTGATTCGGAGATATACAATTTAATTCCCTAATGTGAAATGCAAATTTTGTACACGCCTGGGGGATCAAACATCTTTATAACTATACCAACAAGTGTAAAGTTCCACAGGCTGCGTAGATTTCAATTAGCTTCGGTAAACAAATTTTAATTTCAGCTTGAATTCCAAACTCAAACTTTGAATGGGGAGAAATGAAGAAAAAAAAATACGCACGAAAACTCATTGCTTGTTATAATTTTTATTGCTTCTGAATTTTCCCCTCGTACCGCCAAAACTCATTTCAAGTGTTTTTTTTGTGACTAATAAACAAAACAATAATGGTAAGGACTTGGTTTCCTTTGGATAGCGAACTGTAGACCCCCGATTTTACCTTAAAGTCGCTTGGGATTCTTCGACGACTGTGGGATCCATTACGAATGATTTCTGTGAACCGATTAGAGCCTAATCAAGTTCCATGAAAGTTTATTCAAGTAATATGAAACCATCTTATCGTCCCAACATTGCACCCACAAGACCTTTTCTGCAGCCCCTAGTGGCACAGGATTTTAACGATCGATGCTCGAATCTTGGATTCCTTAATTTATTATTCACGAACAATTAGAATTTTCCATTTTCTTCTTTTTTCTCGAATTCTTTTGTGAAAAATTCACACGGCTATTATGCTACTGGTGTGCATATAATATTAGCTAACAATGTATATTTAGGACTATGTACTATTTATTGGATAGGATAATATACGAAAAATAAATAGATGCCGTTTTCAACCACTAAAAAACGATGATTCCTTCGGAAAAGTAAGGAATTGTCCTTCAGCTTAATCATCAGCCACAAGAGTAAAATTCTATGTCTTTCGCCCGTGGGATTTTCGGTAGATTTGCAAGAAGTACAACATATTTTTGTGGGCAAAAATAGGTTGTATTTCAGTTTTCAGGGATTATCCTGTACCTAAGGAATTTCACTTGGTTGCCTTATGAATAATACGTATACTTAGCAGTAAGATGCCACATCGAAAGAAGATGCTTTCCTATCCACGTTGCCACTCAGGGTGTTTTCGTTTTCCCTTCGGAACAAATGCCGCGAATAGTGTTGGTATCTTTATCGAAAATTTCACTTCTCGACTGAGTCCTGGTGAAAAACGACGATAGGTAAAATTCATAGTACCAAAACCCTTTGGCGGTGGGTACACTTTTAAAAAATTTGTCGTTGTGCCAACAATTTTTAACGCATTTAAGGAGTGCCCGATTTAACCACATTTCAAGCGGTCTCAGTCAACACGTAGTCAAAAAATCTAATGAAATTTAAAAACTGTCGTACGGAATTATTTCAAATTTCGACTATGTAGCTGACTTGTAAAAGTTAGCAACCATAGAGGAATAAACCACACATAATTGTAGTGGTGAAGAAAAAATACCCAACACAGGCTCGTCTAAGTACCATGATGCCATTTAAAATTATGACAAACTCATGACACCATATTGGGGCCGTCCATAAAATACGTCACATCTTTAGGGAGGACGGGCCTGCGGTAGTTGGACTACGGTATTAAATCCCCTATTAAAAATAGTGGAAAACATGTCGAGGTGTGAGGGAGGGGGGCTCAAACTAATTTATTAAGCTATTAGTAGTCTTTTTGATACACATAAAAATTCTTGAAAAAACACAGTTTCATTTTAGAAACTTTTAGTAAAAAAATATATATTAAATTCAACAAAGTTCAATTCGAAATTTCACACCTCAAAATTTACAAGGAGAAAGATTTTTCGGTGTGTAAAAATAATATGGTAATGATGGGAAAAAAACTGAATGGAGTTGAATGTTTGTAAAGATGGGGCTAAAATAGCTTCCCTAGCACTTACTTGTCTTTGAAGTTATCGGATTTCTCTGCACATCATCGTATGTGGGAAGACGCCACTGACTGTTTACCACATCCTTCGAAGAGATTTTTGAGCCATTTGTGAATGTATGTATGTGTGAAAGGCGCCAAATGGATAAATTTCTCACAAAGCCAACGGTATGCATGATGGATAAAAACGTTTTTTTGTACTTCTTTTGAATTCATGTGACCTTAGCTACTCATATGACACGGAAAAGGCAGCTACATCAAGCTGTAGGCGAAAGAGAGGGCGCGTAACGACTTATATCCAGTTAATTGGGTGAAGTGACATGTGAACGACGATACACGCCGAGGAACAGCTCATGCCCTTATAAATATTTAACAACAGCTGCTTTCCAATTTAGTTTACATCAAAAAATTTCCAACATTTTGAACGTCTTGTATGGTGTAGGATATCTGCTTTCATATTCAATGTGAACTCATATTCACCCATACAACCGCCATTGTGGCTACCTTCGCTTCATGTGTCCTCAAGCTTAATCTTCCATCCTACAGAAAGTTGGTATTCGTATAAACAAAATGTCGTCCAAAAATCAACAATAATGCAATATGTGTATCCTTGCTACATGATCCTGTGTACGGGCTTTTTATTTTGTTTTTGTATTCGCGGTGTCGAGAATCCAGGCTGCGGTGCGGCGTATTATGAGGTATATTATGTGCTGTGTTGATGTCGTTCGCGCGAATTGTATCCTTCGACTTATTTCTCTCGCTGGATTTGGATAACAAGCTCCTTGACATATGACTCTACTTAGCCGAGTAATTTCTTATTTATGTCCATGTAAAATTCTTTGAAAACGGAGCAGATTTTTTTTTTAACCAACTCAGTTGAGTTGCTGGCGGATTTTTTTTTTATGTTTGCTTAGCGGGAGTCTGGATTTTGTGTTTAACGAACTCGAAGGCAGTGTAATTTATCGACTTGTGTTGTTGACTTTTTTATGAGGATGTTGAAAGCTCAACATTATGCTGCCTTATAGAAAAATCTTCTTCAAATACAACACGAGGTGCTCAAAATGTTGTATTCTCTCTCTCTCTTTTCTCCTCTCTACATCGTCCAGATTTAAATAAACTGAAATCGCTGTAAACATCAGGAGTTCTTAATGTCTGTCAATTAGTAAATAAGTCAGTTTTTTTATTCCTCACGATAGGTACAGTGAATTTTCAAATAATCTTTGTAAAAGTGTTTTTTCTCTCTTAAAAACAAGAAAACTCAGCAGTTCTCTCTAACTAATATGCGAGTTCCAAGCCAGAAAAACAATCCTTAATTCTTCGTGGTTGTCGAAATTAGTTATTGTAATCGAATTTGTTAAACCAACAATAAAACAAAGAACCGCCCACGTGCCGCGATGTCATTCAAAATATTAACACTCGCCAAGCATCATGCGACAAAAATCTGTAATATCGACTTCTACTAGAAAACCTCAACCGATTTGGAAATGAAAGCTGTTATCGTATGGACGGAGCGCAATTTTTAAAAATTCCAATTGGGGTTACGCACTCCAATGAGATTTATAAAAATCTTGCTCCAACTGGATTTTGAATTATGAAACTGGATTAATTATTTATAAAAATTTTGGATTTTGAATTAAGGAAGTACAGCGGTTTCTAACTGCGCGGTTTCTAACTGCGCGGTTTCGCAACTGCGCGGTTAAGTTTTTAATACAAAAATTTCGAACTGCACGGTAAAAATTTCGCAGCTGCGCGGTTTTTTTTATAATTTTCATTTTAAAAAACATGTTCCTAACCCCAAAATTTCATACAAAGTAGGGTTCACAGTGCGCGGTTTCGGTTTGCGCGGCCTTTTTGTGGAACGTATCTACTGCGCAGTTCGAGGGATTACTGTAGTTTCATTATTAGAAAAAATGAGGTTTCATATTATTATGAAAGAAAAGTCATCTCACCTCAGTGCTACGCTTTTTCTGCAATTATCACTAAAACCCTTCTTAATTTTCAATCATTTCCGCGGTAATAAATTATGAAATAATTCTTTTTCAAATTTTTAACAATTTCAATCAATCCCTGACTAAATAAAAGTCATGCATTTTCTCAGTTTATGGACATAAAATTGTTCAGTTCATATCCAATATTTATTGTTGAATTGCAAGCAAATATTTGCTGATTGTATGAACATGAAATATGTATCTAACATTTCAATAGTATATCCTAGTACATATTTTGTGTGTGTATAACAAGGATATTCACTATTCACTGTCTGTCATAGTTTCGTAACAAAGACTTGTTACTCTGCTCATGTATTTTATTTGCAATGAATTAATTTTATTTCGAATTCAACGTTTTGATTGGACTGGAAGAATGAAAACAACATTTCCCGAGGGTATGGACTGATGCTGGTTATTTACAACGATAACTAATATAAATAAATGCAAGAAAACAATCTTTTTCGAATATAGCAATTCAATTGAAAATATCAGTTGTGGTCAACACAAAACTTTCTTCTACAAAATCTACGACCCTGTGCAATTTACGCTAGAGCCCTGTCGCGTTGTCAACCTAAGACGACCTCCCAATAAATTGTTGGTTCATCCAAAAATATCAAAAACGTACAAAATTTGAGATAACTTGAGAACGGTAAAAGATATCAATTTACGGTAAATGGCAAAAATGTAGAAAATGTTAACATCTCCAATTCTTCCTTAAATTAATTTGTCGAAAAATCGTTAGTTTGCAAGTAATTTGCAAAAATATATTTTTTTATATTTTAATCTAAATATCTCAATAACGGTAAAAGATAACGGATAACGGTAAAAGTCAAAATTGTGCAGAATGCCATTCTCATTAATTCACTTCATACATTCAGTTAGCAAAAACCCGTTAGTTTTCGAGATAATCGCAAAAAACTGTTTTTTTGGAAATAACGGTTTATCTCGATAACAGGTGGAGATATCGAGTTATGGCTAAAGACAAAAGTGTGGGAAATTTTATTTTCTCCAAGTTTTGTCATACTTAAGGCCACTAAAAAACGCGTAGTTTGGGAGTAAATCGAGAAAAACGAAATTGCGATTTTTGAAAAACCGCCATTTTGGATACTTCCGGTTAACGGATTTCCACCAAAAGTTGATAGGATCGTCCCATTTCAGGACCCAACATGCCTATAAAATTTCATGGCGCTAGCTCTATTAGTTTTTGAGAAATCTTGTACACAGACTGACAGACAGACTGACAGACAGACTGACAGACAGACTGACAGACAGACTGACAGACAGACTGACAGACAGACTGACAGACAGACTGACAGACAGACTGACAGACAGACTGACAGACAGACTGACAGACAGACTGACAGACAGACTGACAGACAGACTGACAGACAGACTGACAGACAGACTGACAGACAGACTGACAGACAGACTGACAGACAGACTGACAGACAGACTGACAGACAGACTGACAGACAGACTGACAGACAGACTGACAGACAGACTGACAGACAGACTGACAGACAGACTGACAGACAGACTGACAGACAGACTGACAGACAGACTGACAGACAGACTGACAGACAGAAAGACATTTTTTAAATATGACTCCAATCGACTCAGGAGTGATCGGGAAATGTTTTTTAGGCAAAATTAAGAGGTCGAAATTTTTCATGAATACAATACTTTATTATACTCCGTAGAAGAAAGTAAATATCATTGTTGAATACGTAGAAAATCATATTAAAATTAAATGAAAACAGAAGATGGGTGAACGTCGTTGCTGTTTATCTACCTTAATTAATTATAATGAATGTAAGACAGTGAATTTCATAATGATGAAAATATATCGATAAAAATTTTAGGTTCCGGTTAAAATCCAATATTTTATCAACTACGATTCTTTCTTTTTTTAGAAAAATTGATAAAAATGGGTAGAAGTGTAGTGTTAACTCGAACTTGAAATTACACCTATTCCGTATAATGTAGCTTCCGTGATTCGATAAAAATTGTCTGATAAACTTAACAAAAGAAAAAGATTTTTGTATGGGAGTAATTTTTCCTGAATAACCTGATCCTGATATTTCTTCTTTGTGTAAAAAAAAACGACAATCGATGTCTGCCCTAATTTTATTCATTTATCACGGTAATGAAATCGATTATTTATGGAAGGAGTATTCATACAGTATAGGCCTTAGACAAATGTAAATTCCTTTAGTATATTGTTGTCTATCTAAGCTCAATAAATGACATTATCTTCAATGTGGAATTTGACGTGCTAGGCTAATAAAACACCCCTAATTAAATTGATATGGAAATAAAGAGATCGCAGGATAAATCGATAAAATTCAATCCAGCAAATATAACAAACGAAATAGAAGGGAAAAAAATAAAAATAAAAGAAAAAAACAGTCAGAATTTGTACTTTTCGTCAATACTTTTCCAAATTCTTGACTGAACTTCTTTCATTCAGGCTTTCTAGATCTTTACGGAAGCAAAAAAAAACCACCCCAGACGAATGAAATGCAAAACGACAAAAAAGCACCACTTCAGCCGGTGTTGTTTTTATTGTTGTTGTTGTTGTGGGTGTTGGTGTTGTTGTTGTTGTTGTTGTCAGTAGGAATCCTTTTTATGGAAATCCCATTCCATATACTACGTAGGATTTGCGAATTAAATTATTTCCTCCATTTGACACATCAAAAGAACGCCAAGTTGGGAAATTGAAAATGTAAACCTTTTCCATCAACAACAACAACACCAAACTTTCAATACCATTGCCAATTTTCATCATCGGCTATACTACATTTTCGTATCTGTGATAGCACATACAACCCGATAAACCGTACATAAAAAAATGCTAAAAATCTCATGTACTCAACACAAGGATATAGGACTGACATAAAGCATTATCCTTTTTTGAATTGAAATTAGGTCCCAAAGAGTATTTTCTGTTTTTTTTTTTTGGACCTTCGTATATCGGTACATTACACGAATATAACCTGATTTAGGTGAATCCTGTATGAGAAATACTTCTATGTGCGTAGTAAAAAACCAACCTCGTGAAGCGATCCGACCATTGGCCCGCTAATTCGTCAAAAGCTTTTCAGTTATTTTGATATCCTAGCCGTCCAACTGATAAATTAAAAAATCGAGTTTAGCTGAATAACAGAAATATGTTACCATCCAGATCAGGCTTGTCTAACGCGCGGACCGCGGGCCGCACGCGGTCCAGGACGTGTTTGAATGTGGCCCAACAAAAACTGATATATCGGGTCTTTCAATAAGGACATAACAATTTTGTATTTAAATAAAACACAGAAAAAATTGAGATATGGGGCTGAAATTTATTCCAGGTGTAGTGGACATGTTACATTTAAGTATGAAATTCGATGTTGTTCATATGGCCACCGCGAGCACGTTTGGTGATTGATTCTTTGGAGCCAATTTTCCACCACTCTTCCACACATATCGGCCGGAACGTTGGCAATTTCGCGTTCGATATTGTTTTCGAGCTCCTCTAACGTTGTTGGCTTGTTGGCATAAACCAACGACTTAACATAACCCCATAAAAAGAAATCTAACCCCATAAAAAGAAATCTAAAAAATCGCATGAGCGAGGTGGCCATTCGACCGGACCATTTCTCGAGATTACACGATTACCGGACTTCTCCTTCAATAGATCAATTGTTTGACCAGCTGTGTGGCATGTAAACCTTAAAAAAAACGTTAAAAATAAAAAATGTAAACCTTGACTGACGTTTTAGCATTGCCAGATCATAAAAAAAGTTTTAGGGTGCGTTTTTATTAAAATACAAAATTGTTATGTCCTTATTGAAAGACCCTTTATTTACAAACTTTATGAATTAATAAAATTTAAATTACTTAACAATTTTAAGTAATTTAAAGTATGTATATATTTTACGTTTTTTACTAATCAACTATCTTTAGGGTTAGTATATTTTATTTGTGGCCCAATATAACTCGTCTTCTCCCAATGTGGTCCAGGAAAGCTAAAAGGTTGGATACCCCTGATCTATACTAATGTCGTTTCTATAGAAGGTTTGGGCCCTTTTGCACCTTTTCATCCTTTCATAGCCATGTGAGCGATTCAAAGTTTCCGATGATAAGGTGTCATTTGGGAAATCGATTATGAGATTATGATGTTAAGCTAAAAAGGGTTTCTTATCATTTCTTATGATTAAAATACGTTTTCACAAATTGAAGCGTAGATTGTTTTCAGTATATTGTAGTAAACGGGTTAACGAAAAGGCCAGCGCAAGGCGACGTCAAAATGTTAAGAACCCCCGTTGAAAATGTTCATTTCAATTCCTCTAGTTGCCATGCGACAAATTTCCTTTCAATCAAAAGAAACTGCCGCAACGAGTCAAATTGTCCTTAACAATAAAATATAGTCTAAATAAATATCTGAATAGCAACTCGGCGATTAGGCACACGTGGCTGTGCAAATGCATTACTCGGAGACAGCAAATATTAAAACAATGATTTTTGAACAATTCAATAATAGCTATTCGTTTGCAAGTAAACGGGAATCACTTTAAAATGTTTTTAGTTCCTTTTAAATTGAAGCGAAACCAATAGTCAGTTGCTGATGGATATTGAAAGAGGGAATTGCCGATGGGATAATCGTGGCGATCGTTGCAAAGTAGAACAATTTTAGTCTGTTGTACAACATGTCTTTTTTTTTGAGCGTATAAAACGAATTTTTGTATTCACCGTCTCTAAACGGAAAAGTTTTTTTTTTAAATCTATGTTGCTAAAATTACGATTTTTTTTTAGTTTAATATCTAAAGTATGACTCGGATTTCGGCTTCTGTTCGAATTAACTAGTGGATAAAACTTTGCATTAAATAAAGAAAAGAATTTAATTAGGACAAATATGGATGAAATGTCATAAAATTAACCTAAGATTGTGATTAGTTAAAACTACCATTTAAAAAATAACCTAATAGTAGGTAATTAAAAACAGAGAAGCTCATGTAAAATGAATTTATTGACATAAATACAAAAATAAATTCGTGTCAAAGCATTAATATAAACAAAAAAACGAACAATACAAAAAGCATAATATCTCTCTAGTTGGGGGTAATTTTTTTGGAATACCTCTCAGGGCTGTTTCAGAGTGTGCCACAAGGACTAGTGGGGCTCACGATCTTTCCAGTAGAAGACATGGCCTCATGGCGATCTAGCCATTTTTAAAAATTGCTATTGGATATCGGACGGTTGCTGATCGATAATTGAAATCGATCGTCTTGTCGATTTTTTTTTTTTTTTGTTTAAAGGTTGCGAAAAATTTAGTTTTTTTTTATTACACACGCAAACGGAACATTTTATGTTTAAACTTAAAAGCTAAGGATTTTCTAGATCTAAAATTTTGGTGAAGCAAAAACGTCTACGAAGGAAAAGAATTCATTCACACATTATAATTAAAAAAATTGATAGACGTAAAATTGTACTAAGTTTTGAAATTAAAATTTAATAACAGTGAAATGCAATAAAACTACGAATATAAAACAAATATTATTTATAGTTTGTAAAAAAAACATATAGTTAAAATTAGTTAACATACAAACAAACGTGAAGTCCAACATAAACCTAACATTTGGTGAACGTATACGAAATAAATAAAATTTAGCTAAGAATAAAAAGGTGCTTCAAACTAAGTAACAGCTAGTAAATGCAAAAGCAAGTTACGCAAGGTAAAACGGTGTAAATCAAGCCTTAGTGTAAAAGAAAAACGGTGCTAAAAAAACATATATACACAAAACATAATCGACGTAACACCAAAATCTTCAACGATCACTAAACTAAAATGACAGTGAGCATAAACACTCCATAAAACATCGATGCAAAATCTCGTCTTCAAAAATCCAGATATCATCGCTTGATCCTGAAAACATCATAGAAGTGACACCAAAATCTTCAGCGATCACTAAACTAAAATGGCGGTCAGCATAAATACTACATAAAACAACAATGCAAAATCTCGTCTTCAAAAATCCAGTTATCATCGCTTGATCCTGAAAACATCATCACGTTACGCCGAAATTAGTAAGTAAATTCTTTTCAATTCTCACTAACATCGCATACATGCAAACTTCACGTCGACAAGGACTTTGCATATCTGAACTGCAGCATAAATTAGCAACAAATTAGCAATAAAATTTTCATGCAACACGCAACTTTGTGACGTCACAAATAAACGGCAACATTTCATCGTTAGTGTTATCAACAAAACAAAACCTCAGCAGCGGTTTTCTAACAATAATTTCTTCGTCAAAAGAACCAGAATCTGGAGAAAACTTTTTAAACAACAGTGTAACCAGTATTTTTCGGATCGCAATTTATTTTTATTATTTTCTTGATCAGCGTCATCAACTTTTATCGAACTATTTGGACTCAACGAATTCTACAAATCAGATGCGACGAAAATATATAATTGAAGAACTTTACAAACAAATAATTGAACTAACATTTTTTTTTGTATATACATTTATCACGATATATTTTTCACATACTTATCACAGATCTTTTTTCAAATATCACAGAATTTTTTTTGTTGACTTAAGCTAAGACTATAAATTATCACAGTTAGGTAGCGTAGGGTTATTATAGGGATAGTTTTCCTTTTAAGTTTAAGAATTGTAATGCTAGAAAGTGCATTGTTTAATTAAAAATTGAAATGAAGCATAATGAAGTCTTTTCCTTTTGAAGATCTTTCTTTTTTTTTTAAACTGATTTGCAGAAATGTTTAACTTACAGATAAGAGAACTTTTTGGATCTAGAGATGCATCGTGGCATTCTATAACTATAATGATCTAAAGTGTTAAAGGTAAGAGAGCGAGGGCATGACGACTTAAGGGAGCGAAGACGCTGAATGGATTCAGGATGGGTTAATTAACTTGAAATTTGTCTAAGTACTTTGTGAGAGAGATTTTGTTTTTTTGGGAACCCGTTTGGTCACGGATATCCATCGGGCTCATTGGTCCGGGTTTTGATCCTGGAATGGGGTGGGAAAATCCGTCCGTCAGCTTCAAGCTCTTTCGTATATTTTCAATCCATCAGATTTGTTATTAGTCAGTCAGCAGCTACCTAGGACAATGAGGGGCGTAAGAACCCCTCCTCCCCAGTTGTCCTGCTGCCCAGTTTTAAGGCATACCACTTTATGTGTGGTGCGCTGAAAGGGAAAGACAAACTCACGACCCCGCCATGAGCTAGCTTTGGTATGCCGTCTTTACCCGCAGCGCCCGCACCGCACAAGGAGTAGAACTTGGCGATGGCGGCCTTGAGCGCAACTTCTTGGGCTGTGTCCTTACACATATATGGCGCCCAACGAGGCACATCCTTGTTGTTTGGTATCAACAAAGATTCGTCCTTCACGGAATTCAGGGAAGTCCTGAACGGACAGTGTCTCACAAATTTTTGTAAATTACCTCTTGATTTTTGAAATTTTGGATAAAATCTTTAGTTTATTTGCCCTACCTTTTTTCTTATTGCCCAATTTCATCTATTTTTATCTGTACATGGTCTCCTGAACCATTTTTCTTAATTTTCTTCGTAAAATTTTTAGAAAGAGTTTTGAAGTTATGTCTTTTGGGAAATTTTCTGACCGAAGTTCTGGAAACTGCTATTTCGGCTATATGCTCGATAGCTGTCCGTTCTAAGGAAAACAAATTTTGTTAAAGTTCATGCGAATGGAGTCGATTAATTTAAGCAAGGCGTGACATCGTGGGGACTGTTAGTCTGCCTGATATGGCAACCCGATCCGCAGCGCTCATTTAATTTGGAAAACTAATTTCTAGTTTGTTTTCCCCATTCAAGACGGAAATTTGGAAGTGTCTGTTGCGGTTGGAAAAAGCGAATGCTGATGGAAAATTTATGATTAAAGCTTCATTTGATTATGGATTCCTTAGCAGGATATTTTCTGGTGCAACCGACAACACCAATAGTTAGAAAAGTTAATTTAAAATTTTGATTATTGATTTTTTTAATAAACTCCATCTATCGTTTATTATGCTTTTGTCATTTGCCTCGAACTCGAAATGCTCTCGCTCTCTACCATTATTATGTATGGTTATTTGAATTTAAAAGAAAAGTTAAAATAAAATTTTGGGATTTTGACTATTGCGGCAGTTGAATTGTAGTATTTAATTTTGGAATAATTTCTCACGGATTTTGATAATTAATATAAATTTCAGGGAAATTTCGTTAATCAGTTTTGGCTGATACAATTTTTTTTCCTTTTCTTAAATTTAAGTTGCTTACCATTTTTTTTTTAAACAAATTTTAGTTCATTTTGAAATTTTTTATTGTCAATTGAACTTTACATCTTCGACTTTTTATTTTTTTTTATTATTATCAAATTTTGTCATAAACATGCATAGAACCCCTCCTACGCAAGGGGGTGGTGCTCGAGGTCGCCCAACTAACCGAGTTTTGCGATCCCAAGCAAATGCAAACGTGTCTAGCTCTGATAACGCGGATAGGAATCAGGCTAGTAACCCAAACGTATCTTTACCGGCTATACCTGAAATTAATAGAACTCCATTAAATCGTCCAACACCAAACTTAACTAATCAGAACAGTAGAACCTTGCCCAATCCGAATCTGGACCGAGTACGACAACAACTCCGTTTCGAAGGTCATAACAGATATCGGGATGAAGAACTGGGAGCTCAAGCGCTTCCACCACCTTCGTACCACCAGGTTACATTCGACATCAATAAACCTCCACCACATTTTCCAGCGGAAACACCTGATAGCATAGGTAGCTCTGCAACGAATTTATTATGGGACCCTACGTTCGACCCAATTGGCGATCGAATGTCAAATAATCAGACCTCTCGAATCGCTCAATATGAAAGACAACTTGATGAGCAGAGAAGGTTAATTCAAGAACTCCAAGAGTCCGTACGAAGCCTTAAATTAACGCAAAGACCTGTTAATTTAGAGCTGCCAGCCAATCAGATAGAATCAGCAAGACCAGTAGTAGCTAATCCTCCCCGTCCACGAGTAGAGGAGCCAAGACCACCAGCCATTGTTGCCCCCGTTCCTCCTCCAAGGGAAGAACCAGGACTACCGGCAGCAGGTGATCTTCCTCCTCCTCCTAGAGGGGAAATGCCTTTATCTTTGCCCTATTTCGGTCCTCGAGACGAACGTTTCCGAACACGAACTCCTTTCAGTTGGTGGAATATTCGTTTCAACGGATCTGAAAGTGGCATTTCAGTTGAAGATACTTGTTTGATCTTAGCCCAAGGGTTTTCAATTTTTTTTTATTACCTACCTAGCTTCGTCAATAGGTTGTGGTTTGGGAAAATGCCTTATGTTGGGTAATTTGCTATAGGTATCGTCAATCTTTTGGTGTTGTTGACGCGACTATTACGACGATTGCACAGCAGAAGGATATTTTTCTACGCTAACAAATGTTGTAGATTGCCTGGGTATAGTAGAATACCAATACCATTTAGATATTTTCTTCCTTAATCTTCCATTTTTTTTTGTTCTTACACGGTCCTACTCCGAATTTTTAAACTTCAATTTTATTTTTCGATTTTCATATTTAACGCAAGCAAACCAACTGTTAGAAAAGATTCGAATTTTGCCCGGCTAAAACTTAGTCATGAGACATCTCAGGGCGTGGTCGAGCCACACGTTGGGCTTTTCGATACCCCCTCTCGTTTTTTTTTCAACACCTTTGATTACCTAGAGGTCAATCAAAGCTATTGATGGTGTAGTAAACGGGTTAACGAAAAGGCCAGCGCAAGGCGACGTCAAAATGTTAAGAACCCCCGTTGAAAATGTTCATTTCAATTCCTCTAGTTGCCATGCGACAAATTTCCTTTCAATCAAAAGAAACTGCCGCAACGAGTCAAATTGTCCTTAACAATAAAATATAGTCTAAATAAATATCTGAATAGCAACTCGGCGATTAGGCACACGTGGCTGTGCAAATGCATTACTCGGAGACAGCAAATATTAAAACAATGATTTTTGAACAATTCAATAATAGCTATTCGTTTGCAAGTAAACGGGAATCACTTTAAAATGTTTTTAGTTCCTTTTAAATTGAAGCGAAACCAATAGTCAGTTGCTGATGGATATTGAAAGAGGGAATTGCCGATGGGATAATCGTGGCGATCGTTGCAAAGTAGAACAATTTTAGTCTGTTGTACAACATGTCTTTTTTTTTGAGCGTATAAAACGAATTTTTGTATTCACCGTCTCTAAACGGAAAAGTTTTTTTTTTAAATCTATGTTGCTAAAATTACGATTTTTTTTTAGTTTAATATCTAAAGTATGACTCGGATTTCGGCTTCTGTTCGAATTAACTAGTGGATAAAACTTTGCATTAAATAAAGAAAAGAATTTAATTAGGACAAATATGGATGAAATGTCATAAAATTAACCTAAGATTGTGATTAGTTAAAACTACCATTTAAAAAATAACCTAATAGTAGGTAATTAAAAACAGAGAAGCTCATGTAAAATGAATTTATTGACATAAATACAAAAATAAATTCGTGTCAAAGCATTAATATAAACAAAAAAACGAACAATACAAAAAGCATAATATCTCTCTAGTTGGGGGTAATTTTTTTGGAATACCTCTCAGGGCTGTTTCAGAGTGTGCCACAAGGACTAGTGGGGCTCACGATCTTTCCAGTAGAAGACATGGCCTCATGGCGATCTAGCCATTTTTAAAAATTGCTATTGGATATCGGACGGTTGCTGATCGATAATTGAAATCGATCGTCTTGTCGATTTTTTTTTTTTTTTTGTTTAAAGGTTGCGAAAAATTTAGTTTTTTTTTATTACACACGCAAACGGAACATTTTATGTTTAAACTTAAAAGCTAAGGATTTTCTAGATCTAAAATTTTGGTGAAGCAAAAACGTCTACGAAGGAAAAGAATTCATTCACACATTATAATTAAAAAAATTGATAGACGTAAAATTGTACTAAGTTTTGAAATTAAAATTTAATAACAGTGAAATGCAATAAAACTACGAATATAAAACAAATATTATTTATAGTTTGTAAAAAAAACATATAGTTAAAATTAGTTAACATACAAACAAACGTGAAGTCCAACATAAACCTAACATTTGGTGAACGTATACGAAATAAATAAAATTTAGCTAAGAATAAAAAGGTGCTTCAAACTAAGTAACAGCTAGTAAATGCAAAAGCAAGTTACGCAAGGTAAAACGGTGTAAATCAAGCCTTAGTGTAAAAGAAAAACGGTGCTAAAAAAACATATATACACAAAACATAATCGACGTAACACCAAAATCTTCAACGATCACTAAACTAAAATGACAGTGAGCATAAACACTCCATAAAACATCGATGCAAAATCTCGTCTTCAAAAATCCAGATATCATCGCTTGATCCTGAAAACATCATAGAAGTGACACCAAAATCTTCAGCGATCACTAAACTAAAATGGCGGTCAGCATAAATACTACATAAAACAACAATGCAAAATCTCGTCTTCAAAAATCCAGTTATCATCGCTTGATCCTGAAAACATCATCACGTTACGCCGAAATTAGTAAGTAAATTCTTTTCAATTCTCACTAACATCGCATACATGCAAACTTCACGTCGACAAGGACTTTGCATATCTGAACTGCAGCATAAATTAGCAACAAATTAGCAATAAAATTTTCATGCAACACGCAACTTTGTGACGTCACAAATAAACGGCAACATTTCATCGTTAGTGTTATCAACAAAACAAAACCTCAGCAGCGGTTTTCTAACAATAATTTCTTCGTCAAAAGAACCAGAATCTGGAGAAAACTTTTTAAACAACAGTGTAACCAGTATTTTTCGGATCGCAATTTATTTTTATTATTTTCTTGATCAGCGTCATCAACTTTTATCGAACTATTTGGACTCAACGAATTCTACAAATCAGATGCGACGAAAATATATAATTGAAGAACTTTACAAACAAATAATTGAACTAACATTTTTTTTTGTATATACATTTATCACGATATATTTTTCACATACTTATCACAGATCTTTTTTCAAATATCACAGAATTTTTTTTGTTGACTTAAGCTAAGACTATAAATTATCACAGTTAGGTAGCGTAGGGTTATTATAGGGATAGTTTTCCTTTTAAGTTTAAGAATTGTAATGCTAGAAAGTGCATTGTTTAATTAAAAATTGAAATGAAGCATAATGAAGTCTTTTCCTTTTGAAGATCTTTCTTTTTTTTTTAAACTGATTTGCAGAAATGTTTAACTTACAGATAAGAGAACTTTTTGGATCTAGAGATGCATCGTGGCATTCTATAACTATAATGATCTAAAGTGTTAAAGGTAAGAGAGCGAGGGCATGACGACTTAAGGGAGCGAAGACGCTGAATGGATTCAGGATGGGTTAATTAACTTGAAATTTGTCTAAGTACTTTGTGAGAGAGATTTTGTTTTTTGGGAACCCGTTTGGTCACGGATATCCATCGGGCTCATTGGTCCGGGTTTTGATCCTGGAATGGGGTGGGAAAATCCGTCCGTCAGCTTCAAGCTCTTTCGTATATTTTCAATCCATCAGATTTGTTATTAGTCAGTCAGCAGCTACCTAGGACAATGAGGGGCGTAAGAACCCCTCCTCCCCAGTTGTCCTGCTGCCCAGTTTTAAGGCATACCACTTTATGTGTGGTGCGCTGAAAGGGAAAGACAAACTCACGACCCCGCCATGAGCTAGCTTTGGTATGCCGTCTTTACCCGCAGCGCCCGCACCGCACAAGGAGTAGAACTTGGCGATGGCGGCCTTGAGCGCAACTTCTTGGGCTGTGTCCTTACAATATTCAAAAGCATTCTCACAATAACGACATTCAAATTCCCCTAAAAGTTACAATTATGTTAATTAAAATCATACGCCATTATTAAAATTTCATTTCAATTATAATTTTACAAATTCAACCATTCTTGAACGTGAAATCATTATTCCCTCCCGCGTATTTGGTGGAATTAATTTACGTCTGGTGTTTTGTTTTAGAAACTGGAAGGAATTGAGACTAAAGGCCTGTGTCCACATGGAAGTTTATTTGGAGAAGTCGCTTCTAGAAGAGATTTCTGGTGTCACAACTTCTGGAAGTTCACTTGCAGTTAGTGTTTCCACGGGAAAAACTTCCAGAAGTCTCTGCTAGAAGCGACTTCTGCAAATAAACTTCCATGTGGACACAGGCCTTAAGGAGAGCCTTTTTTAATATCTATCCGACACAAAATGATCCAATAGAGAGCAGCGTACAGGCAAGAAGGATAAAAAAATTATAAGAAAAACTTTACTTGCGTGACCAAAAATAGTAAGTATGCGCCGCAGCGAAATTTTTTAAACCCAATGCGACTCATTGTTTTAAATCAAAAATCACATAATTCTTAGCAAGGAGAATCTCCGTTTTATAAATAACTGCAACAGAAATTAAGAAAATACCAATAAAAAAAAACGCCGCAGGTGAAAGTTTTTAAAATATATGGTTTCTGGGTGAAAATTCGTAAGACAAAATTCGCTCCGAATAAAAAAAAAATACATTTATTTATTTAGGCATTTTTTGGATAAAAAATCGCTTTGTCTTTAATTCAAAAAAGCCTTTTTTTATTTATAATCCGTATAAATTCGACAAACTGTCATTTAATTGCAAATAAATTGCAGAAGGAAACATCTGTGAGTGTATGAAAGCACTTTGCCAAATCTATTTTTTTTTTTTTTGAAAAATTGATTTAAACTTCCAATTGCCTCAATCAATCAAATCTGACATCTAACCAAGCATTTAGAAAATAAATAAAAGCATTGAAATGGAGAAGTGCTACAATGGCTACATAAACGTTTCAAGAAAATCGACTTTCCCGTGGAAACAAAATTTCCATTGTTGCTTTTGTTGCTGCGTGGTAAGAAAAAAATCAATAGATTCGAACAACTTTAAATTCCTTATTAATATTTTAGATACGAACGGTGAAATTGTCTTTTGAATATTATATAGGAAGGCTAAAATATGATTTATGTTTATTCAATGAAAAGTGTCTGCGAAGTGAAAACTTGGAGTTAAAATTTTTTTTAATATCTTTTATTGATTTCTGAAAATTATTAAAAATATAATTGTTTAAAATGATCTGAAAAACAACAACGAACTCTCGAAATATTTAAGGATAAATTTCAAGTTGGAATCTTTTCCGAGATATTCAAGAAAATTGAGAAAAACAAACAGGAAATTCTTGACCAAAATGACCCGACCAGAATTTATGTAAACCACTAACGTCATGGTTAACATAAATGCTGCTCGACATAAATGTGACCGTGACGTGGATGACATAAATTGTGTCGTAACGACATACACATTTAAATACGGTTTACAAAAGCTCTTTGTCTTTCAAGAAACCTTCTTCCCAGCGTCTCTTCTTTGGAATAACACCATAAACGATTTTGAATTTCCTCCGCTATAGAAGGGAAGTATATAAAAAATATGGTTTTTTACATATTTTTTCCGAAACACATATTACAGAGGAAAATTCTGTATTGATCATAACTGAGATTTTTATTTATATTTATTAGCGTCTTCAATTGAGTGCTAGGACCTTGAAAAATATCTATTCCCGCGTATAAAAATTAGCCGAGGGCACTTAAAGTCTTAAATAACTGTATTAAATTACATAAATGTCCTTGAAAATACTAAAAAAGCTTTCGGGGTTCAATACCTCTATTTTGGCCAGTGTGTTTTCAACGCCACTCTTTCATTTTCTAAAATAATAAACATTCTTCAACCCACACAATTCTAAAAAAAAACAATAACCAGACCAAAGAGTTCACGTTATGTAGGGGTTTTTATGCCTGAGGCAAGTTGCCATATTCGATATGCTCAATACCTCTCAGCTCCACTGTCCTGCCCTTTCATGGGTAGGAGTCCCATGTTTGCGTGTGGATATATGACGCATAATTACAACATTATGTGATATATAAACTCGCTTAAAAATGAAAAAAAAATGGAAAAATTGGAGAGAATTCAACGACAAAAAAAAGGTCCGTCGCCATTGTTTTTTTTTTTGGCATTGTATGAGTGAACATCAAAGCTGTTCCTATTTTAATCTTCTTAATAGGGACTAAAGTACTCAACTACAGTCCAAACAATTCAATAGGTTTATTTTTGTGCATGGAAAATTTATATTGGCAAAGGAAACACGAACAAAATAGTTAATCGGAAAATAATAAGAAAAACATAACATGAAATTACGCAATAAAGATATTCCTAATCCTTTGAAAATAATTCACATAATGAAACTTATCTTCAATTGTTAGAAAACAATTTTCCATACCAATTAAGAACTAATCATTGAGCTACTTGGCACTCGTCCGCTTCCCAGTTTTGCTAGTGACTAAGGAATACTCTTTATTTTCCTCCTTATTTGTTTAATCATTATATCCCGAGATGTGATGCTTACAAATTAGAGGACAACTGCCTGCCTATGGAAAGGAGCTATCAAGTAGAATTTGAATTTTCCATAGATTGAGACAAAATTTCTAAATCGTCTAATTTATATACAGGAAGTTAATTGCCAGAATGATAGGAAGAAAATTTCCCTTCGTTGTCCCATCATTTCCATAATTGCCATTTTCCGCAAGTTTTGTATGAATTTGTCGTTAATGGGAATCATTATTTGTTGTACAAATACTAATTATGTATGCAACATTCAAATATTTGCCAAATCGTTATCATTTTAATTCTGACTAATTTTTGCGTCTTTCATGATTGTTGAAATTACAAGAAAGAAAATTTTATGTTTATTTCAAATTTCCCAATTTCTTTTTTTTTTTTAACAAAAATACATAATCGATGGACTAGTATTCACTTCAAAAAAGATAAATGCCATCTATTTTCTAATATTTAAAAAAAAATTAAAAAAAAACTTTTATGGTTCAACCACAGTGAAGGCGGCAAGCGGCAGCGGCGGGCGGCATTTATTTTGCACTAATGTATCGCAACGAGAGCTGCTACAATACAGCGGCAACGGCAGCGCACTTTTTCCGTCGCCGCCGAGTTTGAACCAAAGTCAAACTTGCCGCCCCGCCCAAAATGTTTTATGAAAACCATCACATTCGGCGCCACATTCTATGACGATTTTCCTTCGTTGTTTTGTGACAACCACCACATTCGGCGCCACATTCTATGCAGATTTTTGACGTTTTGATTTCACAAGATGCCGACAACGGAGGAGAAATGAATCGAGTTCGTAAAAGGAAATCCAGTGCTCTACGATTTGGCCCATCCTCAATATAAGGATATAAAATCAAGGAAAATAAATGGAGCGAAGTAGCGGACGAATTAAATAAGTTTTGATGTTTCAATTTTGACAGAGGCATGCCGCTATCATGGTGCCGCTGCCGCTATCATTGTAGCTGGCTCGCCGGTATGTGTTGCGGCGCCATGCCTCCCGCCGTCGCCGCTGCCGCTGCCGCTTGCCGCCTTCATTGTGGTTGAACCATTATTTATAAAAAATGCACTGAAAAGAAAAAAAAATTTTTTTGAGGACTGTGTAACAGAAATAAAAGCGAGATAAATATTTATTTTATTTTTTATGCTTTTATCTAATTGTCGTTTTTTGTGGTTTTTTTTTTTGTTTCTTTAGAACACAACAAAGTCAACATTTTTAGAGAGAAATAATTATTTTTTTTAAATAAAGACGCGATAAAGGGAAAAATTTATGAAAAAAAAGGTTTCCAGTAAAAAACGACTAAAAAATTCACTTTTGGAAAAAAAAAAAAGTTGGGATGTAACCCTTGGAGCACATTGAACGCAACCAAGCCGCAACTAAGGACGCTTCGAACTGTCACGCAACGCAGTTCAGGAGCGGTTGAGCACAATAGAAGCGTCGTCTGTTGCGTTTTGGTCTTTATCTTTGTTATTTGTATATGTTATTGCATTAAGGCTATCAATTCTTTCTCGAACGACATTTCCCCAACCTCACTTTATGAATTGTCAACGCAGACTTGTTGCGTTAAAGTTCAAAGTTTGGCAACTTTTGCGTCGATGGTTGCGTTCAATGCGTTCACTGTGCTCAGTCAAAAGCATTTCTGTGAAATAAACTCGTACGTGACATTTAATGTGTGATGGTTGCGGCTTGGTTGCGTTCATTGTACTTCAAGGGTGAGAGTTAGTTTTTCCGCGCTCGTCGCTTTCACTTGCTTTAAACCTTTCGATTTATTTAGTGGTATTCAAAATCCCCTATTCCTTACCCCGCCGCTCCTCTCATTAGTGATGTGTCCCGGGTTCAACTAAAAGAAAATATGGTCATCCTACTAATGACCATAAAAGTAATTTTTTTTTACAAGACAGGATGGTAAACTTTTCGCTTATTTAACGAATCACTCTGATTGACATTAATTGAAGTCACAATTTATCAATTGATGTTCGAACTTGACTAAGATTACCACCAGATTTTCTTGATTGATTAGCAAAACACAGACGAATGCCTATATCACATTACCGGACCGGCAAGGACGAAAAGTCCTTTTCTTAGTACATAAGAACCTCGTGTTAATCATAACCAATACATTTTCGTTGTCTTGTCTTTTTTTCGTATTATTCCTAGATTTATGTTGCATGGATTTTTTTTGTGTTGTATTTCGATTTATGTCAGAACATATTACAAGTTTTTCTTATAATCAGAGGATGTAGGAAAGTAGCGAGTGAAACATGTGTTAATATCAAGCACGCAATATAATTCATTTGAGAAAAACTCTGGCTACATTCATAATTTCTTAATTCGATTTTTTCTCCTTTAATTTATTTTGTTTGGTTTTTTCTTTCAACAGCGAGAAAATCCTGTTGTACGGAAATATTTTTAAAGTAAGTTCTTCTAATATGAAACATTCCGATTTTTCAAGAATCTTCCGGGATTAAGACATATTTTGTATGCATTTGTGACACACGAAAAAAAAATTGCAGAAAAAATTTTCTCGAAGATGGGATCTAGCCCAATCGCTTTTTCGTCCTTCAAAACATTTCGAAAATCATCTCTAAAAATTTGTGTTTTATAATAACAACAACATTGAATTTACGACTCGAATCAATCGTATCGTGTTCGGCGATAAGGCCCTGTTCATATTAGATATTTTCTACAAAAATCGAGAAAAAGTAGTTAAAAAAGGTGCCACAACTTCGGGTTGATGTAAAGATAATTTTTGATTATTTTTTTCGCTTCTAAGCGAAGGACCCCAAGAAGTGACAAGCCAAAATTTCAACGTAATCGGTTGCGGGGTTTTCGAGTTGCAGCTTTTGAAAGTATGTGGAATCTTACAACAATATTTCTTCTCAAATTTCCCGAAAGATATGTTAAAAAACGGTACAAACGAAAATTGTAGAAACATCTATGATTTTTTATTTATCCACAACATTTACTTACTGCAAAGAAAATTTTATTTTCGAATTATTTCTCCTAAATTTTCTTCCTGTTGGACGTTCATAAAAAAATTCTGACATACCTCTTTACAATTTCATAAATAATTCAGTATGAATAAAGGGAATTTATCAAGATCGAATCTGAAACCAAAATAGGTAAACTGTCTAATTGGACAAAATGATAAATGACTGCACCCAGATTTTTTTTGGGTACTTTTACATTGAACGGAAACCAAATTCAAAACAAAAAGGAAGAAACCGAAGAACCTCTTAAGACTTGTCTAGCAGTGGTGTTTTTTATCAGTGTTTAGAGTAAATCCTTAGAAATCCTGTCAACACTTTGTACAACTTATCATTTATCACTTTAAAGTGTTTACTTGCTGGATTGTTGTTTGGGGTGTATTTCCAGAAGACCATTATAAATAGATCCCATTATCTAACATGGTTGTTCCACTTCGCAAATCCATCATTCAAGTGAAGTTGTACGACAGACAGACGACCTAATCTCATATCACTGCATCGTTGAGACCACAATATCGCAAAATCCCCTTGTAGAATAATTTAAATTTCGACAAAAATTATTATTATTTCTTGGGTTCAGTGATTCCTCTTTTATGACAAAAGCACATTGGATGATAGGACACACAGGCAAAATAATAATATAATAATATCTACAAAAGCATTTCAATATAAGAGCTTCCTTTTGAGGACTGTCGGTTTCTTTTGTCCTTACTGTTGTCCTTGCAATTGTTTGGTACACGAGGTTAATGTGCTTTGCAAAAACTTTCTTCTACAAGTCCCGAAGGAGTCAAGTCCCTGTCGTCCATACATCTTAGAAAAGTGCTCATTTTGAGGAAACTTGAAAAATAAGAAACCCTAAAGCGCCTGGGCCGTTTGTTTACTTTGGTATTTGGCCAACCACCAACACAAAAAAAAATCAAAACACACAATATAATAGGTTTTTGAAAGAGAAAATGTAATGAAAGAACTTTCTTTGGCTTTCGTAAATCGTGCAAGAAAAAATATTCTCTGCTTTTTCGGATTTCTTCTTTTTGTGCTATGGGCTTTTTATGATCTTTTGATTATTGTACTGTTGTGCCGAAATATTACTATTGGGGTTGGAGGTCTACCCATACAGAAGCGCCGAAAGCGCTGCCACCGCCACTAAGGATCCCATAAAGATGAGCGAACTTTGCCAGCTATGGCTCCCTTTATGGCACCAAATAGTCCTTTGTTAAGACATTACAAAGCCAGAAAAGTTCGTTATCCGCTTATCAGAATGTGTTTTAGTTTAAGCTTCAAGTTTGTAAAAGTTTTTGCACCACTCATTTTGATTCGAAAGCAACTACTTGTAGAATAGTTGTCCGTGTAGAAAAAAATATTAAAAAATCATGCATAAATCACAGAGTTTTTCACATGTTCAATGAATAGCTTCATTTTTAGAACGTGGCATGATGTAATGCGTTTGAATGCTGTCCATAAAATAGGTCACAGCTAATTTTCGCGGTTTCAAACCCCCTCTTCCCTCTTGTCATGCATTTTAGTGATTTTTTGTACAGCCGTTAGCCGTCTACTGCACACCCGCATCTGACATATTTAATGGAGAGCACATTGCTACAATTTCTTTGGACATCGCGGCACGTAGACGGGGCAATGTTAGTTATTTCAGGTCGTATAAAGAAAAGTGGAAAGAAAAATGTAGGTCATACACTCTACGAGTATTTATTCTCCCTCATGTTTCTTCCAGTGAATTGCTAGGCGAAATCTCCCAAAAGTCGTTAAACGCCCGAAACTAATGGGCATATTCGACAATTTCTACCATCCAAGCATTTTTGTCTATTTGGAGCTATTTTTATTGGATTCAGAAGTTATATCTACTAAAAACTATGTGGAACTATCCATTCTGCTGAATTTTAGTTTGGGTGCTGGAGCAAACATCCACAGTAACTATTTCGGACAATAAATGGCTGTCATGCTCAATAAATGGATCTATATAGGGATCCAACTCACGTCTCAAATAACAAAAACAGCAGAAAATACTTTCCATCCCACCAAAACAACTCCCTCGACACAGCTATAAGAGTCAGTTAGGGGGGGCCGGAGCTGAGTGACTCTAACTAAGTAGGCCCATGGGGAGTAATTCGTTTTGTTTGCGAAAGCTATTCGTATTGTTAACTATTTGCTGTTCGACAAGGAACAAATTCTATTAGCTGTTTAAGTTTATTGAATTAAGGCCCCATTAGCGTGCTGTAGACTATAAGCTAAGGGGGTGGGGGGCCGTCTTGGATATAATGTTTGCACCAGCACACTTTCCGTCATGTGCCTGATGTTTTATAACCATACTATAATCTTCTCAATTATGACTTTTCACAATCTATTTTTATTATTTTTTGCTTGCGGGCGAAGCATAGTAACGGCTTTTTTCAAAGAGAATTTTCCATAGAGGTTTTAATTTGCAATGAGCTTTTTTCCCCCTAAATTTTATAAATAGGATTTTTAAATGACCCAACAAAACTAATTTCCTGGGTATTTTTGCCGTTTGTTTCTGCATTTCCTAGTGAAATTTTTTGATAAAAAATTTTTCAACATTATACAAAAGATATCATCTGCACATCAAAAACCCATGAATTTCAAAAACAATAATTTCGTAACATAATATTCCACTGAATGCTGCAGGGAAATCTTTTATGTGAGATCAGTTTTCACACTAAACTTCACAAAGTCGTTTTCGGTTTTATTGTTTGCCTTGAGTTGAAATAGATTAAATTCAATTTTCCATTGCCATGAAATTGGTTTCGTTTTGGATAAAACAATATCAATATGTTGTATCTTGGAGTTTCCTTTCATAAATCAATAGAAAGGTTTTATTCAAAATCCTCTGCACCAAAAACGGATTATGCTTAATAATTCTAACCAATGTTAAATTTTGAAAAAAAACACAAGAAGAAAATCAGGAAAACCCGAATCGAGGAGGTGGAGGGGAAAGGGAAGGGAAAGGGAAAGGGAAGGGAAAGGGAAGGGAAAGGGAAGGGAAAGGGGGCGAGACAAGTCTAGAAAGGCAAAAGGTGTTTAAAGGACTGACCCTCACAAAAGGATTAATTTTATGTCAACGATTTTACCATTATTTCAGTTTCCTTAGATTACAACATTTCAACTTCACCGCAAAATCATAAAATCACAACAGATTTTTGCCTCCCGATAAAGTGGGAAAAATTAATCCTCTAAACATCATTACTTTCCTACGAAATTGTTTTAAGTCAATTTATCCTCGTGTTGGCAAAGTGAAATTTAAATAAATTATCGGCTTCTTTTACATTCGAAGCCCAGTGGAACAGTTAAAAGAAACCCCCATCTCTTAGATTTTGTCGTCCCATAGAAAAAGATGGACCAATGGCCATGAGGTTAGGCTGACGTTTTTTGTTCTCCGTAATTTTCTTCTCAAACTGACGCCACGAAAAAACAAAGATTCTAATATTCCGGTAACGAATGACATTATTTCCGTCTACCACACTAAAGTGTCTCCATTGGAATTTTCAAACCACCCCCGAAATCAGATCCTTTCTCATCGATTCTTCGGTTACGGATTAATTCCAAACGCTTCGGGTTCCGCGTTTTCGATCCTAAAGTGGGTTTCCTAAAAGGAATCCTTGACCTTTTCGTACTTAAAGTTTTTTTTATTTCATTTTTTTTTGGCAAAACAAAGACCATATTTCTTACTCATAATAGCTTGGTGAATCAAGAAAAGGGATGCTTCTTCTGACCCCCGAAATTTCCACTTTGCGTAAAAATTTCACAACACTTTTGCTTGTTCATAGTCGACGGCTCCATTTGTTTCAATTTCGCTGGCAATTTTCTTTGAAGCTCTGAAGAACCTTCGAAAGGACGTCCAGTAGACTTCATTCTTTCTCAAATGGCTTCTTTCGATTCATCTACTTCAATCTACCCTAATTTGTCTCGAAGTCAATGACAAGAAAGCTCAATAGCAAAAGAAGCGAAAACTGTAGATTCCGTTGGGTGCCTCAAGCTGAGGGTTGGTGTTCCCCGACTGAATTCGATTCCAAATTGTCTCATCGTTGATGTGCTGTGTCGTCGTACGCAAAGTATACTATCTACAGCAACGAATAAAAGTTTTTTTTGGGATTGAATTTATGGGATAAGGGATGAGGGTTCTGCTTCTAGTTTTCGGGCATTTAGCAAAGTTGTTGGAATTCATGTTGCCAGCTCGTCTGGGTTGTTGTGGACACTTAATTCGAAGAATCCACTGCCTCGTATTGCTAGTAGAATATTAATTCGTGCGATTAAAATTACGGCTGGGTCAGAAATTATTTTTCCCTCCTCCCTCAGAACAAAGAAACACGAAAACAACGAAATATTGATGAATAAAATGGGATTCTAAAATGCACCATCCTCAAGAATTTTTCCCCAAAGCCTAAAAAGTTTTTTTTTACGCAGTGGGGGTAATTATACCCGTATGGTGAAACCAAAGGGTATATTAACTTTGCCTTACCGTTTGTAACGCCAAGATCCGGTCATCACACATAAAAATGAATTACACCAGTGTGTTTAGAATGATAAAAAAAGTTGAATTTTGCATGTCCGTCCGTCTGTCTGTCTGTCCGTCCGTCCGTCCGTCTGTCTGTCCGTCCGTCTGTCCGTCTGTGGCGCGGATTGCGGGCGCACGGATTGAGCTAGAGACTTGAAATTTTGCACAGATTCGTTTTTTTGTAAAATGCGAGGCTAAGTTCGTTAATGGGCAAAAATGGACCATTAGGGGGGGTACCCCCCATACGAACGAAAACATTTTTTCTGAATATCTCAAAAACGGTGAATTTTATCAAAAAAGTCCAAGAACAAAAGTTATTTAGGATATGATTCTACATAAAATTCTCATACATCAAAATCCGATTGGAATAAATTTAAAAAAATCTTATTGGAAAGTTTGACTTCAAAGTGGAATTTTGGTATAACTGTTCGAATTTTAATACGAATATCACCATACGGGTTTTCAATAATTGCCAGATTGGCAATTATAGCTTTTGTTATGTTTTTTATTAATTTTGATTTAATTTTTTCGAATGCGTCTCGTAATTTCTTTCTCCGGTGTAGGTTGTTTTCAAATCGTCCGGTAACATTGGATTAATGTTACAAATATACATAATATTGTATGGTTTTCGTCTTTACATTTTGGACGAAATTGCAGACAGGTACTTGTGCGTATACTGTTTTTGTTTTTGGTCTTCCTAATGAATTAAACATTAATCGAATCCTGGATAAATGTGATGAAGTGTGCTTAACGTAACCTGTTTTTAAATTAAAATCTACCGGTGAGGACGGTAGATTGGTTTAGCGTTTTAATGGCCCTTTCAAAAAATTCCACTTTATATTTAGCGCGTCCTCATTTAAATTTCCATCAAAGATAATTTATTGCATTATTAAATCGTTATTGAATTATCATAATAAGTTTCATATTGTAAAGGGTGATTCAGTTAGAGGTTCTTGATATTTTCAAAACGTCAATTTATAAGTCAAATATTAAGTGACGTTTGTAAACTAGAGTTGCGTCGAAAAACTTAGCAAAACTTGTCAAAAGGGCGTTATATAGGGTCTTTCAATAAGGACATAACACATTTCGTCGGCTAAAAGTGAAATTGTGCTAAGTCCATTTGGTATAATTTTCCAGAAGAACAATGAAAACCTTGTTAAATCGTTTTAATTCTCTTTCAATGACACTGAGTTTTCTTTAAATGAGAAAAATTGGGCTTAGTTTTCTTTAAATGAGACTCTGTTTTCTTTAAATGAAAATTAAAATGATTTAACAAGGTTTTTTATTGCTCTTCTGTCAAATTTGGTATAATGGACTTAGCACAATTTCACTTTTAGCCGACGATTTGTATTTTAATAAAAACGCACCCTAAAACCTTTTTTATGATCTGGCAATGCTTAAACGTCAGTCAAGGTTTCCATTTTTATCATGGTGAAGTTCACGAACGAGCAACGTTTGGAAATTATTAAAACTTACTACCGAAATTCTGAGTCTGTGGTTGCAATCGTGTAATCTCGAGAAATGGTCCGGTCGAATGGCCACCTCGCTCATGCGATTTAACGCCGTTGGATTTCTTTTTATGGGGTTATGTTAAGTCGTTGGTTTATGCCAACAAGCCAACAACGTTAGAGGAGCTCAGGAACAATATCGAACGCGAAATTGCCAACGTTCCGGCCGATATGTGTGGAAGAGTGGTGGAAAACGGACGGAGGAAACGGACGGAGGTACAAGGGTAATCAAATTCGCGTATTTTTTTTTAAATTCGCGTATTTTTTTTTAAATTCGCGTAGGTATTCGTGTTTTTTTTCAAACATGTATCAGGGCGATGAGGGTTTTAATAAAAATTCAAAAGTTTTCAAATTCATGCTTCGTTTCCGCCTCGATGGAGATATGCCTGTGAATGATCTGGTGTCTTTCTCTCTTTATTGTTGACGTTAGTATTGCCAGCACGATATTTGTTTATGAAAACGCTGAACACACCACCCTTTACGCTTTATTTTTGAACATCTATTGGAACTTTGTATTATACTTAGTATAGAAAATAGGCTATAATTAAAAATTACATTTTTTTAGTGGCGGTTTTTTGTGCAAAGTCTCGTTAAAGGAAATCGAAAAACAAACTCTTAATATTTTTTACATGGATACACTTACAAAAATTATTTTATCGATTTAAAATAAATCTATATTCAAACCTCTTGATTGTAAAAATGCAAGATCTTAAAAAGTGTAGCGTACAGAGTGACGAGATATTCTTTAATGTCGATGTTGTTGTGATAGAAGGGGAGGCAGGGTGGCACGTTGGACGTTCGAGGGCTAAGCTCGCCGGACGGGGTTGGTTCTTGCCATCCTTCTACCACCTCTCTGCTACAAAAAAAATTCGTGCCTGGGACTTCGCGAACTCGGAGTCATCTTCTCACACAAAATAAAAGGGATGAGGAAATGGGAAAATTACACCTGTGAAAACTTGTTACGTTTGATGTCTCAGGCCCCTACAATCTTACCTTGGCTCTGCATCTGCCCAAACTTGCGACTTAATATGCCATTACAAAGACTAAATGAAGTTCAAATAATACTGAAAATTCATTATTCAATAAAAAGTCAAAAATTACAGAAATATCATTTATAATATATTAAAAGATTCCAAAGTACACAAAAAAAATGTCCATTGGAAAACGTTAAATTACAAGCAATATATAATAGTAAATTAATTTAAAAAATATTTATTATATGTATTACAAATATTGTTGCAAACTTTCGACTGCGGCATACTAATAATAGAAATTAAATTCAAAGATATCGACTAGAATATTTTACAGTCGAGGAATATAACACCTTAAAAAAATAACAAAAACCAAATCGATTATGACCACCTAAATAAAAAGAAGCATAAAATATGTGCTGGTCGACGAAAAGGATAAAAGGTAATTTTTCTTTGAGCTCAGAGAAAATAAATCGCCTCGGAAATCAATTTGAAAATCGTAGTATCGAAAATTTTAAAGGTTTCGCGAAATTGGTGGTGATAATTTACAAAGAAAATTATTTTAGCTTTAAATAAAAAAAGTAGAAAAAAAAACGTTAGAAAAAAACAATAAAGCTTCAAAGCTATTTAAATTTTAAACGGAAAGCGAATTGAAGATCTAAACGTTGTATCGGTGACGATGAATCATAGGATTCGAGCGGATCTGGGGAGTTTCTGTTGTTCTTTGTCCACCCAAATAGGATGAATCAGCGGCCAACCGAATTGAAACCAAAGTGTAACGGCGTGAAATTCTTTTAACGATGAAATTTGCTGTTATTGGTTAAAAAGTATGCTGCGAATTTTCTACTCAGGAGAATACGAAAATTTTCCTGTTTCTTTTAAAAATCGATGATGCCAGAGACGCTCAAGCGTAATCCAACTGGCTTTTCCTTTTTGTTCGACGAAAAATTATGCTTCGAAACTTTTATACGTTTCCAGGTTTTATATCGACGATTTTATTTTAACGAATATAATGAATATAATAAATTTAAGGGAAAGACCGAATGGGGACTTTGTATACGTTATTAAATAACTTCTCGATGAGTAATAAATTGGAATATACTATACTTGTTTTACCCCTTGCGCCCCTTGGCTACTCTGGCTGCCTCCTGACCCAGAAAAGTCGTCGACGCCCGTTGAATTCGGCTGTTAAACATTTACAAATTAATTTTCCACTGCACCACTGTTAATATAAAGAAAACCTACTCTTTCCCTTGTTCCAACACTACACTAAACTTATAAAATTAAATTTTTATTTTCCTCGAACTTGTCGAGCTCAATTTCCAACAGCAACTAAATCACGGTGATTATGCAAAATTTGAAAATTTTGAATAATTTCCCTTCACCGAGTCAAGTGACATCTGGTGTGAAATAGGTAAGTATTGTACTAAAACAAATGGATTCCTTTTGGGATAATATCCCCCCACTGACATTACTGCAGCTGTCAAAAGATCGACACCACAGGTAAGATCTAACTAGATTCTTATTTTTAATTTTATTTGTTTATCACGCATTTTTTTCCAGGGATTAAACATTGCCGAAAGCTATCGCCTGTCCACCGGGGAGTCTCACCAATCAACAGTCGCCAGGACTTCCAAGGGGAAAGGGAATTTTGTCACCAAAAAAAAGGTAAACAAATCGTTCCCAATTGGCATCAAAATACAACTAAATGTTCTTATAATAATGCCCTACTGTGCTCGTTTTTAGGTTTCCCTTCCAACGAGGAAGCTGCTGGACAACCTATTGACTGGGATTCAGACTGCGAGACGGACGGAGATCCTGTGAAGGATCGGATTTACGACGGACGGACCCAGGATGGACATGCTGACGGACTTAAAGCTAAGTATCCCATATTCGAATATTCTTGTATTGATTTAATTATTTTCTTATCTTCTAGGCGGATGCTACAACATCAGGGTTTTCGACGGGCTGAAGCGGAGGTGAAAATCTTGAAAAACATCTGCCGGAAGTACTAGTACATCAGATCTTAACCAGGATCACCATGACAAACGTGGGGAAGAACCCACTATAAACCTAGCCGGGCGAAATTACACGCTATGTACTGTATTTTGATCGTAAGGAGTGGCAAAATAAAGTTGGTAATTGCTTTGCCATACGTGTTTACATATTTTCCCACCAATAGTGCTTTTACTAATGTTTAAACTTTTAGGTCTTTGGCATGAAATACTCCCACCTTTTTACCATTTAAATCCTCAATTTCGTACATATTCGACCCAATGATTTTAGCTACTCGACCTCTTAGAAATTTAGGGCACAGTTTAGCGTTAATCTTTTTGGTCTTGTCGCTAAGTATAAAGTTTCGTCGGTATATCTCTTGCCCTACCGAATACGAGACTGGTCGCGATCGTAAATTATAATACGCTTTCCGTTTTTCAAAAGCTTCGTGCATGTTTTCTGCCAGTTTCTTACGTATCAAGTTTAGACGGTGTTGGTTTGGTATATACGAAAATTCAGAATCTTCTAAAGATCCAAGCCTTTTTGCCAGTTCGTAGCCTTTCCCGTGTGTCATCATATTGTTCCCAAACAACGCGAAATAAGGTGTCATACCGATTGACGCATGTTTTGACGTTCTTAATGCGCATTCGATGTCTGACAAGTGTTCGTCCCATTCGTTCTGTTTGTCGTTTAAGTATGTCCGTATAGCTGCCAGTATAGAACGATTTACTCGTTCCGCCGCGTTCGACTGGGGAGCGTATACCGCGGTTTTAATGTGCTTGATTCCATATTTAGACAAACAAGATTGGAATTCTTTTGCCACAAATTGTCGTCCATTGTCGGTATGGATCAGTTCCGGCACTCCAAATTTCTTAAAGATTTCGACTTCCAGAAATTGTATTATTTTTACAGAGCTGGCTTGCCTCAGTGATTTCAAAAACACAAATTTCGTGTGATGATCTAGCACGATGAATATGAAAGCGTTTCCCGACCTTGACCGAGGGTACGGACCTAAAAAATCGACATACAACTTTTGAAAGGGCCGGTTTGTCACTGTTTCTTTCCCCATAGGTGGTCGAAGAATCGCATTTGAGGCTTTATTTTGTTTACATGCCGTGCAACTTTGTACCATTTCGCGAATTTCCGTCACCATATTTGGCCAGACGTAATATTCTCTAACACGGGCTAATGTTTTGGCAATGCCTCCGTGTGCAGCTTGAGGAGATTCATGAGCCTGCAAGACAAGTGTACGCGTTAGCTCAGGTGGTACCCACAACTTCCACGAAAATTCCTCGGTTTGGACATCACCCGTATATGGCATCGTTCTTTTATAGACGAACCCGTCAACCACTTTCAAGTCTGGGAGCTGATCTTGGTTTTTCGTGATTGTATTCATCAACTCTATGTATCCCTGCGACTTGAAAGCTTCCGACTCTAAGTCCAAAGTTAACATTGGTTCATCTATAGTTACGCTATCCAACATCATTCTTGACAGAGTATCGGGAACTATGTTTTTTGAGCCTTTTCGGTGTTCGATTTTGAAAGTGAAACCTTGGAGTTTCAAGCTCCACCTGGCTAGACGTCCACTTAAGTCTTTTAGACCCATGAGCCACCTCAAACTCATGTGATCCGTAATGATGGTGAATTCCATCCCTTCAATGTATTGTCGGAATTTGAGGACTGCTGTGACTGCGGCCAAACACTCGCGCTCTGTCACGGTGTAATTCATTTGACATCGATTCAACTTTTTGGATATGTACGCAATTACCCTTTCATTTCCGTCATCATCTAGCTGAAATAGTACAGCTCCTATCCCAACTGACGAGGCATCACATTGTACGAAAAATTCACGACGAAAATCAGGATGTGTGAGGACTGGTGCCGTCGTTAAGGCCATTTTAAGATCCTCAAACGCCTGATTTGCTTCTGGAGTAATGGTGAATTTCTTTGCCTTTTTCAAACACTCAGATAGTGGTGCGGAAATGGTAGCGTAATTGTGGACGAACTTTCGATACCATCCCGTCATTCCCAAGAACCTGCGCATCTGTCGTGCCGTGGATGGTATTGGAAAATTCTGGATGGCTTCTATTTTATCGGGATTCGTTTTTAGTTCGCCTTCTCCGATTATATATCCAAGATAGGGAACTCTCCTACAACAAAAACGAGACTTTTTTAGGTTTATTGTCAAGTTAGCAGATCTCAAGCAGTCAGCGACTTCTGACAGGATTTTTATGTGGGTTTCGAAGTCAGCTGATACTACCAGAAGATCGTCTAAATAGACAAAGACATTGTCCCTAAGTCGAGCCGGCACCACTTTATCCATAAGTCTACAAAGTCTTTGCGGGCTGTTGCACAAACCAAAGCACATGACTTTGAATTGGTAAAGTGGGCGTCCTGGAATCGTAAATGCAGTCTTCTCCCTACTCCGTTTCTCCAGCGGGATTTGCCAAAACGCATCTTTTAAATCGATGCTGGATATATAGTGTGTATCCTGCAGGCGGCTGAGAAGTCCATCTATATGAGGCAGTGGATAGGCGTCTTTCACTGTTACGGAGTTGAGCTTTCGAGAGTCAAGGCACAGTCGATTCTTACCCGGTTTCCGGATAAGAACGACGGGTGAACTCCAAGGGCTTTGACTTTCCTCGATAACTCCCAGTGAAATCATCCTATCCAGTTCCTCATACAGATGTACTTGCACGGCTGGGGAAACGGGGTAGTATTTCTGTTTTATGGGAACTGCATTGCCTGTTTCAATCGTATGCTCCTCCATAGAAGTATGACCTAAGCCAAACTTGGTGGAACATAGAAATTTGGCTTTAATGGTTTCAAGTTCTCTTTGTTGCAGTGATGTAAGTTTGTGAATATCCGGATCCTCAGACAGATCTGACAACTCATGGACTCCATTTAATGCGCTGATAAGGTGTGGTGCCAAATTAAAAATACGCCAGAAATCTATACCGAGATAGACATCTTGCTCTAAATTTGGGACCAGATAAAATGTTAATTTTTCGGTTTGATCTTTGTATGTAACTGGTACCCGTACTTTTCCAACGATTTCTTGACCCGAACCATCTGCTGTACGGACTTGTGATTTAAACTTAATGACGTCTAGCTTTAAATCTTTTACCATCGCAAGACAATTTTTCCCCAAACACGAAATACTAGCGCCACTATCAAGCAAGCCGGTTAAATCTACCTGGAAAATTTTGATTTTTGCGTAAGGACGCAAATCGGTAGACAAATCTAATGTTGTGCTTGATATTAGCTTTCTAGTATTACAACGTTCGACGTATCTGGTTCTTGCTTTAGACGCTATTTTGGATAGAGGATTCGAATAAATTTTACCAAAATCGTCATCCGGTGTATTGAAAATTCTATGACGAATTGCTTCATACTCACGCAATCTTTCATGGTATGGCTTGGTAAAATTATTAGCTTTAGGCGGTGATTTAAGTATTGGATTACTGAAGTCTGGATTACTGAGCAGAATTTTAGGAGAGCTGTCGATATCTATTCTTTTGGGATCTCTTTCGGGTTCATTATCTTTAGCTTTATTTACTCCGGGTGAGTCGGTGTGGAACGCGAGCATCCCGGCATGTTGGCATTCCTTTTCGCGTTTTCCGAACATCGAGAACAATCGCGTGGGGTAGTATTTTCCTTGCCACAACGATAGCAAAAGATCGTTCGCGGTTCAGGACAGTCATAAAATGTATGTCCCGGATTCCTACAATTCCAACAAATCAGTTGCCGTTTTTCAGTATTCGCATTTGATTTGTTGATGGACGGTATCTGTCTGAACGCTTCTAAATATTGCGGGTCTTCTAGATCTTCAGAGCTATCATCAGGATAATTGAGTTCATTTACCCTACGCGTAACTGGGACAACATTTTTGGGTCTTTGTACCTCCACATGTGCGAAAGCACTCTCAGTCATTCGGCAGGCTTCACGCAATTGGGACAAATTCATAATAGACATCGGATAGATCAAGCCCATGAGCCACGGTTTTAGATTTCTTTTTAACAGATCTATCATATCGGGTTCTGCCAGGGGAGACCTCATCTTACTACGCAAGCTCAACATTCCATTATAGAACTCGTCGAATGACTCGTTCGCTTGCTGCTTCTTGTCGGACAACTTCCTAATGATCTCGAGATCCGTTTCCGTGGATTTAAAGTGTCCTAACAACGCAAAACGGAGCTCCGACCAGGAGACATAGCTATTATTTTGGCGTAGATATTGCCAATACCATTGCTTCGCATTCCCATGAAGTAAGAGATGGAAGTTCTGCGTCACCTCTTGCCAAGGAGTTCGGTAACTCTTTTGCAAGTGTTCTACCTGAAAGATAAATTCTTCCACGTTCATGTTTTTGGAAGTTCCGTCGAAACAAATTCCCCACTTATCTAGCCTATGCCAGAACGGTCTAGAATTTCCCATACCCGAATTGTTTTCTACCGGTGGTGGTGGTTGGGTTTGCATTAAGAAACTTTGCAACTGTCTCAGCTGTGCCTGATAAATTTGATCACTTCCCGAGGCAGATTGAGAATGAGATGAGATATTGGGTACTGTTCTAGCTGAGACGGGCGGTGGTATGTTTCGAAAGTTAGAGGGAACGTCGTTAACATTTTCGACCTGTACGTTCGACGGTAACGTTTGATGACTGCCTATTGCAAGATCCTGCCTAATATTAGCCACTTCCTGACCTAAACGCTGCTGCAAGCCTTCTTCTAATTTGTTTAAGATACTTGTTTGCGATTTTACTATCTCTTCTCTAAGGAAGTCTACGAGACTGTTTGTCAGTACGGAGAATTCAGCGGACAGACTATTGCTGGTAGATGGTAAATTCTGAGGATTGTTTTCACTATTGCCCACGATAACTTCCGGTTGAACATTCGATCTGTCGTTGGAATTTGATGTTTCCCCTACAGTAGTGTTTAGGTGTGAAACATATCGCTGATCAGAATGTTCCCCTGACTCTACCGAATTACTATTATTTCTCGTAGCTGAGCTACCCCCTTTCTGAGGCGACCTATCGATACCCATGTTTTGAGATTGTTTTCTTATCGACCGAGTAATTATTCTATTCTCGTCGAAACTAATTTGCCGTCTACCTTTCAGACCTTCTATTGCTGCTCGGGATAATTCTTCAGACATTCCCAATGCCCAATAACGTTAAAAAGGATATTTGGTTTAACGAAGCAATTAAAATAAGATTAAATTATAAATAAATATAGTAAAAATATAGAAATACAATTTGCACCAATAAATCTTAAAATTAAATTTCATAAATAAGACAATAAAGTTTTTCCAACAATATTCTAAACGTTTTTCTTTTTTCTTCAATCAATTCTCATAAAATTAGGGCAGATACAAAACCAATCGATCGTTTTCAGGGCGAAGACATAGTTTTCACAAGGCGTTATTTAAAATATTGATTATTAAAGGATAAAATTATTTACTCTACTATGTAGACTTTCGAAGTAATCATTTGAATTGTTTTCTGATTAGCAATTGTACTAGGCAAACGCAAAACAGACACTGCGTGTTGTTCTGGGACTCCAGCCAATTACTAAAATCGCATATTTATTTCTGTTTGTCGCGCAGAATATGTTGGCAAACGCGTGTTGCTGTTAATCAACTACACGGGACACAACATATTCGCGACGCTATTCTTTTGACTACATTTTGATTCTGAACTTACTACTTTTCTTGGAAATCATCGTGGCAAACGCGAGTAACACATCGCTTACAAGCTTTATGCCCCGGGGCTCACGATGGTCCAATCAACGGTAGCATTTCACAAATATAAAAAAATGAGAAGATGAAGGAACTGAGGAAGAAACTAGCGGACTAGGAATTATGAATTAATGTAACGATAAAATTTCTACTAAAAAATCAAAAAAAAATGTCTGATACGGAATTGGGAAACGGTGGGTTTACGGACAACTGGGGGAGGAAAAGCCTTAGCATTTTCGGAAAAGATTGGGGAGCGCTTTCCGTGAAGGACTCGGCTGTGTGTCTGAGTTTCCGTGGAGGACTACTGTGCGACACGTTGGGCGCCATTTATGTAGCGTACAGAGTGACGAGATATTCTTTAATGTCGATGTTGTTGTGATAGAAGGGGAGGCAGGGTGGCACGTTGGACGTTCGAGGGCTAAGCTCGCCGGACGGGGTTGGTTCTTGCCATCCTTCTACCACCTCTCTGCTACAAAAAAAATTCGTGCCTGGGACTTCGCGAACTCGGAGTCATCTTCTCACACAAAATAAAAGGGATGAGGAAATGGGAAAATTACACCTGTGAAAACTTGTTACGTTTGATGTCTCAGGCCCCTACAATCTTACCTTGGCTCTGCATCTGCCCAAACTTGCGACTTAATATGCCATTACAAAGACTAAATGAAGTTCAAATAATACTGAAAATTCATTATTCAATAAAAAGTCAAAAATTACAGAAATATCATTTATAATATATTAAAAGATTCCAAAGTACACAAAAAAAATGTCCATTGGAAAACGTTAAATTACAAGCAATATATAATAGTAAATTAATTTAAAAAATATTTATTATATGTATTACAAATATTGTTGCAAACTTTCGACTGCGGCATACTAATAATAGAAATTAAATTCAAAGATATCGACTAGAATATTTTACAGTCGAGGAATATAACACCTTAAAAAAATAACAAAAACCAAATCGATTATGACCACCTAAATAAAAAGAAGCATAAAATATGTGCTGGTCGACGAAAAGGATAAAAGGTAATTTTTCTTTGAGCTCAGAGAAAATAAATCGCCTCGGAAATCAATTTGAAAATCGTAGTATCGAAAATTTTAAAGGTTTCGCGAAATTGGTGGTGATAATTTACAAAGAAAATTATTTTAGCTTTAAATAAAAAAAGTAGAAAAAAAAACGTTAGAAAAAAACAATAAAGCTTCAAAGCTATTTAAATTTTAAACGGAAAGCGAATTGAAGATCTAAACGTTGTATCGGTGACGATGAATCATAGGATTCGAGCGGATCTGGGGAGTTTCTGTTGTTCTTTGTCCACCCAAATAGGATGAATCAGCGGCCAACCGAATTGAAACCAAAGTGTAACGGCGTGAAATTCTTTTAACGATGAAATTTGCTGTTATTGGTTAAAAAGTATGCTGCGAATTTTCTACTCAGGAGAATACGAAAATTTTCCTGTTTCTTTTAAAAATCGATGATGCCAGAGACGCTCAAGCGTAATCCAACTGGCTTTTCCTTTTTGTTCGACGAAAAATTATGCTTCGAAACTTTTATACGTTTCCAGGTTTTATATCGACGATTTTATTTTAACGAATATAATGAATATAATAAATTTAAGGGAAAGACCGAATGGGGACTTTGTATACGTTATTAAATAACTTCTCGATGAGTAATAAATTGGAATATACTATACTTGTTTTACCCCTTGCGCCCCTTGGCTACTCTGGCTGCCTCCTGACCCAGAAAAGTCGTCGACGCCCGTTGAATTCGGCTGTTAAACATTTACAAATTAATTTTCCACTGCACCACTGTTAATATAAAGAAAACCTACTCTTTCCCTTGTTCCAACACTACACTAAACTTATAAAATTAAATTTTTATTTTCCTCGAACTTGTCGAGCTCAATTTCCAACAGCAACTAAATCACGGTGATTATGCAAAATTTGAAAATTTTGAATAATTTCCCTTCACCGAGTCAAGTGACATCTGGTGTGAAATAGGTAAGTATTGTACTAAAACAAATGGATTCCTTTTGGGATAATATCCCCCCACTGACATTACTGCAGCTGTCAAAAGATCGACACCACAGGTAAGATCTAACTAGATTCTTATTTTTAATTTTATTTGTTTATCACGCATTTTTTTCCAGGGATTAAACATTGCCGAAAGCTATCGCCTGTCCACCGGGGAGTCTCACCAATCAACAGTCGCCAGGACTTCCAAGGGGAAAGGGAATTTTGTCACCAAAAAAAAGGTAAACAAATCGTTCCCAATTGGCATCAAAATACAACTAAATGTTCTTATAATAATGCCCTACTGTGCTCGTTTTTAGGTTTCCCTTCCAACGAGGAAGCTGCTGGACAACCTATTGACTGGGATTCAGACTGCGAGACGGACGGAGATCCTGTGAAGGATCGGATTTACGACGGACGGACCCAGGATGGACATGCTGACGGACTTAAAGCTAAGTATCCCATATTCGAATATTCTTGTATTGATTTAATTATTTTCTTATCTTCTAGGCGGATGCTACAAAAGTTTACAAACATTTTTATACAATTGATATTATTAATTCCCAAAAGTTCAGCAAAATTATAAAGCTTAGGAAATATCGGTTCGAAATTGGAAAGAAATACTTTCTTAATCCAGAAATTCAAATGGAAAACTTTGAAAAAATTGAAACATATTTCTATTGCGTATTAAAATGCTTTGATTGACTGAAGTAAAAACACAAAAATTCTATATTTCCCATTTAAATCAATTTTCTCCCAATCCAAAACATTTACTGATAAGTAAATAAATTTCTCTTGAACTTTTATGAAATTCGAAACAGATATTCATCCAGTAGCATGGAATAATCCTCTTTTTAAATCTTCAAACGGCACCAGCACCAACAGCCGCCCTGCTTTGTAGAAATATGGCAGCAGTTATCGCCCTTAGGGTGATGGAATCTAAACTTTCAATACTTTCTGAGAAATGATGAATTCCCGCCGGCGATAAATTTTATTATAGAGCGGAAATCTGTTTATAGTGGATTTCGTATTTGAATTGTGAAAAATTGAAAAGAAGAGGGTCTTGTGCTGATGGCGAGAGGCTTCAATTTATTTTGTGAGTTATGAAATATGATTTCTATAATAGAGTATTTCCCGTAAAACATCTTTCAGTCGGGTTTACAACAAAAACCAGATGAAACAAAGACGTTAATCAGATTTATGCAAAGTGGATACAAAATACATTTTAATGAGGAACATTTTATATTAAAATGACAAGGACATTGTCTTAATTTATTTGATTTATCCAATGATTATAAATAAAAGGTATATATGCATTTGTATTCACAGATGATATCTACAAACCGTGTCTATTCCATCTACAAGTCGTCTTAATTGCGAGAATTGTTCTTGAAAGAAGTTTCGTTTTCGATTTGTTTTTTCATACATATGTATTCCGAAGTTAAAAACTTCAAAAACCTCAAATCGTTTAGGCTCGAAAAGTATAAACCTTAACTTAGGTTTCTTTTTCAAAATTGATTAATAAAATTAGAAAATGAAGTAGGGTCATGTAGGGTGAAGTGGTCCACGTTTTTTTTATTGGCCATAAAATGGTCAAAAATTGGAATTTTTACATGATAAGATAGCCAAATCGCAAGCGCAGGACCTAAGCTAACTTTCTGCATTCACAGATTGCCAACTTTTTGACATTAAATTTAATTTTTAGGCATTTATCGGAAACTTTGATTTTTCGAATTTTTCAAAATGGTAGGGAGAAGTGGTCCACCCACAAAATTTTCCCAGAAATCGCATAAGCATAAAATTAAATGACAAATAAAAATATAATCATGAAGTTTGATCGAAAATATGGTTTATTCGAAAGTAACAAATGAGCGTTTGATCTATTTTGGTGTTGGTTTCTTCGGTATAATTGTTAAGTGGCTTTTTCCGGCGCCTTTTTCTGCTTCTCGAATTCAGCTCGATTTTCGGGAGAAGTTATAATCGAGCTTCGCATCGATTTTCGGCCACGATTTCAAACACTCAAAAGAACTCATAAAAAAAACTTGAAAACACGAAATATGACATTGACAGGGTGGACCACTTCACCCCACCAAACGTGGACCACTTCTCCCTACCGACGGTATTTTCCGCGGAATGACGCTGCTTCAACAATTGTGGAAAAAAAGTGCAGAAATTCGGTGGATTTACAAAGTTCATAATGTAAACAACATTTTAGATTAATTAGCTTATTGAAACTGATGAAGAATTCGTCAAAATGTTGTTGAATGTGAATACTTGCGAAAACTTTTCACAATGTTTTTTTGGCACTGGTCTGTGGGAGTGAGTAAATATACGTCTGCACACTTCAATGACTAATAAAAAACAAGCTGTCATCAAGAGCAACCGATGAGAGTTGCATATTCTGTTCTATTGTCACTATTACTAAAAAAAAATGGTGGTGGACCACTTTTCCCTACGGAACACCTTACCCGACCCTACACCTCACATTTAGGGGAAGAGAGGATCTGTCAAATTGAGACTTCGGTATTATTTTCGGAAAAAGCGTAACGAGGTGGTTGGGAGTACATGAAGATGGGTCTTGAAATATTAAAAATTACCGAGACGTATAAAATACGTCAAATTAAAAGTAATTAAATGAAAATATTTCAATAATTGAAATCTTTTTCAAGCGGACGAAAATTCAAAGTCGTTTCTAACGGACCAAACATTTGAAGATCCTTTTTGCCGTTTGGTACACCTGGAGCGCGTTCGTCGTTGCAAAAAAGTCAGCTATAGTTGACTATTTGTGACTATCGGTCGTTCGTGAACGCCGTAGCTGACTACGTAGCTACAGCTCTGGTCGTTCGTGGATGCCAATAGTCGACTACGGTAGTTGACTATTTCTGACTATGCTCGGTGAGCAGAGTTAGAAATAGTCAAGCGTAGCTAACACATACATAGACAGTGTGTAAATCATGATTGACATATAAATGTCAAAATTCCCGCCTGAGTTCAGTTTTTAGGAACAGAAAAAGGAAAATGGACATGAAATTATTTACGCAGATGAAAATTAATAACTATATGTTTTAAAAAATTGGGGTTTTTGTTCATTCTTCAGTGTGTGTGTGTGAGCTATCAAACGAAAAGCAACTACGACTATGACTATGGTCGTTCGTGGTGCACATGACTATAGTTGACTACGGCGAGCTATGACAGATTGACGTCATTAGCTATTGCTAGCTACGACTACGACTATCAATGCGTCGACGAACGCGCTCCTGTTAGTTACACCTCGGAATCAAATATTTAAAAAAAACGGAAAAAGCATTTGAAGAATCACTATCTAATATATATTTCTTAAAAGGGATAAAATATTTAACAAGTGGCGAAAGGAAATGTTTATCCGCGACCGTTAGTAATGTTATTTCAACACACAGCGATTTTTAATATCTTTCACTAATGATCATTTTATCTTTTCCAAAAAAAAAATTATTTCAGTAAAGGATTTTTTTTAAAACATTTAATATTATGTTTTTTACTATCCTTGCTCTAAGCACTTTTCCGCTGTAGCGTCCTTAAATGTTAACAACGTAGAACATTTTAATTTATTTCGCAAGTTTTATTTTCTCGCAAGCGAATTCTGTTGCTGTACAAAAATTTGTTTTTCTTTCTGTAATTGTAAATGTAAATAACGAAACCGTATCTAACGTATAACACACAGAATTCAGTTAAGGGACCCGACATTCAAACCAAAAGCAAATGAAGAAAAATATAAATATCCTTACCTAAATTTGTCAGATTTAGGGGATGAAATTCATACCCGAACTTGGCGAAACGGTTCTCTAATTTTTTTCCTAGCAGAGATAAAACGAAATGCGAATAGCTTTTTTGCGAGTCTAAGGAATCCCGATATTAATCTAGTAAAGTACCGAGGAAATTCTTTTTCAACGCTCGCCGTACCAGCGAAACGTATTTGAAATATAATGAAATTAAAAATAATTGGTGCTCCTATTATTTACCGGCGAAGAGACACGTATTACCAAAACAATTCTTGCTCAACTAGCGCTCTGTCGTTACTGAATGTCCTTGACGTTACACTACGTATCCTCTAATCGAAATGCGTGACACATAAGTCTCCTGCAAACGTCAGCATCCGAAATCATTATTCACATTTTTTTTATCTTTCGTCCAATTTGGGAATGTAGAGACGGTCTTATTTTTCTACCCTTAGTTTTACTTTTAACATCGTATTTATCCTCCTCTGCCCATATAGCTGGTAGCTTTCAAGAACGGAACTTATTATCCTAGCTTACGCATTACTCAAGAGGACTAACTGTCGGAATTGAGTGGTAGTTGAAGAGGACGGCGGAGGGTTCTGAGTGCTGATGGAAGTCATTTAATGCATAACTTATTCAACATGTGAATGTATTACGAAGCGAGAAGGCAGCGGGCTGAAGGCAAATGGAAATCGTTTTACGGAAAAGTGGGTCGAATTCATTTCCCAAACTACCGGAACGAAGGAAATTCTCTTCAGACACTTGTTGCCTTCCTGCCCAACTAGTATTAGCGTTTCCTGTTCCGTCAACTGATGTCTAGATAGATTCAAATGGCACGTCCTCCATCAACACCACGACAACGCCGACGACGACGAAATAAAAGGAAAGGAATTCGAATTTGGATGGAATCGTTAAGACTATCGTTCAAAAAAAAAGTCTGTCAAGTGAAATTAATCCGTTTGGTAGGAAATTTGTGCGCAACGCATCGTACCGCAGTCGATTTTTATTTGTTGGGAATTTCCTCCAAACTCTTAGCCGCCATTTCACTTCCCTTACTTCAAAAAGTAATTCCTCTCATAAAAACATTGTTTTGCCACGACACAGCGGCCAAATGGCGAAGAAAAACGTGAAAAACACTAGGATATGCTTTCGATTGTGACGACCGAGACTGAATGGAGCCTTTTCGAATCAAATCACGTTTCAGGTTGAACGAAATCCAACCGCAAAATTTAAGGGTATGAGGAGTCCTGGAAGTGGTGCGTTTTATGCTCAAACTTCCAAAAGTTGGTTGGTTGCGTGAAGGAAATTTATGTTAGCCTAAATGGATTATATCGGCTCGGCCAACATCAAATTAGGATGGGTTGGAGTTAAATTGGTTTTTCTTTGTACTTGCTTATGCACGCAGTCAGAATAGGTTAACCAGTATCCTGTAGGGAAAAAAGAAAATAAAGAAAAATCTACGGTAGACCGAAAAACTACAAATAAAATAAATTTTTATGGTCATAAATTCTTTATAAAACCAACTAGATCCGATAAAGGAATTTAATTGTTTTTCCCGGAAACACGATATCGATCATATATTTGCGAAGAATTTTCATGCTTGTTATTCATGTTATTGAAAAGCAATTTCCCTTGAGAGATTTGCTGTTTTTTTTAGGTTGGATAGTTGAAAATCGCCACAAACGCTCTAAAAATAATGTTAGGTAATGCAATTAAAACAAGTATTTCTACTCGAAATAATTAAGATGTTGAACTGATGATAATTCAACTAAAATTTTCAACAATAACTATATACACTAGATTGCTAAATTTGATTAATTTCCATATATTTAATTGTTAGTTAGTAAAATGTATGCAATAAGTAGATTGAATTTTGATTACAACAACCTGTGGCGAATTAAAAGAAAACAAAAATGGTTAATATACTAAAACAGCAATCGTAAAACACCCCCATATGAAAATTTGTGATGGAAATATGGTCTAAAATTTCAATTCGAGTTTTAAAATCTAACTGTGAAGTCTTTTTAAATCCGTTTTTGCAGAGAATTAACAAAACGCACCGAAACGCCTGTTCAAAAACTCAAATTTTGTTGATGCAATTAAGAATTCCTGACAAATCTCGATTTTCGTCTTTCCAAAACACTCAAAAATACACGAAATACTAGAAGAATCACAGCAATTAAAAATCTCATGACTTGCAAATTGCTTCTGGAACAGCATCCAACAAATGTTCAATTACGGAACTGATTTCCCGATTAATTTTATTACTCCATCGATTGAACGATGGTCTGGTCAATCAGATGAGATTCGATTTCTGTATGCAGAAATGACCAATGTTTTTCTGTACATACTTTTCAATGCGCATCACCACAAAACTAATTTCGAGACGAGAAAAACAGAAAACAGAGCTCCAAGTTTGTGTCCATCATGGTGGCGTAAATCCGGAAACCAGAATGAAAATATTTAAGGGAAATTGCTTTTCAATTGGTCGTTCTACCAATTTATTGACCAAACGTCTGTCAGTAGGAAAACTCTTTTGGAGTGAGATCTGTTTACACATTTGAAGAAAAGCAGTCGTGTGTATCTTTTAGTTTTCCAATTTTCACACACTGTGGACCAATATACGAACTTTTCTGATATCCATAGTTTCCTCAAAAATATTAAGGGTATTCACATTCCTCTTTTAATTTTCGTTTTTCGGTATTTTCGGTAATATTAAAAGACTGAAAATATTCTGCTGTGAACATCCCACAGCACAGATTTGAGAACAGCGCCTTTATTGGATACGTGACCAAATCATTTTTTTTATAGATCCAGCCAGAGCTTAGGGGAAGACCCTTTAATGCCGAAGCACAACTCGGGATGATCATGAACTGCGGATTTGATTGTCACATACCTTTAAATCCATGTTTGATGTATTCTTTTGAATTTCTATTGTGGCAACGGCTATCAAAATTGAAAAAATTTGCAGTCCGATGAGATTAACAAAAAACCAGCAAGACAATTTGACAACTAAAAACATGGCTAGCGCCACACGCAATTGATTCTTGATACCGAATAACCGGGCCGGAAAACACGACTCAAGGGATGTCTACAATTACCGAATCCGGTAATTCATTTTTACATGAACCAAATTACCGTCTCGGTAAAAATCTGTTAATTTCGACTGAATTACCGAGCGGTAAAATTACTCGCAATTTAAAAGAGGACTGTGAATACCCTTATTTTAAATACAATCATCTATGGTCAATGGCATGTATGCATAGTCGTTTTTTTTTCAATATGAGTTTAAAATGACAAAAAAAAATCAATAGCAAACTGTCAATTTAAACTCATGTTTAAGAAAACCTGTGATCAAAAACGATTTGATACGCGCCAATATTTCCTAGTAATGTGCCATTGAATACACATGAATTTTATTCATTGATTTCCATTTGATCGCATATTTTGTTTGTTTACATTACGGGTATGGGAAAAACAGAAAGGATTTCAGAAATTTCATTAAGATTCAAAGATGTTTAATGGTTTTTTCAGTTGTCCTCATGGCGAGACACATTCGAAAAGTCGATACTAAGGAAAATTTGTTGTTAGTCCACGTATCTTAGAAGAAAATCTTATTCGATTAATATTTATGATTTACCTGGAAACTCTGGTTTTATCGATGTTAATCTTTCAGTCCCTTCCAGCTTGTATTCTCTGATCGAATTCAGGGTCAACGAAGGAAAAAACAAACGCACTGTGGAATTTGAAGGGCTCAAAAAGTTAAATTGGAAATGCAAAAAGACTGTAGCTGTAAATAATTGTAATGATCTGTAGATTATAAGAACGTCACTTTACATCATATAGACTGTAAAATATCGCATTTTTACATGATCTAAAGCACAGACGATAGGATATGACATTTATTTAAGGTCGCGTGGGCCAAACGGGCTTTGGGTTAAGTACTTTTAGTGTGCACCAAAAGACAAGGCATTGTCTTGTTATTCTTATATCCACCAAGTAAAAAAAAATCTAATGATGTACCTCTATTAAACCAACCACGGTGTACACCTTTAGGCTTGAACATTATGTCGAGATGCTTGTAATATTAATTTTTTAGTAATTTTATGCGGATGTTACCTGATGCTACGATTTTTATCACAGTTATTGTTCCCGCGCAACAGGACCAGACGGTTTACAAAATCTTAAAATTTCTTAGGTTCTGAGCGGCATATTTTTCGTGTTTACTCGCTTCACCTTTAATACAACACCGTGTCAATATTGACTTTTACTTGCCAGCCTAATTAGAATTGACACTCGCCTTAGGTTGTTACCGTATCCGAGGCGTTATTTATTCAGGTATCATTAAAAATTACAGTTATCTCCTTATTGTATGGAATATTAGACTAGGAAAAGGGGTTTCAAGGCCCTCATATTTTATTTAGAGATGCTTCTTGCCGCCAAATATTCCACAAATCTCGGGTAAAAAAGGATTTTGTGTTAAGCAAATTGATTTCTGCATTTTTAAACACAACTTTTAAAGCTTGAATATTTTGAGTAAATGTGTTTGTATCTGTTATAATTTAACATATTTTGGGTGATTTTTGTGAGCATATTGTTTAAAAAAAAATATGTAAAATAAAAATTGCTAGAAACTGCAGAACAGGAAATTTTACAACCAGTAGCGTAGCTAAAGGCCCAACTACAATCGAAGCGGCTTCGGCGGCCGCTATAATGGTAACTAATTCGGCGATATCTGTGGCTGCAATATGTCGCTCGATGTCGCCGCTGCCGCTTATTACTTTCATTGTAGTTAAATCCAAAGAGCACTAAGGTTTTAGGGGTTTTCGATGCAATTTTCTGTTTCTATTGAAAGAATATTAAATAAGAGTCTTAATTTTGAGAATTTAACTAGAGAACTAGTGGTCCGATTGAACTAGAATAGACCGATTGTACTTAGAAGGACGAATCCTGAGTTTTCCCGTAGTAGATACGAACTTTTCTCCCCACCATCATAAATCCTTAAAAAAATACTCATTTATATTCCGTTTTACAACAAACTTTTCATACCTTTTTTTATGCAACGTTATTTATTTTACAGCAAAATCAATTTTTTTAGACATTCCATTTTTTTTAATTTGTGGAATATTCTGCTATTAATGTACCTTCTGGCCATCTCGAATAAAAAAGAAAATTTTAATTTTATCGCCAAGTTTGTTTTCTTCTTTAATAAAAAAAAATAGACGGCTATTCTTAAAAAAACAAAATTTTTTCCTAATTTTCACAGAAAAAAAAATTCTCTGTTTTTTTTGTGTCAAATTTTAAATATTTGAGGGCAGTCTTGTTCCTTGTTCGTGTAGCCGACGACAGTGAACTTTTATGTCAAGCACAGAAATGTGTGGGGATTTTTTAATTATTGTTTCACAGAGAGAATGCCTTTTTTGTTGGGGCTATTGGCTGAAAGCTGTCAGTGTTCTATTTTTCTTGTATGGAAAGTTCAACAATATTCCAAGACTTTTATAGGATACCTTTAAAACAATGTTTTGGAGTGAAATGCCAGTATATATCTACAAATCGGTATATATATTTATTCATCCCAATATATTTTCCACTTTATTTCAGAAATGTTTGTACATTTCTGTGTTTGTTTTTCTTATGCCTCGTTGTTAAAGCGAAATATTCGCTCGATGCCTGGCAGACTTATTTTTAAAAGCTTTTATTTAGCTCGCTATCTTGTTTGTTTGTCTGTTTGTCAGATCAAATCTTGCAACCCAATTTTGACCCACTTCCACTTGTCCGATTGACTTGAAATTTTGCACACTTATATAAGTCCGATGACAATACAATATTTTCACTACTTCGTCCTTATAAGGATAACGGAAGGTCCTGTAAGGATAACGTGATTACCCTTTTCTCCAAATTTTCCGGAAAAAAAAATCTATCCTGGGGGTTTTTGGGGTCGCTGAATCCGAATCTGTCATTAAAAAGTCTGTAAGTATAACGGAAGGTCCTGTAAGGATAACGTGATTATCCTTTTCTCCAAATTTTCCGGAAAAAAATCTATTCTGGGGGTTTTTGGGGTCGCTGAATCCGAATCTGTCATTAAAAAGTCTGTAAGGATAACGGAAGGTCCTGTAAGGATAACGTGATTATCCTTTTCTCCAAATTTTCCGGAAAAAAATCTATTCTGGGGTTTTTGGGGTCGCTGAATCCGAATCTGTCATCAAAAACTCTGTAAGGATAACGGAAGGTCCTGTAAGGATAACGTGATTATCCTTTTCTCCAAATTTTCCGGAAAAAAATCTATCCTGGGGGTTTTTGGGGTCGCTGAATCCGAATCTGTCATTAAAAAGTCTGTAAGGATAACGGAAGGTCCTGTAAGGATAACGTGATTACCCTTTTCTCCAAATTTTCCGGAAAAAAAATCTATCCTGGGGGTTTTTGGGGTCGCTGAATCCGAATCTGTCATTAAAAAGTCTGTAAGTATAATGGAAGGTCCTGTAAGGATAACGTGATTATCCTTTTTCTCAATTGTTCCGGGAAAAAATATATTCTGCGGGTTTTGGGGTTCGCTGAATACGATTCTCAAGTTAAAAAGCCTGTAAGGACATCTCAAATGTAAAGCTATATATTCGAAGACTAAAAAGAACAAAATAAAAAAAAATAAAAAAAAATTTTTTAAAAAAAGCTTTTATTAAAAAAAATGCACTAAAAAGAAAAAAATAATTTTCTGGACGCTGTGTATCACAAATATAAAAGCTTTTAAAAAGCGAGATAAAGCATAAAACAATAAAATAAACATTTATCTCGCTTTTTAAAAGCTTTTATATTTGTGATACACAGCGTCCAGAAAATTATTTTTTTCTTTTTAGTGCATTTTTTTTAATAAAAGCTTTTTTTAAAAATTTTTTTTTTATTTTTTTCTTTGCAACTTCTTAACCAAAGTTTGTTCAATCGGGAAGTTTCACTTGGCATTTTCTGTTGTACATGATTTTGATTTTTTCTTATTTTGAGATTACTTCATCCGAGAGCTTTAATGTATGAATTAGGTTGAATTATCAAAAAAGGACTTTTTCACTTGCAACATTGTGAATTTTCCACAATTACTAATTGGTTCATATCTGCCATTAGAAATGTATCTTATTTGGTGGTCATATACTCATATACTCGAAAAATGCTAGTGGGGTTTGGTCACAAAGTTTTATTACAATCCACGTCTCCAAAAATTACTTAAATTGTTTGTAAGATTATTAAATAGGTTAGATATTCTAAACACTGAATAGCGTTCTTCTCGACGGCAATTAGCAAGATTGAGAATTTCCTGAATAAATCTTTTGATTATATTTACACAATGCCTGAAAGAAAAAGCGTTTCGCAGGTCCCTTATGTCAGGTTAAGCCGGTTAAAATTGGTTCTTAAATTCTGATGTCGTTTTATAACCCTTGTGCTACAAACGTATTCCGAGGAGTACACAATTTTATTGTAATACTGGCGAAGGGGATGAGGTGTAGCTTCCGCTGTTACTCTAAATGGTCCTCATATGGATAAAATGTTCACTCCATGTCATTTCACTTGTTAAACCATCTTACGCAAGTCATACATATTTTCAAATAAAGGCTTTTCTTCTCGTATCTATAAATGAATCTACTCTATGACACAATGAGAGGAGATAAGACGTATAGGCAGGATTCTAGTCCAAGGGATTTCACTTACTGCAGTCAGACAGAACCGACAAAAAAAAAACATACAGACAGACAGACAGAAGCAAAGACGTCTTTCAAACGATGTACAATTTTCAGAATAGCACATTCGCTTCTTACATATTCACACTAAAATTTGCCATGTTCGCCTTAGACAGATATTTGTAATCTAAAACCTATGGTAATACACAGTTATTCATACATGAAACATATTCACCGCCATAATACCGAATAATACCATATCTTTGTTATGAGAAACGCGACTCATTTTCATGTGCCATCCGTTCAAATTATAAGGATGATTAATTTACTTTTTGGCTCAGTGAGAAAATGACGAGATTTCAAGACTTTAGGGTGGGATCGTTTTGATTTTATTATGAAAAGCTGAGAGATGCAATTTACATTTTATAAATGAAATCCTCAGGTGGCTGTATTAAATTACGTAAAGTCAAAAAGAAAAGCGTATGCTGAAAATTAACGTAAATAAACTGAAAAGTTAAAACCATATGATGCGACCCAAGAAGTTTTAATGGGAATTATTAAGGGTATTTTTTGTGATCACCGGTACATTTGGTTGAATTGTGTAAAATAGTCGCCTCAGGCCCCTTCGTCGTCATGCTTTTTCGCAATTTTTTATATGGGATTTAAAACCGTCGGCTCACTACCAAAGACCTCCTTCCTCCTTAATGTGTGATGTATTTTATGATAAGCCCCTTAGTGAATGGAGCAGTTTTATATACTGACAACTGCTTTATAATTTAAACTTTTTAACAAATATAAACTCAGGACACAAATTGCTGTTTTTGGGGCGTAGACTCTTCGCACAAGAATTTGTAGAGTACATAATTTTATTTCCTGGGTTTCTATTTGCCGAGAAATTTAAGCTATTACATTTAAATAATACTCTAAAACACTTAAAAATTTAAATAATTTTTTTTGATAATTTTTCATCATACAGGGTACAAAACCTCCAATTAATTGCCAACATGGCTTCTCAGAAAACAATTCATGCTTGGCTCAAAAGAAAACCATTTAGGACTCAGATACGATCATAAAGTGCACCAGCCATATAAATTTTCTTATTACCCTAATCTACTTTGGGCGAGTTATGCATAAAATTTAGATGAATATAGTCTGAAAGTTTTTACCACCTGCCCGCATTTTGCTGATAAAATTAATAGCGGAAAGCCCAGATATTATAGTCTTCGTACAGTCATGTTAAGCTTCGGAAGTTTACGGATCTTCGATATGTAGCAGCACTTAAGACAACTTATCTTAATTCCAATAAAAGCTTTTTGTTTACAGACCTATATAAGGAAAATAGTAACGGGATTTAGTGTTGCTCAGGTTATCCTATAGTCAATAAAACTAATGTAAGACAATATCGGAGAGTTAAAGTATTAATTCATTTAATTTACAGCTGAAATTGGTTCTCTAAGGATTCTCTTGCTTTTATCCATATTTCGGATCAAAAAAGTCTGCTATAATTCATATTTGTTAAACCGACAAAAAAAACCCCCTAATATTACCAAAAACAACATAAAATATATCAAAAATTGTATTTACTTAAAAAACGTTAAATTCGAATTTTTAACCAATTTTATGTTTTTATTTAATTTCAGGGGTTTTGGCAAACAAGGCTTTCAATGTCAAGGTATTTCAAGCAAAGATTTTAATAAAATATCTTAACTAAAAGAGATATTTGGAGTAATTGCTATTAAAATTTTAAATAGGGTAAGGTACGGATAGACGCCGCATCTTTTGAAAAACGCTTCGATATTCTCGTTTTTCGAAACATAATTTTGAACCAATAGGATAGTTTCATCAATTAATCATATTCCTGACAAATTTCAGAATCCTAGAACGAATTGATATAGAACAAAAATCGAATTTTGGCACAGACAAGATGCCCCGCGCGGATAATGCTCCACCCAGATAGTAGGTTCAGATAGATGCCTTGGGCAGAACGGAAAAAAATAAGAATTACTTTTTGAAAAAAAAAAATCTGTACACAATTCAAAAATATTAAAATGAACACAACACAATAAATGGAACGATGTGGCAAATAGACGACCGAATACTTGAGTTACTTTTTGACTTCATTGTCTTATGCCCTAAACACATGTGCAGAATTCTGCATGCGGCGGAATTTGAATACACACGTTTATATGAAGTGGAACACACGTAAATTCTGCATGCAGCGCAGAGCTGCATGGTGTGTCAAATTCAACTTTCTCTGCGCAGAATTAGTGATGTCAACCGAGGATTCTTTTTTGGTGTTTGGCAAAATCGACTGTGAGCAAAGAGACTATGGACTAGATTCGTATACAGTGGAAAAGGAAAGTTTGGCACTTGGTAAGAACGATTTTTGGCAAAGAACGAGTCTCAGTTTTCCCAGTTTAATTTCCCTGATAGTTCTTCAAATTGTTTCTCCCTCAAATATCTGTTTTTGTAGTGTTTACTATTTTTGTCATATAAAAATTGATTATTTCGAACAAATTCAATCAATTCTTCTTCCATTATTGACAGCAGCCGATGCGATGAAATGTCAAAAAATATGCTCATATGTTTTAGCTGCAGATATGCAAGCAGCGCTGCATGCAGAAAATCTGCACATGTGTTTAGGGCATTAGACTTGTCTATGAACGAAGTAGAGTCTGTGAACGAAGTAGAGTCTAAGACAACGGAGTCAAAAGTACCTCAAGTAATCGGTCATCTATTTGCCTTTTCGATTTTTTAAAATCTCACTTCACAAATATTCTGTTAAAATAACATTATAAAATCTGAACTTATTCGTAAAGTTAGTTATTACACCAAAATTTTCTGACAGCACACACATATTCAGCCATTGTTGCTACAATTTAATTTTTTAAAAAGCTATCATAAAGTTCATGGGCATTGTTCTTGTTTGTGATTTTCTAAACATACTAAGGGCGGTGTGGGTTTAATTTTGCGTTTCAAACTAGAATAAAAAAGTGTTTTTCTTGTTTCTCTATCAATTTAATACACAATTTGTAATTACTCTAAATAGTTTAGTTTAGCAGATTCACGCTCTGGTGCATCTATCCTACCGGGGCATCTATCCGCTACCTACCCTATAAAAATTCTCGTGAAAATATCCGATTTTTTTTTTAATTTTAAACAATTTTTTTTACTGTAATTTCTAGTTTGCTCGTTTGTGGTGCACAAACGTTGCCATGAGTACGTTACATTCAGCTGTCCAGGAAAGGATAAGGGTGTGGATTCAGTGAGTATTAAATCCTTAACAAAATTCTTACAAAAAGAAACCCTCTATCCAACAATAATTTGATTTTCAGATAACGTAAAATTTTATTATATCAATATTTATAGTTTGTTTTTATTATTATTCCTCATTAATTTATTCTGTTAAAATTTCAATTTTTTTAAGAAAATTTAATTTTTTTTTCATTTATTTTTTGAGTTATGCAAGTATGTTGCCAGCAGCCTTTGATAAATCATAAAACTTTTTATTTTTTATATATTTTTTTAAAAGCATTTAGATTTCGAGCTAGCTCTTCTTAGTTAAGAGCATGGCTTTGTGTAAGAAGTTTTGTTTGTTTAAGAAAAAAAATAGTGTTTTGTTAATATTATACGTCCATATTGCAAAATGTCATTACTTGTCTACTTCATGTAGATTTTTTTTTCTACAAATCGTTCAAGTATTAATCAATTGGCCGACAAAACATTAATTTAAGGTGCACATAAAACTTTAGGTATATGAAGTTTTAAAATAGATACTCAATTTTGTTCTGTGCACACTCATTAAGTGAGCGTTAAGTTTTTGTGATATATGTTGAACTTTTTATTATTTTTAATATCAAACAGTATTACGTAATTTCAAACTAGAACAATAAAAAATGTTTTTTTCTTGTTTCTCTATTTAACACAATAATAAAAGTTTTTAAGAAGTGCAAAAAAGATTCGAAAATGACGTCTCAATATAAATATATTGGTTTTTCAAAAATTTGAATGATTTTCCTTTAAGTGCAATGGAAAGCACTTCAAAATAATCTTTTGAGAAACAAAATTCTGCTAAAACACAAGAGAATTTTGAATTTAGTTCTATAGAAGTATTCGTCACTTCTTTATTCTGTTCCATTGCTTTCAGAGACTATTTAAATTCCATAGTCTAATTATTTTTTTAAATTTTCTCGTTCATTTTGAGTCTAAATCACAGAAAAATATGTCTTTATCATACTAGAGACTCCGGGAAACGGTTAAGATTGGGCGAAAAATTTCCTTAATGTCTCTCTGATGCTGAGAACCGGATGAAAACCGGATGAAAACCGGATTAAAACCTGATTAACCCATTTTGGCCCGGCCTCGTGTTTTCATAATAGCAACTTTGACTTATATGTGGTACCAATAATAATCAAAATTGCTTAACGTACTGGTCGGTAAACCGACCATTTGGGCCAAAATGGGTTAAACCGCTTTATAATTACACGCGATAGAAATTTAAGGGTATTACACAGAGGTCAGGAGGTAGATATAAATTTGCGTATAATCAATCTTCTTATGTCGGAAACCGGATCCAAACTGTTCAGTGTTTCAAGAAATATCACAAAAGAGAGTGAGAAGGTTCAAAAAATTTAGCTGAAAATGTACTTCTTAAAAACTTTTTGAACAATATATTCAAAGTTTAAAAAACCAACAATAAATTAATTCAAACATTATATGAAATGTAAAACAAAAATTAAGAATTAATATTGAACATTACTAATCAGACTATTTGAAACAAAACTTTTAATTTTAAAATTAATTTTTAACCCCAATTATCCACAAATTTAATTTTAATCCAATCTAATTAAGTTGGTTTCATTAGAAAGTAATCAAAAACACAAAAAAAAATTAAATAATTTATGTATGAAAAAAATCTTTAGGATGCACTCAAGACCAAACATGACTTCCAACCATTTACGTACTCTAGTCCAACATTTTGTGATCACTGTGGCTCCCTTTTGTACGGTGTCTATCACCAGGGTCTTAAATGCTCAGGTAAATTAAAACAATACAAACATACAAAAGATATTATGAAATTTTTTTCGACATTTCAAACCCCGCCCCGTCCCCACTATAAAACTTTTTGATTAAATATATCACATATTGCGCTATTTTGCTGTAATATATCTAAATATCTTTTGCTATAAAATTTAATTCCTTGTATGTATTTTTGCTAATGGAAAAATAAAAAAAAACTAATTTGGCTAAACTCCGAATGAATGTACCCTACCTATACCTAACTTTACTTTAATGTTACCTTTTTCTTACACTTACTACTTTCATATATTCGTTTCTAAAACACTCTCTCACACATATATGCATACACAATGTCTTTCTAAATTTTATGTCGTTTTGTAAATAACAATAATCAATCCCATTTACATATTCTGAAAAAGTATTTCCACTTCCGTTTTATTAACTGATTATGATTTACTGTACAATAAAACAAGTTTTTTTTACCAAAAAACATAATACTTTTGCTTTATTTAGTTAAATATTTTCAAACATAAAAGTTTTGTTGTTATTCGCATTTTACAAAATAAGTTGCATGTTTTTCTTACGCTTTCTCGCTCCAAATAGTGCTTTTTTTTGTTACCATAATATTCATTACGCTCTGATATGCTGATATTATAAATCTATTTTAATACTAGAATATGGACCCGTTAAAGTATATTATATACAATTGAGAAATACGGAAAACAATTCCAGAAATCACTTCCATTTAAAGAAAATTGCTTACAGGATCCTGAAGTAGGAATTTCAAAATTTCAACACTAGATCAAAGACCTTAAAAACCCTTCAATGCCGATTTTCCCGAGAAAAACTGAAAAAAGGATATTTGTGTTATCCTCAAAGGATATTCCCCTCAAAGGATTTTTCTAAAATGTGATGAATAAGACATTTTAGAAAAAAAAAGATTAGGACTTATATCGGGTCTTTCAATAAGGACATAACAATTTTGTATTTAAATAAAACACAGAATAATTGAGATATCGGGCTGAAATTTATTCCAGGTGTAGTGGACATGTTACATTTAAGTATGAAATTCGATGTCGTTCATATGGCCACCGCGAGCTCGTTTGCTGATTGATTCTTTGGAGCCAATTTTCCACCACTCTTCCACAGATATCGGCCGGAACGTTGGCAATTTCGCGTTCTATATGGTTCCTGAGCTCTTCTAACGTTGTTGGCTTGTTGGCATAAACCAACGACTTAACATAACCCCATAAAAAGAAATCCAACGGCGTTAAATCGCATGAGCGAGGTGGCCATTCGACCAGACCATTTCTCGAGATTACACGATTACCGAACTTCTCTTTCAATATATCAATTGTTTGACCAGCTGTGTGGCATTGCTCGTTCGTGAACTTCACCATGATAAAAATGGAAACCTTGACTGACGTTTTAGCATTGCCAGATCATAAAAAAAGTTTTAGGGTGCGTTTTTATTAAAATACTAAATTGTTATGTCCTTATTAAAAGACCCTTTATTTGCACTCGCTTCGATCGACCTCTATGGTATACAAGTTCTCGACTTATTAATAGCGGTAAAAAATCTTTTTCATAACACATGCATCGAAAATATGCCTTTCGATGCCTCCGTAGCGGGTCGAAAGTTGCGTTTTCGGCCCTAGGAGCGAAAGTGCGATTAGCAGGCCGAAACTGTGTTTTCGCGACGTAAACCGAAAATTTATGAATGAAACTGAACGAGTGAAGTTAGCTATACGAGCGCAGTGTGATTTAGTTGCGCATTGTCAATTTCTGTTTGACCAACATTTCTTAGTAATAAAACGAATTTATAGAATATAGTTGTTTTGTTTCTTTTAAAAATTCACTTCTGTTGAAATCCGCCCCTGGACCCCGTATGGGGGGCTTAGCCCCCCAAACCCCCTTTTCCATTGCTCTTCTATACCAAATTCGCGGTTAAATGGCATCCAAGGCATATTTTCAATGAATTTATTATGAAAAATTGTATACGCAACTCGGAGCGGAGTCACCGATTTCACTCGTGTGATATCTGCCCTCGCTTCGCTCGTGCAGCTAACTTCACACTCTTGAAATCGTTGACTTTCGCCCCTTGTTGCGTAATATACTATTATGTGTTTGAATGAACGTAAAAACTAGTGCACGGGATTAAAAATCGGGACTTTTTAAATTTTTGTGCAAACCTACATTATGGAAGCTTTCGATTGAAAAAAGAGTAATGCAAATCGGTTCTGCAGAACTCCATGACAAAGGGTGTATGAAAATCCTTTTTTCTTATAATGCTTTTAGTTATCATGAGAATAAAAACACCAGCTATAAATGATAGTCAAACTTCGCAAAATCACTGAGTAAAATTTTCTAAAATCAAATTCAACGCTTTTTTTGGATTTTTTCAAAAGTTCGGCTCTGTTTTCGAAAAGCGCGCTAAAAACTTTTGCTCTTTGATACAAAAAACTCGATTTTATAAAATGGCCTTCCTTAATTCCCCTCGGGCTTTCGATTGCCCTGTAAAATTTTCAAAGTTTGATCAAACTTCCAACAATTTTCAAGTGAAAAATAAAGAAAAGCTCCCAAAATTATGAATATTTCATCAGCGATATGATAATCTAAAATATATAATATAAAAACCAACACACAGAAAATATTTTCGCGGGAAGTTCGTTTGTTGTAATGAGTTTCAATTATGAAACAATTAAAAAGTGTTTAGATACTTACGTTACCTTTGAAGGTAAACTGTGGTATGCGGAAAATCTCTCGTGAAATAAGCCAACTTGACGAAAATTTTAACTCTCAACTGTGGAAAGTAAAACTAATTAAACTTTTTAATTATATTCTGCGTTCAAATTTCAAAAGTAAGACACGTACAGGTGAATTATCACTTGATTGCATACCTGGATTCTGCCTAATTAAGCTCATCATGGCAATTACAATGATTTCCAACAAATTCTACGTTAGTAAAAAAAAAATACCAGCGAATTTCATCGTACCACTATCGTCGTTATCTTGATTATACCGTGACAATACATATGTTACGATGATATTAAATAACTTAAATCTATCAAATTTACAAAAGTTTCTGCCATTTCCACTTCACAATACGTACGAATGAACGTTGTATTTTGTGTTCATCTAGAAATGTGACTTCCTCTTCCATAACCGTGATAAGGACTGATCATAACTTTTTCATAGCAGAAAAATTGAAATAATGATGAAAGTCGGGCAAACTTGCTAACAACCGTCGGAATTTTCTCCGTTTTCCGGCTCTGCAGGAAAAGAATAAAAAGTAATACTTTTCTAATGCTGAGAAAAAACACGATGGCGGGCACCTTGCAGAATTAAATATCTTTCAGCTCGTAATTTTTTCCTGCTCATCAATTTTTCGTCGTTATTTTTTTGTAGATTCTAGCAAATATCAGGAATCTATTCAACTTGCTATTTCCGGTCCACTCTCCCTTCTTCAATTGATGGATTTTCAAAGAACTAGAGAGAATAATGTCTGATTGAGATTAAAGTTTCACAAAGGGTACTTTAAACTCCATCTTTTCCTCGTCATAAAATGGCAAAATCATTTTCTAAAGATTTCCCCCTAGTTTTTCTCAAGTATCCTTAAGCAGAATAATAGGATTCTATTAAACTAAATGTGTTTTTTCTTTACTTTGTTGCCTGGTTTAGGTACTTTGTAATTACAAACTGAGTCCTTTCGATTAAAATTTTGCAGAAAGGAAAGAAAACTTTAAAATTGAACTTTTTCTGTTGTTGAAAAAATAATTAAGGCAGACTACTTGTGTTTATCATGTTATTTTTTAAAGTTTTGTTTCCGTTTTTTTGTTAAATGAAAAAAATTTCCAAAAAGGTAAAAATACACATCTTGTTTTTATAAAAGTGTGTTTTTTAAACTTTTTTACAAGTTTTATGGGCTCTCTCCATTGCCAGGATATTTTAGTTGCGATAAAAATGTGTTACAAATAGAAAGAGACAGATAGCTGTAATTGTCAATGGGAATCACAGAATACGGGCACGAGTCTTTATAGAAAGTTTTATAGGATAAAATCATAGGAATTTAAACCGTATTCCATGTCCAAAACATTCTATTTGCATCTCCGAATCACATATCTGTACGTCCTCTAATATCTCAAATTTCCTACCTGTAAATATGGTTATTATTATTATAGTCTGTATACCAAAACATGTAATAAATATAAATACCTTCGTTGTTATTCATTGTATTGTAATTTTTGAAACTGCATTTGTCAAAATCAGACAGATTTTGACTACTTTTGTAGTTTATTTTATAGGAAGCGTACGTCAGTTCAAATACATCTACCAAAGCAACACCTGGCGACGAACGCTTCCTATAAAATAAACTACAAAAGCGACATCTGGCGACGTACGCTTTTTTTTGTTCTCTCTCTTTCTTACCAAGCCTTTGTTATATAAGTGTGTCCCTACATTTTATCGCAACTAAAATATCCTGGCAATGGGGAGAGCCCTTTATGTGTTTTTTTTAAACTCGCATTTGAAAGCTTACTATGTTACAACTAATTAAAGAACATATACAAATAAATATTGTTTAATTTAAATACCTGGAACCCCAATAAATATCATTGTCAGAAATTCTATTTCGCAGAGTTTCAAGCCGTACTGACCCAACATGTTTCAGATGGCTAACCATTGTTTTGTCCAAAGAAATAAATCCAAAGAGATTTAAGACTTTTATAACAAAGTTTTGTAATTAAATATTTACCACTTTGGGCTGGAATCGAATTTATTTGATGTCAGTTTTATAGGTTTTACAATGTGGTAAAGCGATAGTGAAAACAATTTAGTTCTTTCTATTCCCATTGATTTTGTGAAAATCTTACCAAATGTTAATCAGACAAACTATTTTCTAGCTGGAATCATTTTAGGAAGAACATAAAAAAAAAACACAATTTAAATGCGTTTCTATTCAAATATTTATATTTTGTTAAATGAATTTTCACCCGATAGTAAATTTTACACCATTCTATTTGAAGGGTTAAACCAAATCGAAATTGGTAGACGAAATTGAAACACGTGCAATGGCGAATATCTTCTCTGAAATTCTATCCCAAAACTGTTCAACTCGAGACCTTTACTTCGTGAAAAATTAATGAAGATCAGTATGTTTTTCTGGCTACGCATCAAATGTTTCCTTTTATTTTATTGTTGTTATGTACTTACATGGTTTTGTATGGAATCTCAAGCGAAAAGGGAAAAATCAAATATAATATATAAATACAGAGGGATGAAATAGCCAGACAATTTTATTTTTCCCTCAACCGCTCAATATAAACTGGTTAGAAATAAGAATTACACTATAAAAAAAACATTTAAAACTAAGAATTTGCAAAAAAAAACACAAGGAAAGCCGAAATTGCCAAGGCGCCTTTTTAAAATACTGTATATCTGAGAATTTCAGATAGAATTTTGATAAAAAATTTCCTATTTGGTTCGTGCGGCCAGAAGGAATGAAATTTTCACGTATCAAAGTGTTCTAAACACAATCTAGTTTTATAAATTTTTCGATGCGATTGATTTCGAGAAAACCACAAAAAACTATTTAATTTGTATGTAAGAGAGGAGGAGAAATGTTCCAATTTCCTTCTTCCAATTTCCTCCTTCAATTAACCGTGGCTTTTACAAGAAAACCATTCTGTACAAAATTTCAAGTCTCTAGCTCAATCCCTTCGAAAGTTATGGTGTTCATGGACAGCCGGACGAACGGAAATCAATTTTGTGGACAGTCTCCGTTATTTATATTTAATTAAAATGTTTAAACCGTTAAAAAATGTTTGTTTTTTCGCTGAAAAAGTGGTTGTTTTAAAGGTTTTATTGATTTTGGTCACAAACTCCATTGCAGTTTTCATACAAAAAATTTGATTAAAGAAAATTTTTTATAATCGAAAGAAAATTTTTAACTTGTACAAAATAACAATCCTGCGACAACGGATATCTGACAGATACAATTTTTAATATTATAGATATCGACTGAGAAAAACCTCTGCACCAAACGTTCACACCAAGAAGAAACGGACAAAAATTATTTGATACATCTTTCGATTTTTTATATCTTTTGTGTGTATGTGTTTTTTTTCTGTGCCATTTTCCCATAGATGCTTAAACTTTATCAAGAAACAACACGTCGTCCCGTCCGTCAGAAGCATATTTTTCTGTTGCGTTTGCAATATCACTTTGTTGCGGATCAATAAGTGTCTGGAGCAGATGTGGACCCATACCACGATAAAAATGAATTGTATGAAATTGGATACCCGTTACATATCATTTTATTGAAAAATCATAACGTCCTGTTGCTACACTACACTTCAAAAGGGAAGAATTACAAAGAACCCAGGGATATATTCACATATAAGTGAAAAATATATATAATACGTCGAACCGTGTCATGAACTGACTGAATATAGTTTTTTTTATTACTTGTGTGCTATAAAGAATAGAAAAAGGTGTCCTGTGGAGCAATCACTTTATACCCTACATGGTGAGACTTTGAAATGTTTTTAATATCTATTTTGTAACTTGTTCATGTCATTTTAACAAAAATAGCCAATTTGTAGCACGACATTCATAAAGTCAAAATGTCGTCCATTCATTCAAAATCTAAGTAAAAGGTTCTAAAAATTTCAATATTGACTATTTTGATATTCCAAATTACTTAATCCCATCAGATACGGTATTTCTGAAATATCTGGTGAAATTTCGCACTTTTTATTATGTTTCTAAAATCCCCTTTCTCACATTTTATTAAATCTTCGATGTCGACTGTGACGATGACGGTTTTGTTGGAAGCTTTTTAAACCAAGCGAAGGTATTATGACCGGGAAAGTGTCGCATTGAATGTTTCTTGTGGAGTCGAAACACATTTGCGAGTTATATCTCAAATCGGGATGAGTGATATCCTCGTTATATCGACAGGATATAAAAACCCATAAACTCGTATAGACGAATGAACGGTTTATGACATCGATTAATACTTTTAGCAGTTGGACGCCATCGTTCGTTTAATATACGCCAAATCAATCGGGAAAAGAGTTTTTTTTTGCCATTTGGTCAACCTTCATAGGAGTTACAGTCTGTCCCAATGAAGCTTAAGGACAATTTTTATAATTTTTCAAGCATTGCAATTAAAATTTTTATGATTTTGAAAGTTTTAAAATTTTTAAGTTTTGAAAAAACGGGAAATAAGTTTCGAATATATGTATTTTATATAAAACTATTTTTTGGGTTCAAGAATATAAAAAAATCATTGCGAAAAAATAGCATGAAACCATCTCTAAAACCTGGGTTCTGAATAAGACATTTTAGCCTTTTTGGACCATCTCTTGTTTCATGATTCATCGTTTGGAGATTATTACCTCCGTCATACAACTCCAAATCACCCACTGAAATATTTGATTGACAGCTTATACCTTGGTTGGTTTCGCAAAAAATGATTACCTGAATAGCCTGGACTAGATCTCTTATTCGGTCATCCTTAGGCGGTCAAAAAATTAGAAGACATTGATCAACTTTTGAGAGATTTTACATTTCGACTAGTAGTTATTATTTTGGATCAAAAAATTAACGACTTTTTCTCAAGAGCCGCTAGAACTTATAGTTTCTAGAACTATTCTGAAAGGAAATCCCTAAAAGATTAAAAGTCGCTTAGATACAAAATTGTTTTCTCTGCTAATGTCCATCATGTTGTCACTATTTGGACATATAACAATCAACATCTAGAGGAAGATTTTTCCAAACCCCTATTATTTGCATGTATTCACTATAAGAGAATTGTTTGCTTTGTCCTTGATACGTTTTATTATAAATGCTTCACCATTGTTCCAAGCGGACATAAGAAAATGCTCTCCATTTTTTCCCGAATAGCATTTTTTGAAACAAATATTTAATATCATAAGGCCTTTGTTTTTTTTTCCTTAAGATATTACATGAGCGATAAAGCAACATAACAAAAATTAAAGCCTATAAAGACACATAATATCTAAATTCATTTTGGAGATGCCTCAACTGCCTTCATTTTTATCTGCTTTCCATTGTCTGTGTTAGATGAAGCAAAAGAGAGCTGAACATTTTGTATTTTTGTATATGACAAGATTAATGGTCGAAATGAGTTTTCCCGTTTTTCATTTTTATTTTCACCATGACAATGTTTTCAGCCATTTCTAATAAAAATCATGAGCACAGCATCGGCACAGCGGGGTAGTTTATCACTTGACAACCATTTTGGATAATAGATTAACTTTTATCTATTTATGAAGCGTATATAATATTTGCCATTATTAAAGTTACGAAAAACTTGTGAATAAACAATTATAGTGAAAATCCAAAAAAAATTAACAATTATATTGAAATAATCTCAAAAGCGATTCATTATACGAATATATTGAAACCTCGATACTGTATATCCTCAGTATTCAGGACCCCTAGATACTGTCCTCACATTTTGTTTGACGTTACACACATTTTTTTTTTGCTTTTAGGGGTTTCCCCGTGCAAAAAAGTGATTTTTGGCAGTTATAAGGGGGAAACCTATGCAAAAAAGCATTTTTAGTAATTACTCAAAAACTAACGGTCCGATTTGCATGATACATAAATGTAAAAAAATAATAAAAGATCAAAAAAATGCACTCAGAAAAATGTCCAGGTCAACTTTTTGTCAGGTTAACTCTGACCTTACAGAGGTGTATGTAAGCCAGCTAGCGGTCAGAGTTAACCTATCCTAGGTCAGCTCGTGCAGCTCCCAATGCCCTACTTCACCTGCTGGTGGCTTAATTTCAGAATTTCTCCGACCACAGGTCAACTCAGTTTTACTTGCCCACATGCAGGCGAACGCGCGCCTGCCCGAGGCCAATTACGCCGTATGTAGGTCGTCGAGTTAGCCTCCATTTTTCTGAGTGTGTATTCTGTATTATTTATAATTGAAATAATAACAATATTTTTTTACCCTCAGTCAGTAGCGTATACCCCTATATCGGTATACGGTATCGAGGTTTCAATGTCATCACAATATTATGATTATTTACCTTAAGTCGAAGTTATTAAATTAAACCTAATAAGGCAAACTAACCATTCGTGCTAAAAATCTAATTAAAGGTGAGAACTTAGTCTTTAAGATGATAATCATCAGAATGCTAATATCTTTAGGGAACGGAAAATATTCGTTTTTTTGTTGTTGACTTTCATATTTATTCGAATAATATCAACTGTCATGGGAAATTATCATTTCTGTTTGTAAACAATGCGTCGTAACACATCTATCGCATCTACGAAAATAGCATAGAAAAATGTATATGGTTTTGACTTGTCGACATGTTTTTATTTGCTACTAGTTGTAGTAGGTCATAGCCAAAAGTATCCATATTAGAGCATTATTTGTTTCATCTTAGTTTTCTATTCTGCATATGATATGCGAGTATATATGTATTTTTGTCATAATGTGAATTGGTACTCGTCAGGATATTAACCTCTATAGTAACTTGTTTGGTATTTTATCACATAGTATTATATGAATGTTTTTTTCTACGTTTTTATTATAATTATACCTCAAATAGCCATCGAACACGCACGGCAAACATGTCGCAATCGCGTTATTGGTACCGAATAAGGTATGAGAACATATTATGCGGAAGTTTTCTTTAAATAATATTGTAGTAGTAAAAGTGGTTACGAACATTTTTTACTTGAGGATAGTCTCACACTTTCCACTTTGTTATGTAATTTTTTAAGACAAAAAGACGTCAAAAACATCAATTTTAAATTTAAAGCGGTTCGTGCCTCTAGAATCCCCATCATTTTATTTTTCGAGAATTATCGAAAAATCCGTTGTAGCCGGGCTTTATTATTTTGAATACGGTTCAGAAATACGAAAAAACCGCATTATTCCTAAGCGACTTTGGCAATTTTGACATTAGATTTGTGATCAGCGCCCCAATAACCCCATAATACTGATAGCCCTAAAAAAAAGGATGAATGCGATCATCAAATTCGTTTCGAATTTTGAAATTCTAATAACCGATTCATGTGAAAATCTTTAATGATAATTTTCATGAGAAAAACTAAAAAATTATGTGTAGGTTATCCTTACAGGACTTTAACGCACTATCCCGAAGATGTGCCTAGCGGAATTGCCCAATCGGGCAAACATTTTAGAAAAAAATTGTAAGAATTTAGGAAAACTTTCGCGCTCCTTTTAAAATGGCTCTCTACTCCAATGATTTTAGAATCTCTATTCAATAATGCTGTAGAAGTTAATTGCAATTTCTTTAAAAAAGGATCAAAATTTAAAGTGTTTATCTTTACAAAATCAATGAAATTGTAAGAAAAATTGTTCACCCTCCTTATACACATTGAAACCACATATTGTTCAACTAAATTTCCCGACAAAATGATTCTCATAATGATAAGCTTCTTATGTAAGCCTAGGGCCCATAAAACAACCCTCAGACATGCAAATATGACTTTCGGTTAATATGATTGCTCATTGAGTGAAATAATCGGTTAAAAATATTTCCTGTTTAAATTATAAATAATTGTGCCAAAATGACGCCTGCCAGAAAAGTAATAAAAAAATTAATTGAATCTTTTTATGAAAAAAAAATAATAATAATAAAGATGGAGATCAAAATACATCCTCAAGGCAAAAAATTTATCCAATTACTCTAGGACCCATGGAATATAAAAATATTCACCGCCATATTTACCAAAAGTAAAATTTAGTCCCTCAATTTTTCATTCACCTATCCATAATATTCTGGAATTTAATCATATTTTTCCTGGTATGAGATGGCAAGTAAAAAACTTGAACTTTCGGACTAAAGACCGAGATCCCTTCGGGCACAAACCAGCTGTTTGGTTTGGTTTTTTTTTATATATTTCTTTACCTCCAACTCTGCCCCGTTGTACATTTTTGGAGATAAAAATTTTAAGGCATTTGTCTAAAACGCCGAATGAAAAGGATAATCTCATCCGAAATCCCACAACAAAATAAAAACACAGCCAAGGATAAAATAATGCGGCTGACAGCGATGAAAATGAAAACGGGAAACTTTTAACAAACTCTAACTTTACTTTTTTGCCGTTCTTCGTGTAGTTATTTTTCCTTCCATTAGCAGTATCAACGGTAGGGATCAAGGATATTTCTAGGGAAAATAGAATAAAGTTAAGTAACGAAAGTGTAGGACGATCATTCTTTTTTAGGTACGGCTACGGAGAGAGTCCCTTGAGTCATTATCCTTTAACGCATTTTGTCATTTAATTAAAGCTTCTAAAGTAGGTCCATATTATGCTTGCTGAATTTATCACGTTACGTTGTTATTGGAATACGAGGGTCGAGTGAAAAGTTCCTGGCGGCGTTGGAAGAGAAATCCTAGTGACAATTTTTATACCCGTATGGTGAAACCTGTCTGTCTGTCTGTCTGTCCGTCCGTCCGTCTGTCTGTCTGTCTGTCTGTGGCGCGGATTGCGGGCGCACGGATTGAGCTAGAGACTTAAAATTTTACGCAGATCCGTTTTTCGTAAAATACGAGGCTAAGTTCGTTAATGGGCAAAAATGGACCATTAGGGGGGGTACCCCCCATAGGAACGAAAATGTTTTTCGCAAATATCTCAAAAACTGTGCAACCTATCAAAAAAGTGCAAGAACAAAAGTTATTTAGAATATGATTCTACATAAAACTCCCATACATCAAAATCCAATTGGAACAAGTTTTAAAAAAATCTTATTGGAAAATTTGAATTCAAATGAAATTTTGATACGCCGTTCAATTAAATCACCATACGGGTTTTCAATAATTGCCAGATTGGCAGTTATAGCTTTTTTTATGTTTTTAAATTTCTTATGACACATTTCTATCAGAAGACAGCTGCCAAATTTACAGTACATTCGGTTAAGCGGTTTAAAGTTTTAACCCTTAAAGGCTTGGTGGTACACGCGATGTACCACCATTTTTGTAACAAATACTGCACGGTGGTATCAAAATTGTACCACCAATTAAACCGTCTTTCATTGCCGTATGATACTTTAAAATGGTACCACTAAAAAAATCAAAAAAAAAAGTTTTTTTTCGAGTGCCGGAAGGGTGAAAATATTTGCTATTTTTCTGTGCCTCTAAGGGTTAAAAGCGACTAAGGGGTGGATTTAGTAGATGTAGAAAATAAACAAAATTTTTACACAGGTCGGAATAAACAGACTTATTTTTTGTGCAGTAGAGTTTTTGTTTCGGTAATTTGGTGTCGCTGATTCCTAATCTCGCAGTGATTTTACTGGATCAGTACTAGTTTTTGGGCTATAGAGATTGGTTCATAAATTGGTTCTATTTATATTTTTATTTGAGTATCATTGGCACGTGTATGTATTATCTTCATTCTCGCAAAAGCTAGAGCTGAGCCGACCAAACCACTGCTAGTACATTCAGCATCAGAGACATCAAAACACCCAAAAAATACTCTTAATCCTAAACCCCAATTACGCGTTCGTGCGTGCGGCACCCACGCGGTGAAGGTAAAAACTACGCATTTAAATGAGTAAATGTATAATTGCGCGTTGCTTAGACGCGTTGCCGCGTAGAGTAGGCTCAGTTTCTACTTTTAGACGCGGTGACAACTACTAGATGCCAGAACAAAATCATGCCGCACGCACGAACGCGTAATTGGGGTTTAGGCTTAATGCCGAGTGTGTTTTTTTTTTCAATTTCCATTTTCGTTAAATTCAAGTTCTTGCACCAATTAACGGCGTTAGCAAGGGAATTACTCTACACGGCTTTTTTTATATTCTCATTTGTATAAAAGAAAGTTTCATTGTAACACCCCGAGACAAATTGATTTTTCCATCATAATCAAACAATAAATTTGAAAGTCAGAAAGAAGCCTTTACAAATATCTTAGAAATTTTCAAGATATTTCTCTAACTTTACAGTGCTGTTAATGTTTCTTGCAGACGATATTATATGCCCGTAGGAACATTGTTTTCGAAACCATCTAAACGCTATCACTTTATCTAAAATAAGTACCACTTTTTATTGCAAAGCACATAAATTATGTTCTTCTGTCTACATAAAACAAAAATTTGGCATAGAAAGTTTCTTTCTTAAATGTAAACTGCTTTATTACAAGCACATACACTTCCACAAAACCCTGTTGTACGGGAAAACAACCCTTTTTAAAGTCACCAACAAAATGTTAACATCATATGTGTAATAAATACACATGAGCGATTTAATTCTCTGAAATATGTTAAAAAACATAAAATGGGATTCTTTAAACTGAATAAACATGACATTTAAATTATATGGGGCACCGATTTTAAAATACATATTATGTACATCCAATGAAAAGCCAACATTTTTGTATTATTGTTATCTACGAAGTAGAATAAAAATATGGGGAATGACATTTAGTTGATCAGAATTACATCAAGAGCCTAACAATGTTTTCCAAAGTTGGTATTATTTTTGAGGGACACTCAAGTGTGAATCGTATAATTTTACTGCCTAAATACTGAAATAAACATACTCAGGGTATTCACAGTCCTCTTTTAATTTTCGGTATTCGGTGTTTTCGGTAATATTAAAAGACTGAAAATGTTCTGCTGTGAACATCCCACAGCACAGATTTGAGAACAGCGCTTTTATTTGATACGTGACCAAATCATGAACTGTGAATTTGATTGTAAAATATGTCACATACCTTTAAATCCATGTTTGATGTATTCTTTTGAATTTCTATTGTGGCAACGGCTATCAAAATTGAAAAAAATTGCAGTCCGATGAGATAACCAGCGAGAAAATTTGACAACTAAAAACATTACTAGCGCCACTCGCGGTTGATTCTTGATACCGAATAACCGGGCCGGAAAACACGACTCAAGACATGTATACAATTACCGAATCCGGTAATTAATTTTTACATGAACCAAGTTACCGTCTCGCTAAAAATCTGTTAAATTTGACTGAATTACCGAGCGGTAAAATTACTCGCAATTTAAAAGAGGACTGTGAATACCTTGACTGTTTCTGTTTAGAACATAAATATTTAAAATTATTGTTATAAAACCTCAAAAAGCGAAATCTTTAATGCAAAGCTTATAGCGTATTCTAATGGCCTGCTCTTTTTGCTGGAAAATTGCTCGATTTAGATTTTAAATCAAATAGAAAATTTTTACAATTATTCGACTCCAGAGTAGAGGATGTTCTAAATCTGTGATTCGAATTCGCCATTAGATTATTTATATTGCTCTTTATTTCTTTTACATCATTCAAATTTAAAAATAACTGACTTTTTTTTTCTCATTACTGTTGAAAAATATTTACTTTGAAATTACACACTCAAAAATAGTTGGAGAGAATATCATAAATCTGAAGATTTAAGTTCAAAAGTACGAAGGATTGAAACACAGACTACTTGAACATATCATTCCAAATCAATGGACGTGTTTTTTTTTTGTATTTTTTCCGTAAAAAAATTCTAACTCGACATTCAGGTAGGAAAGCTAGTTTCGTTGTGAAATCCTTTATTTTATTTCTAATTATCTGAGGGTCCATTTTATACTGGGGTCTTTAATTCACTACTCGAGAATTGTATTAAATCGTGTAAATAATGATCCTTTTTCCACTTTAGATTGAACCTTTCCAAATCAGATGTCCTTCGATTAAAATCTGTACGAATCTGCCATTTTCCATTGATAGAAAAAAATTCAATTAACAGTCACAACTCTTATCGCAGTTTCTTCATCTTAAAATCACGGAATTATTTTATATCCGGCTTTCTAGCACTTCATTATGTTTCAATTTAATTCGCCATTAATCTTGATCCTAATGCGAATTAGAATTGTCATCTCCAACACGTTGAATAGTCAAAAGTGTTAGAATTTAACGAAATTGAGCCATGAAGCTATGAACGGATTTTTCTTATTTCTCATCACACTAAAGGCGAAATTTGGTGGTGTCAGTTTCTATAGGTTCAATCGGATTTTTTTAAAACTCATATAAAAGGATTTCTTCCCCGGAATGAAACAGTTTCCTGTCTACGAATAAAATTTACCTGACGGAGAGAAATATGCTGAAAATATCTGCTTTCATGAGATAGAAGGATCTGATAAATATCATAAATATAATTTATGAGCCACTCAGGATATCCTTTACCATCCTTAATTGCGTTTCACATCACACTAAAGGCATAGAAATTTCTGTGCCATTCTTTTCCTTCTAGATTTCGTTTTCACTTCATTTTCCCCGATTGTGATATCTTAAGTCGAATATCTAAGGAAACAGGGAAGAAAATACACGACTAGCTAACGATATGAGATATTGGGCACCTCTTTCATACAAAAGGGTAATAAATATAAAAATTCTGTGCAAAATGATAGGACCTATGTCTGATACCTTATTGTCTGACAGAAAAAATAGCAATAATAATTCGAATATATTGAGTTAGTGATCTAAGCGCAGAATAGAATTTTTCATCTTGAATTTTGACTGGATTTTTTTTCCGAATAAATAACGTTTCCATCCGGATGCCAAATAATTGTTACCGCGATTTGGGGTTGTCAGTTTCTATAGGTTCAGTCGGGTTTAGACCGCTTTTTTTTCAAGTTTTCAAAACCCCCAACACTTTTTTAAATGACTTTTTAGTCTGGGTCTCTAAAAGGGTTCAATCGAAAATAACATTCAAAGGATATTGTCATTTAGCTTATGGTGTGCTTTGATAGAAGATATTTATCGACGGTTTCTTCTAGTAAAATCACGAAAAAATATAACAAAAAAATTTTATTTTTCTTATAGGCACATTATTTTAAGTTAGTGATTGTAAAAAAGGGTACACAGAAAGCTGCTTGAATTGTTCAAATTGTGGCTCTTGTTTTGTCTTTAAAATGTAGAAAAAATTACTTTGCAACAATCAAGCTTATATTTTTATTTTGTGAGCAATAGATTTTTAGTAGTCATAAAAACCGCAATGTTATCAAATGTTCAACAACTTTATGAATGCATTTTTTTGTTTAATCTGATTTAGCATATGATTAATTTTATATAAAACAAAAAGATTTTTCTCTTATAGGGGTTTTTTATTTTATTTTGAATTTTACATAATTTCCACGAAAAATGGCAAAAAAAGCTTTATTTACAAAAAATCCCATAAATTTTTTTTGCTTCAGAATAAGCAATTTCTATTTGATGAGTTAAAATTTTCTACGCATTTTTTTATTAATACAATCACACCCCCGCAGGCAAAGTTCACTTTTTTGATGAAAATATGCACAATTTTTCTTTATATATATTAAGCATGATTTCCAAGTCAAATTAAAGACGTCTATTTCATGTGCAGGGCAGTTTAACAGGGCTCAAATGGAAATTCTCATTCAAAGATTACTAGCAGCTATCTCTTTGTTGATCATTATTTTTTGAACTGGGATGTCCTTTTAAAAAAATGAAAACCTACTGTTTTTGATTGACCTGCAAGTAGCATGGCAAACTTTGCCCTGCGTATGAAATAGACGCAAATTCAATGCATAATTTTTTATCTCATCCGTATCTGAAGTGTAGATAAAATTCAATATTCGTAAGCTGATTTAAAATTCAAACACATGTAAGTTTTACAAACAAAAATATATTTCTTAATTAGAAATGGACCCATCAGTGCCGGGTTTAAATATTTTGGTTACCTTTTGGAAGCACCGAAAAAGTCCAGAAATATGAAAATAGCTCTGTCTTTACAGAATCTTGGGGTAAGAATTTCACAATTTTACATTGAATTTGTGATCACCGACCTCTAAAATCCCTACTACAAATTTTTACAGAAAAGGGAAGTTTGTGTTACCCATAAAAGGTTCTTCTTTTTTATGCCTATCCTGTTCCCGTCAACCTGCGGCTTTTCCATACTCTTCGGCCTCGCGCTAAAATTATATTTTGGTAAAAACTTGAAAAAAAACTACTTCAGCGTTTCAGGTGATAGCAGTGGAGGGGATACAAGGGAAGACATGGGCAAGTTTAGGTGCAACGCAATTTTCTGACGGATAGACAGACGGACAGTCAGACGGACAGTCAGACGGTCAGACAAACGGACAAACGAACAGACAGACAGACAAACGAACATACAGACGGACAAACGAACATACAGACGGACAAACGAACATACAGACGGGCAGATAAACGAACAGACGGACGGACATGTGGAAATCAAAATTTTTTGTCATCTCTAACACACTGGTGTAGTTTATTTTTGTGTCCGATAATTGGTTCGATGCGTTACACTGTATACTAAATATGACATGTCATATAGAGTATAAAAATCGCGAAATTAAAATTCTTGTAATAATATTCATAGTACCGTATGCGTCATAAAAATCTGGAAAATTCATATTAACTTGTAAACCGTTTAACCCTAGGAGGTCCAAACAGGTCTGTGCAGACTTTTTGCATATAAATGTGAGCATAATTTTTTTGTTTTGCGTGTTAGAGACGAATCCGTCCATGACTTCCTAGAAGCGGCTACGGCGAGCGCAATTAGCACAAAATCAGACCCGTTATGTGTTTGTGTTCAGTTTTATTCGTGTTTACAAACCAAATGGTTCAAACGTACCAAACAGGTCTGTGCAGATAACACCCGAGATCGTAAGTATAATTATGCGTGAAACAAACCGGAAGGCCAAGGAACTATGCCGTCTATGGTGTGACAAGAATCCTGACAAGACACCGCGAACGTGGACGCAACCTATAACCGAAAATGAAATATACGCCTTTTTTGGCCTAACTTTGTTTGCCGGCATATTCGGGTCAAACAGTCAGCCTGTTCATGAGCTGTGGGGCCGCAACGCAAACCCTATCTACAAGGCGACGATGTCTAGGCAGCGATATAAAGCTATTTTACAATATATTCGATTCGATAACGGCAACACGAGACCCGCTCGACTATTAGAAAGCAAGTCTGCGCAGACCTGGTTGGGCCTGGGAAGACTTGTTTGGGGTTGGACCTCCTAGGGTTAATAAAACACAGAAGTTGAACGAAAAAAAATGTGTTTTGCTCTAAACTAAATCTTACATACTAGTAAAAAAAATTTATCAAAATGTCCACCTCCAGCATTTACGAACTCCTCCAAACGGGGCCTGTACTTCTTGCAAGTCAATATTAAATAAGACTCCGACTTGTCGTTCCATGCGATGGTAATGGTGGACTTCACGGCTTGCACAATACTGTGAGCCTTAGCTCCAGTCTTAGCCTGAACATATGCCCATATTAAAAAATCCAGGGGATTAAGATTGGTGACCACATGTACCTAGACCAGAAGTTTTTTAAATTATCCAAATTTGGGTACTTCTGACAGTGTGGCACGGCGCCCCGTCTTGTTGAAACACGTAAAACACATCATTACCGTAGGTTGACTCTATTAATGGTTTTACATGACTCTCCAAGATATCCTTATCGGATTCCTTCTGATCCTTCCTTTGATTGCCCTAATCAACACTGGAGTCCTTACTGAAATGGGTCTACCGCTTCCAGATTGCGGCCTAACTATTCCTCTGGTCAAACAAGTCGCTCTTACAGCATAAACAGTTGACAACGTTACGTTTAATTCATTAAAAATCGCCTTATTGGATTTCCTCGCGTGGACCAACTTCATGATTTTCACTTTTCGAGCCTCCCCCATGTTGCTGTATTTATAAACATTTAATTTTTTGGCTCAATTATGTACGAAGTTGTATTTACAAAACCTTTCAAACGTAGTACAAGCTAATAAGCAACCGTTATCTCCTTGAAAATACTTGCAGTACTAGATTCCAGATTTTTATGACGCATACGGTATATATCTTGTGGACGTGCTTTTATGAGAAATTAATTCTGATTGGTTCTCAATATTTTTTTCCTTGTGTCGTAAAAGAGCCAAAAGTAGAAAAGACGGATCGTTTCTTCTCAACTGTCTCCAAAGTCATGACGTCTCAGATTCCACCGAAATCCTTAATTTGTCGCCATTATACGAATGTTTAACAGGCAGAAGACAAATGTCTTGCTAATTCAGCAATTGGAATTATTGCAGCGACGTGATGAATTTTCCGGCTGATAAAATGCTACCAAAATTTTTCTTAAAAGCAAATTAATTTGAACAGTTAACATATTACCCTCGTTCATCTCGTCTGCTTAACTCGTTCTGATTTATACGGTTTTATTAAAACGGATTTTGTGATTTTTTTCTTCTCTCTCAATGACAAATACACTCTAATCTAAGTGACAGATAAAAATATTACCAAAACAATTTTGTTGACTCTTATGGGCGTATGTGACATATTACTTTCTTATACGTAGTATAATAAAGTATTGTATTCATGAAACATTTCGACCTCTTAATTAATGCTAGTTGATTTCAGAACGTCCGGTTAGTATTTTCAAAAAACACTATTCAAAATTTAGAATTCGAAATTTAACTCATCTATAGAAATTGTTTAGCCCATTAATGCCCATTTTTACATATAACGCAAATTGCAAATATCGTCTTATTTATCTTGCTAAACGTAGCAAAAAAGGATTTTTGTGTTGTGGTATCTATGAACAGTAAAACTATTTCATCAAAATTTCAATGTTGGAAAGGTCTGGGCACTAATGGGTTAAGAGGCGAAAACCACCCCTTAATCCCTGAAAAAATATGCCTCAAACTAAAAAGACATTATTCATCATATTTTATACAATTTTATTTTTTTACCATTTCTCAGTTTTCTTTCTTTACTGTTAACAAAAAATTTTTTTATGATTTTCAAATATATAAAAGATAAATTAAGTTTTTTCTTCACTTTAGTTTTGGTATTGATATTAATTTAGTTTTCGGTTGGCAATGATTTCTTCTCTCTGAATATTTCCCGATATCTTTTAGTCATCAAAGAAGAAACATAGATGGAAAGGATACACTTTTATAGCCCCGACATTTTGTGATCAATGTGGTACCCTGCTGCATGGGCTAACACATCAAGGCCTTAAATGTGAAGGTATTAACCAAAAAGATTTTTTTTTTAAATGAACAAAAACGAAAATTCATCGAAAATCTCACTGTTCATTTAATACAGTTCGTTTAAAAATTCGTTTTGTTTCGTTCAATATAAAAAAATTATAATAATCAATTTTCTGTCGTTTTGTTTCGTTCAATATAAAAAAATTATAATAATCAGTTTTTGTTAAATCCTTTTCGTTGTGTTTCAAATTTTTGTGATGTTGTAACGTGTTAGTAATTTAGTGCTAAGAAACGTGACTGTTAGCAAAACATATCTGTTCCAATTTCACCATAATTTTTCAGTTGATTCAATAAAAACTTTCCTGCAAGCCATCACAATGTCTTCGAACTGATTTAAAAATTTCTTCACAGACAAAACTTCATCTCAAATCTGAAATACAAATTCGCCGCGTATCTAAATTTATACAAGAAATATTACAGACGTGTGCAATTCTTGTAATCTTTCGTAGTTTGTTTACTGAATGTTAGACAAGTGTTTTTGTATTCCACTTGTGGATGTCATTTAATTTTTCAGTTTTTCATTCAATATTTACAGTTTAACCCACAGAGTCTTTTATAGCATTATGTTTTCGTTTCCTTTTTTATGCGTTTAGAAACTATTCCACGTCTTCCTCAAGACACCATTTTACAAAGTAACACTGCATACATTATGAAAAATATCTTGAATAACTCCCTTGCAATTTCATGTCAAATAGCGGATTTTGCCCCTTCCGCATTTCAGACATTTTAGATACGACTTAGGGCCAAAAACCCGTTGGAGTTCGGGGACATGTAGTTTATCTCCTCAAAAAGACTCTACACGCATCCTGGTGAGTTTTTCTCAGTTACATTTTCATTGTGGTTATCCCTTTTTTGTTGAATTTCAACGCAAATCTTATGAATTATTCATGAGTAATGTTATTTCGAAGGACTGGAACCTCCAATTTTCTACCTAGTTTTCCATATCGAAGTTTTCCCCGAAAAGCCGGATCTTTCAGAAAATTTTCTTTAACGCGGCAATGGATCTGACGTGCCACTAGATTTTTTTTTGAATATCTAATGGAGGTTTTTTCCCCCATCACACCCCGGTTATTTTCGGTTTCATTTTAGCGTTGTGGCACAATTTTGGAGAATATTTTTGCATTTTTGGGTAACCCTAATGGACTATGATAACATTTTTCTCTCGTCCTTAAAGACATATTTCCACATATATGTATGTCTGTTAGTTATTCAGGCTTTTATGGCATAGCAAATATGCAATTTTTGTGGTATTCTTCGTACATAATCTTCATGAATTTTAATCTAGACCTCGAGGGTCTCACAAAAAGTGTTAAAGTTTCCACTCTATACCACACAACAATTTGTTTAAATTTTCATAAAATATTTTTCCGTTTTCAGGTTTGAACAATAAATGTTTAAGGTTTACATATTTGTAGACACCATTTGAATCGATTACAAGTAATAAATATGAAATTCAAATATAGTAAACACCTTCGTAAGTGACAATAAAGTTTTATTATTATTTTGCCAACACGATTAGAATTGAGAGGGTTAAATTTTCTCTCATAGGGAACATTTTATTAAAACCGTGGGAGTCATAACACACATAAAGAATTTTCAACATTGTCTGAAATCTATATTAGAGCCAATCGTCGTGCATAAAAAATTAATTACACCTGTGTGATTAGAATAACAAAAAACCTTGACTAGCATCTGTTTCGCAAAGCGGAGTCTATAAGGAAAATCTTTAAATGTTGCACAGAGTCGTTTTCAATAAGATTACATTCTTGAATGTGCAAGATCGGACCACTTCGTCACTCACCCTTTACAAACCCGAATTTTTTAGCCACACTTTTTTTTCAAAACCGATATAGCTATTGTATCGAAAAAAGATTTGAAACCAAAAGTATTTAGAATACGATTTCAAATAACTCTTCCATACATTAAAATTCAAACGGGTAACTAATTCTTTTCCCCTTCAAAATCACAAAAAATTTCCCCGATTATCTCGCTGTATCGAAAAATGTATAAAAATATCAATTGTCATCAACACAAAATTTTCTTCTGCAATATTTAGTTTCGGAAGAAATATGTAAAATATAATTTCCAAATATCTCGAAAACCGTTAAAGATACGAAAAAGCCGTTAAATGAAAAAAATGCGGGAATGCTTCAAAAAAGCACGAAATTGGCGTGACTTATTTGATGGACAGCTCCTAAGGTTTTCAAATTATATATAAAAAATCCACTCATCTTTTTGTAATTATTTTTTCATGGAAATCTTTTACGATGTTCCACATACAAATATCAATAGCAAAATCAGTTATCCAAATTTAATTTATTAGCCCACCTGCTGCCTCAGGAATTCTCAACGATAATTGCATTGAAAATTCAAATAAATTTCAATGAATATTGTAGTAGTTTCCTATAGGCGGGCAAAATTTGAATTTAATTATGGAATGTATTCGACACACTATGATGAGAATAATCCAATTAATTGTTATTGCCAACTAGATAACATTTCCAGTGTGCAAAAGGATTTTTCTCTATATACATAGTACTATGATCATTTGAAATTGAAATTTTCCTGGAAATCAGTATTACCTCCGAATAAGGAACCAAAATTATATTAAAATACATACATTGAAAATCTATATGCATTAGTTTCGAGTTTCATTTCTATAGAAATTTCATTTCAGTTTGAACACATGAGTTGCCCAGAGTACCTGAAGTAAGGTCGACTTTAACTGAAATGGTTGATATTGTTCTTTAAATGGCGAAGGATTCAATTTTCCAAACGAATGAACAACACAAAAAGTCAAACGAGAAACAAAATGGCAGAAAATCTGATCCTGATAGTTCGCCAACAGCAAGAACTGTATGTAAAACCATCGGTACACAAAAATCACAAAACATTGTTGACATTCAATTCAATTTCCTCGCCCATTCTGGCACATTCCATCTCGGGATTTAACGAGAAAAACTCACCCTCGACTGATTCTGAGGAAAAACCATTAAAGGTCAAATTGGGAAAAACGCCACAAAAAAAAAATTTCCAATTTCGTAAATGAAACTCTCTAACAGAAGGAAATTTTCTTACCAAGTTGGCATCATAGAAAAGCTGTTAGCAGACAGCAAGGATACCGTCATGATCAGTGATTGATTGGGGAAGGGGAAAACGGGGGAATGGAAGAAAAACTCAAGAATCCGTTAGGGATTTCATCTCGGATGGCCAGGATGTCGTCGACATGTTATCAGGTCAATTAATTTGTCCATTGATGTGCAAAGGCTGCCTGATTAATTCAGAGATTAATCTCCGTGTTTACTACCCTCATTAAACTCCTATTTGCCAGGGTAAAAAAAGATGGACACGGCGCCATCCCTAAATTCGGGGAAATCGTTTCCTGCAACCAGTGGGAGGCGTCATATGTGTGGACGGAATATAACATTGATTGAGTCCGAAGCTCTTGTAATCATCAAATAACACAAACTTAAATAATAATTGAAAATTAATTTTAATGGAGTCCATAATTTTCAAATAATTGAAGGAATAATTTTCCAATTACTATTTATTCCGGATCCATGAATATTTTATGAATAACAGAAATGATAATAAAATGTTTGATGGTGAACGGTTCTTGTTTTCAATGCTACAAATTAAATACTAATTAAATTTATTTAAAATCGGAAAACAGTTGGAAGGATTTTGATAAAAACTTTTGGAATTTAAAGTTTTTAGAGCGAGAAAGCTAATCAGTTAAATGTCAACTTCCGGCCACTGCGTTGCAATAACACCCAAGTCTGGTATTTTACTTTCTTATACTTCGTATCAAGAAATATTGTATTTTTGAAAGATTTCCTAAAACACATTTTCCGAGAAACCGATTCGATTGAAGCCATATCACAAAATTTCTTTCTCTGACAAAATTTCTTTCTCTGACAAAATTTCTTTCTCTGACAAAATTTCTTTCTCTGACTGCTAGTCTTTGAACGAGATTACTTAAAAACTGCTAGAGCTAAATCCCTGAAATTGTACATGGCTGTTTGGAAGGGGGTCAAGGAAGGGGGTTCAAACCTCCCATTGAGAGTGAACATTTAAAAAAAAAATTCAGTTGTCATCAACACAAAACTTGCAGTATTTCCAAAAGTTTGCAGAAAACCACAATTTTCGTAAAACTCATTTACAAAAAATTTCAAATTGCCAGCTTAATACGTTCTCGAGTTATTTAAGATTCGTTAAATAAACGGACCGACAGTCAGAGACACGGACATCCGCATAATTTTGCCTGAAGGGGAACAAGTATTGATCAGAAAGTTTCTATCTGCCCCCGATCTCGAGTCGGTCTTCGTCATGAACACAATACACTCAGAAAAATGTCCAGGTCAACTTTTTGTCAGGTTAACTCTGACCTTACCGAGGTTTCTGTAAGCCAGCTAGCGGTCAGAGTTAACCTATCTAAGGTCAACTCGTGCAGCTCCCAATGCCCTACTTCACCTGCTGGTGGCTTAATTTCAGAATTTCTCCGACAACAGGTCAACTCAGTTTTACTTGCCCACATGCAGGCGAACGCGCGCCTGCCCGAGGCCAATTACGCCGTATGTAGGTCGTCGAGTTAGCCTCCATTTTTCTGAGTGCACATTATTGCACAGCATATAGCAAGAATTACATACAAAAAACAAATTTTTCACAACGATGTTAATATTATAATCTGTTTAACTACACATATAGAATATTTCTGCGAGTTACTTTCCTATAAATGCCGAAATTCACATTACGGTAAAAGCAAAACATACCTGTAATGGCCAAAGTGATTCTAAAATTATATGTCTAGAAATAAAATGCAATTAACCGTCATTCGGTTGTATGGCAAGTCCATAATTAGTAGTACGGCATATGACATGCTAATGCGCCCATTAAAAAAGCCATCCGAAAAGTTTCTGCTGTTTCAGCAAAAAACACCATCGGTACCAACATATAGAGTCACCACAACCTACACACCTTTTGAGGTGTTATACAATTATTTCGTTTACATGAGGACGAGTTTATCCAACTAACACGTACTGTTACACTCTTTGGGCCTTACCAATGATCCGTGACTAACTTAGTAACAGCTTTTGGTGTGCGCGAAACGGGCTATTTGCTTGCTAATTTCGGTTCAAATCCTAGTTTTTATTGAAAAGTTTTAAATTCGCTGTGATAAATGTGTGAAAACTTACTAGAATTAGCAAGCAAATAGCCCGTTTCGCACACACCAAAAGCTGTTACTAAGTTAGTCACGGGTCATTGGTAAGGCCCTTTATAAATAGAATTGAGTTTCCATTTGTGTTGAGCTTTAGAAGGGTGAAACTCCAAACATCCATATTTATTCTTGTTTTTTCTTGCCAAATCGCCATGAAGCTTATTGACTTAATACTTGCCAGTCCAAGCTTTACGAGTGGCAGTCCTGCTAAGGATACTACGTAATTCCATATCACTATTAGCCCTATGACAATCCATTGACGAAAATTTCGGTTGCATTTCGCACATAACCAAGAAATAGCTACAAACCTTATGTGAATAAAACCAGAAAAAAGATTTTTCGGATGAATTCTGTTTGGAGGTTGTTTTTTTTTTGGGTTGCTCTGTGGTTTAGTGTCTATTATGTTTAACCAAGTATTACAGATTTTACTCTACTGGAAATTATCCCTCCGCACTATCGGTGACATTAAGCGGACGTGAAATAGGCAGCAACTATACAATCTCGTATCCAGGAACTCTTCTATGTCTCCCGAAATAGTAGCCAAGTTGGCAGTTATTCTGGGTTAGAGGATAATCTTGGTAGTATTAGAAGTTTTGTAATATTGTGTGGTCTATAATAATGAGAACCATCGCATCGGCCCAGTCATGTGGTCACTAAATTGGACTAACGTCACGTTAAAGAGCTCTTAGCCTTGCTTGATTAACACGACCTTAATAAGATTAACCCCCCGCAGGTGTCCAGAGAATTGCAGTTCATCCTGCCCGCTGTGTAACTTCAGTAACTAAGTTACATTCGTTTGTCGAGATGTCAAATGATGGAATTAAATTGCCACAAAGAGATTTTCTGCATTACTCTACGTGTTTACGATGTTCTCATGATGAAAATTGTTTGTTTTTTTTCTTTTGTTCTTTCATGACTCAAGAAAAGACAACTTGACGAAGTAAGGCTTTATTTTTTAATGCCGTTGAATAATTTATTTTGCCTAAGAACGACCTCCCTTTTGCCTGCTATGTTTTAGTTCATTATTAAGCACACTCTAATTGATTTCTGTTGGATCTTACGACATTTAATAGAGGAAACTGAATTCCTACATTTTCTAGAAAATGCCTCATTTTATCGCCAATTTTTTGATTTTTTTAGGGTCTAGAATACGAATTTATATAACTTTTCTCTGCAACTACATTCCCTATAAGTCAAATTTGAAGTCAAATTTCCACATCAAAACAAATAAAGACATTTGAATACAATTTCGAAAAAAAACCATATTTAATTTGCACTTTAAAGCACACAGACTGAAAACCCTTATCAAGTAAAATTGTTCAATATATTCAAAATGCAAATCTGTCACTGAAAAAATGACATTCTCATTTCATTTTGCATGTCCTTTTTTGAGGACATTCAACTCTCAAACATAAATGTGCACGAGGGAGTTGTACAGTACACCTTTTCCACGAATTCGGTTTCGAATTGCATTTTCCGTCTGTGGAAAATCCGTTTCAGAGTTTTAAAAACATGTAAATGTTTAAGAATAGCAAAAGATCTTGAATCCCATTACTTTCGCATTAATGCAGTGACAGTAAATGTACGTATAGATACCCATACACACATGTGGGTATGCAGTGAAAATATCCATCTCAATGGGTTAGAAGAGGAGCAAAATAAAATAAAAAATAAAAAAAGTTTTGGAAATTTAAAGCTCAGCATTTATGTTTGAGTCTTTGAAACCGTAACTCTAATGATTACTACCTGGAAAAACATTAACCTAAAAACCTTAAATGGAACAGTGTATTTATTTCAAATGAATTAAAATACCAAACTGAAAATATTTTCCCATCTACATTGCAATGTAATTTGCACATAAAATCTAATATACACGTATAGCACATGTTGTACATAAGTGAATAGGATGTTACGTTGGGTTTAATGTTTTGAAGCAACTCAAGTTCGAGCTTATAAGTTTAATTATGGATCCCAAAGTCTCAGTCACGAGATTTTCCGATTTGAGCAAAAAGTTTTTAGAGTGTGGTTGAGTTTCTGTAAATACTGCTAAATTGATCAGAGGAAATTATATATCTATAACATTTAAAATTCTATTCCGATTTCTAGCAATGGCGGAAGTTAAAATTTGGAATATCCTCTCAGATTCTGGAACCACCCTAAAAAGTTATAATAGTTATTTTAGAAAACTGAAGTTTACCAGCCATATTCTTACAAAAAGTCCAAAACTTTTTCCATCCATCCACCCACCTGTCGCAATTTCATTCAAAATTGTGACGGCAGCACGTATATTATCTTTCATTTAGATAACATCACAAGCAGCTTTTGTATCATCGCGACGTTCCCGGTTAACATTTGACATATATCGTTACGATGTTATGTCAATCGCCAACGTCACGGTCGACATAAATGCTGCTTCGTATGTTGGGTAACTCTTACAACAAAAATGCATCTCAAAATGCAATGTAGACTATTTTAACACGTTGGCTACCATTTGAGTCACCGGTGATCACAGCGTAAGTGAAATAAGAGTGCGTTTTTTTGGCTGGTAGCCAACGTGTTAATAACGAAAAAACTTCTAACAAAACCGAAATTTTTCAGAAATACTTTTAGGGGATTGATTTACATATACAATGTTAAAAATGGCTTTGAAAATTTTCTGAGGTATCATCAAACATAAGAACAACAATGAAGTAATGTAACAAATTTTCCTTTCACTCCAATATTTTTAGCCTAATTATGAACCTGCAAATTCGACTCTATCTATCTTCATTTTTAATATATGTGTATGGCTAAAATTATGCAAATTTGTATTCTCACACCCAATTAATCCGCTTAAAACTAGTTTCCAATCACTAACTGCATGAAAACCGCTTTCTTCTCTGTAGCTTGAAAATCTTTATGCTTCTTCCTACAAACAAGAAACTTTCAAATTTTTTATGGAATTTAAAAAAATGTATTAATATTTTTTTCTAAACATTTTTATAATCAATTTAACAATAGCATGTGACATGAATGTACACGCCCGATGCACCGAGAGTGTTCCTAATTTATGCGGATGTGATCACACGGAGCGTCGAGGAAGAATTCTTGTGGAAATCAGCGCCAAAGGAAGCATCCTCACAATTGAAAGTAATTTTTTTTTATAAAAATAAATAAATTTTCCATTTAATTATTAAGAAATTTAGTTGAAAATCTGGAAAATTCAAAGAAAACATTTTTGCATAAAAATTTTCGCCAAAAATGTTTTACACGAAACTTTTTTTGTGACTTTTCTTTCGTTTTCAGTTAAAAAGCATAAATTATGTTCTATCATAATTCAAAGTGGATTGATATAAAATTCCCAAAGAATTCTTTACAGTCTCGCACTCGAGTTATCTGCAAGAAGAAATTTTTTGCAAGTTAATTAGGCAAAGTTTTCAATTTTTCGCTTCAATTTCCACAAGATGGAAGAAAACTTTTAGCAAAATTAAACTTTCCCATAAAGAAATTTTTTTGATTAATGAATTGTTAAGAATTATATTAAGAAACTCAATGTTACGTGAAATTCTTAAATGTGTTACACACCTGAGGCACTTTATATACGAGCCATTAATTTACATTTTTAGATAAAATTGTTTTAAAAAAGAATTAATGGCTGAATGAAGACTAAATATTTAAATAAAATTGTGATAGAATTTAGCGATTCTGGAAAAAAAATTGTTGTTACGTGAGAAATATCGCACTTAGAAGAATAGAGTCTACACGAGTAAACCAAAAATGAGTGCAAAGCGAAATGAAATAATCAACATTGATCCATCCACGTGCCGCGATATCATTCAAAATTATAACGGCAGCACGATTTTTTCTTTCATTTACATTGTCTTTTATTTACATAACACAACTGCTATTTTGACAACGACCAAAAAACTGAATAAAATCAAGTGTTCGAACGTTTACCCTATGATTTTTTACTTTGCGAGATATTTCCTATCAAAATAAATACCAGAATCTTGACCAGAGACAGATAGAAACTCCTGTTGACCCTTTCTAGAATCATTTTAAAGTTAAAACGAAATAAAATTCTTCAAATCCTTGTGGTTTTTATTTTTCGTGGGCAATAAATATTGAAAAGTAAAATATATATTAGGTTGATATATATTTTTTTAAATGTCCCAACATCCTGTTGGTCCCATCTTAAAAAAAATTGGGGGCTTTACCGAAGTGGACATTTTTTCGACATTAAGCAAAAGTCATCAAGTGAAATGGGTCGAATCCCTTGTGATCCAGGAGACAACACTCAAGGTTTTTTTTTGTTCTTTTTCTTTGTTTGACTTTTATTTCTCTGAAAGAAAAGTCAATAATTCGTTGCGGTTTGGAAAGTTTTGTAGATTTTCAGCCAAATACAATTTTAAAAATAGTTATATTTCCAATAATCCCGCCCCTCCTTCAATATACCTACGACAGTCGACATAAGTTTTATGGGTAAAAACAATCCTTCGATAAAATCCGAAAATCTGACCAAGCGTACACAATTTTGGGTAAAAATCAATTCTCCCAGAGGGAAAAACCTTTTCCTAAAACTATAATAATACGCGGCTCCAAGCATTTACCACATAATTTGTCTCGAGTCACTCAAGCACTCCAAAAATCATTTTCTAGGTCTACAAGAACATTCATTATCAGCAACCAGTCGAAAAAGATATTTAACTATTTTTCAAGTTTGTTTAATGATAAACTGTTGCACACTGTGAGTTGGTTCTTGAGAGCTTCCCACTAGAATTAATTTCCCATTCAGTTCTAGCACCCCATAAAAAAAGCAAACCCTTAAAATGTTTGCTGCTGGGGAGGACAAAAACCAGAGAAAATCGAGAAAAACTGTTTTTTGTTCGATAACAACGAAAAACGAACAACGAAATTAGCAAAAACAAACAAACGAAAAAAAAAACGTTTTTGTGTTGTCGAAGGATAAGAAACCGAACTGAACTCTACTGAATGAAGTGGCATTAGAGGGCATGCGCACATTATAAATAATTAATATTAACATCCCTTCGATAGCCAACAAACGTCCCTTCGCTACCCGCAAACCTTAAATCGCTCTATGAGATCACTTCTGCTGGCAAAGGGGATGAAAGACAGGGGAAATTTTTGCTCCAAATCCATTTGGGTTTAATGAAATTTTTGCCATGCATGTATGCGAATGTTTTTGTTGTTTGTGGCCATCATACCTGTACAAGTCATTGCCAGAAGGTTCTTACCTGTAAACGTAGGTATAAAGTTGGAAACCCATTAAATCAATTAGAAAGATTCTCTTGGACACTTAAAGTGCCTCTTAAACTCAAAGAACTAAATTAAAACATATTATTGGATGGGATCTATTAATCATCGTTTCTAATCACAAATAATTTTTCATCCTTCTGGCCTCTGAGTTTCTGCATACGTAGTTTGCAGAAAATAGAAGTCTTAGGCAATTTCCAAAGAAAAATTGATAATAATCAAGTAACTCAATAAGATATTCGATATTTTTGCGAACTTGGGAATTTTGTTACAAACGAAATGAGGAGGGGTAGGGGAAGGAGGGAGGGGGGGGCAAGCGATTGCGTTTAAAAATCGTAGACTACCAAGAATCGGTACCCTAAAAAGAGGCTTTGGGGCTGTCCGTAAAATATGTCACGCTAATTCACCCCCCTTTCAAGTTTTAAAAAAAAATATATTTCCTACGAAACCGTTTTTCGCGTTCGCCTGCATGTGGGCAAGTAAAACTGAGTTGGCCTGTGGTCGGAGAAATTCTGAAATTAAGCCACCAGCAGGTGAAGTAGGGCATTGGGAGCTGCACGAGTTGACCTTAGATAGGTTAACTCTGACCGCTAGCTGGCTTACAGAAACCTCTGTACCTCTGTAAGGTCAGAGACCACTAGCTGGCTTACAGAAACCTCTGTAAGGTCAGAGTTAACCTGATAAAAAGTTGACCTGGACATTTTTCTGAGTGCATATGGAGCCTCTAAACCAGCTCGACATTATATAAAGCAGTGTTGTTCACCTTTGCCACATCATGCCCTTCTTGAAAATTATGCACGTTTGTGATAAAAATGCATATAACCAAATTTATGAGAAATAAATTTTTCCACATTTTTTGCTTTAACGATTTATTTGTCAGGGTTGTGTTTTCATCCAAAATCCTCTAAATTGTTTGTTGGGCGAATCAAAAGCTCTAGTATGGTACCCTGAAATATGAAAAGGATAAAACTCATAATTAAGATAGGGGACAAACAGGTGGCTACTCAACTTTCTAAGCACATCTCAAACCCTATCCTACCAACCCCTACCCTATCCTATCTGATCTGGGACGCCCGACGGAACGGTCAAATATTGAAATATACCTCAACAATTCGAATGAGGAAAATCATTTCAACTGGCAAACGGGATCTAGTTTAGCTAAGGTCGACAACTAGCAGACAGGAGCTGCAGGTGCCTTCGAGAGTTTTTACCAAGCAAACGATTTATCCCTAAGGGAAATTGTTCTCAAACCAGCAACTCATCTAATATTCACCCCAAGGAACACACTTGAGACACCCGAAACGTGTATAAATACAACCTCTGTTGGATCACAGACAAATGACTGCAGAACAGTACCAGTGGTACCAAAATTAATGTTGTGTTTACCTAGGATATGTTAAGGATGCTAAGTATTTGGGGCAAGGTCATCATATATTCTACATACTGATCTAGAATAGCACATTTTATAAATTTTTATAAACGTTATATAGGCTAACGTAAAAGCTTAGTAGGTATAGAATTGATTGATGAGGCGCCTGAAAAGATGTACCGGCATCTAAGGGTGCTCATAGATCTTCATTTGTGACATACGCACGACTAGAATATTTCAGATCTTGCATGGCAAGGACGAATCTACACCAACAGAGCAATCTATTCCTATAGGAATCACAAAAAAAAATCGAAATCCTATTACAGTAATCTAGTCATAAAAGCTGCGAATTTTTAAAAATTGCGAATTTAACAAATTTTTTTTTTTGCACTTTTTCGGTTCATGGGTGTTTGCAGTTGGTTACATTACGAACATAAATCAACTAGACTTGTTGCGCAACTGAGCTCAGAGATGAGTACAAGAAGCTGAAAACTTTTACGATTTTCTTACAAATAATAAATTTAAAATGACATTCGAAGAAAGATATGTACGTCTGCACGATTCACCTCATTTTGTAATCTCATTTATGGAAACTCAGACGAAATTGAAATTGAATCAAGTCAACTGAAATGAAATATGGATATGTGTTGAACCCAACCAGACGAGTAGATATATAAGTACAAGAAAAGTCCTTTATTTGAATAAAAAACTGTCAGATTAATGCTACCAACAAAGTTAAGAAACTGTGAGTGAGTCGGAAAATTTATAGTGTGTAGTTTGTTTTACATCCCTTTTATAACATCCCTTCTTTTATGGCTGGCGGGCCATGCATTTCGAACAAACGATGTGGGAGAAAAGTTTTAAGTACTTTTTTTCGGATTCAATTGTAAACAACGCCAACATAACATAAAAAACTTTTATTTGTTGAAAAAAAATTGAAATCGAATCGTTGAAAGACAAATTTCCCCGAGAAAATTAAATGATTAATAATAATTCAATTTACATATTTGAAAATGTCAAAATTTTATTCAATCGAATAGGTGAGCACGATTAAAATACAGAATCAAGCTTTTTACGCAGCTATTGGAAAATTCAGTTATTAATACAACAGTCTTTGATGACTAACCAATAATGGAATGCCACTGTGAACCAACACGCAGAGAAAAAAAATAGTAAATCTAACTTTTTTATAATGGAATACAGTAATCTCTCGAACTGCGCGGTAGATACGTTCCACAAAAAGAGCGCGCACTGCGAAACCGCGCACTGTGAACCCTACTTTGTATGAAATATTGGGGTTAGGTCCCAGATATTAGAAAAATTCCAAAAAAAATAGAAAAGTTTTTATTTACCGACATATTTAAAGTAATACAAAGATGTGATATGTATTACTAATCTTTTTGAAAAATTAGTGATTGATTACCCGATTTTTGTTTTTCATTATGAGTTTCTGCGTATGGGGCTAAAGCGGCTGTCAAATTTCACCGAAATTTTAAGGCACGCTCCATATCAGGGTCCATATTAAGAGCTTCTTATTAAAGTTGACTACTAAGCATTAAAAAATTTGTCAGTTTTTCGTGCGTAAGGTTTTTCTTTCTTATAATCTCTGTAACTCCATTTTCATCATTTTCGTCGCTATAATTATCGCCAAACTGTGTCAAAATATCGTCAGCAGTCATATTTTCTTCATTGCTTGCAAGGACTTCCATGATATCTTCTGACTCTAAGTCTTCAAATTCGTCTCCACCAATTGTCTTACCTAATGTCACAATTTCCACTAAATATAAACACTAATTTAAGCACGAAATTACCAAATATGTACGAAGATACCAAATTACCAACTGATTCCTTCTTGTCGGGGATTCACCAAAATATATGTTTAGAACATGTTTTTTATACGGAAATTATAAAAAAACCGCGCAGCTGCGAAATTTTTACCGCGCAGTTCGAAATTTTGGTATTAAAAACTTAACCACGCAAGTTGCGAAACCGCGCAGTTCGAGGGATTACTGTACAACTAAAATATTTGATTTCAATTATAAATTTATAGAGAATTTTAATATTTTTAATTCTACCTTTGACCATTTTTTCGAGGAGCCGTTAATTTAAAAGCAATTTGCAAAAGTCTAATTTTTTACATTTAAATGAAAACATCTCCATAACGGTAAAACATAGCAGATAATGGTAAAAGACAAAATTGTGGGAATCGTTTTTCTCTTTAATTCGCCACATAAATTGAAATACCGAAAAACGGTTAGTTTTCGAGATAGTTGCAAAAAAACTGATTTTTGCAGTGAAATAACGGTATATTTCGATAACGGCTTGAGATACGGAGTTCTTATGAAAGACAAAAGTCTAGAAAATTTTATTATCTCCAACTTTTGTCATACCTAAGACTACCGAAAACTGCGCAGTTTCGGAGTAAATTGCGAAAAACGAAATTGCGATTTTTTAAAATCCGCCATTTTGATTACTTCCGATTAACGGATTTTCACTAAAAGTGAATAGGATTGTCTTATTTCAGCACCAAACATTCTTGTAGAAATTTGTGGCTCTAGCTCCAGTAGTTTTTGAGAACACAGATCTTGTACACAGACTGACAGGCAATAGCAGAGACTTCCGCTCCCCACCAAAATTTATGACGTATTTTATAAATCACCCTGATATACATATTGCTGGTGAAAATTTCAAGTCCTTTTTTGTTTGACGATAATAAATTTATAATTTTAGCAAAATTGTAAAAGTTCAAAAACCCCGATTTGATAGACAATCCAACAAGACGATTAATAGCCCTATGATGTAAGTCGTGCGGACTCGTCAGTCCGCAGCGATAGTTGAGTCCGTTCCGCAGTGATTTGGTATTATGTAAGTCCGCATTTCGTTTGCGGACTAGACTCTCTGCGATCATATGCGTTGGTTCTCGTTGAACTGTCAACCGTGAGAAAGATTCGTTTCAGTTGTGAAAGATTTTATTTATTTTTCAAAAATATAGCAATGTTTCCAAGTGTAGCACTTTTTTATTTAACCCTCATACTGTCCTTAAGAAAAATAACGTATGATGTCTTCGTGGGTCAAGAATGACCCATTATGACCCATTTATGATCCATGAAGACTACAGTGCTCTTCAATGGATTAAAATATGAACAAATAGATTATTGTTTTCGGTATTCAAAAGAAATTTGTTCACAGAGCCTACACCATACAAACATTGTTCATGTAGTTGAGAAGATACTTTTAATTAAAATCGAATTTGGGTCAGAAATGACCCGAGGACAGTATGAGGGTTAATGATAATAACAACACTGAAATGAAAATTATAAGAAAATCAATTAGAGATGCTCCCAGAAATCGTTTACCTCCTGTTTTGTTTTCCTTGTCGGGAACCCATTGGCGATCTTAGGGACCTTCTCCTCGATCAGAGTTTTGAATTGTGTTTTAGCACACTCAGAAAAATGGAGGCTAACTCGACGACCTACATACGGCGTAATTGGCCTCGGGCAGGCGCGCGTTCGCCTGCATGTGGGCAAGTAAAACTGAGTTGACCTGTGGTCGGAGAAATTCTGAAATTAAGCCACCAGCAGGTGAAGTAGGGCATTGGGAGCTGCACGAGTTGACCTTAGATAGGTTAACTCTGACCACTAGCTGGCTTACAGAAACCTCTGTAACGTCAGAGTTAACCTGACAAAAAGTTGACCTGGACATTTTTCTGAGTGTAGTTTGCTTCATTGCCCCATATAACATACATATATATAAAAAAAAACATGTTAATTATAATATATAAATAAGAAAAAATCATTTACTTACCAGTCTTTTTTTCTCATACCCTCGAAATGTCACTGGAAAAGGTGAGTCCGCAGCCAAATAGATGCGGACTTGAAATTGCTTGAAAAACAGGTATTGCGGACTACCATAATACCAAAATAGTCCGCAGTGGCAGATTTGCCGTAGTGCGACGAGTCGCGTGACTTTCGTAATAGGGCCATTAGTTATCTTTCTTTCTTTTCCAACAAAACATTTTTGTTATTTTTCTTTCTTCCAAAAAAAAGTATCTTCCGGTTGCAAAAACAAATTTCAAAGCTAATTCCTTTATTATAAATTTTTAATAAAGTTTTTCTGCATTGAAGTTGAAGATTGCTCCAAGATATTCTGGCTCAGATTCTGATTATGAAGATAAGAACTTATGACTATCAACATTCAACAAATGTCACAACACAACAGAGCAAATATCAAGTGATGGAAAATTTCTTTAGCTGATTATCACTTAAAATTAATTCTTTTTACTTGGCATAGCGTCACGAATTTCAATGCAAACACAAACACATCAAAAAGTAAACAATTAGGAACATAAGATTCTCCTACAGTTTAGTTTAGTTCATATGCTTTTGCATAGCATAAACTAAACTGACTAAGTGCATTCCGGATATCCAGTCACCAATCATCTCCTTTAACCCCTTTTTTGCTTGGAAAATATCTCGCATATAAAATGTATACAGAGTCAACATAGTAAAATGGAGAAAAACATTGAAATTACATAAGAGATACATATCGGAAAATGGGAAAAGCATATCTTTTAAAATTTCATCTGGTGTCTTATATCGTCTTTTGTCGTCCTAAAGTGGCTGTTGCATCCACATAGAAGTTTCGATTAAAACGCTCTGCATGCCCTGCAAAATTAGCACTTAAAGTAATGTAATTCAACAGGAAATCGTGGAAAAGCACAGCTAGATGCTAACAATGTCATGTTGACCTGCCCCAGATATGAAACCAACAGGATCCACATTTTAGCTTACCACCATTATCTTTTCTGTAATATTACTTACTTCATTCTACTTCTGATATATTTTCATTTCATAAAAAAATCCTTTAGCAAACAACATTTACATTTTTCAATATTAATATTTTCATAAAATCATTCCATGAATAAAATTCTGTAGGAGTTTGAGACAATAGCGATCCATAGTCAATTAAAATTCTTATTTATTTTGTCATTCCGAGTAAAATTTCTTAAGTATCTACTCCACTTAGGAAAGTACCAGTGAAAACAGACTAAAAGTTGCTCGTTATCATCCATGTTTTACGATGAGAAACGTATTCTGGGAGTTTTTTTTTGTGTAAATACATAATTTCATTAATGTTATTAAAAACAATCATAAAATTAATTTATAACGCAGAGTTTTCAATTAGTTCTAGTGGCAAAAACATGTTTTTTTCTATTGTAAAAATAAAGATTTTCTTTTCTCATCGAGTTTTTCAACTGGAATCGATTCAATAAATTGAAAGAGCGTCTCGTATTTGTCGTTTTAAGATTTTTTTTAACTTGAAAAACCAAATTCTGGTTTGTCTGTTCTCGCAAAACTCAAAAATCAGTGAACAAATTTTCATAAAACTCTGTAATTATATTAAGAGCAATGGGTATTGAAACATAGACTGCAAGTGATTTTATTAAAAAAATATGCTCCCCCTCTCCTTCCCCCCACCATACACCAGCCGGTTTTTTTTACCATTTTTGATACCAAGATCATTAATGTCGTCGAAATCTTTCACAGTATTTTCTGTACTATGTAAGAGCAAAGCAAATGTCCTCGAAAATATAAACGATCTCCCATAATAAATAATAGTCAGCAAGCGTAATTGATTTTGTTTGTAAACAGACTGTCTCGTAAATCACAGTAATTGTCTAATCCCGTGTATGTAATTAGTCCAGTCCTTTTGATACTATATTGGAGAATCATATAGAAGTATATTGGATTTCGTTTGTACCGCATCAAACCAATCGGCGGATACAAAAATTAACTACACCAGTCTGTTTAGGATGACAAATGATTTTGATTCCCGCATGTTCGTCCACCTGTCTGTCTGTCTGTCCGTGAACACCATAACTTGAACGGGCAAAATGGCACCATTCTTTTTTTCCCTCCCACAAACAAATGAAACATTTTTTTGCAATTTTATCGAAAGCGATAAGTCGAATTGAAGAATTTATTAAGCAAAAATGTGTTTTCAATAGGATTTTACATAACCGTTCCATACATCAAAATCCAATTGACCCACGTTTTTCCTAATTCCTCAAAAACAGTGTATCGTATCGAAAATTTTTCAAAGGCGAAATAGATTTAGAATATGATTTTACATTACCGTTCCATACATGAAAATCCAAACGACCTACTCCTTCCCCCTCTACCACACAAATGGATTTTTTTTAAAATTTTATCTGTCCTCATATAGAGTCTTGACCCCTGACAATTGTAGGTTTTCTTATTTCGTAAGGTTATTTACCGAAGTCGAGCACAAATTAAAGGTTTACATTTTTTGTTGTTACAATTGGGTACTTCGCTTTCATTCGTCTTAAAATGTTTAATTTTTTAAATATTTTTTCGAATTCTATTTTAGTATTCTTTTGATGGTTCTGCCTTCATTAAATGATGTTCAGCATTTAATCCTCTGTATTAAAGACGTAATTAGAAAATCTTTAAATTTCGTATTGAATTTAATCCTTTTAGGGGTTTTTTGAAATCCAGATCAAAGAGAAAATCTTTTTTTTAAATTCAATAAGAGTCTGTTTTGTTCGTAATAAAATATGAGATTGAATTTCAATGGTATGTAATACAAACGATTGTAATCAAATTAAAGCAAGATGAATCCTTGTATATGAAAAACGCTATTCACTTTAATCAAAGTTCAGCAAATTTCGAAAGAGTAGAAAATTCCGAAATAGTAGGACATTTTTGACTAATTGAAAAATTTTTAAAACATTTTTATTAAAATATATGTAAAATTTCTCTTATTTTTTAATTGCTGAAGATGCTTTTTTGACAAAAAATGTTTTCTTTGCAATTTTTCAGTTAAAGAAGGTGCAAATTTAATTCCAATGGATCCAAATGGTCTCAGTGATCCCTACGTTAAGGTTAAGCTAATCCCAGATGAAACAGAAAAAACAAAGAAGAAAACTAAAACAATAAAGTCTTCTCTAAATCCTGTTTGGAATGAAACACTAACATAGTAAGTAACATACAACAAAATCAATCAAAAAAAAAAATACATATCTTTCAAACACTCATTTACCCAATAAAATGAAATAATAAAATGATTTTACAGCGACCTAAGACCCGATGACAAAGACAGAAGGGTTCTTGTCGAAGTATGGGATTGGGACAGAACTTCACGTAACGATTTTATGGGTTCATTATCATTTGGCATATCTGAGGTCATCAAAGTGAGTTCCTCAATTGAAATAAATTTCTGTTGAAGATCTATAAATAAATTTCTTTTAAAAATCTGATATTGAAATAGGATAATCAAAATTTTTGAAAGTTTGTTTGCTTTTAAAAATACTCTTGGGTCGCAAGAGGTCGCAAAGTGGTAATGATGCCTTAAATTTGCACTAATTTATTGACCTTATGGTCGCAATGGCCACTTTACCATTTCTTGTGTTATTTTAATAAAACCTACCATCTATTATTAAAATGACATATAAATTTTCCCAGACTCCCGTTGATGGATGGTTCAAGCTGCTCTCTCAGGAAGAGGGTGAATTCTATAATGTGCCATGCACTGATGAAACTACCGATTTGTCCAAATTGCGAAGTCAAATGAGGGTAATATAAGAATTTTACCCCCAAAATAAATTTCTGACTGGTTGAGAATTCATTTCAGAAATCATCAGTTACAAAGAAAACTCCACCAAGAGTTTCAGAAATGCAACATAATATGACCAAGAGGGACATGATAAGAGCTTCTGATTTTGCATTTATCAAAGTGCTTGGAAAGGGTTCCTTCGGAAAGGTATTTTTCGTACAAACATAGTGAGAATCATAACCTCGAATAAAATCGTAGGTACTTCTGGCTGAGCGTAAAGGCACTGACGAGTTGTACGCTATAAAAATTTTGAAAAAAGACGTCATCATTCAGGACGATGACGTCGAGTGTACAATGGTTGAGAAGCGTGTCCTGGCGCTATCGGAGAAACCACCATTCCTCGTCCAACTACATTCATGCTTCCAAACTATGGTAAATTTTTGAAATTCACCATTTTTTTTTTGTTACAAATTTGTTCATTCTTCCTTGCTTTCAATTAGGATCGTCTCTTCTTCGTAATGGAATATGTAAATGGAGGTGATCTGATGTTCCAAATTCAACAATGTGGCAGATTCAAAGAACCAGTTGCCGTGTAAGATAAATATCTTAAAAAAGGAAATTTGTTTTAAATTATCATAAAATAAAATCGTATTTTTTTTGGTAATAGATTTTATGCGGCTGAAATTGCCATCGGATTATTTTACTTGCATTCAAAGGGTATTTTATATCGTGATTTAAAATTAGATAATGTTCTGCTTGATGCGGACGGCCATGTAAAAATTGCTGATTTCGGAATGTGTAAGGAGGGCATATCTGGTGAAAAAACAACAAAAACATTCTGTGGCACTCCGGATTATATTGCGCCCGAGGTAAATTTCAATTTAAGCAAATTTAATCGTGATTTTTTTTTGTGAAAATCGCTTGAAAATACTAAATGAACCACCAGTAACGTAGCGAGACTTGGTAGAAAGTTGGATATCAAAATTTATCACACAAAAAAAAAATTTCCATGTGAAAATATGAAAACTTTTTTTTTGATTTTTTTTTTTGTCATACACCGAAATTTTGTGCCCCTAAACACCACCCACCCGGTGTGAAACCCCCAACTCTTTCTCTTGCTATGCTACTGAGAAGCCCGCTTAAAATCTATTCGAAGACAAAAAATCTACAAGAAGTATGTAGTCGTAAAATACTTTATTTAAAATATCCAAACCAATTTTTGGAGGAAATCCCACTTTTTGTCATGAAATCAAATTGAAATCCTTTTATTAAAATTCATTGTATAGAAAACTTATAAAAAATCATACTCTTAACATTTTTTTTTCGTTCAGACGAACCGTTTACGAGAAAATCGCAAGCAGCCTTTTCCATTTCTATGCACACATTTCTGTTAGTTTTACGCTCTCATGCATACTTTATAGAATATTTTTCACACGTAAATCCCAGTAAAGTCGTTCCGTTTCGTGCTTCAAATGTTTTTATCTTTCTAAAAGGAGCTTCACTTTGAAGGACTTACAAAAAAAATATTCCACATTTCCACTTTTCTCCCTTGACCCGTGATTAAATTTTCCATCCTTCAAAACTGAAATACTTTTCGAGACATCAGAAAAATTGAAATCCTTCTCTGTGAAGAATCCCTGAAAATCTCCCTTTTTTCTTGGAAAAAATCTTTTTGCAATTCTAAAAACTTCACATTGAATATTGAGATCAAATCATCCCAATAATGTTAAAATCATGCTATAGACCTATGTTTTGTTGAATCCTTTTCCAGCATTAAAATATTTGGGTAGGTGTAAAACAGATCCCTTCGATAACTTAACACCTAAATTACAGATAATCCTATATCAGCCATATTCAAAATCAGTTGACTGGTGGGCATACGGAGTTTTACTGTATGAAATGCTCGTCGGCCAGCCACCATTTGACGGGGAGGATGAGGAGGAGCTCTTTGCGGCCATCACCGACCACAATGTTTCATATCCGAAGAGTTTAAGCAAGGAGGCGAAGGAAGTTTGCAAAGGGGTAATACAAGAAATTTATCGAATCTAACAATCTCTAGCATAAAAATATAAATAAAATATTAAAATGAGGAAATATACATACATAGTAGAAAACTCTATTCTCCTTACTATACGTCTTTGGACACCATTTGAAAAATCCCAAATATTTTTCACATTTAATGTAATTCGATTTATTTTCAAATGTAGCTGCTTACCAAGCAACCCACCAAACGTTTGGGTTGTGGATCAACTGGCGAGGAGGATGTTCGGGTACACGCTTTCTTCCGCCGTATTGACTGGGAGAAGATCGAAAACAGGGAGGTTCAGCCGCCATTCAAGCCAAAAATCGTAAGTTATTTTTTTCTTATTCTGATGCTGAGTATCGATACGCAAACATGCGGTTGCAGTACTATCAAAGTGAGCCAGATGTTTCACTTGAACTAATTATCAACTGCTAAAATAGCCAGAAAGATTAAAAAATTACAATCAGGGTATTCACAATCCTCTTTTAATTTTCGGTATTTTCGGTTATATTAAGAGACTGAAAATATACGTGACCAAATCATGAACTGCGAATTTGATTGTAAAATATGTCACATACCTTTAAATCCATGTTTGATGTATTCTTTTGAATTTCTATTGTGGCAACGGCTATCAAAATTGAAAAAAATTGCAGTCCGATGAGATAACCAGCGAGAAAATTTGACAACTAAAAACATTACTAGCGCCACTCGCGGTTGATAATACCGAATAACCGGGCCGGAAAACACGACTCAAGGCATGTCTACAATTACCGAATCCGGTAATTCATTTTTACATGAACCAAATTACCGTCTCGGTAAAAATCTGTGAATTTCGACTGAATTACCGAGCGGTAAAATTACTCGCAATTTAAAAGACGACTGTGAATACCCTGTATATATTTTCTATCAGTTTTTTGGGCGATACTGTCTGGACACTGATTTTAATGTGACCCAAAAATTATGGCAACAACAACGATTCGACTTATGAAATTTAAAAAATGTCGGAGAGAATACTTGTGACGGTTCTATTGTTATCTCTCTCAGTTTGACAGTACCGAAACCGCATGTTTGGTTAGGATAATCTAGCATTACTCGTTAAAGACTGTCCATAAAATACATATGTCACACACATTAAAGAGGGAAGGGGCGGGGGTCCGAACGATATGTCGAAAAACAATGGCGTAACTAAAAAAGAAGGCACCCTCGGAAAATTTGTTGTGGAGCCCAGTATTTTAAAATCAACTGAAAACTCCGAAACCATTTTTAGAATACTGAATTTTTGAAGACCTTTTAAATGGACCGGGCTTGGTTGGCATCTAAATTCAGGGGCCACGAGATATGTTACGACGACGCTGCGAAGAAGCTTCTTGTTGAAAGCAGGCCAAAGATACGCTTAAACTATTCCATGAATAGTCCCGTTATCAATAAAAATGTTCACTTTTTAACAAAACACATTTTTCACGATTCAATTTTTCTTTTCACAGAAACACCGAAAAGATGTTTCAAACTTTGATCGGCAATTCACCTCCGAGAAGACAGACTTAACACCAACAGACAAACTGTTTATGATGAATCTCGACCAAAATGAATTCATAGGATTCTCGTACTTGAATCCAGAATTTATTACACATCTCTAAAAGAATTAATCTCGGTGAAAACAATTAAAAATAATTACCACATAGCATTTAATTCGATTCCATATAATAAATAATACGCTTAAGTTGTAAAATTCATTATTATATGATAATTTTGCATGTTTTGCTTTTAATTTTATCAGATTTGGTTATAATAATTTTGGAGGATATTTTTTGTAGTTGTAGTTAAAATAAAATTATAATAATTACTTAATTTTTTACATTATTAAATTTAATATCTTTGTTGAGTTATTCATACTAAAATTTGAATTTTTTATTTTAAATTGTTATTAAAATAAAAACTTATTTTCCATAAAATTGTAATAATATTTGTTAAAATTGTTAATGGTTTAAAATTGAATATTTTTAGTCAATTATAATTTTCGAGGTTTTTATTGGGAACTAAAAGGGGCTCATTGACAATTTAAAAAAATCAGAAATTTTTTTAGATTACAGTTTGTTAAAACAAATAAAACACGAGATATTTAAAAAAAAACTCACAATTATCGAATTAAAAATCAATAGGTTACACAATGAGTGTAAAAAAAACATAAAACCCTTGAATGCATGAAAAACCTATGATTAAATAAAATTTGCATGAATTTAAACTCAACCACCGACCATGCTAAATGAGAATTTAGAAAATTTAAAACAAAAAACTCATTAAATGTAAATGCATCCAGTATTAACGAGTTATTACTCACTAGAACGCTAAACTACACTACATGGAGGAGAGAAATGTAATATTACTCCATTTTTTTTATTATTTTGACAAAGAAAACGAAAGCCAGATCCATGTTCATCTTGAAAAAATATTTAAGTGTAAATAAAGAATTTTAAAAACAACATTTTCAAGTAGAAATTTTTTTTATTTGAAAAATCAAAAATTTAAATGAGATCGATGGTTTCACTAAAATTGAAATGATTTCCACGTCGTCTGATTGTTTTAAAATTTCCAAAAATTTGAGAAAAATGAAGCGTTGCCAAATATTTTGAGTTTCAAATGAACAAACCTTATTTGATGGAAAACTGGAATTTTCGAACCTGCCCAATATAATAACATCAAAATGAACAACTTTCAATTAAATAAAAGGATAAACTGAAAATACCCAGGGCAGGTATTAAACCACACACATTTTAACACATTGACTGCCAGACCAATTTTGCAAAAATGTAAGAGAGATGCCAATACATGTAGACGTATGTAGAATGTACGTATGTATGAATGTATGTATGTATGCATGTAGATTGTAGACCCAGCTAGCTTTGGCCGCTCATGAATCATAGTGCCAATTTTCACTGGCTATCAAAAATGATAGCCATGGCTCACTGGCTATCAAAAAGGATAGCCATGGCAGTCGATGTGTTAACCACACAAATCTTGACCCTAACATTAAAATTCATTCTTGTTCCTGTTTTCCGAAGCTGCAAGAAAATTTAAATTAGATGCAAGCCATTTAAAAGAGAAGCCATAAAAGATTGTGCGCCAAAAGTAATTAAAAACGTACATTTTTTCTTAAAGTAAAACATGGCTGGTTTTCTACAAAATCCAATTTATGATATAATTACAAAATTGCTTTTAAAATAATCATAGCATAATCAAATGTATAAAAAAAATCACACACAACCAATTAGTAGTTTTGAGTATTTTGCGAACCAGAAAAGAACAAATTTTCATCGAAAAAAAAAATGTCTGGACCGAAAATGCATTTTTTTAAAATATGGTCTACTATAAATTTTAAAAAATTGTTTTCTTTTTATTTGTAAATACTCATTTTCTGAAATTTGATATTTTGAATGTGTCAAAAAAGACAGTGGCGCCCCAAATATGAGATGTCAGCGACTTTGCGGTGGGATTTTTACTCACAAATTTGGGAAGTATAAAATAGGTCTTGTTAGTTAACACTATTATTCAACAAATTTCTCATCAATAGTATAGTCAAACTAATGCTTCTCAAAACATAATCAGTAACCATAATCCCTCGACATCGACTGCTTTCTCCTCGTCTCGCTCATCTCTCTTTATTTTTTTTCTTTCTCTCGTCTCGTGAAAGAATTTTATTTTTAGTGGACCCACAAAAACTTTTCGTGAGGGCCCGATGTTTAAAGTTACGCCACTGCTTTACCTTTTTTTAACGAGTTTTAGACACCTAATCGAAATTATGCACTGAAATCTCAGCATAACTGCTAATAAGGTTCAAAAAATACTTCACACACATCATGAGAAAAATATAGCATTTTAGTGACAAGTGATTTAACAGGGGAAGCAACGCTTCAGAAGTAAAGATTTTTTAATAGACGACAATTATAGTACGAAAGTAGTAATTAGTAAACTAGAGAAAAAAGCAACATATAAAATGGTACTAATTTCTTCGCTCCGAGGTTTTCAATTTCAAACTGTATCTTCCAATATCACAAAATTTTCGAAAACCTTTTTATAAATCGATAACGATAAACACAATCAATCCAAGTTGTTCAGATCCCACTGAGTAAATATTCACCTGTAAAATATACAAAATGAACTTTAACCCTCCCCCCTTCCCCAACAGCAAGAATACCAGAAATAGCAAAAAAAAAAAGAACTGATCCCCCATTTCCTCTAACTAAAAACAAGTAAAAGTCTTAAGAAATTCAGTGAAAATTTCCCACTTATCTTTGTGATACATCTTTTAAAAAGATTTTGTGACTTTTTTGACTTAACCAATATATTATAATCTCAACATTAAAAGTATATATTTAAAAAAAAAAGTTTATTATATAATAAATTAAAAAACAACCAAAATATTACTATATTAAAAAATAATTCAAGAAAAACAAAGTTTTAAAGTTTAAATATTAATATGTATTAAAAATTTTGATCAATTTAAAGTTGTAAAAAAATACTTTTCGTTTCGGTAAATACTTGAAGAATTTTTGTTAAATATTCTTAAACGTTTTTAAATAATATTGTAAGATAAAACAACAAATTTTTAAAAAGAAAATTTCAAAAAGAAAAATAGTAAACCATGATGTTATTAAACAAGTAACATTAGTTTATATCGTAAAATTTGACTAAAATTTTTGAATAACAACAAATATATTAGGGGTATTCACATTTGGTATTAAAATAGCTGTTGTCGTCGTAAAATAGTGAGGGTATTCACAATCCTCTTCGGTATTCGGTATTCGGTATTTTCGGTAATATTAAAAGACTGAAAATATTCTGCTGTGAACATCCCACAGCACAGATTTGAGAACAGCGCTTTTATTGGATACGTGACCAAATCATGAACTGCGAATTTGATTGTAAAATATGTCACATACCTTTAAATCCATGTTTGATGTATTCTTTTGAATTTCTATTGTGGCAACGGCTATCAAAATTGAAAAAAATTGCATCAGTCCGATGAGATTAACAAAAAGCCAGCGAGAAAATTTGACAACTAGAAACATTACTAGCGCCACCCGCGGTTGATTCTTGATACCGAATACCGAGGCTGAAAAACACGACTCGAGGCATGTATACAATTACCGAATCCGGTAATTCATTTTTACATGAACCAAGTTACCGTCTCGGTAAAAATCTGTTAAATTTGACTGAATTACCGAGCGGTAAATTTACCCGCATTTTAAAAGACGACTGTGAATTCCCTGAGTATTAATTTTTAAGGTAAACAAGAACAAAATACATTGCATCATTTTTTGCAACTTTAATACAATTTTGTTAGATTATCAACCGCTTGGTAAGGTAAGGGAAAATAAACCTAGTGAGTTTATTGTTTGTTTGTATAAAAATTGAATATAAACAGTGAGGGTATTCACAATCCTCTTTTAATTTTCGGTATTCGGTATTTTCGGTAATATTAAAAGACTGAAAATATTCTGCTGTGAACATCCCACAGCACAGATTTGAGAACAGCGCTTTTATTTGATACGTGACCAAATCATGAACTGCGAATTTGATTGTAAAATATGTCACATACCTTTAAATCCATGTTTGATGTATTCTTTTGAATTTCTATTGTGGCAACGGCTATCAAAATTGAAAAAAATTGCATCAGTCCGATGAAATTAACAAAAAACCAGCGAGAAAATTTGACAACTAAAAACATTACTAGCGCCACTCGCGGTTGATTCTTGATACCGAATAACCGGGCCGGAAAACACGACTCAAGGCATGTATACAATTACCGTCTCGGTAAAAATCTGTTAAATTTGACTGAATTACCGAGCGGTAAATTTACCCGCAATTTAAAAGACGACTGTGAATACCCTGAATGTTTTAGTAATTAATATTTTTAAGGGATTTCCGAAAAGGTAAAAATAAGTACGTGCGAAATTTTATGTATATTTTCGAATTACAGTTCCTGGAAAACTTTAACAATTAGTATTATTTTACCAGTATAATGACAAAGTTAATAGTATTTGTGAACACCCCTATTATATTATTTTGCGTTGCATACATTAAAAAGCAATCATACGCAAAAGATGAGAAAAATGAAATAGAAAGAGATGAACACAACAAAAATTTTAACATTTCAGTAATAAATGTAGACGAAACCAAAGTAAAATTGTATAAATCAAATTTATCTAAATTATTGTCATTCAATAATTATTCGTAAAAAAGATTGAAAGGATCAAAAATAAGGAGAGATTCAATTTTGAGGAACAGTAGACAATTCAGGACAGTCCATAAAATACGTTACGCATTTAAGAGAGAGGGAGAGAGAATTGGCTGTACAAAAAAAAATGTAAAACAGTGGGATGATAAAGGTAGGATGGTCTGGAAAAGCAAATATAAGCATGAAGTATTTTATGGAAAGCCCATGATTTCAGAAATTAATACATGAATATTTGTTTCACGGAAAATTTAAAACATAATCATTTTTAAATGGAATCAA